>JAVMKO010000004.1:101532125-103932125 GCA_032164245.1 Sternotherus odoratus | reverse complement strand
CCACAGGTTTGCCAGATTAGGTTAGACAGACAAGCACTGCCCTGAACTATAAGACATCACCCTGTCAAGGTCAACAGCTTTAAGACACTTCATTGGTTCCCCTCTCCAAAAGAGTCACGCCATATGTTTGCCTGCAATCCGTCGTGTTCAAATGCACACACTGTTGTGCATTGGAGGAAGCATTGTCTAGTGGTAAGAGCAAGAGACTGGCAGTCAGGACTCCTGGGCAACTGATTCCCTGTATGATCTTGGGAAGTCACTCAACCTCCCTGTGTCACAATTTATCATAATAATACATGCCCAACGCACATGATTATTATTTAGATTATTGTAGTGTAATATCACTATGACATGTCTACCAAATAGCAGTCAGTAGACAGTGTCAGACATGGCATTTCTCGTGAAAATTTTCAAAGGCAGTTCAAATTTTATTTCAGTTTGTTTCCCGGAAATGTTCTGGTTTTTCAATGAAAATTAGGGGTTTTTTCATTCTTTTAATCAAAAATAGAACATCTGGAAAGAAACTATAATTTGTCATGTACATTTTAATATAGAAAAAAGGCCATTTGTTGCTTTTTGAATGAAAATTTTCCTCCGGCTCTAGGGGCCAGACATTAAAAAGCACAGAACCAAACAACTGACCTTAATGTCTTTGAGAGAACTTGAAACTAATTAATATGAATCACACAGGCAAAGAGGAGTAGCAAATAACTCTCAGTGAGTGTCCCAGCTGCATGTTTATTACAGAAAAGCTTGTTTCTGGAAATCCGTATTCTCAAAACAGAACCAAAACACACCCTTTGTGGAAACCTAGAACCTTGACCTCTCTTCTGTGCAACTTTCATGAACTGAGCTTCACAACACCCCCATGAAGGACACTAACTACTTTTATCTCCCTTTTACATATGGGGAAATGAAGGTACAGTGCGGTTAAGAGACTTGCCTAAGGTCACGCAGTGAGTCAGTAGTGCAGCAAGTTATAGACCCCAAATCTTCTGACTCCCAGATACCTGTTCCCACAATTTCAACTCGTTCAGGACTGGTTCCTGTTCCTATTGAAGGCTACGTAGTAGGATCAGGCTGTCGCTCCCCAGTCACTAAAAGAACAAGCCTTTCTTGCCATCACATGGCACAACAAAGATGAAGTTCACCCCTCCCTACACAAAGTCCAAGTGATCAAACGTGTGGTTGGAGGGAGCTGGAAAGAAAAACTGGCCCTTAGCCGCCAAAATACAGGCAGGGTGCAGCATCCTTGCTAGCTGCTATCCCAGCCTATCTACTGAAATCCCATCTCCTCTGGGCCGGGTTTTTTGGAAACTGGAATCATTTAATCGTGAATTCCATGTCCCCTGCCCTGACCCACCAAATTCAGAGCCACCACAGAGATGCCCCTGAACTTCATGGCATATTGAGCCCCTTCTGCACACCCACACCACCCACACTTTCCCCTCTACAGTATTACCATGGTGTGAAGAGCCTTACACAGACACCTCAAAGTTAGGACTTTTCAACTAGGAAAAGAGGAGACTAAGAGGGGATATGATAGAGGTATATAAAATCATGAGTGGTGTGGAGAAAGTGAATAAGGAAAAGTTCTTTACTTGTTCCCATAGTTTAAGAACTAGGGGCCACCAAATGAAATGAATGGGCAGCAGGTTTAAAACAAATACAAGGAAGTTCTTCTTCACACAGCGCACAGTCAACCTGTGGAACTCCTTGCCTGAGGAGGATGTGAAGTCTAGGACTATAAGAGGGTTTAAGAGAGAACTATTAGCCAGGATGGGAAATAAGTAGTGTCCTTAGCCTCTGTTTGTCAGAGGGGGTGATGGATGGCAGGAGAGAGATCATTTGATTATTATCTGTTAGGTTCACTCACTCTGGGGCACCTGGCATTGGCCACTGTTGATAGACAGGATACTGGGCTGGATGGACCTTTGGTCTGACCCAGTATGGCCAATCTTATGTTCTTACTATGTGTGAGTGTAGGAGCGATAGTTGCTTTAGCTAAATCTGAATAAATATGAATTCTCCTCTCCTTGAGGAAAAGCAGACTTTTCCCACCACACAGATGAATAATACAGTCTGTCTCCCACAATCAACTAAACCTTACAACTTAATCACTTCTCTGGGGTTAGTCAAATGGAAAGCTGGAAAGGGTTTAGGATTCTCAGCTTTCTTGTTGACTAAAAATATAACTAGGAAAACTGGGTATTAGTCCAACCAGCCTTCTTTCTGCTGTCCAGCAGCTGTCGAAAAAATGTCCAGTGTACCCAAGCAATGTCCAGTGTACCAGTGCTCTGGGTGTCATGGACAAGCTGGAGATTTTTTTTGAACTCCTACAACCAAAATCTTCAAACCTAGATGCCTCAAAAAGGCTCCTAAATCTATATTTAAGCATCTAAATAGAAGAGTTCAGATTTTAAGAGAAGCTGAGAGCCCACAAATCCCTTTAAAGTCAATAATTTTAAAAGTGTTCTACAGGTGATCCTAGCAATTAGAGGCCGGGGAGCCTAACTTCAGTACCAGGCAAATTGGTTGAAATTATAAAAAAAAGAGCTAAATTATCAGATACATAAATAACCACAATATGTTAAGGAAGCACCAACAAGGCTTTTGTAAAGGGAAATCATGCCTCACCAATCTGTTAGAATTATTTGAGGGTGTCAACAAGCCTTGAGACAAGGGTGATCCAGTGGACTTTGGATCTGGACTTTCAGAAAGCCTTTGACAAGGTCCCTCACCCAAGTCTCTTAAGCAAGGCAGCAGTCATGGGATGAAAGAAGGTCCTCTCATGGATCAGTAACTGGTTTAAAGATGGGAAACAAAGGGTAGGAATAAATGGTTGTTTTACATAATGGAGAGAGGTAAATAGTGGGGACCCACAAGGATCTGTACTAGGACCAGTGCTGTTCCATATGCTCATAAAGGATCTGGAAAAGAGAGTAAACAGTGAGATGGCAAAATTTGCAAATGATACAAAAATACTCAAGACAGTAAAGTTCAAAGCAGACTGTGAAGAGTTACAAAGGGAACTCACAAAAACTGGGTGATTGGGTAACAAAATGGCAGATGAAATCCAGTCTTGATAAAGTGCCGAGTATTGCTTATTGGAAAAAATAATCCCAACAATATATACAAAATGATGGGGTCTAAAGCTGTTACCAGTCAGGAGAGAGATCTTAGAGTCATCATAGATAGTTCTCTGAAAACATCTGCTCAACAGAGGGAGGGATACCTCAGTGGTTTGAGCACTGGTCTGCTAAACCCAGGCTTGTGAGTTCAATCCTTGAAGGGGCTGTTTAGGGATATGGGGCAAAAATGGGATTGGTCCTGCTTTGAGCAGGGTTGGACTAGATGATCTCCTGAGGTCGCTTCCAACTCTGAGATTCTATGATTCTAATGGCCCAACAGCAGTCAAAAAAGCTAAAAATATGTGAGGAACCATTAGGAAGGGGACAGATAATAAAACAGAAAATATCACAATGCCACTATATAAATCTATGATATACCTACATCTTGAATACTGTGCACAGTTCTGGTCATCCTACCTCTAAAAAGACATATTAGAGTACAGAGAAGGGCAACAAAAATGATGAGGGGCCTGGAACAGCTTCCATGTAAGGAGAGATTTAAAAGACTGGAACTGTTCATCTTAGAAAAGATCACTAAAAAGGGGGGCTATGATAGAAGTATATTTAATCATGAATGGTGTGGAGAAATTATCCCTTCACATAACATAAGAACCAGGGGTCACCCATCGAAATGAACAGGCAGAAGATTTAAAACAAACATAAGGGAGTACTTCATACACACACAGTCAATCTATGAAACTTGTTGCCATGGAATATTGTGAAGGCCACAAGTATAACTGCATTCAAAAAAGAATTAGATAAGTTCCTGGAGGATAGATCAACGGCTATTAGCCAAGATGGGCAGGGATGCAACCCTGTGCTCTGAGTGTCCTTAAGACTCCAACTGCCAGAAGTTAGGACTGGAGGACAGGGGATGGATCTCTCAAAATTGCCCTGTTCAGAAGATAGGATACAGCTAGGTGGAACATTGGTCTGACCCAGTATGGCCCTTCTTATGTTCTTCATGATCACTTTTTAGGTGTCTCAATATAAACTTGGGAGCCTTACTTTACATATTCAGGTTTAAGAACCTTGTACTACAGCATTTGTTTCCCTTGAAAGCTGATTCCATAACCTACTAACATATGAGTGATGACGCTCTTCCTAATATCCTCTTTGAGTCTCTTTTCTTAATTTGTGTTCATGGCCACAGGCTCTGCTAATATCCTGTCACCCAGGCAAGTTCCCATTTCACTTGGGGATTTGTATCTTGTTATTTAGTAAGTTTCCTTATATCATTCAGCTAACCAGCTGTCAGGTTTAACTGTAGGATCAGCAATAGCTTAGGAAACTAATAGTATTGGCCAGGAGAGAGGAGTAGGAGAGAGACTTACCCTTTTAATCACAAGGAGACAACATCATGATGGGGGTAATGCCCTTTCCAGGCGGGAATAACTTAATGGTGGAAACGAAAGTGAATTTTTTTTGCTGAGCTAAAAATCTTGTCTCAGGAATCCTGTTTACTCCCTAAATAGATTAGTCTTTTCTAGGAAAAATCTAAGCTGGACAGAACCTCAGAGGGAACAACCTCAGAGTACGTTCTATTAGACTGTAGAATAATCCCCAAGGTAAATGATGGAAGCTCCATTGTTTGGGTCATTTAAAACTAGAGTGGATAAAAGCACTGGCAAATACCTTACAGGGACAGAAGAATAGACAAAATAACCTAATAATCCTTTTCCCTCTCTAATGTCTATGGGCTCAGTTCTGATACTGTTGGTCATATTACATAGTGAATTTAATGAGGGCACTCCTGAAGGTACTATGTAATGTAAGTCCATCAGAATGTGGCCTTAAGCTAGTAACATGGGCAATGCAATCTTAAGAAGCCAAGCCCAAGAACTGCTGTGCTAAAACATGAAAGCATTTTCAGAAATATACATGTTTAAAAACCTACACGTCTCCCCGTGTAACATGGCAGGTACATCCCTGGAGCCTTACAAAAATGTCTACCAGAGCTGCGAGAAAGAGGTGATGTTGTTTTTTACAGGAACTCAAAGTGAATTCCATTGAATTACGCTAAAGAGCAGGAATTGCCCTTGCAGGACAGCTGGAATATTAAGGCGCCGGGACTGTATTTGATATGAGTTCAATTAAAATACGTGGCAAAACGCTCCTGGTGCCTCCCAGCTGCGCTGTGCTGATAACCCACAGCCAGCATACAATACTGAGAGTAAGGAGCCTGTTGTTTTTTTTAACGGCACTTTCAAACTGAAAACATTTTCTGTTGTTGAATGTTTCAGGGTGACTTGCTTTAAAAGCTATAAAAAGCAACCAGTGCTGTAAAGGGAGAGCCCCATGGACCAAAATAGATGTTGCCCTGGCAACAGTATCAGGCCATACTACATTTTTGAGGAACTGAAAACAAAACCTGCCCTGCACCTGCAAGCATCTTAAGTAGCAAACACGTCTGTTAACCTCGTACCCTGAGCAGTTTCCATCTTAGGAGAGAGAAAGACTGCAGCTGAACTACTGAGATTCAGCTTCCCAGAATTGCTGATGGAATCAAGATGAGGAGATCAGGATTGGAAACCACTCCCCAGAACGCAATAAACTGGGGAGAATAAAGTTCAGTCTTTAAAATATTTATAATATTTTATACACTGGAGAAAAGGGAGGCTAGAGAGGAAACAGGTCCAATGGCCACTGAGTAGAAACTCACATGGTGAAATTATGGCCACACTGAAGTGAATGGCAAAACTCCCATTGATTTCAATGGGGCCAGGATTTCACCTCAGCTCACTTCCAGAGAGATTGTATACCGGACAGAACTGAGGAGAGAATGAATCCAACAGCAACTGGTAACAGAAAGAGAGGGAAAGAATTAGGGGCACCTACTTAATCAAAGCCACCTACTTCTAGTCAAGTTAAAAAATAAACTTTAGTTGGTAAATAACCAAATAAAGACTGTCTCCCTTGGATTCAGACAGATACCCAGGAAGTACAGCTAAACTAAGGGAAGATTAACCAGTCTTACCAAATGACATTTAAAACCAGGATAGATTTTTAAACCAGCTTTTACACTGATACTATTGCTTGGCTTTTCCCATAGACTGTCTAACATGAGACACGAGTCATATGAGCTAAATTCCACTTTCAGCTGTACTGGTGTCAATCCAGAATAATACCATTAAACTGAGTGGAGTCACTTCAGGTATACACACACCAGTGTAATTGAGAGCAGATGTGGCTCTCTACATACCTATTTAAAAATCAGTTACTCAACAGCTGTAAATGCAAAATGAATGAAGTTCTGATCTCAGTTACCTCTTCAGTTTGCCAAATACTAGTAGTGATTATTAGGTGTTTCCCAATTCATTTTCTTTTGTTCATTCGGGCCTCAGATTACAAATATTTCATACTCGTACATCTCCATGTTTCTGAAGCGTATATGCATTTACTGGAATCCATCATATATACCCTCTCCTGAACCAATTGGAAAATCTGCCTACTCCCTATTACAGTGATCAGTATCCTGCTCCAAGCATAGGCTACAGATACTGAGATGCCTGTAATGCCTTAATTCTTGGCAAACAACAGGAGCAAACTCTGGCTTCTTCTGTCATGTGTCTCAAAGACAGGGGAATAAGGTTCTCCTCTCACCCTGACAGAATTCCAGAGATACATCATTGGTTTCTGTTGAGTTACATGGATTTAAGTAAGATCAGAATATGATCATGGTCTTGTTTCCCCATTGGACTCATTGTGGGACTAAAGGATAATGTTAGTCTTTGTTCTGCACTGCAGAAGTAGACTTCTGACTCAAGGAATGTTTGGGGCTATCTACATAAATCCATGATTCATTCACTGTCAATCCTAGTAGTCGTTGTGGACATTAACTCGTTGTTGTGGACATTAATTTTATTTCCAAAGTTTTAATCTCAGCAGGTGATTAAAATTATTCCAAAAACCTGATGTCTATCAGAGATCAATGAGCTCTGAAACACTAACATGGATTAGACTCTGAAACATTCATGGATTTCTGAAACACTTTGCATTCATGGATTAGACTCTGAAAACTCTCCACTGAAGAGATTTCACCAGGGTATATCGGCCATTCTTCATTGCTGCAGAACTGTGTTGCAGCCTGTGACTTTTTTCAGCTAATAAAAAAGGCCTGTTAAAGTATAATAGGAAGGCCCCTCAACCATATCCACTAGATCCCCATTCGTTCCCTGAGACAGCCACAGTTTGTGTCTTGGTGTAGGGTCTATCTCACAAGAGGAAGATTTAAAACCATGTAGCCACATAGTGTTCTACCATTCTAGCAGCAATCATGCATGTATGTACTCCATTCTTTATACTCTTTCAAGAACCAAACTGAAAAATCTGCCTCGTCACTGCAAAAGTGATCAGTAGCTTGCCCCAGACATAAGACACAGTGACTAAAATGCCTGCAGTGCCTGTCAGTTTCACCATAGCATTTGCAATTGCTGCAGTACAATGATCTGGCATGGGGTTGAAAAATGGATAACGTGAGATCCCAGCTCCTCTTAGCAGTAGATACAGTTTTTAGACAGAGGTAAAAGTGAGTTCCATGCAGACAGGCAAACAAATTCAGGGAACAGCCCCATTGCACTGAGATGTGAAACAAGCCTCTTGAAAATTAATTAGGAACATTTAATCATAGTAATATTTATTGTCTAGCCAACACCCTCTATCCACCAACAGTTTGAAACTCTAGAGTCTAATAGGTTCCTGCCTCAAGGAACAAGGTTTTATCCTATTGAACCACACACAGTGTTACAATAAAAAGGAGAAATGTTATGGCTGTAGGAAAATCCATGGGAGATGGAAACTCCTTCCGGTTTCCCTTGGGGAGGTCTCCCCAGGTCATTACATTGGAGGAGGGGCGGGGGCAATTTATTAGTGCATCCAGGGGATCCACAAGAGGCACAGGGCCATGTGCAATAAGACTTTGCAACTCCCAGACCGACTCCGTAGCCCGCCGCACCACCTTCCAGCAGGGTAGTGACACGGGTCTTATGGAAATGCCCTGCTACCCCAGACATCCTGGTAAAGCACACAGCAGAGAAGTGATTAATGCAGAGGGAATTAATGCACCCTAAGGTGCAAGCAGTTGGCACCCACATTCTACACAGCTCTGTACAAAGAGCTCACCCTTCGTACATGGCTCTCTATGGAGTCAAACCAGTCTCAACTGCAGCCAACTGCTTGCACCTTAGGGTGCATTAATTCCCTCTGCATTAATCACTTCTCTGCTGTGTGCTTTACCAGGATGTCTGGGGTAGCAGGGCATTTCCATAAGACCCGTGTCACTACCCTGCTGGAAGGTGGTGCGGCGGGCTACGGAGCCTCATTTTCAAAAGTGCTGAGCACTCCGCAGTTCTCAGCAGGTCCACACTCAACACCCTTGGAAACCAGCCCACGTATTCAGTGGCTTTCAAATAGATTTAGGTGCCTCACTGTCACCACACACACACAAAAATGTTGGCCCAAATGACTTGTTCAAGATCAAACTATCAGTCAGCCCAGGATTCCTAGCTCCCTAGGAGACAACACAGGCTCCATACTGCAAGCATGACAGCCAGGTTAATGCTTATCTACCAGAGAGATTGGGCGCTTTGGAAGCACATAGACAGAGTTCTGCATATGGATAAACACACAGAAAATGTAGAGTCTTGACAAAAACATTCAGTGTAGAGGGCAAACCCCTGACAATAATAAATGTGTGTATTGCTTGAGCTCTCAAGCAAGAAAAGAGAAGCTTTCAGGAAACCCCATCACCCCACAGTGAAGCTGTGATGCACACATGCTACCATGGGATAAAACTGCAAGTGACAATGGTCAAATGTAAGTGGATCTTGTAACAAAGAAAACAACATCAAGACCTTAGCACAACATGGAGTAAAGAGGAGTTAGCTACAATGTGCTGCCATTGACCTATGGCCTTGTCAGATGTGGCTCCCAAGGCACGGCTATGGAAATTGGCACAATTAAGAGACAGGAAGTCTCTCTGCTGGGACGAACGTCCAAACTGCCAGTTAATGCTGCTTGCAGCCCTGAGGTGCGTGATGAGAAGACTTGCCTACCAGAAACTACGCTGCGAACTACTGATTCATTTTGCCCAACAGCCATGACGGCGTTTGGTCATAACTGACCTGGGCTGAATTCAAATGGTTTCAAGGTTTGGAGTTTCAGTGAGAGGTTGAGTCCTCTGTTGAAATGCTGAAGCAGAAAAACACCATTAAGATAGCAGCAGGATGCAAGAACGAGCTGCATTCTAAACATAGATGAGACCCTGCAGTTGCACAAGGCTTAAAGTTTCATTGCATCACCTCGCAAAGGTCATGCATGCAGCTGGCAACCCATTGCTCAGTGTGCCAGGAAGCTTCACCCCAACAGAGGCAGTTTAGGTTTAGAAGCAGCTTCCCCCAGCTTCCCACAACCACACACAGAAAGACAATTGATTGGCATATCCTATCAGCTCTAATGTCTCCACTGTGCACAGGCTAGCACAATTCCATACAAGGATAAATGGGTGGAATTCTATGGCCTATGATATACAGAAGGTCAGACTACATGAGCCAATATAGTGCTTCTCAGTCAGGAGTCCGGGGGTCCCTGGGAGGCAGCGAGCAGGTTTCCAGGGGTCCTCCAAGCATGGTCAGTGGAGCCCATGGCAGATAGTCAAAGCCTCACTGCATGGGACTGAAGTCCAGGGCCCTGAGCCCCATCACCTGGGGCTGAAGCCGAAGCCTGAGCAATGTAGCTTCATGGGGGGGAGAGGCCCCTGTGGCGTGAGACCTCAGGCAATTGCCCTGCTTGCTACCCCCTAACGCTGGCTCTGGCTTTTATACGCAGAAAACCAGTTACTGTGGCACAGGTGGCACAATATAGCATGTTGGGGGGCCTCCGAAAGAAAAAGGTTGAGAACCCCTGATCTAATAGATCCTTCTGGGCTTAAAATCTATGAATCTGTCAAAGATCTGCTTTTTGTACAGTGCCTAGCACAATGAGGGCCATGACTGGGGTTCTGGAGTGCTACAGTAATACAGCGAAATAATATGTTTGTGCATTGATAGTACATTGTAATAACAAAAAGTACAGCACATCAAAGAATTCAGGGGCTGAGCCAAAGCCCATTAAAGTCAATGAGAATCTGACAGACTCTTAATCCCTGACACTAACTGGGATGTATTTCACAGTCTTAGTAATGAATAAACATATGAAAGGAGAAAAAAATCAATCAAAAATGAAAGCCAAATGGCTGCTTTGGTTCTGAGTGCTAGACTAAAAGCTGATCATACATTAATAGAATAGCAGCAAAAGAAACAATGTGATCGCTGCCATGAATCGGCTAGTTTTAATTGACTTTCATTTCATGAGTACGAGTCTTTTAAATGAACATAAAACTAAAGACAATTTTGGATACCCTCTTATCCTGCATAAAATTAACCTTGAATCTACTTAAATGCTGTATGTTTCAGAGAGCCCAGAATAGTTGGACTGCCCTTCCGTCTTTTTCATTGGCTATGAAATTAATTTTAATTGGATATTCATTTTGAGATTTGGAACCAACATTCTTGTTCTTTAGATCTAGACCTGAATGTTCATCAGTGTATATGCCTCTAAATAGATTTCTTCATAAGATTCCACGCCAAGATCAGAAGTTTAGCCTACTCTTCTGAGACATGTTTTATTTATAATGGGACGAGTCTGTTATTAAAATGAGGCATTTACTGTAATAAGGAAATTCGGCTTTTTAGCTCTCGACTTTTTTGCTACCACCCAATCAGGAATTAAACAAAGAATGAAGAGCAAAGCAGAGTTTCTGAGAAGGGAACTCTGAGAATTGCAATGCTCTGTGCGCCTACAAAAAATAAATTTTAAGTAATATTATTTATCTGCTCTGCGGCTGCCAACACTGAAATGTGAATGATGCAGATCCCCTGTAGATATCAATGATGCAGATCCCCTGTAGATATCCCCTGTAGATATCTATTATCGATCTGGAGGGTTGGAAGAGGAATGTTAGTCTGTAGAGTTAAAACAGCCAACATTACTCAGTGTTGTAAAGAACATGCAAGATTAAAAGTTAGCTATTGTGTTTTAGCCTCTTCCTTGAGATGATACAATTCTCATTAAACTACACAGAAAAATACAAAAAGAAAATCAAAATATCTTGTCCTAAGCATCTGAGAAAAAGGCAGTTTACAGAAGAATTAGAAAAAAAGCAGCACAGCCTATTTGCACCAAGGAATTAAGATGATGAGAAAAGTAACAGGCATCTACTCTGTTTGAAAATTGTGCTGCCTAAATATACAGAAAGGCTTCTAAAATTAATTTGTCACAGACAAATGCTTTAAACTGGGATTGAAATGTACAGAGTACAAAGTGATGCTGTCAAAAGTAAATCAGTTACATGCTGCTAGAACTTAGAGTCAGGCTTTGAAAATGAGGAGAATTAAAGTTTCATTCGTGATTTATATTTTCTAAGGACTCTCTTGTGGCCTCATTTAGAGACTATTAGAAAATGTTTGCAATATATGTTCATAAGCATAAAAGATGTTTTGATCTTAGCAAATATTTGATTTAGTTTGATTTTTAAAGGATATTTTAACACTGGAAGATTTCATCACAATAGGATGTTTTAAGTTCACAGCTGCATTAGAAAGGGCATCTCTGACTAATAAAGTTCAACAATAGTGATATTTTTGCACAATATTGAGCAAATTAATTCATATACATATGAACACTATTAGCAGTGTTTAAACCCAGAATTACCTGGTATTATGTAAACTTCATACTTAAAGTGACTAAACAGGATTCCTGGTACAATACCAAAAACTAGTCCAGATATTAAAGTGCAGGAGTGTTTAGATAATTACTCTTTTAAAGTCAATCAACTACATTAGCTGCTGCTTCATACAATCGTCATTAAAGGCTTACTCCTGTAAGATGCTGAGTGCCTTCCATGCCCACTGACTTCACTGGGAGTTGAAGGTGCTCAGTACCTGGTAGGATCCAATCCTGATTATATAGTGTATGAGTTAATGTGCTATCAGGTTGAAATTGTTAAAAGTGACTTCTGAGTTATGGTGCCTCATTGTGAGGGGCCCAACTTGAAACACTTTAAAAGGTCCAGATTTTCACAAAAGCACTCAGCACCTCTCCCCTCCATAAATCCAGTCTCTTTATGGTGTCTTGGGGACATACCCAAAATTACTAATCATTTTGCTTTGTCACATACGGAATTCCATCATTTATATGAATCATCGTCGTCTTGTAATTTTGTAAGTGAGGAACGCAGTGTGAAAAGAAGAGATTGTGAAATACAGCTGAATCCCTAAGCATGTAACATTGCTAGAAATAAAACATTTTGGTGAGGGGAGGGGTTTTCACACATAAAAAATAGTAATTTAACCTTATTTCTTATCATAAAAACTACCCGGTGAGTCACTGATCGGTACAATGGTTTGTTCATTTCATTTACTTTGATGTTCTGAAAATGTGTAAGCATGGTTGTAAGGGTAAATTAAGGAAGTTTGAGAGATGCCTGCACCTGTATTTGCAAGGATATGAAGAAAAAATTCTATTGAATTGCAAGCAAATTAAACATTCTTAATGAATTCATTATAGAGCTGATATAATTATAAAGGCAGTCTGACAGAAAGATCTCCAGGGTTTCACATTCATTTAATTAAAATGTTGTATTGGGAGATAATCCATTATAGGATTCAAGATGTCTGGAAACAAGTTACCAGTGAAATTTTATAATTAAGCAGTGGTCACTTATTAACTGTTTGATCTTGATACATTAATGAGATACAGGCTTGATCCGAAGCCCATTGAAGTAAATGGAAAGACTCTCATTCACTTCTGTGGGCTTTGGGTTAAGCCCTATATGAAGATTTATAATAGATTTGCTGGTTTGATGCACAAAATAGTGACAATTAAATACCAGCACAAATTCATTTTAATCCGATTTGTTTTAAATATAAAAGCATACATTATAAAGCAATATTTAAGGTCAGAGTCCACACTAAGGGTAATATTTTAGGAGTCCATGGGCTATAACAGATTACCCCATGTACTGAGTCTCAGTAAAATACTCAATCACCAGATGTCAGCTATTCTGCAATGCAAGACAAATCACTGTATTCAGCCTGCAAGTATAGATTCTTCTTTTATTCTACAGTTAAAATGAGGATTCTTTTAGTAGAGATAGAATGGGTAAAACACGAGACTCAAGAAGTCCTAGAAGGATTCATCATGATGCTTGCTAAATAACATTTGGGAAAAGTCACCTAGAAAAAGGGGGATTTCTTTATTAGTCCTCAAAATCACTGACAATTCTACAATGTACGATCTTCCCTAAACTCTTGTAAAGAAAAGGCTGGGGTCAAATCCTGCTCTGTTTCAACTGGTGCAAATCTGAAGCAAGTCCCGTGACTTCATTCCTGACTCCCCTTGGAGTCCATTGCGCCTCCAGATTTATACAGGTGGTTACTGAGAACACAATTTGACCATCCACATGGGCCCGATTCCACTCCCATTAAAGTCCACGGAAAGGCTTTCACTGAGGAGAGCAGAAGTTGAATCAGAGCCTGCATTTTCAAGGCATAATTCTCCTTCCAGCTGATTCCTCTATTCAAGATGTTTTTTTCACTATGTAATTAAGTTGTGCTGATTTTCTTCTGATTATTTTGGTTACACTAAATTACGTAACATACAGGTTATGGATCACCTCTGCTGATCTTTCATCCCTTTTTATGCCAAGTTTCTCAGAAGTGCTATCGGATCATAAAATAAGTGCTATAATAAAAAGAATATGAAAGCTATGGTAAAATATATATTTACACACATATATATACACACAGAGACACTTTAGAATAGGAGCTAGAGGAATTATTTATTTTACCTTAATTTAAATTAAACAATTTAATTTATTAATGGTAACATTTGCCTTATTAATGACTTTTTCATTTATTTTATTGGAAGTAATTTACTGGCTTTATTTTATTGGGTTAAGAGAGAGAGATTTGATTTTATTGTTCTTGCTTGTTCACTTCAGTGCAATTATTGACCTTTCTTGAAATGTGCACGTTTGCACCAAAATAAAGTCAATCTGCAAGTCAGTGTTAATCACAAATGAGTTACCCATTATGTTACGGGCAACATTTTTTTAAAAAAAAGCTACCCAGGAGTTTATGTGCAGGCGGCGGATTATCATTGCTCACTGTGGTAAATGTCCGGTGACAGGAACCTAATGGACTAGAAAAGTCTGAATGCTGCACTCTGTGCGCCATATTAGAAAACCCTACACACTAAAAAAAAACAAAAACCTCACGATACTCCACGCCACTATTTAGCTGGGCTTTTCCTTCCAATTCTTCAGAAGACCATTCTTCTAAGAATGTGTCCAGGGAATTACCTGTATGCTGTAAGGGGGATAGTGGAACAGAAATGGAAGCACCATTTCTGAAGGTGTTTTGAAGAGTTCCCTTCTAGAGAAAGACAAAGACAAGTATTTTTACCCAATCTAGCCAGGGTTATGATCAAAAGATGTTAAGGAACACAAAGAACCAAGGAGAGTAATCCAGAGAAGTGAAATCAAGTCCCAGAGCCACTGCGAGAAGACCACTGGGGGGAATGGTGCTTGGTAAATTATGAATAAAATCTCCTGACATAATGGAAAATAGAAATATTCGTAGTATATGATCCTATGTGAAGTGTAGCTATGATGTACTTTGCTGTAGAGAGTAATGCCTCTGAAAGGTGTAACCTGCAATCTGAGAGTTCGCCATAGTAATTTGGGATTGATGTTACAATGAGTTATAAATACTCCGATAAAGAGTTGGAGCCTGTTCATCTTTGGTGGCTCCGCTTGGATCAATGTAGTTAAACCACCTTTCTCTAAACATGGCAAAATTGTATCCTTTCTGATGCAATAAAATCTGAGTCACTGCATTGTAGTTAACAACTTAGTCACTACTATGGAGAAGGAAATATACAGAACAGATTCTTTCCAGCTGCCGGTTTTGATTTCACACACACGTTGCTTTTCAGTAACAACACACACGTGTTGGACTCACAGCTGCTTTTCCCTCCTTCCCCTTAGACACGTATGAAGTTGAGAAGTAGGATGAGGTCAGAAACAGAAGAGAAGCCTTTTCAGGGTGGCTCAGGAACACCACTGCAGTGAGGGGTCTACCAAGGAGAATCAAGCCAGGAACTCCCAGACTATGAGTTATGGGTGGGGGCTGCATGTGCAGACTCTAGTGATCAAGTTATGCTATTTTGGAGCACCCCCTGCTGGCCTCTGCAAAAAAAGGCAGCGGTTAGAAGGGAGTTGCTAATGGAGGCATGGAAACAAATTCTGATCTTGGTGACACTGGTTCAAAACCAGAGTAACTCCATTGAAATCTGTTCTGAATTTACACCAAGGTTAATGAGAGCAGAATTTGGCATGCTTAGAGTTTGGGGGGCTGGGCTAAAGGCGCTGCTTTCTGGCTCTGTGGGAACCAACACATCTCAGTTTAATAAAATTTAAATTTAAAAAACACTATGAAAAGGTGGGAACAAACCACAGACCCCATGTAATATTCACCATCTGATCCCTCCTCCTTACCAAGGGGGAAGATAGACAATGCACCTGCCCTTGAATGCTTACACAGAAATATCAATGGGGATGGGAGAGAAGCCCATCTAAAGACATTAATGATGGTCAGGACACAGAGATTTCAGATCAGGATTAGCTCTCCTGCCCTGCTGAGACATCAGGTAAAACACCCTGGAACATGGCGCTCTGTCTCTTCCAGTGGGTATTTATAGCAAGGCTCACACAGTCTCCTGCTTGGACAATTCACCCAGATTTCATCCCAGTGTTGATTAGAGCTTTTCTATAGAGCCCAACTTCTGAAGCCAGTTTCTGAGCAACAATAGTAATCCACCATTCTAAACAAAGGTCACCTGGAGGAGCCACCCCCCACATCCCCTCCCCACATCCGCTGGAGGAGAGGATGTGCTCCGCACAGAGCTGCCAGCAGCACTACAAGGGAGGAACGTCCGGGGGTGGGAGGGAACAGGGGGCAGTGAGCTCAGATTCCGAGGGAGGGAAGTTGTCATGCATCGGTGACTCCTGAAGATGTCATTTAGGAGGGGCACTTGGTTGAGGCATCAAAGGCCCCAGCAGCCTTCTCCTCCCCCTTACACTAGTGACTGACAGCCAGCAAAAGGGAAGGGATTGGGGAGACCTTCTGGTGCCCCAGACAAGTTGTGCTATGATTCTGAACTATAAAGATCACTTGATCTGTGGTACTTACATGGCCCCCGGGGTCCTAGCATCTGAGCACTTCCCAATCCTTACCAAACCTATCCTCACCACATGCTTCTGAGGTGCTATTATCCCCATAGTAGGATGGAGAACTGTGGCAGAGAAATGATGACTTGTCCAAGGAACATCTGCAGAACTAGGAACTGAACCCGGCCCACCAGAATGCCAAGTACATAAAAAGGAAGTCCTTCGGCTCCTGCTGCGAGGAGTCAACGTCCAATTTTAAAAGGGGCTGGCTAATTTTAACAGCTTCATGGTCACTGAGCACGTATCACTATGTATACACGGATAGGAACAACTGAGTCTCAAAATTTTAGGGTGTCGACGGATTGCTGTGGGAGCCAGGGATATTTTTCCACCGCCATGGAGAGCATTGTGCAAGTATCCAAGGACTTCAACCCTACAAGCTACTGTGGGCCCTCAATACCCACTCATACCAGCCCCAGTTCAGCAGGATACTGGAGACTGCACCTGAATTTCAGCACATGACAAGTCCCATGGAAGACACTGGGAGGAATCGTGTAATGAAAGTTCGGCATGTGTTTAGATGTCGTGTAGTAATGGGGACTTCCATGAAAGGGGACGGTTCTCAGTGCCTGGGAAGTGAGAGGCCCAGATGCATGGGAAGGAAACAGCTGAGTCTGAAGTATCACTGATCCGTTTGAAATCCGTGAAGCGTCAGGTGTGGTTTATTGGACGTGGTGGACCATTGCTCTGCCTTTCTCCGGCAAATCCTAGTTGTGTCTCATGCATCTAGTCTGGGGTAGGTGGCTCTTCATTTTGAGTTCTATCTGCAGAATTGTCCAATTGTGTAAACTAAAACAAACCCCATTACTACAGCCCAGGGACAGTAAACACTAAAATACACTGGATATTGCCAAGTACCTAACAAAAGCAAGGAGAGACTGAGTTCTGTATGTAACATTGTCTCCTTGATCCAGCAGGGCCAGTTGTTAATGAGATATGTGGTATCATGGCTTATTCCACTGCCAGACTATAACCATGCACACTGGGTCAGACTGAACACCACAGTAGCTTTTCTTTGATAAAAACAGAAGGATGTAGTCCAGTTTTCATATCTTTTCGTGCATGTTTTTTTCTCTTGCTGGCAAAACATCCCTGCAAAGTGTTGCTACACAGGCAATGGATTAAGTGGTTAGAGCTGCAGGCTAAGAATCATGTTTTTTATGCTCTGTTCTACTGCTACCTGTCAGTTAATTGCATGAGATGTAGGGCAAGTCAACTTAATCTGTGCTGTTTCCCCATGTTTAGAACAGGTCTGATTCCTTTCTCACAGGAGTAAGAATTAGAAAGCTAGTGTTTTCACAGCAAGTGCCTAGAGTTAAGCACTTCATTCCAGATCCAAGCACCTAAATAAGTTGTTTTTATTTTCAGAGGAGCACTTAACACAATGAACATTGTGATTTTTATGCCTCTGAAAATGGGGCCACTGTATTCAGATGCCTAAACATGGGCTTAGGTGCCTGACTTTAGGCACCTAAGAGTGAAATTCAGTGACCTTAAACATGAACTGTAATGACATCCTCCGTTGTAATGTGCTACATAATTATAATAAAGTGTTATTTTACACTGGCTTCCACCACCTGCTCCTCTACCCTCCCCCCACCCCACATCCAGAAAGAGAAAACATCCAGATAATATTATAAATGTGAGGGTGAACAAACACGATGCCTGCTACTGCATTCTCCCATTGAACTCTGATCAAGCTCATGGTGAAATATGGGGGCCCAGCGATTTAGATTATTTTGGTGACGTGGCCATTTGTTTTAGGGAAATCAAAGTACTGTATTGAAAACAGGAATGGTCTCTCCCTGCCCCCCAAAAAAGACCTCTTTTTGGAAAGCACAATGTGCAACAAGGCAGGATCCAGTGTAGGAACTAACTTACTTTTGCTTTATTATTCATTCTACTATGATGTTATAGAAAATAAAGGGATGAAGAGTCTGAGAATTTCACTCAGGTTTCAATGAAACAACTCTCTGGCTTCATGTTCCTAATCTAGGCTGCAATGATAGTACCTTACAAACTGTTTCTTACCACAATGTTCCATCCTAACCACTTTATTGGAAATGTTCTATCGCAGGCCACCTTGGGATAAAACTATGGGGGAAGTTTTAGAACAGACAGGACACATGTGGAAGGGGAGGAGGTTTCAGATAACCAAAATAATCTTTTTTGCAAAAAGGGAACAACATCTTATTAACCCGGGCCGTTTTTAGACACGGATGCAAATTCTCACTCCGTTTCATAGAATTTGCATAAGTTCTGCAGTTTAGCAGGTGTTGTTCAGACACTTGGGTGACGGCAAAAAAAAATATTTTGATAAGATCAAAAAGGAAATCAAATGTGAACGGGGCATTCAGTGTGGTGAAATTCACCCTTGTACAGAGAGCTGGCACAAAGCCTAAGCTGCATTTAAGTCCCACGTAAGGCTTTAAGCTACCCATATGGTGGCAGGTCTTTGGTGGGTGGAAATAGTCATAGCTCTAATGAAGTTGATGTACACCAATTGAGGTTCTAACCCATTAGATATTAAATATTTCATTGTAAAAGAGAATCAGAACAGCCAAAAACCTGGCATTACAGCTCTTTATTTCAGTGCCCATAACATACAAAGTGATGACTCACGTTTTTGACACTATAACATGCAAAGCACCTATAAGGTGGAATAGGATACATCAGATAATTGCTTTGTCCTCATGCTACATTTGTATCCAGTCCAGGCAGGAAGACTCAATCCCTTTGCTTTCCGCTCTATCCTCCCATGAATCAACCCAGCTGTGAGGTGGGATAAATTGTCTTCATTCCTAACCAAATGATTTGCCACTAAAGTACTAGACATTGTCAAAAGCTTCTCAAATACACTTGTGGAAACTTGATCACGGCCCCAATTCTGCTCTTGTTTATACGGATGTCAATCTGGAGTAACTTCACTGATTGGAATAAACCTTGATAGCAGTCCCTTTGGATTGACACTGGTTTATCACTCCTGTGCAAAGGGCCAGAAAAAGCCATGCAAAACTTCTGCCCGAACCTCTGCATGGGAGGGTAAAATTTACCCAGGCAAAATAACTAGGCATTCTGTACTATTAAAAACCATGATGTAGAAAAACCAAAGGAGAGAAAATACAGAACCAAACGGTTCTAATAAGGCATCAGCAGGTCCCAACTGGATATGCCCTGGTGTTACATGCTGCATCTTTAATTTTCCTCACAGCAAACTAAATAAAAATAATACATCGTGATCACCTTTCCTCCCAAGAAGATGCGGTCAGAGCCACCAGCGGGGTTCAAGTTCTGTAAGATGTGTCCTTTTTGGTAAATGCTTCTTATAAAACAAAGTAAAAATGTTAAAAGCAACTTCAAGTGACTCTTTTTTTTTAAAAAATGCCAGCGTTCCCGAACAATAAAAAATAGAGAATATATTTTTTAAAAAAAGACATTCAGTAGCACGTCAGCGGATCCCAACAGACCTTCTGCCCCGACCTCTGCGACTGAGCCGGCCACTTGTTAAGGCAACATGTCAGGTTGGCACCATTACAACAGCTGTTTGGAAAGCAGGGAGCATCGTATGGCAGGACTGGGTCAGAGGGCCAGTTTCTCACGGGCGCTGACGGAACCATCTTCCATGCCAAAGTAAACCACGTCGGCCATGTTGATAAAGAGACCTGTCTCCACCACTCCTGGGAATAGAACATTCACACGCAGGTTAAGGCTCGAATCATCTCTCATCTGCCAGGCTTACCCTGGCTGCTCTAATCCTCTAGAATTGGGGGCTGTATTATTCACTGATCAGCAACCAGAGCAGACGCTCACAAGGTATTTAGGCATCTAACTCCAATTGATTTCAATGGGATTTAGGCATCTAAATATATTTGAGGACCTGGGCCTCAAAGTCCACTGTGGCTCTACAAAATCAGTGTCTGTACTGACAAGCTTATGACATTTATACTTCCGGACATCAGCCAACCTAGAATTTGATGGGGGAAAGAAGGGGTTAAGAAAAGTTTCCCTATAGGCAGATTATCCCAGAATTCCTTGCTCCAGGATTACTTGCACCACCCCTGGGTGGTCCACTGGTAGGGAGGGATGCTAGACTGAATAGACCATTGAGCTGAGCTGGGATGGTGGGTATGACTAGAACATAGAGTGACGTGCTTGCTAACGCCCTGACTTTGCAATCAGCTCTGTACAAGAGGTTGTCTGCACCCATGGAGAGCCCCGCTAAAGCCAGTGGGTCTCTGTAAAGGTGCATGAATCCAGCTCTGTGGTCCTCAGGAGAATAGGGGGGCTAAGCAAGGAGGCCCACCGCAGTCAGTAAGCACCATGCCCTGAAGCAAGCATTGCACAAACACATACCAAGCTTACACACAACAGCAGGAGTGAGATATACCAGGGAAGGGAGGACAAGCATTGCAGGAGTACTAACAGTGGGAGCTGGGGATTAGAACGCATGCCTTGATGGCGCTGTTTCTTTTCCGCTACTACCTTACGAGGGACCCGCCTTTCTGCAGCAGGGCATGTTTCAACAGAGAAAAGAAAGGAATCACTCTCACAGCAGAGACAAATGGCACAGGCGTTTCACTAGCTGCATGTGAAACCGGCAAGTCCCTGCCGTGGAACGCTAGATAGAGAGTCACACCTGGCAACATTCGCCAGTTCGTTTAGATTCATTTTAGTACCATCGCTGCCTGGGGCTCAAGGCCGATACCAACTGACTGCTGGGAGCCAGTGCAGAAAGATCTGTTCAGACGCAGTGGAATGGTGAACGTCAAGACACTGGGTAGATTCCAATCCCTCTTGAGTGAATGAGAGTTTTGCCATGGACGTCAATGGGGGCAGGATTTCCCCCATTATTTTTAACTGTAATAAAACAATACAGATGATCCACGTACTGGGAGCAGATACAGGGTATTAACTCACTTCCAGCTCTTACTGATTCTGCCCCTGCCGCCTGGTGCTTTACAATCCAAAGCCCAATCCGCTGAGATTCCCCAGCGGCGGGAACTTTTGAGGGTGCCCTGCCCCTTGTAGGATCAGAACGATTCCAGTGCCCTGGATGAGAAGAGGAGGCTGACTGGGCAGGGCATTTCATTAAGGTTGGGCGGGGGCGGGAAGAAATCCACCTATGGCTTAGCTTTAAAGAGGTGGCTCCCACATTTTGCAAGGGAGTTCTAGGTGCAGGGGAACATCGGGAGAGGCAGGAAGGTGAAAGTGAGACAAGGTTCGTTCACAAGGAGGGGGAAAGAGAAGTATAAAGCGGCAGAGCAGTGCAGGGCACCAAAGGCAAGGACAATAGTCTTGAGCTAGAAGCAGAAGGGGAGAAGCCAATGGAGGTGTTCTAGGAGGCCGGACACTACACCAAGTCCAAGCAGCAGAGGGAGGCTATTTAAGCTGCAGTGTTTTGGGCAGACTGCGGGGGTGAGTTAGACATCACAGTGTGGAGCTCCTCCATGCAAAGCTGGGCTAGGAAGCAGATTGGGAAGAAGCCACTTTGGTACAACAGGCGTTATCAGTAGGAGACGAAGGATTAGTCCCTCTGACTGCGATTCCCACAAATCCTAAAGAGGGGCCAAGATTCATCATCGCTTTCTGCTCCAGGCCTCACCACAGAGGTAGGTTTCTGCACTAGCAAGTGGCCCCTGATGCTTTCATAATCCAGTGCTAGTCCGGATCTGCCAAAAATCTATGGAGCGGCCAATGGCCAGACTCACCTGGAATATATTGGAAATGGTTCAGATGGAACAGCTTCCATATGAGGAGAGATTAATAAGATTGGCACTTTTCAACTTGGAAGAGACAGCTAAGGGGGGATATGATAGAGGTCTATCAAATCATGACTGGGGTGGAGTGTGACGAAGTAGGAATACTGTGTGTGCGTACCTCAGTTTCCCCTATGCAGTTCTTAAGGAATAGGGGCTGACACTGGAAGCAAGGAGGCAACCCCTCCCCCTCAAGGAGGCATCCCAGATGCTGTAATCTGACCCTAGGTGTTGGAGAGAGGTCAGGTGATACCTCCAACCGGGGAAAGGGACAAAGGAGAGCAGGGAGGAGCTGGGGGGGGGATTTGGGGGAAGCAGCCTGGGTCTGGCTAGAGAGGGGAGAGGAGCCATCTCACTCTCTGGCCCCAAGATGGATCCAGCTGAGGGCTCACGCTCGCTGTATAGTCTGTGATTAGAAGTCATCGAATAAATCTGTTTTACTGGCTGGCTGAGAATCACGTTTGACTGTGGATTTGGGGTGCAGAATCCATGGGCTCCCTCAGGACCCCACCCAGGCGGGCTTGCTGGGGCAAGCACACGGAGGGGCAGAAGATGCTGAATGCTCCGAGGTCAGACCCAGGAAGGTGGAAGTGGGTACCCCTGAAGCTCCTGGCCTGGGAAACAGGCCGTATATGGAGAAGGGACACTCCACACGAAGTCCGGTCTGGCTTCCTAGGGAGCGGTTCCAGACCATCGCCCGGGCACTCCGTGACATGGAGAAAGGAAATAAGGAAGTGTTATTTACTCCTCATAACAGAAGAACTAGAGGCCACCAAATGAAATAGGCAGCATGTTTAAAACAAACAAAAGGACGTATTTCTTTGATGACCTGTTCTGTTCATTCCCTCTGGGGCACCTGGCACTGGCCACTGTAGGAAGACAGGATACTGGGCTAGCTGGACCTTTGGTCTAACCCTGAATAGCCGTTTTTATTCCCCGAGACAATTACTTTGGGCAGGGGAGGCGGTCTGAGGTTTTCCCCACAAGGCTGCCACAACAAGATGTGAGACTCTTAGGAGGGGTGAAATCACAGAGATTTCATAGAGAAAACTGTGCAGAGTGGTACATGGGGTTTAAGCTAGATCACCAAGATTACATTTCCCCCTCCTTGATTTAAAAGGCAAGTTACTGTGTGCAATACAGGAGGAATTAGATGAAATTCTGTGGCTTGCGGCACGCAAGAAATCAGACTAGGCAAGTTAATGGTCTTTTCAGATGTTAAAAATCTATGGAAAATTATTAGAAAAATGACCTGACAATCAGTTGCATTATGCAGCGCCCTTTTCATCTCCTGCTTTACATCCTACATATAGTTGATGGGTGCTGTTAAACAGCGGACACTCCTTCCTCTACAGCAGGCTCCATTCAGTGGCCTGTGGAAGCGATCCCGTAATTTGTACCCCAGTTTAATTTTGATTTGGGATGGCAAAGGCTACAAACTGCAAAACACTAGGATTTTGTTGCCATTCATGGTTTCAGCAGCAAATATCAATTAGGATCTCAGTACCCTCCTACCTTTCCCATAACACCCCATGTCATGACCACACACTTCCTGTGTAAGGCTGAAATACACTGCACACCACACTGCAGGATTGGGGACAATTTAACTTGGAGAAAACATCCACAGGATGAAGAATTATACCCAAGCGTACCTAGGATTTTCTTTTAAGTAAAATATAAACTCTGCTGAGAGGTTTTAGTCCATAAGGGCCGTTTTTTGCAAACCTGATGCTCAGTTGTGCTTACTCCTGTGCAGAGCTGCCAAACTTGCTCTGAGACTTTTAGGGATATTTATGGGAAAAAATCAGGGAAGTTGCTTGGATCATCAGTAAATGCCAAAGGTGCGAAGCCAAATATAGACAGGGACTTGGGAGTAGCACCTTGACTTCTCAGGCTGCATTTTATATGTACTTCTGCACCTGTGAGAGTGAACAGGACCTCTCCCTCTACCCCATCTATGGACAAGGGGAAGGCCTGGGTGCCCTGCACTACCCCTCTTTGCACCCTTGATCCCACCCCCAAAGAGGGAGAAGGGGAGGACTGGTCCTAGGAAATCTGCCTTCCTATGCTGCTTAGGCCTCTTAATAACCTTGGTCAGTTCTCTGGAAATGTCTTCCCAAGATGATCTTCCCCCTCTTCTCCCTCCTCTGTCACGTTCCTGCTCTTTTCCGCTGTTGTCCCCTCCTGCCCTTCGGGATTCTCCCCTCCCCCAGACTGCGCAGTGATGGTGTAACAGGAGACAAGCCGCAGAGATTGTCAGGGGGGCTTGGGGCACTGCTGGATTCAGTGCCCAAGCCACGGGCTGCGTGACTGCCCCGGGCAGACCCTGCTGGAGCGCGCTCATTACTCAGCACGTTAGCGGTGTCCACCTGGGGCAGCTGGAGCACAAACACACAGCCTGTGGCTTGGGCAGTGAACCCAGCAGTGCCTCCAACCCATTCAAAACAGCTCGTCTCCTATCAGACCCTCACTGCCCGATCTGTGGACATACCATAGGGTGGTGGAGAGGAGCAAGCACATTTCCTCACAAGTATGCTGAACATAACGAGCAGGGCTGCAGAATTAAGTTTAAATTACTTGTGTGTCATCTCAAGACAAATTTTGTTCTGAAGAGATGAATGAAACAATGCTGCCACCTGGTGGATGATCTCATAACTACAGATATCACTTTTTAAAAAAAAAACAAAGTGCAATTTAAATAAGACGAGGAAGACTAGTGGCACCTTAGACTAACCAGTTTATTTCATATTTTATTAGTCTCTAAAGCACAACATACGGCCCAGGAGCCACATGCGGCCCGCACGGGCTCACTGTGTGGCCTGCTGGGGGTGAGTAGGGGTGGGGCAAGCCAAGCAGCGTGGTTGGGGGGAAGCGTGTGGGGGCGGGGCGAGGGCGGGGCTTTTCGGCCCACAGCTGGGTTTTTTGCAGTAATATGGCCCTCGCTGCTTTCTGAATGGTGTGGGCCTGCTCTAAAGTGCCACAAGTCTTCCTTGTCTTATTTACCGATACAGACTAACACGGCTGCTAATCTTAAACCAGTGACATTTAAGTAAGGGTAAAAGCAGTCGAGTTTCTTACCGGGAGTTGAAATATACAAGTTTTCTGTTTTATTTTATTTGACCAACAAAAGGTCACCTGACTAACCCCTTTTCCAGCTATACAACAGTTAACAAAATTTCTCTTCCTAAAATTAAATCACTGCCCGAAGCAATATGGTTATGTCTGCAGTGCAGATGGGAAGTAGAATTCCCAGCTCACAGGGATGTACAGGGGCCGAGCTAGTGGACTGTAGTTGTGGCAGCACAAGTGGCAACTCAGACGAGACGCTCAAGTGTGTACCTATGATCGTAGGCTACATCGAACCCTGGCCACTAGCCCACACTGCCCCGGCCACAGGGCCACGGTTAACAAATTAGCGTATGTAGGTCTACAGAGCAGGCAATCAAACTCCCCCACTGCTAGGCAGACGTACCCTACACATCACAGTCCCATTTGTGATTTCATGGCCACTGTAAACCTTTATAAAAATAAGGGTGAGGGTTTTTTTAAAGCACCTAAAAGTCACTGTCTGTGGGGATGAGATTCTTTTACCAATAGATTTACCAGTGCAGGCCCCACCATGGATACTGTTATACTGGCCCAGCTTATTCCCCTTCTGCATGGGAATAGCTTTGCTGGTACAAGTACCTTTACAGTGGTATAAACAGCTTCCACCCTAGAGGGATTGGACCGCTGGTGAAGTTAGAGCCCCAGTGCATGTGAGAAGAAATGCCCTCATAGGGGCACAGACACACCAACTCTCAGTGGGGCTCCAAAGCTTTTGAAAAATCCCACCCCGAGAGCCCATCAACGTTGCGATGAGGAGCTTCTATCTAAAGCAGCACAAAGAGCATTCGAAAAAGTTTAGGATCTAGTTTTCCTAATGAAGTTACAGTGGTGTAAAGTCATTGGCAACGAGGGACACCAATGTAACCGACATCTCACTCCAAGATACTCATGCATTTGCTAACATTAACCATGCAAGTTGGGCATTAGGCAAGGGTTCTCACTGAATTAGGATCTTCAGACTCATCTGGACTAGAAAAGTTTTGCTGTTTTAACTTTATTGGGATAGTTGAAGTGACAAAATCCCATCCAGGATATACACAGTTTTATACCAGGATATGCACTCGTATGCCAGGATAACTTATTCCAATTCAGGAAGCAAAATATACCATCCTTAACCAAAAGAATTCTACCAGTATAACTTCATGGACTCAGATTCTAAGGCCAGAAGGGACCGTTGTATTCATCTCGTCTGACCTCTTGCATTACACTGGCCAAAGAACTTCCCCAAAGTCCTAGAACAGATCTTTAAAAATAAACAAACACCCAATCTTGATTTCAAAATTGTCAGTGATGCAGAGTCCACCGCAACCGTTGGTCAATTGTTCCAATGGTTCATTCCGCTCACTGTTAGCAACTGATGCCTTATTTCCAATGTGGGCCAGACCTCAGGAACTCAATGATTTTTAATCTGAGAGATTACCTGGTATCATTTTTATAGCTGTGTTCACTTCCTTCCACGTGTGGACCTTGTCAAACTTCCAGTCCAATATGAAATTCCCATTGTCTGTCACCACAGGACCCTGGGCAAAAAGATGTGCTGTTAATTACCTTGCAAGGAGTTTTTAATTCGTTATTTATTTATTTAACACTCAGGCACCAAGTCAGCTGCCCTCATAGCTTTTCATTAGAAATAAATGTCTCAAACAGAACATTTAAAATAAAGAACAATTGCTGTTATCCAACTGTGTCACTGCCCCACTCATTGTTTTGCACCAGGTGGGGAGGACAACAAAAAACAAACCCACAGCTACTCTGTTTACATGAAAGCATGTGGGGCTGTGAACTATGGAAAGCATCTAGACACCTTGGTCAACGTGGGACTAAACCGTATGTACTCGTGAGATGAACCTGCTCCCACGGCAGTCACTGGCAAAATGCCGACTGGCTTCAGTAGTGTAAGGATAAACTGCTATGACACGGCGTTTAGTCATATTCTACAAAGACGCTCGAAGATATAACCCTTAATTAACCAACTTAAGCACGATATGGGGATGCTTTTCACAGTGTGACCCATTTCGGTACTTTAAGAGTCTGTCCTAGGCGGTTAGAAGAACTTCAATGCAAAACATCACCACTATTAATACTTACGCTAAACAGTGCTAATGGCGACCATGAGAGGAGTCTTGGAGCCAAGGAGAATCTCTTCCTTAAGGCCAACGGACCTGCCGAGTACTCTCTCAGGCTCAACAGAAAGAGCAACCAAGTCCCTTCATGTAGTAAAAACAGCAAGGGACTGTGGCACTAGACCTCCTGACATGTCAGTGCTAACCCGTGTGGAGGGGTTGCCCTGTTTGCAAACATGGGTGCTAGCATATTGGTTTGCAGGAGAAGTGTGATCCTGAGAGGAAGAAGGTGGACAGATCTTCTTGAACACAGAGCTCTCTGGAGCAGCTGACTTGTGCATTCCAAAGGACACCACCTGCTGCTGTGTTCAGGGTAACCGGGCTTTATTTACAAGAAATGTCCACAAACAAGATGACTTCAAGAATAGACCTGATTCATCTCTCAATTCCTCATCCTAATGGAAACAAGCCTGCAAGGTATCAAATACTGGAGAACCAATCAGGCCAAATGGGAAACAATACAGGATATTAAGCACTATAGTGCTCTTTTAATCCTCACTCACCAATTCTCACAAAGCACCTGTGAAGTAGGCAAGTATTTTACAGATGAAGAAAGAGAGGACCACAGAAGATAGGTGATATTTTTAGTTGAGTAAATGGTAGAGCCTAGGAGTTTGGCCAAGATCCGGGCTTAAATTCAGCCAGAGCCACCCAGAGCAGAGACCATAAATATTTTCAAGCCCACAGAACCCCTGGGGCTCCCACTGAGGGGCTGAAGCCTCAAGCCACCTGCCCCAACACATACACACACACAGACCTGCAGCTAAAGCCCAGAGACCTGAATGGGGCAAGGGAGCTTCCAGGAAGCCCTGGCACAGATTAACCCAAGTGCCGTATGATTAAAGTACTTTGGAAATTCATCTCTTAGCAGTCTTATGAAAATAGTACTTGCATTGCCAAGGTGCACCTGTCCATTGGATTTCTACAGATACATCACAGCTGAGAAAGTCAAAGAAACTGCATATCAGAGAGGAAAGCTGTGCAATCCCTTATGCAAAGAATCCTTTGGAACTGAATATTCAAAGTCATTATTCTGAGTTTCCCCATAAGGTAAGTATTAAAAAACTAGAGGGGGATTTTTCAAAGTGCTTTGTAGAGAGAGACATGTGGAATTAGCACCACAAACAACAAAGGAAAGTCACATGGTGAAACTCACAGCACGCTACTTAGAAACATTTATTTCTCAATATGTAAAGATGGCAACAGGCAGAGCTGACTGTCATATCGACTGTCAGAAAAACTGGTTTTAACAGGACTCAGCTGGTTGTCGGAAAGAGTGAGATAATAGCTATGTCTCAAGGGTTGACTTTTCAAACAAACAGACGAGGATACAAGTCTTGTGACACTACTTTACTCTTGGAGAAGATCAGCATGAGGAGTTCTGACCAGCAAAGGTGAGCAAAACATTCCAATAGTCGCAGTTTCTTAGCAGAGGTAACAAAGAGTCCTGTGGCACCTTAAAGACTAACTAAAGTATTGGAGCACAAGCTTTCGTGGGCTAATACCCACTTCGTCGGATCCGATGAAGTGGGTATTAGCCCACGAAAGCTTATGCTCCAATACTTTAGTTAGTCTTTAAGGTGCCACAGGACTCTTTGTTACCTCTGCTATTCCAGACTAACACGGCTACCTCTCTGATTCTTGAGTTTCTTAGCAATAGACTAACTGTGGGGAGTTACTGCATGCCTAATGGTCCTTTCTAGTTTACTGCTACGGAGAGTGACCGTGAGGACATCTGCTGTCTATGAAAGGAAACAGAGAGAGGACATTAAATCTCTTCATCACCATGTTCCCACTGGGGCTGAGACCCGCTACTTGGCTTGAAGGTTGAGAGAGAGACAAGTCACATCCGACCTTCCTGAACCCTAAGCACTAGGGGGTCCCCCATCAATGCTCTCTGGGATCTTGTCATTCATACACACCATAAGATGATGGATACTACTCAAAATTCAAAGACCAATACAAAATCTAGGCTCTAATCCATAGCCTACTCAGCCAGTGGGAGGACTCCTATCACCTTCATCTGAGACTGGATTAGGCTCTTCAGAGCAATACCATACCCATGAGCAACATTCGTTAGAACAGCCCCATGATCAAACCTTAGGATCTCCCAGGATTGTGGCCAAGATGATGTTATTAACCTATGTCTGCCAGAGAAAGATTTTTACTGTAATTTGGTAACAGCAGCCTTTTTCCTAATACACCTAGAATAAAATTTCTGGGACTTGGGAGGCCTATGTTCAATGCCCATCACAGACTTCCTGAATGATCCCGGGCCAGGCCTCTCTGTGCCTCAACTCCCCATCCGTTCAATGGGGATAAAACTACTTAAAGAAACAGATTTCTGAAAAGGTAAAAATAGGGACTTACATTTTCAAGATTTTTGAGTACCTCCCTTTCCAGGTGCCCAATTTAGAACTGTAAAAATGTAAGGCTGGAAGGCACCTCCAAAAAGATCATCTAGACCAGCCTCCTGCGCTAAGGCAGGACCATGTAAACCTACACTATTCCTGACAGGTGTTTGCCTAACCTGTTTTTTAAATTCTCCCATGATGGTGGGGGCTCCACAACCTCTTGGAAGCCTGTTCCAAAGTGCTTGCAACTGCTCCTTGCTTGGTGTCATCTACAAATTTTATAACTATATTCTCCACTTCATTAGCCAAGTCATTAATTAAAATACTGAGTAGTACAGGACCCCACTAGATATTGCCTCCAAATTTGACAGAAAAACATCAATAACTATTTAAGTATGGTATTTCAATTAGTTGTGCACCCACTTTACAGAGATTTCATGTAGACCTCATATCCCTAGTTTGCTTATGACAATGTCATGTGGGACTGTGTCAAAAGCCTCACTAAAATCAAGATACATCTAGTCTATTGTTTCCTTCTTAATCACTAGGCCAGTAATGCTGTCAAAGAAGGAAATTAGGTTGGTTTGGCATGATTTGTTCTTGACAAATCCCTGCTGCCGGTTCCTTATTACCCTTTTATCCACTAAGTGCTTACAAACTGATTGATTAATAATTTTTTCCAGTATCTTTTCAGATATTAAAATAAAGTTAATTGGTCTGTAATTCCCTGGGACCTCACCCGTCCTCCACAAGTCTGGAAGATAATTGCTAACAATTGCAAAATTGTTTCAGAGAATTCCTTAATTACACTAGGACAAATTTCATCAGGCCCTGCCTATTTGAGTACATCTAACTTATCTAAATATTCTTTAACCCGTTTTCCCCACTATTTTGGCTTCCCTATTACTCCTTCTCCCTTTTTGTTACTATTAATTGTGTTAAGTAGCTGGTCACCATTAACCTTGTTAATGAATAATGAAACAAAAATGGGCATTAAACACCTCACCCTTACCTGATGTCACCAATTATTAGCTCTCCTTCCTCAATAACTAGAGGATGTACACTTTCCTTCATCTTTCTGTTGCTCCTAATGTATTTAAAGAACCTCTTCTTATTTAGGTCTCTTGCTAGATGCAACTCATTCTGTGCCTTAACCTTTCTGATTTTGTCCCTACATATTTGGGCTATTCTTTTGTACTCCTCTGAGCTTTGTCCATTATTTTGACTTTTTATGGGATTCTTTGTTGATTTTCAGTCATTAAAGGGCTGCTGATGGAGCCATCTTGGCCTCTTACTAGTCTTCCTACCTTTCCTTCATAGAAGGATAGTTTGCTGTTGTGCCTTTAATACCATCTCTGAGAAACTGCAAGACCTCTAAGAGCTCCTTTTTCCTCTAAGATTTCCTTCCCATGCGGACTTGCCTACCTGCTCTCTAAGTTAGTTCAAGTCTCCTTTTTAATGTCCAATGTTCTTATTCTGCTACTCTCACTCCTTCCTTCCCTTAGAATCCTGAAATCTATCATTTTGTGATCACTTTCATCCAAATTGCCTGGAACCTTCAGATTCACAACCCATTCCTCCCTTAGTCAGAATCCAGTCTAAAATGGCTGCGCTCCTTGGCCTTTCAGCCACTTCCTGAAACAAAATGTTGTCCCCAATATATTCCAGATATGGATGGAACATAGATTGTCTTTTGCTGAATTACTTGAGACACTGTAAATGGGCCTGAGCTTCGGAAGGGGATGCTCACCAAGTAGATGCCCAAAGTCACTAGCCACTTTTGAAAATTTGAGTTTTTTTGTTCTTTTATAAATATTCAACAGCACAAAACACATACTCGCACAGACATTATCCATCACATTTCTGTTTTGTCACACGTCGCGCACACCCAGGGTGGGGGGAGTGGCCTTCTTCAGAGACCTTTGATTGTACTGACCGCTTTACGAACAGCCATCCTCAGCTCAGCAACACCCCCAAACTTTCTGGTCAGTGCTCTGGTCACTGGGACATAAGCCATTGGGATGACTTCAATGGGGATTCCTTTCTTCCACTGCTCTCCAAGGTTCTTAGAATTTTTTCTACAGGAAATTGGTTTTAAATAGGATTAATATTAACATTACAGCACCGAAAATATAACAACAATACACTCCCCTATAAAACGAACAACATCCAAGTCCTTTAGGAGGAAATTCAGGAGTGGCAGAAAGCCTAGTGCTCCATTCAAATCCTCCTTAAGCCTTTTTTGAGACAGATTCATAGATCTTAAGGCCAAACGGGACCATTAGATCATCTCCCTTGACTTCCTGCATAGGACCGGCCACAGGATTTCATCCAGTAACCACCCAGATACTCGTGCAAAAAGACTGCAGGTTAATTTTCTATTATCCAACAGATCTAAGCAGAGGGGAAAGTTAGCCCAAGAGCGGATGTCGATGCCCAGCCGAGTTGGAAAGCTGGCCTGGCAGATGGTCGTACCTACTTCCAAAGGCACGGGAACAGATAAATTCTGAAGCGAGCATGCTCTGCAATTTGGGAACTCTGGGGTTTTGCGACTTAAAAACCAAAAGTCAAATTCAATTCATGAGGTGTCAGCAGAGTTGGGCTTACTGAGGCCTGGTCTGGCTCCCACTGACATCAACGGCCAAGTGCCCACTGACGGCATTGGAAGCAAAATAATGCACTCACTCAGTGAATGAACTCACATATTTAGCTATGGCTGAATTTGGCCTCTGTCTCCACCCTGTGGGAGTGAAGTGCAGCACATATTTTACCTGTAGTCGGCAACAACGATGAAGCATTTTGCATAGCCTGCAACTATCTTTTCCTGCGTCAAGCACCCTCTGTGAAGAAAATTAAGAAGTAAACATATTAAACTGGTCTTGTCGTGCTTGGGTGGGCCCAAGGGATGACAGCACCCCTCACATTCTGGAGGTCGTTTCGCCCCCTCCCCCTTCCTGTAAACCTAATGTAAATTAGTGCTTGTGAAAGGTACCAGACTGATAGTCATGGTCTTTGAGGAGATGGCAATCAGCCAAGCATACTAACAAACAGAGTCTCTGCCCAACGGGTACTCAGCACAGACACCCAGGAAGTAGAAGACTGCACTCTTTCAACCTATACAGGCGGCCCAATTATGCCCAGGGTGAGGCAAAGTGATGGATAGGCCAATAATACTATACCTACTCTGTGGATACCCAGGGTTGTCAGTCTGAACCCTTCGAAGCACTGAATTCACATGGAATCCTAAAAACACAAATCTGCTCCTGACTGAAAGGATTAAGAAATCCCCATGAACTTTAGCAAAGCCACAAACCAAAGCAATCACTGCTTGTATCACTAGATGCCGATGCTGCTCCTACTCCCACCCCCTACTCCATTTTGGATATTGGATTATAAATGCTTTGGGTCAGGGATTGTCTCTCACTAAGTTTTTAGTCGGCGCTACACACAGTGGGGCCAGGATTTCAGTTTAGCCTTCTCTATACCACCGTAACAGAAACATTTCTAATAACACAAGTAGATTCATCTACTTGTTTAAGCCTGGCTGTAGCATTGCACCTGTGAGCAGACACAAGAAGGCCTTGCTTACCCGCCACCTTTGATAAGACTGAGGTCAGAGTCCACTTCGTCAGCTCCGTCAATGGCGACATCGAGCTGTGGGAAAAGAAAGCATGGCTTGGAAACCTTGGGAAACAAATGTTCTTGTCGTGAACGCTGGCATGAAGCAGGCACCTGCTGTTAGCACAGCTGCACTCAGTCCCACAACTCATGCGTCCGCTTAGAAGTGCCCACGTCTTACTGCACAGAAAAGTATCCTAACACCAGCAGGAGGTCCGATACTACACGGAGAGTCTAACCAACCCCAAACTGAACCCAAAACACGTGGAAACAATCACTGATTTCTAGAAGGCTTGATGAGTACACTGAAAACTAGCTCAAGGTAGACTCAAGGCCAGATGGCTCAATACAAGTGTCTCTTGAAAACAATTACACACAGATGCGCAGTCACAGGTAGCCAGCAGGCAGCCAGCAAGTCCAGGTATAACCTACCACACCACGTCCAGCTGCTGATCTGGTCTAGACTTGTTAGACCAGTAGGGACAGTATGTGAACGGGAAACTCCCAGGGAAAATACAGGCGCTGCAGGAAGTGGTGGCGGTGGTGACTCAGCAGCTAGCACTGTTCACTCCAGATCAGTGCTGAACGGACACAAAGCATGGGGCAGGGAGACGGGGCTGCCAAAGGTGCCACTGAACCTTTACCCAGGGAGTAGTTGTTAGCCCCCGAGTCTGGCCAAATTCCAACATGCAACGTCTGGCCCTTCTAGTTTACTTCATTTTGTGTTTGTTCAGGATTAGGGAGTGGATTTAGTGCTCATGAAATCAAGGGGTCAAACAAATTGGCCACAATCTGACAGAATAAGCTTCCTGCAGCTCAGGTATTGGACCTCCACTCTAACCTGCACCCCTTCCTTTAGTCCATCCCCGGCTCTCTCCTGAGCACAGATCCTCAGCCGGGTTGTGGTTCTGCAGTGTGAGCAAATTAGGACTAACACACAGCAGGCTCATTTCCACCTGTGCCCTCGCTCACAATCCAAACCCGGGTCCCCGAGAGCCGAAAGGGGAGGGCGTTATTTCAACACGCCAGCCAGCTCCTTTCTGCCGGTGAAGTTATTGACGCGCCCCAGATACAGAAGCGATTTCATTTCTACAGTTCCCTTACCTCCGGGTGCCTGTCCAGGTCACTTAGGCTTAGACCGTTCTGGAGGATCAACTGACGTGCCTACACAATGAAAACACCACAAACATTTTGTCGGGAATTAAAAGATTCTCTAAAAGCTGCACAAATAGCTCAGACTCCTTTTGTCAGCGTCCCAGCTCCAAAGCCTGACCAAAGAGGCGACTTCGGCTCTCCAGTCTTAGCTTTCAAAGGCACTTTGTCCTGCAGCAGGAGAACGAAGTAACAAGAAGAAGTCTCCTTTGCTGGTTAGAGACTGGCATTTGTAACAAAGGGTATTCCTGCTGCTTTTAATTGCAGCGGTGGGGCTGGACGTTAGGATACCTGGTTCCTCCTACTGCAGGGCACATCAGTTCTCATTGACTTCAGCGGGAGTTACTTAAATCCTACAAGATCGGGGAAACACTAGGCTCCTGGGTTCTACATTGGTCTTTTCCACAAACTAACCTTGGACAAGTTGCTTTCTCTCTCTGTGCTTCAGTTCGGCCCCCTCTGTACAACGGGGGTAGTAATATTCACCGCCCAGAAGTGCAGAGAGTTTTAACAGTTGGAAAATGCTTAGGAAGGAAGGAAGGAAGGAAGGAAGGAAGGAAGGAAGGAAGGAAGGAAGGAAGGAAGGAAGGAAAAATGGAGATAGTGGGGATGGAGGCAGAACCAACTTCCCTGACAAAGTTTGGGGAAGTCTCCTGATTCCGTCACGCTTTGCAATGATGAGTCTAATCGCCCCTAACAAAGAGAGGCTCTCTGTCCCCTGTGCTGGCTAGACTGTCTCGAAGTTTAGGAGTCTGCTGCTATCCCTTTAATTCAAGCTGAAGAGGTTCCCACTTACAGATAAAAAGATGTCAGGTTCAATCCCCATCCAGAGGGGTGTGATAGCTAGTTGAATTACCTGAGCCGAATTCATCCCTAATATAACGTCACTCAAGTCAAAAGCTCCTGGCATGCCTTTGAGTATTGTGTCAAACAATGGCAACACCGGGAATGTATCACCCCTGTGCAGTTTGAAGTACAGCTGACACCTCCTACTATTTAATTTTTGTTCTTTTGTACCGAGGCTAAGACGCGTCTTTAAAGAGCTCCCTGGTTTTACTCTCTGTTTACTCAAACCTTTAATATTACAATGAGATTTTCCTTTAAACATTCTAGGCCAGATCCTGAGGAAGCAATAGAGGCAGTGGAGTTCCACTTCAATCAATGGAGCGACATCAGCTGAGGACCCGGATCTCTGTGTTTGCCATGGAGGCAGATCTCGCACACGACAGCATTTGGGAGTAACTCACTCCGATGGGACGGGGAGGCTGGGCTCACAGAGTCATAAGCAGGTGCACAGTTCTCATGACCAAGAGATAAAGCAGCAGTAACAACATGGCTCCTACACATACATCAAGGGATTAGAAAGAGACTTTCCCTACAGGTACACGAAGAAGGTTCCCTAAGCGTAGCAAGACAGACATGGAACTGCCCAGCACTTGGAATCTCACGGACACGCAGCCGGCTTTGGGGCTGCAACTGCTTTAATTAGGCGGGACCCAGAGCTCTTCTCAGTGTTAGATGGAAACCTACAGTTTGTTGCCAAGAGACAGCCCAGTTGCTAGGTTATAAACCCCTGGGTGGCTACCCAGATGATCAGTTAATACACAACTTAAGAGGAAAGGGACTCAGATACACAGGGCCAGTTTCCAATCTCATATACACAGGTTTGGCTCCACTGATTCCAATGGATTTACACCCACTGACACTGATTCTCCTCTCCCTTACACCTCCTGCAGCTATGGACACACAGGGGAAGTGTAAGGAAGATGCTGCTACACTGACCTGGTAGTGTTTAGTGCTTACGTGCAAAAGGTGCCAAGCAGCCAGGGAAAATCTGTCCCCATGGCTCCAAGTATCAGATCCCCAACCTAAACGGGCTCCTTGGTACAAACCTAGTTACAAATCTAGCGTCCATGAACCTAATGAACATTCTTTATTGTTAATTCTACTGTGTAAACCAAACTCCACCGGTGTGAATGGTTGTGATCATTTCATAACAGATCTGAATTTAACTACACATATAGGCCAAATTTGCTCCTACTTTCCTGGAGTCAATGGATACATACCAGGCATGAATCCCATCCTGCAGGGCTTTCTCCTGGCATTTACCCTTAAAACTCCCCAAAGCAATCTCTTCATCTTGAAAGTACAGGGTAGGGGAAACAGGAGTCAGCTTCTCCGGCCATACTTCTCTATGCTAGATAACTCCTCAGCAATCAACAGCCAGAAGCAGAAAGGAGAGTTTTATATTAAAATATGATGGAACAACATTTAAAATAGTTCCTAGAGTCCCACAATTGAATTTTGGGCCCCATTACATTAGGCACTGTACATACACTCAGAGAGAGACGCTCCCTGCCCAGAAGAGCTTGCAGTCGAAAGAGACAACAAAGTGTGGGAGGGGAAACCGAGGCACAATAGGATGAAGTGACTTGCTCAAGATCACACAATAGGTCAGTATCAGAGCTCCTGACTCCCAGCCCAGGGCTTTATTGGCTAGACCTCCTTAACATATGCATATTAGCATATGGGTAACAGTGAAAGAGAAAAGCCTATAGTAAAAGACAAGTGACTTGAACTTAGAATATTGTGCCAAGTGGTAGGACTACATTTGTGTAACTAGTTTTCACCTAAGACTGGAAAAGAATTATCTTGTCTCAGTGCAACCCACACAGTTGCCAGCTAAGAACTGCAGCATGCCCATGTATGCCTTACTGTCCTCTTCCCATTTTCTTAAGGCAGTCACGTGACACAGCATGCTTTCTCCCATGAGCAGGGTCTACACTAGATTCAGCTACAACTGTTCAACATGAATAAGCAGAGAGCAGTAAGAAAAGTTCCACCACCAATACTGGAACAAACACTGAGAACTACAGCATGTGTTTCTCCTACAATTCAGAAAGATCTTGCTCATTACCAAAGAAAGGCCAATTTTCCCAACTGTAATATTCCACCTAAAACCACAGTGCAGCCTCTTGCAGCCATGTTTCACATCGGTGCATTGAAGAAGGCTCTACACATTCATTTTCAATTAACTGTTACTGTGAAGAACTAATATGGCTGAGGTCAAAAGAAATTTACCTGTGTTTCTAGTTAGATCATATACAGGTGGGACAAGCATCCGTGTTACCATTTTAGGGAAACCAAAGAGACAATATCAATTAATAAATAACGACACTTCTGTCTGAATTTTTTTTCCAAATACATTGTTGCATATAACACCCTGATCACTTCAAATGAAAGATTACAAAAGATATTAACAAAAATAATAATTACTTTGTGCATTTGGCAGCATTTTGTGTATAGAATTTATTTTTCACTATTAACATTATTATTAATTATTTGTACTACAGTAGCATGATTGTGTCCCCACTCTTGCTAGACACTGAATGTGATTTTTCTTGGGGCACACATCTTGCAACGATGATGAGTATTGGTAAATTCAAAGTTTTCAGAAGAGACCTCATGGTACATTTGATGGATAAATACTATGAAAAGAGTGTATAATGAGTTTACCAGACTGAGACATGAGTTTCTCATGACAAACAGTGAACCCTTTGCTAGTTGGCATCAGTGGGTCTGTGTGTCACACTGAACACACACACAGCTAGAGAGTGCCCCTGCCCCAAAGAGCTTGCGATGCAGACAAGACAGACAGAGGGTGGGAAGGGAAACAGAAGAAACAAGATGTGGAGTGATTTGCACTAGGTCTCAGAGCAGGTTAGAACCAGGAATAGAACTTGAGTCTCCCCACTGCCAGTCCAGTGACCGCTCCAATGGGCCACACTGCCTCCGTCAGTGGTCTATTGCCCTTCCTGTCTCATGAACTTGCCTGATGACACCACTCTCATGCCAGGCTCTAAGGGAAGCACATCGTGGAAGAACATGCCTGTGTATTCCCATTTCATTATTAAGGAAAGGGAGGCACAGAGCAACGAATGTGATTTGCCTAAAGTCACACAGGAACAGAACCCACTCCCAGTGCTTCCACAAAACCTTCCTTCCTCTCTCCAAAAACACCTCACAGCTCTACAGCTAAGCTGAGATAAAGCATGTTCCCATAAAAGGTTGCACAGCAAGCAGCAGATTAAGCTGATTTCTTATCAGGAGTTCCAGCTGCAAGCTACCTACATGTACTTCCCTATCCCCTTGTGCATGTGATACTCTTAGTACAGCCTACAGCTCATATTTTACTGCTTCCAGAGCCTGGTGCAAAGCCCAGTTAATTCAGGGGGAGTCTTTCCAATTGGCTTTGGATCAAGCCTCTAGTTCAACACAATTCACAGCTTTTCTATACAGCCAGAGCCATGGAACGAGCCATATGTTAACTCAGACATCACATGTTGTCTGAAACCCAACACCATAAGCTTGTCAAAAACTGCATGGGTTTGTTGTGAATCTCAACTCAGGACAGTAACTATCCATCACCCCACTTGAAGTCCTGGCCATGAATCTGCGCTGTAATCTAACAACGTTCTCCTTTAACTAACTGGGACTTTGAGAAGATTTACAGTACCTGCTAATTCAGTAGACTGATTGAATTTAACCCCAAGGGTCTTAATCATAAGAAAGGGCCACAGAGAGGAGAATATTTTTACCTGAAAGGATGTTGGGATGCAGACAATATTCAGATTCTCCTGTTTAACTCTCTCAGCTGTAGGAAGAAGCAGAAGCATTAGTTTGCTCAACAAACAATAGAGCTAGAGGAAAGTGCAACAAGTTTCACTTTAAGAAACTTTAGTTCAAACAGCCTCTTCAAAACATTCCAGTTACTTGGGCTTACCTGTATTTGCAAAGAAGAGCCAGGCACAAAATACAAACAAGTGTCATCCTGTGCTGGATAAACTGTAGCTTCTGGTGACAATCATGTTTAAACAACTTCTCTGGGTTAGCCTATGATGAAAAGGCTAATGACCCATCTCATATCGGAGCAGTAGAGCAAGCAAGAATTGTGCCCAGTCAGTAAAGAATAATTCATCACCTAGGGAATTAAATCCTAAATTATACACATTTTACTGCACTCCTTGTAAACAAGAGAGCTTTAGGTGAATAATAGTAGCTGTCTCGAAGATTTTGCTGCCTCAGGGCCTCATAATAAAATGCATTTAAATCTATGGTGGGGGAATGACTAATGGAGCAAAATCCAGTATTTCCATTAAAAGAATTAAATGTTTCCTCCCTCTCTGTAACCTGAAAAGATGAACATCTATTATTAAGATAATAGATGTTATTATGGACATATTAAGATAATTCCCTAATAAAAAATTTTCACAAAATGCTATGTTTCAAATTTAGGGAAATCCCAACAGCCAGAGTGAGTGAACATGGGTAAGTGCTACCTAATGGCAACAGCTGATGCAGGCAAACTCCTCACCTGTTCTGATCATTCAGAAAGCCTTGATTTTGGCACCCCTTTGCTCAGACATAAGGCCAAGCTCAGCAGTCCTGAAGGCCAATAATGATTTATAAATGTATTCGTGGCTCAAAGATTTGCTTAGAATCAGAGCAGCTCCGATATTGAGCCACAAAACCAGGAAGCAGAGCTTCCAATTCCTAAAATACCTCACGAGTATTAAAAACTAACACAAACTCCACCCTGGAACCAACAAGGTGCAAACAATGTACACAAGTGAGCATCTCCTCGGTCTTAATAGTGATTTTTGCTCTGTCCCACTTGCTCAGGTGCATAAGCCACTGAAGTCATAGTCAATAAATAGTGGCAAGAAGAATTAAGAGTCCTGATGGACGGAACATTCCAAACTCTCATTTGAAACAGAGGGGACCTTATGCTGACAAGCTAACCAAAAAAACCCTGCTCAAACAGAGCTTGTCCAGCAGTCCTAGTTCCCTATAGTGGGCTGTTCTGTTTTATATGGGAGGCCAATAAGAGACAGCTGATTGCCCACATTTTGTTACCAAGACTAATTGCATTCTAGAATTAAGCAAATTGCATGACTCTCCCTTCCTGAACATGGGGCAGGCCTGAGCTGACCGACTCAAAAAGAAAGGGTCTATGGTGCTTGATGAGCATACCTGACCTAAGGCTAAAAATGAGCCCTGCCCTTTGTTAACCCACAGAACGCTGCTTGTACCACGCACTGCACTTTGGGGAGACGCACGTGAATAATTAGCCTTGTGCCCACCTGCTAAAGGGTCGCGTTATTCTAAGAGTTCACCTATGCACAGCACTTTATGGGGCAATCAATGGAGTGGCAGGATAGACAAATTACAGCAGGATTTAATGCCACATCTTCAAAGCACTATTCAAACATTAGCCTATGGGTCAGTGGCAGAGCTGGAATTAGACCGTTAGCTCCAACCTGAGCACAAATCAAGAGACTGGTCAGTCTGTTATTACACTTGAGCCAAATGTCTATTACAAGCTGCAAACCAACAAACTCATTAATTCTTGGTGACAGCCTTTACAATGAAACTGAGGCACAAGGCCAGGGTTTACTTTCTGCCTCAAATGTGCTGACCAATCAATACACCCACGGTTTTTAAGTGCAAGTCAGCTCTTTATCCAGCAGGCATTACATTTCACTTCTAATTTCACTAGCGTTCCAGTTAGCTGGGGCTGCTGGAGCAAAGGATTTTCCTTCGGATGGAACCAACGTTATTACCATACCTAGTCGATGGACAGCAGGGACAATCGTAGAGCCGCTTCCAATTCCAAGGACTTGGTTATTCTGCAAACCAGAAAAAGAGAGAAGAATGTTTTCATGGCACATTATGAAGGGCTCCAATACAGGGTGACCATATGTCCCGTTTTGGCTCGGACACTCCCTCTTTTATGCTCTGTCACAGGTGTCCTGACTTTTTTGCTAAATGGGCATTTGTCGCATTTGGTCTTTGCAGCGGGGCTCGGGCAACAAACTCGCAACTGCAACTGGGACCGTTGCCTGTTTTAGCAAAAAGGTTGGGCCAGCAGCAACGCCGTGCCGCTCGGGCGGGGCTCAGGACAACGGCGACTCCAGGCGACTCAGGCCAGCCTCGCTGGCGGTGTCCCATTTGAAGTTGAGGATAACATGGTCATCCTACTCCAACAGAATATTTTCTTTGCTTCTGCTCTCAGAGTCCGCACAACTCCTGCAGAAGGACCCCTGCTCAGTAGCGATTAAACTGATACACAAAGTCTCCTTTGCTCAGTTCAAAGAGGGAAAGAAAAATTCCACTCTCTGGTGGGCAGGGAAACCCGCTTGTCTTTATGGTACAGCACAACCAGGAATTCTAAGTAATACCAGATCTTACAGGACAGATACTATGTACATTTATCTAGGGCCAGTGCCTTTTAAAATCAGAACACACACAGCTCCCATTGGATGGAGTTGTGGGTACTTTAGGCTTCTGAAATCCAGGCCCATAATGTCTGGGGAAAGCTAGAAGGACTGTCCCATTTGGAGCATACAAGAGCCTGACTAATCCTTAAAAGGAGTAGGGAAAGGTCAGCTCCAAAACATGATAGTCCTTTGGATGAAGGGATATACAGTGGAACCGCGCAATACCGCGCCCTGCTATAGCGCGAATCCGCTTATACCGCGGGGTGCACGGGGCTCCTGATGGCGGCGGCACGCGGCACCCCGCAATAGCGTGACCCCGCGTTTACCACGATTGGGTATTTTTGGATCCCGATCATCGCGATATTGCGGGGTCCACCTGTAATAGTGTCCATTACAGAGGGGTTAAGGATGCCTGGGGAACACTTCCCACAACACCAGCACTGAAAATCTTCCTGAGGCTTGGGATAAAGGCTCACTCGGAAAATGCTTCATTTTAACCCTGGGTTTTTGATGCAGCATTTTCCTTTAAACTAGCCTCTCTGTTTACAAACCCTGAATGTAGAGCAGTTCTCCATCTCCTGAAAACAGCCAGCAGATGTGCCTCTTCTCCCCTACCCACATCAGAGAAACAAACTTCTCTGTCTGCCTATTACTCTGCAGGACAGTTGCAGCCTTCGGAGGTTGCCACAGCCAGGGGAGGAAGTTGAATCAACCATTTGATGTTGTGTTTCAAGGAAACCACACAGTGAAATACTGTTGCTGGGAACAATATCGCTCCCAAACAGTACCACTGCCCAAAACAAGAAATGCAAGAACATCGATCCTGAAGCAAAGGAGCAGGCCACCCTGTCCCTCACACCCAGGAGTCAGATCCTGTCTGCTCTGTAGATACGTGGTGTAACGGAATCCAAGTCCTCCTCCACAATAGCCCCCAATGCAGTTAAAACAGGATTTTAGTCTTTCAGCATAGATGAGTTTTAACTGCATAGCCCTGGGTTTTCCAGAATGGTGGTCTGGGCATGTTTAATTCATTCAGTCTGATCTACACATTACTGTATTATAGGATTAGACACACTGGGAGTTGGAGTGGATGGGCACTAGCATGTTACAATGGCATTCTCTGCACTGTGGATCCAATTCTTATATTTACCTATCACCTGGGTATCTATGTGTTGGTGGGACCCAACTGCATCCATGCTTATTTCTGTGCTGTTCACGTAGGAGCAACTTCCTCAGCCAACATACAAAGTTTCAGTTCACTTTAGGAACTGGGCTAGCACCAGTAAAAGAATCACAAAACATTAGCTCAAGATTTTACTAAGGCAGACCCTAAGAGTGACGAACCCCTCGAGAATGGAAGTTGTTCATAACTCTGATCAAAAAGTTATGGTTGTTCTTTCCGAAGTTTACAACTGAACACTGACTAATACAGCTTTGAAACTTTGCTATGCTGAAGAAAAATGCTGCTTCCCCTTTACTTTTAGTAGCTTACATTTAACACAGTACTGTACTTGGGGGGTTGGGGGGGGGGGGGAAGAGTTGCCTGATTGTGTTCCAATTCCAAATGAAGTGTGTGGTTGACTGGCCAGTTAATAACTCTGGTGTTTGTAATTCTGAGGTTCTACTGCATTTAGCCACATTCCCCAAATAAGTTCAGCCACAAGGTGTCACTGCTTGGTCCTTACATATTATCTAATGTACAGTTTAATGTTTCTTAGGCCTGGTCTAGACTAAAAGTCAGATCAACCCAGCTATGCTGCTCAGAGGTATGAAAAACCCACATGCATAAGTATAGCTAAGCCAACCTAACCCTCAGTGCAGAATTCTTCCCTCGACCTAGCTACCGTCTCTCAGGGAGGCGGATTAACAAAAAATAGGAGAACCCCTCCCACTACTGTAATGACTCACTACAGCAGTGCAGATGCAACTGTGCCACAGTAGCGTTTCAAGTGTAGACAAGCAGTATACTACTGAAGCAACCTCCTGTGGCTGATGCTTTGACTGGAGTTGAACAGCTCAGGAAGGAGCTAGCTTGCTTTGGCCAGTGGGAGCACTGTTGCAGTATAAGCCTGATTGAGAACGAAAAGCAGATCAATAATAAATGAATTCGGTAAGTTCATGGAGGATAGGTTCATCGGTGGCTATTAGCCAAGATGGTCACACATGTGATCCCATGCTCTGGGTGTCCCTCAGACTGGACAGCAGAGGATGGATCACTTGATAATTGACCTGTTCTGTTCATTTCTTCTGAAGCCTATGGACCCCATGGTCAAAAGACAAAGGCTAGATGGACCATACTGTGTCAGGCTAAGGGTCCTTCTTATGTTCTTAAATGTGAAGTTGCGCAGGGTAAGGATGAAATGGTTAAGTTTAGTATCAAGTATAAGGTGTTTTGGGTGGCTTTCCAAGTGCTGCACTTCATCACGTAGGTATCAAGGCAGGCAGCGATGCCATCCTGGTGAGGGGTGTTGGTATAAAGGGCAGTGATATCCATGTAGGCAAGTGTGGTGTTCTGGAGAGACTGTTAATGTTGTGGAGTTCTGGAGGAAGTTGGTCGTGTCTTGGAGGAAGATGGCCCTTTATGCTGCAGCTACTCCACTGTAGAGTAAATACTTCTACATTGGCAAAAAGGGATTTTCAATCAATGTAGTTAATCTACTTCTCTGAGAGGCAATAGCTAGGTTGATGGAAGTAATCTTCCATCATCCTGGCCACATGTGCACCAGGGATTAGGTCAACTTAACCATGGGACTCAGGACACGACAATTTTCACAGCCCTGAGTGGGGCAGGTATGTCAGTCTAATTTTAAGCATAGACCATGTCCCAGTTATGGATCAGGACCCTGTTGTGTGAGTGCTATACAAAAACTAAACACAAATAAGATCTCTGCCACAAAGAGCTGACAAAATTGAGGCCCTGATCCTGAAAATTACACGTTTGATTCTACTAGCATGAGTAGTAATCAAAGCTAAGCATGTGTATATTTACAGGATCCGGGCATATGATGACTAAGTTCTGCAGGGCAAGGACCATCTTTTACTAAGTGCACGTTCAGTGCTTAGCACAACTGGGCTTCTGTCTCAGCGGGGCCTGCCTCTAGACACTCCTGTAATACGAATAAATAATAATAGGAATGAGGAAGTGTGTTGCTTAGTGTTGGGAGACTAACAGTGACAACTACATTGGCAGCTGCAATGCCCAAAAATACAACTGTCCCTTAAAACACTGAGCTCTGCTTCTGATGTGAAAAGATCAATGAAAGGGAGAAAAGAGGGGATTTTCCCTGATAGCCAAAAACACCCATGCAATGGTTCCTACCAGTTTATTTTACTACTGTTTACAACAGACTTACAAAGCAACTACTACAAAATTAAACAAGGCCACAACCTAACTTAATTTGCAAGCTAAGTCAGACCATGCATTTTAACCAGCTACAGGGGAAGCCAGCAAAGCCTCAGGAGCTTTCCTGGACACAGGACAAATAGTTGCTTTTACATTCTTAACTGTATTCTTTTCCCACTTTACAAGGACAATGATTAAGGGTTCTATTTTACCAGAATAAAAAGCATGCACAGTACACGGAAGTCTCAACTCCATAACACCATAGACCTTCGCTCCATAGTTCTGATTAGCTGGAGGATTTTGTTTTCAAACGGATTGAGGCTCCATGTGTTCCAGACAGGCCTGTACCAAAAACAGATCTAGAGAAGGTGCTATTCCTATGTGATCTTGAACAGGTCATGTAGGGAAATTGAGGCAGAGCAGCTATCTGTAGAATATGGATAATACTTTACTAATTCACAGAACTTTTGGTCATTAAAGTCAGTGTGGTGCTCAGATAGTGGCACAATGACGGCCTTTGAAATGCCAATCCAGCTCAGCAAGGGCCATCAGAGTACTGGAAGAAGTTTGTTACCTGGCCCCAACTTGTATGGCAGTTAGTTTAGCTTATTTTGCAATCTGCTGTGAAAATGAAAAGTATTAGCATGGCTCATGGAAACAGAGATCAACCAAAATCATCATTTATGCAGTGCAGTAAGTGCCCTGCAACAACAGACAACTTATACCAAGCAAGGAATGGGAAACTGTCCCCCCTAAAAGGCACAAAACTGAAAGGGTTTTTTGTTGCAGAGTGCAGCTGCAGTCGTATGGGTCCCAAGATATTAGACAGGGTTTCGTTAATACCCTTGAAAAGCACTCTAAAACGAAAGAATAAAAAGACTCCTTCAGGGACAGTGAAGCTTGGCAGCAACCCTGCAAGCACATGTGCAAGGAACATGGCGAGAGCTGGGTCGCACTATGCCCTCCCCGCACACGCTGCAAGGACAGAACCCCATTCTGCAGCAAAATCCCCATCCTCTTTGCACACATGCATGTCTTCAAGTGCAGGATTATTTGCATAGTCACTTTGACAGGCATGTATGCAAAGCATTTGGCGGGGGGGGGCACTTTTACAACTCTCGGGAGTAGAGGGGTCTGATGCACCCAGATGAATGGAAGCTGCTGCAAATTCCGGGGGGGCAGGGGCGCCCTTTGCAGGCGGGGGGGGGGTCTCCACTCACCTTCACGTGGTTATCTACAGCCGCCCGGGCGGCCGCTCTCTTCGCCGCCTCGGACATGTCGCTGCGGCTGCTGAGCTGCCGGCGCTGGGGCAGCGGCACGTGCGGAAGGGCCCCGCTTGCCCCACCTCCCGCCCTCGCGCCGCTTGGGGGCAGCGCACCCGGCAGCGCCCTGGCCAGCAGGCTCGCGCGCCGCATTCCGAACCCCGCCCCCTAGCTCCCGGGGCTGACAAGGCGCGCGCGCGCGGGGGAAGCCTGGGAAGGCGCCGCCCGGTGGCGGCTGGGAGTTGTAGTGCCGCCGGCTGGGGGGGGGGGACTACAGCTCCCACAATGCCTGTAGCGGGCTGGCTGGGGAGAGGCTCAGTGCAAGCTGGGGTGGGGTGATTGTGTGGGCTGGGAGGGGAGCCCCCCCCAGGGTGCACGTGGGGCTGGTGGTAGCGGAAGCAATGCCCCAGGGACGGGTGGGAAGAGCTGCCAGGGATCCTGCCCCCTTGTCAGTGCACTGTGCTGGAGTGAGGGTGTCAAGGCAGGGCACGAGCTCAGATGGCACCACTCCGCCTTCCTCTTCCCCCTGCACTTCCAGGCCTGCGCTCCTTTCCACCTACCCTGGACTGCTGGGGACAACCCCCGTGTACCCCCGTTCCCTTTATCTGAAAAATCCTTGTTCCCTGAATCCACATTGCCGCCCCCCCCTGCAGCCCTGTGTTAGGCCATGGCTACGCTTCAGCTGCTCTAGCGCTCTGCGTGTCCATGCTTCCTACATCCATGTAAGGAAGGTTTCCATCTCTGTAGTTTTAATCCACCTCTCCAAGAGGCAGTCGCTCGGTTGACAGAAGAGTTCTTCGCTGCATCTACACTGAGGGTACCTAATTACAGAAGTGGCTTTGGTTAGTTCCGTTTATCTGAACAGCCAGTTATCCAAAAGTTTCAATCTCCTCCTGCCAGTGTGAACATGACATAACTTTGTTAAAACTACTTTAAAAATACGTGAGACTAGGGGCAGCATTTTCAAGAGCGCCTCAGTGATTTATTTTAGGCAGCTAAGTTCTATTGAAAGTCAATATAGTTCGGTCATCTAAATCCCTTAGGAACTTTTGAACATTTTTCCCCTAGGTCATTCCCTAGTTTGATTACCATTTAGTCTACACATTTTTAAAAACTTTTAAATAAATTTATATGCTCCAGCCTCCAACCATGTTGATAAAACAACCTTGTGAGATTGAAGTTGCTTTTCTAGTGCAGATGGGGTCTAGACACCAACACATGGTGCTGTGTCCCAGCGTAGTGGGAGACCCTTATAACAAAACACTGAGATGCAGTAGTGAGGGACGTGACTATAAGCTTTCCTGAATGTGTTGATACTTGTATCCACACATCATTGACCAAAGTTGTACAGCCCCGTCCTAGGATGCATGGGGCTCGCTATAAAGTCTAATACAGGTTTTCAGGCAGGGGGCGGGGGGAATCTTTTCTTTGCTGTTCCTAAATTATGGGGGAGGCAGTCATTGATATTGAAGGCCAATTCATAGACCAAATTTTTCAGTCTTTTGTGCTTAAAATTAGGCTTCTAAATCCATATTTAGGCATTTAAATAAAAGTGACCTGGTTCTCAGGGGTGCTGAGCACCTACAAATCCTACTGAAGTTAATGGGAGCTACTAAAACTCAGCAGCGCTTTTGAAAAATCAGCCCACAAGTGACTAGAGAATGTCCATTCACTTTGATTCTGAGAACGAAAAAGCCTCTGGTGCTTTTTTAACTTCCTATCACTGATGTGACTCAGAGCTTCTTGACACCTCCGCTCTTGTGGTGACAACGCTCCACAATGCTGCTGTAATTTTTAGGGACTCGAAATAATTCCCTTTGTCATGGCTCACTGGGCAATCCTGGAGCGACCGGTCTTTGAACAATGGGGCATTCTTCCAGCAGAGCCTCTTTTGTCCAGTAATAAAACTTGGTTGATTCAAGCCAGCCTTCCTTTATGCAAGATGTCAGTGACTTGCTATTAAGGAGTTAGTGTGTGAAAAAGGCTGGACTTCTTTTCTACCAGCTGCAAGAGACCTTTCTAGTGAATTGTGCATTGCCTGCAGAGTAGTATATTTTACAATGCAAATAGACACATGGGATGCAATTTCTATCAGAAAAAGCCAGCTATCAAAAACCATTCTCTTCCATGTTGCATTAACCTGAAGTCTGAAGAAGTTAGCTTGGTGTTTGGGCTGCTGCCATTGATAACCCTGCAGGTGTGACTGTTCCCTGAGAGAACACCAGCAAGCCTTCCGGTCTGGAGTGTTAGCACCGGTTCAGCAAAGCACTTTAAACACAGCTGAGTTATAAGCAGGTGCTTAAATCCCATTGACTTCAATGGGACTTGGGGTTAAGCAAGTCTGCAAGTGCTGTGCTGAACTGAGATCTTGATGGTGATAAAAAAACTGAAGCAAAATACAAAATACTGGAGCCTGATTTTTATCTCTGCATCAGTCATTGAAGGGTCTGTCTTCAAGAATGTCTCAATACATGTGTGGTAAGGGAGGACAAATTACTACAAATACAGAGAAAAGACATCTGCCAACCTTTTCAATCAACGTCTTCACTGAAGTGTGGGATAGGTTATGATTGGATTTGTGTGAGTGCTCACCTATATAATCTTTCCTAAACTATCTTTATTTATGATAAATAGTTTGTGATGTAGCTTCACCAGTGCAAAGCTACACTTGAAATGCTATAGCACAGGGGTGGGCAAATGTGTTGGCCTGAGGGCCACATTGGGTTTCTGAAATTGCATGGAGGGCCGGTTAGCGGAGGCTGTGACTCCCCAAGTAGCCAGGCATGGCACGGCCCCCACCATCTATCTGACTCCCCCGCTTCTCACCCCCGACAACCCCTCTGGGACTCCTGCCCCATCCACCTCCCCTGCTATCTGTCCCCTGACTGCCCCTGGAGCCCTCACCCCGACTGCCCCCTGATGCCCCATCCAACCCCCTCCTCCCTGACTGCCCCCAAAGAATCCCTGCCCCATTCAACCCCCCCTGTTCCCTGCCCTCTGACTTCCCCGACCCCTATCCACACCCCCATATCCTGACTATCCCCCAAACTCCCCTGCCCTCTATCCAACCTTTCCCTCCACTTCCTGCTCCCTTACCACGCTGCCTCCACGAGTGGCTGGCAGCACAGCTGCACCAGGACAGGCAGCTGCGCATCACGCATCACAGAGCACCGGGTCAGGTCGCGGTTTTGCAGAGGTGCTGCCCCGGGATCTCGCAGCCCCGCTGTCCAGAGCATTGTGCCAGCGCCACGGCGCGCTGAGGCTGCGGGACAGGGGGAGCAGCATGGGAGGGACTGGGAGTAGCCTCTCCGGCCAGGAGCTCAGGAGCCGGGCAGAAGGGTTCCGCGGGACTCCATCGGTAGCTGGCCATGGCCTGCTGAGATCAGGGCAAATTCTCAAGGTAGACAAAGCCTGAGTTTATAACCTCACCAAGGAACTTAGTTAAGGCTTGGTTTACACTAAAAAGTTAGGATGACCCAGCTACATCACTCAGGGGTGTGAAAAATCCACACACCCTGAGTGACATAGTTAAGCCGACCTCGCCCCCAGCATAGACAGTGCTAGGTCAACAGAAGAATTCTTCCATCAACCTAGCTATCACCTCTCAGGGAGGTGGATTACACCAACGTGAGAATCCCACCTGTCAGTATAGGTAGTCTATGCTGAAGCACTATAGTGGTGCAACTGCAATCTTTCAAGTGTAGATAATCTCCAATACTCACAGGGTTGTCTGGTCACCTGAATTTATCACAAGTCTCATGATATTTAGTGCTTTCCTTAAAGCCCCTGCTCCTGGGATCAATTTATTACAGAGACTCTCCGCACTCTCTCTCGCTCTCTCTGTTTTTTAAAGCAAGTTTCTAGCATGGTTGTAGAAAAAAGCTTAAGCATGTAAATCCCAAAGGCTCAAAACCCAGAAGGGAAATAAAAAGAAACCAACGTTAATAGGCAGCAGGTTTAAAAGAAATAAAAGGAAGTGCTTTCTTTTACATTATGTACAGTCAGCCTGTGAAACTAATTGCCATAGGATGTTGTGAAGGCCAAAGGTATCACTGGGTTCAAAAAAGAATTTGGTAAATTCACAGAGATTAAGTTAATCAATGACTACTAGCCAAGATGGCCAGGGACACAACCCCATCATGCTCTGTGTGTTCGTAAACCTCCAACTGCTAGAAGCTGCAACTGGATGACAGCGGATCACTCAAAACTGTCCTGTTCATTCCCTCTGAAGCATCTGGACTGGCCATGGTCAGAGACAGGACACAACACTGGGCTAGGTGGACCATTGGTCTTACCCGTTATGCCAGTTTTATGTTTTTATGTCATTTGTATTGTGGGTTGCTTTTTTCAATCTCATGATTTTTAAGCCTGTTTCAGGATTGTTGGAGGCTTGACTCATGATTTTTGATTTTAGGGTTGGCAATATTATACTCGGTTAGTATCCATGTGTCACTCTTGCTAGCAGCTAAGCTGGTACATGGTTTATCTTTCTGGGATTAGTAGGGGCACTTTGATTTTTCAGTGTGGACAGACCCGCTTGACCATGTTTGTGTAACCATCTAAGTTGCACTCCTTCCTCCGAGCCGTTTGTGCGGTAGGGCATCTCAGAATGCCTTGATCCACATGTTGTATGCGCATCCCAACTCTATCCCTGGCTGAGGCAATATGGAGTAGCCATCCAGCCAATGCAGTACAGTAAAACCTCCATTTAACGGACTAATTCGGGCGAGGGGGTGTCTGTTAAATCAAAAAGTCCGTTATTTAATAATAATAAAAAAAGAGCTGTCGGAGCAGCAGCCCGCCCACCACAGGGTCAGGGCGACAGGTCCGCAGCCCGCCCGCTGCCTGGACCCGGGCGGCAGCCGGGAGCCGGCAGCCAGCCAGCCCGCCCACTGCTGTGACCCGGGCAGCAGCCGGGAGCCGGGAGCCAGCCCGCCAGAAATGGATCAGGAATGCATCAGACTTGCTCAGAAATTTTGTCCGTTGCATCCGAAGTCCGTTAAATCGAGGTCCATTAAATTGAGGGTTTACTGTAATATCAATATAGTGATGCAGCAAGGTAGGCATGGATGCACAGATGTGGTGGTGTTGTGAAAGAAAAGCTGTTTAATTGTATTTGTTTAGCTCTGGTTAGATTTATTTATACCAATGTTCAAATTATACATAGGACAGAACCCAAACCAGTGCACTACACAAGCACAAGGGAAGGCTTGCTGTTTTTGAATGTTTTTCCCCTTGAGTTCCAGCCAAAACCAGCTCTATCTGAAAGTGGCTAAAGTCTGTTTTGTAAGATCATGTGCTTGGCTGACATGCAGAAAATGACTACACCCAGCACTAACCCTGCCTTCCGCTGTTATAACAAAAAGGGAGGTATCTGAACCCATTACACTTGAAAGGAACTTCTTGAAACAATGTGGTAACTCCCAACCATTTTCATTAGGGAAAGTGCCTTAATAAAGACCTGAGAAGACCAAACCGTATGATCTGTAGCCAGGAATGGTTCGGCATCCGTGTGGTACTGGGGTTCGGATGAGGGCTTTGAAGTCTGCATGTAGGTTTCCTCTATCCAGGAGCAGTAGCTCCAAAGCCTACTCTCCACATTATAGAAACTGCCAGTGTGCTTCGCAAGGCTGGCTGACTCCACTAGTCAAGCTGTGCTCATTCCCCCAGCCAAGCCCACAAATGTGTGTGATGGTGCTGGAAAGGGTAAAGGAGCCCTAACTTTCAGCAGACATACTGACAGATGAGTTCCAGGATGGGGCGAACCAGGGCACAGTGAAGAGAGGGAGCCCCAGCTCAAGAGACAAAGTACAAGCCAAAGGGACATGGCCCAATGCTGGTTAAATAAGGACTTCTCGACATTAGAAAGTTATACCACTTTAGCAACACTGATATAATCAAAGCAGTGCAACCCCCGCAGAGTGAACACAGATATATTGGCATAAAGGTACTTGCATGTGTAGAACTATTCCCATATGGGAAGGGTAATAAGTATACTGGTATATATCACCTTTATACTGGTTTAACTGCATCCCCACTAGGGCTTTTATTGGTGTAATCGTTTTGGTAAAAAAAATCACACACCTAAACAAAATAGTTATATCAGTGTCGCTTTTCAGTGCAGACCAGGCCTAAAGTTCAGTCTATCAGGGTTGTACTGTATACGACTTGTTTATTTGTATTGTATTATAGTCGTACGAAGGAGCCCCAGTCTTGGGCCAGATCCCATTTTGCTAGGTGTTGTACAAACACAACATTGAGGGAGTCCCTGTCCCCAAAGAGCTTAGATTCAGATCAAGTTCTTGACCACTCACTACTTTGCAAGAGTAGGGTGTATAAAGGAACCCCATCAACTGGAAAAAAAATAATCACACTTGTGTCTGAATATTTTTATTTTTGAGTGGTATATCAAGTGACACCTATGACTCCTTTAACTAAAAGCATTATTTTTCTGTTTATTCCTCATGATTACTTTATGCATCTAACAGCATTTTGTGTATAGTCAGTTTCAATGTGTCCTTAGGTTGTCCTAGCACCGTTTCCCCTTTTTGGCCTCATGTTCCTAAGAAAAAAATTTGTGTTCTCATCTTGAGTTAGCTTACATGTGATAAATAATGCAAAGTAAAATCCTAGCAAACACAAGGCGGTTTGTGGTTTTCACACAAGTTAGCAGCTCAAATTAATGATTAATCATATATTGATCTTTCATATGACAACTGGGATGAGAATTTTTTTTTTAAAAAAAACCAAACTATTGTGACTGTATTACTACACAAATTGACAAGGGAGATTCAAGGGCAATTATCTGAAAATTATCTGAAAATACTTTTAACTAATTTTTTAAAAATTGACTACTCTTCAAATTGTTATTATCCCTTTAATCTTGGTAGTGTTGCCATATCCCACTGTAGTTAACTTCATTCTGACTACTTAAAATTTTATCCTGCAATCTCAGGTTCAGAAATATACTGTCTGTATACAACCTTCTTTAGCTTTTGTCTTTATTATATTGTATTTTAATCTGTTGCACTGTTTGAAAAGTGGCTGCATTTCACTCTGCACATGACAGGCTCTCAGTGGTGGTTGTGGGTAAAGTGATTCCTATCTGTGTAGTCCGTAGATTATGTTAGAATTCTTCTGGATGGAAAGCACTCGGTTAATTATCATCATTCTGATCAGTATTAATTTACATCATCCTTGGAGAGAGAGTCTCAAGGTACAGTAATGTATTTTTCACTTGTTGCAACATGGACTGGCCACAAGATGGCACTTTATTTCTTTTGCTGCCCAGCCCTATTAGTTATTGAAAGTGTCTGTCTAAATATAGTTCTGAAACATCATAGTAGTTTCCAACTGGTGGACCAAATTCAGTGATGAATCCTGGTCACATGCCATCTGAGACAAATTGTACATACCCTAAGAAGAAGATGGTATTTAGATGGAAAATACCTTTTAGACTGACCTAAATTGCAATTGCAGGTTCTAATTTCCAGAAAAATGACTGGTCAGATATTAAATTGATACTACACTGGATCAAAATTAATCTCATATATGCCATCACAACTGAATGCATTTCCCATCACATAGAAGGAAGTTTTGCTTTCCTGGCACCATTTTTTCTTATATTGTGTAACATAATTTCCTGTAGGTGTTTGTTATAAGGACTTGCATATATCATTGCCACAAGACCTGTTGAATCAGCCTCCCAGAAGAGGAAATCAATCAGTTTTAAACTGCACAATGCTGCTGGTGTTTATTTTATTGTAGGTATAATAAAAGTTTTTATGAAACAGAACAAGCTCTTGAGAACAAGTAAAATGATTTGAAATTCAGTTATAATCTGATTTTTATTACTTTTTCTGGTTACTAGTATCTATAAGCACTCTGAGCTAACTGTTATTGCAAAGTGGCAAGAGATATGCTACTGGAATTCAGGTGGGACAGCACTGTATTTTCTCTGGGACAGTTCTAATTTTTAAGTGCAATGGAGTTAACTTTGGACATGGCCGTTCATAGCATAGCCCTTTAGCATCGTGTTCTATTTAATACCTTGTGCCCACTGTTGTGTCTAAATATTTTCATGCCACAAGGCTGTGCTGCACCAGTGTGTGTAAATGTCATCTTAAAATGACCCCATGTTTAAGGCCTTTGTTACTTGTCAGCTCTGTATTCTTTGGGAACCGGGGCACAGTATCCAGCCTGTCTGACTCTAGGGGCTGGTCTCCACTACGGGGGGGATCGACTGCAGATACGCAACTTCAGCTACGTGAATCACGTAGCTGAAGTTTGCGTATCTGAAGCCGACTTACCGTCTGTCCTCATGGCGGCGGCGGTCAGAGGCACGCTCCCCCGTCGACTCCAGCTTGCGCCTCCCGGCAAGCTGGAGTTCCGAAGCCGACGGGGGCGCCGTGAGCGATCGATTTCTCATGTCTTCATAAGACACGAGAAATCGATCGCCAGAAGATCAATGGCTACCCGCCAATTCGGCGGGTAGTGAAGACATACCCTAGAAAGACCGCACGCATACCCTAGAAAGACCGCATGCTTGAACCAAAACCGATCAGAATAAAGACTTACAAAAAGCAATGAAAAGGCAGTGGGAGACACCCCTAAACCTCTCCGGACAAGGGAGATAGAATTAAGGCAACTCCCCTAGCCTTATTTTCATCGAAGATGGGACAGGGAGGCATCTCCATTAGCATACAGAATGGAGAACAGATTCCAAGGCAAGAACCGCACTGAATTCTGGGTCCAGAAAAGCAGGGTGGCACTGCATGATGGGGAACCTAATCGCCTAATTGATTGTGAGTTCTCTCGAAGGAACACCGTCCATAGCTAGGAATGATCCTATTGTCTAGCCAGAACAAAATAACTTTGGTATATTCCCCTGAACCATTAGTTTACCTTTAATCAAATCTAGTGTTCTCCCTTGAACCATTATTGTTTCTCTACCAAAAAACAAAAAACAAACAAAAAAAACCTACCCATGCTCAAGTAAGTGTTCTGATGCCTGGATCCAAAATCTGCATCAGTACCATTGTATTCTCCTGACTGATCATGCTGGGGGCTCTGCCTGTCTCCAGCACTCAGCTACCACCACCACCTGGGAACCCCAACCAGTGCAAACTTCACTGCGTGGTGAGAACCCAACTCTCTCTCTCTCTCTCTGTATTTTTTTTTCTACTCTAGACTTTTTAACTCTGACTTGTGTGATCAGGTTTAGTTTTCTAAACCTGACTTTTGTAATCAAATTTAAGCTAGATTTAATATTGTAACGATTTTGTTTGTTTGTCCCCTAGTATGGTTATTGCCTGGCAATAAATAACTTCCATGGTTATGCGGGTTGCTTCCCTCCCTCTCTCACTATCTCTCTTTTGTGTTTTTGGCTTCCCCATTCGCTCTGCAGCAACACTCCTCTTCCCTAAGCTAAAGAGCCCTGCAGTACCCAAAAATCCTGTAGGGTTTTTCTCAAGTGGGTTACTACAAGAGCAATTGTAACATGAAAGTGAGGAAAGGGACGTGCTGAACCTGGCACAGGAGGGCGGCAGCTTGGAACTGCTGCTCAACCCAGCCTGCTGAGTCCAGGGACATATAGGGGGTCAGCTCAGGAGTGCTGATTGACCCGGTCCTCTCAGATGCGCTCTGTTAATATGTGTGTGTTCATCTGATTCTGGGGCTGGAGGAACCCAGCCCTGGAAAACCTAGGTTCCGCAGGATAGCTCCATCAGGAGGGAACTTGCAGAAGGGAGAAGTAGCGTTCCGTATGAGAACACACGTGACATACACAGTGCATTGATAGAATTACAGAATCCCCACCCCAGAAGAGTAACCCTAATAAATACCCAGAGTCATGGGCAAATCTGGTAACACCTTGTCTACATTACAGAATTTTGTCGACAAAAGTTATGTTGATGATCAAAAAGCGCCATAATAACATCACTATTACATGTTCACACTACGCTCCCTGTGTTGGCAGAGTCCATTAACGCTTGGTGCTTTAGCGGCGACATTGAGAGCAGTGCACTATGGGTAGCTAAACCTCTGTGCTACTTACCACCTTCTGCAGATACGACTTATGAGAAGGCGGAATGGATCCCAGCAGAGTGGATGGGCTCAATGTCCCATGATGCATTGTTTTATGTCCCAACATTCTGTGCTCTTCTGACTGCATTTCGTGGCATTTTTCAACATCCCTAGACCCTGTGTACTATGAACCTGCCATCTCTATGTGAAAGAGTGGATTCCACACTGCTCTCTACTGTTTCTGTATCTGTCATTAACACATCGCAGATGGTCATGCATTATATCATGAGCTCCCAATCTGAACAGGAATCAGAGTAGCCTGACCTGATGTGTGCCATGGAAAGAAATAACACCAGATTACTTTTGGAATTCACAGAACAGCTGCATATGATGGACCATCATTACTGGGCTCGGAAAACAAGCACTGAATGGTGGTATCACATCGTTATGCAGGTCTGGGATGACAAGCAGTGTCTATAGAACTTTCAGAAACAGAAAGCCATCTTCCTGTGTGTGGAGCAAGCCCCAGTCCTGAGGCGCAAGAATACCAACATCAGAGCAGCCCTCCATAAAACTTTGAGTAAAAAGCTCTATCCATCTCATCAAGGTGGTTTTATTTTGTCAACAAAACAGGAAAGTTTTGTCAGCAAAAGTAGCATTGAATGTGTACATCTCCACTGCTTTGTCGAGAAAACTCTGTAGCATAGAGAAGGCCTAAAATCCAAGCTACAATGCAGTGGTGATGTGTCTAAAAGTTTTCAGATAGTTTTGATATGTCTAAATGCCATCATGCTGCAAGGCAAGGCAATGACATCATACCATGAAAATCTGTCTAATCATCATGTCAGGAGATAATGTGCTGACAATGCAGCTAAATGTCATTCCACTATAATACAGCCAACAGCCATCACAGTGTGACAATACCACAGAATGACATCATGCTACATATGATTTATCCTCCAAATTATCCAATCAGGTGTGAAGGAGGAGTAACCAATCACAGAGAAGGAAAGGAAGTAACTACTTTTCATTGACCAGTCTGATTTAGGAGGTGGGACTAAGTATAAATCTCATTGGTCAGCAGGTATGTTGACAAACCTTGTCACTGATAGATGCCACACTAAAAGGCATCACTCCAGGGTGCAACATGTTGACAAAAACTAAACTTCACAGTACATCTCAGCCACGTTAATAAATAATTTTAATAGTAGCTCTTCTACAGCATTCTAACTATTTGTATATAATATGAAGTGTTTATGGCACAGTACAGACAGGTAAGAAATAAAGTCTCCTTCTACACAGAGCATTGGGAGGCCAGCATCCATCAAACTGATGCTCTTACAGGAGTGCTGCAATGCCCGGCTCTGGCACTATATGTCAGTGTCACAGTAATGCCCCACACAAAGTGATGCCTTGTGCTGTCACAGTGCCATGACATCCTGTGCTGATGCCAGTGCCGTCACAGCAATACCCTGTATTATCAGGCTGAGGGGCCATGCTGTCATGGTGCCGTGTGTTGTGGTCCCTTACTGTTAAACGTACAAATCAACATACTGGATCAGATCTGAGGTCCACGTAGGCAAGTATCATGTCTCTGACAGTGACCAAAAGATGCCAGGTGTAAAAATGCTACAGCAGGCAGAAGTAGGGTAATCTGCCCACCACAGAATGCTCATCCTACTATCTAATAATCAGAGATTGGTCGAAGCCGCAAAGCATGAAGTTTAAGATCCCATCCACGACATTATTTGATCATTAATTATGATAGATCTGGATATTCTTCTTATCTAGATAAGAACACCGGATCCATTTTTGAATCTTGCTAAGTTCTTGGCCTCCACTGTTTCCTGTGGCAGTGAGTTCCACAGCCTCATTACAGGCTGGGTGGAAACAGTAATTCCCTGTCTCAGTTCTGAATTTGCTGCCTCTCCATGTCCCAGACATGGGGACAGGAGGTGGTGTAAAAAACCAGGGAGATCAGGAGCAGCAGCTCCCCCTCTGTAGACCCTATACCTGGAACCCTGTCTAGGTGTCACCCCATCCCATGATCCTTAAGGGCCTCCTGTCAGACTCAGGAGAACCCAGGTCACATAGTCCTGGCATAGCTGAAGCCCAGCCCTGACTCAATCCCTACAGCTCCCCCGCCCATGAGAGCGGGGGAGTCCATTCCGCCCCGGCCCCTTTAAGACGCCCCCCCTATTTTCCCATCCGCTTGGTTTGCCCGAGGCGCCTCTATTGAAACAGCCCCTTTCGACACTCAGAATCGGCCACGTATGAAACACGAGCGTTGTCCAATCAGGAAGAGGCGGAGACAGCGGACCCCAATCGTCGCGCTCCAGCCTACGCCTCCGAATGATCCAATCAGAAACAGGTTTGAAGGCGGAGTAACCAATCACAGAGAAGGAAAAGAAGTGACTTCTTTCCATTGGCCAGTCTGATTCAGGAGGCGGGATTAAATCTAAATCTCATTGGTCAGAAAGACTCAGAGAGGTAGGCGTCTTAGTCTGGATTGGTCAGAAACTGTGTTGACAAATCTCGTCAGGGTGCCTTCCCGGTCGAGCCCGATAGCCTAATCAGAAAGAATGACACCAACTCTGTCAAATGGGCATCCTTCCTCCACTAGGGGGCGGGAAGAGGGCAAAGCAGCAGGAGCGGTTGTCTGTAGGACGCCGGTACGTGGCCGCGGGCAGGTGGGAGGGGGCGGGGTGAGCAGGGTTGGTTGCGGCGCGGAGGAGCCCGGGTCTCCTGGTGGCGGGAGCGAGCGTTCATGTCCTAGCGGCCGGCGGGGCGCGGCGGGGCCGGGCTGAGGGGGCCGCTCCATGCGGGCGCCGCGGGGCCGGAGCGCTCTGGCTGCCCTGGCCGTGCTGGTGCTGCTGGGGGCGGCGGCCCCCAAGCCGGCGGGCGGCGATGCCCGCGGGGGCGAGCTCGGGTTCGGGCTCGGGGCGGCCGCGGCTCCCGCCGCTCTCCCCGCGGGGCCCGACGCGATCGTGGAGGACGATGAGGCCGGAGTGGCGGCCGCGGGGCCCGGGGAGCAGGAGCCCGAGGAGGAGGAGCCCCGGCCCGGCGGCAGGTGAGGGGGCAGCGAGGGACCGAGGGGCTGGAGAAGTGGAGGGGACGCGGAGCAGGAGAGGGAGACGCGGGTGTCGGGGGAAGGGACTTCGGGAGGGAGATGAAAGCGCGAGGGAGGTAAAAGTGATGGGAAGGGGGTGCGAGGAGGAACGGGGGGTGTAGGGAATGGGGGTGCAGGGTGAAGGGGGGTGTAGGGAATGGGGGTGCAGGGTGAAGGGGGGTGTAGGGAATGGGGGTGCAGGGTGAAGGGGGGTGTAGGGAATGGGGGTGCAGGGTGAAGGGGGGTGTAGGGAATGGGGGTGCAGGGTGAAGGGGGGTGTAGGGAGAAATGGGGACTAGGAAATGGGGGTGTAGGGTGGAAGGGGGTGTAGGAAATGGGGGTGCAGGGTGGAAGGAGGTGCAAGGAAGAGGAGGGATGGGGTGCAGGGAGGAATGGGGACTAGGAAATGGGGGTGCAGGGGGAAGGGAGACTGCAGGTGCAGGGAGGAGGAGGGACTAGGAAATGGGGTGCAGGGAGGAAATGGGGAACTAGGAAATGGGGGTGCCGACATGGTACTGTGAGGAAGTTTCTTGGTAGAACTCAAAAAGTACGTGTAGTGTTTTCTCCCCTTACGTAGGGGAGAAGGGGGGTGTTGCCCTAATTTTCATTACATGATATGAGTTGCCCTTGTTGTTTGTTTCCTCTTGGTTGTCATTGTGGGTAGGAAAGTGATAGCTGTGGGTCTGGCTCCTTCCCTAGTTTATTATTGGGAAGCAGTTCCACTGTGCGCCTTGTTTAAAGTGTCTGGGCTTCTGGATCTGTAGTTTACCAAGTCTTTCTTTATCCTATGTCCTCTCCCAAACACCTGCATGTAATAGGTTGCTAAAGTGTATTATGTACCTTTCTGTCATCCTGCTATATATGGGAGCACAAAAGTATTCTAATGAGGCCTTTAATTTGTCTTTTCCTTTCATGTGAAATAATATATCTTGGTGTGCACTAGAACAGAGAAAAAGATGAAAGACAAACTACCTCTTTCATTGGTTTGTTTCCCTCCATTCTAAAACTTATCGGGGAAAACTTGGATAAAAATCATTGGTGATTCTAATAAAGAAGTGCATCCAACGAAGTGGGTATTAGCCCACGAAAGCTTATGCTTCGATACTTTAGTTAGTCTTTAAGGTGCACAAGACTCTTTGTCATTAAAAGTAACACTGAGTCTCCAGTACATCTCTGTTCTGGGTGAAGAAAGATCAGGAATGATGTCATTGCAGGAGCTAAAGGGGAAGAATATGATCAGATATCACTTTTTTCTGCTAATGAGGCAAAGTACACTTCCAGACTTTGTTTTGAAGTGAGAGATTTGAAGCCTTGAGTTCATAGACTCGAGAATAATTCAGTTTCTACAAGTAACTGTCTGGTTAACCCACATCCTGTGCCAGTTAAAGATTTTCCTCCCTCTTAAACAGTGAAAGACTCATTCTTTTGTGTGTTAGGTATAATTTTTAATGAACCGGCTTGCTGCACTTCCCATTTTACCTGTGGGGGAAAAAGCAGCCTTCTGTTCTTCAATTTAAAATTTACAAAATACATTTTACACTGAACTACTAGAAGTAATTTTAGTTCTCTCTCTGTCTGTATAAAATATTCAACCTATTAATTTGAAGCCTAAGACTAAAGGCAGCCATTCTCTGATTAGTGCACTCGAATAGCCTATTACTGGATGACAGGTAGAATTGCTATGTAGCTGTAGTAGGAGTGAGGGACTACCATAAATGTTAATTATTTGTGTTAGTTGCCTGTACTTGAAAGATGCAGGCTCTTATCTGGATTCACACTTGTTCAGTTGCTCTTGAGCAATAGAATATAGTACAGCACTGCTGAGGGAAGCAGTACTCGGGTCATTAATTGCTAAAATAAATTAGTGTTCCAATAAACAAATCAATACAATGAGCATTCTATATTGTAGCTTGAGGGGGTTTTCCTCTCCTCCCAAGATACAGTAAATATTCAGAGGGTTATTTAATTGTAAAGTTCAATGATGCTGAAAAATGTTGTTATTCATAGATGTTTAGGTGCATAGGTTATAACATTGGAGGAGCACTTTTCTTTTTTCTGACTTTGTATTCTAAAGTCAACTTGCAGTATCTTTTATATATTGTGCCTGAGAAGACAGTAGTTCCCAATATGGCTTGATTTATTTGTTTTAAAGAGCAGTAGAAGGGATGCTAATTCTCAAGTGTTGGGGCTGACCTGACTGTTCAGTGTAGAGAGTGGTTGTTTTTGTTTTGAGTTTCCTTCAACACAAACATTGAAGCTTGTTTTTACTGCAGATACAACTGCTGTGGACCCAGTGGCAATGCAGTTCCATGTCCTGGTTACATGTCCCTTTTCATGGGTCTGTCTTGTGTTGTAGTCAGAACCTTAATCCAGTTTCTGTAAGTAGGCAGATGAGGTCTTACTTATTTTGTTAATGGAATAAAGTTATAATGGGGTTTCTTGATATCATGATAGTAGATGTAGTGAACTCTGTCCATAAATAGATACTGCTAGAGGTGTTTGGCTCCAGATCTGATGAGTTTATTCACCTGAAAAATCTAGCTGAGGATTTTTCTGTGTTAATTTAAAAGGAAAAAATCAATGCTAGCAATTCTTAATTATCATACCGGTATCTGTGAATGAAGGACAGAACATTAGTAATTCCAAAAGGATTATTACAAACAGCTGCATGGAAAGAGTTTAACATTATGAGAAATGTGGACATAGTTTATTAAATTTCAAACATACTTGTATAATATTTCTCATAAGTGCAGTCCTTCCTTGTTTTTTAGGGTACTTGACTGTCAAACAGAGGGAAGGTGATATTGACATGTCACTTTGTGCTGCTGATATTAATGCCAGTGATAGGGTTTGGTGTTTCTAGAACACGTTTATTTCAAAAGTTCTCAGGGAGAATGCAGGCACAGTGGATCCTCCATTCATTTAACATACTTGATCAGATGTCTGAATCGAGTGATGCATGCAGGATACCCACATCCTCTCAAGTCTGTTCATCTAACTGAGTAGCAGTTTTATTTGAAGCATGTTCAGTCAACACAAGACTTGTGAAGAGAGATGGCTAAGTATAGTCCTCTTGTTCCTTAACAATTCTACTTTTCACTAAGCATGTTCTACTTTTAAGTGTGATCATTACTTTAAGTATTTGACTTAGTATCTGTGACAATCTGATGTAATACCAGTTATAAGTGTGACTAAAGAAAAATTTCAGAAAAACTCTGATAAACCAAGTAATGTACCCAGTTTATAAATCCTCTTGAGAAAAACTAGTTTCCCTTTGAAAGGGACACTGTCAATTAAAAATCACATGTGTTAGAATGTTTTAACGTAATGCTATCAGTAACACTAAGATTACTAGAAAGGTTAGAGGAAAACTTTCATATTTTTTTTTAGTTTACTTTATGAAGTCGTCAGTACTTTATTTATAATCCGTTTAACTGTTTCCTGTGTATATTCAATTTACTCTGTTTGGGCCTTTCACACAGAAAAAGGAGAGAAAAATATTTTTAAAATACGAAAATGTGATTAAGAAACTACAAAAAATTATGGGTTCTTAGGGCAGGTGTGTAGTACATAAAACCATTTCAAAAACTGATTAGAAGTTGATAGTATTACTTCAACCTGACAACCACCAAAGGGTGGGTAAAATATAATAAGATTGTGTAACATATAAAATATTTGAAATTTTAAAACTAATCTTGATATCAGAACCAGGAAATTATTCTAGCAAACTTCTACTGGTCTTGATTTTAAAACCGATGAAGTCCCAGGAATACTGTTTGACAGCAAGCTAAAGATTTGGACCAAAAGTGTATCAAATAATTAGAAGGCTGTGAATGTGGTGTGCAGCATTTACGTTCACAGTGAAACAACCCCCCAAAGATTGCCAGGGGTAATCAGTTATTTTTGTCAAGATCCAAATATCTTGGTCAAGGTCCAGATTTCAGAAAAAATGACAATAATAAGAAATGCTTTTTGTGGTCAGTTCAAAAGCACCTGACAGTCTAGATTTGGCCCATCGTACGCCTATTGATTACCCCTGTAGTAACTAGACTAACGTTTACTTCTCCTGTAGTTAATCCTTTGATTCCAGCTCTAAATGTAGCTAGTTGTAAGACTTGGATGTGGCTGAACTGGTCTTGTCTTGTGACTATGGTCTGTTCAAACAAAGTAATCATGGTTTGGAAGGAAGTATTTGCTTAGTAGGTGAGGCTTGTGAATGTAAAGTCCACTATATTGTAGCTATTTAGTGGGAAACACTTTGATTATGTATAATGGCATTCAAAAGAGTTTTGGGGCAGCAAATAGGTGGTAAAAAACCAGTTTTAAAACAAGCATATGTAACTGGTGCAGTGTATTTTTGTTTAGTTTTTCAGTGAAGACGTGATTGAATTCTCTCCTTGAACAAAATAAACAAAAAACCCATGATGGTGCTTCTTCTCAGCTATTGTTACTACTTTCTAGTGAGGAGGCTTGAGTTCATGATATAGGTAGACATGTGAAACCAATAAAGCTGTAAAAATGCTTCATAGCTAGAAAATTTTGGAAAGGCTGACCTAGTGGGCTGTTTGTTTTTGAAAATCATATGAGGGTGAGTTGGGGTTGGTTTTTTTGTTAGGGTACACAAATCATATGAAGTTCACATAGGAAGATTGATTTATGTTTTCACCAATCCTAACAGTGACTCTAACTTATTTTGCTTCCAAGTGACCTCTTGAAATGATTAGAAGTTGCTTCATGGCATATAAAACAGGTTTGTGAGATCCAGCTACAAACTTGCAGCTCTTCTAGCGCTGCCCAGTTTAATGATACAATGCAAAATGTGAACACTGTGGTTTATTTAAGATAATGTAATCTGAAGTCAGAAAATATAGTTAGGCCTATCTATAGCTGCGTTCGTTCTGACTTTGACTGTTTCTGTAATTGACAGATCCTTAGTAATTATCAGCACTTTGGATGGACGAATTGTTGCGCTAGATCCTGAGAATAGTGGCAGAAAGCAATGGGATCTGGATGTGGGATCTGGTTCTCTTGTGTCATCCAGCCTCAGTAAACCAGAGGTAAGACTTTATATCAGTTACCTGATTTTTGTTTGCTTTTTCTTAGGCTTTGTCTGCATTAAACTTTTTTTTTCTCTTAAGATTGCCCACTGTTTGCTACCAGAGAGGTAGCTCCACCATTGCAAAAGTGTGAATTTTTAAAAGAGGGAGAATTAGTACAAACACAACCTTTCAGATATATTGTATGGCTTGAGAGCTATGATATCTATAGGTTATTAGGAATTGTATTCATTTATCAGTTATGTATGGTTTAAAGTGGCCCATGGAGCTACCTAAAAAGAAAAAAGATAATTTTGCTTATTGTAACAAATGATGTATCCTTTGCTGTTGAGAGCAGAAGTCCTTTTTTCTCTAAGACACCATGTGATCTTTTGTGCACATGCTACATAACACATTGCTGGGGAAATCATAGTGAGGTGCAGAGGGACTGGAAGCTTAAACGCCTAATCTGGAGGTAGAGAAATATGGTTACCCTTAAGGAAGATCTAGTGGTAGAAGATTAGGGGTGGGGGGCTAAATGTGCAATTAACCTTGAAACTGTGACAGATTCTAATTAACTTCAAATGCCAGATACCTAAAGTATTAATTGTCATCTGAATTTTATTGCTCCAGATGAACTGCATGTGCTGACTACTGTCAACGGGGCTGCTGTACTTCAATTGCATCTGTGGAACTTCTGAAGTTTTAGGAAGTCAGTATTCCCCAACAAAACAACTAATTAGTTAAGATGCCCAGGCCTTAAAAACTGATTTCATACCAACTTGTATCTTGTCCCCTTTCTGATGCTGGTGTGATTTTTTTAACAGCTAAAATAGCACAAAGTTTGTGCTTGAAAGACATGATAATAGGTGTTATGATTTTTAAGGTCCAACATTTAGTTCCTTTCCAAATTAATTCAGAATGCCATGGGGCACTTCAAAGTATCCTACTTGAAAATAATTGTATTCTTTTGCTTACCTGCCAAAATAGATTATTACACATTTGTATTTCTTTTGCTGTAATTACATACACTTACTGATAGCTACAGTACAGTGGGGATCATAAATCTCGCCCCGAAGTTTCAGTAATGTCAATAACTGCTGAAGAAATAGAAAATCCTAAATGGGGTGGGTCTTGGTAGGTAAAACTCTTCATTTTACTTTTTTAGAGACCTTTAAGAGGTGACATAAACCTTGCAAATATAGGATTTTCAGAGTTTAAAGGTGGTACTTAACATTTACTTTTCTAATTTGTCAGAGAATGGCAGTTTGTGCTAGACACACCAAATAAGTTACACAGTGGGACATTTAAGGACCCCAGTGATTTGAAGACTGGTCTAATTCCCACTCAAATTTAGATAAGCCTCTCCCTTTCAGTCACTTTGGATTCTAAAAATTCCTGGGGTAAAATCCTGGCCACAATGAAGATGATGATAAAACTTCCATTGACTTTAATGGGGCTGAGATTTTACTCTCAAAGTTATTTCTCTCTGTGTCCCCAAAGAAGGTAATCTCCTTATAAACTTACTTTTAAATAAACACTTTCTGATCACCTTTTAACGATTAGTTCTTGGTTTTTCCCCCCATTTTCTCTTCTGAGAGTTCTTTGATAGAAGATGATTAGAGTAGCTTAATCTAGAAGGTAATACTGTGTGTGTATTACACTTTGCAATAGTATGCAGGGCTGGCTCCAGGCACCAGTGCAGTAAGCCCATGCCTGGGGTGTCAAGCTGCGGGGGACAGCCTGCTGGTTGCTGTGAGGGCAGCAGTAGGTCAGGCGGGCTTCAGCGGCATTCCTGCGGGAGGTACACCCGGTCTCGTGGCTTCAGCGGCAGGTAGCAGAGCCGTGGGACCGTCGGCCCTCCCACAGAAGTGCCGCCGAATTGGTGGACCTCCCCCAGGCATGCCGCTAAACGCCGTCTGACTGCCACACTTGGGTTGGCAAAAACCATAGAGGTGCCCCTAATAGTATGTGTGCCAATAACTATATTAACAAAAAACTTCTTGTATGAAGTGTCATATGTGAAACTGCCCTTGAAAGGATTATATGAATCTTATAAAACTGGGGTGTATTAAAAATAAGGAACTGCTCGTTGTGCTCATTTGATAGCCAGGCAGAAGTCACATTTGAAAATGATCTGATTCTCATGTTTACTATGTCAGATTAGAGTATGGAGAGCAGTTATTAACCCTAGTACTTGGTGCAAAAGTTTGGGAACTAATTGTTCTGCTGCCCCCTGAGTGAGGAAGTTGGGGTTTTTTAAGCATTCTGGAAAAAGGAAAACTAAATTGCCTTAATAAATTGTTTAACTTCATCCCAGAGTAAATCCTGAATTTAAAACATCAACACTAATACCTGAAAAGAACAGTGTGAATAGGGTGACCAGATATTCTGATTTTATCGGGACAGTCCGATTTTGGGGTCTTTTTCTTATATAAGCTTTTATTACTCCCTACCCCGTCCCGATTTTTCACACTTGCTGTCTAGTCACCCTAAGTGTGTAAGCACCTAGAACAGTGGTTTTCAAACTTTTTAGGCTGCATACCCCTTTCCAGATAATGTAGTCTACTGCATACCCTCATCTGCGATAGGGTAATAGACCTATGGTTAGATTCCCAACTCTTACTAAACAAAATGCATTGTCCGCCATTACAAGATTTATTTTCACGTACCCCAATCTGAAAACCACTGACCTAGAAGATAATAGGGTAATAAGGTCTAGCCAACCTGGCTATATCAAGATTAAATAATGTAAGCCAACCTAACTTCCCTGTTTGACATGGTTACTGATCTAGTAGATAGGAGGGAAGCAGTAAACATATGTTGATTTTTAGTAAGCCTTTTTACACAGTCTCATGTGACATTCTCATAAACAAATTAGGGAAATCATGTCTAGATGAAATTACTATAAGATGGGTGTGTAGCTGGTTGAAGGACCATACTTGAAGAAGTGCCCTCATCGGTCAGGTCTGGATATATCTGATACCATTCAATATTTTCATTAGCAACTTGGATAATGGAGTGGAGAGTGTGCTTATAAAATTTGCTGATGAAACCAACCTGGGAGGGGTTGCAAGCACTTTAGAGGACAGGATTATACCGTATTTTTCGGCGTATAAGACGCCTTTTTAACCCCCAAAAATATTCTTAAAATTAGGGGGGGCGTCTTATACGCCGAATATATGACCAGCAGCTGGAGCTGGGGCGGCTGCAGGTGGCCCGGCGGGCGGGGCGGGGCGGCGCTTCCCCCCGAGCCCACCCGCATGTGTTCGGGGCCGGCGGGGAACGGGAGCAGCTCGGGCCCCTGGGAGACCGGCGCTCCCCCAGCAGCCCGCCCGCGCGGCGGGGACGGGAGAGCGGCGCACTTTTTGTGTGTGTTGGGTTTTTTTTGTGTTTTTTGGGTTTTTTTTTTTTTTTTTTTTTTTTTTTTTTGGTCCGGCTTTTTTTTACTCAAAAACTCGGGGGCGTCTAATACACCGGAGCGTCCTATCTGGCGAAAAATACGGTAATTCAAAATGACCTTGAAAAATTTGAGAATTGATCTGAAATCAACGGATGAAATTCAATAAAAATAAGTGCAAAGTTCTACATTTTTAGGATGGAAAATCAACTGCACAGCTACAAAATGGGGAATAACTGATTGATTGATTAAGCAGTAGTTCTGCAGGAAAGGACCTGTTGGAGTTTGTAACTATTGACAAATTGAATATGAGCCAACGAGGTGACACACTTGCAAAAAGGGCTGTCATTCTGGGGTATGTTAACAGGAGTGTTGTGTGTAACACATAGGAGGTAATTGTCCCACTCTGCTTGGCACTGGAAGGGCCCTGTCTGCAGTATAGTGTCCAATTCTGGGTGCCACACCTTAGGAAAGAAGTAGGCAAATTGGATAGAGCTACAAGAATGACAAAAAGTTTAAAAGCCCTGACCTTTAAGATAAGGTTAAAAAAACCTGGGTCTTGGAAAAGACTGAGGAGAGATCTGCTAAGTCTTCAAATACATTAGGGACTTTATAAAGAGAAGGGTGATCAATTGTTCTTCATGTCCACTGAAGGCAGGACCAGCTGTATTGGGCTTAATCTGTTGCACGGGGTAGGGTTAGGTTAGATATTATTAAAAACTTTCTAACTCTAAGGGAGGTTGTGGAATTCCCTTCATTGGAGGTTTTTAACAACAGATAAACCCCTGTCAGGGATGGTCTAGTTTTGCTCGGACTTGTGTCGGCATAGGGGGCTGTTCCTTCCAGCCCTACATTTCTATGATTTTATGAATGTACAAAATGATTGACGTTAAACTCAAATACTAGCAAATCTAGCCAACATCTTCAAACATTTAGTTGTTGAATTGTTCAGATATTTCAGATGCCGTTAACCATAAGTCAGTGCCATGTTAAAAATATTCCTTGCAAATGTAAATGGCTCAGATTATTAAAACTGAAAGGATGTTACACTACTTACATTATGCCCAGTGTGGATAATTAAAATGAGTGAATTTCACTTGCTCACGTGCTCTAGCATGTTTCAGTTGCAAACACTTCTTGAGAATGGTTTTACATTCAACTTTTTTAATTAGAATTTTTAAAAGTTTGACCTGTTTCTCTGACACATTTTGTAAAAACTACTTTAATGTTGAGTCTCTGTGTATTTGACCGTATCCCTTCTAGATACGTCTCTAGCCTAAAGATGCTCACTGAAATTCTGGGTAAAGTTAGGGTTTTTTTCAGCTATTCAGACTCCTGTCACTGTTTGCAAACAGCCTTCAACAAAAGACTGAGATACATTTGTTTTGAAAACAGAGCACTTAAGGCCGTCAGTCATGTTGATTGTGAGCATCAGCACTTTACTATGGTATCTGCTGAATACTAATGCAACCATCAAACTGCATGATTTTGGTTTTAGACTGATTTTTATTGTTTTAAAATTCATTGAAGAGAATCTAGAAATGGATTTATTTCAACCAAGCACACCGGCATACCATGCAATAAGCTTATTGTACTGTACTGCCATATAAAGCATGGACTTCCATTCTCTTATCTAGCTTTTTAGCAGAAGGGGAAGAAATAGGGCAAAATAGGTGACTAATTGTCATTAGCGTTGCACTATTTGTTTTTATGCATATGTGCATCTTAAAGCCTCTGTGAAGGGATATCTACTACACACACAGCTCCTACTTGACAAGCTGTGGAATCTGCTTGCACTTTGTAGGCCTATTGGTTCTGATTTTGGCAGATAGAAAGGCAAGGGTTGCTTTCTATAGTCTCAGGTATGTTATCCAATGGCGTATAGAGGCCGTATACACCAACAAATGAAGAATAACTGCGAAAAAATAATCTTGTAAACAGATGCCCTGAAATTTGAGACATAATATTATTACAACCATGTCATAAGTGTGGAGTCTTGTCTGTGTGGGGTTAATGTTACCTGAGAGGGCAGTGTCGTCAGAGGAGTCTGGCTAGACACAGAGAGACCAGGAAGTGGAGTTCAGTTCGATCTGGGCTTTGGATTGACTCAGAACCCCTTGTCCCAGCTATGGACCCTCAACCTTGTCCTTTTCCCTGTATGTCTTCATAACTAGCTAAAACAGTAAGTAAGATTGTATCCTGCATAACCTTGCATTCGATCTTGATGTCCCTATCTGTGTAGTTAGCGGGGGGTGGGGGGGAGTTGGTTTATGCAAGAAGATTGAGGTTAGAAAATTCAATACCTGTGTAGTGTCTTAATTATATGCTTGTTCTTTTCTTTATTAAACTTTTTATACCTATAAGAATTGTCGGGTAATTCTAGTAAGGTGATCTGAGCCTTGAATCTGGGAATCTCACAGGGAGTGAGACCGGAGAGCTGTGGCTACCTTGCCTTGGGCTATCAGGGAAAGTGAAGCAGCGTGAGGGTCCCTTTTTCTCAGGGGGAGAAACAGGGAGTTTGGGGGAGTCCGGGTACCCCCTTTCCAGGGCCTTGGAGATTTACTCGGATGGTGGCAGCTTGGGTAACCCCATTTCCCTACTGGTAAAGTGTGGGGGTTTGGGGGTGTGAAGACTTAACTTAGGCTGGGAAGCAGCTTGTAGTTATTTGGTCTCGCATAGAAGAGTCCCTCCTCTGTACCCCAGAGCACAGAGAAAGGGGAAGGACACTCTTACAAACCATAAATCCTGTTTTTGCATTCAGATCTTAGGAAGGGGAGATCAGTTGCTCTAAAATATAGGTGGATTTAGAACGTTCTGGGTAATTATATTTGTGCATATCTAACTGAGTCACCCCTCAGTGGCAGTTATTAACAGTTGATGCATAAGATGGAAAGAAACAATGACCTCCTCCTAAAGTTTGTACACTATAAACTTGTCTTTTCAAGTATGGGAGGGGGGGGGCATGAAAGCTAATGGCAGGATCATATTAATGTAGAGGTGATAACATTGCCAACACAGCCTGCAGTGCTTAATGTGACATCCCTGACAACTTGAACTCATGCCTTTTTCTGTTTACATGCTATGATTAGAGATAGTGCCTAAGACTACGGAAACTGTGAAGACTGGTGTTGGAGGGAGAAAGCCATTGGATTTGCCCAGGTGTCACTGAGATAGTAATCTGAAGAAAGTTGGGTTCCATGGGTATAATGTAATGAGTGAGTAGTTTGGACTGTGGAACCTCTTACTGGTGATGCATGAAAAAAATGGAGCAAGATGGTTAAAAAGCCCGGAGTCCATTTTTGGGGATGACAGCATCTTGTAAGGTGTTCTATGTAAACTGGTGATGCATTGGTCATTGCATGATGTACGTATCGGTTGTGTATAAAGAATTGTGTAGGTGTGCTAGAAATTTATTTTGAAGGCAGCGCACACATCAAGTCTGCCCTAGACAAAGGAATATGGATCTTGACTAGCTTGATTGCATGCAGAGGACTGTGAAAATATATTTACATGTAAGGTAAACATAGCTAACAAACAATGGAAAAAACCATTTAATAAGCACACTGAGGGCGAGAATCTGCAACCCCAGGAAGTCTTCCTGGCTCTTGAGACCAAGACAATGAAGTTGTGAGACTGTAAGGGGGAGCATAAAAGACATTCTAGTTATCTGTCACTTGGGGGCCATAGGGAACAGCAACCTCGGAGCTTGTGAATGGTGGATATTCTGGTCTGGAGGGCTAGGGATGCTGGTACCCTGATGTGAGAGAGCTGCTTAGGCAAATATTTTTAGCTTGCTAAAGTTAAATTTTAGTCACTAGAAAGTATATTTTTGTTTGTAACCATACATGTCATTTTGTTTTAATATCACTCTTGTTTAAATCTCTGTTCTTTACTAGTATACTTCATTTTTAGTGTTACTATAAACCATCTGTGCTGTCCTGTTGAAGTACAGAGTGACTCATTCCCTATCCTAGCTGACTGGTGTATACACTGTCTTTTTGGAGGGAGCGAACTTCTGTGTGTGTCCAGTTAGTGGGATTGGACAGAGACCTCTCTGGGGAGCTCAGAAACTGTGGTTTGACTGGCAGTCTCAAAGAGTTTGTTGGAAAGGCAGACCACTGCAAGCATCAGAGCAGTTTAGTAGCAGGAAAGCTGCTACTTGCTGAGGCAGAAAGGTAATGCAGTGTTTTATGGTTCTAGTTTCCCTAAGGAGAGTGTTAGTACACTATATGAATGTAAATAAAAAGGCAGACTATGCAGAATGAGTGTTCTGATGATAAAAACTCTGTGGAAGGTATAGCTACACTATCTTCCTTATGGGCTTATTTCAACAAAAATCCTGTGTAGATAATGTTAATGCTAATATTGAAAATGGTGACTGCTGCTCATGGCTCAAACAATGTTATTTGGAACTGCTCTGAACTAGTTTAGACATGGTGTTAGGGCTCCTGTATCCAATGGAGTTTTTATCTACACTAGTGAGGCTGTGAGGGACTTTTTGCTAGAAAACCATACTGTAGACTCCGCCACAGAGGAAAATTTGATATCTTCCATTGTTTGTGTCTGAATGAAATCTCTCAGGATGTTTGGCTTATCATTTCTCTATCACCTGTGGGTGAATACTTTTAACAAAGCGATCACTGCATATCTGACCTCTCAGTCGGTGTCTTCAAAAGAAACCTGCACAACATGAGCCTAGGATCTTAAATTCATAGCTTTGCTTGGCACTAAAAATCATGGACTCAATAAAGACACTAGATATATGGCTCATTATAACAATCTGTAACCAACTAACCCTCCTTTGTCCAATGACTGCAGAGGTGTTAACTGTCCACTTCACTTTGAATGGCTTCTTACAGAATGTGTTAACTCCTTAAGTTCCATCTTGTATATAGCTGAAGAATCAGAGAGGTAGCCGTGTTAGTCTGGAATAGCAGAAGTAACAGAGTCCTGTACCACCTTAAAGACTAACTAAAATATTGAAAAATAAGCTTTTGCATCCCACGAAGGCCTTGGTTACACTGGCACTTTATAGCACTATAAAGCCTCCAGGAGCGCTATAACTCCCTACTCGTCCACACTGGCAAGGCACGTATTGCACTATAAGTCCGAGTTTATAGCGCTTGTGGTAATCCACCTCCACACGGGGAATAAGGGCTGTAGCGCTGCCGCTGTAGTTCTATGGCGCGATTGTGGACACCCATTGCGTGTTAATTAGCCTCCAGCCTGGCCTATAATTCCCGTTCGAGCCACTCTGCTCATCAGTTTCAAACTCTTCTGTCGCGTCCTCAGGTGACCACACGTCAGACCCGCACTTTAAATTCCCAGGGAAATTTGAATATCCCCTTTCTGTTTGCTCCAGCCAGGCGTGGAGTGCTCCTCAGGTAACCATTTTGCTTGGCCATGGCTCCCCGTGCCATGCCTCCTTGCAATAAGCGATCTCCACCGTGGTACAATACCGCGGTGCTGGACCTCATCAGTTGTTGGGGGGTGGGAAGAGGCTGTCCAGTCTCAGCTGCGGTCTAGCCACAGGAATTACGATACATATGTCCTGACATCACGGGCCATGACGGACAGAGGCCAGGACTGGGACGCTCTGCAGTGCCGGACAAAAGTAAAGGAGTTTAGGATTACCTATCGCAAAGCCCGCGACGCAAACAGCTGCTCTGGGGCAGCCCCTGTGACTTGCAAATTCTACAAGGAGCTGGACGCGATACTTCATGATGATCCAACATGCACTCCATCGACCACCCAGGACACTTCTTCCCAGCCCACCACTGAAGGGGGGGTGGGGGGGAGAGCAGGACGGAGAGGAGCAGGAGGAGGAGGCAGTGGCCATGGCAGCGACCCAGGGCACGGAGTCACAGGACACATGCAGCCAGGAACTCTTCTCAAGCCCGGAGAACAGCCAGAGCCAGCCACAGCGTCCGGCGGTTGCGGGGGACAGGGCAGCAGCAGCAGATTGTGCAGGTTCAGCTACTTTTCTATTGGGAAGGCAGGCTGCTTGGCCAGGGTGGAAAGGGATGCTTTCCGCATGTTTGTCAACATGTGGAATAGTGCATTGATGTAGTCTATCACATCACAGTAATCATCATCAGTAACTTCTTCAGAGGTCTCAATAAGAGCTCTTGCAATATGCCTGCGCAGGTTTCTCAGGAGAGCCAGCATGGTCCCTGTCCCGGCCATGCTCACTAGTCCCCGCCACTGTTCTCCGAGGGGTGGAGGGAGCATTGCTGCACAGAGGCAAGCTGCATATGGCCCTGGCCGAAATCCGCATCTCATTAGAATGCCCTCCCTTTCTTGCTCCATCACCCGCAGCAGCGAGATATCTTCCAGCACGAACACCTACACAGAAAATGTTGGGACAGTGCTCAGAGTATGGTTCCCACAAATGCCCTCCGCTCCCCCTAAGCCATAGGACAGCAAGGCAGGGAAACAATCATTCCCCCTGCATCCAGAGACAACTCACCATGGCAGGGGCTCCGTTGCTGTCTGTGTGCTATAGCTGAGTAGGACAGGCAAACAGGACAGAGAAACATGGAATGCGGGGGAATCATAGCACTGTCTTTTGTGAACAAGAGAATCCTCTGTTTTAACTTTGCACTGACTTTCCCTAGTTTCGACCTTGAACACCCCATCAACGTCAGTCTTGTCTGCAGCTGAGAAGCTGAGGAGGATTCGAAAGAGACCACGAAAGAGCAAAGAAGATCTTTTAAAACAAGTTATGCAACAGGCTGCAACAGAGAACTGCGTTGCACAGGAGTGGCGGGAGAATGAGAGCAAGTGGAGGAAGAATGAGAGCAAGCGGAGGGATGAACAGATGCAGTTGAGGGAGATGGCTCGCGAGCAGCGCGCTGACAAGCTGTTCACATTATTACAGCTGCAAGTAGAGACTCTGCAGCGGATCGCTGCCGTTCAGGAGGAGAAGCAGCACCGTGCTCGCTGCCCCCATTGTCAGTTGCCCCCTAACCCTTCCCCTTCTGGCCCTCTGTTCCCTTCGGGGCACTATCAACAACTGCCTGGTTATTACCACCTACGGCTGCCTCCAACCCCCCTGTCTTCACCGACCAACCCACAGACCCAGCACCCTTATCCACTGCACTGAACCCCTAATAAAAAGCAAAATTGCCCTCCACAAATGGGGTTGGGGGAACACAGCAACTCTAAGAGCATGGGAGGTTATGAGGCCAATCTCTGACCCCTTCTCACCCCAAGTGCACCCCCCCCTCCTCCCTCACACACTTTACTTTATTTCAACTTTTATTTCAAAATCTGAAAAAGCTGTTCAATAAATGAATTCTTTTTAATAAATGGGTTTCTTTATTCAGTGCACACATATCTAATGGGTACAGAAAAGCAAATGCCTTATCCTATTAACAGAATGAACCCTCCCTCTGGAATTCCCATTAGAACTCGCTTTCAGCCTCAAAATGCTCCCTCAAGGCATCCCTGATCCTTGTAGCCTCGCGCTGGGTCCCTCTAAGAGCCCTGCTCTCTGGCTGTGCATACTTGGCCTCCAGCTGTTGAACCTCTGAGGGCCATGCCACAGTGAAGCCTTCGCCCTTCTGCTCACAGAGATTATGTAGGGCACAGCACGCAGAAATAACCACGGGGATACTTCCCTCTGCCAAGTCTAGCTTCCCATAAAGACAGCGCCTGCGTGCCTTCAGATGCCCAAAAGCACACTCCACAGTCATTCGACAGCGGCTCAGCCTGTAGTTGAACCTTTCCTGTCTGCTATCCAGGCTCCCCGTGTAGGGTTTCATGAGCCAGGGCATTAGAGGGTAAGCACGGTCGCCAAGAATCACAATGGGCATTTCCACTTCCCCCACGGGGATCCTCTGGTCTGGAAAAAAGTGCCGCCTTGCACCTTCCTGAACAGGCCGGTGTTGCGGAAAATGCGTGCGTCATGCATCTTTCCCGACCAGCCTGCATTAATGTCAGTAAAACGCCCATGGTGATACACAAGCGCCTGAAGAACCATGGAGAAGTACCCCTTTTGGTTAATGTACTCGTCTGCTAGGTGGGCGGGTGCCAGAATAGGTATATGGGTCCCATCGATCGCCCCTCCACAGTTAGGGAAACCCATCTGTTCAAAGCCAGCCGCGATGTCACACACGCCACCAAGAGTCATGATTTTTCGTAGCAGGAGGCCATTAATGGCCCTGCACACTTGCATCAACACGACTACAAGGGTAGACTTTCCCACCCCAAAGTGGTTGGCCACCAATCGGTAGTTGTCTGGGGTGGCCAGCTTCCAGATTGCTATAGCCGCCCGCTTCTCCACCGGGATGGCAGCTCTCAATCTGGTGTCCTTGCGCTGCAGGGCGGGGGCGAGTTCAGCACACAGTCCCATGAAAGTGGCTTTTCTCATGCGAAAGTTTTGCAGCCATTGCTCATCGTCCCATACTTGCATGATGATGTGATCCCACCATTCAGTGCTCGGTTCCCGTGCCCAGAAGCGGCGTTCCACGGTCGTGAGCATGTCCGTTAAAGCGACGATCAGTTTAGTGTCCAATGCGTTCCTCGGCTTGAACCCTCTTCTTCAGACACATCACTACTGTCACCTTCCGTGTCAAGAATGAACTCTGCTGCACAGAGAGTTGTGCTGGTGACACTCGCCAGCATGCTCCTCAGCAGTTCGCGATCCACTACGGCACAGGAAAACGGACGACGGAGTGCGCGCGCCTCGCTGAAACCGTTGAAAGATGGTGCCTGAGGTGGACGGAAACACAGGGATTGCTGGGATATGACACAAAGCATCACGGGGAGTTGGAACAGGATGCAGAATGGCCGCAAGTGACGTCCCTCCTTCCCACAAGGCATTGTGCCAGATTGGGAAGAGGTGTGCTCTGTGGGATACCTGCCCTATTGCGCTGCTCCTAATGCCACCTGAAGAGCTGCAAATGTGGCCATGTTCTAGTGGGGGGTCTAAGTGTGCACACGCTCTAGTGCAATACCTATTGCTGTATATGGGACGCACTATAACCAAAAGCGCTATAATCCTGTAAGTGTAGCCAAGGCCGAAGAAAACGTATGCTTCAATACTTTAGTTAGTCTTTAAGGTGCCACAGGACTCTGTTACTTCTGCTATATAGCTGAGACACTCTGCGTACCTTTCCCAGACTTGAAGAAGAGCTCAGTGTAAGCTCGAAATCCACTTAAAACGCTGCATTAGCACGGCTGCAGCACTTGTCAGTGGTCCCCTAACTGTGGGGTGTGTCCCCATATGGGGCATGGAGGAATATTCAGGGGGTGCGACAGGGCCCATGTTAGCCTCCACGAGGGCTGGGGAGGGACTGTCACCCAGCCCCGCTCTGCCCCCTGCCCTGGCTCCTAGCTGCAGCCTCTGTCCGCAGCTCTGCTCCCGGCCTCAGACCTGTCCCCAGCTGCGGCCTCAATCTTGGCCCCTAGATCTCTGTCAACACATCCCAGCCCCGGCTCCAGGGAGTGGGGCGCAGAGTGGTAAAGGGCATGAAAAGTTTGAGGACCATTCGCTTAAGTGAAGATGCTCCTACACTGACCGGAGAGTGGTTCATTCACCTCTATGAGAGGCAGTAGCTATGTTGACAGGTAAGCTCTCCTGCCAACACTGGGCTGTGCTCACTGAGGGTTAGGTCAGTATAACTACATCACTCAGAGGTGGGGATTTTTCATAGCCTTGAGTGATGTAGTTATGCAAGTATAAGTCTGTAGCGTAGATCTGGTTCTTGTCTCTTTCACTAGCGGAAGTTGGTCCAATGAAAAAGATTACCTCATCTAACAACCATAGAGAATCAGTCAACATTTTTAACGTTATTGACCATAGGGGTTAAGTTCAGCCAATCAGGAGCTGGAAGTGGTCCCTCTAGTAATTGTTATCGATCGCAACAATTGATGTACAATTGTCAAAATTACCCTAACGAAGACATTTTACTTTAAATGTCTTCCACGTTTTTGCTATCATATGGAAGCTCAGCAACTCTGAAACAGGAAAATTTGACATTTTTCTGGCACTAGATTTCACCCAGCTGTAGTGTTTGCACATGAACCTGTCATGATACTTGTTTTCTACAACAGGACTTTGCTCATAGAATGAAATGTAGGAATATTTTTTTCTATTAAATAACTTATGGAAGTTTTAGTACTTTAGATTCCTTCTAAGTCTATTCATTTGAGCCCCTTTCTAAAATGAAATGGTAGCTTTAACCCTTTCCTGTCCCAGCCTGTACTGGAATCTCACGTTTGATGCCCTCCTTTCCAGTCAACAGTCTAGACAATGAATTCCCTAGTAGCATGTGCCATTTCTTGTTGTTGTGCCTTTTTGCTTTTGTTAAGGCTTTTAGAAATTGCATTACCTCATCAGCCTGCTTGGTGATTGTGCAGAGACTGATTCCAATTGGCTGCTTGATATGATACAGCCAGCCAATGTGTGAATTTCAACTTAAAAACTCTTGTTTCAACTCTAGTCAGAAGAGTATATTTAAAGTGTTGCTTCTGAAAGACACGCCACTTAACAATTATGTGCCATATTGCTGACCAGTGAAGCTGAACAAATAGCTATTTACATTGACAGATCAGAGGAATGCTGTAAGTGCATCCTGGTAACCTACATTTGCTGTGCCAAGAGATTTGCAGCTGACTGCCTGTGTGACTCACTCCTTGGATTAGGAGGTGAGGTAATGCTTTTGAGAGAGAGGGTGATGTCATTTCTTTACCTGAGTTGCATGCCGATACAGATTTTTGTTGCTCTCAAGGAATAGTCCCTTTCTGCTTCCTCAGATATACTGGGTAATAGTTCAGATAACTCTCATGAGTTCTGGTACCAATTCTCTGTCTTTGTAGAGACCTTGCAAGTAAGATGGCTTAAATGTTCTGTCTCTCTTTTATGTGTGTGTGTGATGTGTATATATACATATTCCTAAACTGAAGGCATTATAAACTGAGAGAAAGTCAAAAGCTTTCTTTCAAACCTGCTTTGGAACTGATGATGATAGATACACTGGGGAAAAAAAAAGATGTGTCCTTCTATATTCAGATTTGTCTCTGTTAAACAGATGGTGTAATATTGTAAATCTGTTTTGGTTTCTGAAGTTAGTTGAAATCATGGTACAGAAGCTATTTTAGCATTAGTTCTGTTGAAAAACTGATTAAAAAGGAGAACTTGCAACATAATAGTGTCTGTTATTCAGTCTTCATATTTCATATTCCATGAATTATTTAATACTGATGTAAATATACATAAGGACAAACATGCTGTTGAGCATTTACTCATGTGAGTTGTCCCATTGACTGTAAGCTCATGAGTAAGAGCTCACCAGCATAATGACTCCACAGTCTGGCCAACTGATTTTTTTCTTTTTTCCCCCAGCACCTGCTGTCCAGACCGAACAGCCTCATACCTGCTCTTTATCAATGTTCTGAGACTTGCACATTCTAGGAGAAAGTGGTTTAAATGCCTTAATGTTCAAGTCTGCATGCGCAAAACAGAATAACACCAAACCAAGAGAACTCTTCAGTGCTGTAATTAGTTGGAGGGGTGGAAGTAGAATGGCATAAATTCTCAAGTAGTGATGGGCCACTTGATTTACTCCATTCTTATCAACTGTACATTTGAAAGGCTTTATGCCATTAAATAATAGTTCAGAATCATAGAATATCAGGGTTGGAAGGGACCTCAGGAGGTCATCTAGTCCAACCCCCTGCTCAAAGCAGGACCAATCCCCAACTAAATCATCCCAGCCAGGGCTTTGTCAAGCCTGACCTTAAAAATCTCTAAGGAAGAAGATTCCACCACCTCCCTAAGTAACCCATTCCAGTGCTTCACCACCCTCCTAGTGAATTTTTTTTCCTAATATCCAACCTAAACCTTCCGAACTGCAACTTGAGACCATTACTCCTTGTTTGGTCATCTGCTACCACTGACAACAGTCTATATCCATCCTCTTTGGAACTCCCTTTCAGGTAGCTGAAAACAGCTATCAAATCCCCCCTCATTCTTCTCTTCTGCAGACTAAATAATCCCATGTCCCTCAACCTCTCCTCATAAATCATGTGCTCCAGCCCCCTAATCATTTTTGTTGCCCTCTGGTGGACTCTTTCCAATTTTTCCACATCCTTCTTGTAGAGTCCAAAAGTGGACACAGTACACCAGATGAGGCCTCACCAATGCCGAATAGAGGGGAATGATGACATCCCTTGATCTGCTGGCAAGGCTGCTACTTATAGAGCCCAAAATGCCATTAGTTTTCTTGGTAACAAGGGCAGACTGTTGACAGCTATCCAGCTTCTCATCCACTGTAACCCCTAGGTCCTTTTCTGCAGAACTGCTGCCTAACCACTCGGTACCTGTCTATAGCAGTGCATGGGATTCTTCCGTCCTAAGTGCAGGACTCTGCACTTGTTGATCCTCATCAGATTTCTTTTGGCCCAATCCTTTAATTTGTCTACCGTGTTTCCCCGAAAATAAGACAGTGTCTTATATTAATTTTTGCTCCCAAAATTACATTACATTATATTACAGCGAGAGGCAAAACTGGAAGTACGTCTTATTTTCGGGGGATGTCTTACTTTCGGGGAAACAGGGTAGGTCCCTCTGTATCCTATCCCCTACCTACCAGTGTATCTACCACTCCTCCTTCCCCAAAAAATTACCAAGTTATAAATATCAATGAACAAACTTATGCTATGAAATATATGTGTTGTAATTCTTAACTCTAAATTAACTTTTAAAATTTTGCTCAAATTCTGTTCGGGATACAACTTTGATTCCTGAAAGCATGTGGTCGGTCTCCTGTTAGTCTGTCTTTGAGAAAGATACCTTGCAAAATCTTCATCTGTATTTCATGAGAGCAGTCGTCTTTAATGATTTGAAATAGCACCTTTCAACTGTTAATTCTCTCATTATTTGACCACATGTTGCTATAGATGTGTTTTGTATAAGTACTTGTTTTCTTGCTTTAGTTACCACATAGAGTTTTTAAATTATTTACCAGCACTAAATGAAATGCAACGTTTTCCTTGCATCTCGTTCCTCCAAACCTGACTGGATATCCATTTTTGTCTTTTCTGTTTTACATTGTAAACTCTTGAATTTGGGAACATATCTTACTCTGCTTTGTAGTGTACCTCATATAGTGGCAGGACTTGATTTTAATCACCTCTGCCAATTAAATGTTTTTAGTAAATAACTATGCCCAGGAAAGATCTCATGAATGACAGTGTCTAGGCTTGGGCAAACTTTTGCTTTTTTAAAAATATTTTCCTAGCTGGAGGGTCTCTAGATGCTTTAAGTTACCTCTCAATCCCTAAGCTTCTCTGGTTTGCTCAGTTCTAAAGACCTAAACTCTCAAATGGGGTGTTGTTTTTTTTTTGTTTGTTTAGGACTTGCTTTATCAGTGTGAGCACTAATAGGAAAACCTACTGTGAATTTTACTTTGGTTAAATTTCATAAATTCTGGTCATGCTATAATTTGAACTATGGACCCAGATTTAAATGAAGAAAATCATTCAAGCACAGTGAAACTATATAAAATGCTGGTTGGCATCATGCTATTTCATTTTTACTCAGAATAAGATCAGTTTATTGTTGCTGAATTTATTTTTACTCATATTTTTAATTTTACAAAGGCTTTGTTTACACCTGGTAATTTTAGCTCGTAGGTTTAATTGATGTATAGTAAGTACTATACACCAAGGCTAGGGAGGTAGAAATTCAGGCTCTGTCCTTAGTTCTGTAACTAAATTGCATTATAACCTTGGATAGTTCCCTTAAGGGTGTCCTGCCAAGGAGTGATATATAAATATGTTGACCTTTACGATGTATAAGAAGCCAGGAAAAGTGTTTTGTTAGATTTGTTCTGTAAAATGTATCTATTTAGAAATCTAGAATGTAAAGTATGGTCTTCCTTGACTCTGTTGGGAGATAGCTAATCTAGTATGCCAGATGTTTTCCTTGCACTTGTACTTCATAGTATGTGAATTGAATGAGATGATGTTGTTGAGCGTTGACAAAAGTGATGAGGGTTCTGAAATAGCATTAAGGTTTGTCATGTTAATCCACACACTGAAGAGTTAAGAATTTGCAGATCAGTTTCCAGCTATTCTTGTCACTACAGAGCCATTGCGGCTCCATAGAATTAGTTGAGATCTATCAGGATGTTAAGATTGTTAATAAGTCCCCAAGTACTCATTGACAGTGAGTCATACTTCCGACCTATGATCTCCATGAAAATCTGAATGTACTGGAGACTGAATTATCTACTCCTTTGAGGCTTATTTGACCTCCTGTATGTTGAAAATGAAATACTTAAAAACATTGTTCAACTAAATTTTATTTTTAAAAGTATGTATTGTGTGTGATGGTGATGTGTGTTTCTGGAGGGGGGGGGGAGTTTAGACTTACAGGTGTAGGAAGCAAGAAATTCAGAAATAAAACCCTAACTCTGAATTTAATCCTGCTGGGCCTAAACATTGCTGTGACTAGTGTATAGGATAATGTACTTTCTGGAAATGAATAAATATGAAGACACAATGGTGTAAATTAGAGAGGGTTCCCATATTGCTTCACAATTTTCCCTTTCATGGGATTTAGTCTCCTAACCATACTGCAAGGAAACGTGGGGTTCGAAGTAGCAGCCAATGGGCTCTTAAAAGAGGAGAGGGCAAAGGCAATGTGATATCTATAATATAACACAACTTTCTTTCTTTTGAAAGCATTACAAAACTGCACGTAGTAATGGCTGTTCACCCTCCTGTAGAAATATCATCATTGCTTTCCCTTAGCATCATATTTTACACAAACTAAATGAACGCTATCCTATCAACTGACTGAACTTTATTACAGTAGACTCTCGATTATCCAGGATTGGATTAACCAGGATGACAAAAAAAATATGCGTAACTCGCAGGGCCGGCTCTGGCTTTGTTGCCGCCCCAACCACACACACACAAAAAAACCATCAGGGGGCAGGGCAGCCAGTGAACCAATACCCCCTCCCCCGGGCACAGGGTGGCTGGTGAACCAACCCCTCCTCCCCATATTTCCTATGGACGTTGATTATCCAGGATTTTATTAACCAGGATTAATTTTTTCCCTATCATCCTGGATAATCGAGAGTCTACTGTATTATAATTTAGCAATCCCTTAAAACCAGGCACAAAGCACTAACCCCTTTTTTTTTTTTTATCCTTTTAGAAATTGAACAGGGCAAGTTTTATAGTTTTGGGTTTTGGTCTAAATATAGAAGAAAATACTCAGTTAAATTTCTGAAAGTTTGATTGCCTTTCTGATAGTTTGAAAAAAATTATGGTATGTTGTCATTTAACACCATACTTGATTCTGAGAGAAACTTTTCTGGCTTTCTGGCAGTGTATGTGTGTGTATTCTGTACTCAGTTTTATTCAATTCTTTTAGGTATTTGGGAACAAGATGATCATTCCTTCCTTGGATGGAGATCTTTTCCAGTGGGATCGTGATCGAGAGAGCATGGAAGCTGTTCCTTTCACAGTTGAATCACTGCTAGAGTCGTCCTACAAATTTGGAGATGACGTGGTTTTGGTTGGGGGAAAGTCCCTGACCACATATGGGCTGAGCTCATACTCAGGGAAGGTAAATATTTGACAGTGGGGAAGTCGGTATGTTTGTGTATGTATTTTTGAGGACTGTTTCTAAAAATAGAATTTGGCATGTCGGGGCAGGAGGGTTTAGAGCTTGATCTTATTCTAGTAAAACTGCTTGGCGCGCACAAGATTTGATTAGCTTTGCAACGTCTTTGGTCAACAAGTCCTGCTGGTGGCTGGGTTTGGAATAAACTTATCCTCGATGGATACTGTGTCATTCAACCTCCCAAATTTTCAAGAAAGAATTAAATGATACATGAATTTCAGTTTAGATTTTCTATTCTGTAATCTAAAAACCCCAAACAATTTTCAGCAATCTGAAAAGCAAGGGTGGGTAGGGGTGTCGGGGAGGGGTGTGGGGGTGTGTGAGAGAGATGTCAATATCTGGCCAGACCTATGCTTATTTCTGGCAAGTTTATTTTAGTACTTGTTATAAGAACTATTACTTACACTTACTAAAGTAATATAAGATAAGTAGTAGAACTACCCACTGAATGATACAGAAGATATTTTATTTATCAAAAAGCAACTTTTAAAAAAATTCACAGAAAATTGTCCACATTGTTGAAATATTTTGTTTTTATGAAAAGTGTGCCTTTGTGTCTTCAGAATTTTGACTGAATATTGGTCAATTGGTTGTCTAAAGTTTGCTTAGCAAAAAACAAGTTTTTGCCAAAAGCAATCTTGAGTGTGTCTTCTTGTGGGGTGAAAAAGCTGAATGGAGAATTGGAAAAACAAAGTGGTTCTATTGTGAACTGAACCTTCTACATTTTATGAAAAAAATTCAATAAACTTTTTTTTTTTTTTTTTTGGCCAGCTCTCTTTAAACCAACCAGGTGCTTTAGTGAAGCAGACTGAATATAGTGCACCTTTGGGGAATGGTATACAGCAGTTGCTAAAGATAGTGATGTTGAAGACCTGGGACTGCAGCAGTAGAGGAGTGCCTGTCAACTCTGGTTGACAGTTGAACTGTATATGCTGCAGATGATGTTTGCCTCCTTCTCGGAGGGGAAGGAGCTTTTTGGGTTTATACTTCTTGCTAGAAGTCAGAGCAGCAGAGTTGCTTTGAACAGGGAACAGTGCCCAGCCTTTCTTGGCCACAGAGTTCAAGTGACTTGCAGCGTTTTGCAGGATGGTACTGAGGAAGGGATTAAGGTTTCCTAGAGGGGAGATTTCCACCCACCTTCCTAAATAAAATTGCCCACTTGGAAGACCTGAATTAGGGAAATAATTCTAGTCCAGCTCCCGTAGGATTAGGAATGCTAAAGTCAGTGCACTACTGCAGCAGGTAGATCGTGATACTCTTAATCACTCTACAGGCTGACTAGGCAGTACTGAAGGAGTGTTATCTATTCTGTAGACAGAAAATTGGTGTGTCAACACTTGATCAGTTACACTGGTATAAATCAGGAGTAGCTTGTTTGAAGTCATTGTGAGCCTTATGGAAGGGGTTTTCTAAATCTTTCTATTTATGATGGGAGAAATGGGGAAATATTGATCATGGTGGAGTTGTGACTTCTGTATAAGTCAGGTAAGAATACATAAGAATTTACTAAGAATTTAAGACCAGAGCTTCCAAAAGTGACTAGTGAGTCTTAGGTTCCCAGTCAGAGACTTATTAGCACTTTCTGAAAATCGCAACTCTCTGAGCGCCCATCACCTGAAAACAAGGCCTTTTTAAGGTGTCTTAGGTTGTATTAAATTGGCCACCCAAAAACTAAGAACCCCAAAATGACTAGTTGTTTTTTAAACGTTAGCCTATGTCTCTAAATCATTTTGCTTGTAAGGAGCTGAAAAATTCTCCCAAGATTTGTTAACTTTGAATATCATCATTGAGCTACCTAGTCTGCATTCATGATGGTGTCCTTTGACATTCCAAGCTTATGTGAATTTCTTTTCTTCTCCCTTAGGTGAAGTACATATGTTCAGCTATAGGCTGTCGCCGCTGGGATGATGATGAAACAGAACAAGAAGATATTCTTCTCCTGCATCGAACCCAGAAAACAGTCCGTGCGGTCAGGCCACGTAGCGGCAATGAGAAGTATGTCTGAGTACAGTTTGTGGTCTTGGAGCTATTCTTAAGATAATGTTACCATAGTGAGAGGGAACAAAGACCCATATCTTTTAATCCTTATTGCTTCAGGATTTGGCATACAGTAGACTCTCAATTCTCCAGAATTGGGTTAACCAGGATGTGGATTAACCAGGATGTCAAAAAAAAAAAAAAGTATGCATAACTCGCAGGGCCGGCTCTGGCTTTGTTGCCACCCCAAGCACACACACAAAAAAAACCCCATCGGGGCTCAGGGCAGCCAGTGAACCAACACCCCTTCTCCCCGGTACACGGTGGCTGGTGAACTCTTCCCCCCCCCCCCCCATATTTCCTGTGGATGGTGATTATCCGGGATTTTATTAACCAGGATTAATTTTTTTCCCATCATCCTGGATAATCGCGAGTCTACTGTACTTTTACCTTATTAAATTGGGAATTTGTGGGGTTTTAGCCTTCCCCATAGAGACCTACCAGACTTCTAACATTTAGATTCTTACCCTGGGCTTTCTAATGTTTTGAGGAAATCTCTTTAACCTCCGTCTCCAGTTGTGTCATAGGTGATGAAATAAGAGAGGATTTCCCTGGACATTTAGTCTACCCTTCCTATAGCAAATGGGAATGACTTTTCCCTGGGCTTGAATACTTCTAGTGAGTTTGCCAAAGATGCCACACTATGGAAACGGTACCACTCAGCTCATCCTAACTTTTACAAGTATATCTGAATATACAAATTAAGCAAGTTGCTCTTGGTTTTATTGCTATTTTTCAATGTTCTTCCCCCATCCCCATACCTTAATAACTTCTGGTACATTTTTATACTCCATGTTTACACTTGTCATTTTTAATGTAACACTTCAGAAAAAAAATGTTTATTCCTTTTAGTCCTTTAAACCCTATTCTCAAATCCCTTTATTTTGGCTGCTCACTTACAGCTTATTACAGCTTCTCTGTACTTCTTACAAAGCCACGGAGACCAGAATAGTGCACAGTAATTCTTAATGCAGCCATACCAATGCACTTATTTTATATGGTATCATAGAATTATTTTCTATGGGATCATATATCATAGAATCATAGATTTTTAACTTCCTAAGTGAAGTACTTTGCATGTGGCTTCATTGAATATCATCTTGTTGAATTCAGATCTGTTCACCAATTTGTTAAGATCACGCTGAATTCTAATCCTGTCCTCCAAAGTGCTTGCAACCCTCCCAACTTGATGTTATCTACAGATTTCATAAGCACTCTCTCTACTTCATTAACCATGTTATTAATGAAATACAGAATAGTACAGGGCCCCACTTGATATTTGTGGGGTTTTAGCCTTCCCAATAGAGATCTACCAGACTTCTAACATTTAGATTCTTACCCTGGGTTTTCTTGTTGGAAAGTTGGAAAGCGAATTATCAATAACTTTGAGAATGGTATTTCAAATAGTTGTGCACCCAACAGAGCTGGAGACGAGGGGTTTGGGGCGTGAGAGGGACTCAGAGCTGAGGCCGATGGTTGGCATGTGGGGGGTGAGGGCTGCTAGGGAAGGGGAATTTGGGGTGCAGGAGGGGGCTCTGGTTTGGGGGAGGTGTCATAAATATAAAGGAAGGCTAACAACCTATATGTATGCAGTAATATGAAATCCCTCCTGCCCAGAGGTACAGAATCACTTGCCTGTAAGGGGTTAAGAAACTCAAATAACCTAGTTGGCACCTGACCAAAAGGACCAATAAGGAAAGAAGATACTGTCAGATGGGGGGGCGGGAGGGGGAAGAAGGTTGTTTTGTGTCTTTGTGTTCTCTCTGAGACAGAGGGACCAGGGGAGTAAAAAACATCTCCTAAAACCCTACTTGAAATAAGCATCTAGGATTACAAAAATTGTAAGTAAAGCAAGGAAAGGTGTTGGATTATCTCTTGTTTTAGCTTGTGAATTTTCCCTATGCTAAGAGGGAGTTTAATTCCTGTTTTCTGTTACTTTGAAGCTAAGCCTAGAGGGGAACCTCTATGTGAAATCTTTTTATTACCCTGTAAATTTACCTTCCATCCTGAGTTTACAGAGGTGATTCTTTTACTCTTTTTTATTTTTTTTAAATAAAATTCTTTAAGAATCTGATTGATTTTCAGTGTCCTAAAAACCCAGGGGTTTGTTCTGTGCTCACCTGTACCCATTGGTGAGGATATTATTCTCCAGCCTCCCCCATGAAAGGGGGGTGAAGGGATTGGTGGGGGGGATATTTTGGGGAAATAGGAACTCTAAGGGTCCTTTTCCTGAATCTTTGTCTCAATCACTGCTATCCAAACTGAGTATCTTGACAGTTCTAGCATTGTTCTGCATAGTATTCGAGAAATGCTTGTTAACAATCTTACCATTCATGATAATAGTTTTAAATATTTCTGCCTTTGTTTATTTGTACCATAAAATTAATGGATCTCTAGTATTCGGGATACAGAACTATCCCGATCCACATTGCTGATATAGTTTGTCTACAAAAAAATCAGCTTTGTTTTTAGATCGGTTCGATTAGGGGGTGAGCAGTTCTAGTTACACTGATGTTCTTGTCAATAAATTGAAGTTGTATCTTTCTTTGTCCCCAGAATCCCATCTCTACAACCAGCATAAAATTTCACAAGTTGTAAATTGTTTGATATTTATTTAAGAAAAGCTGCTATCTGCCTAAATAGTTTATTTTAAAATACTGTTTCTTAAATTCTAATGTATTTGTTGCTCTTATCTGATAAGGTCCTCCTGGGTAAACAGCTACACTGATACTTAACTGACTGATATAGTCCTTAATGCTTGCCTCTTCTCCCCCATCAAACTTTGTCTCTCTAATTACTTCAACTTCTCAACTCCTAAGAAGTCATCTTTGAAAAAACTGTACACTTGTTTTGTGGCTTGCATTCTGGAAATAGCACAGTTAAGTGTGTTAACACTCCCTCTAGAGGTGCAGTTGAGTTCAGAGGACTATCACTGAATTTCCTACAGAAATGCTAGTGAAATGTCATATCAAGTTTCATTTACAGATTTCTAAGATGGGTGGTTGGGATTTCCTTTTAAACCTCTTTTCAAGAAGCCTTTTTTCTTTTTAACTTTAAGGTGGAATTTTAGTGTTGGTCACTTTGAACTGCGCTATGTCCCAGACGTCGAAACTAGCGTGGGATTTATTGAGAGCAATTTTAAATCAAGTATAAACAAAGAAGAGTCTAAAATCATTTCGGATGTGGACGAGCAGGAAGCTGTGATGAAGGATACAGTAATAAAGGTCTCAGTAGCTGACTGGAAGATTATGGCTTTTAATAAGCAGGGAGGACATCTGGAATGGGAATATCAGGTACTGGACATGGGAAAGTATTAAATATTATGGAAATTGAAGTTTTACAGCATTACAGGAAAATGTCATGCATTTTGGTTTAGTGCATACCTGCTGAGGTGAAAAAAACTATATCTCCCTGCAGTATTTTGTATTGAAGTTCTATATTTTGAGCAGCTATGAACCAAACGAGGGATTTTCAAGCATAAGATTGTTTAGAACAAATCTGACAAGTTATTTTAAATTGCCCTTTCCTTCCTTACTGTTCAGTTTTGCACTCCAATTGCTTCTGCTTGGCTGGTTAGAGATGGGAAAGTCTTTCCAATCAGTCTTTTTGATGATACGAGTTATACCGCTAACAACGAGGTCCTAGAAGATGAGGAGGATCTTGTGGAAGCTGCGAGAGGAGCCACAGAGTCCAGTGTCTATTTAGGTGAGCGACCTACTGCTATGCCTTCTGTTTAACATTATCCTTCTCTCAACCTTCTAAAAACCTCAGTAAACCAGGTGGTTTCAAGTTATAGATTCAGAGTTCAAGGCCAGAACGGACTATTAGATCAAGTTTGACCTACTGTATAATACAGGCCAGAGAACTTCACCCAGTTGCTCCTGTGTTGAGCCCAATAACTTGTTTGACTAAAGAATATTGTCCAGAAAGGCATCCAGTCTTGATCTGAAGATTTCAGGAGAGTGGTAGTTTGTTCCAGTGGTTCATCACCCTCACTGTTGTAAATGTGTGTCTTATTTCAAAGTTCACATTTTCTACATTTAACTTCCATCTGTTGATTCTTGTTATGTCTTTCTTGTCATCTCACCCTTATTTTGATTGGATAATTAAATTCCTACCCTATTAACTTTCCAAGAAGCTACCATGCTACGTTTTTTGCTCTGACTGGATGACTCTGGTTTCCAGGACAATAATACTGTTACAAATCTGAAATGTGTATTCCATGAATATTCAATGCTTTTTGTGTAAAACTTTTTGCTTCAGTAGAACATCCTTGTCAGTAATTTCTTTGTGGTCTCACAAAACTGGGTGACTTGGCAATAAAATGGCAAATGAAATTCAGTGTTAAGTTCAAAGTAATGCACATAGCAAATGATGCCTAAATTAGCTGCTACCCATCAAGAAAGAGATCCTGGAGTCATTTGCAGAACTTTGGAAGCACTTTGTTTCCAGAGAACTACAAATTCATAGGAATCTTTCTCACTGTGCCTGTATCATCCGGAATTCATTCTACAGCTTCAGAAGACTTAAAAGGTATCTCCGTGGGACAGATGCAACTGAATAATGTAGCTGTCCTTAACATGCATCAAAACAGTACCAGGGAGCCTACATGTAAATAAGATTGACCATTTCATCCAGAAAGCTACAATGAGACATAACCTTTTTAAACTGGGACATTAGTGAAGACCGCTTTTAGTTCACTGCAGTTATTTTAATTTTTCAGCTTCACAATCGGTTCATCAGCCCTCACAGAGAGAGCACCAATCACAACACATCAGACATGTTGTTCTAGCCAGTCCTCCAGCTACCCACTGACCAGACTGTCAGTAGCTCCGGGCACCCAATTGGTATAGCACACGGCAGCCTAGAGCTCCTGAGCGATCCACCAACTGCAGCCTCCCAAGCAGCTGGGCTTACAGGCGTACGCCACCGTGCCTGGTTCAATTATTTTAATATACTGTAATTTAGGAGAATGCAATTATGTAGTTCATAACAATTGAATCATTAAAATAGGAAGGAGTCCAATGATAGACACACAGTCAATAAATAGAATATGAAAGAAGTGTATAAATATGCTAAAAAAAGCCCTCCCTCCTCAAACTGGCCCCCCCAATACACCACCTCTTCAAAAGCACCCACCTGCAAAAACAAAAATCTGTGCCTATGCCCCCAACAATACAATGTCGATTGCATTCTCTCTGAGGGGTGTGTGTGTGATATTTGTTTTTAGTTTGGGTGGGGCCCCTCTGAAATGTTTTATCTACTTACACTCCTGGGGGAATTCTGTACTACTGTGCATGCACAGAATTCATGTGTCCTGCAGAATTTTATTTTTTCTGCAGAAAATACAGTTTGCCCAAGTAGTGCTGCAGTTCCACCTTTTTCCCACTAGAGGCTGCTATTGCACCACAACAGCTGGCTGCATTCATGCTGTTGACTGTTCTGGTACAACAGCGGCCTCTGGTGGTAAAAAGGCAGAACTGCAGCACTTGGGGGTAGAATGTATTTTCTGTGCAGCGAAAAAAAAGTTTGCATGAACATTGGCGTAGAATTCCCCCAGGAGTAGAAATTCATTACAGCACCCTGCCTGCAGAGCCAGGTTAGGACAGACAGAGGAGGACACCCAAAGCTGCTGCAGGGTTACAGACTGGGGTTCAAAATGGCTAGGAGGGGGGAGAGACCGGGGTGTGGGCTCAGGAGTTGGTGAAGTGACAGCCACACCTGACAGCCCTCCAGGTTCACTCCAGGCTCCTTCCCTCTCCCTCAGCTCCTCTGCTACCCCAGCTCCCCCAAGCCTTTGCACTGCTTCTGAAGGGTACAGGAAATAAAGTTCTGTATTGTCATTTAAATTAATTACTCAACGTTCTGTACTAATATGTCTAGTAAGGAATTTATTTGTCCCCCCAAAATGGCCAGAATCATTGTTTTTTGGTCTGTATTGTTACAGACAAACTTGTTGACAGATATTTTGAAATAAATTACCAAAATATTCCAACAAATTTTGCAGAATTTTCAATTTTTTGGCGCAGAATTCCCCTAGGAGTATACTTAAAGGGAATCCTCATCCACTGTGTCACTCTGGTCATTAGCTCTGCATGACTCCCAGGCTCTCTCTTGGTGTGGAGAGCAAGGAATGAGCAGTAAATGGCTAAAACATTCTCTGATTCTGAAGAAAAGTCATTTGTGCAGTATGTTAAAAGTTGATCTTAAATCCTTTATTGTCCCTTGAAATGCTAGGAGTCTTAAAACCATGTTCCTAGTTGTGCAACTTTATGCTGTGGGGGTGGGGAGAACTAAATCTGAAGTCAAATATGCTCTCTGGTTTATTACTCAGGGATGTACAGAGGCCAGCTTTACCTTCAGTCGTCAGTCAGAATTTCTGAGAAGTTCCCAACCAACCCAAAGGCTCTAGAATCCAGAAAGGATAATGCAATTATCCCGCTGCCTACAATCAAGTGGAAACCTTTAATTCGTAAGTGACGCTCCAGAGTTTCACAAATTGCTTTTTTCTAAGTCAAATGTGACAAGTATTGTGACTTCCATTAACTGCAGAATTAGTCTGATGTCTCTAAGTGGAAGATTGTATTCTCCTTTGGAAACTGCTTCGGTTCTGTGCTTTAAAATTTTGAATCTTCATGTTGAAGGTTAACTGCCTTTCATTTGTCATAGTGATTGACAGACTTCTTTTCATAATCAAATCTTCCACTGCCTGTAAATCAAATAGGTGTTCTGGTCCTATCAGAAAAGAAATAAATGATTATAGTGACATGAATGGCACTTACTTGACTTGTTTTAAGAACTGATGGTGGGTTGGGTGGGGGTGGGGGAGCTTGGTTGGGTTTTTTGTGTGAAGTGGCTTTTTAAAAAATTGATTTCATCCTTAATATTTTACTTGCATGAAAATCAGTTGTTTAAAATATTTATATATTATCTTGATGAACAATGGGAATTGTCACAGAATGAGGTCTGGTCAGGAAATGGTGGGAGTGTAGTGGGTTGTTATAACACTCCAAGCTTTTAAAAAGGAATTTCTGGTCTCTGCCTAGATTCTCCATCCCGGACTCCTGTGTTGGTGGGGTCTGATGAATTTGATAAATGTCTCAGCAATGACAAGTTTTCTCATGAAGAGTACAGTAACGGAGCACTTTCAGTTCTGCAGTATCCATATGGTATGTGGCAACAGTGATGTACTTTTTTTTGTTCATTAACTAACTATTGCTGCTTGAAGCACGCTGTTCAGAACTTAGGACAGTGTTTACCGGTAAATGCATTAGATAGCTCTTAAATGTTAAGTAGGATAGAAACTTGAGTTATTGACCATAGGTAAAGCAGAAAAAACATTGTCCAAATGTTGGTTATGTCTTTGAAGGTTTGATGTCAGAGTATAAAGTTTTGTATGTGAAAAACATCATGCATTGAAGTCTTTAAGCACATATGCTTCTGGAGTTCATTAACTCTAGGAGAGACCCTGCTTGCTGTGGAGTTTGACTTTGGATAATTGAATTTGTATAGAAATCTGATTGCTTAAATTTTATCAGAATTGCAAGCATCTCTTAAAATTTAGCCATGTAGAAGCAAACAGTGTGCTGTTTTCTGTAAGTAGACACATCTCTTGAAAGATCAATTTCTGGTGCACTGTTTCACATCTGTAAGGACAGACACGTTTGTCCAAAAATAGAACTGCTTGATAGGTAGGGATAAACAAACTTACATTATTATTATTTTTTTTAAACAAAGACAATGGTTACTATTTACCGTACTACAAAAGAGAGAGGAACAAACGCAGCAGCACTCAGATCACTGTTAGGTTTGTTGACAATATGAACTACAAGAATATCCGCAAAAAGGATCCGGTTCTGCTTTTGCATTGGTGGAAAGAAATAGTTGGCACCATCTTATTCTGCATTGTAGCAACAACTTACATCGTCCGCAAGCTCTTCCATCCCCATCCTCACAACAGAGTAAGTATCTTGTGTAGTCCCGTTGCTAAATCAAATCTGTTCGAAAAGTATTAAAATCCTATCCATGATTTTTTTCTGTTGGTTTCCAGACTCGCCTGTGCAAGTATAAATAGTTGACAGACCTTAAATTATTAAAGAAATTGTGGGAATGAAAACCTCCTTTGGTTTTTTTTTTTTTTTTTTTTTTTTTTTAAACTGATTTTGAAAGCTGTTGACTGCTATATGGGATTTACTTATCAGCTGCAGAAAGTAAATTACATTGCTTTACCTGTTTTTGTAATCTTTGGAAATCTTTATGTTGAAATGATTTCATCTCCTAATTTGACAATATCAACTAGTTTCAATTTTATTTGGTGGTTGTAAAGGATTTTTTTTGTTTTGTTTTCTGTGATCCTTGTCAGCAGCGGAAGGAATCTGAAACACAATGTCCGATTGACAGTAAATATGAGTCGGTTAATGAAGAGATTAAAGATAACAGCTGGAATGACATTAAGTGCTCTGGATATGTGTCAAGGTGAGAGATCAAAGTATCCTCAATTCAACAAAATACACAAAGTGTCTTAGTGTAAGAACTAGTTCTATCTAGAAAAGCAAGCTAGTGATTCTTAACTACTTTAAAAGCTTAGTTATTCTTAACTCTCAATTTTTCTGTTACACATGTAAATTGACAACTAATACTCTCAAGCTTTATCTCTACTATCATTCAGACTGGAGATAAGGTCACTCTAATCAATCTTTGGGAGATCATATGACCAGTTGTTGATCTAATGTTATCTGTCATGTGGAGTAATAAAATAAACCTTGAGATCCTCAGTGTTTGACCCAATTCCATTGCTGTGTTTGGGAATAAAGTTGGAGGAGAACTGAAGATGACATTTTACATGTGGAAGAAGGGGAGAGAGTGTTTAATGCTATAAGCAATTCCACTGCTGACATGAGGAGAGGTGTTTGGAAAGAGGATGCATGTGGGATCATGTCATCTGTAGATAGGTGAAAATATAGAGAAAGGAAATAAGAGCTTATATTACTGGAATACCTCCAGTTCAGTCATAACCTAGTAAAGGTAGGAATTGGAGTGTTTAAAATAATATCAGGAATGGAGAAAACGCGGAAATGGTTGATGTGAGTAAACGGAATGATTGTATCTAAAAAGAGATGCTTTTAGGAAAAATGGCATAATAAATGGATAGTTTGAGGAGGGCCTGAAGCAAAAGAGGTTTTGAGGAAATGGGATGATCTTGAGAAGACTAGTCTGTGGGAGTTAAAAACGAAAAATACCACCTTGGTTATTTGACAAGATGGTAAAGCTACATTTATTGGGATGAAAACTTGAACTAAGGGTAAGTCTTCACTCCAAAACTAAGAAAGTATTGCTAACTTGAATTAAAATATCAGTGAAGACAGCAGTGTGGCTTTTAATTTGGGTTAGCAGCTCAAATTAAACCTATATAGGGAGTCCTAGAATTGAATTTGAGCTGCTACCCCCAGTTAAAAGATCAGTTTACATGTCTTCACTGCTGTTGTAATCTGAGCTAGTGAACATGGAATAGGATCCCTTTGTGGGTTTTTTTGTTTGCTTGTTTTTGTTTTACTGTGAACACACACCTTTAAATGTCCATAATCTTTATATTAAGCACACGTGCCTATTGTGTGACATTTGTATAATTTGTATTTCAGTCACACCTACAGGCTGCAGCTGAGATTGGGGTTGTGCCAGAGACTGTACAAGCACATAATAAAACAGTCCCTTGTCCCTAAAGAATTTACAATCTAAAAAGAAAGGGCAAAATGTGACAGGGGAAATGGAGAAACAGAGGTGAAATGCCTTGCTCAAGAGCGCACAACAGGTCATATCTTAGACAGAAACAGCTGACATTTAAAATGTTAATAATTAGTACTTTTTTTTTTTGTGGTCCAGGTATCTAACAGATTTTGAACCAATTCAGTGTATGGGTCGAGGAGGATTTGGAGTTGTTTTCGAAGCCAGAAACAAAGTAGATGACTGCAACTATGCTATCAAAAGGATCCGTCTACCTAATAGGTAATGAATAAGCTTATTTATAGTTAGAAAAGAGAACTTATGGGGTGCAGTCTTTCAGTTAATTATTTGCTGTTGAACTGATACCCTAACTTCAGTAGGTTAGGATGAGTGATGCACTATTTATTTATTTTTTAATTTGAGGTCTTGCTGGTGTCAAGTGGTTGACAGACTTAACCACAGCAGAGTGGTGGCCTCTTTAAAATAGCTTGTGTGAAATGCTGTTAGGGCATAATTTTGCAATGGGATGCTCAAGAAGATGCCAGTGTTGAGTAGGAACTCTCTTAGGTTCCATGAGGAATGGAAACTGGACCTCTTATTATTTGCAGCACTATTAATTTGCTTTTCCCCTTCCACTTCTACCTCTTTTGCTTCCCCCTTTTCCTTCTTTCTTCCCTCACTCTCCCACTTTGTTCTATCCAACCTTTTCATTTTCTGGTTCCACAACCCTTGCCTTTCTTTCAGCCTTGGGTGGTCAAGCCAAGCTTCTGAATTGCCGTACACGGAGCTTGCAGCACTTCCTTTTAGTATGAGATGAGAGACTCTGCTTCTGGAAGTCTCGAATTAGGGCTCATGTCTACACTACAAACTGTGGTCGATGCAACTTAGGTTGGTGTACAGCTGCCAAAGTTTGTATGTCACTCGGGCGCATGCGTATTTCTCTGCTTGCTGCGGTGCTGCTCAAACTCACCAGGAGTGCTCGTGTCGATGCAACGTGCTATGCATCTCACAGGTAGGTATCCCAGTGTGCCATGTTCCACCATCTGGCACAATGCCTTTCGAGACATTTTTGTGCCTTTCGAGACATTACTATATCACTCAGCCAGGGATCTCTGGAGGAAGGAATCAAGTTCCCAGCATGCAGCTTTCTGCATCTCGTAAGGACATCCTTATAATAATTGCCATGCCTTTTTTAAAAAAAAATTCCACAAACCCTTGCATCACTGTTTGGGGTCTGCAATCTCTGACAGAAGCTGTCATAAGTGTGAAGTGCTTGAGAGTTGTTGGTTACCAGTATGGGGTTAACTGAACCTGAGAGGGGCTAACGTAAGAGCTCCCGTCACTCGGGACAGAGGGGGAGTTTTAGTTTCAGTTCTCTGCGGTCCCAGCTCTGGGTGACTGCCCCAGCTCATCTCTCTAGCTATGGAGGGACAACTTTCTACTTTTCCTTCATAAGCTTTAAGTAACTACTGTAAGTAACAGTTTGATTTCATAATTTGTACCTGATTAAAGTGTCACTAGCCTTTTCAGAGGGAGGGGGTAGGAAGCTTTATATCTGTAAAGTGGTCTTAGTGTAAGTTTTCTCTTTTCTTTATTAAACCTTTTTTTGTTATAAGAAGTGTTTGGTTAATTTTATAAAGAAATCCTAGCATTGGATTGGGCAGCTCATGGTTAGTGAGCCTGGGTATTTAAGAGGCAGGCTCACAGCGCGAACTGGTGGGTTGAGGCTCTCTCCTGAAGGCAGGAGAGAAGGGCTGCAGCTCGGAGATTGTATCTCATCCCTCCCGGGACAAGAAGGAGGGCGGGCGAGGGGGGAGTGAAGCAGCATCTGAGTGTCCCCATCTCTCAGGGAGAGGGAAAGGGGGTTTGGGGGAGTCCGGGTGCCCCCTCCAGGGTCTTGGAGATTCACCCGGATGGTGGCAGCTTGGTCCCCATCTCCCTACTGGTAGAGTGTGGGTTTTGGGGGTGAAAAGACTTAACTTAGGCTGGGGAAACAGTTTATAGTTAAGGGACCAGAGAAGAGACTCTCCTCTGTACCCCAGAGTTCAGAGAAAGGGAATAGACACTCTTACAGAAGCCTGGAGCCTGCAGAGCTCTGCATTATTCTCATGAAAGTTTCAAATACAGGGGACACGATTCTCCTGTATTTGCACATCCTCAGGAAGTTTTGCAACAATGGGGGACATTAGGATGCCTTCAAGGATGATTTGCTGAGGGATATAGTGAAAAACAATTCAAGGTTGTTGATGGAGTTCATGAAGCAGCTGCAGACATTGAAATGCCACTTCTGGGCCTGAGAAACAAGAACAGACTGAGGGGATTGCATCAAAATGTGGGGTTGGTCCAATGAGCTGTGGCTGCAAAACTTTTGCATGCAAAAGGCCACATTCCTGGATGTGTGTGCTGAGCAGGCCCCCACCCTAGACTACACGGACACCAGAATGAGAGCTGCATTGACCATGAAGAAGCAGGTGGTAATCACACTCTGAACACTTGCAATGCTGGATTGCTACCAGTTTGGAGTTGGAAAAACGCAGTGAGGGATGATGTCATGCAAGTGCACAGGGCCATTAATCGTCTGCTGCCACACATCACTGTGACTGAGTAATGTACAGGACCTAGTGGATGGATTTGCAGCAGTGGTGCTGCGGTGGGACGATAGCACGTATATCCCTAGTTGGGCACCAGCCCACCTTCCCAAGGAATACATCAACACAAAGGGCTGCTATTCTGTGGTTTCCTGTTGGCGGATCACCAGGGATGCTTCACCAATATCGATGTGGGCTGGCCTGGGAGGGTGCTTGCCGCTTGTGTCTTTAAGACCTTTGGAGATTTTGAAGTGCCGGTAGTGATCCTGAGGAACCCAACCTACATTTAGCTCACCTGGCTCAAGAAGCCATACGCCGGCCACCTCAATAGCACCAAGGAAAGATTGAACTACTGGCTCCGCAGGTGTAGAATGTGCTTTTTGGTAGATGGAAGAGACGCTGGCAGCGTTTACTTGCTAACTTGAATCTCCATGAGAAAAATTATTATAGCTGCTTGCTGTGTCTTGCATAATATTTGTGAGGAAAAGGGAGGAAAGCTTATTGTCAAGGATGGAGAGCGAAGATGGAGTGGCTGGGCACTGACCTCAAGCAGCCAGACGAAAGGCCACTGTTCATGGCCAGCGTATCTGTCTCAGGTTCCTCTGAGGTATCCATGGTGGTCTGCAGGGTGCTGGTGAGGATTCTGACGAGTATGGCATGCAGCTCACTAAAAATGGCAGGTCTGCAGCTCCGTATGGATGGATTGTTGTACTCCCTGGCTTTGTATGATGCTTGGCACTGTGTTTTGTTTTCCCACAGCACTGCTGCTGATGCCTGTTGTAACCCTTTGGCTGCATCCCCTGTGGAATCTTTTAGTAGATACCGCCTCTTCTACCCACAGGCTCAGGAGATCCAGCACCTCTTGTTACTGCAGGCAGGAGCATGTCTCGTGTGTGTAGCTGGCATGGTTGGTTGGGCAGTTGCACACAACAAGGGAGAACTGCAAGGTGTGCTCGCCAAAGTGGACTATTGGAAAAGGCATTTCAAATATATGAGGAGTTTTAAAGGGGGCTTCTGGTATCTGATCCCAGGGCAGTTGTGTTTACCATCGTGATCGTAGCAGTTGCTCTTTCAAGGGCATTATTGAAGAGCAACTGGAGAACTGTTTTGGCTCAACACAGGTCACGCAGTGTCTACACTTGCATTGTGTTGACCTCAGCAGGTTGGCCATGGCTCCATGCCATTCGGAAAGTGGTTTTACTACATCTACTGTAACAGGTCGCTTACATTGGTGGGAGACCAATTTGAAAATAGATGCATGATCAGATAAGGCAACTTACATCAGCCTAACCTTGTAGTGTATACCAGGCCTAGAACAGAAGCAGACCTGCTGGAAGGGAGAGGCGGCTAAGCTATTAAATCTGTTTTATTCATAAATATGTTAACTGTGGAAGAAAACAAAGCCTCAATCTGCTTGAAAATATGAAATAACTCACTTAATGTCTTGTTCAGAAAATTGTGTAAGTATCTGAACTTTACTCTGTCCAACAGCTAGCTGTTGAATGAAACCATTGTGATTTGACTTTAGTTAGTTAGTCTACTAAAGAGGTTTTGCACTTGACCCAGTAACTAGGACACTGGTCAGGGAATCATAGGCCTGAGTTCTATTCCCAATTTGCTGTGTTTTCCCCATTGGGAAAACATAGAGCTTTACAAGAGAGTAAAGTTTATCAGTGAATGATGGTCTGTAAATCCTAATTAAAGTATTATGCAGCATAACTAATTTTCTAGATTCTTTACTGTAATTAAAGGTGGTGTGTTTCTGCTGTTCCTGTGGGAGTTAAGTGAGGCAATGACTTTAAACACAGACACTTCTATATGTTACAGTTTAAAGTCCTTGATCCTGGAATAGTTTGACATAAAATGAATTGAATTTTATCCTGAAAAACCTTAATTTCCTTTCAGTTTAGTTTTTGCTTTTGTGTCTCTAAGGGTCCTCTGCACACCTGAGGAAACTCCTCACCCTTTCCCCACCTGTAAAGAATGACTGAGACCAGACTGAGGAAAAGTCTCGCCTTTTATTTTGCTCCTTCTTAATTGAAGAAGAGATCTGAGTCGATGGGCTCATAACTGCTAAACTTGCAGTACCTGTAGTACTCTTAAATTCCTCAGCCTCTCTCCCTGCAGTTAAGGGAGATCTTCCTCAAGTCTCTGCAGAGTAATACCAATAGGCCAACTCATACCAGTCTGGCTTTGGTTAAATTTCAGTGCTTAAATCCTCTTCAGAAATGCCTGAGTAAGACTGCTGCTGTATGTGATATTTTCTGTTTAATCCTAGGGAATTGGCTCGTGAAAAGGTGATGCGTGAAGTTAAAGCATTAGCTAAACTTGAGCACCCAGGTATTGTTCGATATTTTAATGCATGGCTGGAAGCACCACCTGAGAGATGGCAGGAGAAAATGGATGAACTGTGGATAAAAGACGAAAGGTAATATACAATTTCTGTATCTTTGGAAAGTGATACTGGATTTAGTGATGAGATGGGAACGCTGATGATCTATTCAAGAACTATACAGCCAGTGACCAGCCTATATAGACCGGTCTACACACTTTTCTAAACTAAAGTTGATGGACTTAATTAGCAATGTACAAATATGTTTTCTCTTAACCTGTGTCCTTTAGTCTTTTAATAAAATTCTGTTTTGTGCCTATGGGGGGGATCCTAAAACACTTTGCTTGACTTTTGCACTTGAGCTTTTGTGTGATTTAGAAGTTTCTTCTTTTTGCTACAGTGTAATTTTAAACTTTACAACCATGGTTTCAGTTTCCAAACTGTACAAAAGCATCTTGTAATCACCATTTCAAGGGATATTCTACCAGTTTAACCCCTTCTGCGCTACAGTAAAATCATAATTACGCACAACAAACACTGAGATACTACCTGCTAAAATTTTCTGTTTCATTATATGACCTTTGTATTTTCATTAAGTGCGTTTAAGGATTTTTGATTAATAGGGACTTCATAGTGTATTACAAGCATAGAGGAAAAAACAATGCTGTCTGTAAGAAATATATACAGTAGACTCTCGATTATCCAGGATTGGGTTAACCAGGATGTGGATTAACCAGGACGTCAAAAACAAAACAAAACACATAACTTGCAGGGCTGGTTCTGGCTTTGTTGCTGCCCCAAACACACACAAAAAACCCCACCAGGGCGCAGGGCAGCCAGTGAACTAACACCCCTTCCCCCCAGCGCAGGCTGGCTGGTGAACCAACCCTCCCTCCCCATGTTTCCTATGTATGGTGATTATCCAGGATTTTATTAACCAGGATTAATTTTTTCCCTATCATCCTGGATAATCAAGAGTCTACTGTATAATAAAGGGTCCTGATTCTTAATGATAACTCTGCTTGTGTTTGCTAATTTATTATGATGACATGCTCTACTTTGCACTAGCAAAGCTAATAGAGATCTTGCTAGATCCCCTTAAATGATCTATATTACCTGCAGACAATGCATTTAGGATTAAACACAATTCTGTAGTATTAATCTGACTTTTCTTTTTTTAGTACTGATTGGCCACTCAGTTCTCCCAGTCCGATGGACGTTCCATCATTCAAAATCAGAACAGAGCCATTCTCTACAAAAGAGCACATTGAAGTTATTGCTACATCACCACAGAAGGTTAAGTCTTTCTCTGTGGGGATAGCTTGTGGCCAGTCTGATTCATCAGAGAGCCAACTTTCTCCAGTGGAGTTCTCTGCCACGGACAACCGGGGCTTGAACCAGTCAGCAGATCTGATGTTGAACCTGCAGGACAGCGTCCTTACAGACTGCGATATAGAGGACATTACTGTTGATGACACTGATCCAGGCCACTCCGTTGAACTTTGTCCTCCAGCTGTGCCTGGTGTACGGCTGAGAGAGAGGACCTCTTCCTCTATTGTATTTGAGGATTCTGGCTGCGATAACACTTCCAGTAAGGAAGGTAACAGAAGTGATGTTTCACATGACTACTGCCATTGTGAGGAAAAAGCAACAAGTGCAAAGGGATTTGAGAACAGGAAATCTCCTTCAGGAAGTTCTCTGTCTGTTTCTCCACCAAGACCAACAAGTTTAAGTCTGGACCTTTCTAAAAATACTGCAGAAAAAGTCAAACCCACCTCCCCAAAAGTATACCTCTATATTCAGATGCAGCTGTGCAGGAAGGAAAACCTCAAAGACTGGATGAACAGGAGATGTACGATAGAGGAGAGGGAAAGAGCGGAGTGTCTGCAGATATTCCTGCAGATAGCTGAGGCAGTTCAGTTTCTTCATGGGAAAGGACTAATGCACAGGGACCTCAAGGTTTGTATTGACAAGGAACATTATCCAGAGCTCACCCCTTTGACTGTCCGGCGTGATCTAGTGAACGGTGTGCGTCACTAGAAGCCTGGAGCTCCTGAATTGTACCTCAAACTAAGGCTGCAGTACTAAGGTACTGAGGTACTAGTACTGAGATACCTCAAACTAAGGTTTGAAATTGAGGTACTGAGGTACTAAGGCTGCAGTACCTCAAACTAAGGCTGCAGTAAAGCCAACCACTGTGTATATATATTTTTCCCCTGTTGAGGTGGCAGACTGTATCTCCTACCTCGACAGGGTGTTATGAGGGTTAGTTAACGTTTGCACAGTGCTTCAGAAATGCACTTGTCCAGGTGGGGTAAATATTACCATTAATTATGGCTATGAATATTTCCCAACTATAGAATTATTCCTGCCAGTCACAGTTAAGCTGCATTCATTATGACATCCTTTAGTTTACTCTGTTTCCGGTAGAGTTGCTTTATGGGAGCATACTTCTTAGGGGGCTGTTGAGTTAGAGGGCATAGTTAGTTTCTATTCTGAAATCAGTTCTACAATTCAAAGTGAGACAGCTAATACTGGTATCTCTCTTCTCTTTGCTATGGTGATACTGCCTAGGAACTGTGGTTATAGAAGGTAAAAAGTGCTGTAACTCCAGAAATGAAAATTAAACTATTGACAATGCCAAAACTCCAGTACAACTGGTCTGAGGGTTGTACCGTCCTTTTAATGTCTGATATCTATTAAAACATCAGAACTAGAAGTGAATGCTGTTCGCCATGGGGAGATTGTTGTAGTGTTTGTTTCGAGTTCTGATGGTTTGAGATACTGAGGTCGTAAATTAAAATGGCATCATTCTGATTGTCGTTATACCTTTTCCCCCCTTTACTTAAATTCTGACCTGACTTTAGAGGCTCTAGAGCTAGCAGCCATTAGTGTTAGAATCACTATTGTACACCCTCGGTATTTGCAGATGAATATCAAAACTTAGATACTATTTGTACTTCACTGTCGCTGCTTCTCCCAGTGAATTCTGAGAAACTGAGTCCCGTGCTATTGCTGACATCAGAGGTAGTTCCTGTTTGGTTGAAGAGCTATCATTGCCCAATTAATTGGAGTAAACATTGAATTTGGAAGATAAAGTCCACAATTTTCCCCCACTTGTCTGAAATGTTATAGCTCCTCAAACATAGAAACAGTAACTATTTGACATCAACTGATACACATAGTCAGACTGTGCTGGGGAAGGCAACCATTACAGGTAGAAAGAATGTTAAGATTTGTGAAACTACCAGCATTTTACAGAGTTCAAAATCAGTTACATCAGCAAAAATATGGCAGAGTTAGAAACACGTGGAACCAGCCCAAATATTTTTAGGACCAGCAAACTTTTTACTATTGATTTTTGAAGCAAGAATCAGAAATTTTTAATCCCTGAGAAACAGAACAGAAGGATAATTTTCAGATACTTTAATTGTAAACATATTGGTACCTTGCCCCACATGTGGAAAAAATGTTATTCAAACCTAATACTACTACTCTTGTAGCTTTCCCAGAGCCTTTCATTGGGATCAGTGGCTTAAACTGGTTCTCCAGTACAAGTGTGCTGAGATTGTTCTTCGAGTGCTTGTTCGTGCCCATTCCATTGTTGGTGTGGGTGCTCGCCACATGCACTGGTGCCAGAAGTTTTTCCCTCAGTGGTATCCATAGGGGACCAACTCTGGTGCCCCCTAGAGTGGCACATGTATGCCTCAGTATAAGGGGCGCTACAGGCTCCCCCCACCCTCCGTTCCTTCTTACCGCCAGTGACGGTGCTGGAACGTCTCCTTCTGCAGCTTACTCCTCTTAACTGCTCGTTGTGAGCTTTGCTGCATCCGGACCTGTTATGAGCTGGCTCAAGCCAAGCCGTCACCTACAGTGAAAGCCCACTCGACCAGGGTTCAGGCATCCTCGGTGGCCTTCCTGGCGCATGTCCCTGTCCAGGTCTTTGGTATACACATTCACGATGCACTATGCTATCACCCAGCAAGCAAGAAATGACGCTGGATTTGGCAGAGCTGTGTTGCAATCGACATGTCCATGAACTCCTACCTGCCGCCGGTGGTACTGTTTGGGAGTCGCTTACAATGGACTAGACGTGAACAAGCACTTGAAGAAGACAAGACAGTTACCCTTTTGCGTAACTGGTGTTCTTTGAGATGTGTTGCTCATGTCCATTCCATTGTAGATGTGGGTGCTCACCACATGCACAGGTGCTGGAAGTTTTTTCCTCAGTGGTATCCATAGGGGACTGCCAGTGGCACACACATGCGATGGTATAAGGGGCACTGTCGGCTTTCAACACCCTCAGTTTCTTCTCCCCGGAAATGCCAGCAGTGCGGGGAAGGAGGAGGGCGGGTCATGGAATGGACGTGAGCAACGCATCACAAAGAACACCAGTTACGGAACAGGTCTTTCTTATAGATCTCGACTTAGAAGTCTGCTCTTCTAAACCAGCAGTTGTGAGTTGCAGGGGCCTCCTAAAAGTTTTACTGACACTGGCAAGGAGATGGATAAGATATTCTAAATCTCTCATTTCTAAATTTGCATTTGCAGTGTTTGCGAGTTCCAGATCTCCTTGATTGCTGGAAGCTCTAGGCTAGGTAAAGGGAGAGAGGATTGAAAGAAAAATACCTGTTCTTGGGGGTCCAATTCTCCTCCTTTTTAGAATCCCTCCCTAGCCATAATACTTCCTTCCTTTTGAGGAAGTATGATCTTGTCTTCAACTTTCTGTATGTCTATAAACTGGAAACAAACTGAGGGTATGGTATCTAAATCACCAGTGGAGGAATCTGTGCCCCTAAGGCTAGTTCCATACTACAGTCTGAAATACATATTTTGATAACTTGTCTACAGGAAGAGAAGGTTGAGGAAGGGAGTGTTTATTCAGTTCAGTTGGGAGGTGTTCATACACTGGTGAGGAGAGCCATAGAAATACCTATATTGATAATTTGAGGGTGTTCTGCATTTACAAGGTGGTAATTATCCTGCACTAAAACACTCAAGGCCAAGGTATTCATTTTAGGAAATTATTGTAGGAAAAAACCCTGAGGTTGAGTTTACCAGCTCGGGAGTGATTATTACTGAATTAACAAGGCACTCAGTGTCTATAGATTTATACCATGTTCATCTCCGAGCTATCTAAGCTTTTGACACACAAGTCAACAGACTTTTTTTTGCTCTTACTTCCTCCCTCTCCCCCTTACCATTGGGCAGGTGATGATGGTGGAAAAGTCAGGGTAGTGAGGTGTGTTTTGGAGATGATGGTGGTCAGGTTTGTAACCATTCTTTACTCTTGTGGAAAAGCATTCCAAAGCTCCAGCTCTGCCAAGAATGTTCTGTTCCCTGATCCATAAATGTGTCTTGTGTCCTCTCAGCTGTGTACTTCCTTGTGCTCTGGTGATGAATTCTGTGGGGATTAGACTTCCTGAACTCCCTCTAGCCATCTCCTCATGTAACCCCATTGCTACTATCTCATCCATCCCTGCTTCTTCTGGCCCCTTCATTCCACCCTTCCTCCACTAAAATAACTCCTTTCATGTGGTTAAGAACAGGGGTAGTGAGAGCGTAGGCAGCCATGTGGGCCTGTCAGTAGGAAGTCTGAGGGCATTGCCCAAACAGAATAGAGACTTGCACTATATCCTATAGAAATAACCATCGATCTACAGATGCTCTTGTCTGTGTGCAGCATTTTGTGTATAGACACGCCCCATGAAAGTCGTTATGGGTCAGAAGTTGTAAGGTAACCTGAGCTGCTCTTTGTGAGATCATTCCATTCCTATCTAATTCAGAAGTAGCTGTTGCTAGTGATGGCGTTTTCTGGCTGTTAGTAAGCTGGGGCTGGGGCAAAGTTGAGACTAGTTCACTGCTGTGTTCATAAACCATAACAATATTAGATTTTAAATCAGGAATTACCTTTTTGTTCTATTGTGGATATACTGGTCTGGCTTTCTAGCAGTTCAATCGGCATAGCGTCAGCAGGAAGGCAGGACTTAATTCTCAGCTTTCTGTTGTTTGTAATGTTGTGATTAAGAGTGGTGTTGTCATCTGGATCAAAACTACTCAGAAGAGAGTGTGGTCTACAGCCCAGATCAGGGGAGTGGGAGTCAGCACTACAGACGTCCATTCCTGACCCAGCCACTGATTTGTGACAAGGGGGAATCAGGAACCTCTCTGTGACGCAGGCTTGTCTACGCTGCACACCAATAAAGGCAGCGTTTAGGGTATGTCCTGCTACATGCTGCAGTGAAAAGCAGGCTGTGTCCACACCGTGGCGTGTAGCTACATGTCAGTGAAAGGCTCTGGCAGGGGGAAGGCGGCAGGGAAACTCTCTGGCAGTTCCCTGCTGCCTTCTGCCTGCCAGAGCCTTTTCCCCACTCCCAGAGTGTTTCCCTGTGGCAGGGAAGGCTCCGGCAGCAGGGAGACAGCAGGAGACTCTACTGCTAAAAATAGCAATGTAGACAGGGAGACACTGCTTGGGCAAGTAGAGATCGTATCGGATATATACCCAGGTACATACCCACAGACTTCAGGTGTGTCTTTACTCGTCTAAGCCATGCTTCACCATCTACTCTGCTATTTACACCCCTGTTGGAGGGCTTCCCATGTAGGCACACTACATGCTGCTGAAAGAAGTGTGCAGTGTAGAGGCACCTTTAGTTGCCCCCACTCTTAATCCAGGAGTGTTTCCCTCATGGGGGCGTTGACAATAGTTATTGTAAAGTGTGTTCAACCACTACAGGGAGGCAGTAGCCAACCACTGTGAGTTAAAGGGATTTAAAGAAAGTGAAACTTCAGTTCATGCTGAATGCTCTTTGCCTGAATAGCTGGGATTCTCCAGTTAAGTAAATTGATCTTTATTTTTGCAGTTCCACCTTTAATATAGTCTGCCTGAATGAATTGTTGTAGATAGGGAGGTAAAAGCTTTTGTTTGTAATTTTTTTTTCTCTCGTCTGATTGGTTTTCCAGCCTTCCAATATATTTTTCACAATGGATGACATAGTAAAGGTTGGGGACTTTGGCCTGGTAACAGCCATGGACCAAGATGAGGAGGAAGAATCTGTTCTTACTCCAATGCCAGCTTATGCCAGACACACGGGACAAGTTGGGACCAAACTTTACATGAGCCCAGAACAGGTGAGGTTTTTCTCTTGCATAATGCAGCGTCGTCTTGAAAAAAGATGCAATATCTTTTTAAAGTTTATTTAATTTATTTCTGCCTACCAGACAAGTATTGAGTGGACAGGATCAACTTCATGCCATGCATGTGTGTACTCCGATATTGGAGTTATCAAGAACTGGCTTTCAGCATCCACTTGTGTACGTACATACATCCCTGTATGCACATCTTTCCAGCACTGACTTATGTGAACCCAGGTGATGGAGTTCACACAAGCTTTAAAAAAAAGTCCAATTGCTCCTGCAGATGTTGGTGCTGGAAAAGTGCATATGCAAAATTGGGTGAGGACACATGGAAGCCATCTTGAGACCCCATGGAAAATCCAGGCTAGGAATTGAAGGAATAATGACCTTATTCCTGGTAATATATAGCAGATTCCCAGGATGCAGGACCTTAATCTGGTTTTTTAGTTTTGGAGGATTGTAACTTGATGTGATCAGAGTTTTGTTTGGATTCTTATGCTGTGCCCGTCCAAGTAAAATTTCAGTATGAACTGAAATCTGTTGTTGGACTTTTCAGTGTTACTTTTAAAATTGTACTTGTAAAACTTGTTCAATTATGCTTCTAAGGAAAGACCATTACTGTTCTCCTCTATTCAAGTATTCAGGTTTTATCTGAATAGAGTGCACGATGAATCACCCCCTTCAGCCCTGTACAAAACTGACTATGTGTTTAACTAAACAGAGTTGTGTATGTTCCATGATGATTTCAGATGCACTGTTAAATACGGTCAGAACACTGCAAGTAATATGAACCTGATTTTTCATTTTCCAGATTTATGGGAACACGTATTCACACAAAGTGGATATCTTCTCTTTGGGACTGATTATGTTTGAGCTGCTTTACCCCTTTAGCACTCAGATGGAGCGAGTTAGGGTAGGTATGCTCTTGTGCAGAAATACTATTCTCAGTTCCACCACTTCTGTTTATAATGTACTGTGTGAAAGTGCCTTACTAAATATTTGCATGAGGTCATTACGATGTAGCAGTGAGACATGACAGAGTTGGGTGCAATGTAATCAAGAATTGTTCCTGTATCAACCTCCAAGCAGAGTGACATGGAGCAGCATGCAGGACTTGTACAGTAGAGCAATATGGGCAACCTAATTAGGAGGCCATAATTTCTTCATTTCTAAAGCCATCTGAGGAAAGCTATAGAACTAGAATTTACCAGAACCCAGAGATGACATTACCGATTTAGAGTTGAAACCCAATTCTTGGATCCATTTTCTATGTCACCCTTCTTCCTTTCACCTCTCCGGCGCGCTCTCCTTTCTTCTCCCCTTCCTCCAAAACACCAAGGAAGGTTCCTGCTGCTTTCCCTTCTTCTGAAGTCCAGTCAGAGCAGACTTCCTGACCTAAAAGCAACTTTGCTTACTTCTCCAGCAATTGGGTGACTCTCCTTGTTTCAATGTTGCATTAGCCATGGATTGGGGAGAGGTTAATGGTTTTTCCTGCTACAGTCTGTTATATCCTAATTCCCACTTAACAGTGCCCTGTTAGGAAAATCTGTTTTAGAAAAATGTATATAGATCCTTCCTTGCTCCTTGAGAATTCATTCACAGCAGAAGCATGAGTGCCAGGGTAGGAGCCTCGCCTGCACTTGGTGAATAATGATCTGTGTAGGACAGGACAGGTGGTTGTTTCCTGCAAGGTTAGTTATTGACACGAATGGTGGATTTAAATTCTTTGTGAAGTGGACTGTTTTGGCCTAGTTCACGTTTTGTCTCCCAGGCCTGTCACTGAACATATGGCTGACCTGAAAGCATCTCTCCTCCTGCAGTATTGCCCTCCACTGGGTAAGGAGTCCTAATAGCTGTGGGGTTTTATAATCTATATGAACATGCCCCTAGGAGAGCCCAGGTAATTGCTTAACTGGAGTCACTTGTCATCAAAACCATTTCTGATTTTGCTTTTCCACTGTGAAATAGTAACAGTACATTTCCTGGGACACATTCCTCTCCCCCACTTCCCCCCAAAACACTTCCCTTCTCATTCTCATGCAAGAAGCCCATCAAATGAGTAAGATCATTCTGTTCACTTTCTGCCATGGATGCAGACACAAACCTGTCAGTCAAGGGAACAGTACCCTAAATCACACTGCATCCAGAGGGCTACCTCCAGGGGCTTGTCTGAACAGAGATTTCATTCACGGAAAGCCAGGGTGTGAATCTGCAGTGCACCGGCCGGAGATCAAAGCACCCTATGGAACTATTAGTGTGTGGCAGCAGGATTCACATGGCCACTTAGTGCACGGCACGCTGGGGTGCTGTAGATTTACACCCTGACTAGCCATGCAGTGAGTGGCTGTATGCACAAGCCCCATGAATCTACGGCTAACCAGAAGAGAACTCTCCTTGTTTGTTGTTTTCACTGTATTTTCTTCTGTGTACGTGTCGGTGACCTTTGACTTCATCTAATCCTGCTCGGGATGGCATTTTAGCTAATCCTGTGCTCACTTCCTCCCCCATCAGCCGTCTCCCACTCACCTGTCAGGCTGGTAAGAAAGGGCTGTTCAACGGGCTCTTTGAACTAGCCATGATTGAGTATAATACCCAGAAATAAGAGTCCTCTCCCTGACATGCTAGCTAGACGGTAGTGCCTTACCCCCAATAAAACCTGGACAACAGACAAGGAACTGGAAGTTTAGTACTCAGCGCATGAGTCACTAATGCCCCTTCCTCAGACCAAAGCAGCAGGGCTCAGGCAGACATGGGGCTGTGGCAATGCAAGTTACTCCTAAATTAGAACACCGGATGCTGATCTGTTTAGTCCTACAAAGAGCAGGATTCTTCAGACACCCTGCTTAATCCCAAAATTTCAGTGCCCTTTTTCCATGAAACTCTTTTTCCTGGCCGTGTTAGAATGCCAGTTACCACCCAGCAGTATGACTCATCCGGGGACCGAGAAGTCTAAACCCCCAATAATATTTGACTGACTTTAAGCTTCAGATTTTGTGTTCAAATGGCTGCAAATGGAGCCCTTTTTTAACAGTCATATGCAAAGCACCTCCTGTTTCTAAAGTTTGCTTAAATGGGGCCTGGGTTAGTACTGGAAATTAGAGAATTTACTACACTGCTGCAGCTAATGAATTGAATTTGTAACTATAGTTGACTGGGAAAAATATTTTTCCACTAGAGGGAGCCAACACATTTGGTATGAAGTGAATGTGGACTGTGATGGAGATGGGTTATGTTGCACAAAGGCAACTAAGTTTCTAATGAATTATAGCTATAATCCTAATGAATTATAAAATTTATAATCAATCTGTTCATTAGTCCCTAAGCGTGAAGTAGGTGTGAGTATCCATTTGGCTTTCTAAGACCTGTAGCTGGTGATCTTAACCTTGAGTGTCATAAGTGTAATACAGACAATTCCAAGTGTCCCTAGCAGTACAGTGTCCATAATATTGCTCTGTTGATAGTATTAGCCTGGACCAGAAAAGCATTACTATGGGGAAGTGGCTGGGTTTCTTAGCAGTACAAACCTAGAACTCTTCTGTCATGTCTCTGCGTGCAAATTCTGCCCCATGGGAAGCAGTGACTTGCATGTTCCTTTAAGTCAGGGGTCTCAAACTCAAATGCCCATGAGGGCCGCATGAGGACTAGTGCACTGGCCCGAGGGCCGCACCACTGACACACACACACACCCTCGCTGCCCCGGCTCTGACCCCACTCCACCCCTTCCATGAGGACTAGTGCACTGGCCGAGGGCCGCACCACTGACACACACCCTGCCCTCGCTGCCCCGGCTCTGCCCCCACTCCACCCCTTCCAAGAGGTCCCACCCCTGCCCCACCTCCTCCTCTGAGCACGCAGCTCCCCATTCCCTCCTGGAAAGCGCTAGGCACCACCAACAGCTGTTTGGCAAACAAAGCAAGAGCAATATAGGAAGTCCAGAGCTAGAAACACGCGCGGCCCAGCCAGGCAGCAGAGAGGCCTCCACTTCTGGCCCCTCCATCCTGCAAACTGCTATGGGGGGACCGGGGAGGAGGGGGGGCGCCAGGAAGCTTGGCGGGCCGCAGGGAAGGGCTTTGCGGGCCGCATGTGGCCCCCGGGCCGCATGTTTGAGACCCCTGCTTTAAGTGCATAGTAATTCTAACCAATGATTTAAGTCTTACTAAACACTATCATTTCTTCTTCGAGTGCTTGCTCATGTCCATTCCCATATGTGTGTGCGTTCCGCGCATGCCCGGTACGGAAAGCTTTTCCCCAGCGGTACCCGTAGGGTCGGCAGGGGCGACCCCTGGAGTGGCGCCGATATGGCCATGCATATATGCCCCTGCCGACCCTCCCCCCGCTCAGTTCCTTCTTTCCGTCCTTGGCGGTAGCTGGAACAGCTTACTCCTCTGTCACAGAGCGGTATCTTGTTCTCTAGTAGTTAGGTATTTAGGTTAATTGTTCTTATTGTTCGAGTTCTTTAGTGTTAGATAGTAGTTAAGTAGTTGTTAGATCTCTGACGCCGGGTTATGCCTGGGGCGTCAGGGTTCAAGTCCTGTAAAGTTTGCGGCAAGCCCATGCCGATTAGTGACCCTCACTCCCGTTGCCTTAAGTGCCTGGGAGAGGGCCATCAGACCGAGAAGTGCTCGAGCTGCAAGAGCTTTAAGCCGCGCACTAAAAAGGAGAGAGACTTCCGTTTAAAGTTAATCCTTATGGAGTCGGCACTCCAGCCACCATCGGAGCCGTCCGCCTCCAGCAGCGCACCGGCGTCGGTGCGCGGCACCGCGACCCCGAAGGGCCCGAAGACACCTCGGCACCGGTCGCCACGGCACGGATCCTCCTCCTTATCTAGAAGGCACCGGTCTCAGTCGCCGGTCCCTTCTAAAAAATCTAGAGGGCGCTCCCCGGTGCGCAAGGGCACGGGTGATCCCTCGGTGGTGCCAGCAGCTCCGGGGCACGTGAGACGGCCCCGTCCAGAGCGCGCACCGATAGCGGCACCGGAGCCTATCACTATCTCCCCGGAGATAGTGCCCTCTCGGGAAATCGAGGTGCCGGAGCTGGAACCGCCCTCGACCCCAGAGGCGTTCGACGCGGCGGTGGACCTCATGGGCACCACGGTCGACACGGCACCGCAGTTTGCCATCCCGGCACCGGTCACCCGCACCGTCGCGCAGATCATTCCGCCAAGCTTCGGTACCGGCAAGCTTGGCTCTAGCGGCACCGGCAACCTCGATGGCACCGCCGATACCCGCACCGGCTCCCACCGCACCGCAGGCACCGAGGTTTCCCGGGAAGCCTGAAATGTACTCACGGGGCATAGCGCCGGAGGGCACCGCACCGCCCTGGTCGCAGTCCGACTATTCATCGGAGTCGGATGCTTCCTCGTCACGGTCCAGATCCCGCCATAGCCATAGTTCCCGGCACCACCATTCGCGGCACCGTCACTCCTCCCATCGACGGCACCGGCAGCCATCCGTGGTGGTAGAGCAAGGCCCTCCCCAATGGCCGTTTTGGACCCCGTTTACCTACCATCAGGCCCAGGGACCTCCATCAGTAGCCTCCTGGCCTTCGGTGCCGAGAGGTCCGGTGTCTGCCACCATCACTAGGCCTCAATCGGAGGAACATGTGGCTGACCCTCTGCCTGGTACGTCGGACACTCAGTCTGCAATCAGGGAGATTCAAGGGGAGGATGTTCAGATGGAGAACCCCCAACCTGGCTCCTCTTCATCGTCCCCGGACGACGCAGTGGCGGGCTCCTCTTACAACCTGCCACCCATGGACATTAGGGGTCATCAGGACCTGCTGAGAAGGGTGGCGCAAAATCTCAACCTCCAGCCTGAGGAAGTCAAAGGGGATGAGGAAGATCCTAATGTAGACATCCTCTCATCCGACTCACCACCTCAGATAGCGCTACCCTTCATGCGCAAGGTCAGGTCCACCATGGACTCCCTCTGGCAGACCCCCTCATCGCTTCCACCTACGGCTAAAGGAGTGGAGCGCCGGTACTTCGCACCACGGGAGGGGTACGAGTACCTGTTCACGCACCCACCGCCCGGCTCCATGGTCGCGGACGCAGTGAACCACAGAGAGCGTCAGGGCCAGACAGGACCTACCCCAAAGTCACACGATTCGAAGAAATTGGACCTCTGGGGTAGGAAGGTATACTCGTCGGCGGCCCTACAGCTCCGCATTGCGAATCAGCAGGCCGCCCTGGGCCGGTACGCCTATAACACCTGGTCTACAATGACCAAATTTGAGGGCACCTTACCCCAGGAATCGGCCCACGACTTCAAGGCCATAGTGCAAGAGGGCAGGGTGGTTTCCAGAGCTGCCCTACAGGCCGCATTAGACGCAGCGGACTCGGCCTCACGCCAATTGGGCACGGCAGTAGCTATGCGCAGGGGGGCCTGGTTACACGTGTCGGGTATTCCCCCGCCTGTGCAGGCAACTATACAGGACTTGCCATTCGATAGGCAAGGGTTGTTTGCTATCGATACGGACAAGAAATTACAGTCCATGAAGGACTCCAGGGCTATGCTCCGCTCCCTTGGCCTACATACACCACAGGGCCAAAGAAGACCCTTTAGGGCTCCACCGCCCCCGCCAGCCAGACCCTATCAGGCACCACCTTATAGGAGGGACCAACCCCGAAGGGGCGGGAGAGGCAATAGTAGAGGACGACAACGCCCCTCCTCTCACCAGCCTCAGGGGCCAGGGAATAACCACCCTCCTGGCCCCAGGCCGAACTTTTGAAGCTGCGCCCGGGGACGCCGAGCCAGCCTCCGAGCCCATAGCTTCCCTTCCGTTTGTGAACCGTCTATCCCATTTCTGCCAGGCATGGTCCTCTATCACCTCGGACAAGTGGGTTCTCAGCCTGGTAGAAGTGGGATATTCTATCCAGTTCTCTGTTCTCCCTCCCAACCACCCCCCGTGCCCGTCCCTCTTCAGGGACCCATCTCACGAGCAACTCCTAGTTCAGGAGGTCCATACCCTCTTGTCTTTGGGTGCCATAGAGGAGGTTCCTCAAGAATTTCGGGGCAAGGGTTACTATTCCCGTTATTTCCTTATCCCGAAGGCCAAAGGAGGGCTCCGGCCCATCCTGGACTTGCGAGGCCTCAACTCCTACATAAAGAAGTTGAAGTTTCGCATGCTCTCCTTAGCCGTCATAATTCCTGCTATGGATCAAGGGGACTGGTTCGCCGCCCTCGACTTAAAGGACGCTTACTTTCACATCTCCATCATCCCGAGCCACAGGCGATTCCTGAGGTTCGCGATAGGCTCCCGACATTACCAATTCACGGTCCTTCCGTTCGGCCTTTCGTCAGCACCAAGGGTATTCACGAAATGCATGGCGGTAGTCGCAGCGTTCCTCAGACGGAACGGCATCCATGTGTACCCTTACCTGGACGATTGGCTCATCAGAGCAAAGTCGAGGCACCTGCTCCTAAGACAAATCACGTTCATCAAGGCCATCTTCCTAAAGCTGGGCCTTATCCTCAATATACCAAAGTCAACTCTCATTCCTACGCAGAGGATAGAGTTTATTGGCGTAATACTGGACTCTCGATGTGCAAGAGCCTTCCTACCTCCATCTCGAGCCAAGGCTTTAGCGGACATTATTTCCCCGCTACTTCGGGGCCCCATGACCACGGCAAGAAACTGCATGGTCCTAATGGGCCACATGGCGGCATGCACCTACGTGGTGCCGTTCGCGAGGCTACGGCTACGCCCTCTGCAAGCCTGGTTCGCGAAGGTGTACAACCAACGCAGGGACCCCCTCGACCTGGTCGTGACTCTTCCAGTAAAGGTAAGACAATCACTTCTCTGGTGGCTCCAACCCACATCTCTGAACGGTGGGGTGCCCTTTCACAAACCCCAACCATCTGCGACGCTGGTAACAGACGCGTCGGCTCTCGGTTGGGGGGCGCATCTAGAAAAGAACACGACACAGGGCCTCTGGTCTCAGGAGGAGTTGTCTCTCCACATAAACGTACGAGAGCTCAGAGCAGTTCGCCTGGCATGCCAGACCTTTCAGTTGGACCTGAAGGGCAAGAACATCACGGTCCTAACAGACAATACGGCCGCGATGTTCTATATAAACAAACAGGGTGGTGCTCGCTCCTCTCCCCTGTGCAAGGAAGCCCTCGCCCTTTGGGATTTCTGCATCCCCAGGGGGATCTCCCTCACAGCGGCTTACCTTCCAGGAGACCAGAATGTGCTGGCGGACTCCCTGAGCCGCTCCTTCCGGGGCCACGAGTGGTCCCTCAGACCCGATGTGGCCCACTCGATTTTCCAAAGGTGGGGGTTTCCCCATCTCGACCTGTTCGCCACAAGGGCCAACAGGAAGTGCCACAGGTTTTGCTCCCTCCTCAACCTCAGCCCGGGGTCCGAAGGGGACGCATTTCACATTCTGTGGACGGGGGGCCTGCTTTATGCATTTCCCCCGTTTCCCCTGGTTCACAAGGTACTGGCGAAGGCCCGTCAGGACAAAGCGTCGCTTATACTGGTGGCGCCAGCCTGGCCTCGGCAGCACTGGTACTCGACCCTGTTGTCTCTTTGTGTGGCGACACCGATAACACTTCCCCTGTCGCCAACACTGATCTCCCAAGACCACGGGAGGATGCTACATCCCAACCTACAGTCCCTCCACCTCACGGCGTGGTATATCCGTGGTTGAAACCAGCAGAGCTTCAGTGCTCAGATTCAGTCAGGGAAGTCCTCCTGGGTAGCAGAAAACCTTCCACGAGGGAAACCTATACTGCCAAATGGAAGCGCTTCTCAATGTGGGTTCAGAACAAGGGGGGGGACCCCCTGTCTTGTCCAATCCCTACCATCCTTGACTACCTCCTTGAGCTGAAACAACAAGGATTAGCGCTCTCCACGGTCAAGGTACACTTGGCTGCTATTTCGGCGTTCCACCCGGGCGCCGATGATATTTCGGTCTTTAGTAACCCTCTGGTTAACAGGTTTCTTAAAGGTTTGGAGAGGCTGTATCCGCACATACGTCAACCAACCCCCCCATGGGATCTCAATCTGGTTCTGACGGCCCTAATGAAGCCTCCGTTCGAGCCCATGTCTTCCTGCCCTCTGTCCTACCTCTCATGGAAGACCGCGTTCTTAGTGGCAATTACTTCGGCACGAAGAGTCTCTGAGATTAGGGCGTTCACTTCTGAACCGCCCTACACGATCTTCCATAGAGATAAGGTTCAGTTGCGCCCACACCCGGCCTTTCTGCCCAAGGTAGTCTCACCCTTTCATTTGAACCAGGAAGTGTTCTTACCGGTGTTTTTTCCCAAACCCCATGCGGATAACAGGGAAAGAATGCTTCATTCATTGGATGTAAAGAGGGCATTAGCCTTTTACATAGAGAGAACCAAGTGTTTTCGTAAATCTCCACAACTTTTTATTTCAGTGGCAGAAAGAATGAAAGGGTCACCAATCTCTACCCAGCGCCTTTCGGCCTGGATTACGTCTTGCATTAAATTGTCTTATAGCCTCTCGGATGCTACTCCGCCAGCTCTGACGGCGCATTCCACTAGAGCCCAGGCCGCGTCCACAGCGTTCCTGGCACATGTCCCGATCGCCGACATCTGTAGAGCAGCGACGTGGTCTTCGGTGCATACCTTCACTTCGCACTACGCCATCGTGCAGCAGTCAATGGAGGACGCAGCTGTGGGACAAGCAATCCTGTCAGCAGGTACTCATAGTACTCCTCACCCTCCTCCGAGATGACTGCTCGTAAGTCACATATGGGAATGGACATGAGCAAGCACTCGAAGAAGAAAGAACAGTTACTTACTTGTAACGTTGGTTCTTCGAGATGTGTTGCTCATGTCCATTCCGAATCCCACCCGCCTCCCCTCTGTCGGAGTACCGGCAAGAAGGAACTGAGCGGGGGGAGGGTCGGCAGGGGCATATATGCATGGCCATATCGGCGCCACTCCAGGGGTCGCCCCTGCCGACCCTACGGGTACCGCTGGGGAAAAGCTTTCCGTACCGGGCATGCGCGGAACGCACACACATATGGGAATGGACATGAGCAACACATCTCGAAGAACCAACGTTACAAGTAAGTAACTGTTCTTTTTCTCTTGTTCATCAGCAGTATTAGAAGTATTGTGCAGGACTGATTTGTTTGCATAGTGCATTTTTGTTAAGTTTAATATCTTAACTTTGAGAACAATAATTAAATGGGTAAGATGGGAAATGACCTTTTTTAATATTGTTGCAGACATTAAGTGAAGTAAGAAGTTTGAAGTTTCCACCATTGTTTACTCAAAAATATGCACAGGAGGTAAATATATTTGATCTTGGTTCTATATTACGAAGTTACTGGAATGCCAAGTGGCAAAGACAAGAGAAGTAGTCTTAACTGTTCTGTTTTTAAACCAAGTTCCTATTTCAGGTATCTTACTGTGCCTCTGAAATAAGGAGTAGTAATTTTTAAATCACACTGCTATAACCTCTATACTGATACCTTTTGCCCCACATAGTCTAATTGCTATAAATTGAAAACATATCATGCGGCATGACATGCCTTATTCTGGGGTTGTCAAATCTGTGTCCCTCTAAAGTAGTAGGATAACTTCACAGGAAAAGGGTCCTAATTTGCAAAATCCCTTCATGAGAAATTGAGTCTCATTTCCAGATTCTTTTCTGGCTGCGTCAGCCCTGTACTCAGACTAGATCAGCCGCCTCCTACAGCTACCACTTCAACCTGACTTCTGTGGGTGTGGTCTGCTTTGAGTACGGAGCTGAAGTGAGATTAAATGTGCTTTATTTCTCTGAAGGTGCAGTAAATATTTAGTTTTAACTATTATAATATTTATTTAATGTGTATCTACCTATATTATGCTTTAACACATTGGAGTTTCCCTTTAAGACTAGCTATCAGTGGTTCCTTAAATTTAAGGATTGAGTACATGCTTAAGGGAAACTTGGCCCAAGATTTGCCGAGCTTGTAGATGTGCAAGTATTATTTTTGCCCTTTTGCTTTATTAAAAGATCTTGGGCCAAGATTAATGAACAAATTGCTAGAAAAGCATTTTGGGGGGGTCTTGTTCTTGAGTTTAAAACTAAAGCTCGAACATGAAATAAAGCCATTTGAAAATAGTTTTGCTGTCTGAAATGTCACGTAGCACATTTGTTTTCTTCTAGTACACTATGGTCAAGCACATGCTCTCTCCAAGTCCCACTGAAAGACCAGAGGCAGAAGACATCATAGAAAACCCTTTATTTGAAGACTTAGAACTCCCATCAAAGTCACTGCTTAGGCAGAGGTCGCGGACAATGAGCACCTCTGGAATTAAGCATTCCAGACAACCAAGCAAATAACTGGGCACAATTATCCTGAGGACACCCAACACATCTCAAAGTGATGATTCAGCAGGCTGGAACCTCTGTCACATAATGTTGATCTCGGAAACAAGTTGTTCTCTATTTCTCACATTATGTAGAAAACCTGTGGGATGGAGCTCAGTTAATCTTGTTCACATTTGTTAGATGACCCACTGAAAGCCAATAGCTAAACTTTTTGCATTCCATTGCTCTTTCTACCCTGATCCTCCTAGGTTGGTTGGTTCAGCACACTGCTTACATTTGTTTGGATACTGTAAATGTTAGCTGCCTGGGGAAACTGGAGAGATTTGTAATATGTAAATAGAATTAAAATATTTTTATAGAATAAATTAGTCTCTAAACCTGATAAATATATTCCCTGATCACATGCTCTCTGAAGAAATGGTGATCTTGAAACTTTGAAAAATCATGACTCCGTTTTTGTCCATGGTGGGTAAACTGGGAATCTGCACTATTTTTAAAGTAAAAGTATCACAGGTGTACATATGGTCACTATTCATAGCCTATCATTAGAAGAACTGGTGGATTGTATTTCCACAGCATAGTAGATTATAGGGAATGTGTTTTGTACTAATAAGCCTGTAGAGGGCAAAAGGAGGTTTTTGTTCCCTGCTTCCCTTTCCAAAAAAGGTTATAGATACTGTTATGAAGAGCCATGGTAAGAAATTTAGCATATATAAAGATCTTGAAATCCTGGAATTTTTAAACCTAATTAAGTCATAAGTATATTATGTAATACTGTAGATTTGTACTTTTCTAAATCAACTGTAGGCATCTGTGTAATCTTCTAATTTAATTGCCTAATACAAAGCTTTTATTCATTGTAAATATGTTCATTTTTATTTATAAAATGCTGAATCAATCCATTTGGGTTGGTGGTGTACAGAATGCACTTACTACAGTTGTGGGGTGCATTAATTATTGTGACTTCTTTCAAGTCTAAATGATTTAATAAAGTTTTTTTATTTAAAGCTTTATAGTTGCTTTTCTTTAAAAACAAAACGCATACACAATAAGCAACCCAGATGGCAGGTTTACATGGGCTGTGAGGGATAGAAAAGCCAGTCCTCCAACTTGTTTTACTTTTGTGCCAAGTTCGGTTTTATTGTCTGCACTATGGCAAGTTTGATTCTTACTAACTTATTAGACTGAGGTGGGACTTTCAACTGTGCTAAAATACCAGTTGATGGAGGGGCCACACGAGAAGTAGACTAACACTGAAACTTTCTCTTAGGAAAATTAATCTTCGTCCTGAAATTTCTGAAGACTGGTCTTAGTCTAGAGATGAGAGTAAGGGGGAAGTTTGAAGAAAATATTTTTAGCTTTCTTGTTGGGAGGGGAGAGAAAAAAAATTTAGTATTAAAAATTTTTGTGTTGGTGCTTTTGTTCTGCACTCTAGCAACTCACAGGTTTGTCTGATATTTTTTGATATTTGATATTATCTAGTTAGGACCTCTGAGCCAGTCAGATTGGGATACTATATAGACCTTAGGCCTATCAACGGTCTGTCACTGAATTGAAGTGACATTTTATGTCCTCGTAACAGAAGGCTCTAAGGATATGTCTTCACTGCAATTAAACATTTGCAGCTGGCCCATGTCCATACATTGGGGCTCATTGGGCTTTGATTGCAGGGCTGTAAAATACTGGTGTATACTCAAAGTCGTGGTCCGCAGACCGATGCCAGTCCATGGTGAGTTTCCAGGAAAGAAAGAAATAGTATAATTTTTAAATCACACCAGAATTCCACCAAGAATAATTATCAGTCAATAAGGTCGACAATATTTGTTTTCAGAAGCACATATTAGAATATTGATAATTATGCCATAGCACTACAGCATGTTTTGCGTGAGTGCGCACTTAGCCCACTCCTTTGCATATAAAGACCCTGCCCCACCGGCAGTTACAGTACAGTACCAGTCCCTGGCACATCACACACAGTTTGAGAAGCACTGGTGTAGATGTTCAGGATTGGGTTGGAGTCCAGACTCTGGGACCTCCCAAGCAGGGGAGGGTCTCAGAGCCCAGGCTCCAGCCTGAGCATCTACACCACAGTTAAACAACCCCGTAGCCCAAGCCTGGGAGCCTGAGTCAGCTGACCACGCCAGCTGCGGGTGTTTCATTGTAGTGTAAACATACCCTAAAATGTCTGTCTTCATGGCTTCCAGCCCATGAAGTGTTCTGGATGGTGGGTTGCCTGAGGAAGCCAGACTGCCTTCAGGAGGCTGCTGTGCTGAAAAATGCAATCAGATTCAGGGTACTCTGGAGCCAGCCTATAGCAGAGTCAAAACAGGAGGGATCACGTGTCCTCTTCCTTGAGAGATTTACCCAGCTTCACAGTCAGACTGACTAGGCACACGGGCAGTTTCTCTCAGCTAGCCCCAGTATACTTTACCTCTCATCAGCAGGAAGGTTTTGTTATACCTCTGGTCCCATTCAAACTTGAGTGAATCCCTCTTCCTCCCATCCCCTTCCTTCTACAGCTGTTAATGTGGTACTGTTAAGCAGCTGCCGAATTCCATACCAGAGGTTTCTGTGGCGTTGTGGTAGAATAAGTGATTCTTACATCCCTTACCTGCCTCTCCAGTGTCCTCTGCGGCTTATTTAGACAATTGTAAACCACTTCGAACATCTTGGACAACAGAGGCTCTACAACTTCTACAGAATGAGAGAGGATTCCATACTTGTTTCAGCCAACAGTTGTATTTGGTTGGGCAGCCTTCCAAAGATCTGGGACACAGCAAGTTCCATTTATACATTAAATGACAAGACTCCGTGTGGAAAAAGCACTGACTGTCACTGCCTGGAATCAGCACTATTTGATTTTACAAACTGAACACACAATTCACGTACATGAACACCTCTCCTATCTGTCTGCAATTGCTGTTGATGAATCACTTCCTTTACATTTCTCAGGCCAGGTCTATACTACCTGCTGGATCAGTGGGTAGAGATCGATCTTTCGGGGATCGATTTATTATGTCTTGTCTAGACGCAATAAATCGCTCCCCGAGCTCTCCCATCGACTCCGGAACTCCACCGTGCCAAGAGGTGCAGGCGAAGTTGACAGGGGAGCGACTCAGTGCCATGAAGATGGCGAGGTAAGTCGACCTATATACATTGACTTCAGCTATGCTGTTCACGTAGCTGAAGTTGCATATGTTAAGTCGATTTCCTCCCCCCAATGTAGAGCAGAGCTCACTTAGTTTGGAAAGTTTATAAGCTTTGCAGCTACACACTTACTTCTGAAGAAAATTGGGGTGAAATCTACCATGGTGCAGAGAGCCAGCACGAGACCTAGGCACCGCTGAGGTCACTGGTGGCTGGATCTTGCGGTGTCTCTCCACATGAGTGAATCTCACTCATAGGCTAGAGCCTGCCAACACCTCTGTGCATGATGAACTTTATTCACAAGTAGTCCCATTGAAAACGTGCAAGTAATGTTGAGCTAGGCCTGGTCTACACTAGTGGGGAGGGTCAACCTAAGATACACAACTTCAGCTATGTGAATACCATAGCTGAAGTCGACGCATCTTAGATGGACTTAACTGCCGTCCTCACAGCGACAGCGGGTTCCCCCGTCGACTCTGCCTTGCACCTTTTGGCAAGCTGGAGTTGTGGAGTCGATGGGAGTGCCTGTGGGGATCCATTTATCGCATCCTGATACGCAATAAATCGATCCCCAATAGATAAAATTTCTACGTGTCGATCCAGTCGGTAGTGTAGACAAGGCCCTAGTAACAAGCATTTGCAGGACCAGGGCTGTATTGAATTGCCCTGAGATAGCACATATTATACTCAGCCTAAAAGACACTCCGTGAGCACAATTCATGTGTTCACGGCTACTTTTTCAACATTCACAGGAAATTTTTCTACTATTTACATATCACGTAATATTTTGTAGTGGAAAACTGGCCAATTTATGACAACTCAAGACAATTGCTCTTTCAGAAGTGCTACTAATTTTGTTCACAGCACAAAGGAAGATGAAAAGACAATATGGCATCATCCTGTTGCTCACATTTCAGGCAGATTACAGCCAAAATAAAAAGACATTTGTAATCTTGCACCCAATCTCTTAAAAAATATTAATTAATAGATTCCCCTGATATACACACACACACCAGTCACCATACACTCTGCAGCTGTCACATCCTGCAACTAGTAACCAAGAACTTCATTGTTTGTGCTTGCTCTTCAGAGCCCCGGTAGGCATTGGGACTTTAATGCTGTATTCTGGGTCTTGAGCAGTCTTGGAAAAGGTAGCTATTGAGACCATATCTTCTCCAATATCCACCTGAGACCTGCGCCGGCAGATGAACAGCTTCTTCAGAGCCCGTTGGAAGTCCCGATTCAGGAAGGCGTAGAGCATGGGGTTAATAGTAGAATTACAATAACCTAACCAAGTTATGATCTTGAAGGCATCAACCAGGACTGCGCTGGTAGAATTGGTACCTTTGGCAGCTAGCCATATGTTCAGAACAAAGTATGGTAACCAGCACAATATGAAGACTGAGATGATAATGCTAATTGTCCGAGTGGCTTTGTTTTCCAGCTGCAGGTTGTTCTGCCTCTTGCTCTTGGGATGGTAGTGAATTTCGAGGGACTGAGACATGATGCGGGTGGCCTTGAGTCGCGATGCTCGGTAGATGAAGAAATACATGCTGCACATAATCATGAAAGGGACAAAAAACGCCAGGGCAGAAGCGACGATGGCAAAAGTCCAGTTGGTGACAAAGATGCACTCTTTGCCAGCATCAAAATCTACACCAGGTATCTCATTCCAGCCTTGCATGACTGGTAGGAAGGAAATGAGGGAGGAGTATACCCAGACCATACAGGTCATTACGATGCACCTGAAAATGGAAGATCAGGAAGGTAAAAACTTGGGAGCACAAGTTATTCTGAGATCTTACTTTAAAAACAGCTGACACTAATGATACTCCACAGATGTGTTGTGGGGATTAGTCAAGGCTTCTGAGGAGGTCAGTATAGAGAAGCCTGAGACACCGACGTTTGGGTCCAAATTTGAACATTTCCAAAGTCTGAGTTATTTGGATTAGGCTTCGATTTAGGACAGTTTGTGTGTCCGGGACCAATAGAACTGTTTCGAAAAATAGGGGGAAGCACTGTTTCAGGGAACATTTTCTTTTCTGTTAGAATATTCTAACATTTGAAAATTTCCAACCAGCTGTGAGGTCAGGAGGTGATAGTCATCTCATGCTTCTAAGACATGATGCCCTAACTTTGCAACCCTTTGCCCCATCTTACCAGGGTCTTTAGGCCCACTCCCTAATTTCCCATCTAGAGTTATGATTTTTTTTTAAATGGGCACATGCAGCTGTACTATTGGCTAGAGCTCTTATCTTGCTAGAGAGTGATGCAACTTGATTGCTGGCTTCAGAGGGCAAGGCCAGGGCACCTGGAAAGTCACATTTATCTAAAGTGTCCTAGTAGCCCTCTTCTGTAGGTTTCCTACGAGCTTAAACCTGCCCTCACCCCTGGAACTCCTGGGTTATGAGAGTGAGGGTAAATGTCCACACCTTGAATATTGCATCCAGGTCTAGTCATCCCATCTCAGAAAAGATGCATTAGAATTGCAAAAGGAACTGAGAAGGGCAATGAAAATGATCAGAGGAATAGAACAACTTCCATAGGAGAGATTTAAAAGACTGGGACAGTTCAACTTGGGAAAGAGATGATTAAAGTGGGGGATAGGACAGAGGGCTACAATATTGTGTCTGAAGTGGAGAAAGTGAATAGGGAAGTGTTATTTACCCTTTTACAAAACACCAGAACCAGGGGTCACTGAATGAAATTTATAGTCAGTGGATCTAACAAACATAAGGAAGTACTTCCTCACACAATGCATGGTGAACCTGTGGAACTTATTAGCAGAGGATGCTGTGAAGGCCAAAAATATAACTGAGTTCCAAGAAGACTTAGATCATTTCATAGCTAATAGCCATTGATGGACCTGTCCTTCAAGAGGGTCAGGGATGGGAACTTCATGCTCCAGGTGTCCCTAAATCTCTGATTGCCTGACACTAGGACTGCATGATGGGGGATGGATCACTCTAAATTGCCCTATTCTGTTCATTCCCTTCTGAAACATCTGGCCACTGTCAGAAGACAGGACACTGGGCTCGGACCATTGGGCTGACCCAGTGTGGCCATTTCTTATGCTTTTCGTAGGGTCCCACTATCTACATTTTCCAAGGCATAGCTTTGGTATAGCTACCACCTGAAACAGGTAAGTGGGGACAGTGACTCCCTGGGCCTGCAGGTATCTATCAAGCCTGTAGCGCTACCTAAAACTCACTACGAGCCAAATAATTTTGCAACATGGTCCTAATTCAAAGGGGGCATTCATAGAAGTGCAGGCAGGCCAGGTCAGCCATGGGGTTCTTTATATCTTGCCACATCCTCTACACCAAAAAAGCACAAAAGTAGGGCTCTTAAATGGTGAAAAGGGCTGCTTATCAAACATGGCTCAGATTTTGGGTGGTGGCTGCGAATGGCTCATCTGGAACTGTCATGGTCCATTGTAAGGGTGTGTTCCACATCTGAGTAAAAACTCTGAAGGATCTGGGGACTCAAAAATTAGTCCTACCGGGAGTTAAATAAAATAAACTAGTAGCTGAAAGTCTGTACTGTCACATGGGTGTGGCATTTGGACCAACTAATCCACCATCTGTGCAGTCTCCCTCACAACCAATGAAAGTGTTGCATGCAAATTAGCTGTAGAATAAGGGTGGTGATTGGTTGTTACCTCTGATATCACAGTGGTTTAGGACTCTTGGCATGGCATACATGCCTTACTGTAGCTGTACATCACATGGGTGTAATTCATAGTGTCAAAATGGTTGAGAACTTAAAAATTGGACAGTGACAGACAGCGACCCCCCCAGTGGTGACTGGACCTGGTGATAGTCTAAACACAAAAAGCTCTTCGCCAGGCCTGTTTCTGTTTCCATTGCCTCACACTGTACAGACATTCTAGGATCCAGTGACAATCCTGGGATCTTATTACATAGATACTATTTTAGAATATGAGACTTGATAGCCTGTGTCTAGGTACTTGTATGGTCTCCATTACTGTAGTATGTGACTGCCTCACACTTTCTATTTACCTCACAGCACACATCTGTGAGGCAGGGCAGTGCTATGATCTCCATTTTGTTTTAGACACACAGACTAAGTGATTTGCCCAGGGTCAGACAGGATGTCTGTGGCAGACCAGGAAATCAAGTCAGGCTTTCCCAAGTCTCTTGCTAGCACCCTAACCACTGGATAATTCTTCCTCTCAATTCTTGATCTTAAATTATTCTTTCTTAATGGGTGCAGTGCTTAGCTCCTATTTGAATTTGAGATGTAAGAGCAGAGATGACAATCTGTCCACGTTAGCCCTCCAGAGATGTTTTATGATAGTTGTTAAACTCTGGAATTGGGACTGATGATGGAACATCTGACAGATCCTAAAACCTGCCCCCATCTCCACGATCTTTTGAGCAGTATACTCGCCTTCGACGTGACATCCTCATTGAATAATGATAGGGGGTCACCACGGAGCAATATCTATCCAGGCTGATAAAGCACAATGTGACAATGGAGGCCGTGCAGAACATGACATCAAAAGAGATCCACACTTTGCAGAACAGTTTCCCGAAGAGCCACATCCCAGTCACCTCATAAATTATGCTGTGGGGTGGTAAGAGAGAGAAAACACAAAATATTGTTATAATTGAAGAGTGATTATTTATTTTTCTGCTATGAAGAAGCCTATTCACCCAAGACAATGTCGTACCATGTTGGCAAAGATTAGTGAAAACATGGTGACTGCTATTGAGATACATTGAAATTTTGTTAGGAGGCAAATTAGAGTAATCCCCAAGTTTGATGCCCTAGGCTTTAGCCTGATGTGGGACATCGTTAAAGTCCCACCTATGCGACCGGCTGGCACACTGTTTTAATGGAATCCCTTGCCATGGTTGCAGTTTTAGTGTAGATCATCTCTAATTTATTTTTATTTCATATATGGTTATGTTTGTCCCAGGCTTTTCTTTGTTTGTTACAGGGTCCCGCGACCTTGTAGTCCCTGCCGCTAAAATGCCGCTGAATCCGCAGCAGCCGTGGACCTCCTGCAGGCATGCTGCCGAAGACAGCCTGACTGCCACCCTGACGGTGAACATCAGGCGGCCCCCCCGCGGCTTGCCGCCGCAGGCACGAACTTGGAGCGCTGGTGTCTGGAGCCGGCCCTGCTCAGAGTGTGTAAGTCTTTGTAGCAACAGGGTCTTAGCTGTGCACTGTAGGAAGGCCAAAGAGTTTGAGTCATAGTAAAGATGCCAATCTGAATACACGCTGCCAGCTGACCTGATGTCTTCTGAGGGGTGATATCTAGTAATATTTTGTAATGCTTGGCAAATATAGATACTGAAAAAAATCAGAAAAATTTCAACATCCGAACCAAACTTTTTTTTACCTTCTTGCTGCATCACGAATCTGAAATCAAATGAAGCATTGTCTAGGGGACCCTTTGTCTCTCTAACTAAACCTCTTTCCTTTCACTAAAGCTGGCGAAGGAAGGACTGAATGTTCCTTCCATTGAATCACACAGGCTTGTACTTTTTGGCATGTGCTAATGAACAAAAGAGAGCAGAACATCTGACCTGCTGCAATTCAGCGTAAAAACTGAAACAGTCACGCAGGGAAGTTGTGAACCTAAATCCACTTGTGGCCTATGCCAGCCAGCCAGCTAGCCTATGGCAGTCTTGGTTCTACCTCAAAGATGTCATGCTGCTTGATGGGGGGTGTTGTATAATCTTTAAGTCCCCGTATGTGATGTCCATACTATGCTAAGTGCATAGTGAGAACTTCCCCATTCTGGGAGTCTGTGACACAGAGACAAAGGTTCCCCTGTTCTTTGTAAGCAACTCTCACCTCAGACCTTAAAGTCACTATACCAAACACATGTTTTATAGGATATTTATCAGTAAAGGGTAGCATGTGAGGATTTACAAGAAAGCTCATAACTTGTCACGCTTCACAGTCATTGTGAGATGAATATACGGGTAATATTTGAGTAATAATATCTTTATATTGAAAGTATGCTCTATGAACTTGGAGTAGAAATTAACCACCAGAAGGTAACATGCTGTGGAGACAGCCCATGTCAGCAAGGGGGAATCATCACCCCACCCTGCTTGGCTGGTGATACAAGGCCACGCTCAATGGTTTAGCCTTGCACAATACTAAGGGTAGGTCTTTACTACCCGCTGGATTGGCGGGTAGTGATTGATCTTTTGGCGGTCGATTTATTGTGTCTCATTAAGACGTGATAAATCAATTGCCAAAGGCGCCCCCGTTGACTCTGGAACTCCAGCTCGCCGATAGGCGCAAGCTGGAGTTGACGAGGGAGCCCGCTGCCGACCACTGCTGCCATGAGGACGGCAGGTAAGTCGGCTGGAGATGCACTAACTTCAGCAACGTTATTCACATAGCTGAAGTTGCGTCGATCCCCCCTGCCACTGTGAACCAGCCCTAAGACTTTCAATGGCAATGGCAAACAACTGAAACCCTATTCACTGCACCACATTTAGAATGATAAATTGGAGCATTTTATTTTAACGTGCTTGGAGGGCTAGTTGCCTTTAATCAAAATATCCATCAAGCTCCTTCTATGACTCACCTCATCATGGTATCTGAGCACCATAAAGCATCCGCTAACAACGCAGGGGTAATATTGCTAACTGCTAAAGCAACAGATTTGAATCCTTCGGTCATGGATCAGTTCCTCCACGAAGGGGCACATTTTTGTGCCTGATGTTTGTTTTCACCTTTCCTTTTCCAATCCGAAGTGAAATGTGCTAGCTAACTCTTTCTCCCCCTAGCGGCTGGCTTGCATAGTACAAGAGCCCTTCTGCTGCTGAGAGCTAATGGAGGGTCTCTATTAGCTGCAATGGATTTGGAGGGAAACGCTGCTGGATTCTGTGCAGGCTGATGACAGTGATGCCTATTACCTGGAGCACTTTGATGTGCTATGTCAGAGCACCGGCGGCCTCCTAACCCCCTGAGCCTCGCAGTAGTTCGGTGGCCCCCGACATATACATTTTACTGCTGGACCCCTGTGGTGCTTAAAATGGCACCCTGGCCTAGCAGGCTATTTTTTGTCCCCATCATCGTTTTCCTGATAAGATGGTGTCTCTCTCCTACGTGGGTTATTTTCTCTCTAACTGAATAATTAAGCCATTGGTTGTCATGGAAATACTTTCCCTCTTGAAATTACATCTACCAACAGCTCCCCCCCCCCCCCCGATTTTTTTTTTGTTTTCCCAGCCTCTACCGCTCCTCTTCCCTATAGACATAAGCACAGACAAACTATTCAGTGCTAAGCGCCAGTTCCCTCAGCCTTTTTTGTTACCTCCATTTCCTTGGAGGGGAGAACGCCTCCCCCCAGCCCCTCCCTTCTCAGCTCTGCTGCAGACCCACAAGGAAACATGGCATCAAATCCTCCACTCCTCCTGTGCCGGGAAGAAAAGCCTCTCCCACTGCAGGGGAGGGATGCTTCCTCCCAGTTTGGGAACATGAGCATTTCGCTTGGGAAATCCTCCCCCCTACCCAGGCTGCTGCACAGGGGTGCTGGCTCTAACCCTTCTTCTGACCCCACCCAGGAAGGCTGTGTCAGCAGGTGGATGGCAGAAGGGACATGTGGGTAGTGGGACGCTCTTGCAGACAGAGCTCTGATTGCTTTGAAGGTTGAAGGTCCAGGAGGGGAATCCCCCTGGTCACAGGAAGAAAGTGGGAACTCCAGAGGACCGTAGTGTGCTTAAGGGCCATGCACTGAATGAGATGAAGAAAATCTGCTGGAGAGGAAAGGCTAGACTAAGAAGAACCTGTCAGTCAGGTGGGAGCAGGGAGCCTGACTTATCTGGGGGGAAGGTGGGTCTCATTAACCTGCCACCACACAAAACTGTTGTAAACAGCTTTACCCTATGTTGTAATGAGCAAAAGTAATGAGAGAAATACACACAAACTCAGTTGCTCACACTGTGGTTAAGACATAAAGCACTCTGGGTAAGCTCGAACTGCTGACTGAGGAATAGTTGGCAGACCTAAAATGTGAGAAATATCAACCCATGAGAAAATAAAGGGAGTGTGATAGTCATAAACTATACTAACTAAGATAAGACACCTGGTGTTGTTGATGTGTGCAGAATAGTATGACCTTCAAGGGGTAAGCCTTGAAACTGTTACTAAACTAGATAAAGGTGGGGGGGATCTTAAAACTATTGAAGTTCTGGTTTACCATGTAAGAGTATAAATGAATAATCAATGAGCCTCATGAATATGTACATCTGTATGCTATAAATATGTGCCAAGTTCTGATATTGGTCATTGCCCTACTTTTGGTAGACAACCTTTAGCATGCTGAATAAAAGCTTAAGTTTTGTTAACCCTTTACCCTGCTGTCTAAATTGCTAATTATTGGGGCAAAAGTGGCTGGACAGAATACCTCATTTAGCGACCCCTTGAAAGTCCCCTTACCACAAAACCCTGGTTCCACTTCCAGCCCTGGTGACTTGTAAACTGGCAGGGAGACATGCTGGAGAAAGGCCCTCAGCACAGAGCAGAAGGTAGGGGGAGGCAGGGCCCTGCCTTCCCGTGTGGAGTCTTGAGAGAGGGAGACTAAACTAGCAGAGGCATCAGATTCTCTGCTCTGGCCTCCAACAGGGACATGGAGGTACCAACAAGCCTGAGGAAAGGGGGATTGGCAGAGAGGCTGCTGGAGGCACACCCCTGTTGGGTACGCTGTTACAACTGATATTAGTTATCCTTTATTTGTGATGCTGCTTTCCCTGCTCCATCCAGCTGGCGTTAACAATGCTGCTTTTGCCATGGTCACCATCAGGAGAGCACCAGCTCAGCTCTGGCCATAGGGGTTCCCCAGTGAACTGGTCTTCCCACTGCTAGGGAGAGCTTGCAACAGCAGAGCACTGATCACAGCCAGTCCCCTCTCTGGAGGGAGCCATCAGGTGTGTAGGCCCAGCTCAGCTGCCTCTTCACACTGCAGCGAGTATGTAATTGCTAGCTAGTGCCTGATGCCACCCACCCTGGCTCTCAGCTCTGGCAGAAAGTCATGATTCCCCCCACACACACACACACTTCCTGTTCTTGTGCCATTTTGGCTTGATCCTGAGCCATGCACTAGCCATGCGCACCTGGCCAGCCTCAAATCTGTGAGGAACGACCTGCTGACAAATCTGGGGGGTTCTTTCCAGTACAGAGCCTGTATACCAGACATGGGCTCTGACACGCCTCCCCCCACCACAGCACATAATGAGGACCCCGATGTGAATAATATAGAGTCCCGAATCTTACTCCCAGTGAAGTCACTGCCAGTATTCCCAGTGATGTCCCATGGGCCTAAAGAGGGGAGTGGGTTATTTCATCATGCAACCAAAGCTGAAGCTGGTGGAATTCATACACCCCACAAAGAAGACATATGTTTGTGGAGCAATAGGGGAGGGTGCGAGGAGCTAGAAGGACGGTGTCAATGATGAGGCTGGAACAAGAGCTGACCAGAAGATGACCGTTGCATTTTGAGGCAATATTCAAGGTTTTGAAATTTGATTATGTTCTGCTTTGGAAGGAAACCCAAACTACTGAACATTTACATGAAAGCAGAAACCTGTGGATCCTGTTATTGGCCAGGGATGCGGGAATCCCTCCTCTGCCTGATTTAGAGCACACCGTTTTCATCCCAGAGCACTCTACATCAGCCAGAGCAGGGCACTCGGACCATTGGTCTCCCACCTCCCATTCCTAGGTATGATACCTCCCAGGTTACAGTCATGCTCTTCCCCCAGAGCCAAAAACCTTGCTGATGAAAGTTTTGTACCAACTGATACGTCTCTGTTAAACATTTCAGCTATGGTAAAACAGTGTAGAGAAAACCTTTCAAGCAGCTCTAGTTGGCAACTAAAATGAAATTTTCCTGAGTTTGAAACCATGACAGTCTTTTAATGTAGTTGGAAAGGGTAACTCTCTTCTAACACCATTTTCGTTTTCCTCTGAGGCTATTTAATAGGCTTCCACTCAATCTGTAATTCTCTCCTTGCTAGGAAAGCCATTCACGTTATTTTAACATTTTTGTCTTACTTCTTACACATCAGGGTTTAAACTTAAATAAAAGGGTCAGATTCATTCACTTGTAGACTTTGGCTGCTTTGTGTTGCTGATGTTTGAAAGCAGATGCAAACTCTGTTTAACCAGGTGGTTAAACTGAGTTTCTGGCCATTTTGCATCACCAGAGGAGAGCAATGCAGTCAGAGAGCATAGTGGTGAATCTGGCCTAAAAGGTCTAAAGCAATTGGTCTAATCCCTCCTTTTTAGCCTCATGTCAATAATTAGAGCCATGAATTTGTTTTCCCCAGTGAATGTGCAGTCAGAATACAAAAATGAGGGAAACAATCCTGATAATTTTTGCCTTCTCAGCACAGACAGTTGTAAACAAAACACAAATTTTAGCCTTCAATTTATAAATCATAAACAATCCAGACAGTTTAAAATGACAGCAATTGTTCTGTTTTGTTTATGCAGGTAAAACATTTATTTTGCAAGAACTATAAGAAATATTAAAGAGGGTATTACTGGGATAAAAATAGGATGAATAATCTAATCTTTAAAAATATGTCAGGTCCATAATACAAGTGTTATGTGCTACACAGATAGGACATTTTTCTGAATATATGAACTCAGACTTTTTCTCACTCTGGTGTTACACTGGCTTAACTCCATTGACTTCAGTGGAGTTGCTCCTTATTTCCACAAGTGTAAATAAGAGAACAATCTCATCCAAGACATTATCTTAATGGAAACATTATAATTATAAAATTGAAGACTGAAACTAACAGAGGGCCTGATCTTGAATTCTTTGAGCATGCAAAACTCCCATTGCTGCCAGTGGTTTTCGTAAGCTCACAAGGAATGCCAATCTGGTCCCTGAGGGAGGGAGAGCACATCTACACTACAAGCCGGCAGACGGCAAACCTGTCCAGACCCTATGGGTATGTATTCAGGCAGCTAGCTCAAGCTCCCCACAGCTACACAGCTGGTTTTAGTGCCCTAGCTCAAGGAGAGCTAGTACGTGTCTGTCTACTCATGCTGGGAAGCAGGCTCCTAGCTGCAGTGTAGACATACCCTGAGAGTGTGTGTGATTATTCCCATTTTACAGGTAGAGAAACTGAGACACAGGGAGGTGAAGTGATTGGCCCATGGTGAATTTGTAGCAGGGCTGGGACTGGAGGTCATCCCGTTTCCTATGCACCATCTATTAAATCATTAGACTTGCCTCCTACGTAGTAGTCACTGGACTAAGTGCTACTGAATGCCATCAATTATGCCATTATAAGCAGATCTTACCTTACAAGTAGTTCTTACCTAAATGGCATGACCAGACAAGCAACGAGGAGATCTGCCATGGCTAAGGACATAATAAACATGTAAGTTGTGGTACGCAGCCTCTTCTCCACCACAGGGCAGATAAAAACCACTGTATTCCCAAACAGAGTGATCAAGTCTATAAAGGTTAGTATCAGTCCAACAGCCACCTCCCGGGGACCAATTCCTGCCCCTGTCCAGTTGCCATCTCCTCTTACCCAGGACAGGGCAGTGGAGGAGATGTTGGAGAGCGACGATGTATTTTTGTCCATCAGCATCTTCCCCCGGTTTTCAGACCTGAAGCAGAGAAGCAAAAAACAACACAGGCTTTGAAGCAAATTAATTCCAGGTCTATGGAAGAAAGACAAAAAACTATAATTATGTCTCATTCACTTAAGAAGTCCCACGCACCCTACTAAGCAATCTGCCCTCGCTGTGTCATTGTTACCGATTCCCTGAGGGGTGCTTGTAATCCCAACGATAGTGTTATATATGGGCCACAGTGCCTGAAAGGCATCATGAAAATTAAAAAGCCTTCCTGTGAATGAAAAGCACATCATTAGGTGGAGCTTGATACAGGGAAAAAGCACTAAGCACTGGAAAAAGAAGCAATGGGAATCTAGAATTAAAGCAGCCCTGCTAATCCCACTCACCTAGGGTGAGTAATCATATTTGATGGGCAAGTGAAATAAATATTTTCTCATTCCCATCTTGGTCATTGTCAAGGTGGATGAGAAGATTTTTTTTGCCTAGGCTGGATACATACGTAACCCATTGTTCAGTATGTGCAACGTGCCCCCCTTCCTTTGATTATATGGGTCTGTTACAGTTCCTAGTCATGGAATTTGGTCCTTGAGGTCAAGCTATAGAGGCTCATGCTCTCAATATAATAATATATGGCGATATGCCTATCTCATAGAACTAGAAAGACCTCGAAAGGTCATTGAGTCCAGTCCCATGTCTTCACTAGCAGGACCAACTACTGTCCTGTGACAGATTTTTTGCCCCAGATCCCTAAATGGCCCCCTCAAAGATTGAACTCACAACCCTGGGGGGTAACAGGCCAGTACTGAAACCACTGAGCTATCCCTCCCCCCCTCTTATCTCTAGCGGTTCCCCAGTTCAACTCGCCGTAGTGATCAGAATGGTGGTGTAATATGTATTCATGGCTAGAGCTGGCTGGAAAATGGAATTTCCATTTGAGGGAAACTTCTGACATTTTGACATTTATTTTCATTCTGAATCAGAATGAAAAATTGAAATTTTGAAATTTACCACAGAATGGAAATTCCTGCAAATTTTGATTTTGGACACAGGAAACGGTTTCAGTCGGATAATGTTGAATGGCTCCATTTTCATGTCAAAGTGCTAGTGCAACCAAATTTGAAGAGGGTCAGTAGAAACGTATGGCCGCTCTGGTACTATTCATAGCTGACATTGCAGTCACAAGCTAAGATCATACCTGTGTCAACAGCAGCTAGAATTCACTTCCATAAACTAAACTAGCCAAACCCAACCTCCCGAGCTATTGGAGAATCTCTAAAGTTGTGACAGAATATACCTCTGGATTCACACCCTCCATACTATTGTAATCATTTTTGTATAAGGCATGTCTCGTAAGGTATCATTTGAAAACTCATAATTTTCTGGTCAATATTGTCCTCATGAAATAAGTGAAGCAATATTCTAAGTCACGTTATGAGATTTCACTGTATGATGTTATTAACAGATGTTCCAAATCCCACAGCCCTGACCAAACTGAGGTTGGCAAACAGGTCTCTCCTAAACAAAGGAATATGTGCTCTGCTTAATTTGCACATAACCTGTAAAGAGAGACATCAAGCAGGAAGGGAAACCGAAAAAGCTCAATTGGATGAGAAAAAGCCATGAGGGAACATCCTTCTGCATAGACACATTATGTCCTAGTGCCCAGCCGGAAATGTTTTTAAAGAGGGGGGCTGAAACTATAAAAAGGAGGGACAAATACCCAAAGGGCTCCCCCCACCCCTTCCTTCCCATCACATTCACGGCACCTGAAGTGACCAAGGCAGCATTTGTTGGAATCTGGTATACAGGACCTGACTTTCAAGGTATGGTCAGTAAGACGCTGAAATCATGTGCTTGAAGCTGATATTGTTTGTTTAGGTAGGCAACAGGAAATGTCTTGTCTTTATTTTCCTTATAACCATTTCTGACTTTTATGCCTCATTATTTATACTCAGAATCTCTCTTTGTAGTTAACAAACCTATTTTACTGGTTTTTTCTAATCCAGTGTGTTTATATTGAAGTGCCTGAATAACTATTTGAGATAATAAGCTGGCATCTTATTGCATTTAAGGAATAAATTGATTTAAAATATCTTTTACTGCCTAGGAGGGTGCTGGGCAGTACAGGACATACATTTCTGGAGGGAAATTCAAGGCTGAGGGTGTGTTGGGGTCACCCTGCAGAATAACCAAGGCTGGTGAGAGCCAGAGCGTGACTAGGTGTGGCTGGCAGGCTGTAGTTACACACAGACACTCAGGTTGTGACTTGCATATTGGAGGTTGTTTATGAGTGGCACAACTGGGAGCTACTGCAACAAGGCATTGTAAGGCACCCAAGGTTGCAGGGCAGGGGTGACACCGCTGCTCATTAGTTTGGATTATATCCCGATATGTCACTCTAGGCACTTGCTAAAATGTGCTACATTAAATCAAAATGAAGCCCTCCTAACACCAGCCAGCCCCACAAGGTATTAACCCATCTGTAAAATATCAAGCCTAGCCCTCAGACATGCTTCCTCGCCCACCTGCCGAAAAAACTCTCCAGTCACAAAGCAGAGTCAATTCCTTCCTGACACCTGCCCCAGGATGCCTCCCATCAAACACTCCGAAGCCTAGGACTTTTGATGCTCTGGCAAACTCACACACGGAAGCAACTTCCAGACCCTGGAGCTCATATTTTCTAAAGTGACTGGTGATTTTAGGTGTCCTGTTTGAGATGCTTCAAAGGGGCTTGATTTTTGAAAGGGCAAATGAAGGGCTCTTTGTGAAAATCAGCCTCTTTTAAGATGTCTCAAATTTTGCACCCAAAACCAACAATTACTCTTGAAAACATCGGCTCCTATAGTGAGAATTCTCTGCCCCAAGCACCCTCTCTATCAGACTAGGGGGGCTTTAGCTTGGCTGCCTCATGCAGTTACAGCTGTCACAGTATCACATGCCGGGCGAGCAAGACAGTCCTTCAGATTGTCAGGACTCCAACCATTTAAGGCTTTTTTCATTTCAAGCCAATGCTTTAAAGCTCACCTGCAAATCAAGGGACAGTCAGTGCAAGTCATAAGGCACTTGTGCCAGCGTGTGTACTGATAGCTACTGGAAGAGTCTCTCTGAGGAATTAAGAACCTCTAAATAACCATGGCACTGAGATTTAAGTCAATTTTTCAGTTCTTATGGCAACTATAGAGCAGATGTTCTTTCTAATTTCATGCTCTTCAGTTTCTAATAGCCCAGAAGGAGCTGAAGGTTAACTGAACTCGAACGTCAAAATCCAAGACCTCATGGAACAATTACCTTTCCATAGATAGCACAGCCTTCAGCTTCTAGTCTAGCAGGGGGTTGTGTGTGACTTTTCATATACGCAGCCAAACATTCCGCGTTCACACAGGCATTCAAACATCCTTCATACTCCACCCTGGGCAGGTTATTCTCTGAAATTTAGCAACTGGAACTTGAAGGTGTAAATTAGAATATTCATAAACTTACTTTTGGCTCTTGATTTGTAATCCACTTTATCGACAGACATATTTTAGAGAGTGAAACTTCACGGGAGCTGGTTTCTCACCGTGGCCCCCCTTCCCCTCTCCCCATTATCGGTACCTCCCTTGCGATCAGTACCTAGCACAACTGCCAGTTTTTGTTTGCTTGCTTGCTTCCCACATAATCCATATTTTTCCTTTCAATGGGGAAAAAAAACTGATAATCTTATATCAGCAGCACACTTTTCATATTTGTTAAGCATGCGGCATTTATATTTAATATGTTCAGATATATCCAGCTCCCAGGAAGTTTCATTCACTGAAATATGTCTGTGTCAATAAAGTGGATTACAAATCCAGAGCCAAACGTAGAAAATTGCATATTATAATTTACACCTTCAAATTCAAGAGTCTACATTTCAGACATTTATTGTTAACTATACTGCTGTGTCCATATTATATATTTACTTGGATGAGTGTAGTTGCACAGTGTAAACATGCATTTTATCTGGATATGAACGCAAGTGTATAGTTAAAATAAATGCATAAGAAACAGGCACTTGTATATGCATTTTCAATATGTGTGCTTGTGTGTGTCTGTGTATACACACACACACACACTATATATATATATATATATATATATATATATATATATATATATATATATATATATATATATATATATATATATATATATATACACACACACACTATATACACATATACATACACACATACACACACACACACTTTCACACTTTTGATGCTCTGGCAAACCCACACCGGGAAGCAACTTTCAGTCCCTGGAGCCCATATTTTCTGAAGTGACTGGTGATTTTAGATGCCCTGTTTGAGATGCTTCAAAGGGGCTTGATTTTTGAAAGGGCAAATGAAGGGCACTTTGTGAAAATCAGGCTCTTTTAAGATGTCTCAAATTTTGCACCCAAAACCACTAATTACTTTTGAAAACATAGGCGCCTACAGTGAGAATGCTCTGCCCCAAGCACCTTCTCTATCAGACTAGAGGGCTGTTAGCTTAGCTGCCTCACTCAATTACAGCTGTCACAGTACACGCACACACTTCACATTTTGTATTCTCCCCCTACTGAACTCTGCTACATAAAACACAGTGGAGCTAACCATGTGTAGCTGGCTTTTGGTAACTGGGTACCTTTTAGACTGGAGAAAATAAAATCTACTTTGCCCTTTTCGAACATTCTTCCCTCCCCTCTCCCATTTGACCTTCCAAGTTTTCAAAAATAACAGTAGTAATCCAGCTTCTAGAGGCTCTATAATGAAAATCACAAATAAGGAGGTAGTATTGACACTGCTAGATTATACCTTCCTTGTTCCTCCTCATGTCCTGCCAATTAAAGTGTTTAGGGTAATGTGTTATCCCGGTTGATGCAATTGGATTTTGGGGATGGGGGGAAATGGTTCAGTGAATGGAAGGACGGACACACATCGGACCACAAGGCACAGAGGACAGGGGAATGCAATGCCAGTGACCGGGGAAACACAGCGGGCAATAAAAGGAGTCAGGGCACCTGCACTCACCTTTCCTTCCCTAAGGCTCCTGGCTTGAAGTTATTTCAGTGTTGTTGCCTAGAGAGCGTGCAAGGTGGGGCAGCAGCATCTCCTCCTCCCTCAGTGAGCGTGCGGCCAGGGGGTGCCTCCCTTCTGCAGCACCCGGGCACACCCGGTCCTGGACGGCTCCTAGGCTCCGTTTCAGCAGATCCCACTTTTAAAAATGCACCTGCGCTGCCTACACATCCCGGGCTGGCTGCAGACAGGGAGAGAGCCCAGCCCCCTGCTCCAAGCGGCAGCATTAACATCCACGGCCACACGGGGGCGCGTCTCCACCAAAGCACCGAGCGGCTCGCTCTCCCCCCTCCCCCTCCATTCCCTGCCCCTGTCAGTCACTGACCAGCCCCAGGGAATCCCCCCTCCCGCCTCCCCCTTCATTCCCTGCCCCTGTCAGTCACTGACCAGCCCCAGGGAATCCCCCCTCCATTCCCTGCCCCTGTCAGTCACTGACCAGCCCCAGGGAATCGCCCCTCCCCCTCCATTCCCTGCCCCTGTCAGTCACTGACCAGCCCCAGGGAATCCCCCCTCCATTCCCTGCCCCTGTCAGTCACTGACCAGCCCCAGGGAATCGCCCCTCCCCCTCCATTCCCTGCCCCTGTCAGTCACTGACCAGCCCCAGGGAATCCCCCCTCCCCCTCCATTCCCTGCCCCTGTCAGTCACTGACCAGCCCCAGGGAATCCCCCCTCCCCCCCTCCATTCCCTGCCCCTGTCAGTCACTGACCAGCCCCAGGGAATCCCCCCTCCCCCCTCCATTCCCTGCCCCTGTCAGTCACTGACCAGCCCCAGGGAATCCCCCATCCCCCCTCCATTCCCTGCCCCTGTCAGTCACTGACCAGCCCCAGGGAATCCCCCCTCCTCCCTCCCCCTCCATTCCCTGCCCCTGTCAGTCACTGACCAGCCCCAGGGAATCCCCCATCCCCCCTCCATTCCCTGCCCCTGTCAGTCACTGACCAGCCCCAGGGAATCCCCCCTCCCCCTCCCCCTCCCCCTTCCCCTCCATTCCCTGCCCCTGTCAGTCACTGACCAGCCCCAGGGAATCCCCCATCCCCCCTCTATTCCCTGCCCCTGTCAGTCACTGTCCAGCCCCAGGGAATCCCCCATCCCCCCTCCATTCCCTGCCCCTGTCAGTCACTGACCAGCCCCAGGGAATCCCCCCTCCCCCCTCCATTCCCTGCCCCTGTCAGTCACTGACCAGCCCCAGGGAATCCCCCCTCCCCCCCCTCCATTCCCTGCCCCTGTCAGTCACTGACCAGCCCCAGGGAATCCCCCCTCCCCCCTCCATTCCCTGCCCCTGTCAGTCACTGACCAGCCCCAGGGAATCCCCCATCCCCCCTCCATTCCCTGCCCCTGTCAGTCACTGACCAGCCCCAGGGAATCCCCCATCCCCCCTCCATTCCCTGCCCCTGTCAGTCACTGACCAGCCCCAGGGAATCCCCCCTCCTCCCTCCCCCTCCATTCCCTGCCCCTGTCAGTCACTGACCAGCCCCAGGGAATCCCCCATCCCCCCTCCATTCCCTGCCCCTGTCAGTCACTGACCAGCCCCAGGGAATCCCCCCTCCCCCTCCCCCCTCCCCCTTCCCCTCCATTCCCTGCCCCTGTCAGTCACTGACCAGCCCCAGGGAATCCCCCATCCCCCCTCTATTCCCTGCCCCTGTCAGTCACTGTCCAGCCCCAGGGAATCGCCCATCCCCCCTCCATTCCCTGCCCCTGTCAGTCACTGACCAGCCCCAGGGAATCCCCCCTCCCCCTCCATTCCCTGCCCCTGTCACTGACCAGCCCCAGGGAATCCCCCCTCCCCCTCCCCCTCCATTCCCCGCCCCTGTCAGTCACTGACCAGCCCCAGGGAATCCCCCATCCCCCCTCCATTCCCTGCCCCTGTCAGTCACTGACCAGCCCCAGGGAATCCCCCCTCCTCCCTCCCCCTCCATTCCCTGCCCCTGTCAGTCACTGACCAGCCCCAGGGAATCCCCCATCCCCCCTCCATTCCCTGCCCCTGTCAGTCACTGACCAGCCCCAGGGAATCCCCCCTCCCCCTCCCCCTCCCCCTTCCCCTCCATTCCCTGCCCCTGTCAGTCACTGACCAGCCCCAGGGAATCCCCCATCCCCCCTCTATTCCCTGCCCCTGTCAGTCACTGTCCAGCCCCAGGGAATCGCCCATCCCCCCTCCATTCCCTGCCCCTGTCAGTCACTGACCAGCCCCAGGGAATCCCCCCTCCTCCCTCCATTCCCTGCCCCTGTCAGTCACTGACCAGCCCCAGGGAATCCCCCCTCCCCTTCCATTCCCTGTCCCTGTCAATCACTGACCAGCCCCAGGGAATCCCCCCTCCCCCTCCATTCCCTGCCCCTGTCAGTCACTGACCAGCCCCAGGGAATCCCCCCTCCCCCTCCATTCCCTGCCCCTGTCAGTCACTGACCAGCCCCAGGGAATCCCCCCTCCATTCCCTGCCCTTGTCAGTCACTGACCAGCCCCAGGGAATCCCCCCTCCCCCTCCATTCCCTGCCCTTGTCAGTCACTGACCAGCCCCAGGGAATCCCCCCTCCATTCCCTGCCCTTGTCAGTCACTGACCAGCCCCAGGAAATCTCCCCTCCCAAATCCATTCCCTGACCCAGGTTAGTCACTGGCGAGCCCCAGGGAATCATAGAATGATAGGACTGGAAGGGACACTAATAGGTCATCTAGTCCAGTCCCCTGCACTCATGGCAGGACTAAGTATTATCAGACCATTTCTGACAGGTGTTTCTCTAACGAACCTGTTCTTAAATATCTCCAACTAGCAAAAATACCCGGCGTTGCTCGGGGTATTTGTAATTGGAAACTGGGATGTAAAAAGACTATAATGTTTTTTATTAATACAAATTTTGTTCAGAAGTCTCATTTTGTCTAATTAATTTAATTCTCTTGCATTTAGATGTGGGGGGAGGTAGAGAGAGCTGAGCGATTGCGGGGGCTGTTGGAGGGGGGGGGAGGGGGGGAGATTTTAAAATTTTTCGATTCTTACCTGAGGGGGAGAGAGCTGAGCGAGTGCGGGGTCCATTGGATGGGGGAGGGGGGAAAGAGCTGATCGAGTGGGGGGGCCGTTGCAGTGGGGGCAGGGGTGAAAGAGCAGAGTAAGTGTGGGGGCCGTTGGAGGGGGGAGAGAGCTGAGCGAGTGTGGGAGCCGTTGGAGGGAGGGAGGGGGGAGAGAGCTGAGCGAGTGTGGGGGCCATTGGAGGGAGGGAGGGAGGGGGAGAGAGCTGAGCGAGTGGGGGGGCCGTTGGAGGGGGGAGGGGGAGAGAGCTGAGTGAGTGCGGGGGCCGTTGGAGGGGGGGAAGGGGGAGAGAGCTGAGCGAGTGTGGGGGCCGTTGAAGGGGGGAAGGGGGCAGAGAGCTGAGCAAGTGCGGGGGCCATTGGAGGGGGGGTATTATTACATCATAACTGTGTCACAGAGAACAGCAGGTGTTAACCTGCTGCCCAGCTGATGTTAATGGGCTTTAAAGAATTTTACCCCTAGGGGGCGTCAGAGGTGAGATTTGAAAAATTTTCGATTCTTACCCTGATTAGGACCCTAAAGCCTATAACTGTACCAAATTTCAAGTCTCTAGCTCAAACGGTGTGGAAGGAGTAAGGGAACATACATACATGCGTACACACACGCATACACCATTTGACTTTTATATATATAGATGATGGAGATTCCACAACCTCCACTCCTGGAGCGGCCCCAGGGACAGCCACAGCAGCTGGGACCACTGCTCCGCTGTTGCCTGGCAGTGGTCCCAGGCCAGCCAGAGCAGCCACAGTTTGTGGCCCATGTAGCAGTCCCCAGATGGCTGTCTGGAGCAGCCATGGTCCCGCTGGCCCTGGCAGTGGTCCCTGGGTAGCCAGTTGGAGCAGCCATGGTCCACAGATCCCAGAAACTGGTGTCACTATCCTGGGTTTCCCCCCTCCAGCAGTGGCCCCCTTCATTACCCCCAGCAGTGGCCCCACTGAACCACACTCCACCCCCAGCAGCAGTCCCTGTGCCCACAGGTGCCTACTTTTGTCGATGCCAGTGCATGCTCGGCACCCGCCACCACCACAACTCCACTCTGCTCCTAAAGTCTGCGCTCCAACTCCACCCGTTCCTGCCCCATTGGACCCCTTCCCAAAGCCTCAGCCCGCCTCCGCCTTCTCCCCTGAGCACACTGTGTCCCCCCTCCTCTCCCCTCCCTTCCAGGCTTGCTGCGCAAAACAGCTGTTTTGGAGCACAAGCGCTGGGATATGGAAGAAACAGGACACACCGGCGCGCTCAGGGGAGGAGGCAGAGCAGAGGTGAGTTGGGTTGGGGGGGGGGGAGCTGCCGGTGGGTGCAGAGCACCCACCAATTTTTCCCCATGGGTGCTTCAGCCCCGGAGCACGCACGGAGTCAATGCCTATGCCTGTGTCCCTCCCCCCCCCCCCAGCACTTCTCCCCCAAGGTTTAATCACAGCTATTTTTTGTATAAGTAATGGACAAGTCACAGGTCATTAATTGTTGTTTATTGCCCACGACCTGTCCATGTCTTTTACTAAAAATACCTGTGACTAAATTGTAGCCTTACCCATGAGAAACGGGACCTTCCTGGAGGTGTGTGAGGAGCTTCCATCAAACCTTGAACACCAGAATACTCGATTTAAGGACCCCCATACCTTTTGAGAAGTGGGTTGTTATTCCCTGTGGCACTAGCTACCTCGGACAGCTATAGGTCCATGTCAAACTAATCTGGGGGCTGGGGTGGGGATCCACGATAGTGGTCGTGGTTTGCGAGGCAGGGAACATTGTAGTTAACCCAGGGGTGGTTGGTGTAAGTAACATTTCCGAAATAATAGCTACTTTTGAGAGGCATGGGTTTCCAAACTGCACAGGGCCATTGATGGAACTCAAGTCCCAGTATTTGCCCCACCATTAGGGGCAAGTGAATATGTGAACAGAAAAGGGTACTACAGTAGAGCCTCAGAGTTACAAACAACAGAGTTACACACTGACCACTCAACCAAACACCTCATTTGGAACTGGAAGTATGCAATCAGGCAGCATCAGAAACCAAAAATAAAAAAATACAGTACAGAATTGTGTTAAATGTAAACATCTAAAAAAATACAGGGAAAGTTTTAAAAAAGATTTGACAAAGTAAGGAAACTGTTTCTATGCTTGTTTCATTTAAAGTAAGATGGTTAAAAGCAGCATTTTCTTCTGCATAATAACATTTTAAAGCTGTATTAAGTCAATGTTCAGTTCTAAACATCTGAAAGAACAACCATACTGTTTCATTCAGAGTTAGGAACATTTGAGAGTTGCGAACAATCTCCATTCCTGAGGTGTTCATAACTCTGAGGTTCAACCGTATTCCATTGTTCTGCAAGGCCCTGTGGACCACTGAGATTTATGAACACTGAAGTGGGGTGCACTGATAAGGTTCATGACACAAGTGTGCTGAGGAGATCCGGATTGTAAATGAAGGTGAAAATGGGGACTTCATTCCAAACAAACAAAGTTGTCCTGTATAGTGTATCTGCACCAACTGTTATTTTGCATACCCACTCATGACTTGGCTTATGAAACCATACCCTGTTGTCTATGATCCCGGGAAAAGGGATTTAAACTCATGAAAAAAGGAATCCCAACCTCTCTTGGTTGGAAGCACTGGAAAGCACATTTGGGTGAGATAAACTTCCTGAGACAGGTTAGCCTGTTAAATTTAATCTCTAGAAAGCATGTTATGATATTTTTTATATATAATCTTTCTGTTTCCAGTATCCTTACTCATTAGCTCTTAAATCCTAACCTTTGACAATAAACATAAGATTGTTTTCACTATAAATGTAACTCAGTGCTGTGGTATTACACAAAGAGCTGATCCTGGGTTGAACCATTCAAGCTCGTGTGTATGCCGTCCCTGTGAGGACAGAAAACCTGGTACTTCTGTGAGTGTTCAGTGGATAAGGGCTGGACACTAAAGCAGAACACTTCAAAGGCGGTTGAGGGCAGGGGACACCTACTATTCAACCTACAAAGTAAAATAAGGGCTGGTATAGCCCAGAGGAGATTGTTTGGGTGGGTAGCAGACTGGAGGTGTCAGGGAGACGACACTGAGTTTAGCACCAGCATGTTTCTCTCTTGATGAAGGCAGGTGGGTAACTAGGTGACTCACTGTCCTAGGCATCCCGAGAAAGTGTCAATATATCCACCAGTTTCAGGCTGGTTTGTACTCAGGGCGGTTAGCCTGTGCTGCTGCTTGCCGCCACCTGGGCTCCTGAGGCTACTCTACTATTTATACTTGCCCTAGCTTGATGACAGCTAGTCCGAGTATATGCATGGGAGCTAGGAATCACATCCCTAGCTCTTAGTGCAGATGTACAGTTAGAGGCAAGTCAGGACTGAGGCACGACAGCTGGCTCCTGTGGCACAGTTTACACTGTGGCTGCCTGTCCTGTGATGGTCCTGTAGAAATTCAGCTCCATTCTCAAGCACTACATTGTGATTAAAAAGCTAAACACACGCAATCTGTCACTGGGCTCTCAAAACAGATTTCCCAGAAGGTTCCTGTTGGGGAGCTCCCTTTGGCCATTAGATGAAGACCTCCTCTGAAATCAGAAACCTCAGTGTCCTTTTTGATCTTGCCTGTCTCTGAAAGCCCATTGTTTGAAATATTTAATGTTCTCTTTTGCTGCTTGCATAACACGGAGAGGCGAAGCATCTCATAATCTTAGCAGATTGCACTCCATCTGACTCATACATTTCTCACCCAAGAGAATCAGCTCTTACAATAATTTGTTTGCTGGACTGCATGGCAACTCTTACACTCAGCCTCAGGAAGCAGCAGCTCTGGGTACTGCCAGAAAACGAAGGAAGCCAGTTACTATACCATCTTTGCTATTGCTTAACTGCTTATTGGACCCAGGGCCTCTCTCAGTCTTCAAACAGACATTGGACACCAGCAATCAAAATGTGTGACAAAGGACCAAAATATGGAATCCTTGTAATTGGTTGCTTATTGCCCCGTAAGTGACAAGAACTACAAATCTGTTTTTAAGGCTGCTTTCTCATTGTGTGAATGAAATAACACTATGTTTTTTGAAAAAAAGAAAACTGGGAAAACAAGTTCTACCACAGCCAACCACAAGGTCCGCTTGCATAGCTCATCTGCAGACCGTAACACTCTTAGCAAAGGCCCCTACCAATTGAGCTACAAGAGTAATCGTTGTTGTCAGTGTGGACCAGCTACTAGAAGTCACTAAAACACCGACTTTTCCAGTAAGTTACAAACTATTTTCTAGACCAGGGGTCTCAAACTCAAATGACCACGAGGGCCGCATGAGGACTAGTGCACTGGCCCGAGGGCCGCACCACTGACACATGCACATACCCTCACTGTCCCGGCTCTGCCCCCACTCCACCCCTTCCATGAGGACTAGTGCACTGGCCCGAGGGCCGCACCACTGACACACGCACATACCCTCACTGCCCCGGCTCCGCCCCCACTCCACCCCTTCCAAGAGTTCCCACCCCTGCCCCACCTCCTCCTCTGAGCACGCAGCTCCCCATTCCCTCCTGGAAAGCACTAGGTACCACCAACAGCTGTTTGGCAAACAAAGCAAGAGCAATATAGGAAGTCCAGAGCTAGAAACACGCGCTGCCCAGCCAGGCAGCAGAGAAGCCTCTGCTTCTGGCCCCTCCCTCCCGCAAACTGCTATGGGGGGGGGGAACAGGAAGCCTGGCGGGCCGCAGGGAAGGGCTTCGCGGGCCACATGTGGCCCCCGGGCCGCATGTTTGAGACCCCTGTTCTAGACAACAGTAGAATATTGGAGATCATTTGTTGGATCCAGGACTAATACTCAGAAGTTCCTGGCTCCCAGTTCTGTGGTCTGGCCAGTAGACCAGACTTCTCTCTCCTTTAGTTGACCTCATCAGGCCAAAAGGTGACCTCCATACTCATGCTGGTAGTCCCATTGAATGAAATGGGACTAAATGTGTGATTAAGGCAAGCAAACTTTAGCCCATTGTACTGAAATTCATTTAAGGAATTAACTTCTTAAAATGGCCTAAAACAAACTCTTAACTTCAATACATGTAGCCATCAATAAAACAGAAACTCAAATCAAGGTATAGAAGCAACAAATACTTGATATTTAAATAATAGCTAGTTTGCCTCATATAACTAGTGGATCCTTTCTATCTATCTATCTATATATATAAAAGTCAAATGGTGTATGTATGTATGTATGAATGTATGTAAGCTTACTCCTTCCACACCGTTTGAGCTAGGGACTTGAAATTTGGTACAGTTAGAGGTCTTGGGGTCCTAATGGTCGTAAGGGTCGAAAATTTTTCAAATCTCACCTCTGACGCCCCCCAGGGGTGAAATTCTTTAAAGGCCAATCACATCAGCTGGGCAGCTATGTTGTTATGATGTCATAATATCCCCTCCAACAGACACCGCACTTGCTCAGCTCTGCCCCTCCCTCCTCCAACGGAACCCCGGAATCCCTCAGCTCTCTCCCCCCTCCAATGGAACCCCGGAATCCCTCAGCTCTGTGCCCCCTCCCTCCTCTGACGGAACCCCGGAATCCCTCAGCTCTGTGCCTCCTGCCCAACTCCGACGGACCTGAGTTGGGTTTGGTCGGAGGGTAAATGATGTAGGGGTGTCGGGTTTGGTCAGGGGGTGAGGTGGGGGTGTTGGGTTTGGTCGGGGGGGTGAGGTGTGGGTGTCGGGTTTGGTCGGGGGGTAAGTGAGCCGGGGGTGTTGGGTTTGGTCTGGGGGGGTGGGAAGGTGTCGGTGGGTGAGGGGTGAGGTGTGGGGGTTGGGGTTGGTCAGGGGGTGTTGGGTTTGGTGGGGGGGTAAGGTGGGAGTGTTGGGTTTGGTTGGGGGGCGAGGAGGGGGGTTGGGGTTGGTCGAGGGGTAAGTGAGGTGTGGGTGTCGGGTTTGTTTGTGGTGGTAGGTAGGGGTGTCAGGTTTGGTTGTGGGGGGGAAGTGAGGTGGGTTTGTCAGGTTTGGTCTACGGGGGGTGAGGTGTGGGTGTTGGTCAGGGGGTGTTGGGGTTGGTAGGGGGGAGATGTGGGGGTGTTGGGTTTGGGTGGGGGGTGAAAATGTGAGTTGGGGTTGGTTGAGGGGTAAGTGAGGTGGGGGTGTCGGGTTTGGTCGGGGGGGTGAGGTGGGGGTGTCAGGTTTGCTCTCTGCCCCCATCCAACGGACCCCACACTCGCTCAGCTCTCTGCCCCCTCCCCACCTCCAACTGACCCGAGCAACACCGGGTATTTTCGCTAGTCTATATATATAAAAGTCAAATGGTGTATGTATGTATGTAAGCTTACTCCTTCCACACCGTTTGAGCTAGAGACTTGAAATTTGGTACAGTTAGAGGTCTTCGGGTCCTAATGACCGTAAGGGTTGAAAATTTTTCAAATCTCACCTCTGACGCCCCCCAGGGGTGAAATTCTTTAAAGGCCAATCACATCAGCTGGGCAGCTATGTTGTTATGATGTCATAATACCCCCTCCAATGGACCCCGCACTCGCTCAGCTCTCTGACCCTCCCCCCTCCAATGGAACCCCGGAATCCCTCAGCTCTCTGCCCCCTCCCCCCTCTGATGGAACCCCGGAATCCCTCAGCTCTCTGCCCCCTGTCCACCTCCGACGGACCCGAGTTGGGTTTGGTCAGAGGGTAAGTGAGGTAGGGGTGTCGGGTTTGGTCGGGGGGTGAGGTGGGGTGTCGGGTTTGGTCAGGGGGGTAAGTGAGCCGGGGATGTTGGGTTTGGTCTGGGGGGGTGGGAAGGTGTCTGGGTGGGTGAGGGGTGAGGTGTGGGGGTTGGGGTTGGTCAGGGGGTGTTGGGTTTGGTGGGGGAGGCGAAGAGGGGGGGTCAGGGTTAGTTTATGGGGGGTAAGTGAGGTGTGGGTGTCGGGTTTGTTTGTGGTGGTAGGTAGGGGTGTCGGGTTTGGTTGGGGGGGAAAGTGAGGTGGGTGTGTCAGGTTTGGTCTACGGGGGGGTGAGGTGTGGGTGTTGTTCAGGGGGTATTGGTAGGGGGGTGACGTGGGGGTGTTGGGTTTGGGTGGGGGGGGTGAAAATGTGAGTCGGGGTTGGTTGAGGGGTAAGTGAGGTGAGGTGTCTGGTTTGGTCGGGGGGGGTGAGGTGGTGGTGTCGGGTTTGCTCTCTGCCCCCATCCAACGGACCCCGCACTCGCTCAGCTCTCTGCCCCCTCCCCACCTCCGACTCACCCGAGCAACGCCGGGTATTTTTGCTAGTATTTTATATCTTTTTCCTCCCCTAGTCTCATTTCCAAGACCAAAACGACACAGGGACTGTTAAAAACCAGGCAATTAAACTGTATTAGTACCAATACATTATCATTCTGATTACTGCTGCTAATACTATGGGCTCCTCTCCAACAAAGCACTCAGAATGAATTTTAACCATGTGAGTAGTCCCATTGACATCTGTGATTAAGTGCTTTGCTTGATCAGGGCGATAGCACCCTTTGGACTTTATTCTGTCTGGTAACATGCTCAGTTACCTGTCCATGGTACTGAAGTCTTAATGGCAACATACGAGTCCTGTGTGGAGAATTTTCAGTTTGGTTTCAGGATGGTCTGATTGTTGTTCTATAGCTCTGATTTGCTCTGGCCTAGCATAATCTAGACAGACTCTCACACTGATGTGCACAATACTTAGAGTAATAATAGTGCTTTGCAGTTCTGCATCACCCTTCGCCACAGGGATCTGACTGAGGTATACAGAATAATGAATTGCACAGAAATGGTAAATTGGAGGCTCCCACTGACTCAGTCTCATCATGTCAGAAGAATGAAATTGAAAAGCAACAAATTTAAAAGAAAAATAAATACTCCCCACCCCCACCACATCTAATTTCCCAGTGAATGTCATTCCCTAGGTAATACTTTCTCTGGAACTGCCTGGTCACTAATGGACTCTTTACTGGGAATTAACCTTATAGGAGCCTTTTCAGATGTGCTCTTCTACTAAACTGATCCATTAAATCCAGGAGATACAAGTAGCTGCTGGCCTCAAGTAGTTATTTTGCAGCAGAGCCCACCCATCCCCTGGCCAGCGGGTGTTTTGTGTTCCCATTAAGTTTCCCCCAGCTCTTCCCTTTTATTCCTGAGGTGGTGAATTGCCTCTGATGTTACTATCCCATCTCTTAACACTAAGGAAGCTATTCATAGGGTAGCAGCAGCAGAAGAATAAGAAGGGAGAAATGAGAGACAGCAGTTCCACTCATACCTGTCCTGAGATAGAGGCCTATTAAAATCTGAGGAGACCTGGGTAGTAAACAGAGATTCTGACTGGAATCCACAAAGGATACACTCACTGATTACATTATTTTTTGCTCTTTTACAAAGGGAAAGAAACATATTTTGTTCTAAGATGCTGCATCCTGTCAGCTCGTGTCTATTTGCAACATCACTCAGTTTTTGTTAATGGTTATTCATCAGGACTAAAAATTAGATATTTTTGAGATGTGAAACCTGCTGAGATGTGACATACTTAGTGTTCTGTTTAAATATAAACAATATTATACACACACAAAAAAACACTATGTTTAAAATAACTATCTCAAATTGGTAAAGTCAAATATTCAACAGTTAGGAAATGCCAAAGAAAATGTTGCTAATTTTTTTAATATTGAAAAACATTTTAAACATTTTTCCTTTTGCATCATTTTCAGAACTGGGTGGACTATTTTGGCTGAAATTTTTTAAAACATTTAGCCTCGGACAGACACCCAGCTTGGAAAACTTCAGTCCAGAGGTTTGAAGTTTAACAAAGTTATAAGCAACTGAAAACAGGGTCTTACAATGGGAAGTGTTGAGGAACCTAATAGCAGGTGGTGCTACCAGCCCCACTTATCAAGAAGTGATATCTGTGTTATGACTCCCTTAGTATTTGTGATTAACTCTATTTTCTCCTCCACCTTTTTTTTAATTTTTTTTTTAATTTTTTTTTAATTTTTTTTTTCAGACCCTGAAACCTTCAGTCACCAGAGTCCAGCACATTTATATTTTCCCTGTCAGATGTTTTCCCTCAGCATTCTGCATGTATGTGCTTAACTGACTGTGCACACATAGGGTCTGATTTTCAGTAATGACCTCTGTTTTTGTGGGAGCAATTTTGTACCTCCAAATAACTGCACCTGCCTATGCATATTCTCAGTGTACCGACAGTAATGGTTGTTACCCATCTAACCACCTGTTTGCATAGGCAACTCATTGCCAGTACAAAAATAGGAGCACAACTATTTGCTGGTAGAAAACAAAACAGAAGCCAGACTGAGGCTCAGATGAAAATCAAGCCCATAAGTGTCCTTCTCTGAAGTTGGAGAAAACCACAGAGATTAGTGGAGCTACATTTTGGGTAACTGCATCAGATGTTTAACATCACCTACAACAGGGTACAAATTTCAGGATATGAAGGGAAATCCCATATACAATCAGAACTGCAGGGAGAATTTGGTGGGAGAAACCCAAAACTGAAATTTACTCAGAGCACTGGGATTAACACAATAAGCATCATGAGGTGTTTATGGAAAGTTAACAGTCAGCAACTCAAGGTCCCCTGGCATCATATCAAAGCAGTGGGGTAAGGCCACACAGGTCTAGAACCCAGACCTTAGATTTCCTAAGCAGCTGATGTCATCAAGCATCCATACAGCAGCACCTGCAACCAGCTTGCACTCCACCTCCCATAACCTGTTATGAAGACAGCCCTGGGAAGTTCCACCTCAAGTGTTTGACAGACAGCAGTGCCATGGCGCCTGATTGGCACCTTGCCCTACATAAAACCAAGGGGCATGCCAAGAAGTGTTTGGCCAAGTGTGGATTTTCTGTTGCTGTTACAACCTGCTCCTTGATTTTGAATTCCTGGCTTGATCTCATCTTGATTTGGACTTTTCCTCCTGAGTCAGACCCTGAAACCTGACTCTGATTTGGACCCTTGATATTGACCCTGGCCTGGATCTGACTATGAACACTTCGGCTACTCCTAGCCTCAGCTTTGCCCCTGCTTTGATCCTTGGCCATGACTCTCCTTGGTGGGATCCTGACAACTGGTTCAATGTTGATTTAGCAGGGGGAGGGCCAGTGCCGAGCCACATCCAAATTCTCTAGCACATTCAAGATTTCCTAAGTGCTACCCGGGCCCAGCTTTGCTTAGTGTGGGGAATCTCAAAGGATCCCAGTACAATATGGCTGCCCCCAAATTTAACATTTTATTGACATTCAGACTAAGAGCAAAATCCTCTTCTGTTGACTGCTCTGTGCATTTGTATGCATCTGTTCCACAAACAAAACATCTGATATCAGAGGGAATGCCACCCATGAAACAGAGACAACATACATGAGTTCTGTGCAAATTAAGAAACTCCATGCAGTTGGGAGAGGAAAATGTTGATGTAAGATAATAACCAGTACTCTTGGCAAATCTTAGGGAACTTCTACAGACACAGTGGTGTTCCTATATAAATGTACTAAAAACAGACAAGTAAGTAGCTGTCATTTGATTTGTGTGTTGAGCAGTAGCCAGATATAGGCATCACCAAAAAAATGGCTGACACAGTCATTCTTGAAAGAATTAAACAAACCACAAGGCTGGTGGAATTATTGACTAAAACATAACCACTGAAGATGCTTTCGTAGCCTGAAAGCATAATCAGGAAAAAAGCAACAGATTATAACTACCACTATTAATGTGACTGAAAGAAACCACTAGAGTGACCAGATGTCCCGATTTTATAGGGACAGTCCTGATTTGGGGGTCTTTTTCTTATATAGGCTCCTATTACACACACCCTGTCCTGGTTTTTCACTCTTGCTGCCTGGTCACCCTAGAAACCACTAACCAGGCAAACTAGCCCGCTATTATATTGACAGTTGTGTTCCACAGTGTCTTATAATGAATGACCTCAGTAACATTATTAGAAAGCATTTAAGGTTGTTTAGGATGGAGTGCTGCATATTTCTAACAGTAGAATTTTTCCTACTAAGGGTCAGATCACCAGGTGGCGTGAATCAATCCAGTAAAATCAATGGAGCATTTTACAATGGTTCGGGATCTAGCCCCCCAGTGTGTCTCAAGTTTGATGAATTAAGTCTTGTGTCAGTAAGAAATAGGCCTCCGTAGTAGAGAGTATTGCATTGCTGGAATGGTGCCTTGCTCTGAAACATCCAGCACTGGCCGTTGATAGAGTCTGGATATTAGGTTAGATAGGTCACTGGTCTGGTCTGATGTGGACATTTTTATTTTATCGCTGTGTATGAATTAACCAATACGATATATGCTGTGTGATTGTCCAGTTGTTGTAAGGGGTGTCTCCTGTCTGACTATATGTTGTGAATCTAGTCTGTTAGGAAAAACACACAGGAAATGAAACCATGACTAGAATCAGGACTCCTCTGGGTAAACCATGTCAGGGTGGTTCAGAAAGGATGGCTGTAAAGAGCCTACTGTCCTTAGCTCTAGCCAGCTTGTACAACTCTTTTACCAAGGCTGGGACCCTAAGATCAAAATGACACTAAAGAGCTAAAGTCACTCTGCAGTTGTCAGGAGCTGTCTGGGGGATCAGGTTGGCACAGGGGGAGTTAGAATAAATTGGACCCCGTGTGGCTAGCACTGGAGGTGAGGGGGATGGTTAGAAGCTCTAGGTAGATAGGCCTGTTCCATTGTTTTAAAATCCTAGTCTCCAATGCTATGAGGGTTTTTTTTGTTAAGAATAAATGATACTTTGTTCTGAAAAGTCTGTAGGGGATCTGTGACCAGTGGTATATACGGGGTGACCAAAGGCCAGAACTGCTCGTGCTAAACCTAAGCCAAGCCTGCTGAAGCAATCATGTTGAGTACACAGGGATCTGTAATCCAGGTCCTGGTCTAAGAATGAGAAAATCGAGTACTTTTCCCCTGAGAGAGGTGAGAGCTCAAGGCTTGTCATCTGTGGGAGCACGCTTATCCCCGGAGAGGGGACAGCAGTGCTGCCGGCCAGGTAACTAAGTATTACTCATTGCTGTATACCAGCGGTGTCCAATAGAAATTTGACGCTAGCCACATTTGTGGTTTTGAATTTTTCTTATTCGCCAGATTATAAAAAAGGATTAAAAAACATACTACAAATGACGTTTCAAATTATTTTTTATTAATATAAAAATAAGTAGATACTACAAAAAATATGAATAGGTACTACTAATACAAAATTACTTCAGTCTGACACTTTGCATTCTTTTTCTTGTACCAGAACCCTAAAATCTGGTATGCACATGTATTAGCCACAATTCAATAGCCTATTAGCCACATGTGGCTAGTGGCAAACATATTGGACACCACTGCTGTATACTGTTAACTATTACATTGTACAGATACTCTTAATTTTAATACAATAAAACTATTTTGTTTCCCAATTCAGACTTTACCTATTATTGTACATATCTCTGCTGCAAGGGGGCTGTAGTTTGTACTAGAGGCAGGTCTCATTGATAGTGTTAGGCATTGAGCTTCTCCACTTTGACTGACTGACCAAAACCCATCACTGGAACTGGAATTGTCCATGAGATGCTCTATAATTCAAACAGTACCATCTAAAGATGGCAGGGAAGAGGTCTTAACTCAAATCAACAGCCATAATGACACATACAATAAGACCACGTGTTGCATATCAAGTGTGCCTGTCGTACCTTTTGTGAGTTTAAGTGTGTGTGTGTGTAAATTCTAAGAATTATAATAGTTGATTTCTATTTGTTAATTTCTGTGAAGTGGCTTGTTTGCTAATCTCTGTATAGTCTATGGGCAGATTTATCGTATTTGGGTGGGTGTTTATCACAGAATCTTTTCTGTATCTTATAAAATAAATAATTTTGTCTGCAAAGGGCACATCCTACCTATCCTACTGTAGGGTATGCACCAACTCCTATTCACACTTATGTAAAGCCTTCTGGAAATCTGAGACTTTCAATGAAATTTGCAAACATAAATTACCATTGTGAAGTAAGGAAGTATTATTCCCATTTTACAGATAAGTAAACTGAGGCACAGATTAAGTCTTACTTTCCTCAGCTATCCAATTATGGGAACCTCTGTTGTTGTTCTTTATGCCCAATTTGAGAGACCCAGAGATGAATTATCAAAGGTACAGAGTAACTCTCCTCTGAATTAAATGGGCATTTTGAATGCTTAGCACTCTGGAAAATCAGGCTCAAAATATCTCAAGTAGGACACTCAGAATTAAGCTATCACATTAGTGGACTGTTCTGTGATCTTCCACGACTTGCCCCAAACTGCATAATGAATCAACGGCAGAGTTTGGAATAAACTTCCAGTTTTGCACAATACCCATTAAACATTGCTAATGTAAGTCCAAGAGGAATTTAGACGGACATTCCAGTGTCTGGGTACTATGCCCAGCTCCCATTGACTGTGGACCAGACCCAATCTGTGGACACAATGAAATACAGTTCACAGTCCACTATACTGAATGAAAAGTGAGAAATGAATTCTAATTTTCCCCACGCTTCACACCCTGACAAAAATAGAAATGGTGTGTAGCGTAATGTGTCAGGGGGCACTACATCTCCCATTAACCATTTATTTATTACCATAAACCTGAATTATTCTCTGACTGCGGCAATGCTATGTTGCAGCATTGACGTTGTACATATCCAGCAGGCACACACGTCTGCAGTTTTCGCCTCTCAAAATAAGAATCAAGGAGAAGTAATCCAGGAAACTGTCAAGCTCAAGCAAGCTGCCAAAGGAGGTTATTTTTCCTTTTCCCCTTTCATTATTTTCCTGGCAAGCTGGACAAGGGCTGTTTTCTCGATCTGCAAAACCTAGCAATGGAAAATAAGTAGGTGGCACTACCATTTGTCTGGCCTGACTCACGGCTCTAATTCCAAATGTCATAAATGCTGGCAAGCAAGCTGAACCTCCAACACAACACATTAATTTCTCACAAGGCTGCTTGGCTTGATTGCCTTCTAATAGTGCCTTGGGGTGAGTAATTTTCCTCAGGGCCGGGCGGGGGGGGTGGCTGGGGGCGGGGACTGGGATTATTGTATTCTGGAAACCATTTGAAAAGATCAGCTATTAGGATACAATCTGGTGCATTCCAAAGGAAATATTGCCCAAGTGGTAGCGGCTTGAGGATTTGGGGCTGTGTAGTACTTAAAGCATGCTGTGGAGCAGCGCTTTCCACCCTTGTATTAGGGAGTTAGCTTGAGCTCCTCTCCAGTGCTGCCGGCTTTTGCTGGGGTGCCCATTTCTACATCTGGAAGCTCAAATCCGCACTTAGGTCTAAATTATTATGCCTAAAGCACAGGATTGAGACTCCTAATTGGACACCCTGCTGTGGTATGAATACCAGCCTCTCCCTTCACTAGACAAAAGGCTCATTTTAGCCCGATTCATTGTGGGCCTAACTGGCTCTGTAATCTCATAAAAATGCTAAATAGATCATCCCGTCAAAAAACACAGAGAGGTTCTGAAGCAACTTCCCTGCTTGGGGAGGTACTCTGGGAGTGTGCATGAATTTATAACACATGCTGCTCCCAAATTCTGCTCATGACAAAGGGTGATTTGCCGAAATCAGTCCCAGTTGCCAGCGCCTGTCGGTTGAAAAAGAGCTGTAATCATCGATGTTTTACAAGTCTCTTTAAATTCATCTCCGAGCTCTTTAAATTCCAGCCTGCAGAGGCAATGCGCTTTGCCTCATTCACTTGCACAGTTTGAATCAAAGGCCTGGCTGCTGAGCTGGGACATGTGCCTTTCCACTCTGCTGGCTTTTGCCTCAGTGCCTGCCCTGGGTACCAGAGTTTATCTTGCTCACTGACGTCAGAACGATCCTACCTGAACTTCAAGGAAGAGTTACCGTAAAAATCTACAAATCAAAGAGAAATATGCAAACTGGAGGGGAAGAGGCAGGAAAAAGAAAAGAAATATACACATTAAACTGCAGGTAATGCTGCACTAGACAGTCTAGATATCAGCCCTTCAGGGATATGCTAGGATGATGTAGCTCCCTCTATAAATAAGCCAGGTTTCGCTTTCCTATTTCAGTCAGTAAAAGTAGGGTTTATTTTTAGTAGCAATTGTACAGATCATTTCAAATCCTGTAACTGATCATTCATATCATGTGAATTCAAACTCATTATCCACTTGGGGTGAGAAGGAGAGAAGACATGACACCTCCACAAGTCTAAACACACTGGAATGTCAACAATGTAATGAAAGAACTGAGCATAACCTTCTCTGAGCCATTTCATTCAGATGCCAGCAGAGACCAAAGACTTGTTTACTGGTGTGATTCACAGCAGTAACAGACAGCAGGTGTCTGATAACTCCAAGATATGTTAATATTTTACACCTTAATATCTATTTTCATTTGAGGAGCTCAATGTTTACAAACACTAAGAGCTAAACATAGGTTTTGTACCACTATCACTATTTCAGTTAGAGTTTTTTTTAACCAATATACTTATACCATACATGCCCTACTGTAGACACAGTTAATCTATATATATAAAAGTCAAATGGTGTATGTATGTATGTATGTATGTACGTAAGCTTACTCCTTCCATACCGTTTGAGCCAGAGACTTGAAATTTGGTACAGTTAGGGGTCTTGGGGTCCTGATGGTCGTAAGGGTCGACAATTTTTCGAATCTCACCTCTGACGCCCCCCAGGGGTGAAAGTCTTTAAAGGCCAATCACATCAGCTGGGCAGCTATGTTGTTATGATGTCATAATACCCCCTCCAACAGACACCGCACTCGCTCAGCTCTCTGCCCCTCCCCCCTCTAACGGAACCCCGGAATCCCTCAGCTCTGTGCCCCCTCCCGCCTCCAATGGAACCCCGGAATCCCTCAGCTCTGTGCCCCCACCCCCCTCCGATGGAACCCCGGAATCCCTCAGCTCTGTGCCCCCTCCCCCCTCCGATGGAACCCCGGAATCCCTCAGCTCTGTGCCCCCTCTCCCCTCCGATGGAACCCCGGAATCCCTCAGCTCTCTGCCCCCTCCCCCCTCCGATGGAACCCTGGAATCCCTCAGCTCTGTGCCCCCTCCCTCCTCTGACGGAACCCCAGAATCCCTCAGCTCTGTGCCCCCAACCCACCTCCGACGGACCCGAGTTGGGTTTGGTCGGAGGGTAAGTGAGGTAGGGGTGTTGGGTTTGGCTGGGGGGGTGAGGTGGGGGTGTTGGGTTTGGTCGGGGGGGTGAGGTGGGGGTGTCGGGTTTGGTTGGGGGGGTGAGGTGGGGGTGTCAGGTTTGGTCGGGGGGTAAGTGAGCCGGGGGTGTTGGGTTTGGTCTGGGGGGGTGGGAAGGTGTCTGGGTGGGTGAGGGGTGGGGGTTGGGGTTGGTCAGGGGTGTTGGGTTTGGTGGGGGGGGTAAGGTGGGGGTGTTGGGTTTGGTTGTGGGGGTGAGGACGGGCGTCGGGGTTAGTCAAGGGGTAAGTGAGGTGTGGGTGTCAGGTTTGTTTGTGGTGGTAGGTAGGGGTGTCGGGTTTGGTTGGGGGGGGAAGTGAGGTGGGTGGGTGTCAGGTTTGGTGTACGGGGGGTGAGGTGTGGGTGTTGGTCAGGGGGTGTTGGAGTTGGTAGGGGGAGACGTGGGGGTGTTGGGTTTGGGTGGGGAGGTGAAAATGTGAGTCGGGGTTGGTCGAGGGGTAAGTGAGGTGGGGATGTCGGGTTTGGTCAGGGGGTGCGGTGGGGGTGTCGGGTTTGCTCTCTGCCCCCATCCAACGGACCCCGCACTCGCTCAGCTGTCTGCCCCCTCCCCACCTCCGACTGACCCGAGCAACGCCGGGCACTTTCGCTAGTATCTATATAATATGCCTTATAATGGCATATTTTATTCCCCTTCCTCTTGGGAATAAGCTATACTGATATATGCATAACTGTGTCCACACTAGCAGTATTGTACTGCTTAACTATACCATTATAATTAAACCTGTACATATTTTATATGACCATGTCAACACTACAAACTTTGGTCAATGCAAGTTACGTCAGCATAAAGCCATCACAGTCAGTATATTGCTCATGCGTGTGTATACCTGGCTACTTGCACCTGTGCTTCACGTACGCCCCAGGAATACTTGTGACCACACAGCTAAACACGATTGTCTTGAATGATGCAAACACAGTACAAACAATCCTCTAGTATTTGCAGAACTGCAGGAAGTACCACAGCAATGGAGGACACCATGATTTCTCTGAGGACAGATTGCTACGGGATATAACGAAAACCAGTTCAAGCTTGTTGGTAGTATTTATAGAGCAGCTGCTGGAGAAACAAGAACTGACTCTTGAGATTGCATCGTAATGTAGGTTTAGAACAATGAGCAGCGACCGCAGAACTTCCAGATGTGAAAGGATGCATTCCTGGACTTGTGTGCCAAGCTCACACCAGCCCACCAATGCATGGGCACCAGAATGAGAGCTGCATTGCCAGTTGTTCTATATAAATGTAAAATATGACTGTGGCATAACACACCCCTGTATTCATATTCTATACGCCACTGTAATAATCTTTGTACAAAGGATGCCTTGTAAGATGGTATTTGAAAACTCATAATTTGCTGGTCAGTATTATCCTGGTAAAATATGCATGGCAACATTGTATGTGAAGTTATAAGGTTTCCCTGTATGGTGTTATTAAGACGTTCCAAATCCCACAGCCCTTCCCAAACAGAGGTTGGCAAACAGGTTTGTCCTAAACAAGGGAATGTGTGCTCTGCTTAATTTGCATGAAGCAGTAAACAGTCATCAAGCAGGAAGAGAAGACAGAGGAAGTTCAAACAGGTGAAAAAAACAGCTGGGAACATCCTTCTACATAGTCTTTATCTCCTAGTGCCCAGCTGGAAATTGTCTTTCAAGAGGAGGATTGAAACTATAAAAAGGAAAGACAAACACCAAGGCACATCCCTTTCTCCCTGCCTATCACATTTACTGCACCTGAAGAGACAAAAGAAGCAGGTGATGGACTCTGAGGGAGGGGTCCTGACCGACAGGGTTTGGTTAGTCATCTGATGGAGCATGTAGTGAGAAACTTTGCTTGAATTCAGATATAGTTTGTTTGGCATTTAGTAGGCATCTTCTTGTAACCATTTCTGACTTATGTCTCATTACTTGTACTCAATCTCTCTTTGTAGTTCAACTCCTTTTACTAGACTCTAATACAATTCCTGCTTCCAGAGAACTTAACAGCAAAACTCTCTGACTTCAATGGGGGCAGGAGTTGGTCCAGGAGTCCCCACAGGTGAGTATAAGCAGGGCTTGAAATGAGAAGATGTTTAGGGATACAATCTGCCCCCACCTCCTTTATGTTGCCATCTCATGCACTAGAATCTCAGCTTCCATTTAAAAACAAATCCCTCAGCTATGACTGAGGGAGGTATAACTCAGTGGTTTGAGCATTGGCCTCCTAAACCCAAGGTTGTGAATTCAATCCTTGAGAGGGCCATTTTAGGATATGGGGCAAAAATCTATTAGAGGATTTAATTGGGGATTGGTCCTGCTTTGAGCAGGGGGCTGAACTAGATGATCTCCTGAGGTCCCTTCCAACTCTGATATTCAAGATATAACCAGTGCTAGTTGGGCACAGCCACATGTGTGATGGTCAGCAATCTCTTCCAAGCTGATTCTGGTCAGCTGGGGATTAAGTAGTTTGAGGCAATTAGTAGGCTCAGCTGGGTGATTTCCCTAAAAGGAAGAAGAGGGCTCAGTTGACTGAGGAGGGAGGGAGGGAGGTACCTGAAGGGGGAGGGCAGCTGGAAAGGAGGAGGCTCTGAGGTGGATGCTGAGAAAGGCTGACCAGTCATAGAAGGGAGTAAGAATCAAGTCTGGGAAGAGACAGAAAAGTAGAGGACTCCAGGGATGAAGCAGAGCAGGGTCAACAGCTTGCAAGGGAGCTGGTACTTGGAGGAAAAACCCTGGTAGGCAGCATCTGTAATCATCTTTCATATGGTTGGTGTAGAGCAGCAACTACAATTTCACCTAAAGTTGATTGAGCCAAATGGCTACATCAGGAGTAGCAGAATTTATTGCAGTAATGCCTCTTTCATATTTATAAATTGGGCAGTAGGTAGTGATCTGTTCAATGGTCTGTCATGGGGAACCACACTCGCACACTGGGGAGTCCTTGATTTTCAGTTTGTGCATTAGATATCTGCATCTACCTTGGTTGGTTTGAATTCAGTTCAGAGTTGACCATGGAAGATCAAATCCAGGATCTGGCACAAGCTGCTTACTTTTCAAGTCTTGTTTAGCCAAATCTGCTTTCCAAGCCTCCCTCTGATCATAGCCTAAATCAATGTTCCCAGAAAGGCTTGTGGGACTTAAAACATTGCAGGGTGGGTGGCTGGTGGTGGGGAGGTCTTGGTGAAAAGGAAAGAATTTGTTTTCCTGAATTCACTGAGCTTCATGGAATGTTGCCACAGTTCAGCGTATCAGTGGGGGAATGATGTTAGACAGGACAGGTCGCCATGATGTTGGAATCAACTTAAGGGTTCTCATGATGCACTGCATCACTGTATTCAGCTGCACATCCACACGTCGTGTGTGGCTTCATCTGCTCCATACCAGTGCACAATGTTCAGCACAATCCTCTATGAGCCACGTCTCCTTTTGGGATCTCAAGTGTCTGGAAACTGGTTTGTGGGTGGAGCTTGGAAGTGTCTCATTTTCCCTCCAATTTGCCCTCCATAATGAGGTAAATACTCTTAGGAAATGACTTGGACTTACTGAGCTAAGGGATCACAACATAATTTCTTCCATACTAAGGCTCAACCTGTTGGCTTTCAGGAAGCCATTGATTATGGTTTGGTATTTCAAGATGACAAGAAAAGTGGGGGTTCATCTTGCTGTTCATATGCACAACAAACAAACAGGGGGCCAAATTCTGCCTTTAAATCTCCCCCCACAACTCTACTGAAACAAGTTGTAAGTGGATTACGGCCACAGTTGCATATTCAGTTCCTTGATGTGCAAATGATATTCCACTCCTACCAGTGTAATATCCCCAGTGAACTATAAAGCAAACAGCAATGGGTTCAGCATTTTTATTTTATGTATCATTTTTTCTGATCACTTGCTCTAAAAAAATTGTTAAACTAGTGTCACTGGAGACAGACAACACACCTGACACACACCCTCTACTCCGCTACATGCAGGCACATAGACTACCACCACCACCGCACTCCAATCCAGGAAATGCACCCCGGTCTGAAGTCTGTCTCCTCAACCTGCCCATCTGCTTATGCTGCTTTACCAAACCACCCTCTCCCAGTGCTATCATTAGTGAATGTTTGGTGTAGTAGTTTGTTTCTTTGGAACGGGACAGCTGGCTAAACCCTTTGCTGAAAAAGGCTTAGAAGAGTGAAAAGCTTAAAAGTAAAGCAAAGGCTGAACACGAGAAGTATTGGCTTGTGGGCTGCATAGCTCTCAAACAAAATTTGAGTTCTCTTTGAATAGAGACTTGTAACCCACTCTCTTCCTCCTAGTGTATTGCTTTAGGTATTGATCATATCTCCCAGATCCCTTTGCTAGCTCTTAAAATGAACAGCATTACATTTATGGGAACCATGTGTTTGTAGATTGCAAAGCCAATATATGAATGAGAACAGGAAATTCTGCAGTTATGTTGTAAATGAAGCAGCATGCTGATTGATCGGTCCTTTCAGAGGACCTGGATAATTTGTGGAATAATGGACACTTTTTAACTAAACTGTTTTTTGAAAACTAGCAAATACTTGGAAAAAGAATCTAAAGTGGTACAAGGAAAAAGATTCGATAGTAAGCGTAAGCAAAAAATATTGGATAAGCTTATGTAAGATGAATAATTACAATCTAAAGTCCATTAAACATAGGTTTCTGTCATGATTATAATTTACAGTGAAGTTGGAGGGTATCTAATAACCATACTACAATCTTTTTCAATTGACTTGTATCTTTGTTTTGGGACAGGACGCTGGTTTATCAAAAATAATGTACTTTTATACAATGAACCTACTCTTGCACAGGTGCAAATCAGAAATTTCTCTATTGAAGTCAGTGGGGTCAGTCCACTGCAAAATTAGCATAACCAAGAGGAGAATCAGGTCCATTGTCTTGCATAACAAAATCCTTCACACACAAAAAGGAAAGGATTAATGTAGATCTAAGGTTCAAAAATACGACACTTTCACAACAAAAATTTGGTCAGAATCTGAAGTGTTTTCACATTTGTTACAAACTAGAAAGCTTCCCAAAAATGGGGGAGGGAGGATAAATCTGAATTCTTAATTTGAAAACGAGCCATTAAGTGAAAAATCATATTGGCTTTAAAAATGGACCACTTTTTATATGCATTGCATGTTTGAGTGAAATTACTTTTCTACCACAATGGATTTGCGCTGAAATCATGGGGCAGGGACCTCATTTTATGCAAAAGATATAAGCACCCTGTCTCTTAGATCTCACTACAAACCAATATTCTCAACATGTTACATGTACTGTAATGCTATACAGGCAATTAAAGGTACGCAGCCAGGAATTAAAGGTATGCAGCCCCAAAGCCAGCACTACATCGCATTTATCCAAAAGTTATTTTCAAGGCACGCAGGGAGAAGATGGTGAAATATTGAGTAAAACTTCAATGTAATAGACTCCAATCAACCTAATATAAGATGATCCAAGTTTAAAGGTATGCGGTTTGTAGGCTACTATGGAAATAGCCTCATCTACTGTTCTTCTTGAAATCCTTTCTACAGTAGAGCATCTGCAATGGCACCTAGTATCTCCTTGTGATTCATTCTTCCTGCCATATGGTACCAAATGCTGTACTCAAAGGAGTGGGATGGTGGGTGGCTAACTTGGAGGTACATAAAGGAAACAGGTGGTCTGACCAGACAGCCCCTGCATTCTTTGGCCTCTTGAGTCCTAATAACTCCAATTCTGCCTGTAGTGTAGGACTTAACTTCATAATCCCCATTAACAACTTTGGCATGGAAAGGATGGAGACACTCAACTCATCCAACCTTTTTGGAACGTTCTGATTGCTCATATCCCAGCACTGCCAGGAACAGATTGAGAGCTGGAAGGACATTGTGGGTATCCATATATCACTGTTCATGCTGGATTCTTTGTCAATTACAAACCTGAACAATGAAAGGATGTTCTCCCAGCTAGCTTCTTGCCCTATTAATTCCTCCTCCCCCTTCCCCACAAGCCACTCCATTGGAAGATGCCCTTAGCCAAAGCAGGAGTTTGTTGCTGTTACCAGCATGCCAAATTAAAAACCCGGGGCACCTGTATATGGTGTTCTCAGAACTCCTACAGATGCAGTGGGACTTTTGAGTGTGCAAGAACTGCAAGACAGGCTCCATATCTTGCTACAAATTCTCAATCCACCCCAAAAAGAATACTAACTACTGAAACACATTGAGGCCCAGAGTCACAAAGGGACAAATAGTGCAACCCTGAGCACTGCAATGCTTAACTTCTAGGCTGCTAAAATATCACAAGAACAACACTGAGATTCACACAGCCTGAGTTAGGCACCTAGACTCCCTATACAATGGATGGGGAGAGAGAGCCACTTAAGAATAGGATCACAAAACCCAGCACTGAGTGGAAAGCTGTCGAAGGGTGGGGGTGTCCAAAGTCCCACCCCTTCTCAGGGAGATGGGCACCGTCCTGCAATCAGGACATAATTGCCTATCTCTGCTAGCAATCCACAAACCAGAACCCACTGCCAGGAGTCAAGCAGATTAGGCACTTAAATCATTGCTTGTGAGAATGATTTAGGTCAGTTGTTTTCAAGCTTTGGGGGGGGGGGCATTTGAAGAAACCTGTTGATGCCTGTGACCCAACAAAGCTGGGGATGAGGGGTTTAGGGTGTGGGAAGGGCTCAGGGCTGGGGCAGCGTGTGGGGATGAGGGATGTGGGGTGGGGCCAGGAATGAGGAGTTTGGGGGTTGGGAGGGGGCTCTGGGCTGGGAGTGCAGGCTCTGGGGTAGGACTGGGGATGAGGAGTTTGGGGTGCAGGAAGGGGTTCTGGGTTGGGGGGGCACTCAGGGCTGGGGCAGGGGATTGGGATACAGGTTTACCGCCAATGGCTCCTGGTCAGCAGTGCAGCCGGGGTGCAGAGGCAGGCTTCTCGCCTGTCCTGGCACTGCGAACCTCACTGCGCCCCAGAAGCAGCCAGCAGCAGGTCCGGCTCCCAGATGGAGGCCCGTCAGCGGCTCTGTGTGGCTCTCGCCTGCAGGCATCACTCGCCGTCCCCAGATCCCATTGGCCGGGAGCCGGTGCTTGGGGCAGGGGCAGTGTGTGGAGTCCCATGGCCCCCGTACCTAGAAGCCTGACCCGCTGCTGGTGTTGAAACAGGTAGGCACTACCCTGCCTTAGTGGGGCGGCACCGCCAATGGGACTTTTAACGTCCCTGTCAGCAGTGCTGAGCAGATCCGCTAGGGTCTCTGGGTGCTGTGACCAGGTCGTGACCTGAACTTTGAAAAACACTGATTTAGGTGCCTCTCACTCCACACAAAAAGGCTGGAGGGGAGGAGGTGGTGGTACTGCCCACCAGTGCTCTCACCACTGGACTAAGAGTTCTCACCTGTGATTTGGGGGACCCAGATTTAATTCCCCATTCTGCCTGAGGTGGAAAAAGTTTATCAGGGGATCATGATGGAAGAGTAGCTGAGTAAATCTTAGTGAGTGAAATTGCGCTCCAGCAGGTGGGGTTGAAATGTAACTCAGACTTGGTCTGGTCACTCCTCACAGCAGAGGAGCTGCCAGGCCAAACCTGAGTAGATGATGATGTGACAGGGTGCATGAGGTCACAAACTCCATTACAATCTGCTGCCCTACACAGCTGGCCAGAAATCTGCCACCCTAAGCAGCTGTCTAATTTGCTTATAGCTAGAGTAGTCCCTGGACCCCTGCATAATTAAGTGATCCCTCCCCCACATTACCTCCTGAGATCTCTGGGAATGGGGGCAGTTCGGCCAGAGCAGTTGAGCTACTTAGGTAGACCATGACCCCAAATCCTGTGTAGAGGGGCAGCAGCCATGTTGATTCAACGGTAAACTGTCACAGAAGAAATGAGTGGGTGGGAAAATGCTAGTATGGTGCCAATCTGATTTAATCAAGTCAATTTCTATAATTTTTGATTGAAGTCACCCATTGAACTTGTCAGCCTGCATGTGTATCCTACCTGGAAGCACTTGGCAGTGCTACTGACAATGCCAGAGCACCACATCTTTGAACTGTAGTTACCTTTTGCTTTCATGGGGGGCTTCTTTGGGTGACTCCTTCCTGTTTTGATTAAAGAGGCAGCAATTGAATTATCCAGTAATACCTGCCTAAATTCTGATCACCTTTGGTCTCTATCAAGTCAGTTGCTAGGGATCCCCCCCAATTCTTGGAGAACAGTCTTAAAGGAACACTATCAACTTGAAAAAAAGGAAGCCAGGCTGGAGAAGCTCCTAGGCAGAGGCTCTACAGTGAAACTAGAAGAGCCAGCATAAGGATCATTTTCTCTTTCAGCCTTAGAAGAAAGTGACTGATTCTTTACAATGCACATCACACCCTCATTAAACCCCCACTTATCTTAGTATTTTATTTGCAACAAGAAAAGCTGCTGCTTCATCTCTTCCTTGACACCATGAATACCTACCCTGCCTGGTAATTGCAAAATAGCCATAATAGCTCTGCTTGGTTTAGGGAGCCTACTCACTTCAGATCACAGAGAGGCAAAAAAATAAATTAAAAACAGTGTTTAATGCATTACAAGTGGAGAGTTATATTTGGCTGGTTAAAATCACTGCATCGTTAAAAACCATTGTCAAATAAACTGGTTAGTCTCTAAGGTGCCACAAGTCTTCATCGTTTTATTTATGGATACAGACTAACACGGCTGCTAATCTTAAACTTTGTTTTACAGTGTGTTTACTGGGATGACAACATTGTTGTTGGCATTAGCGTGGGTGGGTGAATTGCAACCACACTTATGGCATTATTAAGTACTAAAACCTTCCATGTGATCTGTGTAGTGTTGTTGTCTCTCTCACCAACAGGAGTTTGGTCCAATAAAATGTATCACTTCACCCACCTTGTCTCATTCTGGGATCTGGCAGTTAAATATTCATCCTTCAAATGCAGTGTCAGATGTTCAATCCTCTCTTCAAGAGGATTGTATTTCACTGCCAGGGAAACCAAATGATGATATTAGGTGCAGGTCAGAGAAGATATTGAAGTCTAGCAAATTTGTCTAGGTCTTCACTGTATAAAGAGTTTGTAAAGAATGGAACCGCATGTTTTCCTTGTCTGGATGTGGTAAAAGATAGGTCAGTTACTTCCATTTCATTGCATTTGAATAACTAAACTTTTCAAAGGAATGATTGGTTATTGGCTATGGCTACACTATGGCTTGTGTCAACATAATGTATGTGGCTCAGGAGTGTGAATTAGCCAGCCCACCTTCCTCCACCCAGTGACAATCTATGCCAATTTAAGTGTCTGTGTGGGTGGTGCAGTCAGTAGAAGAGCTTCTCCTGCTGACATACCTACCTCTGCTGACAGGGGCTGGAGGAATTGTCGACAGGAGAGCGCTCTCTCATCCGCTTGGAGCAGCTCCACTAGAGAGCTTTCAGTGGTGCAGCTGGGTCATTATAGTGGAGCCATAGCCTGAGTGAAGAACTGTCACGGGTTTGTTTTAAGTAGAGTTGTGGCCTTTAAAAACTTGCCATTTGCAGCATCCTAGATATTCCTCCTAGTAAATGAAAGGGCATCTCAGCCTCTGCCGTATTTACTGAACTTATTTAAAATAGGTAGCTATCTAGGAACTACCATTAAACCTGTTTCCCTTTTTACTAAGGATCTGACCTTGGATTCCTTGTACACCCAAAACTCCTATGGATGCCCCAGCTGTTATGAAACCTCACAACCTAAAACTTTCCCCCCCCCCCAACTGATTCCCCAATATCTTGTAACTAACCACCTGGAACTTCAGGTGCCGCATGCCCTGTCCCCCTTAAACACACACCTACTCCCATGGACCTTCAACAGTCCATCTGACAGCTCCCCTACCCACTCACTCTCCCCAACTTCCCCGGACCTTCAGACTCTAAATGGTTCCCCGGCCAATGGGAGCCACAGAGCTGCTGGTGCTCAGGGTGAGGGCAGCACATGGAGCCCCGTGGATGCCCCTCTGCCTAGGAACCAGAGGGAAATGCCGGCAGCTTCCAGGGAGCCCCCTGAGGTGAGCCTCTCCTAGGAACTGGACAGATATGCCAGCAGCTTCTCGGGAGCTGCATAGAACTGGGCCGGCACCTTCCTGCCCCACTCTGGGCGGCCAACTAGACTTTTAACGGCCAAGTCACTGGTGCTGACCGGAGCCGCCGGGGTCACTTTTTGACTGGGCGTTCCATTTGAAAACTGGACACCTGGCAACTCTATGTGTGACCCACTCGAGCCCAGCACCTGTCCCCCAGACTCTTGGACTGACTCCAGCCCCGCTTTGACCTGTGTCAAGAATCAGATCTTGATTTGACTCTGACCCTGACTCCAGACCCCGGTTTCCGTGCTGCCGTCGGCCTGGTCCCAACTCTGTCCTCGACCACTGCTCCAACCACCAGGCCTGATCACCTAGAACCCTGAGCCTGACACTTAACTGCCATGGGACCTTCACATCTCCCCATTCCACCATCATGAGTCTCCCAACTGCCATGGAACATTTAAATCCCAACAACTTCCCAAACACATTCTTCCTCTTTTACACTGTTTGGCCAATAGGGGGAAGATGAGACAATATTCCCCTCCCTCTATGGTCTCTTTGACTTCCTCCCCTTTCAGATCTTTCTCTTATTCCCCGCAATACCTCTGTGAACCACAGACAGGGCCCCTGTTGGATGCCTTCCTTGGACGGCCGTGACACTGCTTTTCCTTTCCCCCCACGCGTGCAGTAGTGTGCCCATGGTTGGGGATGGGGTGGAAAGGAGTCCTCTAAAAACCAAGCCATCACAGCAAATAACTGACCATCTGTGGCGGCACAGTGGGCCGTACAGGTTTATCTGCAATGAAAAGCAATTACTCTCTAAGGAGAGAGCACAGAAATACAAATTAAGCACTGTTCATTACATGCTGTCTTTGGAGACTTGCCACTTGGAGAAGTTTTAAAATTAACCAATTCAAAAGGGAGGAGAGAGCAGGAACAAAAGGGAATGATATTTATAGCATTTGCTATTTTCATGGAAACAGAGGAGCAGAGGGGGCTGTTGATGAGGGAGGGTATGTGGGGACGAGCAGAGGCCACGGAGGGGTTTTCTGGTTGGGGGAGTACAGGTCACTGAAGTAGAGGCACTGGGCAGATGGGATCGGTGGTGTCAGGGGATGGAGTTTGTTGGAGGCAGAGGGAGGACAGAGTTCCATATGGAGGGAAGGGAAGATGGAGTTCTGTTTGCTGTAGGGGACAGAGCTGGTATGAGGATGGTGGGGATGGGGGTACAGTTTCACACACAGGGCATACGAATTGCTGGGAACTTTTTTGGGGTGAGTGGCTGTTCTGAACCAGGCTGCTTTTCTCAAAAGCCCTTGGTCAGACTCAGGTATTTAGGCACCCAACTCCCAGATTTAGGTGCCTCTGTGTGCCACAAAAACCTCCACTTGGGTTCTGACTAATCCTGTAGACACCCATACTTCCTACATACACCTATACATCTGCACACGGCTGCCTCAGTCTAGGCTGCAGGACATCTTTCTGTGCCTAAGCCCCAGGTATCCAGGAACCAGAGGAAGACAGGAATTTCTACACTTAACTTTCTACGTGGGGGCTGATTTGGTAGACATGCTCAGAGGATGATTAACTCCACACAAGACAGCTAGAGGAAGCAGTCCACTTCTTTTGTAACCTCTAGCCCAGTGGCTGGAGCACTCACACACAATGCGGGAAACCACAGGTTCAAGGCCAAATCCCTTATCAGGTAAAGGCTGAAACCCTTTACCAATCGCAGGTGAGTGCCCAGATCACTGGGCCATAGAGTCATTCTCACTCTCGGGCTGTAGTCCAGGCTGCTGGGAAGTATTTGTCTCCACTGAAGGGGTGAGGCCTGTTTTCAACACATCCCATTGCCCATCATGCTGGCTTTTGTGGATCTCATGCTAAGGCACGTATTCATTCCATAAGGAGCATAGTCACCTGTCAGGATTCCCTGCCCACTCTGAACTCTAGGGCACAGATGTGGGGACCCGCATGAAAAGGCCCCCCTAAGCTTATTTTACCAACTTAGGTTAAAACTTCCCAAAGACAAAATTTTCTCCTGTGTCTGGAACAGTATGCGGCCACCACCAAGCGTTACCCCAAGAACTAGGGGCAAGGCCACTCGGAGCCCCCTCTCTTTCCAAAAATCCCCCCAAGCCAATACCTCCCTCCCCGGGAAACGCTTGAGAAAAACCCATCAGCAATTCTGCTAGGTGAGCCTGATCCAAACCTGGATCTTACACAATGGAAAACAAAGCAGTCAAATTCTTAAAAGAAAGATTTTAATTAAAAGAAAAGGAGAGAAACTTTCTATAGGAATCAGTGGAAAATACTTTTCAATCACAAAAAGAATCGAAGGAAAAAACTCAAACCACAGAGGAATTCCTCCCCCCTCAGCTGAGTTTCAAAGTTACAGATAAAAAACAGGGATATCTCCCAAAAACCTGAGAAATTCACAAGTGAGAAACAAATATAAAACTTAAATCGCCTTGCCTGGCTAAATTACTTACTGTTGCTGTTTAGAAAGGTTATAGGTGGATGGAGAGAAGAAAACTGTTTGATTCCCCTGAAAGCCCAGAGCGAATGAAAGACAATAGACAAAGCACTTTCCCTCCCCTCAGGTCTGAAAGCATCTTTGGTCCCCATTGGTTCTTTTGGTCAGGTGCCAACCAGGTTTCTTTTAGCTTCTTAACCCCTTACAGGTAAGCAAGAATTCTAGGCTACTTTATGCTTATGACCTAACTCAGGCTTTCTGACTTGCAGTGTTTTGTTCTTAGAAGCTAGATGTTGCAATTTTAGCATCAAGTATTGTATGAAGGTGTTTGTCTATGTCACAAAACGATAAAGATTAGAATTGAATTAGTAAATGTTAATAGGTTTTGAATTGGGAATGTTGAACCAATCCAAATGTTCCATGTCAGCTTAATTCTACACTAATCTGTCCTCATGAGCTGCCATCGTGCCTCATGGGAATATAATTCAGATGCCTTATGCTCCTTTTCTCTTCTATGGACCAGACTATGAGGCTGGACTACATCTCCCATGATGCACTAGTCTCCCCTCTAGTTAAACAGTTGTGATTCATCATGGGCGATGTAGTCCAGCCAGGACCCTGGTAGGATGAGCAGAAGTGGGGCATGAGTTTTTATCTTCATGAGCTGCCATGAGGCAGCATGGCAGCTCATGAAGATAAAAACTAATGTCGAACTGACCCCAAATGAAATGTTCTGATTCTGTTCAAACCAACATGTTTAAATTTGGGTCAAATAGAAAAAATTCTGGCAAAACTGAGATTTTGCAGAAACTGCATTTTCTGTAAAAACAACAACAACAAATGTTGAATGGCAAATCCCTGACTAGTAGTATAGGTGAAGGTCTTAACTGACGAAAATGTAATTAAGGAACAAGGCAAGGAATTTACAAAATTGGTGCAAATTAGCAGCTGTCATTTCAAAACCCATCAGTATAAATGCATTTTACTTCTGTTCCATTCTATGCATCCAATGAAGTGAGCTATAGCTCACGAAAGCTTATGCTGAAATAAACTAGTTAGTCTCTAAGTGCTACAAGTATTCCTCGCTTTCTTCATCAGTATACAAATATTCTCTTCTAAAGAATGAGCCAATGTAAAGTATTTGGGATCTGAGTCTGAGCTGATCTTCGGCAGAGCAGTTTGAGTTGACTGTTTACATCTGCCAGTTATTATCCTGCAATTGCTACTATCAGAGTCACACAATACAAGACAAGAATACATTTTCTTGAAAGAAAAATGTTTCATTTTCTGATGAGTGACTCATGTATATTTTGATCCAAATCATCCATTCATTCCAGAGACGTCAAATCAAGAAAATAGAGACATTTAGTCTTCTACAAATTCAGTATCCCACGTACAAGCGTGGCAGATATTGTCACTGAATACGAACAAAAGCGGAGATGCCACTCAGAAACACTGTGAAAAGAGACCAGCTGCCCATTGCTTCAGTCAGTCACCAGTAGCATTCTCATTACTTTGGCAATTATGGATAAGGCTGTTTTAGACATGGGCATGTTTAGTAAAAATCATGAACAATTCACAGGCAGTAAGCAAAAATTCATGGTCCATGACCTGTCCATGGCTTGCACTATATACCACTAAAAGTTGGGCTGGGATGCTCTGGGCGGGAGGGGGGAGGGCGTCGGTCCAGGGGTGTTGCAGGTGCTGGGGAGGATGGTTGGCATAACTGGCAGGCTCCCTACCCAGCTCCGCGCAGCTTCCTGGAAGTGGCTGGCATGTCCCTGCCGCTCCTAGGGGGAGGGAAGAGCAGGGGGACTCCATGCACTGCCTCCGCCACAAGCGCCAGCTCCACAGATCCCATTGGCTGGATAATGCAGCCAATGGGAGCTGCAGGGGCAGTGCCTGCAGTCAGGGGTAGAGTGTGGAGCCCCCTGGCCCCTCCACCTGGGAGCTGCAGGGACATGCCAGACATTTCCGGGGAGCCCCCTGAGATAAGCACCACCCCACGCACAAACTCCCTGAGCCAGCCGCACTGGCCGCTGGAGAAGAAGTCAGGGAGTCAGTGACCTCTGTGACAGACACAAAGCCTTAATTATGGGTAATAGGCATTAAGAACAAAATAAAACAGAAGCGTGGCAGAGACAGAAAAGAGTGTCTGCAAGGAATCAAAGGCTTGGCTACAAAGATGAGACTTGTGCTACATAGTCCGAAGACCAACAAACATTATCTCAGACGGACCTTTGGAAGGAGGGAATTTCATAGGCATGAACCCTGCCCCAAACACAGCCTGCGCATGTTGGTTTCCCGCATCTGCTGATCAGATCCATTAACAAGTTTATGGAAGAATCCTCTTTGAGACCACAGTGTTATGATTCAGATATTCCCAGGTTAGAAGGTTTCACTACAATCAATGTGTCTAACCTGCTGTATAACACAGGCCAAAGTTTCCCCCAAATAATCTTTTTTTTGAACTAGAGCAGGAAAAAAATCTCCAATCCTGATTTAAAAATTGCTAGTGATGATGACTCAAACACCCTTATGTTGTTCCAATGGTTAATTGCCCTCACTGTTTAAAAGTTGCACCTTAATTCCAATCTGAAATTTATTTGTGCCTGCAGGCTCTGATTCAACAAAGCATTTATGCTTAACTGTAAGTGTGAGAATAGTTCCCTGGAAGTTAACAGACTAGGAAAATCAATGTGGACAGGCTATGTTGGTGGGTGGTGTCTGCCTATTAAACTCCGTCCCTCCAATAATCCATCTGGTCTTGCTTGTTAAGCACAGGAGGTTAATGACAGTAGTCAGGTGCCTGAAGTTAAGCATGTGCTTACCTAATAAAGTTAAGTTCTTTTTCAGATGGGAGCCACAGTTATGGTGTAGAGCTTCCTTTAGAAAAGGACAGGAAAAACAGGTTATCTGAAAATTATGCTGATATATCAGAAGATCTGACATGCTTTGCAGACAGGAAGTAAAACATTGTAGAAAACAGTCATTTTTACACCAAACAATACTATTTATAGAACTAAAGCAATGGCTGGACATGAGGTTCGGAGTCCTCTGATTCTCCTAGTGTTAAGAAAGAGGCGGATCTGATTATAGGATATAGAGAATAACAGTTGTGCTATTTCATTTTAATTGGTGAGTTCTAAGAATTCTGAATTTCTCTATTTGGTCTTTCAGAAGAGACTTAATTTTGAATTAAGGTAATTATCACAGCAGGACTTAAACTGATTTTTATAAACAGGGTTTCAAAAAAGATCCCAGTTATATTAAATATTTAGGAACCTAATTTGTAAGGAAATTGTGTAGGTGTTAATGTGACATTGCTGCAGGTCCCTTTCTGTGAATTGCAGAGTATCAGCTGGATTCTAAAAGAAAACTTTAGATGTTCAAAACAACAATACTTTGACTGCTGTATTTTCAGCCACATTCAGCTTACAGTTATATTTGTGCAGCTCCGCTGTGCTTATGAATCCATGGAAATGATAGCTAAGTAAGAACTATTTGTTCATCTTTATCCATGCCCTTACAGTTCAGAATTGTCATCTGTAAACTATCCTCAAGCCTTTGTTCAGTCTCCTTTTAAAAGACTGCAGTGATGGGACGTCCACCAATTCCGAATGGGGTTGTACAGATAAGAATGAGAGAGATCCAAAATCTCATAGAGTCCACAAGAATAATTTGTGGTGGGATCTAGAAAGCCCTTAATTAAATAACCATTTTAATGAACTTTTGAAAATTCTCCAATAAAGAATGCATTAAAATAATGAAAAAATAAAAAACTATTACCTCACCCATCTTGTCTCTCCAAGAGAGCAACAGCTATAATGCTGCAAACTTTAAAACAGTGTGAAGGTCTGCCTTAAACTGTCCAAAGCTTGTAATTTCAGAGTTTTATAGAATCATACAAATGTAGGACAGTAAGGGACCTCGATAGGTCATCTAGTCCAGTCCCCTGTGCTGAGAGAGGACTAGCTACTATCTGGACCATCCCTGACAGGTGTTTGTCTAACCTGTTCTTAACAATCTCCCATGACAGAGATCCCACAACCTCCCTATGTAATTTGTTCCAGTGCTTAACTCCCCTAGCAGTTAGGAAGAGTTTCCTAATGTCTAATCTAAATCTCCCATGCTTCTGCTTAAGCCTGTTAATCTGTCCTGTCCTCAGTGGTTAAGGAAAACAATTTATCACCCTCCTCTTTATAACAACCTTTTACATACTTGAAGACTGTTATGTCCCCCCTCTTCTCTTCTCCAGACTAAATAACCCTCTTTTATTAATCTTTCCTCATAGAACATGTTTTCTAGACCTTTAATCATTTTTGTTGCTCTCCTCTGGATTTTTTCCAACTTGTCTAAGTCTTTCCTAAAGTATGGGGCTCAGAAAAGGACACAATACTCCACTTGAGGCTTTACCAGTGCTGAGAAGAGTAGAAGAATTATTTCTCATGTCTTGCTTACAACACTCCTGCTTATACATTCTCTTCTCATTGAGTAATACTCCTATCCTGTCCTTGGTCTTCCTCTTACTTCTCATGCACTTGTAAAATGTTTTCTTGTTACCATTTATGTCACTGGGATGCACTCACCTACTAAGTGCCTCCTAGTGACTGAGTGTGGTATTGAAATCTTTCCCCCACTTTTGGCACCCACTGTAGGTTGAAGACCTTGATAAATAGTCTGCCATATCACACAGTCAAAACAGACTCCTTCTAGGGTAGCATTGTGTTGACATGTGAAATTTACTTTGTGCTGCCTGTTATTACTTGGAACCATTTAAATCCAACTTTTTATATTTAATAAAATCACTTTTTAATTATTAATTAACCCAGAGCAAGTAATTAATTCCTGGGGGAACAAACAGCTGTGCATATCTCCCTCTCAGTGTTATAGAGGATGAACAATTTATGAGTTTACCCTGCATAAGCTTTATACATAGTAAAACCGATTTATTTGGGGTTTAGACCCCACTGGGAACTGTGTATATGGGTGTTGGAGACAGGAGCGCTTCATAAGCCTTTTTCAGTTAAGCCTGCAGCTTTTGGAGGTCATGGGTCAGACCTGGGTCTATGTTTGTAGCAGGCTAGTGTGTCTGGCACAATCAGGCAAGGTCCTGAAGCTGCCAGGGAAAATGGGCTTAGAGGTAGTCTCAGCACATCAGGTGGTAGTCCCAAGAGGGTTTCTGTGACCCAACCCATCACACTGAGCCTTCAGCATAAAAGCACAGATAGTTACCACTTGGACTAAGGGGGTAATTCCACTAGCCAGCAGCAGTAGCTGGCTGTTATCTTCTCTTGTAAACCAGCCACTACTGGGAGACATGACATATACTTTACAAGCAGGTGATATAACATCTAAACACTTAGTATGTCTGTGGCCATACTTCAAATCTCAGCTCTTGAATGTGTGCAGGAGAGCAATTCACAGGGGAACTGTGGCATTGAAACAGAGTGTAAGGGAAAAATGATGCAGGGGAAGACATTGTGCTAGTGATACTCCATTATTTTCACTCCTAGTTGCCTTGCACTTGGAAACATTAGCGATTGTCCAACCTTAAGATGTAGTTTTACTGAGCTGTCATGTGTCATTTGTTGATAAGGCAACACAAAGAAGCTGTACCATTTAAAGTTGTTTGAAAGAAACTGGGTAATGGAATAGAAAGTACTAAATTTGAAGTTGTTTGAAAGAAAGTGGCTTTATTGAATAGAAACAACTAGGCTTGTCCTGTTCTCAACTTGATATCCCATAATGCACCTGGAATTAATGTTTTCCTCCTGCAAGAGCTAGCATGTTTTCTGTAAATTAAAAAAAAGAATTTAAAGGCACCTATGAGGTGTTGTTATGATCAGTGTCACAAAGAAAATAGGAGTTAGCAGCTGCCTTGGTGTTTTCAATGTTCTTTTTGATTCTCTGCTTTAGTGTTTCCAAGTCCAGCTGGGTAAGATCTCACTAATTATAGCCACTCCATTTGCAGCACTGCAACTAAAACCCGAGGAAGAAAACTTCTGACTCTCCTTAGTATCACAAAGACTAAGATTGCTGGAGAGTTTCTAGATTTCCAATGATTCAAGGGTGGGGAGAAACACTGAATTATCGAATCATAGACTATCAGGAAGGGACCTCAGGAGTTCATCTAGTCCAGCCCCTTGCTCAAAGCAGGACCAACACCAACTAAATCACCCCAGCCAGGGCTTTGTCAAGCCTGACCTTATAAACCTCTAAGGAAGGAGATTCCACCACCTCCAGAGGTAACCCATTCCAGTGCTTCACCGCCCTCCTAATATCCAACCTAAGCCTCCCACGCTGCAACTTGAGACCATTACTCCTTGTTCTGTCATCTGGTACCACTGAGAACAGTCTAGATCCATCCTCTTTGGAACCCCCCTTCAGGTAGTTGAAAGCAGCTATGTGTATGTGTTTTAATATAACTCTGGATGTTCTCCATATAAATGTCTACTGCCTTATTTAATTTTGTTAATATCATGGCTTTGATGTAGCCCCAATGTTATCTTGTGGCAATGAGTTCCATCAGCTAATTATGTGCTGTGTGGGGGAAAGTATTGAGAAGTTGTGGCAAGGCAACTTGTAGTCTCTAAGTCTCATTGACTCCACTTAGTTTGATTTTTAGACCTGGCTATTTGTACAGAGGGTCCCCTTTGGGGGTCCTTTCAAAGGGATCTACTAAACTTGGTGACGGGGCAACAAAATGGCAGAGGAAATTCAATGTTGATAAGTGCAAAATAACACACACTGGAAAAAATAGACCCAACTATGAATACAGAATGATGGAGTCTAAATAAGCCGTTACCACTCAAGAAAGAAATCTTGGACATATGGATAATTCTCTGAAAACATTTGCTCAAAGTGCAGCCGCAGTCAAAAAAGCAAACAGAATGTTAGGAACTGCTAGGAACGGGTTAGCTAATAAGACAGAAAATAATATAGTGCCACCAGGGCTGGCGACAGAAATTTGGGGGCCCCCTACTCTGATAGTTTGGGCCCCCCCGCCCAGCTGGGCCCCCCCCCAGCCCAGCCAACAGCGGATGGGGGCCTCCCCAGCCCAGCCGGCGCTCCCCCCCGGCCAGCTGACAGCTGGCGGCAGCGGGAGCGAGAGCGGCGTGAGCCGCCCTTTCTCCCCCCCCCTCCCCCAGACAGCGCTGCTGCCGCCGGCCGGGCTCACAGCTCCTGCCGGGGCCAGGCGCGCTTGTCCGGGGGAGAGCCGCGCCGCCTCCCCGCCCCTTCCCCGCTCTCCGGGTCCGGCGACAAGGGGGGACGACAACAGGTACAGCTGTGTACCGGGACCCCCTAAAGTCGGGGGGGGCCCGGTACAGCTGTACCCGTAGTACCCCCCTGTCGCCGGCCCTGAGTGCCACTATGTAACTCCATCATATGCCCACGCCTTAAATACTGGGTGCAGTTTTGGTTGCCTCATCTCAAAAAAAGATATACAGTAAAACCTCCATTTAACGGACTAATTCGGGCGAGGGGGTGTCCGTTAAATGAAAAAGTCCGTTATTTAATAATAAAAAAAAAACCGAGCTGTCGGAGCAGCAGCCCGATCGCCACAGGGTCGGGGCGGCAGCTCCGCAGCCCGCCCGCTGCCGGGACCCGGGTGGCAGCCAGGAGCCGTCAGCCAGCCCGCCGGGGTCCCGGCTGCTGGGACCCGGGCGGCAGCCGGGATCCGTCAGCCAGCCCGCCCGCCCGAGTCCAACCCAGGCGGTAGCCGGGAGCCGTCAGCCAGCCCGCCCGGGTCCTGGCTGCTGGGACCCGGGCGGCAGCCGGGAGCTGTCAACCAGCCCACCCGGGTACCGGCTGATGGGACCCAGGCGGCAGCCGGGAGCCAGCAGCCAGCCCGCCCACTGTCTGGACCCGGGCGGCAGCCGGGAGCCGGCAGCCAGCCCGCCCGCTGCTGTGACCCGTGTGGCAGCCGGGAGCCGGCAGGCAGCCTGTGACAAATGGATTTCGGATGCATCAGACTTGCTTAGAAATTTTGTCCGTTGCATCCGAAGTCCGTTAAATCGAGGTCCGTTAAATCGAGGGTTTACTGTATAAGAATTGGAAAAGATACAGAGACAGACAACACAAATGATAATGGGTATGGAACAGCTTCCTTATGCCGAAAGATTAAAAAGACTGGGACTGTTCATTTTAGGAAAGAGATGACTAATGGGGTGATATGATAGAGGTCTATAAAATCACGAATGTTGTGGAGACAGTGAATAGGAAAGTATGATTTTCCTCCTTCATACAACACAAGAGCTACGTCACCTGATGAAATGAACCGGCAGCGGGTTTAAAACAAACAAATGGAAACAGTTGGAAACACAACACCCAGTCAGACTGTGGAACTCCTTGTACGGGATGTTGTGAAGGTCAAAACTAGAATGTGGGGGTTCAAAAAAGAATTGGTTCATGGAGGGTAGGTCCATCAATGGCTATTGGCCAAGATGGTCAGAAAGCAACCCCAGGCTCCAGATGTCTCTAAATCTACAACTGCCAGAAGCTGGGACTGGATGATGGGGATGCATCTTGAAATTGCCCTGCTCTGTTCATTCCCTCTGAAGCATCTGACAATGGCCATTGTCAGAAGACAGAATACTGGGCTAGATGGACCATTAGTCTGACTCATTATGGCCTGTGTGGGACACCAAGACCAGAGCTCTCGGACTTTTTTGGCTAAATTTTGTATTGAAATACGTCTTTCCTTCCTTTATTTTCGCACTGGCTGTGTCACCAGGGATTTCACGACTGTATTTTCAAAAACGATTACTTCAGTAAAGTGTTCGGAAAGCTTGTATGAGTCACACTTTGCACAGGGATGACCTTTGTCAAGCCATACATCTGTCTAAAGTGGCTGTTAGTCATCTGTGCCATAGCAGGGGGTGAAAAGAAACAAGCATTGCAGACATCCCCGGCAATGTCGGAAAAAGCTGATATTACAGAGAGCAGCACGAGTTTCTATAAACATGCCAGACATGAAAAGGGAGTAATAGAAAATAAGTTCTCTGAAGAACAAAGGCAGACTCTGAAGATGCAAAGGGCCAGATTCTTTTCGCCTGCTCTGGTCACTAGCATAACGAGCTACCTGAGAATTCCTCAGGGAAACCCCATGGGGTGCATAACCATGGAGTTGTTTTGTACCTTCCCCCTCTAGGCTCCTGGCAGAGAGAGTGTGGCCACTGAAAAGGGCGTGTAGCTGGGATGTGTTTGCACCTCTGCTATTCCTGGCTGCCAGGAAGGATCCATAGGCCTGGAGCTTTCAGGATGCTGCAACTTATATCAGCTTGATCCCCAGTTTTAGGCAGAATTCAGGGGTCCAAAGGCTAAAAAGGTGACACACAGCAATTTCACTCCTGCCCTGGAAGCACACCTCAAAAACTTAGTCCACCTGCCAAAGCTTAAAAGTTGCTAAATAATTGCGGCTGAAATGTCCGCCAGGGATGACTAGCCTCAATATTGCTGACCTTTTTCCTTCCCAAAGGCACTGTTCTGTATTGCACTAATAAATGTAGCATTTGTATATCTGATTGCAGCTGACATCTCTTCTGACAACTTGTCTTCACTTTTTGTGTGCAAATCTTTTACAAGCATCTAACAGTGTGTGTCCTGTGGTCGAAATATCAGCATTTCCCATGGACTGGAAAATTCCTTTTTTTTTAATCAACTCTATTTATCACAATGGTGCTTAGGAGACCATTGCATCTTAGCTTGTATAGATCCTTTGACATTTCCTTTTATTTGATATTAAATGACTGCTTTAATGCTTAAGAAAAGTGTTGGTTGACATGCTTGGAACCAGGTATTCTTCATTTAGCTAGAAAACAGAGCCGGCACTAGCACTGGGACCCTCCAGGGCTGTGTGAGCCTAATTATTACCTTTTCATAATGAGAATGCAGTTCTGGCTTCATGGCTCACTGCTCTTGCTGCTGAGCCGGTCATGTGAGAAGCCTGGGTCAGTTGTGGCCGTTTGGGGAAATATGCCCATCTGTTTTCTGGAATTAGACTGAGATTCCAACACATGCACAGTACTATCACAGGAAAAACTAAATATCATTAAAGAAGTGATGAACCGGAATGGATTTAAACTCATGACCATGAGGAGCAAAGATTCGTGTCCCATTAACAAGCTCTCTACTGATAAGGTTCCATTGCCTGTGAAATGTAAATGAATCACATACTGCTGTATCCTCCCAGCACCCAGCAAAATGGGGAAGTATTTTTTTCCATTTTAATGATGGGGATTTGAGGCACAGACTCACTGTATCTGTCCTCCAGTTTCTACAGGGGTAGCCATGCGTTTGCCTTCAGATTATGTCCTCATTTGATACCTCTGTACCCCCTCTTGTCTTCCCCATATGCTCACAGTGACTCCTGTGCAGGCCTGCTGTCTTCAGCAGTGGTGAAAATATCATATCAACCCTCCCCCAAATAATTGGTAGTTAGAGCTAGGTACTTGACCCGGCACTGATTATCCTTTCATAATGCCCTGCGTGGGGAAAAGCAAGGGGGGCTTCCTGAAATGCTTGCAGTGGCTCGAGTCAAGATCCTTTTATTTCCTAGTCTGACTCATTTCTGTTAGTAGCTGTTCCAACCTCTATTGCTTTTTCGTTGGCCCTGCCAGCTGGAATTTAGAGATGTCCATTCCCCACAGCCACTGGGCAGCGGCATGGTGAGAATTAGTCCAGTTCTGCCACTGAAGGAGCTGGAATTTGTGTCACCCAAGGTCACATAGCAAGTTAATATCACATCTGTGTCTAGCTGCTAGACTTCCAGCTTCCGAGCTCTACCCACTAGGCCCCCCCATCTCTCAAGGGAAGATTGGGCAGTGGCAACAGATAGCTGAATAACGAATGGCTGTATCCATTTCAGGAGTGCTGCTTTATGAATCCTTTACACTTTAGTGATGAACAGGTAGACAAGACAAAGAGGGTCATGCTGTGTTTTCAAGCTGGAAGGAAACAGGAAAAGTAACTGCCGTACTTAATTTGGCAGCTCTTTGGGGTAGGGATAATCTGGTTGTGCTGTGTTTGTCTAGCACCTCCTAGTACAATTGAGCCTTGGGCCACAACCCGGGCTTTTGGGCACTACTAATCAATAGCCTTCTGTACGTTTGATAGTGCCCATTAAAAAGCCTTTGTTTACCCCTGATGACACTAGGTGTTTCAGTGGGAGCTTTGTGGGTAATCTGTTTCACACACATGTCCCTTCCCCATGCCCTTTGACACCATCTGCTTTGGAGGTACCATTTATTTGACATCTTTTATAGTCTCCCTGACCAGTTTCTCTGCATGCTAATTCTGTAGTTGCAAGGAATCAACGGCTATGCAGTGCCATCTGGAGGCAGGAAGAAGCATTGCTATCTGATTCCCAAGAAATTCCTCTAAAAATAACCGCACCCTGAAATAGATACTGGTTTAACAATTGTTAGCTGGACCCTTATGAAAATACAAGGCATTAGACAAAGACAAGTCCAGTGCTGGATTACCATGGTATTTATACTGCATTGTTCACCTAGATAGTTCCAACTGTAGAGACACAGTATGTTAAGATTCTTCTTATGGCTACACTGTTCTTTATTAGACATGATACAAACCTATAACTCCCAGAAAACACTCAGTTCATAATAAAAAAACATAAAAGTAGATGGTGCTTCTAAATCACCTAATTCTGGTGAAACAAAGAGCATGTACAGAATATTTAGTATCTTAAGGCTGTATGGCTAATGTGCAGTGAGGGAATTGGCTGATGTGATTGCAGAGCCGTTGGTCATTATCTTTAAAGACTCATGGTGATGGGGGGAGGCCCTGGGCCATTGGAGAAAGACAAATATAGTGCCATCTTTTAAAAAAAAGGGAAGAAGGAGAACCCGGGGAACTACAGACCGGTCAACCTCACCTCAGTTCCTGGAAAAATCATGAAGTAAAATACAAGCCATTTAAGAGACAGTAGGTTAAATCAACACAATTTAACACCATCTGCTGCTGGTTGGAAAATAAATTTTATTAAATTTTAACACAACAAACTAAAGCATCCTGAATATTTTTTAGCTAAACATACTGCACTGTACTAAACAGAATTCTTCATATACAAATGAAACCAGTGTTCTAGTTTTCTTTTAATAAAAATATGTAAAAAAAAAAATCTTAATTACTTCAAAAACGTTCTATAAAAACACAGTCCATATGGACTATAAAGGGTCTTCCATGCCTCTACGGTCTTGCTCATGTTAGCATGGCTGGCATCTTGGAGAGATCCCAGAGCTGCAATCACAAAAAGAGGTATGGGTGACACATGCTAAAGAAATTGAGAACCTTAGACACTAGGATGAAAGCTCTTAGTAAAATTATAGATAAATTGCTTGTTATGGCCCCATTTGAGAAAAGCATGCCCATTCGGGACAGCATTTAAACAGTGGTCACTGTTCCTGCAGTTTTATCATAAATCACATGCTATTTGGTGTCATTCCTAAAGCCCCAACCCCTGGAGTCAAATGATTACATGGGAATCCCAGCTTAAAAAATAAAAATGATTTTAGTCCACGTTTGTGGATAAAAGCTTGAAAAAGTGAATCCAAAAAGCTCAAACCCTCCCCTCCCCGACAAATAAAAAGAACCAAACGTTTATTACTTTAAAAATCTCATGATTTTACAGGGTCTCACTTGGGATTTTTGAATGCTTGGGGTTGGCTGTTTAAGTGCATGATCGGCTTTAAGCACATGCTTTGGACCCAGTGCTTATATGCTGTCCTGACTGAAGATGGATTTACAGCACACACTTCAGAACTTTTCTGAATACAGGCCTCATTCAAGGCACACGCCCTGTTCATTCACGACAAAGAGGCCGCGTCAAAAGTTCCAGATTTGGAGCTGAGTTCCCGAGAAGCCAAGAACAGCTCAGAAGCCACAGTAACAGCTATTCCTGGGGACACTTGACCCCACTGGCAGGTCTTTCCCATCTCTTTGGATTTCTAGGATGCCAAAGGCTTGTAAAACAGCCATACACCTCGAATCTGTTCCCTTTTGTGCCTCAGAGAGGAGCCCTAATGCAAACTCTAGGGACAAGTTTCTCGAGTGAAGAGACCAGGTCCTGGCTCTGCATGGACTATTTCATTATCAGTCCCAATTGGCTGGGGGGGGGGGGGGGGGGGAGGTGGAACCCTATCAAAATGTCCCACGTTTGGGATGTCTAAAAAAAAACAAAAAAAACTGTCCACTTCTCCTGCCAATGTCAAAATGTGACCTAGCTCTAGTGAGAACCCTGTGGGCAAACCTGGCACCTACCACGGTCTTTTTGGCAAGGCTCAGAAGACTGTATTCACTGGAATGGGCTTGCGAGAAGCCAGCCCGTGGGCCAGATGTGTGATGGGCTTTACGGCAGAGCACAGAGCTGACATGGCTCTGTGAGGCGGCCAGTTCAGCTTCTGCAAGAAAATACTGTAGCTGTCCTTGTATTCTGAAACCCAGGGGCTCCTGTGGAGCACAAGAATAACGGGTGAGAAGGGAACATCAAAGCCAAGCTCCACCATATCAGATTACATGCACTAAGGCCCTGTCTGGACCGGGGATTTGCACCAATGCTACTGTGCATTGGTGCAAACCGCAGGTGCAGAGGAGGAAAAATGCAATTTGCACCTGCTTGGAATTGGGATACATTCCACTGGTGCAAACAGTGACTTTGCCTGTCTGAACGAGGAGTTGCAGCCACGCCAAAGGCGGTTATCGGGGGAAATCCCCTGCTTTAGACAAGGCATTATGAGAATTTCTAAATCCAATAGTAGGGGTCCCTGGCCATCACATGACTCTGAGGGCATAGATAAAAAATCAAGACTTCAGTGGGGGAGGGTAAATCACTCTTCCAGTGAGATATGACATGATGTGCCACTCTTAAGAGCCATTTGTGCCTGGCTGTTTGGCCTGTACAGAGGAGTCCTACATGCAGCCAGCTCAAGGGCCACAAAAGTCCTTTCTTGAGGGGATGTTTGGTAGGAAGCGCCAGTGGGGGAAAACCTACTGGCATAGGCACAGAAAAAAAAATTAGTGGGTGCTCAACACCCATCTGAAGCCAGTTCCTCCCCGTCCTACCACTGCCTCCTGCCCACCGACAGCCCCAACAATCAACTCCTCCCCCTCCCTCCATCAGCTGTTCAGTGGCATGCCGGAGGTGCTCCGAGCAGGAGGGGGCGGAACTGGGCATGAAGAGATGGAGCAGCGGTGGGGCGTGAAGAGGCGGGGTGGGGATCGTGTCTGGGACAGAGTGGGGGTTGAGCACCCCTGGGGAAAGGAGGAAGCCAGCGCCTGTGCCCACTGAAGTTTAATATCCCCTTCCCGCCTTCCATGAGATCTTAAAAGGGAGGCCTTGAGAAATTCTTTTATCTTGAAGGGATGCTTCATTTTTATTTATTACACGTTGCCTAGTATGCGCAAGAAAAGAGACACCGGAGAAATATCAGGTCATCTTACTCAGCTAAGTATCCCCACGCTCTCCCCTCCCCCTCACGCCCAAATATCACTTACTGGTTAAAGTGGCCATCATCCAAGACAATTTTTGAGAAATTCCTCTGTGCTTTGCATCGTCCGTTGTGGACTCCGGGCCAGCATTTGTAATCTGTGCTGTAGGTGCTTGTCCCATCCGCACTGCTGCCATCTGTTCAAAGATCAGAGAGATCAAGTAATGAGAAGATCTGTCTACACCACCTCTCCGGTTACCATTATGAGTTTCACCAGCCTTTTTTTGGGTACACGTACGCAGCAGCTAGACGGCCTTTTTCACGGCTCAAGCATCAGCTTGAATAGCAGGGTGGCCATGGTGGCATAGGCAGGGACTCCGGCTAGCTGCCCAGGTGCAGCCCCACCGAAGAGCCTGGGTACATAGTCAGCCAGCCCATCCCGCCTCCGTCTGCAGCCACACTGATGTGTCTAGCGCACTAGCTTGAGCAGAGCTACGGTAGCACGTGTATGCTTGCCTGAGCTGGGACCCACACCTCCCAGCTGCTCCATAGACGCATGAATTAGACTTTTACATCAAAAATATCCCACCGCTATTGCCACGGAGGGCAGCCCTAGTGTAGACAAGGCTTCTTGCGCACAGGGGGGTGGAGTCCTGCTTAGACACAGGGCTTAAAACATCAGCAGCCACTAGCACCTGGTCTACACTAGGGCTTCCACTGCTACCACCACCAGCGGAGCTGAACCAGCAATAGCAACAGTGGGAACAGTTTTAGCAACGTCTCCATAGGGTCAGCAAGGTCACTGAAGTTATTCAGTCCGGATCTTATGTGGAGTTAGATAGTCAAAGAAATCAGACGCAGACACGATCCCTTTGGTCATCCAGTCCCTCTCCAGGCCCATGCAGGCCTGCCCCCCTGCCCTCCCCCCATAGTCTGTCCTACTCTGCCCCCCTGCCCCCCCCCCATAGTCTGTCCTACTCTCTGCTTCTAGTAAGGGACACATTCATGTGAATGGGGATGTAGGATAGATATTGTTAGGAAGCTGATGCAGATCAGAGACCCAAAGGATGACGAAGAGAAGCAGTGACTCAGTCCCAGCATTACAACTGTAGGGCGACCTCTCCCCAGGCAGGGAGGACAAATCCCTGGCAGAGCCAGGCTAGGAAGCGCAGAGTGAGGATTGCCAGCTCTGCTGTGCTGGTTCTTCTCCTGACCATCCCCCACCCCAAGAGAAGGGCTTCTGCTCTTTCGCTGTAGGACACCGGATCTATGGGCTGGAAGGAGCTGGTTTAGGGGAATGGTTATGGCCACTTTCTAGGCTGCCATTCCTTGCTCAATCCTGTAGGGATTCCTTAAATCAGTGTTTCTCAGCCTGGGGGGAGGGGGTCACAGGATGGGTTTAGGAGGGGCTCACGGGCTTGGGCTATCAGCCCCTGGCAGCTGGGCTCAGACTGTTTCATCGCCTGCCCAGTTGTGGGGTTGGAGTGGCTTCAACGCCCTATTTTTTTAAAGTCTTCATAGGGGGATCATGATTTTTTTTAAAGTCCAAAGGGGATCGCCAGCAGAAACAAGTTGAGAAACACTGCCCTAAAACAACGATGACTGGGTTAATGCTAAATTAACACGAATGGTAAAGAGCTTTAGCAATTATTTTTGTGCTGTAACATGATTCAGGGTGGCACTGAACCATTTTGTAACTAGCATGAAAGCAACATTTATAATGTTCAGGTATTTTTTTAAATGCAGAACAATGTTGGCCAGAACACAAAGTGCTGCTTAATGTTTGTGTCCTACTGGGCAGAAGCAGGGTTTGTGATTATGTGGCACTCTGGCGGCTGGCTCCAAAAGAGGACATGGAGCCCAATCCAAACCCCAGTAAAGTCAATGGAAAATTGACTTCACTGGGCTCTGGGTTAGGCCTATTAACCTTAATCCTACTGACATCTAATAGACATTCCCCATTGTTTGAGCTAAGTAGAGACTGGTAGATTTTCAGCCAAAGGTCTTGGGCAAGATTCCACATGTGTTAAGCGGATGGACCATGGGATCTAGATGGATGTGGCCAATCACAGAGTTCTGGAGAAACCGGCAAAAGCAAATTTTCAAGGGACTGGGCCCCAGCTTCCTCTAGCATGAGTGAAATTTGCATCGACAAAATGTTGCACCCACAAAAGTTCTTCTGACAAGGTGCTCAGATTTTTACCCACCCAATTGTGGATGGCAAATGAGAGCCCCCTTCCACTCTGCCCTGAACTGTATCTAATGTCTTCCCCCTGTTGATTCAATCCCCATTCTTCTCCCTAGTATCTTTTCATTGGCTTTAATACCAAAGCCCAAAGCTGAGCCAGCTGCTCCTCTGTAAGGACACCTCACGGTTAGATGGTTGCCGTGCCGCTAAATCGACCCACCTTTCCCAAACACAGAAGACCCCAAGACCATGCTCCTGTTCTGCTGAGCTTTTGTTTGCGTTGCTCTGCATGTCTCCAGGATAAATTGCTGATAGCTGTCCCAGGTCTGACTTTGTTTTCGCTTGTAAAACAGTGGCCCTTCCTGATCTAGGAGGAGGAGAAGACACATTGTGATAGAAGAAAAGTCACTGTCTTTTTTAGTTACTCTCTTGCCGGATAAAGATCCTCGGCTGGTATCAATTGGCCTAGCCCCACTGACTTCAGTAGAGCTTCGCTGAATTATACCAGCTGAGATCTGGATCACCGTTCACATCATGAGTGGAGTGAAGGAGGGAGCTGAATGATGATGTTAAGCAAGTGGATATTAACGTCTTTCTGAAATGATGCTGTCTGCTATTTGTGAGGAACCACAGCCCATCAGGCTGCTGAAAGAAGGGATGGCTCCGTGGTTAGCCTGGGACTCAGAACAGCGGACTTCATTTCCTGCTCCATCACAGACTTCCTGCATGACCTTGGGCAGGTCCCTTGGGCTCAGAGCCACAAAGGTATTTAGGCAGCTAACTTCCATGGATTGCCATGGACGTTAGGAGTCTAAATACCTTTGTGCATCTGGGCTTAGCTTCTCTGTGCCTCAGTTCCCCATCTGTAAAATGGGGCTAATAGCTCTGCCTGAACTCACAGAGGTGTGGTGAGGAGAAAGATTGTGAGGTGCTCAAACACTGCGGTAAAGGGGGCCACCCAAGTACCTTCGAAAGATCCAGCTAGTCCACCACCTAATTCAGATCGGCACTCACAAACAACCCCCAGCTGAAGTATCATGAGAATTACCCTCTTTTCCTGGACGTTGCTCAGTGGTTGCTGGAGGCTGGGAAGAAAATGGCGAAGGAGAAGCCGCCTCTCTTTCTGGCCTGGTGGGCATTTGCATTCTCTCGGTTTTGTCCTCCTGGGCTGCAGTTTGCTCAGGGTGGGGGTAACATTTAGAGAGGTAGCATTCAGCATTTGGAAGGACTGTATTAAAATACTTTCTCTGCTCTTCCTGGACCTCTTGGAATGATTCAGGACCAAATGAATAGCCTTTGTGACCCATCTCCAACATGTCATCAGGGCTAACCGCTGCTTGCATGCATGGTGCTTCCATGGTTTCTTTTCTCTGGCTGACTGGATGTTCTTTGTACATCGCTGGAGGCTGGGACTTGGAAGGCTGTGCAAATTCTTTGGCCTTTAGCTGGGCTTCTGCTAACTTAATCTTCTGCAGAAACAAATCACAGGTAAATGGAAGTGAGGTGGGTACACTGGAAAAATGGGTCAGTGACTTCCAAATGGGCGGTTACTGCCCACTGCAAAGTATAGAGCCCTTGGGGATCAGTACTATCCAAATATATTAAAAGCAGCCATAAGATTACCTGTAATAAGATAAAGAAAACTAGGAATACTCATGGCACCTTAGAGACTGACCAATTTATTTCAGCATAAGCTTTTGTGGGCTATAGCCCACTTCATCAGATGCACAGACTGGAACACACAGAAGTAAGATGCATTTATATACACAGAAAGCAGAAAAAGTTGGAAATTACCATACGAATTCTAGGAGGCTGTTTAATTTTTGATGAGCAGCCCAAAAAGCCAATGAGCAGCCCAAAAAGCCAATGAGCCTGTTATTGACTAATCTTTCCATAATGCAGGAACACTGATAGAATACTTCAGATTCCAGTATATTCTCACTTCAGAACAGTGCTTCATAATACTGCAATAGCCTGGTTTCCATTCTAAAATGGCAAAGTAACCAATGAAGTGGAGCAAAAATAGTGTCTATGCTACTAATTTTATAAAAAGCTTAGGGGTGGACAGTGGAAGGGGAAGGAGGAAGGAGTAAGATGAATTACACCCAGGTGATTTTCCTGAAGCTAAGACCAAAAATCAGCAAGATGAAATTCAATAAAGACAATGGCAAAATACTACACTTAGGAAGGAAAAATTAAAATGAAAGACTACAAAATGGTGCATAACCGGCTAGAACGGAGTACTAAAGAAAAGGATTTAGGGCAGCGGTTCTCAAACTTCTTGAGACCGCGACCCCTTTTCCTGCTCCGTCGGCATGGCGCGACACCTCCAGTCCCCGCCGCGGGCGGGCTGCCGGCTGCACCCCGGCCCCCAGTCCTGCCACGAGTTGTGATGGCAGGAGCTCGCGACCCTCTGGGGAGCGCTCGGCAACCCCCCATGGGGTCGCGACCCCCGGTTTGAGAAACCCTGATTTAGGGATTACACTGGATCCCAAACCGAATATAAAAGTCAACAAAAGAATGCAGTTGTGAAAAAAAGCTAACAACATTCTGAGGTACATTAATGAAAGTGTATGTAAGACACGGGAGCTAATTGTCCTGCTCTACTCGGCACTGGTGAAGCCTCAGCTGTTGTACTGGGTTTGATCCTGGGCACGACACTTTAAGAAAGATGTGGACAAATTGGAGAGAGTCCGGAGGAGAGTAACAAAAATTAAAAAAAGATTCAGAAACCCTGAAGTATGAGGAAAGGTTAAAAAGAAACAGGGTTTAGTCTGGAGAAAAGACAACTTGTGGGGGAGAGTGATCTGCTGATGGTCTTCAGCTGTTACAAAAGACAGTGACCACTGAAGTAGGACAAACAATAATGGGTATAATCTGCAGCAAGGAAGATTTAGGTTAGATATTAGGAAAAACTTTCTAACTATAAGATAATTAAGATCTGGAACAAACTTCCAAAGGAAGTTCTGGAAACCCCGTCACTGGAAGTTGGTTATTTAACTATTCATTTATTCAGGAAATTTCAACAAATTTACATGGCAAGGATTTGTAAACAATAGAAACAAAGCAATCATTACAAGAGTGCTCTTGTGTGGAAAGAGTACACAAAAATAGAGTTATTGGATCTTTCTGTTTAGCAGGGTGTTAGAGCGCGAGTATCATTACAACACGTCATTTCTACTAACTGTCTGTCCTCTTACAAGGAGTCCTGTGGCACCTTAAAGACTAACTAAAGTATTGAAGCATAAGCTTTCGTGGGCTAATACCCACTTCATCGGATGCATGCAGTGGGAGTATCCAGGGACAGGATACTTCCTCTGGACCTACCCCTGGATACTTCCACTGCATGCGTCTGACTAGTACAGCCAGTACGAGCTGTAACCTAAATTCCCTCGAAGCTGTGCGACCAATCAAGGGTGGGGAGAGATGTCCTTTCCCTGGCCCTGAGCCACTGCAAGAGAGAGAGGGCGGGCGGGGGGGGGGGGGGGCGGGGGAAGTTCTCTCCTCACCACAGCCCAAGGACAGCCTGCACGCCAACCCCCCCCCCCCATCTATGGCCCCACCAGAGATCCCTTACCCCCATCCGGAGCCCTCACTCCTCCCCCCCGCACCCAACCCCTCTGCCCCCCAAACCCCTCATCCCCCGGCCCCATCCCAGAGCCTTCACCCCTAGCTGGAGCCCTGGCCCCCTGCACCCCAGCCCTCTGCCCCAGCTCTGAACCACCTCCCGCACCCCAAACTCCTCATCCCTAGCCCCACTTCAGACCCCACACTCTGCCCTAGCCCCCTCCTGCACCCAATTCCCTTGGCCCCACCCCCGCCACACATCACCTCCATGTGGGTGCACATAACAAAATTCATTCCGCAAGTGGATGTAAAAAATGAGGGGGAACACGAGCTGTATCCCAGTGGAGTTCCCCGGTTCTCAGACACGTCTCCCATTCTAATCCCCCAAAGAAGCCCACTTGTGTCAGGACATCGACAGGATGCACACCGCCTTCTAAGGCGCTTTACATAAAAAAACCCGGCAGTGTTGGTGAGTGACATAGAAAACAACAGTTCTCCCTCAGCCTGAGCTATGGAGATGGATGAGCCCTGGCAGGCAAAGGGTTAAAGCCGGGACCTTGTATGGAAAACAGCCACCTGAGGCTTGGGCTTCCTGCAAAACCAGTAGCCGGCCCAAGACGGCAGCGGGAGTTTAGTGCAGGGAATGTTACTGAGTCGAAGTGACAGCGTACACTGTACCTGGCTCCCAGGGGGCAGGAGGCTAGAAGTTGGTAAGGAGGGAAAAATCAGGAGGGGGAACGGAGAAGAGAAGCGGCGCGTGGAACCTAACCTGCGCCTTTGTTTTCAGGCTGCTTCGACTGAGAGAAAGCGTTGGTGGCCGTAGCATGAGCCTTCGCTCTCGAACGCTGTCCTGCCAGCCCGGTTAACACTGCATCTCACCCCCCTCGCCAGGCGGGGACACCTCTCAGAGCCACTGCGGGACAGCCACACCAGCAATTTCTCCATCTTTTCCCCCACGCCTGGACTCTATTTTAGGCACAGGGCCGGTCTAGCAACTGAAAGAACAGCCCGCGTGGGGCAGGCTCCTCTCCCAGTGCAAATAGCTGCTGTCCCGACCAGACTGTCACAGGCAATTAGGACAGGCCAGTCAAAAGGAGGCCAATCAGATGAAATAGTTCAGGGGTTCACTCCTCCTGCAAGGCAACTTGAAAAGAACCACAAATGATTTTCCTTCAGAAATTTGCTGCGAGGCGCCACTCCCGACTCCTTCCTCCTGCGGTGGAGGGAGGTTTTGGGATGATTACGACCTCGTGACTTTAACAGGTCTGATGTCCTGACTCACCCAGTTACACCAATTGGGCTAGTCACATGCCATAACTCAGGAAGAAATGGGAGTGTCCTATTAGGGGGGGTTATGTGTGACCACCCCCTGGTGACTGACCATACAGGGGAACTAAGAAGCACAGTGAATGAACATGGGATCAGTGCTCTTAATGATCCCTTTGGCACGTCTGAATTCCCCCGTATGACCAGTTGTGAGGGACAATTCCTATTGTAACAGGACACCCCTTGACAGATCAGCAGTAGCAGGGATGAGACACTATTTGCCTTTTCTAGAGGGCCCACCTGTTAGCTCAAAAAGTCAGTAGCCAACTCACAAACTTCTCTCCACAGGTCCAGCCACTAGAGCGGAACAGAGCCGCATCGTGTGAGTTATGCTATGTGCTCATGGACTATAGATGTAATGCCTGGAAATAAGCCATGCTGTGCCGCCAAGTGGCCTCTGTAGGTTATGGAGGATTGATGAACTAACCAAGGAAAAACTTGGTGTACCTGTATATGATTCTCAATGGGTGGCTTGTAGTCATCGTACGGTCTGTAGTCCATCATGTACGAGCTCTTGTACATGTCCAAAGACGCAGGTGGCTGAACGGAGAGAAGAAAACACAATCGGTTACTCACTCCAAGAGTATAGCATCATATCATTCAGCCATGTGACTGGGTGATGTGGCAGGAGAAGAGCTTTGGAAAGGATCAGCTGCCATTGCACAAAAGCTGCTAAATACTTTATCAAACCCCATTGCAGACAACCACAGCAGAGCCCAGATCCTCTCCTAGGCCCCGTCTCTGTCTCCCTGGGTTGCGGCGTGTTCAGTCCACAAAAGGCAGCAGCTCCTGATGCTGGGAATATTCCTGGGGTAGCTGGACAGTCCCAGAGCCTGTGTGCCAGCCTTGGTGTGGAGCAGTGTGCATCAGGCCATTGGCAATGGAGCCTCTTCCATTCTAATTCTGGGGGTTTCTTTTCAACAGCTTCCTCGTTATCATGTCAAACCTGTGCGGAGTAGGGACGAAATTCACCCCAGTGCACAGGGCCAGTCCCAGGCCCATGCATCACAAGGTCCAACTTAAGCCTTCAAGAGATAATGCAAGTGGTTCATCAGCCTCTGAATTTCACTCTATGGGCAGATCTTCAGTTGGCAGTTCTGTTGATTTCAAAGGAGCTATGCCAATTTACAGCAGCTGAGGATCTGGGATGTACTTACAACATCATTCCTATGGGGTTTGACCAGGGAAAGGTGCCTTATTAATATGGATCTAAAACATGAGATCAGTATCCAGTTGGAAAAAAGTGGCTACTCCTAGACATGGAAGCTGGTGGGAGTGACACATTCTGCTGCAGAAGAAGGCAGCTGTTGGCCCCAGACCAAACCTGTTCTTGACAAAATGCTAGATTTTGTATGTCTGTTTTCCCGGATTATGGGATGGGATGGACTACAATAACCAGGGACTGGATTCGATGACCCAGGAGTTACCTTCCAGGCCTATGTCCTATTTTTTAATGACAGCTTTTCATTAGCAAAATAAAAGGTGACCTTCCATTTAAAATGGCCATCGTCAAGCCATTTGGATCTCAGATCAGATAGATTGTCACGTTCCCATTGCTTTGTCACTGAACCGCTGTGGCCAGCTCCTGCAGACATTACTCATGCTAACGTCCTGTGGGAGCCAATAGGGCTTTTGTGTGAATAAAGCCAGTTTGTTCAGACCCTCTGTTAATATAAGTGACAAAGAGTCCTGTGGCACCTTAAAGACTAACTAAAGTATTGAAGCATAAGCTTTCGTGGGCTAATACCCACTTCGTCAGATGCATGCAGGGGCAGGTATAAATAGATAGGCAAGAACCAGGTTAGAGATAACAGGGTTAGTCCAATGAGGCTGAACCGGCTTGTTATCTCTAATCAGGGAGGGTGAGGTATTCCTCTAGCAGCTGAACTGGAGGTGTGAACAGCAAGAGAAGAGAAACTGCTCTTGTAGTTAGCTAGCCATTCATAATCCCTATTCAGTCCAGAATTGATTGTATCAAAATTGCAAATGAATTGCAGCTCTGCAACTTCTCTTTGCAGTCTGGTCTTGAAGTTTTTTTGCTGCAATATGGTGACTTTTAAATCTGTAATTGTGTGTCCAAGCAGGTTGAAGTGTTCTCTTACAGGTTTTTGTATACTGCCATTCCTGATATCTGATTTGTGTCCATTTATCCTTTTTCGTAGGGACTGTCCAGTTTCTGTTAATATAGGCCCAGATTATGCAATGCATTCAGGCACAGGCTGAAATCCATCCCTACTCAGCAAAGCTCTTAAACACATACTTAACTTTAAGCATCCCCAGTCCCGCACTTCAATGAGATTTAACATGTGCTTAAAATTAAGCATGTGTCTCTCCTGATTCATCAAAGAACTTAAAATGTAGTTAATATAAGCATCTGCTTTAGTCTCTTTCAAGTCCGTGGGAGTTAAGCACATGCTGAAGTGCTTTTAATTATTCAACAATCATTCATTTCAAAAAGAAAAAGATAGGGCTTAACTATTTCAAACCATTTTGTTTGTCCATTAAAAGAAGCCAGTAACTATATCCTCACATAGAAACATACAGAACATTGCTCGTGGCACAAGGATTTTTTTTGTTATGGGCAAGAATATATTTTATAGGTCTCATTTGCTTGTCCCAAGATTTCACCTATTTCCCTGACTGCTTTACAGAGGACTGGTTTAAACATGAAAGAAAACTAGGAGTCGTGTTGTCCTTAGATGCACGTTTTTCTCAGTTTGAGGAACAACAGGCGCTCATGATTCACTTTCTCCCTCATGCAGTGGGCAAATGCCAATGAGAAAGAGATCCCAGTATGTGCTTCACCTTGGAAATGGATATTTTCCGCATCACATCCACCATGGTGCGCCAAGAGCCTGGAATGAGGGGAGAGAGTGATGGGTTAGTAAAACAACAACAACAAAAAAAAAAACCACAGCCCTTTGCTTCCTCCACTCCTGCTTCCTCTACTCTGGATCAAGGGCTCCCACCGTCTTCAGTGGGGCTGTTGCTCCCGGCGAATAAGTGGGGCAGGATTGTGGGCCTGATCCTAGGGAGTGCTTGGCACTAGGTTTATCAGGCCATTCGCCCACTAGTTCCATCAGGCAGGAGGAGACTTCTCAGTCTTTTGAGGGTGACTGTACCAATATACCAGAGTAAGCCTTCAGCTGTGCCAGCTGAATGACCCAAGCGAGTAGAGTGCTCTCCATGGGATGGAGGAGGGGAGATACAATGGTGCCCTGTGGCACAGCAGAGAGGCTCACTCATGTGGGATGTCTGGGTACCAAGAGCAGCCCAAAGCTCTGTGGTGACCCAGACGGGCCATTGTGCGCCAAAGGTGGCCAGTGGCCACAGGAAGTGGGACGGGGGCACGCAGGTGCTGGCAGGTGTGGTGTGTGTAGGCCTTGGTATCCCACTATTATCCCCTCACCCTGGTACCTGTGAGGCCAGGTCTGCAAGGGAGAGAAGCTGCTGCGTGGGTCTGGCCCCGAGGTGCTGCCTGGTTGGGCGGGGCAGTAGGTGTGGGGCTGGAGTGTTTCCAGGGAAGGCGGGAGAACATTCCGCCCTTTGTGAGGCACCTGGCTCCGGAACCTGGGGGGCCGAGTGGGTCTTCTTCTCCTGGGAGATAGGGGTGGGGACCTATGGGCCCCCTTGGACACCCCGACATGCAACAGGCTGCTGCTGGGAAGCCAGCAGTTCTGATCCCCTCCAACCCTGCCAAGCGATATACATGGCAGGGAAAGGGGCCAAGTCTGCCCAACATGCCCACAACTGCTCTTCACCCCTAATATCACTATGCCCAGTACCTCCACTCCCCTTCACCCCATCGCCCCCTGCTGCCCTTCAACCCCTACCCTCCTCACTGTCCCCACCCCCAGTACCTCCACTCCCCTTCGCCCCATCGCCCCGTGCTGCCCTTCAACCCCTACCCTCCTCACTGTCCCCACCCCCAGTACCTCCACTCCCCTTCACCCCATCGCCCCCTGCTGCCCTTCACCCCCTACCCTCCTCACTGTCCCCACCCCCAGTACCTCCACTCCCCTTCACCCCCTGCTGCCCTTCACCCCCTACCCTCCTCACTGTCCCCACCCCCAGTACCTCCACTCCCCTTCACCCCATCGCCCCCCGCTGCCCTTCACCCCTACCCTCCTCACTGTCCTCACCCCCCAATACCCCCACTGCCCTTCACCCCTACCCTCCTCACTGTCCCCACCCCCCAATACCCCCACTGCCCTTCACCCCTACCCTCCTCACTGTCCCCACCCCCCAATACCCCCACTGCCCTTCACCCCTACCCTCCTCACTGTCCCCACCCCCAGTACCTCCACTCCCCTTCACCCCATCGCCCCCGCTGCCCTTCACCCCTACCATCCTCACTGTCCCCACCCCCAGTACCTCCACTCCCCTTCACCCCATCGCCCCCTGCTGCCCTTCAACCCCTACCCTCCTCACTGTCCCCACCCCCAGTACCTCCACTCCCCTTCACCCCATCGCCCCCTGCTGCCCTTCACCCCCTACCCTCCTCACTGTCCCCACCCCCACTGCCCTTCACCCCTACCCTCCTCACTGTCCCCACCCCCAGTACCTCCACTCCCCTTCACCCCATCGTCCCCGCTGCCCTTCACCCCTACCCTCCTCACTGTCCCCACCCCCACTGCCCTTCACCCCTACCCTCCTCACTGTCCCCACCCCAATACCGCCACTGCCCTTCACCCCTACCCTCCTCACTGTCCCCACCCCCAATACCCCCACTGCCCTCCACCCCATATCCCCCTGCTGCTCTTCACCCTATACCCCCCTCAGTGCCCCACCCCTCAATATCTCCACTGCCCTTCACCCTGTATCTCCCTCACTGCCCCCACCCCCCAATACCTTCAGTGCCCTTCACCCCGTACTCCCCTCAGTGCCCCCCAATACCTCCACTTCCTTCACTCCATGGCCCCCTACTGTCCTTAAGCCCATACCCCCACCTCAGTGCTCCACCCCCAATACCTCCCCTGCCCATCACCCCGTACCCTCCTCAGTGAGATCTTAGAAAAGTGTTGTGGTTTTCATAATGTAATAAAAATACTGTAATGATAATTACTAGTGTGTAATAAGCATATCATAAAAACATTTTATATTTCCAAGATCACTGCTTTTACAATTTATGCTGAGGTAAGGGATAAAGTCCCTGGAAATATTCATTTTTAGGAGGTGGTTCACAAGACTTGACATTTTAGTGAAAGAGGTTCATGGGTTGTTAAAGTTTGGGAACCACTGATCTAAAAGAGTGTCAAACAAGGGGATTTTTCCTCTAAAAACTCTCTCCAGTGAAAGGGAACAAGGGATGTTGTTAAAATAAAAGCCTTATTTAACAGCTTACCTTTTAAATGCTTTTTACTGTGTTTCCTTCTTTTTCTGTATCTGTAATAAAAAAAAAAAGGATATTTAATAGCATTTTTGGCATGGTACTAAGTAGGCGGAGATCTCTGCATACCAAATCCCACACCTTGTTTAAAATTGTTAAATGTTGGACAGTTTCAGGGTCAGCTTTAACTCTTTGCATCCAACTTAATACAAGAGATGGTGTGATGAAGGACTATTAGCATGGGACCATATGAGAGAAGGGCTAAAGAGCTGCTTGGTGAAAAAGATGGCAGCACTAAAGACGACGACGTATTTGTAGTAGAGTTGCATGTTCTCTGGATTTCCTCCAGAGATTCCAACAGGTCAGGGCAGAAATAGAAGTGGGGGAAGCAGGTGTGTATTAGGTAGGACTGTGGCTCACTAGAACGAGTAGAACAGTAGTAGAACAGGGAAGTCCAGGATGGAGAAGAGAGTGGATCTAAATGTCTCATCACAGGTCATAACACCACACTTGAACCAGGATATATCACTTGTTTTTAAACCACTCCTCCCGCCATATTAGCTCCCAGGGGTGGTTCTAGGCAGCCAGTTGGTTTGATGAGCATAGTATTCAGTGTATATATTCCTTATGAGACCAGCTCATGTTTCATCATCATCATCAATCCTCTTCAATCCCGCGGGAGTATAAGGCACCAACAAATCTCCATGCCTCTCGATCTTTAAATGCCCCTAAAACATTTTTTGTGGTGGGGTTTTCTATGACCCGGGCTTGAACTGCGCAAATTTAGTCATCTGCCTGAAGAACAAAGACATAAGTACACAACATATCAAATGTACGGAAAAGACAGGAAGCAGCTGCTCATTACAGAGAGAGTTTTAAGTAGGGTGACCAGATGTCCCAATTTCATAGGGACAGTCCTGATTTGGGGGTCTTTTTCTTAGATAGGCTCCTATCACCCCACATCCCCTGTCCTGATTTTTCACATTTGCTATCTGGTCACCCTAGTTTTAAGCATTATGGTAGATGGCTAATTTTTGTGGCTACCTAAGGGGCCTGGCTTATGATTCAGAAGTTGGAGCGTTACTGCAGAAACCCCTTGTTCTTAGTGGAATATCCAAGATCTGCCCATGGGAGGCTGGGGCAGACTGAACCACTGCCCTTTCCACAGGTGTGACCACCAAGGATAATGCTGTATGGGGCACTTAGAGCATAAGTTTCTGTGGGCAGACACTGGTTCTTTTTATTTTCTCTGAGTGCCCCCCTAGGAAAAGGGCCTGCCCAGGCTATGGACCATGAGAGTTCTCCAAAAACATTATTTTATTCTTGTTGATATTATTGAGCCCATAAGGAGAGGGGAGAGAGTTGGAATATATTCCCTCTCATTCCAAATAGAGATGGTTTAAAAAAAAAATCAGTTAAAAAAAAAATCTTTGCAAAACTTTTTGAACTTTCAACATTTTTTCTAAGAGTATTTAAAAATTCCAAAACTTTATTCATTTCTCAGGTGGGATTAGGAAGTAAAGCAGCTTCATGGAAATGAGAATTTTCTAAAAAATATAGCCACCAAAAAGTCAACATTTATAAAAAGAAAAAAACCTCAACCAGTTCTAACTCTCCTCAAGAAAAATGTTCTCCAAGTTCCAGGATCTCTATTATTGGCAAGGAGATACATGAGCTGGAAAGAAACCAGCTGGGTTTTCTGATCCTGGGCTGAGTTGCAAACAAGGAGAAAAAAACATCAGTTTGTCTCGGTCACCACACCACAGTCTGTTTCTGAGGGGGAAATCACTATAGAACCCTGCCAGGCCATTTGTAGGGAGGAACCTTTCTGGCTATAACCTGATAGTAGCGACTGTCTTTTTGTTCAATGTGCAGCACCGAGCACAATAGGGTCTTGGTCCTGGGGTTCCTAGGCACCACAGAAATATAAATAATCATATAAATGACAGTTTAATATGTGCACTTTTGTAATACACTGCTAATACTCCGGCATAAATGGAGACTTGCAGTGCTAATAGACCAGCACTAAAATTAGGTACAATTAGGACTGCCTGGTCTCCATTCATGCTTTATACAAGTTACCATTAGACTAGATGTTGCACCCAGGAAGGAAATTCTCCCCAGAAATGTGAAACGATCGCGTTCTCCTATGCTTAGATTAAAGGGATTACAATCCATTTCCTTCTTAATACAGCTAATACTCTCTGGGAAACCCTCAGGCCAGGGATTAAAGTCCTTACTCCATTAATTAGCACCAAACCCCTGCCTTTAAGTGATACACAGAAGCATCAGGTAAACATTACAGGTCTCTTCCTTCCAGGGCTGGGAATATTGAGCACATTCCCCGTGTAAATAAAACAGTCTGCTCTCTAAAATTACCCAGGAGAATATAAATTAAAGTCATTCCATTTAAAACACAGCACCTTGAAGCACTGTGTCACTAAGCACTGCTCCATTGAAATCAATAGCAAAACTCCCACCAATGGCAAGAGGAGTGAGATCTAATAAGCGTCAGAGACAGCCTTAAACTGTAAAATTAGCCTCCAAATCCGAATTTCAAGCACACCAAACCTTGGTATGTTTGTACCTGGGGGCAAAATCTTTGCCCTGTTAAAGTCAATAGCAAAACTCTCATTGACTTCAATGGGGTTAGGATTCCACCTGAGTGTTGACTTCAGATCATTATACAGATAAAAGAGCTGTGCACAAAAATTTGGACCCAACTCCAGGTCTTCCTTCATTATGGAACACTTCAGACTTTTCACAGGCAAAACTCACATTTACAGGAGTTTCTGTGTTTGTTAGCACAAGATCGGGCCCCTAGTGCTCTTCTGCTCTCTATAAAAAAAAACACATCCCCCTAAAGAATAAATAAAGGGGGAGGTAATTATTATTCAAATTAGACATAGGCCACAACCCCAATTCCAGCTGAGATCATCCCCTAACTCTGGGAGCCTTTACCTCCCGACCCTTTTCTGATTCAAACACAGAAAAGAGAACAAAACCACTACTCCTCCTGTATTAGTGTACATGTAATATGTACAGGACTTTCCCCATAGCATCAGAGCACCTCTGGTCATGTCCAGTGCTATTAGTTTTCATTAATTGCAATTCACAAGCCTCACAAACCTTGTCTGTGCAAAGAAGACTCAGCAGGAGTCTGTGCACTGGAGCTTGGCCTTTGCACACAAGAAAAGGCAACAACAGAGCAAGAGTTCTGACAATCACTGCTCAGAAGCAGCTCCCAAGCTGCTCTTCTGTGCACCTTTTTCTCCAGACAATGGTCATTAATAGAGCACAGCTGAAGATTTCCACATCAGCTGCAGCAACCTATCACCTTCTACTCTTCCCACATAGTCCTGGTCAGCAGGAACACAGCAACTCAGGGCCTGATCCAAACTTCCTGAAAGTTGTTGGAAAAACTCCCAACAAATTCAATGGGCTTCAGTTTGGCTCCTGGATTTCAACTTGTCCTCTGTGTGTTACATGCTGTGAGACTATTTGTACTTTAGTTATTGGTCTAAAATATCACACTGTGCAGAGCAACCTGTGTGATAGTCCCCTCAGGTGTGAATGAACCTGCTGTGGTTTGTTCCCCCAGCTTCTGTTGGATCTGATCAGAATACACAACTGAACAATTCCCTCAACACTCTGAGTTTGGTCCCTTTGTTTGTCGCAGGAGCTTTTCCTGTGCTCCACCTTCTCCTTTCCCCTCCCGAGCTGTCTTTACACTGAAACATCTATATACTGGCCTGAGCTTTCCCTGGTCTTTTATTTAAACAAGTCCCCTGAAGAGAATTCCTTGTGAATATTGTTGGTTCATAGCTCTGGTAGAGGTGCACATTTTATTCATAATGCTAATATCCCTTCATGCTTTTCACCTCCAAGGTTTTCACCAACATTATCAGCTAATCAATCTTCATGACATCTTGGCAGGTTTCTGTGAGCATCCCCATTTAAACCCAGCAGCAGGTCTCAGGCTGAAATGTTCACACTTGGGAGCCTAAGATTAGACCCCTAAATAAAAGCACTCCAGAGTTCTCTAATGTGCTGATCATCCCTCAATTCCCACTGTCATCAAAGAAGGAGCTGTGAAAATCAGGTCACTCATTTAGGTGTCTGAATATGGCTGCCGGGGGCCAGAAAAAAAAACCCTATGCATCACTCAGAGATCAAGTAGGATTTATACGGCACATCAGCCTTGTGCTGACCTTGCACAGGTGGGAATTTCACCCTTAGGTGCCTAAATTTGCCTTTACCTCCCTGCCTCAATTTCCCCCACTTGTAAAAATGGAGACCATATGCTTCTTGCGGGGTTTGAAATTCACAGAGCCCTGTGGAAGTTTCATTTATTACCAGATTAATGAAAATGTGTTCCAGTAAAACGTCGGCAGTGTTTATAATACCTACCCGGTGACCCAACTCTTTCCAAGTGCCCCTTGGGATGGCAACAGGGGTCGCTGCCCCGCTGGCATATTTGAATGATGAAAGAGAATAGTGATCGATAGGTGACCCTCCTATTCTGTGTCTGAGCGATGGAGCCTAATCTGTGAGAGGATCTGCATTCATGTTATCACCGAAAGAATAAAGAGCAAAGGGGGGAATCTTCTTCCAGGAATAAGTGTTGACAGATTATTTAGTCAATGCAGGGTCAGCCGCCTATTAGGATCTACAACAGACACTTTCAAGGGGGTGCTGCAGCAGGGTGGCTTCTGGATAAACATTTTTGATGGCACTTATTTCATGTTTCCCTTTATTTTCCTTTGGGTGAGGGCACCTATGGAGGCAGATTGTCAGAAATGGTCAGCACTCTGCAGCTTCCATTGTCCTCGCTTTGGAAAGTCTCACCACTTACTTTGGGGACTAAAGAGTTGCTACTGGGTTCTGAGCTCACTTGAAACCCCGGCCTTTAATCTTCATCGCAGGCAACTTCATCAAACCAGTGAAGGTCTGTATCCCTTAACACCATGTTTAGCAGATGTTCAGCAAACTGCTCCAAACCCAATTTATGGGCAATTAGATGCCAGGAATCTTTTTTTACTACTTAGTCAATAACAATTCTCTTTTATATTAATATCCATCTTTCAACCCCCAGATCCCAAAGCACTTGATCCTGGGCCAGTCCCCGCATGCACAGCCCAGACACCCATCACAGGAGTTGTGATGCACACGGAATTCAGATTCTATGTGTTGATACACCACTACAATGCACGCCCTTCTGGGAGGAAGCCAGCATCCTGGGACACAGAACACTGCACAGAAGAGCAGGTGAGAAAGGCCAGGTACCTCTGCTTTTGGAAATAGTGCCTTTTGATTGTGCCTGTGCTGTACAGGTATGTAAAGAGGGGAAAGGCCACACGCAGCCTTCCTTCCTACATGCACCTCTGCACATGGGTTGGGCACTGTCATGGATCTGGCCCTGAGAGACCACAGTGGAGTTACACCAGGGACATATTTTTACTAGAGCCAGTCAGAAAATGGAGAGTGCTTGCAGGGGGGAAAAGCTAGGTTATTTGTAAATTTGTCACTACCGTTTTCTGTAGTTTTCAGTTTTTGAGAAACACGATTTAGGGTGTGTGGGGTTTTTTTCATTCTAAAACCCCAGAAAATTTGGAAAGGAATGAACGTTTTCATTTTGAAAAAAGGCCATTTTCCATACAAATACATTACATTGATTGAGCAGCTCTCACTTTTACTATTACATTTAAAACAAAATTTAAATATTGTGTTTCTTCAAAACAGAACACTGCATTCCATTATCAGTATTCAAAGACCCACAATCCTCTCTGTTCCAGAGGACAATTATTGGCCTAGTGTAAGTGACTGAGGCCCCTCTGATCCTCAAAGATATCTCTGAGGATCTGGGCCTGGGAGAAAGACTTCTGTAGACTTCTGTTACAACGCCTGCTGCTGACTTGCTGTGCAAGCTTGTGGGAGTTATTTAACTTCCCTGTGACTCACCTTCCCTAATTGTAAAGTGGCTATTCAAATATTCAAGGAGCCACTGGTGTATTTTCTTACAGGTCTCTCAACTACCAGAATAATAGTATGGGACAGGCAGATAGATACATGGCTCATCTACCTCACAGGGATGTTACAAGGCAGACTAATTAATAACAGAAGGCACTAAACCATTGCAGTATATGACTATTATTGTTATTAAAATTAAAGGCAAATAAATTGTAATTACCCTAGGGAAGGATGGCATTGCAGGTAAGACACTGGACTGGGCTCAGGAGATTTTGATTTGATTCTTGTCTCTGCCACAAACTTGGGGTATGACCTTGGGCAAGTCACTTTAGGGTCAGAGTCTATTCTGCACCAAAGCTCTGCTCAGCATAGTAGAGACATGGACTGTTAAAATTAAGATGACTCCCTCATTCTCTGGAAGTTCTGCCCCCCACCTGGAGTCTTTTAGAAACTGCCAGCTGCTAATGGTTACCAAGAGACTATCTGCCAGCCCATAGCTGCCTTACTGCTGCCATGCTACACCTAAGCCAGTCCTAGGCTGGCTGGGGGAATTCCCAGCTGGGAAAGCAAAGCCAGTCTTTGCTCCCTATGCCCTGCCAGGGAGAAGTGGGAACAGACTGTATGTGTGTGTCTGTTCCCCATCTGAAAAAATGGAGATCATAATACTCTCCACACAGGAGGGCCGTGAGGATAAATTCATTCATGGTTGTGAGGTTCCCAGATGCAGTGTGCCGGGGAGATGGAAACCTAAGCATAAACTTTAGGTACAGAAACACATTCTTCACAGCTTTCTTCCTTACTAGTTGTACCTCTTACCAGACTGTAGAGATGGCATTTTAATATATTAGTATTGAATATATTGTAGGTGGTTTTGCTATGTTAACATATCATTGGGGAATTTGGGAAGCAAATGCATATGTATATTTAAATGCTTAGATTCCATGAAACTGTTGTTTAAATGGTCCGTTAACCACATCACTTTTCTCCTCATTAGGCTAAATTGCTTGAGGTGAAAAGGCCCTTCTAAAATGGATTTCACTCACTCAATCCAAGGTAAACATGCCTCTGGGACCATTACCTCTTGTATCAAATATCCAAGGCTTTGTTAAGAGCCTGAGGGTTTGATAAATTGTACCATTATTCTTGTTTGGAAGATGAAGGTTATAATTAGAGATGGGCTCACACTGGAACAGCAGATCCCAGTCTTGTATCACAGGCCTGTCTATATAACAAGGCAAACCAGAACACCAAGTCCAGACACCCTGAACCTTGGGGAAGCTCCTGTTCTGATCATTCCAGAGACAAAAGTTCGGACTCCGCTTTGTCTCTAGTGACAATGAGGCATAAGGCTGACTCAGCAACATGGACTTCAGCCCAACACCTGATTTCAAAGGAGTCCATCCTAACTCATTTTGAGAGGAGCCAATATACACCCTCTGAATGTCTGGCCCAACAATTGCTAAGCATTACTAGCAATAAATATACCAGGATTTTACTCTCACTCAATACAACAGAAAATCCTAACCATTTGGCTAACATCTCTACTTGGGGTGATGGGCCCGGACTTGCTAGACTTTCCTGGGACAATTCCTTTGTGGCATCTTGTTCTTAGAAGCAATCTGGGCTGAGCAATCATCATTCGGCATTGACTCAGGCAAGATCCAAAGCCCAGTCAAGTCAGTGTGAGTCTTTCCCTTGATTTTAATGGGCTTTGGATCAGGCCTTTAGCAAGGCGATTTCCTAGTTTTAGCCCAGTTAGCTGTTTGGCTGATGTAAACTTGTCAAGGAGAATAAAGTGAGCTTCAAACAATCACCTGTTTACAGTGACAGGAAAGTAAAGTGAGATCCAGCTCTTGCAGGAAGAGAGAATTTAAACAATGCAAGAGGTGGTTGTGTGTCATTTCAGCAGTCACCCTTTCTCTTTGATCTGCGCTTAAGAACTTGGAACATCACGGATCATATGGCCCTTAGAGAAGTGTGCCACTGAATTTACTCCACCTTGAAGTCTGAAGTGTTTGCCTTTCCCTAAAAGTCTCCTCCTACTTCCTTCTCAGTGGAAATCCACCCTCTTGATTCCTTTACCAGAATCAGTTCCTATGTATTGCAGAATAGGAACCATTTGTATTTCTGAGCAGTAGCCTTCTCTGAGTTTGGAACAATTTATTGCAAGAAAGATCAGGCTGCTTCTTTACTATTTGTATTTCAGTAGAGCATTGGGGCTCCTACTTCAGATACTCATTGCATTTGGCGTGATGCAAACACATACTGAGAGCCAACTCCTACCCTGAAGAACTTACACTCTGAATAGACAAGATGGGTAAAGGAAATTTAGCGATGGGGAACTGAGGCACAGAGAGAGCAAGCGACTTTCCCCAGGTTACACACAGAAAGCCTGTGGCAAAATCAGGTTTGAGTCCAGCTTCCCTGAATCCCAGTTTCACAACTGGAGCGCTGCCTGTTTAGACCCATGAAGAATTTGGCATAGGAATAAGTACCGGGGAAGCAAAATATCATATTGATTCAAGTGGGAAATGTGTGTCCTTGTCCTCTGTCAGATTTTAAAGCAGGTGTGCGCAGAAAAAATGCCAACCCTCTCAGGCCATTTCAATAAAACAGAAAGGTAGCCACTGCTTGCGTCCGATGAAGTGGGTATTAGCCCACGAAAGCTTATGCTTCAAAACTTTATAGTTAGTCTTTAAGGTGCCACAGGACTTTGTTACTTCAATAAAACAAACTCTTTTCGTTTCTTTGAATTTAGAAAGGTGCTTCCCCGTGATTACATTGAGCTCTAGTCTGTTGATACCTTCAGCAAGTATTAACAAGAGGTAATGTCATGGGGAAGTGAGAGCCGTATCTCAGGTTACCCTATAAATTGATGGAGGCTTCAGAGAGGATTACAGGCCCAGAGCCCTCCTAAGTACAGGGATGCCATTACAGCTAAATCAAAGGTAACCATGGGGCTTGGCAGGTAACTGTCAACATCTAAGGGAAGGAGCAGGCCCGTGAAGGAGTTCTGTGTCAGGATTAAATTCGGTCAGCTTTATTTTTATTTCAGGTGAAGGGGCCAGGCAGAAAAGCTATCCCTAGTGGCCTTTATTTACAGTTAGCAGGGGACAGCTGATGAAGCATTTAGAGGAAGAAGGATGAGACAGTTGCTCCTGAGTCAGATCATCCTGATGACAGACTGAGGATGTCGAACTGACATAAAAGCTAGGAAGGTACACTGACTCTGGAGGCTTTTATGAATGAAATGTAGGGTGAAATCCTGGTCCTAATAAAGTCAGACAGTGGCAAAACTCCCAGTGATTTCAATAGGGACAGGACTTCACCGGTTATCTTGACAGGTGCAACTCTTAGTACTTTTAATAGAGGAACCAGCCCCAACCTGCGTGAAGTAAAAAGATGTTACCTTTCCACTCCCTGCAGCTCCTTTAAAGCTCCCATATTGATAACACTTAGCTCTTATGGAGCAGTTTCCACCTGTAGATCTCCAGGCAATTTACAGAGGAAGTAACTATAATTATCCCCACTTTACAGCTGGAAAAACTGAGACAATCATGTGATTTGCTCAAAATCAAGTAGGAAGTCAATGGCAGAGGCAGGAGAAGATAGTCAGATCTCCTGATTGCTACTCTATTGCTTTATCCACTGCTTCTGCTATCCGGCTGCAACCCTTCTGCCAATGGGACACAAAAGTAAATAGCACACTATAGAAATAGCTGTTGCATGTTCTCCCAACCTGTTTAGGTCTAGCCTGTTAAATGCCCACCTATAAAATCTGATACTTACTTTAAGCTTTTGCTATTTTTTGGAGTTATAAAAGAGTTACCCATGGTAGCCTCTGGGTGAACACATGTGTCTGTTCTACAACATCACAATTTAAAGCTCACCTCCATCGGAAGGGGCCAAGAGGGAATACTGGATTTGTGGCCTAGTGGCTTGAGGACTAGACTGGGACTCAGCAGAGCTGGGCAAGTCATTTCATGTCTTGGGGCCTCAGTTTCACCATCTGTAAAATGGGGATAATGATACTGCCCTTCTTTGTAAAGCCCTTTGAGACCTCTGGATGAAAAGCACTATACAAGACGTAGGTATTATTATTATTTGCTACTTTTTAAAGGAAGATGTAAAAGGGACCTGAAAGGACTTTTTCCCACTCCTAAACACACTTTTTTTCCTGCTTGTTTTTTTTTTTTTTAACACATTAGAAATGCAGGTATTTTCTGTCCTATTTTTTGCTAGAAGACTCTATGGGCAATTTGACAACTGATGGAATTCTGATATTGAATATACCATAATGCAGGTAAAATCTGACTAGTTGAGATGGGAAGTGATTCTGTTTTTGTATTCAAAGGTTTAAAACACCCTGACTTTTGCGACTATCTATTTCTTTCATATACGTGAGAATGAGAATCATTTGAGAGAAAAGAGGTCTCTGTTAAAGACACAACACCACTGTCTCCTGCTGTTAGGATTTGAGAAAGAACCCTATCCATATCTGATCCCCCCTGTGACTGAATTCATTCCAGCACCTCATTCTCTCATGTGTCCCCCTGCAAACCCAGGGAAAAGCAGACTAGATATTCCTAATACATCCAGGTGAAAAACAAGAAGGAAACACCCCTCACTTGCTATGCTCTCTTTATAAATCCTAAAGACACAAACAAGAAAAAACACATCCTCCATTTTTAGTTATTTGCAGGAAAGTTTTCAGGGCGGTTGGGCAGGTGATTTCACTCTCTGTGATGCTGATGGCAATCTGGAGTAACTCAGCTGAAGGCAGCGGCATCTGGCTCTAACCAATTTGAGGCAAAGTCAACTGAAAAAACACCTTCCCGGACAGCAACAGATTCAGGCTCAAGCCTGAGAAAACAGATAGGGTTTGCCAGGTGCCCTGAAGAGCAACCCGGTCGGCCTGCTGTGGGGTCCTGAGCATCCTTAGATCCCACTGACCACTTCACAAGGAGGACAGATACAAAATAAAAGTCCTGCCGCATTTGCCTCCTAGATGCAGGAAATTCTCACAACCCCCCCAGAACAGCAAGCCCTTCTGAAAACCCTGCAAAGGAGCCAGATGTATAAGGATTAACCAGCACTGACTGAAATTGAAAAGACAGTCCTGGATCATATGCACTTATTATGTGTCAGACAATATACTTTATCTCCTGCTAATCTCCTCATCTGCAGCTATGCTCACTTCAGACAGGAGTCAGATTATCCCTGATGATGGGGTGCTATGGACTACTGGCTGCCAGGGATGGAGGTGAGACGCCAGAGAATACTTTAATTATGCCATGAACTGTGGTCCAGTAAGATGAAAGGCCATTGTTTAATCTACTCGAAATCATCTGTTTTAACAGATAAAGGGATTAAAGTTTAATTCCCCGCCCTCCACCCCAGTGTGCTATTCCAGTTGCTAATGGAACATCCCAACATTGAATGAAACAGGAAATCAAGAGAGAAGTATTCATGCATCAACCTCACTTTTTGCGAAATTCACATTGGTTGTCCCCCTTTCATGCTTTTTAATCATTTCCATCTCACCCCATCCCCCAGAGTATAGCATAAATCATCTTATTCCCCCTCCCTTCCCACCTAATTTTTAGAGCCAAGGAATTCAAAATATGTAATGTGAATTATTGACTTCACCAAAACCTTTTGTCTTCCATGGGGGAAAGATTATCTCACATCTGCCTAATGCCGGATGTTTTCCAATTTCTTCTGAAGCATTTGAAGTACCTGTTCTATTCATTCCCTCTGGGGCACGTGGCACTGGCCACTGCCGAAAGACAGGCTTCTGGGCTAATTGGACCCGTGATCTGACCCAAAAGGGCCATTCTTATTGTCTTATGTTATCTGGTGTTGGCCGGTGTCAGAGACAGTGTCCTGGACTAAGTAGAGTAGACCATGAGGCCGATTCAGTATGACAGATCCTATCTTGCTGAATTCAGAGTGGTTTGATCTCTCAAGCCTTCCAGCCCTCACTCAGCAAGACTTCCATTATCAAACGTTGACAATTCATTATTATTTCATGATTTATTATTTGGGTTATCGTAATGCCTGGGAGCCCCATCATGAACCATTGTGTTAGGTGCTGTACAAATAGGGACTAAAAGTCAGTCCTTTTGTCTTATCTGTTTGCAGTTGTGGTTTCCAAGGGACCAGTCAAAGTCAGATGCTCACTCAATATGTCTCCAACTAACGATCTAACAAAATTGTACTGCAGACCTCAGGGATGGTTAAAAGTGGTTGCCTACCTTGAGGATTGCCTTTAGTCTATCTGTCTACCATATCTAACTACTTATACTGAGATATGTTCGACTTAGACCCAATGAATCTGAGCATTTCTGAGGTAAGATCATTAGTTCAGGTTCCAGGACATTCTTTTGAATTATGTTTGTCAGAATTTTGGGAGGTGTCTTAATTATGACACAAACGTCAATGGGTGCCATTGGGTGCTCATTGCATTTGAAACGTAAGCCATTTATTTCTCTATGCATTTTTGAGTATATCATGTAGGGCTCCAGTTCTTTAAGCATAGCCCCCTAGTCGAGAATCTTTGGGTGTTAAAAAGATGGGGCATTTCTGAGACATGCTGGAGCTTTTAAAAGAGCTCCGCACCCATAACTGGAACCAGAGTTTCAGAAGCGCTCAGTTCCCAAAGAGGTGCCCAGAATTTCAACAGCGCTCCACACATTAGAGACTCAAAACCTGGCCAGACGTGTCACGACGGGAACGGCTGGGAGCAGAGATTTTTGACGATCCGGCACCAATTGTGTATGTTGAGCACTTGAAAATCTGTCCCTTGGTTGTTATTATTATTTATTTCTATTGCCATAGTGCTGAGGCACCCGAGTCATGGACCTGGTGCTGTACGAACACAGAACAAACCGCTCCTGCCCCAAGGAGGTTACAATGTAAGTATAAGACGAGACAACAGATGAATCAGGGGAGACAGACAGGGGAGTACAAGGAAATAATATTGGCCAGCATGACAGGCAGTGGCCTCAGCACACCATCAGTCTAACCATTGTCAAGGTGTTTGTAGCCACCCCAGCAAAGGGGAGGGTTTTGCAAGAGGGCAATGTGTTCATTTTGCAGCTATTTATGGGGAGCTTCTCCCAAGCGTGATGTAAAGTTCAGCAGTGTGATGCTTATACGTCGGGGCTACCAGTCCCTAACACATGCAGGTCTTTAAAACACCATAGTCTATATTGTCTCCCCTGCTTATGGGAGTGGAGGGAACCTAGCAGACACTGACTTCCCCCTTTAAATATGGAGGGGGCAGTACCATTTCCACAGCACTGTCTCTTACTCAGACCCTGCATAAGTGCTCCGGGCAGGAGGAGCCCCTGGAGTGCTGGGAACAGCCAATGCTGGGTTGATCCCCTACTACACATGTTCCAGGATTTGTGAACGCATTAAAATGGCCTTTTCGGTAACTAGATTTTTATCAGTAAAATAAATGTATTAACTTGGATTCAAAACCAGGAACCTCCAAAGAATCAGGACCAAGGGTATCCCAGGTGTATACCCCAGGGCAGCAATTGTCCCTGTTGGCCTGCTCCCGGGAATGAAACTGCAGGACTGAGTCCTTTTACCTTAAACCACAAAGGTGGTTATAATAGCTTTGCTAGAAAGGACAGAACCAAATCCTTCAGTCCCTGAGCTACCAGCTTCATGTAAAATTCCAAAGGAGAGGAATTATCACAATGCTAGCAGGAGCTTGGTTTGATCTTGCTCATCAGTTTCCAGACTTGAGTGGGAGAGAGAGAAAGCTCCCTCCTTAACATCCCACGTAGGAAAGGAGCCTTGAGGTACAGCGTTAACCACACATCCAGCAGGTAGACTTGATTATTGTTACCAAATAAAATGAAGCGGGATTACGTGTATGGGATCCGCGGTGGGGATTCTTTATATGAATCTGCTTAAGCCACAAGCGATGCTGTTCTTCAAGAGCTGCAGGAAGGAATGTGGAGATCGGAGTGCTTCTGGAAACCTGTGGCCAAACATTCGGAGCATGTGCTTAATCCAGGACTGGCTCCAGGCCGCAGACGAGGAAGCACGTCCTTGGGGTGACACATTCTAAGGGGCGGCATTCCGGTCATTCTTTGGGCGGCACAATCTGGCTTGGGGTGCAAAAAAGCTAGAACTGGCCCTGGCTTAATCCATTCTCAGACAGCTGACTTCCTTCTATTTCCTTAGAGCAGAATCGCCTCCCCTCTCTTCCCCTCCCTTGCTAACTCCCCTGACAAACCAGCCTTCTCTTCCAGCTTGCTAAAATCTATTCCAGACTGTAAAGCCATTCAGATCTAGCCTGAAAAACCCAATTCTTCGGTGACACTTGCGACTGCTAACCCATGTCAGCTATTGCTACCATCACCTGGTTCATATTTTGTCACACTTTATGTACAGGACACATGTATTGGTTGTTGATAAGGGACTGATGCATATATAACCATTTATTAAAACATTAATAGCCAGTTGTTAGGCTCCAATTAAGGAAGGTACTCAAGCATGTGCCCAATTTGCAACATGGGAGCAGTCCTATTGACTTAAAAGGGTAGGAGGTAAGTCAGAGAGAGAAAGCTAGTGGTTCTGTGTGTATGTGTTGAAGACTGTGTATATTATGTATATTATGATGTATTATTATTATTATTATTATTTATTATTTGTATTGCAGAAAGCATCTAGGATCCCCAGTCACAGAAGAGCCCCCCTTTGTGCTAGGTGCTATCTACAAACACAAAACAAAATGATGGTCCCTGCCTGGAAGACTTTACAATCTAAGTACTGTAACATATGATAGGGAGGTAAAGTTAGGTGATCACACAGGACTAGTAGATCCTGGGAGGAAGGGAAATGCTCAGTTTATCCTTCAGTAAAGGGTAAAAACTTTTTTATTTGTTTTCCATTTCATATTGTTAGTTAAACCAGGATGATGTTAAAAACTCACATTCTTTGCTAGATCTAAATTAGCACTAATTTTATCCCAGGTTCATTGTTTGATCCTGAAATTAGCTAAGGGAAACTTAAAAGACGAAAGCTTATGCTGAAATAAACTGGTGAGTCTCTAAGGTGCTACAAAGTCTTCCTCGTTTTATTAAAAAGAGAAATACATTCCTTTCAGGAGAATATCCTTTCTCAGTCCTACATTGTAATAGCCGGGATATTCCTGTAGGTGGCTCTGCAATTTTCCAAATAAAACAAGACCCTGAAGCAAAATTTGCAAAGCGATGTAATGATTCCACTTTGCTAGCGGGATGATCACAGACTTTTTGAACTAACGGATAAACACAGATTCACTGTGATTTTACAAAATACATATATCAACGGAGATCTTCAAACACAGAAGCAACTTGCTTTTAAAACCCGGCCTCTTCTTGTTCTTCAGACGTCTGAGCAAGAAACGTGACTGAATTGTGTTAAATAATTTGCCTATCGTCTGCTTAAACTTTTAATTTGTCATTTTCTAGCACAATAGTTCTGGGACTGAACGCTTAAGAGTAAGGGTCAAAATAAGACAATGCAAAACATTAAAAAGTAATCGTATTTCGGCTGAGGGGGTTGGACTAAAAAAATAAATATAAGTAGCAAATTCTTTTCTAAAAATGCACAAGGCATAATTAGAAAAGGAAACATCGGCTCCGGTTTCACGCCACCTACCCTAGAGAATATTATGTTCAAAAATGGTTAGTTATGGTTTTAAATAAATCGATCACTCTTTTGGAATCGTTATATTCCCTGTTCCATACACTGTGAACTAAGAACAATTTGGGGATTTGCGCTAAAACTATAAAGCAGGGTCCGGCACTTTGCTTTAATGTTTTATAGACATATTGTATCGACAGCAAAAGAAGTGAAGGCATTTTATGAAAGATTTATTTTCTGATTTTTCCCCTCCTAGACGTCAATTTAAACTCTAACGGCCGTAATCACTTTGTAAAGTGTGCTTTAGATTTATGTCAATGTTTTTACACATTTTATCAACAGCAAACGTGATTAAATAATAATCATTAGGCTTTAGAAAACGATCTACAGCTTCAAAGCGATTTACAAAGATTATCTACATTTGTCTAACAAACCTGATATGGATGGTATTCATTTTTATCTCGTATGAAAATGAAAGCATTTTATCCTAAAGAAGAGTACGATTTCTCTGGGTCAGTTTCCCTGATGCATTCCTGTTTACAAATCAGGAGTGTCCATAAATTCAGATTTCAGAGTAATAGCCCTGTTAGTCTGTACTTTTTTCATAAATTCAGAGTAGTTTTGATTTTAATCGAAGATCGCTTAAAAAACAAAATGTTGCAAAGCCCCATATTTGGCCGACATTAGCCCAAATTAAACTTGTATTTGGAAATCGCTTGTGCATGGCTAAGGAAAACTTGAAACGTGTTTCCTCTTGAAATATAAATTAAATAACTTTGGATAAGAAATTTCCTGAAATGGAAGAAACGAAAATGCGCTGCTTTAAGTGTGATCTGTCCTTGTATATTGCGAGAGCCGTAAAAGACACTCTGAATAACACAAAATATGCAAGTTAGCCACATGCTGCTCTCAAATTCCAGTCCGTGGGATGGGGTCCCCTGGATTTTAATAGGTTTGCACGTCATTTAACGCAGAATTTGGAACTATTATTCCACGTTATTAATTTAAAACGTTTTTAAATGATGCCCATTATTGGATGTTAACGGATCTGCTTTGTTTATGTACTAAGCTTAGGGGCCTTCTTTGAACAGCTTTCAAAGTATTTTTGTTATTTTGGGGCGGGGGGTTAAAAATAAATGTTTAGATAATAGTGAAAAAAATATACACACAGTATGTTCCAGTGTGCAGACAAGAGGGCATATTATTGCATGGAAAAGGAGTTAAAATATAACAAATTTGATCTTCACATGGAAATTTTTTACAATGACTATAATTATGATTTTTTAAAAGATCTGAGTATACGTCTCATAGTTTAAAATACAGTCGGTAGGATCCTGGAAATTCCCTAAACCGGGATGACTTTCAAATAAACGCAACATTCATTAAGTTTTAAAAAGTTAGTTTAAAGTAGGATTTGTTTTTTTTGGCAGATGCAATTATGGGAAACGATCCTTTCCCTGAAGATTCCCAAAGCGATGGAGGAGAAACGAAACTTAAACGTGTTTCAGGGTTAATAAAAAAAAGTAGGATCCTTATCAGGTATCCTAAACTTTGAAAAACAAGGAAAGGAAAGGAAAGGAAAGAAAGAAAGAAAGAAAGATTCTCCCGCGGGCACCTAAATCGACCCGGGTTAAAATCGATGTGGATGGAGTTTTTTCGTTTGCACGCAGGGGAGCCGTTCACGCTCCCCTAATACGGGACCTGTGGGAGTCTGGGGCCCATAATCACAGGCCCGATCCAAACCCGGTGAAGCCAACGGAGAAACTCGCGTCGACTTGTCCCGGGGACTTCGGCTCACAGTGCCGGGCCTCTCGGAGGCGCCGCGGGGTCTCTCCCGTCCCAGTTCCGCGGCTGCCGATAGACTCAGCGCCGCCTCAGTCCCGGCCCGCTCGCATCACCCCCCGCGGGGCGGACTTGAAGAAGGGTCCCAGCGCGCAGGGCGGATCGGGAGAACTCCAGGATCCCCAGGCGAGCTTCTCCTCCGCCTCCAGGCTCCCGCCAAACTCCTGTCTCGCCTCCCGGGGGGGTGGGGGGGGGTGGACAGACAGACAGCTCGCCCCCCGGTGGAGAGGGGGCAGGGGACAGACAGACAGACAGACAGCTCGCCCCCCGGTAGAGAGGGGGCAGGGGACAGACAGACAACTCGCCCCCCCCCCCCGTGGGGAGGGGGACAGATAGCTCGCCCCCCGGTGGGGAGGGGGGCAGGGGACAGACAGACAGCTCGCCCCCCCGTGGGGAGGGGGGCAGGGGACAGACAGACAGCTCGCCCCCCCGTGGGGAGGGGGGCAGGGGACAGACAGACAGCTCGCCTCCCCGTGGGGAGGAGCTGCCTCCTTTCCTTTCTTTTGAGGGGGGGGGGGATCTGCCCAGCCCCGCGCTGCCTCCCCCCCCCTCCCCTCGCAGGGAGCCCTCCCACTGGCTGCGGCCCCTGCCCGCCCAGCCCCGGCCCCGGGCGGGGAGGCTGGGCAGCGATGAAGGCGCTATAAGGAGCTTGTCGGCGCCGGGGGAGGGGGCAGCGCAGCCGGCCGCCCCGCCTGGCCCGGGACCATGAGCGCCGGGGACTTGCCGCCCTGCTCCCCCGCCAGCCCGCGGCCCCGGGAGGCGCCCGACATGGCCCTGTACCGCGGCGAGACCTTCGGCTTCTACCCGCCGCCTGGCGCCGCGGCCGCGGCCGCCCCCTCGGGGCCGCGGCCGGCCGCCTACGCCCTGGGCGACTACGGGGCGGCGGCCAACGCCGGCTACCTGTGGGGCCCGGGCCCCTACCTGCAGGGCGGCCCCGGGCCGGCCGCCCCCTTCTACGGCTGCTCGCGGGGCGGCCAGCCCGGGGCCGCGCCCGCGGCGCCCGCCTCGCCCGCGGCGGCCGAGCTGGGCTGGCTGAGCCTGGCCGGGCAGGAGGAGCTGCTGCGCCTGGTGCGGCCGCCCTACTCCTACTCGGCGCTGATCGCCATGGCCATCCAGAGCGCGCCCGGCCGGCGCCTCACGCTCAGCCGCATCTACCAGTACGTGGCCGAGAACTTCCCCTTCTACAAGCGCAGCACGGCGGGCTGGCAGAACAGCATCCGCCACAACCTGTCCCTCAACGACTGCTTCCGCAAGGTGCCCCGCGGCGAGGACGACCCGGGTGAGCGCCGGGGGGGGGGGGTGCCCCGGGGGCAGGGGGATGGGGGTGTCCTGGGGGATGGGGGTGCCCCGGGGGCTGGGGGATGGGGGTGCCCCGGGGGCAGGGGGATGGGGGTGTCCTGGGGGATGGGGGTGCCCCGGGGGCAGGGGGATGGGGGTGTCCTGGGGGATGGGGGTGCCCCGGGGGCTGGGGGATGGGGGTGCCCCGGGGGCAGGGGGATGGGGGTGTCCTGGGGGATGGGGGTGCCCCGGGGGCAGGGGGATGGGGGTGTCCTGGGGGATGGGGGTGCCCCGGGGGCAGGGGGATGGGGGTGTCCTGGGGGATGGGGGTGCCCCGGGGGCTGGGGGATGGGGGTGCCCCGGGGGCAGGGGGATGGGGGTGTCCTGGGGGATGGGGGTGCCCCGGGGGCAGGGGGATGGGGGTGTCCTGGGGGATGGGGGTGCCCCGGGGGCAGGGGGATGGGGGTGTCCTGGGGGATGGGGGTGCCCCGGGGCAGGGGGATGTTGGATGGGAAGAGGCTGGGGGCAGGGGGAGGCTGGATGGGGAGTCAGAAGCCCGGTGGCGGAGGGGGTGGGTGGGTGTGGGATGCCCAGGATCCTGGAAGGGGGGGTTGGGTGGGGAAAGGGACCCGCGGGGGGGGGGGAGTTGGATGGGGAGGAGCAGAAGCCCGGTGGGTGGGGGGTTGAGTGTGGGATGCCCAGGATCCTGGAAGGGGGGGTTGGGTGGGGAAAGGGACCCGCGGGGGGGGGGGGGGGTTGGGTGGGGAGGAGCAGAAGCCCGGTGTGTGTGTGGGGGGGGTTGTGTGTGGGATGCCCAGGATCCTGGAAGGGGGGGTTGGGTGGGGAAAGGGACCAGTGGGGGGGGGGGGGTTGGATGGGGAGTCAGAAGCCCGGGGGGGGTGTTGTGTGTGGGATGCCCAGGATCCTGGAAGGGGGGGTTGGGTGGGGAAAGGGACCCGCGGGGGGGGGGTTGGATGGGGAGGAGCAGAAGCCCGGGGGGGGGTGTTGTGTGTGGGATGCCCAGGATCCTGGAAGGGGGGGTTGGGTGGGGAAAGGGACCCGCGGGGGGGGGGGGTTGGATGGGGAGGAGCAGAAGCCCGGTGGGGGGGGGGGGTTGGGTGTGGGATGCCCAGGATCCTGGAAGGGGGGGTTGGGTGGGGAAAGGGACCAGTGGGGGGGGGGGTTGGATGGGGAGTCAGAAGCCCGGGGGGGGGGTGTTGTGTGTGGGATGCCCAGGATCCTGGAAGGGGGGGTTGGGTGGGGAAAGGGACCCGCGGGGGGGGGGTTGGATGGGGAGGAGCAGAAGCCCGGGGGGGGGGGTGTTGTGTGTGGGATGCCCAGGATCCTGGAAGGGGGGGTTGGGTGGGGAAAGGGACCCACGGGGGGGGGGGGTTGGATGGGGAGGAGCAGAAGCCCGGTGGGGGGGGGGTTGGGTGTGGGATGCCCAGGATCCTGGAAGGGGGGGTTGGGTGGGGAAAGGGACCCGCGGGGGGGGGGTTGGATGGGGAGGAGCAGAAGCCCGGTGGGGGGGGGGTTGGGTGTGGGATGCCCAGGATCCTGGAAGGGGGGGTTGGGTGGGGAAAGGGACCAGTGGAGGGCGGGGAAGATCGTCATACAAGACAGGACCGGGCAAGTTGCCCTGCGGCCCGCCCCGCCCGGCGCCGGGACCCGCCCCCGGCGGGGATCTCGGGGCTGAGCGGCGGCCGCCCCTTGCGCGGTGCCCGGCCGGCTCGGAGCGGGGGACACTGGGACGGGGATGTGCCCCGCGGGATGTGGGGCGGGCTCCAGCCTGCAGGCGGGGGCCGGCCGGTGGGGCGGGCCGGGCAGAGCTCCGTGCGGGCGGGGGGCGCAGAGGGGGGGACGGGGGTGTCGGGCGGCCCCCACCCCTCTTCTCGGTCCAGCTGGGGACACTCTCTGCTGTCACGGGGGTGCGGGGGGACACGGGGACCGGGGGGTGGGATGGTGTCCCAAGGGGAGCAGCTGGAGCCAGGGAACCGGATTCACTTCCCAGCAGGGCAGGGCCCTTCCCGGGTTGGAGGCCCATTATGAGGTGCCTGCCCTCTAGGGCGAGGGGTGGGGCCCCTAGCGCTGAGTCTCTGTGTCCCAGCCCCAGGGGGTACATCCAGTCTGCTGGGGGGGGGGGCGTATTTTAGAGATGCAGGTTCTCCTCTGCCCTGCAGGATGGTGTGGCTCAGACACATGCATTGGGGGCAGAGGCCCATGGGGGGGGGGATCCGGGATGTAGCCAGATGAAGTGGTGTGTGTGTGTCCTGCTCAGCAGGGAAAGGGTTAATGCCAGTGCAGATTCTGCGCAAGGGCCCCTTTGGTGCAAAGGGATTCAGGACCTTCCCTGCACAGTGACTGGTGGCATGGTGTGTGCGTGACTATGCCCAGGCGGCAAGGGGGATGCCGTGGGTACACTCTATTGATTTATATGCACACCACTTGCCCTGGCCCATTGGCACATGTGCAGCACTGAAAAAGACCCCGCCAGTAGGCACTCCCTCCCCTCTAATCTGCCCTGAACCCTACATGGGCAAGATGGTCCCACAAATGCCCAGCATTGCTAATGTACCCCTGTATTTCACCCTACCCCAGCGGAGCTGTATCAAGAGGAAAGAATAAGTGCAGGCATACACTGCAATGCAGGTCTCCCAGGAATTGGGGTGCCAATGGGTGAATGTGGGTTATGGGTTCCTTTGGGCCTATCCACAGAGGAGATGGAGCTGTTACAACCCCAGCTCGCTTAAAATGGAGCTTGTGCTTTTATCGGTTGAGGTTCCCCCTTCAATCCTTGGTGCGTTAGCCAAGATGGCGGCCATCACACACACTTAAATGACACCCGTGTCTATGGGGAAGCATTAGCAGTTCTGTCGGCAGGGCCCTTTTACTCCATTTGGGGTGGGGCTGTCGGCTTGGAGGGGTAGTTCTGATCCTGCTAAGTAGCAGCGAGATTCATTCCGGGTGCGTGGTCTGTGGGGCAGATTCTGAATTCCTGGGGCTAAGTCAGTGAAATTGCACCAGTGCGAGAGGCGAGTCAGGCTCTGGTCAGCACGTCCGGAGTGGGTGTTTGGTGGGTGCAACTGTGCAGGGAGGCGGGGGGTAGAAGGAGGGTGCAGATCCTGCTCAGGGGTGCAGGGCATCTGTCGGGGGAGCTCCCTGTCTGACTCTTTCTCTGTCGCCTTCAGGGAAGGGGAACTACTGGACCTTAGACCCAAACTGTGAGAAGATGTTTGACAACGGGAATTTCCGCCGCAAGCGCAAGCGGCGCTCTGACCCTAACACCCCCACCGTGGTGTCCTCTGGGGGGGCCCTGAAGGCCGAGGAAGGGCATCCCATCCCGGCTGCTGCAGGCAAGCCCTGTGAAAACAGCCCCTCCCCGGAGCTGGAACTATCACCTGCCAGGGACCATCCGAAAAGCTCCTCTTCTCCAGGCATCAGCTCAGCCACCCCTGGCTGCCTGAGCACCTTCTTCAGTGGCATGAGCTCCCTGAGCAGTGGAGGGAGCCGCCTGGCAGGAGGCTTCAGCAGGGAGCTGCACCATCGGAACTTCCCCGCTGGGCAGATGAGTGCTGGCACCTTCCCAGGCTCCTCCAGCAGCTCCTCCCAGGAGGTGCTCCCACCAGACCAGCTGCCGCGAGTTCCAGGGCCCACTGCTGCCTATTACAGCTCCTTCCACCCCAGCGGCAGCCAGGGCGCCCAGTACAACCATTACTACAACTTCACAGTCAACAGCCTCATCTACGCCCGGGATGGCACTGAGGTGTAGGGCCTGGATTGCAACCCAAGGGAACAAGAAAGGCCGGTTCGTTCAGCAACAAGGAAGGCCACACAGGCTTTTGCCAACTGCATTTGAAGCAGTTGATTTTATGTTTTCCCAGGAAGAAAAACTTACACTCTGTTAAATATATACGTGTACACACAACATGGAGTATTTCCCCTACTCATCCCTGCCAAATCACTGGTCCACACGGGATGCCGGTTTGCCACTGAATTCTGCAAATGAGAACCAGAACTGGATTAGTGACTTCAGAGGTTTTTAATCTTGAATGTAGAACGAAAAAAATAACTACAAAGAGAAATCAGCAAGGACCAAATATAGACACATAGCAGGGGAGTATTGCCTGTTGGTCATTTATTTGTGAACCTCTGCTTTTGTCCTGGAAGAGAAAAAAAAAGAAGAGATTTCTAATGAAGTGCCTTGTAAAAATCCCTTCTATCAGTGATTGCCTGTTAGGGTAATTGTTTTAGGCCTCGATCCTGCTGTATACAATGCCTGGGCAGATTCTGTGCCCACACAGAACCCCTTTAGATACAGAGCAGCTCCATGCAAGTTCATCAGTCTGCCTGTGCTTTGTATATTGAAGAACCAGAGTCTTATTTTGTAAAATAATCGTTTTACTTAAGCTTAGTACCAAAGACACAATCTAGCCATCCAGCTTTTAGCAAGAGAATAAACACAGTGAATATTTTTATACATATTTGTATGTAATGTACTCCTCTGTAAATACATTTCTATGGGATTTTATATTTGTAAATTATGTTCTGGAGCTGTACTTATTTATAATGTGTTTGAAATGTGGGAAAGTTTATTTTGCCCATCCTTTTCCCCGCCCCTATCACTAGCCTTTTTTTAAAAATTTGTAGTGTATGAATGAAACTTTTCAAACCGAACAAAATTGTGGGGAATAAAATATTCGCAGTTAGATTTTTGCTTGTTTGTTCATCAGATTTCATTTTTATTTTACTTTTTTAGATGGTTAGGGACATCGGTTGGGACAAAAGATACAGGGACTCATTAACACTGTCCTCTGTGTCCAGGAAACGACGCTGCTTTTAGCCCAAAGGAGAAGTGTGTGGTTTGATTTACAACCTCCCGAGGGGTCATTGTGAAAGGTGGACTGCAACTTTTGCTGGTTTTAGACCATAAATTGCCCATTTTCAGCTTAGGTTGGCTAATATACAGTAAATGCTTGAAAAGTTAATTGGAGCAGGGCTGACCCATGTCGAGCTGATGTTTACAATACAAGGGAAATAGGATCAAGCCCATGCAGCCAAATTCAGACCCTGGAGTCAAAGGAGTTATAGCCATTAAAGGTTCCTCAACAAAGTAAATCAGTGGAGATCAGCGGGTCAAAATGTGCTCTTATACATTGGTTTAAATCTGGAGAAAACCCCTTCACTTCAGTGAAGTTTCTGATTTGCAGTTGTGAAAGAATCAGTAAGTACCATGGCACGTAACAGCCATGTTGTCAAAAATCCTCACATTTCTGAGGTTTATATCAGTTGTTGGCAGGGATTTGATGTAATCACCCAGCTGGTATAAGTGCTTTTCAAAGGCCTGTAACATATACAGTGAAAACAAAAGAAAGCCCAAGAAATAGTAGTACAATTTCAGTACTGTATTTAACAACAAATTGCGTGCATCCAACTTCTTAGAATGCCACACCAGCAGGTAACATTTTTGTCTCAAACTCAAAACAATATTTCATCCCACTCAATCCAGCACCTATCGAGACAACCTAGCGCTGTGATAACCATGCACTGTACCAAGGCAAGACCGATCTAGTGCCTGACACTGCCCTCACTTAGGCCCTGATCCAAAATGCATTGAAGCCGTGGAAAACCTATCGACTTCAATAGGCATTGGATCAGGCCCATAGACATAGCTCAGGAATACTGTGTCTGCACAAGCAGCGGTGTCCAGAAATTCGATGCTGGCCACACTGATAGCCGCAATTGTGGTTTTGAATTTTTCTGATTAGCCACTTTATAAAAAAGCCACATGCATTAGCCTCAATTCAATAGCCTATTAGCCACATGTGGCTAGTGGCGAACGTATTGGACAGCGTGGCTCTACAGCCTCTCACCCCCTGCTAACACAGGTTCAGCTCCATTGGTGAAAGCTGGGGGTGGAACAATGGTGAAGAAGATGGCTCCATGTGGCTGTCAACATTTTAACCCTCATGCTCAGAGCAGATCCCCACAAGATGGTGCTTAAAATGCAATCAGTCCCCTGCAGGTGCAGGCTCAGGGGACTTGGCTTGGGCCTAGTTTGTGAAATGCTGAACACTCATCTATCATTGAGGGCTCAGTGGCTTCCAAGGGACAGAATCTGAGGGAGAAGGTGAGAATTTGGGGACTGCTGTCAGCAGGGCATTGAGGAGGGGTGCTGGCTTTGGTGTTTCCCTGCTTAATGCTTCTTTCTCCCCAAGAGAGAGAGACATCTGAATTCACCCTCAACAATCCCAGCTACCCAATGGAGGCATGTGAGTTTCACAAGCGGTATCTTGACATTAATTCCAGAGTGAATGTGGAGCCTGTATAAAATGCATGAAGAGAAGAAAACTTGATCCAAAAGTGCAAGCGCATTTCTTTGGCAAATGTATGGGCCTTCAGAAATGCCCACCCATCATTTGCTACATGCAGCGTAGTTGTAGCTGTGTTGATCCCAGGAAATTAGGTAGACAAGGTGGCTGAGGTAATATCTTTTATTGGACCAACTTCTGTTGGTGAGAGAGACCAGCTTTGGAGCCATGCAGCTCTTACGGTCTGGGAAAGGTACCCCCAGTTTTACAGCTAAAATGCAAGGTCCCTCTGTGTAGCTGGAAAGCTTGTCTCTCTCATCAACAGAAACTGATCCAATAAAAGATATTACCTCACCCACATTGTCTCCCTAACAGCCTGTGTTCACCGTTCTGATTAATTCTCATCAGCTATCACCCAGAGAAGAGGCCTTGGGCCTGATTTACCAGAAGGAATGAGTCAAACCCACTGTACAAGAATAAAGGCTTGATTCTGATTTCACACCAGTTTAACCCCACCGACTTCTGTTGAGTTATTTGTCATTCACACTGCTGTCACTTGGAGCAAATAATCAGGCATTTTTGTGTAGGGAATCTTTGCTTTCATTTGGTAAAGGGCCACAATGAAAGGAAGATTCCTCTGTTTGGAAACATCCCCTTTTCTTGAGTAGCGAGCTTCCAGAATTTGCTTAATTCTTTATTATTATTGGGAGATGGGTGAGAGGAATGAAGGAAAGTCATCAAATTACTGTATTATTGGTTGCATCATCAGGACCAGGATGATCACTGAAATTCCTTTGTTTAATCAGCTTGTGGGGTTCAGTTTCAATAAGGTTCACTGACGTGAGGCCCGTAGGATTGGGTCCACAATGGAGAGCTTTATTAAGGTCCTGAGCCTGCAGTCTTTACTCAGTGAAACTCCCAGTGGTAACTTTGAAACATGAACTCACCCATTAGTATGGGCCTGACCTTACAATGTGCCAAATGCCCCGGTGAAGACAGTGAGGGACGAGTGCGACCCAAACCTTGCCGGGTCAGGGCCTATAGTTACACTGCTCCTTTCTGCAACCCTTACAAGCCAATGAGACAATTCTCATGAGCAAGGGTTTCAGGATTGGGCTGTTAATAGGCTCAAATATTCTAACCACATTTAAAATTTCTCTTCTCTTGGGTGTTCAGGTTAAATCCTGTTTCTCCTCCTTTGGCGTGGATGGAAGTCTTTGCCTGAGGTAAGCACAGGCCTGAGTCTGTGAATATAAATGCTTGGGTGTTCATGAGAAAGCGAGCTGCCAAAGGGGCCCTTGATATTAGCATTCCGACTAATAGACACCTCGTCTGTGCTGAGGGGAGTTGAGCCAATGAGTCTTAATGGCAGCCTTTAGCGTTTCCTTTTGTTATTAAAAATGACTCCTCTTTTAAAACCATTTAGCAACGCCCAAGTCATGAGAGAATGAGGGCAGCAGGATTGGGCTTAATGAAAGACACTCAAAAAACAACAGGGCTATTGTCATGGGTGGTCTTCATTTAAAATGAGCTCAAGAGCAGGGGGGAAAAGGGCAACAGGGACAAAAGACAATGAATCCTGCCCTGGAATCCCTCCACTTCCCCTCAAACCCCAAGAAGCCAGTAAGGCCTGTCTTTCTGTCTGTGTTTGTACAGTACCTAGCACAGTGGGGCCCTGGTCTGTCACGGGCGTCAGCACTATGATAATACAACTAATAACTAATAATACTAACAATGGGACCAGCAGCTCAGCACCACAGTAGTCATGCTCCCAGTCTGGGTACGTCTACACTAGAGTTTCGATGAGCATTCTGAGGCCAGGTCCTGAGACTATTGAAGTCAACGGGAAAGACCCAAATTGACTTCTTGTTGGAGCCGAATCAAGTCCCTGGACACCACTCCTCTTCACCAAAGCCCAGCAAAGCCCCCAACGTTGGTTGTTGCTGCACTGAGCTCCCTAGTGATTTATTTTTATTTCTGAACTTTCTGGGAGTTGAGGGTGAAGTGGAAGCCACAAAAACTTGTGCATTTGCAGACGCAGCTAAATAGTACATCTGAAATTTATGCTACTGATTTATTGTTTCTTTCATGGTAGCCCCCAGAAGCCACCATCATGGACGAGGGCTCCATTTTGCCTGGCACTATATGCATATGTAATAAATAAATGCACTTCCTGCCCTAACGAGCTTATAATCTAAACACATGGAGAGAGGCAATGTTGGGAGCGGTAGTGTAGATGACCATTCACTGCCACCAGCATCTTCCCAACACTGTGTCATTTAATCCTGCTCAGAGCAGGCCTTGTTAATACTGTATAATCATAAAAATGCTGGCAGCCCACATCTGCAGTTCTCTAGTAGGCTTGCCAGTGTTGCTAGCATGGATGAAGGGAAACCAACGTTAGCAAATCTTTAGAAAATGTCCCTAGTGGAGATAAGGCCTAAACATTTATCATATATGTTATCTTGCAGTGTCTTAAATCAGGGGGATTTATTATGGGCCAGGGGCTGGATCGTGCTTGATTTATTCATCTGAGTAGCCTCATTGGGCCCGATTCTGATGTCACGGTAGTTTAAAAGTGGTGTAACTCCATTCAGTGGAGTTACCCCAATCTGCGAGGTGAGATTCAGGTCCATTCACTATAACTGGTGATGAGCCTGATAGGTAGAAATTGGGGCTGGTCAGGAAATGATTTTTTCCCTACCTGTAAAGTTTTGACAAAAATGGATTTTGTTTTTATCCAAAAACCCCCCACATTTTCCTCAAAAAACAAAATCCCTTAAAACGGAATGTTTTTTAGGTTTTCACAACCCTGGTTATTTCCCCCTCTCCCCCCAGTTTTCAGCTGATCAGCACAAAAATAATTGGGTTTATAGGGTGCTGTTTTTTTCTTCCATAAATTCCATTTAGTTGGAAACCCATTTTTTGTGGGTGCGGGATGGGAGAAGGATTGGATTTTTATTTTTTATTTTTTTATTTTTTTGACAAATAGATTGATGCTCCTGTGGGTAAATGAAGTATGATTTTTACCTCTGCAGGAATAACATGATTGTAATGTAAAACATCAAAAGTATTCTTTCATTTTATATTTGCAGGTATCTCTGAATCATAGTGAATAATTTTACCACTTCATCACAGAATACAAGGTGTGATAAAAGTGCACGTGATTCCTATACTGCTGAACAGACTATTAGAACATCTGTCCTAAAGGATCTGCATTTAGGGCCTGATCCCAGCACAGTGGAGTTAATGGAAAGACTCCCATTGGCTCCTGTGTAGTCAGCCTGTCTCTAGCATATTTCGGATGGTCTAATTTAGTGCCCCAGGGAGAAATCAAAAAGTGACACATTTGTGAGCTGCATTTCATGGGCCCAATCCTGGCAAAGCGCCCGTTGGCTACTGCGTATAAGGAGACGCAGGGTCCGTGTGATCATTTTCCTCTTTTCTGCAGTCCATTGTGTCAGGATTTATTGACAAAGCAAATATCTCACCGTTTAGCCAATCTATGGTAGCAATAAACAATGACAGGTCAGCTCCGGATTGATGGTTAACCTGCCCTTATCCCCCTTGGGCACCACTGATTTTAGGTCCAATTAAAGTAACTAGTGGAAACGTGCTGTCTTCCTCCAAATCCCATCGGATGGTGGCAGAGATCAAGCTTTGCCCTGTTACTTTGCACTACTGCACTTTATATTGACTCGCCTGCTGTATTTACAAGCAGCGAGGAGGTACCAGCAAAAGGTTCTTTAAAACATACACAGTTCGATCCTCAGCTAGTATAAATTAGTGCAGCTGACTCATAATTGTTGCCCACCCAATGGAGCCAGATTCTCACCTCACTTAGCCCTGCTTTGCAGTGGGGTATGATTAAAGCTACGTCTTAGTCACTGGTATTTTTTGGTAAAAGTCATAGACAGGTCATGAGCAGTAAACAAAAATTCATGGCCCGAGATCAGCCCATAACTTGTACTACATACCCCTGACTAAATCTTGGGTGGGGAGAGGAAGGCAGCCCAGGGATGCTGCGGTGCTCTGGAGGTGGTCTGGAGGGTGAAGTGGGTACTGGGGGGAAGCACACAGCCCAGGGGTGCTTGGGATGCTCAGGGGAGGGGGATGGCAGCTCGTGCCCCAGGACCCCTGCCTGTGGGAGAGGGGTGGCAGCATGAGGCTTGGGTCCTCCGCCGGTGCTTGGGGACAGCTGTCTTGCCAGGGGACAGCAGTGTCTGGGACTGGTGGCAGCCCAAGACTATCCCAGTGTGGCTGGCCCCAGAGGCTGCCGGACCAGACAGCCCTGGAGCCAGCCACACCAGCCGTTGCATAAGTCATAGAAGATTAGGGTTGGAAGAGACCTCAGGAGATCATCTAGTCCAACCCCCTGTGAAAAAAGGACCAACACCAACTATAGCATCCCAGCCAGGACTTTGTCAAGCCAGGCTGTAAAAAGCTCTAAGGAGGGAGATTCCACCATCTTCCCAGATAACCCATTCCAGTGCTTCACCACCCTCCTAGTGAAATAGTGTTTGCTAATATCCAGCCTAGACTCCCCCGCTGCAACTTGAGACCAGTGCTCCTTGTTCTGTCATCTGCCACCACTGAGAACAGCCGAGCTCAATCCTCTTTGGAACCCCCCTTCAGGTAGTTGAAGGCTGCTATCGAATTCCCCCTCACTCTTCTCTTCTGCAGACTAAACAAGCCCAGTTCCCTCAGCCTCTCCTCATAAGTCATGTGCCCCAGCCTCCTAATCATTTGTATTGTCCTCCGCTGGACTTTCTTCAATTTGTCCACATTCTTTCGGTAGTGGGGCCCCCAAAACTGGACACAGTACTCCAGATGTGGCCTCATGAGTGCCGAATACAGGGGAATAATCACTTCACTCAATCTGCTGGCAATGCTCCTAATAATGCAATTAGTCCCAATATGCTGTTAGCCTTCTTGGCAATAGGGGCACACTGTTGATTCATATTCAGCTTCTTGTCCACTGTAGTCCCTGGGTTCTTTTCTGCAGAACTGCTCCTTAGCCAGTCAGTCCCCAGTCTGTAGCAGTGCCTGGGATTCTTCCATCCTGAATGCAGAACTCTGCACTTGTCCTTGTTGAACCGCATCAGATTTTTTTGGGCCCAATCCTCCAATCTGTCTAGGTCACTCTGGATCCTATCCCTACTCTCAGGTGTATTTACCTCTCCCCCCAATTTAGTGTCATTCACAAACTTGCTGAGGGTGCAATTCATCCCATCATCCAGATCATTAATGAAGATGCTGAACAAAACTGTCCCAGGACAGACCCATTGGGCACTTCGCTTGATACTGTCAGCCAACTAGATGTCGAGCCGTTGATCACTACCCGTCGAGCCTGACGATCTTGCCAGTTTTCTATCCACTTTATACTCCATTCATCCAATGCATACTTTTTAAATCTGTGACTTCTGTCATCTCCATGACAGACTCGCAACCTTAGGTACGATTGACCCGCCTGCAGTGGAGTCACCCCTGATTAACACCCATTATTCAAACTGGGCCAAATACTACCCTCATTTGCAGCTCCATAAATCTGGAATAACTCCACTAACCTCAGCATAGTTGCTCTGAATTTATACTAGTGTCATTGAAAACAGAATTTTGGCTCATTTTGATCCTGGTCCTCCAAAGCGCTGAGCATCCTTCAGTCCCATTGGCTTAAATGGGCATTGAGGGTGCTGATCACCTTGCAGGATCTGGGCCTGTTATTTCAGACATGGGAGCCTGGGGGCCACAAGGAATGTGGATGTACAAAGTCCTGTGTCACCTTAAAGACTAACTATAAAGTTTTGATGTGGAGGCATGCCTGTAATATGGGCACATCCCTATCTGTAAAATGGGGATACTTTTTCCTCTAAGGATGGGGTATTTTGCGGCATAATTAATGGACTCAAATCTGCAACCCTTATCTTCCACCATCTCCCATTAACCCTGCAAGAATTTTTGAATATGCCAGAAATGCAGGAACCAGATTAGTGTTTGACAAATGCATTGCTTACATGCAAAATATTAGTATGATAATTTTAGGATATACCTGAACCTCCCCCTGCCTGGGAAGCCTCTTGGTTTCTCATCATAAGATCAAAGGGTTTGACTCTATGTAGCTCTTTAATTGGCCCATTCAGCGTCATATCTAAGCACATCCCAATATCTCAAAACATAATCCATCTGTCTCTCTTCCTTCTTAGCCTTTGGGAGACATGGCTTGGTTAGTTGTGTGTGTGTGTGTGTGTGTGTGTGTGTGTGTGTGTGTGTGTGTGTGTACTTGAGGGAAACGGAAGTTGAAGAGATAAGGCTCTTACTCTTTCTGAATGCAGTCCTGGTCATCCTTATCTCCTCCGGCTCTTTCTGCTGCAGCCACAAGCTTCCCCCACATGAGTCAACAGTCTCATTGTTCTGGTGGAATGTCGCTGTCATGAGAGGTCATGGTCATGGAGGGGGGAGATGATCACCCTAGTAACTACAGTCAACTCCATTGGAGGGCTTTGAATACCAGGACAGAGACTTAGATTTGGACCAGTGGAGAGAGTGGAGCACTGGGGTGATGTGTTCGAGGTGACCTGTGTGGTTAAGCAGACAGACTGCTGTGTTTGTACCAGGTGTAGCTCTTTCTGCATGTGTGCTGTTATTCCTAAACAAATACAGTTGCAGTAACTCAAGCAGGAGGTTGGGGATGTGTAGATCACTGTGGCAACGTCTATATCCCATAGGATGGGGCTCGGCCTTCTAGCCAGTCATAGATGGAACTGGGCATTTTTACCACTACCGTTGGGCATCCAATAGCATCGAAGTGTCCTGAAAACCTGAATGCTACAGACTCACTTAATCTGTAAGCAGACACTCTGGACAATGGGAGATGTCACAGAGCAGACAAGTTCTCCAACACTTCCTGGCAGCATCCACCCCCAGCCTTGCCTGGGTTCCTCTTTATCCAGCTGCTCTTCATTTTGGCTAGGCCCTGAGAGCAGTGGTGTTGGAACCGTTTGCATCATGGAGGTGCTGAGAGCCACTGAACAAAATGGTAAACCCTGGATCCGATGATGTGACCCATGTCAAGCCAGGGGGTGCTGCTGCACCTCCTGCACCCCCAGTTCCAGCAGCCCTGTGTGAGAGAGGTGGTGTGGTTTATGTTTGATTCCAAGGAGATACAGAGCTGGGTGTTTTGTGGGTCCTGCTGGCTCTTTAGCTTGTTTGTCTTTGTTAGCGTCTCAGCCCGCATGCTCAAAAGGAGGTTAGGGATTGGGCAGCTAGAGTTGAGCGATGGTTTCTTTAATACTGGTCAGATTGCTGCACGTTTTAGGATAGGTGCTAGATTACCCTCTTCAAAGGAAGTGTTGACAGTACCTGTTAGCAGAGTTCCCAGGTGGTGTTACCTGTTTGCTCTTCCCACCTGAGGAGGGCAGGGGTCAGAGTCTCACATGAGCAGGTGATCGCTCTGGTGTCTGCCATCACAATTTTTTGTGCAAATAGAGGCGGGCTGGCTCTCTGCAGCAGGATGAACTTTTGCTGGAGTGAGTTAAATTGATCTAATATGGACATGGCAGCTGTTTTCTTGAGCTTGTTAGCCTGGGAGGCCGTGGCTATTTTTTGCATTCTAGACCCTAAATAGACATTATACTCCTTGTTATTTATTTAAATGAACACGCCCAGGTCGAAGTTGCCCCCCTCCCAAACTGAATGTTTTATGTCGAAACAAGCTTTGACAAAAACTAAGTCCAACAGAAGTATTCCCGTGACATTGTGACGCTGGAATGGAAAACAAACAAACATTCTCCAGCAGCATTTGCAATAAAAGTTTCGCTATTTGGTGCTAACTAGTCAAACCGACTAGAAGCCAAAGTGAACTAGCTGGTGTATTTTCATTGTCCCGGCTGAGGACAATATTAAAAAATCAATAACAGGAATAGTAAAATGACAACTAGATTGTAAATGATGTTAACATAATTCATAAGAATCCGAGCTGTGATTTCTCTCTCCAAATAGCCACTTTTTCCACAACATCCCGTGCCGTTCCCTGCCCTGAAGAGTTTCCAGTCTAAACAGACAAGAATGCCACAGGAAGTATTATAACCCCTGTTTTACAGATGTGGCACTGAAGCACAGGGAAATCAAGGGTATATTTATATGGCAATCGGGAGGTGCATTTGCAGCACATTAGCATACCCACACTAGCTTATTAGAAAACAGCACTTTTGCCACAAAGCCCTGGGGTAACTCTCCAAGCTCCGGGGTTTATACTCACACCTCTCAGGTGCAGTGTATCCTAAGTGGCTTGCCAAAGGAGACCCAGAGCAGAGTCAGGAATGGAACATATATTGTCTCAGCACTGTTCTGGTGCCTTAACCACAAGGCTGTCCTTCCTAACCCTGACCCTGACAATGGGTCTGGCCAGCCAGCTACCCAGACTAAACCATATTTGAAAAATGTACCCTAGACAAGGCTCCTTGTTGTACAGCCCCTTGATCTCAGAGGGTGTATCCACACTGCAGCTGGGAGCAAGCCTCAGCCCGAGTAGACAGGTTTGGATAGCAGGGCTTGAGCTAGCGTGCTAGAAATACCAGTGACGACATCAGCTGTCAAGCCGAAACTCCAGCCTGAGCCCCAGCAGCCCCACTGCTATTTTTGGCACACTAGCTCCATCCCAGCTTGTGCTGCAGTGTAGACATGGCCACGGAGAATGACTGCACCAGAGACAAAGGACTAGGAACCCCAGTGCAGCTTCATTTGTCTTCCTCTCCAAACACCCCAGGCGTGAACTGGACAGTCAGAAGCTGGTTCCACCCAAGGAATTTTTATAATGTGCAGACCTTGTTCTTCCGAGGGGATTAACTGCAGGACAACTAGAAATGTATTAAACTTGCCAGAAATAATCCTGGCAGTTGGAAATTACTGAGCCTGCCGATGTGATGCCATGTGACTGGCCTCCATTTGTTAGAATCAGTTCAGGTTTTGATTGATTATTTATTATGTCGATTGCACCCACGAGTGTAATGAGTTTTTTTTTAAAATGTATTATGAGTTGGGTTCCTGCTCCAAAGAGCTGATTAAGGCAACTGAGGTCTCAGCTGTACTATCAGTGCACCCTTGTATTCGTGTCCAGGTCACGTCACGGGGATCTGACTCAATTATAACAGACGCAGTTTGAGTTCTCACAGAGCAGCAGCTTTTTTCTCAACCCAATATGTGCCAATCTCGTTTGTGCATCGGCACCTAGCCTGCTGCCAAGCCTTGTTTGTATCGGTGCATTCTGGGAAAATCTGGGCAACCATTTCCCCAAGTTTTGTGTACACTAGGAAACCAAACCCTCACTGAAAACTTGTGTGAAGCTTGGTTCTCCTTGGTCTAATAGTGAAGATGGCACTTTCTCCTCTTCTAATGCTAGCTGGGTCACAGATCAAGACTGATGAGGCTGCTACGGACTTGGCTAGTGGAGATGGATCATGTGTTTAGATCCAGGGATCTCAAGTTTGAAACCCGCTACGAATAGCCCACACAGTGGCACAGCCTTAGGAGAGTATGAGCCAAGCGAAGCAAATTTCAACACCGCTTCAGCAGGTTTGCTGCAAGCACCAAGGACACGTTCTGAAACAGCATTGGAAAGGGTTTGGTTGTTCTACGCTACTAGGGCGGGATCCTCCCCTGGTCTAGTCAGATTAGCTCCCCAGAAGTCACAGCGCAGTTCCACTGAAATTGATGGAGCTACGCCCATTTACACCAGTTGAGGATCTGGCCTTCCTCCTTTAAACCGTTGTCAGTACCGGTTCAAGGGAACTAGGGTCAAATGTGGGGAAAACGTTTGGTGGTGCTATTTCAAGCTCCACCTACAAGATAAACTCCACCCACTTCAAATGCTGATTGCAACACATTGTGCAGATTTTCCAAGTATGATCATGTGTGGTCTCTGGGCTCCTTCAACGTACTTCCCCATCGCCCAGTGGGGTTCAAATGGATCTGCTGGGCCCCTCATACTTGGCTTCCCTTCTGTGAGGTCTGCACCACTAGGCTTCTAGAGCTCAGCTGCCACTTGGCAGAGGGGTTCAAGGGCCTTTTCTGAGCTCCTTGGACATGGTTGCAATTGATTGTGGCTGAAAAGAGGAGGTAGTAACTCCTGGGCTCCCATGGTGCTAAAGTGAGTGGTCAGAGGACTGTGGAGATCTTCATCCTGTGACCCTCCATCCCCTTTCCTACACGCTTTGTGAGCAGTGGAGTTGTGAACAATGTGGAATTTGAGGGTCTGAGTTTGCCCCCCAGAGGTGCACTTCTCAGAGTTATTGGCTCAGGTGCTGCCAATTCACGCAGCCCCCACTGTATCAGTTACAGCTGGGTCACTGTTCTGAGGCTCTCCCAGCAACCCTGAAAACGAGAGACCTCCTGTCTATTTTAAAAATGGATTCAACAGAACACGCGGCAGCATGAAAGTCAAAAAAGCTAAGGGATCGTCAGGAGCCATTAGGAAAGGGATAGCTAATAAGGCAGAAAATATCGCAATGGCACTATATAAATCCGTGGTACACCCACCGCTTGAAGCGATACTATATGCAGTTCTGGTCGCCCCATCTCAAAAAAATATATTAGAATTGTAAATGTTACAGATAATGGCAGTAAAAATGATTAGGAGAATGGAACAACTTTCATATGAGGGGAGATTAAAAAGACTGGAGCTTTTCAGCTTGGAAAAGAGATGACGAAGGGGGGATATGATAGAGATCTATAAAATCATGAATGCTACAGAGAAAGTGACTAACAAAGTGTTATTTATTCCTTCACATCATAGAAGCCTTGCCGGGGCTCTGAACCGCCAGGCCTGGAGGTCCTGGGGCTATGAACTAGCAGGCCTGGAGGGGCCAGAGCTATGAACTGCCAGGCCCGGAGGTGCTGGGGATATGAACTACCAGGCCTGGAAGGGCCGGGGCTATGAACCGCCAGGCCCAGAGGTCCTGGGGATATGAACTGCCAGGCCCGGAAGGGCCGGGGCTATGAACTAGCAGGCCCAGAGGTCCTGGGGATATGAACCGCCAGGCCCGGAAGGGCCGGGGCTATGAACTGCCAGGCCCGGAGGTCCTGGGGATATGAACCGCCAGGCCCGGAGGGGCCGGGGCTATGAACTGCCAGGCCCGGAGGGGCCGGGGCTATGAACTGCCAGGCCCGGAGGGGCCGGGGCTATGAACTGCCAGGCCCGGAGGGGCCGGGGCTATGAACTGCTAGGCCCAGAGGTGCCAGGGCTCAGCCCTGGCATGCTCCAGCACAAATGAAGCATTGCCATGGGCGGCGGGTGATCAGCTAGCTGGGGGAGGCTAGCTCCTGGAGCTACCCCTCCCCGTGGGTACCAGCACATGGCCCCTGAGCACAGGGTAGGTGGGCGGCGCATGTGGGGTGGGTGGGAAGAAGGTGGGGTTCAGCTTGTGGAACAAGCCTGGCCTGTGATGTCCCAAGATCCACAGCGCCGGTAGCAGGATTTCATAGGGATCCCTATTCTCCAAGCAATGTGAAGTCCAACCCTCACTTTTTCCATGTGACTGTGTACCCCACACCCTTGAAGGAGACAACAGGGTGGAATGGCCTCTGCATTTTCCCCTGGAATGGGATGATTTGGCCCCAAATCAGTCCTTTAACCTTGCCTTGTACTTCACGTTTCCAGCACCTGATCGGCTAGAAAGATCAGGGCTGGGCGTAATGCACCAGCGATGATGGCTTACACCGAATCTCTTTTAGACTTAAATCCCCTCCACGTTTACAAAGATTTTCCAGAGCTTAACTACATTTCTAATTGTTCCGCCACCTGTATTGAATGTACCGTCCCTGTTAATCTCCAATTCCTTTCTGTGTCCATAATCTTTTCAAGTTTTCCTGCACTCAGGCAGTAAATCCAATTAGGTTTGTGGGTGTTAAATTGGAGCCAACTTTACATTTTTCAGCTCCAGACACCAGTATAACTGCTGGGAAGTGCTTGATTTATTTATTGATTTGATTTTGGGGCAGGCAAATGATTGTGTGCAGTTCCCTTCTCGCAGCCCGTGAGTTAAATGTTCCCAACAGTTATGAGAGTGTTGAAATTTTGATTGTTCCCTTTTACGGTGTAGATTGGAGTTGCTACAGGAAGTGGCGGCGCTGGTGTTTGATCTTATTCTACGTTGAGACGGCTCAACAGGGGATAAATTCTGACACCCCCATTTATCTTGGCTAGAGCCGCAGTCCCAGTGGAATGAATGGGATTGCTTGTGTAATAAGAGGTGCAACAAGACCACTAGAGGAGTAACATGTGACTCATTATAAATTGGGATGGCAGAATCTAGACCCAGTTGTTTTGTGTAATACAAGATATTGTATTTGTCTGGTCCCCATAAAGCATGGGGCCACCTCAAAGATAAAACTGGACCTCAAGAAGTTGCTGTCAGAGGCTGGATGTGTCAGTCACTTTGTTGGATTCCTTCCCTTAAAGCCCTCAGAGCAGACTTTGGGTGAAATCCTAGCTCCAATCAACAGCGAAACCCCACTGGGCCCAGGATTTTATCCTTTGTCTCTATGAGTAACATTTTCAAAAATTCGATGTGCTCCCACTGAAATCAGTTCCCATGAGAGCAGAATTAGGCCACTGCTGGCCTAAAAAGAAAACCCTACCAAAACAAACCAGTTCACGGTACGCACCCCCTGGCGAGAGGACGAGAGAAAGAACAAACCTCACGAGATGGACATTAGTCACGTTGCTTAATGCATGAAAGTTCAGATTCTGTGCTGAGAATATAGGTATAAGAACCTCTGAGGTATAAGAATCTCTACAGCTTAGGACAGAGTATGGTGGGAATACTTTAATATTAGCAAGCAAAACTGCAGGACACTGATTATGTTGAATGCTGGTGTTAATGAATGTGTGGACACACGTCTGGTCCCAGAGAAGAAAAGCGATAGTCCCTCTCTGTACAGCTCCAGTCAGGAAGCAGTGAGCTACGGGGTTGTCTTTACATGAGCTGGGAGACAGAATGCTCAACTCCTGCCAATGAAAAGAAGGTCCAAGGCACATATGCAGTTGGATTGTGTCTGACTTCGGCTGGGTATGGGCTTGTTCTTAGGACTCTGACAGGTCAACATGCTGTTTCCCTGAAAAAACACACCGTGGAGGTTTTATCCATGGTGTTTATGTGGGGGTCCAAACTCACCCAATGCGGATCTCTGTTCCAGGAGCCACCAAGGCAATCAAATCCCATGCACTGCTACAGACTAGGGACTGAATGGTTAGGCAGCAGTTCTGCAGAAAAGGACCTAGGGGTTACAGTGGACCAGAAGCTGGATATGAGTCAATAGTGTGCCCTTGTTACCAAGAAGGCTAACAGCATTTTGGACTGTATATGTAGGGGCATTTCCAGCAGATCAAGGGATGTGATCACTCCCCTCTATTCGGCATTGGTGAGGCCTCATCTGGAGTACTGTGTCGAGTTTTGGGCCCCACACTACAAGAAGGATGTGGAAAAATTGGAAAGAGTCCAGGGGAGGGCAACAAAAATGATTAGGGGGCTGGAGCACATGACTTACAAGGAGAGACTAAGGGAACTGGGATTGTTTAGTCTGCAGAAGAGAAGAATGAGGGGGGGATCTGATAGCTGTTTTCAGCTACCTGAAAGGGTTCCAAAAAGGATGGATCTAGACTGTTCTTAGTGGTAGCAGATGACAGAACAAGGAGTAATGGCCTCAAGTTGCAATGGGGGAAGGTTTACGTTGAATATTAGGAAAAGCCTTTTCACTAGGAAGGTGGTGAAGCACTGGAATGGGTTACCTAGGGAGATGGTGGAATCTCTTTCCTTAGAGGTTTTTAAGGTCAGGCTTGACAAAGCCCTGGCTGGGATGATTTAGTTGGGGTTGGTCCTGTTTTGAACAGGGGGTTGGACTAGATGACCTCCTGAGGTCCCTTCCAACCCTGATATTCTCTGATTCTATGATATTCTATGAAAACACTACTGGCATGATTTTTCAGCAGTTCTGAGCACCCCTCTGAAAAGCAGGCCTTATGTTTCCATGGTTTTTGGCTGGAACATATCTGGATAAGCAGGCTCATGGCTTGGCCTGGCCCGTAGAGTACTGAGTTCAGCTCTAAAGCCAAGAAATGCAAGATGCAGCAAATTCAGAGATGAGAAACAAAAATGCTTAGGAGGGTGGAGGGACTAACATAAAAAAACTTGGAAGAGCTAAGTAGGAATAGTGTGGCTGAGCGAGAATACAAGGGAACATGATCACCCTCTGCAAGTATGTGAAGGGTAGGACCAGGGAGAGTAATTGTGCAGCGGGATAGCAGTGGTATAAAAAATCCAGGAGCAATGAGATAAAACGAAGAAGCATTCAGAGTAGGCTGAACATCAGAGGGGGGGGATCTGCCAAATCTGAGACCTCTTGAATGGTGGAATAGTCTCCCAAGGGAAGTGGCAGAATCCTCATTGTCTGAGACATTTAAAACTAGACAAGCCAATGCACTGGAGAATAGACTGGCGTGAGCAACATTCTACTAGCAGGGGGATTGAATGGGTGACCTAATACTAGGGAAGAAAAATAACCCTATCTCTATTTGCTATGATGAATTTCAATATCAGCGCTGCCCTGAGACCCTCTAAGGCACCAGTGTGCAATAGAAATGTGATGCTAGCCACACTGCTAGCCACACTTGTGGTTTTGAATTTTTCTTATTAGCCACATTATAAAAAGGACACATTAAGCCACATGCATTAGCCACAATTCAATAGCCTATTCGCCACATGTGGCTAGTGGCGAACGTATTGGACACCGCTGCTCTAAAGTGTCACGAACATGTTTCCAAAGCTCTCACTAGTGCATTTCACACCAGCCTGGCTTTATCCAAGCACTGATGTCAGCCAGCCTTGAGACAGCTGCTATCAGAGCTGGGAGACTTGGTGTAAAGGAGACTCTGAGATCGGTGTCATACATGAGCCGCTGGCCCTTCCAGATGTGTTGAGAGAGGCAAAGGAGAGGAGTGAGCCTCGTGGGAGAGAGCTTTAAAAACATAGAAATTGCCATGCTGGATCAGACACTGTCCTAGTCATGGACAGGACCCCATACAGACTTAGAAGAGCTTAGGTCCATACCCGGTCTCCGATAGTGGCGAGCATCAGCTGCTTCAGAGTCAGGTGCACCCAGGAGATGGCTAGGGCAGAGCTAATGGTAGGCATAAGCAGACTAAGGAATTTCTCGGTCCCCCAAGCAGCTCAAGGACCCCCCAATTCACTTTCTATTGGGGGGGGAATATACCTGCTTAGGGCCCCCAACGGACTTGCCCTGCTGCTGGACTAGGGAATAAGCGGCCCCAAGGAAAGTTCCCTCCAACAGTTAGAGAGGTTGACTTCTGCCCTGAAACATGAGGGATTAGATTCCTTCTAAAGCAGTTTTAAAAATCTCGGTTAAAACTGGCCATTCTTGTTATCCATAGAAATATCCAACCCTTTCTTTGTATCCTGCTAAGCTTTAGGCCCCAATGATATCCTGTGCTCCTGAGACTCACAGGTGAGCTGTATGTTATGTGGGAAGGTATTTCCTTCTAGGAATTTTACTTCGACACCTTTTTAATTTCTTGGAACATGCCTTTATTCTTATATTATAAGAGGATGAAAAGCAGTGCATGGCCTACCTTCTCTATCCCATTCATTATCATATCTGCTCTTATTGGAGGTTGAAGAACAGTTGCCTAGTACTACTTCCTGGGGTTGAAAGGAAGGGTCTTAACCATTTCAAGGGGTTTCCATTCAGTCCTACAGCTTCTTAGAGGTGGGGCAGGAATATCTGATGGTCGGTGATGTCCAAAGCTGCGAAGAGGTCCAGTTGAAGAAGAACAAATTGCCTTTGTCTAAAGTGTAACTCCCTGGTGTGTGTAATGCAGGTCCCGCTGTTTAGCTCTATAAGTTCCTAGGTCAGTGGCTGGTGTGTCAGCCCAGAAGTAGCCATCACATATAGACAGAAGAAGGTTACCAGTTCAACCAGTGTATCTCCTCACCAGACCATGACCTGATGCCTGGCTGAGGAAGATCATGGCCACTGATGGGTGGTTCTGAAGACTGGTTTTTGTTAAGACTCCAACCCGTAATGCTCCATTTTGAGGCCACTCCAGTCAGGATGGAGCATCCCATACTGGCACATGTGTCATACTGTCAACTCCACAGCCTGCCCTCTATCACAAGGGTGGCTACGACCCGCTCCGTTGTTCACAAACTAGGGTTGGCCCTCAGGCTGTTGGCAAGTTGCCAATGGGTTGCCCTCAGTTTCCACAGCAGTTGGGCAAAGTTTGGCCACCCCCAATTCAGAATGGGCACTTGTGCCTTGTCTCTAGGGTACCCATTCGCGCACACACACCAACAAACTTTGATAATCCCCTGTTCACCCTCGAACTGGCCTGCCGAAAGAGCTTCCTGGGCCTGGATGCATATGTTGTGTTATGCCGGAGGAGCGCAATCCTTGCAAAGCCCCGGTAATCATAATACGCAGCGGCAGAATTGATACATCTGGGCTTTTTCTGTCACTCAATGAAATGGTTAGTTTATGCAACATGCCGTCTTTTTGAATCAAAGCTGGGTCCCTGTTAGGCTGAGGTAACATTAATTATTTTTCCGCTTGTCGGATCCCATGAAAAGGATGTGAAAACGGCCTGTTTATGAAAGAGTGCGGGCAAAGGCTGTGAGCTGATTATGTCAAACATATTCAAAGCTTCCTCTGCAAAAGGGATTGTGATCAACAAAGCATAGCCCACACCTGCACCCGTTCCACAATGAAAGCTGTTTGGGCCAGGAAGCTACTGGGGAAAGAGAGAGCTTCCATTAACCCTTTTTGTGAATAGCGCTCTTTTCACGGTTACAGTGAGATGGAAGGGGGTTTACACACACACACACACACACACACACACACACACACACACACACACACCCCATTGTATTTTTTCATGTATGGGTTTCACTGAACGTTGGACCAAAATATTTCCTTCATTTCTTCACTGATATTTCAAGTGATGTCCCCCCAAAGTTGTGCCAAATACTTCTGCCAGGGCAGAAGAGTGATAGATGTTTAGGCCCCAAACCTGTAATGAGCTCTGCACAGGCTGGCTCCTATGTCCACACAGAGCTCATAGCAGGATCAGGGTCATTGTCCTTACAAAGTTGTTTGAGATGCAGTATGTATGAGAGAGGCTATTAAGTTGCCCCAATATCTACAGAGCAGCAACTCCCTTTATCTCAGCCCTGCGACTTGTGGTACAGCTTCTGGGCTGGTGAATGCAGCTGTCTCGGTGGGCTCCAAAACACTGGTACCTCGCACACGTCACAGGACAAGACCTTGTCTGGCACTATATGGATACATAAGGTGTGGGAGAGGGCAGAAGGGGTCATATGGCCTAGTCTCACTTCTTATACTCTGTCCCTCAGAGGGGTGTAGTGAGGATAAGTTAAAGCTGAACACGCAGCATCCAGTTGTGAAGTCATATTATTATTAATAATAAACTGTTGCTCTTTTCTGCTAGTGAAGGCTTTGCTCATTTCTCCCTAAGTGGTGATGATAGATAAATGATTAGATCCTGTATTCATAGATCCCATTTCATCAGCTCTCTGAAAAGGTGTCACAAAGGTGAGATGCAGCTACCTGTTGGGTGGAAGGAGGCAGCAACCAACTGGCCCATAAGGTATTATTGGAGAGAGGGAAATCTTCTGCTAAGGACACAGGGCAAACTCATCTTCTTACAGGAAGGGCCAAAGCGAGTGGGAATTGCCCTAAGCTTTGTGTTCCTGGGTCTCTTTAGATGCACCCAAAGGTCACATCTAAAGCCATCTATCAGGAATTTATTTCATTTAATGATTCCAGGATCTCCACACCATGGACTTTTGGTATATGATTCTGTTCATGCCTTTGATTACTATTGCCAGGATGTTTCTTTTCTCTGAATAGAAAAGATCTAACAGTATCACAGCTAAATCGATTGGCGGTAGGTCTTTTGAAAAGCTGTTATTTCATAGGAGTTTCTTTTGCCTAGTGTTGGGGTTATCCAATGCCTTTCAGTTAATCTAGACTCTTAGAGCCCAATTCTGCCCTCAGTTTTGCCCAGGCAACTCTGCTGAAATAAACAGATTTGGAGAGGTGTAACGGGGGCCAGAATCTGACCCAGGACTTTTATTTCCTAGCTGTTGTCCTGGCATTGATCTTTGCACAGGCTCAATGAGTTCTATTTGACTTTGGTGGTCGTTCCACGGACAACAAAGGCAGGCCAGGGCATGCTCTGTGTGTGTGTGTGTGTTTGTACATCCTATCAAAGGGGCATTCGTAGATGTTGTGACCTAGTGGGGAAAGAAGCAGGGTTATAGGTTACAATTCTAATAGTCTACAATAAAAATGCTAGTCAAAAACCCTACACTGTCTTGGAGGTCCCATGAGTGTCTCTCCTCCTGGCTCCCTTTGGTTCCTTCTCCCATCCTCAGCTTTACGCCTTCTTTCATGACATTCCTTTCACCTGAACCAACCTTCCACTTCACTGTGTGCATCCCGATCCTGCGCCAAATCCCTCCCACCTCCTCCATCTTCCACAAGGCCTTCTAACACTGCTTTCCCACCAGTGATGTCTCTGGTTCTTGTCTCATATATAGGGCCAGCCTCTCCTCTGTACCTTGTGTGGTCACTGACGTATGTGCTGCCCAATAAAGATGGTTGCATTTTACCCGCTACGTTGCACAGGTAAAAGGCAGTAGAGATTCCAGCCCAGTGCCTGTCTGTTATGTTGTCAGCTCTAAGCAAGGACCCTGTTTTTTTTAATGTGCTGTCATGTACCACTAGAAAAATGGAAATAAAACATGTGGCTCTTTGAATTCTCCCTCACGTGTGGAATTATATTTAAGTCCTAGTGGAGGGGGAAATACCCCTGTCTCTGTCATGGTGGAGTGAAGTCACGGGGCTGATTCCTTAGCTGGCACTGCTCAGATGAGCCAGCTAATCTGCTTCAGAAAAGGATTAGCAAGAATCTGGGGCCAGGTTTAGTGAACTAGGACCCGACACTTCCCAGCGCTGCTGAGCGCCTCACAGAATGGGAGTGAAACAAGCCTGGAAAGGCCTCGGTCCACAGGAGCATTTGGGTCTTGTCCCTCGGAAATGAAGCTGCACGTGACATTCTGGCGTCTCAGCAGTCTGGTTTGAGCCATGTGGATCTGAAAACGGACCGCGGCGGTGTGCAGGGCCGTCGCTGACAGAAATTGGCTCAGGCCAGGATAGCATGCTTGAGCAGACGGGAGCAATTCACAGTCAGAGCCATCAAAGCAATGATCTAGTGCCTCTCACATGCTGTCCAGAATCCTACTTGCAAACTTGAACCTCAAGTTTTGAATGCTCCACTGTATTATTGTTAATGAAGTTATAATGCTATTTTCCACTTGATATAGCACCTTTCCCCCCAAAGGCTCCTGCACGTGTGGTTTGTAGAGTGCTGTGGGAAGAAAGGTGCTATATAAAATACCTATACACACATGTAGTACACAGCTTGGGTGAAATTCTGGCCCCCATTGAAATCTATGGGAGTTTTGCTATTGACCTCAGTGTGGACAGGTATGGATTTGTGTTCCTCCACGCCGCCCCCCCCCCCAAATGCAGCCCATCTAAGGTAGTATATAGCCCCTATTACCACAGTGTCTGAGTGCCTCAATGTCTTTAATGGATTTATCCTCACAAGACATCTGAGAGCAAGATGAGTTCTTATCCCCATTGTACAGAAGGGAAACTGAGGCACAGAGCAACTAACTGATCACACTGGAAGTTGGGCAGAGCAAGGATTGAACCATTGTACCATCTTTCCCCTCAGCAGCAACCCCCAGCTCATGTGGAAGGTGGCAAGTGACTGGTGTAGAAGATACTGAACGAGAATGAGAAGAGAGAGAGACATACTGGCCAAGGAGCCCAGGACAAACCCAGGGAAAGGGATTCACGGCAGGCGGGAAGATACAGACAGACAGCCAAGCACAAGGAGAGACTTGCAGTGTAGTGACTGGAGCAGAAACATCCACTGAGGGTCAGAGGGCAGCAGAAAACCTGTTGGAGAGGTTGCTTGCGTTAATGGCCGCTAGCCTTCAGATTCCTGCTCCACCCGCACCATGTTCCAAGTCCCACTACCATGTCCTGCAGACTAGAAATGCCTGGGACACTGTTTAGTCCATGCAAATGGGACTGAACTCTACAGCACTTGACCATGCTGTTGTCCTCAACTCCCATGCAGTGGTGCCAAGTGTTTGCTAAATGTGCCAGAAAGGGAAGGGAGATATTTGTTTGCACTGGTTTCACTGTTTCACACTGTTCAGAGTTAGTGTTCTGCACTGTATTTTATTACTGGTAGTTTGGTGTTTGTAATGGCTGCTTGCCAACCTGATAATGCTTTGAGATGTATTTGTAATACAGCCCTGCTCCCAAATAAAGGCTTTTATTTTATTTTATTTTGTATTTTTTGTTTCCAGCATTACCATCGCTGCATCCCATGAGAAAATGTGTATTTCAAAGAATAAAGCTAGAGGCATGATAAGGCACAGCTTGGAAGTGGTATCCAAACACCATCGCTCAGTCCAGCTGTTCAGATCCATCCGTAATGAAAAGCCACAATTCACATCACACTTACCACCATTTCCCCCCACCCCCGACATACACACATCGTATAAGCACTCATCTCAGCCACATAACAGCTCATGATGATCACCACTCCCATTCATAGCGCGGAGCAAAGGCATTCATAACCATACTATTTTTCCTCTTCCATTGGCCCATGCAAGTCCATAATGCGGGTGCACAAAGCAGCCCCGATTTCTGTTGCCTCTGTGCATCCTGCTCCAGATGTGTCAGGTGCACTTCCTGGCTGAGTGTATTGATGCAAGAGTTCAGCGCCATCATAGGTCCATTCAGGGGCACGTGGCTCTGACCCCTGGAGTCACCAAGATTGTGAAGAGCACAGCACGCCATAATAGCGCAGGCAGCATTGATGACACTGGCATCCAAATGGTTCTGGAAGCAGCGTCAGCAGGCTTTCAGCCTCGCTAGCACACTTTCAGCCACCATTCTACACCGGCTGAGCCTATCGTTAACTGGCTTTTGCCAAAGCCTCTGAGATCAGGATACAGTTTCATAAGCCAAGGCAAAAGGAGTACGAGGAGTTCCCTAGAAAAACAGTGGGAACAGTTACTCCATTTATAACAATGGCATTTGGTGGGAATGTCAGTCGGCTTGTCCAGGAAGGAAGACTTCTGATCATGGTAGCCTCCGGGCATCGTGAACTTTTTTGGTGCAGACCACATTGGCGTCCATGAATCGGCCTCTGTGGTCCACAAGGGCCTGCATAACAATAGACTAGTCCTTTGCGGGTAATGTACTCAGGTGCTCCTTGAGGAGGGGGAACTATGGGCACATGAGTCCCATCCTGTGCAGTGTGGAAATCCATTCTCTCAAAGCCAACAATTCCTTCAGAGATATTGGTGATGCTCATCAACTTTGGGTAAATCACATGCCTGATTGCCTCTGAAACCGCCCAACCACTTTACCTGCAGTTGACTTTCTAGCTCCAAACTGGTTAGCAACAGACCTGTAGCTGTCTGGGGTAGGCCAGACTCCAGGTGGTGATTGCAACCTGCTTTTGGACTAGCATCTTCTCCTTTGTGTGTGTGCCAGGACACTGGAGGATCAGGTTACTCTGCTCACAAAGCTCAGAAATGGAGCTTTCTTCAAATGAAAGTTCTGGCACCTCTGCAGGTCATCCCAGGACGATGTGATCCCACCAGTCTGTGCTTGCATCCTGCTCCAGAAATGCCAGTCTACATAAGGGACATCAGCAGCAATACTGAGAGTTGTGAGCAGCACCAGTCAGTTCGAGTCTGCCGTGTCTGTATCGACCTCCTCCTCCTCCTTCTCCTCTGACAAGTGCCTTTCGTATGCCGGAAAATGTTGCCGAAATGGCCACCAGCATCTCATGCAGGCTCTGCCTAGTTCCTGACACAGGAGTGAAAGTCCAAGCAGGACAAGTTCTTCAGTGACTCCTCCATGTTGCCGGGAGCATGCAGACCCAAAAGATGGCGCAGCAGGAGGTGGAAAGTGTTGCAGGATGGGCAGTCAGGTTTTCCCATACTGCACCACAAATAAACGGCTAGAGCAGCATGGCTGAGGGGGTCTTTAAGAATCCTGATTTAGGTTGATTTGATGCAGGTCTGTGTCGACACCTGAGGCAGGGTGTGGAATTGTTTTCTGTTCAGGACAGGATTTTGCCTACATTGCAACACCTAAGAAGACCATTGACACCTTTCCTTTAAAAGCAAACAAATAAACATTGAGACAGCGGGATGGTTCTGGCTATCATTTAAGTAAACCCCATAGATATTATTTCATATGCAGCCTGGCACATGTTGAAAGAGAACTCTGCCCATCTGGTTCTCCACAACTTTACTTAATGATTCAGTAAAAAACACACATGGGTGCTACAATGAAAGTCAACAATGAATGTGGAGCAAAGTCTTGCTGCAGGTAACAATTAACTGTGGATAAATAGCCATTATTATGGAAGTCTAATGACTTGCAGAGAACGCAGTCAATTTATAACTGCTTATTTCCCCTGCAACTGATCCTGCCTGAGATACTCTGTTGCTTTTTCGCAGCTTTGACAAATAACAAGAGTAGCAAAATCTCAATGCTAAGAGGTAACATCTGAAGGGAATCACCATGGTCTCGTTCCTGTCTTTTTCATCTGCCAGGAGAAGTTTTAATTACACGTCTGAGTTTGGATGTTGTGGATGAGCGGATGCATTTCTGAAATCAGCGACTGCTTCTCAGTGCTAAACGATCTGTGTGAAAAAAATTCAGAGCTTCTCGCAGGTTCCAAATGCTAAATAAATGTGCCTGGGTGCTATTAAATGACATGATCAAGTGGTTTAGATCAGTGGTTCTCAGTCTTTCCAGACTACTGTACCACTTTCAGGAGTCTGATTTGTCTTGCATATGCCAGGTTTCACCTCACTTAAAAACTCCTGGCTTACAAAATCAAACAGAAAAACACAGAAGTGTCACAGCACACGAGTACTGACAAGTTGCTGACTTTCTCATGTTGTCTGTATGAAACTTTAGTTTGCAGTGATGTCCCTAGTGCATTTTATGTAGCCTGTTGTAAAATGAGGCAAATATCTAGGTGAGATGACATGTCCCCTGGAAGAGCAAACCCAGGGGTACGTGTACCCCTGGCAGAGACCCACTGGTTTAGATCAAATGGGGGAACAAGTCAATAGGGGCTCAATTCACAGTCAATAGAGGCTCAATTCTGAGCACGGTTGCGCAAGCAGTGCCGTTGACTTCACAGAGGTAACAAAGTCCTGTGGCACCTTAAAGACTGACTATAAAGTTTTGAAGCATAAGCTTTCGTGGGCTAATACCCACTTCGTCGGATGCAAGGGACACTTCCACTGCTTGCATTAGACGAAGTGGGTATTAGCCCACGAAAGCTTATGCTTCAAAACTTTATAGTTAGTCTTTAAGGTGCCACAGGACTTTGTTACCTCTGCTATTCCAGACTAACATGGCTACCTCTCTGATTGTTGACTTCACAGTATCCTTTGTTACATGTATTACAGCTACGTACATTGCAGCACAAATTGGGAGTTGGATATTCAGTTGAAACATTCACGATTCAAACAATCTGCAGGCCAAGGTTTATTCACTAAAGAAAGTCACAAATAATTTTGAACACATCATTCTAGAATTTCACAAGCCTGTTCACGGCCAATTTGTGAACACAAGAAAATTAACAATAACAATGATGAGAATGACATTTTTGTGTTCATAAATTGCCTGTGAAAAGCTTTGTGAAATTCTAGAATTTATGTGTCCAAAATTATTTGTGAATCTCTTCAGTGAATAAAGTATTATTAGATGATGACATATTTGTGTTCCCAAATTGCCCACCAATGGTTATGTGAAGTAATAATAATAATTATTGTTATTATTATGTTATTGCCTAAGGGCCAACCGAGAACGGGGCCCCATTGTGTTAGGCATTATATAATAGATAGTACCTGCTCTACTACTACATTTTGTTAATTGTGAATGACAGTTCCAATAGCTAATTTCATAGAAACCAGAGATGAAAATTCTTATTAGGTCATTGAATCAATCCACCAAGCTGTTCAGAATTCTTTCTGTATTTCATTAAGTGCTTTGTCCAGTCTTATTTTTAACACCCTACAGATGAGGATTTCCATTGGGAGACTATTCTGTAGTATAGTAGATCTCTCACTTTTATCTCTAATCCCATGCTCTCTCCCTCTCCAGTATTTCAATGTAGCTATTACTTTAGTAAATAAGTGCTAACATTTTCCATATAAGAATTCCATTATGTCTAATTACACTCATTTTCAGCAGCACCCTGAATAATTATCTCCATCCTAGACTGATATCTTGCCTCCCGCTCCTCCGTTTGGACATATTTAGCTTTTCCGATATTTCCTCATAAGACAATCTCTCCACATACATAATCACTTTCAACTTTTGGTGGCTGAAGTTAGGCACCTAAATCCACCTAAATATGTGACTTGATTATCCAAAGACATGAGCGATTGCAGATCCAAGTGATTTCAACGGGAGATGAGGATGCCCCACACCTCTGAAAACCAGGCCAGGTATTTAAGAACCTAAATAAGGTTTTAGACACCTACATTGGAAAATTGTGGTATTAATTGTCCTGATTCGGTTTTCACATACACAGCTGGAAATCAGAAGTAACCCCATTGAGATGAGCAAAGTTACGCCAGTGTATAATTGCTCCAAGTGAGCATAGAATAAGCTGCAATAGAGTTCTACAGTTCTATTTTTGTGATGATGTACAGAATACTCTTGCGGTTGCGTTATCCTTAGTGTCAGGGCCCGTACACAAGTTGCTGGCTAGATGCACAAATTGCCAGGAGAAATTCTATGGCCTGTGTTATTCTGAGGGAGGTCAGACTAGATGATGTTAAAGGTCCCTTCTGGCCTCCAAAACTATGGGCAATTTGGCATTATACCATACATTAAAAACCAGAGAATCCGGGTAGCTACTGACATTACAAACCAAAAATACACAGTGCACTGCCTTATAAAGAGAGTGCATTGTAGAGTGAAAAATTCAACCCATACTGAAGTTAGTACCCAAAAAATGCAAAGAAGTTTCACTCCTACAAGGGAGATGTAGGGCAAATGTAATAACTATTACAATCCCGTGATTACTATTCTTTTGCTAATGTGCTCCACACAGTTCTTTCTCTAAATTACTGAATTATCCTTAGGAACAAAAGGTATTAGGGTCCTATGAGCTTCTCTCAGTTTGTGGTAGGACTAATTCATTAATGTGGCTCCAACTGGAATGTGCGTAATGTTCTTTCTAATTGGACATGACTGTTTAAGAATGACTTCGGCCTCCATCCAGCTCACACTGTCACTTATGCTGTATAATAAGCTACTACTACTGGCCCATGAATCAATTTTTAAACAATCTGCAGTAATGAACTTGGACGTCTCATTGTTGTTGACCAAAAAAATGCACAGTCCTTCTATTGTCGAAGGGCTCAATTATGAGTCCCCTTCTGATAAAATAGAGGAGGGGGAGGGTTACGGACAGTAGTGACAGACTGAAAGAATTGTTTCATCTCTGGGGTTCTGAGAAAGAATGACAAGCCAAAAGGTCAGTTTCATAGAGGTTACCTTGAAATGTCTGAAGACAAACGAGGCATCTGGAATCATTAGGAAAAGCAACGTTTGACTTGCACCATTGGAAACCTTTACTATATTACTTTCACTGTATATTTGATAAAGCTTTGCCTGCTGGGTGGGACTCCGAGGTTGGGGAAAAGAAAACCTTTATATTTATGCAGCGGGGGGAATAAAAAGGTTAATTTTAGCAACTTCAAAAATAGCCTATAGAGGAATTGTCAGTGTTTTCAGGACATTTGCCATCTTCCTGACCTGATGGAGTCCACATGGCTAGTAGAAGAGGATGCTACCCACATTAGTTTGTGGTATCTAAGGTAAGTTGTGATCAAAATGATTTTTTCCCACAGCTAAACCAGGCAGTTGTAGAAATCTAAGATACGGTCTGAAGGAATGGATTTCATTAGCATGCAAAACATTTGCTTTTATGGTTTGAATTTTGTTTGTGATTTACTGAGAGTCTCTCAATCCTCTGGCTGCTAAAAATGTAAAAATCACCTGAACAAGGTAGTCCTGAAATGGAACAGCTTAAAAATATTCTCAACAGGGCTCTTAACACATGTCTGAGCCATGGGTGGCCTTCAAGCTAAGGTCCAGACTTTTTAGTGTCAGAACACAGGAATCAAGGAGAAAACAAATCCATTCATTTATTAAAAGCATGGTTGCAATTATCATTTTTAAAGTGGAGAAAGTTTAATCAGAAGTCACCGATATTTCTTATCGGTTGATTTCAATCGATCAGATATGTCAGTGGGAACCTATGGGAGAAGGCACAAAACAGTTTAGAAAAATACAAATTTCCAAATGTGGCTGGGAGCAAACAGTTTGCTCTGGCAGGAAAGAATACTCACCTGACCACAGGTATCATGAATGTGTATTCCCAATGGAACACAAAGCACACACTTCTGCTGCTAAGTCTATCAAGGACTTTTGAAGCATGTTGGCTGCATTTGTGTCACCTGAAGAACTCATTTTTGTGGCTCATCAGTCAGCATGTTGGGCCTGATCCAAAGCACACTACAACACGTGGAAAGCCCCCCGCGGATGACAAGGGGCTGTGCTCCAGGCTCTATGTCGGTTAACAGAATGTATCATGCAGCCCTTTAGCAAGGCCTTGGGAGAAATGAGTCTGTCTGCTGGTAACATGTGTTGTACGCTTCCAGGAACACATCACTCAGAAACAACTCCAGCAGGGCTGTATCTGAAATGAGAGTTTAGACCTAGAGAGACACGGTGGTACTGTATCTTTTATTGGACCAACTTCTGTCAGGGAGAGAGACAATCTTTTGTGCTTACACAGAGCTCTTCTGCAGGTGACCTGCATTAAAACCTCATAACAAACAGGAAAGGTGATATATTGCGGCTAGAGAGACTTTCACGTCAGGAGCTCAAAGCAGGTTTTGGATGGGGGAAACTGAGGCAGAGAGCAGTCATCTTCCTCTAGATCAGGATAAACTGTGAAGGGCAGAGGAAAGTCCGTGGGATAGATTAACCCTGCTGTGTTTCAAATACGTGACAGCAGCCAAAGCTGGCACTTGGAACAACTTGCTCAGAAAACTGGCCAGCTTCACCTGGCATGCGAGTGCCTGGGTGCTTAGACATCAGCAGAGTATTGTGCTCCTGTCTGGTGCCGCTCATCTCACAGGCGACTGGGCGATGCAGAGCTTAACAAAGCCATGTGCATGGTTACCAGGACTTTACCTGCAACTCCGTTGCCATGGCTACCAATACTTAGTAATATACCATTGCCCCATATTTGCTGTAAGGGGGCCTCCGACATGCTCCTGGCCAAGACTCGTGAGAACAGTGATTTGTCGTTGTACTCAGCCATCTTCAACCATCTTCAGCCATCTTCAACCATCTCCTGGCCAAGACTCATGAGAACAGCAATTTGTCGTTGTACTCAGCCATCTTCAACCATCTTCAGCCATCTTCAGCCATCTTCAAGCATCTCCTGGCCAAGACTCATGAGAACAGTGATTTGTCGTTGTACTCAGCCATCTTCAACCATCTTCAGCCATCTTCAACCATCTCCTGGCCAAGACTCATGAGAACAGCAATTTGTCGTTGTACTCAGCCATCTTCAACCATCTTCAGCCATCTTCAACCATCTCCTGGCCAAGACTCATGAGAACAGTGATTTGTCGTTGTACTCAGCCATCTTCAGCCATCTTCAACCATCTCCTGGCCAAGACTCATGAGAACAGTGATTTGTCGTTGTACTCAGCCATCTTCAGCCATCTTCAACCATCTCCTGGCCAAGACTCATGAGAACAGTGATTTGTCATTGTACTCAGCCATCTTCAACCATCTGCTTGGCGTAACAAATGATCAGTGCCGACCGTCATTAATCACTCTCTCTTCACCAACCCAACCATCCGCCCACCAGGTTTTGACCAGGCACCTGTGGTCGTCCCTGGACTGGTTTCGAACAGGACAGGGCAACGTGTGGCCAGTCTCTTCAAATGGGGTTTCTCTAGTGACCCGCCATGTAGATGCAACTTCAGACTCATCCTTGATGAGTGAGGCTGACTTACTTTGATGGGGGGTAACCAGCTCTGGCTGAGGGTGCTATCAAATGGGTGGGCACACTGCGACTATGCTGAGAGAATCAGGCTGCTTCTCGAAAAACGCCTGCCTCTTCCGTTCTTGCTCCAGCAGTGGTCTCTGCTACAGACGTAGCTCGTGTACACAGGACTGTGGGGTGAGGCAGTAGGTTACTGGTTCAAGCTTCCTTCTCTGTTTCTGTAGTGCTCAGCCATGAGACTACCACATGCAGACCAGTGCCAGGGTGCCCCAGTCAGGCACCAAGCAATGTCGTCCGCTGGTGAGTGAGTGGGGGAAGGAGGAGAGGGAGAGAAAAGAACGAGAGAGAGATTTTAGAATCAAAAGGAAACAGGGAAAATCAAGGTGAGGGGAGGAAAGAACAGATGGGAAAGGATGGAGAGAGACAGGGGATGGGAGAAGAAATGACACAGGATGGCAACTGTGTTGAGGCACAGAACAGAGTTGGTTAGAACATTTTAAACTATTAATTAGATCATCCCATCCCTCTCTCTGTCAGTGCAAGACTTTCCCTCCTAGCATTTTGCCAGGTCCAGTTCTAGAAGTTTCTAGATGTTTCTAGATGGGGCTTCCAGCATTGTCATTGGAAGGCCAGTCCACAGTCTAATGTGTCTCGTTGTCTGTGATTTTTCCTAATAGTCAGCCTAGATTTTCCTTTTCCTAATGCCATTCCATTGCTCTTAGTTATAACACCCAGGTAGTGCCTACATGATTCTTGTCCCTCTATGGTGCTGACACTTTTCTCCTAACTAATCTCTCATCACGTCTCCCTCTTAAAGTTCAGAAAACACAGAAAACCTTCCCATGAACATGGTCTGAATTATGAGTTTGAAAGGAAGCAAGAGACCACGTGATTATCACATCAGGTAGTTTGGGTTTGACTGAGAACGCTTCACACAGCTCTGGTCCTAAACCACTGTAGGTGTTGGGGGGGATTCAGAGTGAAAGACTGAAAGGCTCACACAAAAGCTGATGTAACGTGGACAGACCCCAGTCGGGATTGAACCTGGGACCTCTGGAACTAAATACATGAGCCTCTACTGCATGAGCTAAAAGTCATGTGACTAGCTGACTACCTTAGAGCAGCGTCAGACCATTGCTGGGTACCTTAGAAAGCCCCACCCTTAAAGCATAAATGTTGCTAAATAGAAAATTCCCATTACTGAAAAAATCCCTCCTACCATTTCATTATTACTTACCCCCACACCTTCTCTTGCCTGACTGCTATCCTCTTGTTATGTTTCAGGGTATCCCCACAAGGAAATCAAATAAAAACACTGAATCATCTTGCTGGAGCATTGTAACGGAGCACAACTCAGACCAGTAACACACAAGGACCACAATCAGAGAGATAGACAAAGCAGGCTGTGCTCTGCAAGAGAGAGGCACCCTACCTTGTTTCAGGGTGTTTCAGACTGACCCCGATTGCTTCCCGACAGAGCTCCTTAGCCTGCAAGCAGGACTAGGAATCAACTCCTGCCTTCCACCATCCCCCAGCCCCCCTCCCACACACATATTCTCACACTTTTTCTTAATGTGACAGCTTGCAGGTCCGACACAGACCTCACCCATAGTTTGCCTCGTGTTTGCCCTTTGTCATATAGATTGTCACCTTTCAGGAGTGACACTGTGGAGTTTTTTTAAGGCCAAACTCTTCTTTCTGGCAGAACCTGGAAATTTCTTCCTACAGTTAGTGTCTGGCAAGGCTGATTATTATTTGTATTTCTCCGATTGTGATTATCTGTATCATGATCTTTAACAGTTCCCCCTCCCCCTTCTGCCTGGACTAATGCGGAACACACCTCTATTGTTGGGACACCCCACACAACAAGAACATTCACATCATTTGGGCATGTTGGGGCCACCCTAGCAGCGATGAGCCATGATGATGGTGCATGTGGTTAGAGCAGCCTGCAACATCAAACAGCTTGTTTACAACAGATGTAATCCGTAGTGATATAACAGGTGTATAACAGTCAATACCAGCATTGTAGCGATCAAATAGCTTCATGGCACGTTCACATTGATCCAGTATTCATCCAACCCCCTGAGGGTTTTGGTCTATGATTTATGTGACTCACTGGGAGGTTTAGGCTCCTTTTTGGCATAACCCCAAACTCGAGGCAAGAATCAGTATATAATTTGCCTTTGCAATAAGAGCTTTTTAAAGCCAGGCTATTAACAAGCCAGGTTTGTCAATGGAAATTTTAAAAGGGGGCTTGTTAGAACATGCCAAGATACGTTTCCTTCCCAATGGTGATTCATGCACTGTGGCCCCTATTACTCTCCTGGTTTTATATGCCGAAATGCTGATGGATTAAACAAGAAAACAATATTCTTTGCAAATTTCCACAGCCTCTTGCTAATGTTGTGAATTTCCTCGAGAGCCCTTTGTATATCAGATCGGGAATGTTTCTGATAGAAGAGAGTTGAATAAGCAGGAGTATGATAAAGGCATATCAAATAACAAAAAGTCTAGAGAAGGTAGATCAAGAGTTTTTGTTCTCCGTGTTTCATAACACAAGAACTAAAGGACATTCAATGAAATTGAAAGATGGCAAATTCAGAACCGATAAAGAAATACATTTTTACCCAGCGTATAATTAGACTGTGGAACTCACTGGCACAAGAAGTTCATCGAGGCCAAGAAATAATCAAGATTCCCAAAGGCACTGGACATTGATATGGACATCAAGAGTATCCAGAGTTAGAATTGTTGTTGATAGCAAAAAAAGATCTGTAAGGATTATTAAACTTCATGCATTGGGATTTAAGCCAATCTCTAGTTAGCAGAGGTTAAAATGAGACCAATGCGGTGAGCAGGTAATTACCCCACATTTAAACTGCACTGCATCTTAAGGTCATTTCTTCACCACGGCCCAGATCTGTTTTGGTGGCCTGTGTGAAACGAATACAAGATGATATCTGTGTCATGGCCCCACCTAGTGGCTGGTCCACACGGAGGATAACAGTGTACTACTGCTACCTACTGAGTGGGTTACTCCTTTGAAGCAAGTAGTAGAAGCCTGTGTTTTGATCTACAGTTTGTAGGTTTGAATCCCGTTGACCCGTGGTGGGTTCATTCCATCAGCAAGATAATCTTGGTCCAATTTTAAATGGGCAAGTGTCCACAGCCCAAAACACACCACCACAACTGATGCTACTTAGTATCTTTGTTGGCAATCATAGCTGAGCAGCTAGAGATCAAATGCCCAAGGAGAATGAACAACCTTTGCAGCTCTAGAAGTTGTCCTTTAACAACACGGCTGAGGGACATTGCTGGGGCAACATATGAAGGAAGCTGGCACTGTGTGTAATGGAAACCAGAAAATGACTTTAGTTTCCACTGATGTCAGGCTGGTACCTTTCATAAGTGCTACAGGTAATTAAAGAAACAAACACCCTGCATCATTCTCCAGCAGGAGAGATCTTATCGCTTATGGGCTTCTATTTTTACATAATCATAGATTAAAGGAACATTTTTCTACGCGTGGAAATTCCCTGTTTTCGCCTCCAAATTCCAGGATGAGAATTGCTGCTAGCTGGCTCCATGTTGTCCAGCACTCTATATTACAGAACTCCTGTCTGCCTGCAGGCACTCACGCAAAGACATGGGCCTGAACCAAAGCCCAGACTGGAACACCCCTGGGATCCAGACCTGCACCCAAACTGCACAGGTCCCTAGACGGGATTATCAAAAGCACCGAATTCCGAGAATTCCACCCTGTCTCTAGGATGGACTAAGGCCAAATTTTCAAAAGTTCCAAGTGATTTTGGGTGCCTCCAATCCCACCCTTGGGACTTTAAAAAGGCCTGATTTCCAGAAAGCTCTGAGCACCCGTTCTCTGACGACCGGAACCCTTCAAGAGGTCTTGAACTGGACACCCCCAAAATTGCAACACCCGAAATCACTAGTCACTTTTTAAAACTTAGGCCTAAACCAAAAATACTCTCAACCTGTGGGGAAGTTTGCCGTCTAAATAGAGATTTAAATGTTGCAATTCAGGACTTTGGGTGGGCCGAATGCCCATCCACTCTAAGGGCATGTCTACACTTACCTCCGGAGCAATCGAACCAGCAGGGGTCGATTTATCACATCTAGTGAAGATGCAAAAAATCGACTGCCGAGCGCTCGCCCATCGACACCAAAGCAAGAGGCGCAGGCGGGGTCAACGAGGGAGCATCAGCCGTTGACTTACCACAGCGAAGACACCGCGGTGAGTAGATCTAAGTCCGTCGACTTCAGTTATGTTATTCACTGTCAGTGTGGGGGCATTGCAGGATGGCTCCTGACAGCCAGTAACCGTCAGTGTAAGCAATGCATTTCTAGACTTGACACTGCGTCGACATAACTACATAGATTATGATCCTAACCTGCTTGTGGAGGTGGTGTTACTAAATCAGCGGCCGCAGACAGACATTTACATCAGCAGGAGCCAAATTTAACCAAAGACACTTCTACAGCTAGGTTGATGCAAGGCAGCTTAGATTGACCTAACCCTGTATGGTAGACCAGGCCCATAGTGTGGACCCAGCCATAGTGCAGACCTGGCCTAAGGCCTTGTCTACATGGGAAAGTTACACCAATATAACCAAAGATGTAAATAGACAGAATTAAACCGGTGCAAACCCCTGTGTGAACACTCTTATTTTGGTTTACTGGTAGCCTTTTTTTATTAAGATTAAGTTAACTGGGAACAGGTTTAAATTAACCTGAAAGAAGTCACTCTTAAACTGAAGGAAGAGCCTCTACACCAGGATTTTTACCAGTTTAACTGTGTTAGTTTAAAAGCCAAGGTCAACTGGTGCAACTTTCCCATGTAGACAAGGGCAGAGCTGTTCCTAGGGGACAGACATCCACATCCCCAAAACACCTTCTACCTGTGGCACGAACCTGTTGTGGGAGCAAAAATGGTGCAGCTTCTTTGTTGACAACAAGCTTGAACTTGAAACCATAGAATCATAGTATATCAGGATTGGAAGGAACGTAGGAGATCATCTAGTCCAATCCCCTGCTTAAAGCAGGAGTAACCCCAACTAAATCATCCCAGCCAGGACTTTGTCAAACCTGACCGTAAAAATCTCTATTGCGGGGGGCTTATCTCGTTGCTGGGAGAAACGAGGCTTCACACAGGTGGCTAGATGGAAAGTGGTGAGTTTATTGAGGGGAGTGGCATTCCGTGCCGGGGGCTTCCCGGTCAGCACTGCCCCGATACAAGATGTCTGACACACCCAGGCGATGTCCAGAGAAGAAACCCAAAAAAGAAGCCCAAAGAGGAAGCCCAACCCAAAAAGGTGTGTCAGCACAGATATACCCATACTCATACCCATACTCATACCCATACTCATTTGCATCTCATACATACTCATCTCAGAAGCATAACTACGCCTCCTAGTGGTTGCCCGTCACAATTTCTTCCGGTCACTACAATCTCTAAGGAAGAAGATTCTACCACCTCCCTAGGTAACCCATTCCAGTGCTTCACCGCCCTCCTAGTGAAAAAGTTTTTCCTAATATCCAAACTAAACCTCCCCTTCTGCAACTTGAGACCATTACTCCTTGTTCTGTCATCTGGTACCACTGAGAACAGTCTAGATCCATCTTCTTTGGAACCCCCCCTTCAGGTAGTTGAAAGCAGCTATCAAATCCCCCTGCATTCTTCTCTTCTGCAGACTAAACAATCCCAGTTCCCTCAGCCTCCCCTCATAAGTCATGTGTTCCAGCCCCCTAATCATTTCTGTTGCCCTCCGCTGGACTCTTTCCAATTTTTCCACATCCTTCTTGTAGTGTGGGCCCCAAAAATCAACACAGTACTCCAGATGAGGCCTCACCAATGCCGAATAGAGGGGAATGATCACGTCCCTTGATCTGCTGGAAATTCCCCTACATATACAACCCAAAATGCCGTTAGCATTCTTGGTAACAAGGGCACACTGTTGACTCATATCCAGCTTCTGGCCCACTGTAACCCCTAGGTCCTTTTCTGCAGAACTGCTGCCTAGCCATTTGGTCCCTAGTCTGTAGCAGTGCATGGGGTTCATCTGTCCTAAGTGCCGGACACTGCATTTGTCTGTGTCCCAGTTTAGTGTCATTAACAAACTTGCTGAGGGTCCAATCCATGCCATACTCCAGATCATTAACCAACCCTTGGGGCACTCCGCTTGATACCAGCTGCCAGCTAGACATGGAGGCATTGATCACTACCCATTGAGCCTGACAATCTAGCCAGCTTTCTATCCACCTTCTATTCCATGCATCCAGCCCATATTTCTTTAACTTGATGGCGAGAATACTGTGGGAGACCATATCAAAAGCTTTGCTAAAGTCAAAATATATCACATTCACTGCTTTCCCCTCATCCACAGAGCCAGTTATCTCATCATAGAAGGCAATTAGGTTAGTCAGGCATGACTTGTCCTTGGTGAATCCATGCTGACTGTCCATGTTCACTTTCCTCTCCTTTAAGTGCCTCAGAATTGATTCTTTAAGGATTTTTCCAGGGACTGAGGTGAGGCTGACTGGTTTGTAGTTCCCTGGATCTTCCTTCTTCCCTTTTTTAAAGATGGGCACTACAGTAGCTTTTTTCCAGCCCTCCGGAACCTCTCGTGGTCACCATGAGTTTTCAAAGATAATGGCCAATGGCTCTGCAATCACATCCACCAATTCCTTTAGCACCCTCGGATGCAGAGCATCCGGCCCCATGGACTTGTGCTCATCCAGCTTTTCTAAATAGTCCTGGAGATAAAGGCAAAACATCTGATGGTTTTATGACTGCAGGATTGGGCCCCATGCTCAGGGCCGGCGACAGAAATTTTGGGGCCCCCTACTGTGATCGTTTGGGCCCCCCCCCCCAGCTCAGCCGGCGCTTCCCTCCCCCGCAGCTGACAGTGGCTGGGCCCCCTCCCCCCCAGCCCAGGCGGCGCTTCCCAGTTTCCCCCCCCCCAGTTGACAGCGGCTGGGGGGGGGCCAGCCCAGCTGGCGCTCCCCCCTCACCGCCCCCTTGCCTGCCCCCCAGCCACGCCGATGAATGACCCTCCCGAGGCAGGGGTGAACTCACAGAAGAGCCCACCCGCCTGCCCAAAGGCCCCCCCGAGCCACCGCCCCCCGAGTGGGGCCGGGCCCCCTGCCCTGCCCCCTTACCTTGGCGAGGCCAGCTCCCCTTGACCCCTTTTCGGCGCCTCTGCTCCGTTCCGCCACTGTCAGCACCGCACACCACCAGGGCGGCGTGGCCGGGCGCGCTTCCCCGGGCCCCCGCTGTGGTTGGAGTCTGCCGGCCCGTCAGCCGTGCGGTGCGGTGCAGGCACTTGCCGCGCTTGTCTACAGCGCAGCGCTGGGGTGGCCGGCGGCGCCCGCCCGGGATTGCATGCGGTCAGCCGCGGCCACGCGGGCGCCGTGCCTCTGCAGAGGTCCAAGCATCGGGGGCCCCCCTTAAGTCCGGGGCCCGGTACAGTTGTCCCCCTTGTCCCCCCCCTGTTGCCGGCCCTGCCCATGCAATCAGCAAATGAATGCACTAATTACCCAGACAGAAACCCAGATGAATACTTATGGGCATTTTCTAAGTAGAGTTTAGTTCACAGTGGAAACCATCCAGGAAGACCTATTGATTGTAAATACATCTCAGGAGACAGTTAAATCAGGACTGGATTTGGAATCTGTTGCACTTCTTGTATAAAATATCCTTCTGTTAAGGGATTTTGACACACTAGATAAGTATCCTAACTCTGGAAGATGTGTTATCCCCATTGTACCAATGAGACACATCCAGCACAGAGACATGAAATAGTTTGCCTATGATCATGCAACAAATCAGGGAAATAGCCAAAAATAGGACCCAGATTTCCCTACACTAATCATCTTGCCACCACAGGCCAAGCTGTGAGTGCAAATGCTCTGGCTAGGGAAAGGATCCTTGTAATGAGAAGATAGATAGCTGTGTTTTACTGGTTTCCTATATAGACTCATAGAAAAGTAGGACTGGAAGGAATCTTGAGGACTGGAAGGAACCTTTAGTTCTCTGAAGACGTCCATGCAGTGTGCAGTGGCAGTCAAAAAAGCAAACAGGATGTTAGGAATCATTTAAAAAGGGATAGAGAATAAAACAGAGAATATCTTACTGCCCTTATACAAATCCATGGTGCGCCCACATTTTGAATACTGTGTACAAATGTGGTCTCATCTCAAAAAGGATATACAGTAAAACCTCCATTTAATGGACTAATTCGGGCGAGGGGGTGTCCGTTAAATCCAAAAGTCCGTTATTTAATAAAAAAACAAAAACGAGCTGTCGGAGCAGCAGGCCGCCCGGCACAGGGTCAGGGCGGCAGCTCTGCAGCCCGCCTGCTGCCGGGATCTGGCAGCTGGGAACCGTCAGCCAGCCCACCTGCAGGCGGGACCCGGGCGGCAGCCGGGAGCCAGCAGCCAGCCCGCCAGAAATGGATCAGGAATGCATCAGACTTGCTCAGAAATTTTGTCCGTTGCATCCGAAGTCCGTTAAATCGAGGTCCGTTAAATCGAGGGTTTACTGTACTAGCATTAGAAAAGGTTCAGAGAAGGGCAACTAAAATGATTAGGGGTTTGGAACGGGTCCCATATGAGGAGAGATTAAAGAGGCTAGGACTTTTAGCTTGGAAAAGAGGAGACTAAGGGGGGATATGATAGAGGTATATAAAATGGTGTGAAGAAAGTGAATAAGGAAAAGTTATTTACTTGTTCCCATAATATAAGAACTAGGGGCGACCCAATGAAATTAGTGTGCAGCAGGTTTAAAACAAATAAAAGAAAGTTTTTCTTCACACAGCGCACAGTCAACCTGTGGAACTCCTTGCCTGAGGAGGCTGTGAAAGCTAGGACTATAACAGGGTTTAAAAGAGAGCTGGATAAATTCATGGAGGTTAAGTCCATTAATGGCTATTAGCCAGGACAGGTAAGGAATGGTGTCCCTAGCCTCTGTTTGTCAGAAGGTGGTGATGGACAGCAGGATAGAGATCACTTGATCATTACCTGTTAGGTTCACTCACTCCAGGGCACCTGGCATTGGCCACTGTCGGTAGACAGGATACTGGGCTAGATGGACCGTTGGTCTGACCCATTACGGCCTTTCTTATATTCTTATGTTCAAATGCAGCCCTCTGTGCTGAGGCAGGATCTAGTAAAGGTGGACCATCCCTGACAGGTGTGGAGGGTTTTTTGTTCAACCTGTTCTTAAAAACTTCCAAAGATGGGGATTCCACAGTCTGCCTTGGAAACTTGTTCCAGAGCTTAACTGCCCTTATAGTTAGAAAGTTTTTCCTAATACGTAACCTATCTCTCCCTGGATACAGATTAAGCCCGTTACATCTTGTCCTGCCTTCTGTAGGCATGGAGAACAATTGATCACCATCCTCTTTATAACAGTGCTTAATATATTTGAAGACTGTGATCAGGTGCCCCCTCAGTCGTCCTGACTGAGACTGAAAATGCCCAGTTATTTGACCTTTCCTTATAGGTGAAATTTTCATTTTTATTGCTCTCTTCTGACCTCTCCAATTTGTCCTGATGTACAACACCCAGAACTAGATACCGGACTCCAGCTGGGACCGCACCACTGCTAAGCAGAGTGGGACAATTGCCTCCCAGGTCTTACATTCAACACTCCTGCTAATACAGGGCAGAATGATATTAGCCTTTCTCACAGCGGCACCACATTGTTCACTCACATTCACATTATATATCTATGTTGTGGATTTGGCACAAGCCAGACGAATGAGATGATGCTTTAAGGCTTTTCTCTGACTGATGCCGTTACTGCTGTTATTATCCAGCTGGCTAAGCTTAGGCGCCTCCTTGCTAGTGCCAAATATATTTTCTGGGAATGTTACAATGTTAGAAAACATTTAGCTACGAAACTTGATTCTTTATGGGAAACTCTTGTTAATATGGAATCACTGGATGGCAATCTCATTAAGAATTCCATTCTCTCTGATAAGGAGGTTTCCTCATCTGAACACTGGGCCTGATTCCCCTCTCCCTTATACTGGGGTCCTGCCATTGATTCCCGGGACACATCTCCTGGTTTGCTCCCGCAGGCGGGCAGAATCTGTCCCCCTGTTTTCGGCACTGCTTTTTATATCATTGGTTTTGATTTGCGTGTGGGAATGACTTGTGTGACCGCACAGTGCTCAGCATGACAAGGAATTAATTCCACTAGCACTTGTTTGTTATCACTGTCTAGCGACATATTTTGATGTTGCAAATGATTTTGTACTCACCCCTTAACTGGAGTCTTGTGGGCATTTAAGAACTTCATTTGTAAAAATTAGAAAAACTTGTATTGCTGACATATTGCAGGTTTGATTCTCTTGTCTTAGGATGCTCGGGTTTTACTGTGTATTTTAAAGATCCATAAAGAAAAACAAAGAAAGGTTAAAGTTCCGTATTGATCTTTTTGGGACCCCATCCTGTCCTTCCACAGTAAAAATTCCCATTAAAGGCCACAGTATGCAAGGAATGTAAGCTGAAGCAGTATATGGTGAGGCTTGATACTATTCACTCTGGAGTCACCCTGAAGACACTGAAGCAGGATCAACCCCTTCATACGTAACATGCTCAAGCTAATAACTGAGCTATATAACATTTTCTCCCACATTCTCGCTCTCTGTTTCTCCTACGCCATCTCCTTCTTCCCCAGTCAAAATAAAACCGTATTGGCCAGTGTCCACCTTTGAGCTTCCTACTCATTCGCACACACAAAAATTGCAATATATAACAATCTTTTTCTTTTAATAATCTGCAGTCATTTACGTAAGCTAAATCCTTTTAAACCCCTTGTAAATAGCTCAGTGATGATCAAGGAATATTTCCTAATTATATAAGAACATAAGAACGGCCATATTGGGTCAGACCAAAGGTCCATCTAGCCCAGTATCCTGTCTTCTGACAGTGGCCCATGCCAAGACACCAGAGGGAATGAACAGAACAGGTAATCATCAAGTGAACCATCTCCTGTCGCCTATTCCCAGCTTCTGGCAAACTGGGACACCATCCCTGCCCATCCTGGGTAATAGCCACTGATGGACCTATCCTGCATAAACTTATCTAGTTCTTTTTTGAACCCTGTTAGAGTCATGGCCGTCACAAGATCCTCTGGCAAAGAGTTCCACAGGTTGACTGTGTGTTATATGAATAAAATACTTCCTTTTGTTTGTTTTAAACCTGCTGCCTATTAATATTTCTCCCCATGCTAAGTTATTTTTTTAAAAACCAGCTCTTAGATACCCTGTCTTTGCTGCTTTCTCCATCTGTGTTGATTTATCAGTATATCACCTACAGCTGAACTGCTGCTGCTGAATAACCCCAACTATACAAAATAACCCCAACTATACATACAGTATGATGGGGGCTAATTTAGCTACAACCAATCAGGAAAAAGACCTGGGAGTCATTGTGGATAGTTCTCTGAAGGCATCCACGCAGTGTGCAGCGGCAGTCAAAAAAGCAAACAGGATGTTAGGAATCATTAAAAAAGGGATAGAGAAGTCGGAGAATATCTTATTACCCTTAAACAAATCCATGGTGCGCCCACATCTTGAATACTGCGTACAAATGTGGTCTCCTCATCTCAAAAAGGATATACTGGCACTAGAAAAGGTTCAGAGAAGGGCAACTAAAATGATTAGGGGTTTGGAACGGGTCCCATATGAAGAGAGATTAAGGAGGCTAGGACTTTTTAGCTTGGAAAAGAGGAGACTAAGGGGGGATATGATAGAGGTATATAAAATTATGAGTGGAGTGGAGGAAGTGAATAAGGAAAAGTTATTTACTTGTTCCCAAAATAGAAGAACTAGGGGCCATTCAATGAAATTGGCGTGCAGCAGGTTTAAAACAAATAAAAGGAAGTTCTTCTTCACACAGCGCACAGTCAACCTGTGGAACTCCTTGCCTGAGGAGGCTGTGAAGGCTAGGACTATAACAGGGTTTAAAAGAGAGCTGGATAAATTCATGGAGGCTAAGTCCATAAATGGCTATTAGCCGGGATGGGTAATGAATGGTGTCCCTAGCCTCTGTCTGTCAGAGGGGGGTGATGGATGGCAGGAGAGAGATCGCTCGATCATACCTGTTAGGTTCACTCACTCCGGGGCACCTGGCATTGGCCACTGTCGGTAGACAGGATGCTGGGCTAGATGGACCTTTGGTCTGACCCAGTATGGCCGTTCTTATGTTCTTATGTTATGTTCTTATGTTCTCTCTGTGCTGAGCCTCTGTTGTGATGTTTCAGCATTTCTGGTTCCATTCCTGGCCAGAATCTAGTCAAACAGGGGTATAAAGCCATGGGAAAACAATAGGAGGAAAAAGTAGAGCGGCCGTGCAATGTCCTGAGGACACTGCTTCTATATTCCTGACCAGGACTTCGGAGTAATCAAAATGGATTTGAATCCCCAGATAATCAATCCCGGGGTTTATCTGGAGAATTGCCCATACGTACTCCATAGGGTTTGGGGAATTTAGCCAGTTCCATGCAAATTCTCTGATGGTGCACATATGATCAACCAAGCTCACAGCAATGTACCTCATTACTACTGAGTTTTGGGACCTTGATTTATAAGACCCTTCCAGGAATCTGGGAAAAAACAACCCTGATACAAATCCCCACCTCCCCAAACTTTTGGGATGTGTGAAACCCAGTTCATTCCTGTCTTTTTGCAGGATTTCCCATCTTCCTTTGTTTCCTCAGTCCCAGGCAGAGTCCTTTAGTATAACCCAGAACCTTTCACTGCTGAAAACGGCTTGCGTTTTGATACATTTTGAAACAGCCTCCAGCCACCTAGCGTATGATGATGACGGATGTTTAACACCATTTCCTCTTACTTCAAGGTTGTAAAAACAAACAACAGTCTACTATACTTGCCTCCATCTAGAAAAGTACAGCAACCAGTATTTACAGATAAACAGAGCTACATTGCCTGCTGGGATCTGGGGCAATGAATTTAGGCCTGAAGATTAAAAACCCAGTTGTGTTTATGAATCAGCAGTGACATGCCAGTGTCATGTCAGCAATGGAAGGCAAAGGTCATGTTGACTGCAAGCAAAGGCACACGCTACCGTCATACTCATAAGCATGTCTGTGTGTTAGCAGGTAATTTTGTGCATAGGAATTGTTTGATTGTTTTTACGTAACTTTAGGACAATGAGATACGAGTATTATTTTTTTTTGTAATGACTTTTTATAGCAAAGTTGTTTTTTCTCCCCTCTGACTGACTTTTTAAAAAAAATGTTCTAAAAGTGTTCTCTTTTTTCTGGCATCTCCGACTTATATTTCACGCCTCAATAAATGTAACTAAGGCAGTGGCTGTACTTACAACTCCTGCCGAATGGAATTCATGTTCATCCAAACTTGTTGGTGAAATTCTTGGCGAGGACGCTGTTTTTATAACAGAGGCACTTGCCAAGAGTGGATGTTTATCACTTTGACAGTAACAATTAAGGCCAAACCCGGCTCTCAGTTACACTTGTGTAAACCCAGAATAACTCCATTGAAATCACTGGGTCAGACTTTATGGTAAAACCCCTGGAAGGCAAATAGAGGGCTCTCCTCCAACACAAACCCTCCCCAGCACATGGAATCCCCACTTCCTGGAGGATGTTTGAGGTAAGGATGAGGGAGGAAGATGCTATCTCACAAGGGGACCGATTTTCTCCTCTCTTTCTGATTTGAGGCCTTCTCTACCTCCCTAAGCTGTACATATCCTCCGAATCTTGGAGTGCTGTTCTGAGCAGTCTGGCCGTGGGCGAAAGCACAGGGTGGTGGAATATCTAGCACTGCTATGTCTTTCTCAAGGACCAGCCATATTGGGGGTATATGAACAATCCCAACCTACACCAAGAAAGGCTGACCTGTTAGCTTGGTTCAGATCTCACTGTTGGGCTAGGTGCTCAGTTATGACATTGCCAGGTACGATATAAACACCTAGATAGATAGACCCTGAGTGCTGTAGGAAGATTCAAGTTTCCAGGATGTCTTTAGTATCAAGTTCCATAATAGGGACCCATTTACCGTGGACATGCTGTGGGTTATCAAGGAGGCTTTTTCAGGCCGGCCCATTCAGGCACATATTGGACTTCTAGTTATCACCTAGAGCAGTGGGATTTTAAGATCCTCTTGTAGCAATCGGGTTCACTATATGTGAATTTCTGCACTGGACAGTCTACTTGTTCAGAATGAAACCACCTCCAGCTTTTCTCCTCCTGCTCCCTCCATTATACCAGTTAGATTTTTTTAATCCATTGTTTTCACAGTAGGCCCTCCTCCGAGACATGCCCTTTTCGCTGACCCTGAAATATTGCTCCCCACCATCTCAGAAGCACAGTGCTGTTTGTTAGTCTAAGAGACCACGTGACAACTCTTAAGTTAGCCAACAACAGAGCTAAAGCCTCAGACTCCAAAACTGAGAGGGCTGTAAGAGACTCACTTCCTCTGTGGGTGGGACACGGTGCAGGATGTGTGACAAACGCTGACTGGAGGACACTCACAAATTATGCCTCGGTTAGAGCACATAAAAGTTTTCCACAGCCTGATACTGATCTCCATTAATGTCAGTGGCAAAGCTTTCGTCCGCTGGAATTGAAGCGGGAACAGACTCTAATTCTTTAGATGTCCCGGAACTTTACCATGCTGCAGCTAGAATGAGTCGTGACTGACCAAATCTGCCAGCTCAGTGAACATAGAGGTTAACCTGACCCGGGGAAGGGTATTCCTCTCCATAGGGGTCTGATGTTAAAAAAAAAGTTCCCAGCTAAACAGTATTGTAGAGTTTAGAACAGCCCACAGATTACTGTTGGCACTCCCAAGGCCTAGCTGGCAGGGAGACCCTGAACCAGGACAGATTCCCTGCTGGGGCACTGTTTAGAATGTTTAAATGGACTAATTAAGTCTCTCTAGTGTGGGTGATATGGGGTCAGTCTTTTCTTGCTGTTTCTTTCCCCCTTCCCCACCCTCCTTCCCTTTTGCAGGTCACCACGGTATGAACTGAAGTTGCTCTCTGCTACAATATCCCTGCACACTGTGTGCATTTGGATCATACTGAGCTTCTAAACACTGGAACTGCTTTGCTTTTTAAACATCTTCTTGTCGAGGACTGGATAATTTTCGGACGGTAACATTGTGTACCGATGCAAGCGCAGATAACGACAAAGGGCAATGAAATCTTCTGCTTCAAGGCATAAGCTGGTTGCTGCCGAGGTCAGGCAGGAAATTCCCACACCCTCCTGCTCAGTCTTGCACAATCTGCTTGGCATATTCTGAGTTTTTGCCCTCTTCATCTGAAGCATCGGGCACTGGCTGCTGCACCTGGCAGAATAATGGACTCTGCATTCATTATTAGCGTTGCACTATTGATTTTATTTGATTGTTATTTCATTATTAAGCGTAGCGTATATACCACCATAAATATTCATGGCACTCTGCAAAGAAACATGCCACCTTTGCCTTCCCCATATTCTGGGGCTGAGCAAGACTCTGTCTGTGCCCCAGAGCTTCTGCAGTTTATGTTCTGCTTCCTATTGCTCCCACTGGGTCCTGGGAAGGAAGGGAGAGCCATCGTGAACGCTGGCCACATCCCGACAGCCTCCAATCCACACCCTATGCCAGGGGGGAACTTGTACTTCAATTTTAAACATGTTGCAGAAGTCCCCTGTATGGTGATATTGTTACAGAGTTTTTTCTACCCACTTTAAGACCCCTTTCTTCTTCTTATGTGGTCTCTCCATTACTGGAAGTTTGCAACCATGGTAGCCCATTCTATACAATCCTCGGCTCATCTTTTTGTGGCTGAATAATCCTTTGATCCACTCAGGATACCACATCTTCTTTCTCTGCTTCATGTTCTTCTCTGCCCGTGCCCATAAACAGGCATTGCTTGCTGCACCTCTTCAAATGTGCCCTGCAAATCGAATCTCACTTTTCAGAAGCTCTATGACTAGCGTTTGTTGAGTTCCAGCCATCTTTGGTACTTTTGTGTCAGCTATGCGATCCATCCACGAGATTTTCAGAATTCTCCTATTTCACCGTAGTTCGAAGGACTGTAGTTTCTTTCTTACTGATTGTTAAGTAGCATTAGAAGTCCTCTTTATCATTGAGAATTAGGACCACAGAGTAAAGTATATTCCCTGCTCCAGAGATTTTACAGTCCATAGCTCTAAGAGCTATGACTATTGCATTACAGCTCTACAACAGAGCTGCTTGAATTCTTGTACAGTAATACCTCGATTTAACGGACCTCGATTTAACAGACTTCGGATGCAATGGACAAACCGGGATCCTCCCGGCTGCAGCCCCGGTCCCCGTCGCAGGCGGGCTGGCTGCCGGCTCCCACCCGGGTCCCACCAGCGGGCGGGCTGGCTGCCGGCTCCCGCCCGGGTCCCACCAGCGGGCGGGCTGGCTGCCGGCTCCCGCCCGGGTCCCACCAGCGGGCGGGCTGGCTGCCGGCTCCCGCCCGGGTCCCACCAGCGGGCGGGCTGGCTGCCGGCTCCCGGCTCCCGCCTGGGTCCCACCAGCGGGCGGGCTGGCTGCCGGCTCACGCCTGGGTCCCGCCAGTGGGTGGGCTGGCTGCAGGCTCACGCCTGGGTCCCGCCAGTGGGTGGGCTGGCTGCAGGCTCACGCCCAAGTCCCGCCAGCGGACAGGCTGTCTGCCGGCTCCCGCCCGGACTTAATTTATTCGGTGGCTTTTCAGCGGACATACAAGGGTCTGCCACGCCAAGGGAAAAACTAAAAAGGGGTCACGGTTCTCAATAGTTTGAGAACCCCTGCTCTACACCATTCAGAGTGATGATCTTACTGTATCACGGTGCTTGTGTTGGCCAAAGACAACTCTGAGTATAGACACATGCACAAATAGGTCAACACAAGGGAACCTATGTTGACCAAACTTTGTGATGTAGACCAGGCCTTACTGACTTGCCCAAACTCACATGGGAAGAGTGTTCCAGAGCCAGTACTTGATCCCACAATTCCCAGAACCATAATTCTCTGCCTTCCTGGTAAGCCATCCTTCTGCTCAAAAATGTTGCTTTTAATGTCCCCAGACAATACATTTTATTACATTAGCATTGACATTGCCAATGTGTACTAGCGAGATAAGCAGAAAATACTTTGCAAGAGCTAACAGAGAAACAAATATTAGAAACCCAGGGAATTCAGAGCTAAAGCCGCTATTCTCAGATAACACAATAGTTGCAGCTCACTGGTCCAGTAGAGTCAAATCAAGCTCAGTGAGAGAGAGAGAGAGCTGTAGCCGCATTTCATACAAATTGTTTTCATTTCAAGACAAAAATTATGGTAAATGTTTTCATTAAATTATAAATGTGTAAGGGGAAAATATTAAAGAAAATTAAATGTGTGCTGTAAGCTATTGGCGAGAGTTTGGTTCGAAAGCAACAATGCAAACATTTCTCAGTGGAAGCCTGAAGATTTCTTATGCATGGATTACCAGTGTGGCGACAGAAAAAAAGTCAAAGAATAAGAGGCCACCAGTGTATTGACCCAGACTGTTGCTGGTTATACAGGGCCCTCTGGAGTTCACATTTGGATTACAGCAGCACTTCCCTCCACCCCTTTGGTTTTCAATAAAAGTTCATTTAAGATCATCAGCACTTTATGTCTATGGCTTAATGATACCGGCTGGGTTCCATGAGGCCCGGAGATGCGCCGGCTGAAAAGTGCTAGTGACAGACCCGAGTGGTGCATATTACGTGCTGGATCAGTCTCAGGTCTTCACATATAGTGTACCTAGATCAATTCAAACTTTCTCTCCTCTCTGGCTGCCTTGAATGACAAAAAAGAAGCCAGAGTTGCTCATTAGCACCACTGTTGGTGACAAAAAGCTGTGCAGAGTTCTGGTAAAAAATTCTGTGCAAAGTGAATCTTGCACGAAACACAAGTGGTTGTGATGCGCAAGCAAAGTCCGTATTGAAAACGGAGACTCTTCCAGGCCGAAAGGCCTGTGGGTCTTACAGTGAGCTAGCTATAAAGACAGCCCAGGTGTCAACTGGTGGGGTTGAATCGGAGAGTGTTTTTAGGACCAACTGGAGTTCATGGAGCTTTCCAGTGTGGGCCGTATCCACTCTCATCTTTGCTAGAGATGTGTGTGCTGCAGAAACCACAGACCCCGGTGTGCAATGCTCCAGCTAGATGCAAAGGACTGTTACAAAACTTTGGGAGGGTTTCTCCCTCATGCTGCAGGCCCTATACACTGCAACAGCAGCTTACGGGGACTGTTACATCCCCTCATCAAACCAGGTGAGAACTCTGCCAGTGCAGGCACTGTGTAAGCCAATCGGAGTCTGCTCTGCTCAGGCCCCCTCTCACGTCCTAGTGTGGAGGTCACATCAGAGGTGGGAGGGAAGGCCCTGTAGCATATCCAGCTATGGGGATTCTCCACTGCTGCAGGTTAAAACAGTCCATCGGCAGCCCTACAAGGGGTGCCATCAATTAGAGCAACTCCTCACTGCTGTACTTTATGCCAAGGGTTGTACCAGCTCCTGGAGCAGCCCAGAATAAGGAGGGAACAAAGGAGGCTAAAACAGTCTTTGTCCGATTGTTCCTGCTAAGGGCTTTTCTGTGCCACGCATCCTGGAGGGGAAGCCCTGAATCTGTTTGCATTGCAAAGGGGGTGGAATTGCTACTAAAAGCTAACATGCTGTGTGAAGCTCACTCCAGTAACTTGGGGAGTGGGGAGGGGGATGGGAGAGGTTGTTGGGGGTGAAGGATTATTTCTGCAACAAGTAGCGGACACAATTCATATAGGAGAGAAGGCCTAGCCCCGAAGCAGAGTCAGTTCAGATCCAGAGCCAATCTGGGCAGTGCAGGCCAAACCCGCTGGACTTCCCACGGCTCTTGCCACTCGGCCACTCGTGTTTAGGGCCTGAAGAAGCGCAATACGTACTGCTCGGTTTGTAGCTGCGCAGTCTGAGGGGTTTCGTTTCTAAAGCCCCAGCCCACACGCTGGCCTTCTGCTCTGTGTTTTGAGAAGCACTGGAAGCGAAATAGACTGGTTATAAAAATAATCCATACGGGCTTGTTCCACTAGCTCCTCCTCATGACATGTCTCCTCGTTTTCCTAGCCTTGCTTTCATTCACTCTGTTTATCCACTGGATTCATTTGTATGAATTGTTTGGTTGGAGAAGCAGCTGCTTCCCAGGCTACCTCGCCAGCTCTCTCTTCCTCTCTGTTATCTCTCTGAGCTATTTTGCCTATCGAAGGGACTTTTTTTTAAATCTAGCACCTACCACTAAGGTGTCTGTCAGGTGATCCGGGTGATGCTCGATTTTCAAGGACGCCATGTCCCTTTGGGATTTGCCACAATGAGGAGGAGGAGGATTGTGGTGTCTGAGAGGTGCTGCAAGAGTGGGCCCAATCCTCCGAAGCATCCACAGCGGTTGAAGGGCACTTGGCCTCTCACAGGAAGCGTTCAGCTACAGGCAGGATCGGGGCCTTCTGGTTGCACCTCCAGGTGCAAACCCAGGTAATCCCGGCCTGCTGGCAACCAGTAGCTTCTCTTGGCTTGGTAAGGAGAGAGAAGCTTAGCCGGGCAGAGAGAGCGAAGCTGCACAGTGCCTGGCTCTCCCCAGCCCCCACCTGCAAACCTCCACACGAAAGGAGTCTCATTTCTGTGAAGCCTGCGTGGAGCTGTGGAGCTGGCGGGATTGTGCTTTAAGACAGACATCAAAGTCCCGTCTGGAATGCGTGTGGCTCTACCTGGCTGCAAGAGATGCTGAGCCAATGATCATTAAATAGATACTGCGATTGTTATCGAGCCATAAAAATCAAGGGGAAGCAGAATACAGGCTTGCCAACAATACTGGTTATTGTTCTCCCCGTGCGGCGCTTTATTAAGCACTATAATCATCTTAATATTCATGTATTTCGGCAGCCATTTTTTCCTTTTAGCTTTTCAACATGTTCCATTCTGGGAAATGCTTTTTTTGCGTCTTCAGGCAACTCACTCCCCCTCGGGGCAACAGGTGTTTGGTCCACACGGCACCCAGACGACTTTCCTCTCGCTGCAAAGAAAAAGGGGATTTTCTCTTCATGTTTTTAAGCTAATTAATGCTGCCGTGTTCAAATCAGGACATTATTTCACTAGCAGTTAGCCCAAAAAAGCAGTGAGCTCTTTGCCACCCAAAGATCTCGCTCCTTAGCTTTGCTTGTGTCGCCCACTAAGGAGGGGGCTGCCTTAGCTGCTCTTGAAAAATCCAGCAGGGAAAGCTAGGGGTTTCCATTAGCAACAGATCAATGGCCAAAGTAATAGCTGGAAAATTCAAAGCAGCAAAAGGTGGGTCTAGTTTTCAAACCCAAAGGCCAACGTTCAGGGACGTTCAGGTTCTGGGACCTTGGATTGGCCCATTGTGGAGAAAGGTGCCGTTTGTCAAATTCAGCACTGGACTGAGACTTGGAGGAATATTCTCAAGGGGGGAAGCTTTTAATCCAGTTGTGTTTGTCATTCCTTCACTGTCACCCAGCTGGCAATTTGCTGGCACAGCCCTTATTTAATGTAGGGCCAGAAAATAAAACTTACTGTTTGTCAGGCTGGATCAATAGGCCCTAAAATTTCATGTACCATCTGCCATAGTCTTAATTTGTTAGGCTATGTATTCACTTCAGAATCAAGTCATGCTTTTACTCAGGTGTTGGCCACAACCCAATTCCCATCCACACACCAAACCTTCAGGCTGAGATTAGTGGTGCTCTCAACCCATGTTAGCTGGACTGTGGATGCAGACTCAAGCCCGAGTGTTGCTTTCATTCTATCTAGAACCCACCCACTTCAGAAAAATCTAGACACAGGCTAAACCGTGCATGTGTTGATAATCCCCAGTGCCTTCCCCCAGTTCTTCCCATGCGCCCAGAGGGGCAGACAAGTCCTTTCATAAGTCATGGGGGAAGAGTCATAGAGCAACTCAGTTTCCTGCAGCACAAAGAACCATGGGATATGCCTCTAAAAGGGGAGGTGTCCACACCCGGGATAGGCCAACCCAGTCAGGCTAACGCAGTACTGGACACCTGAGTTAACTGCACTGAAAACATGTTGTTAGTGGTCCATCAGCAATGGCACGAAGATCAAAGGGTCTCACTGCTCCCATGCCTCTGCAGCCATCTCTTTTCACAGAGCTGATTCTCTTTGCCCATGGACTCTGGACTTCTCCCATGACCCTGCTAGTCTTCAGCGTCCCAGGCCTGTCTCTTCACTCCCCACCTCCCCACCTCCTCCACTGAGCATAGTGCGGCAGCTTTTCCCCTAGGCCGACCACCACAGCTGTAACTGTTAACTGTGTGCCCACCAGCTTAGGGACCCCATGACCCAGGCTCCTCTCCTTCCTGATGCTCCCCCGGCTGCTGCTCTAAATCAAAGCCAAATAAACACAGTGCACAATGCATGAGCCTCACTAGGCCTGTGTTTGTCTTTGAAAGACGGCAGCTCTCAGCGCCTTTGGGCTGTGACTAGAGCCAGTCATGAATTTTTTTTGGCGATTTTTCATTGGAAAGTGCCAGTTCATCCAAATAATTTCTCACGTGCACGATGGACTTTCTGGGAGAGAGAGAGAGACCCACCCAGAAGAGACAAAAGCCCACTCACCTGAAAGGTAGGAGATGGAGCTTCCACCTGGCTCACCCCCATCCCAGGGATGCACCTTAACCACTGGGCCCCTGGATGCCAGTCTAGGGTGAGTCTCGCTCTAATTTTCCATGAAAACATTTCAGGTCACGCAAGTTTCCTCCCAGTGCAGACTGAAACCAAATCTCAAAACGCACCATATTTCGCAAAACGGAATTCTTCTTTTCCAGCCAACCCTAACTGTGATGCCGTTCTGAAAAATTGTCAGCACATTAGCTGTCCTCCCCTCTCTCCTGTCACCACAGCCCTGGGGCAGGAGGAGTTCAGTACCCTCAACAATTACGGGGGGGGGGGCATGCCCCTGCTCCCCACCCCTTGTGCATGCCCCTGTGAGAAAATAGCTGAGTAAAAACACCTTAGGGAATGGCAGCAGGCCTGTTATAGGGCTTCAACTCTGTGGGGCAAACCTATGGCCTTCAGTCCTTACTAACTTTCCACTGATTTCACATTAGCAAATTTTTCTGCACCTGTTGGGTGGCCCATTGCACAGGAGTGCAGGGCTTGATTAGACCCTCTACAAATTCTTGTAAAAGTCAGAAGTCAGTGAAAATGGTCTCTCCTTCCGCGGCATATCAGCTACCACCGGGCTTGATCCAAATCCCACTGAAGTCAGTGGGCATCTTTCCATTTTCTTCAAAGAGCTGGGGATCAGGCCAATTGTGCCTGCAAGTCAAATACAGATCTGCTGTAATCAGTCACAGTTCCATTGAAGTTAATAGAGCTGCACCCGTTTACATCTGGGCTCTGCGGACTCAGCTGTCATAGAATCATAGAATCTCAGGGTTGGAAGGGACCTCAGGAGGTCATCTAGTCCAACCCCCTGCTCAAAGCAGGACCAAGCCCCAACTAGATCATCCCTTTGTCAAGCCTGACCTTAAAAGCCTCTAAGAATCTCCAGAAACCTCTAAAACCTTTTGCCTGTCTACAAAGGGCAAAAAAATCATGGAAGTTATATTGAAGTAGGGCCCTTTACTCTAAACTAAGAGCGTCCACACACAGACTTACACCCCAGAAACAGGCGGTGGGAATTATGACCAATTTTGTTATTTCAGTTCCAGGTGCCAAGCCAGGAGGTCTCTGTTTAGTCACAACAGGTACAAGGAGGCAGAGCAGCAGTGCAAGCTTCCGCACCTTGCTCCATCAACCCTGATCTTGTGGGGTCACCCGAGTTCATTCCCCAAGCTCCTGGGAGCCTGTGCTGAGAATACCAACAGAGGTGCCAATCAGTGGCAACTTGAATCCACGATTTCGGGGAGTTAAAGGCTCCTTTTAACAGTGAGCCTGGATTTTTTACTGTCTTATCGTAATGGGGCTTATTGGTTCCAAAATAAGAACTGGACTTTGCCCATTTTTGTACCAGTATAACAAGGTCGGTTTGGGCTTTCGGTGAGTATTACGGAGAATCATGCTGGTATAACCCCTAGTGTAGATGCAATTATACTAGTATAAAAGTGCCTTATCCCAGTGTAGCTTATTCCCCCTCCCATATGGGAATGCGTACCCTCTCTTGGGACTTTCACATCACACTCCCCATCAGTACCCCGCCCAAGCCGGAGAAGCTAATGATCCAACCAGCAGCCCAAATTTGGTGATTAATCCTGTCACCTGAGGCACATTGCTCATATGCTAAGAAAAATTACTGTGCCCACACTGTGGGGGTGGGGAATCGTATCACTTTAACTAGACCAGCATAGTTCAATCTCTGCAACTTTTGTGCATAGACAAGATGTTATGGCCGGATCCTCAAAGGTATTTAGGTGTCTAACTCTCATAGGGGCACCTAAATATCTTTAGGGCTCTGGGCCTTATTGTGCACAGTACACGGAGATAACTAAATATGTGAATTATAACTGCTTAAAGCCTCTTCAGCACAAAAAGCAGGCCTGGTTTACCTAAAGGTGTAGTTTTTATATCAGCTTAAACCAGTACAGTTTTGTGAGGACACATATACTGGTTAAAACCTTGGCCTTTTTCCAGTCATCCGGGACCTCCCCCGATCACCATGAGTTTTCAAAGATAATGGCCAATGGCTCTGCAATCCCGATCACCATGAGTTTTCAAAGATAATGGCCAATGGCTCTGCAATCACATCCGCCAACTCCTTTAGCACCCTCGGATGCAGAGCATCTGGCCCCAGGGACTTGTGCTCATCCAGCTTTTCTAAATAGTCCTGAATCACTTCTTTCTCCACAGAGGGCTGGTCAGCTCCTCCCCATGCTGTGCTGCTCAGTGCAGTAGTCTGGGAGCTGACCTTGTTCGTGAAGACAGAGGCAAAAAAAAGCATTGAGTACATTTGCTTTTTCCACATCCTCTGTCACTAGATTGCCTCCCTCAATCAGTAAGGGGCCCACACTTTCCTTGACTTCCTTCTTATTGCTAACATACCTGTAGAAACCCTTCTTACTACTCTTAACATCTCTTGCTAGCTGCAACTCCAAGTGTGATTTGGCCTTCCTGATTTCACTCCTGCATGCCTGAGCAATCCTATATAATAAAAGGCCAGAGGATGTGTGATGGTGCTATTCCTGGTGGGATCCAACTGTGAGTGTCAGATCAGGACAGATTGCTTCCAAAGGGGCAACTACAGCCCAAAGCTGGGGTTTCTTCACACTAAGGCAAATCAAACCAGCTAAACAGAAAAGACTTTGGATTCGCCCCACTGGCTACCCACAAGTCACACAAGCAATTCCCTTAGACACTCCAGCTTCCCAGTATCACCACCACCAACCACCTGTCCTGGGGATCAATGGTTATGAAAACCAATCCCCCAAATAAAGAAAATGGTTCTCCCCAATTCCAAAGAATCAGGCCCCAGACCCAGGTCAATATACAAATCAGATCTTCCCACAAATCACGCTGTTGCCAATCCTTTAGAATCTAAAATCTAAAGGTTTATTATACAAGGAAAAAGGTCTAGGTGAGGGTTAAGAATGGTTAAAAGAAATCAATTACATACAGTAATGGCACATCTCTTGGTTCAGGCTTGCAGCAAAGGTAGAATAAACTGCAGGTTCAAATCAAAGTCTTTAGAAAGCATCCCATTTAGAGATGGGTCAGCACCTTAGTTCAGAGTTCACCTGTGTAGCAAAGTCCATTCAGAGCTGGAAGCAAGACAGGCTGCAGGCTGAAGGTAGAAGACCAAAATGGAGGGCCGTAGCAGCTTCCTTTATAGTTTTTCCTCTTCCTGCTGTGAAAAGTCCAGCCCCATGGAGTTCTGGAGCCACATGGGCAGATGACATGACTGTGCATGACTCATATTTGCAGGCAGCAGCCATTATGCCCAGGCTTTCTCTCATAGACTTTTTGTCTGGATTGGAGCATTCCAAGCTCCCAGAGTCCATTGTGTTGCTGATAGTCCCTTAATGGGCCATCAGGCAGCCCAAGCCAAGCTGACGCCCAGTATTCAGGAATCTTCTTCCCCAGCAGAGCACAATATTTGGAAAGACAGACAGTCCAGAGCCAATATTATAGCTCTAACTACAAAATTAATACACACTTATCACTGGCATATTCATAATCAGCATTCATAACCTGGTTGTAGGCACCCATTATGACCCCCTGTACATAAGATTTGGTGCCACTATAGGACCCTGGTTGCAGCAATGATTTATAGGGTCCCAAATTATTTCAGTAACGTGACAGGATGTTTGTCCGAAGCCGTCATGCGCAGTAGAGACGGCCCGGACAAACAGTATGCTGGGAGTTGTAGTTTGGCTGCACACAATGGCTGCCACGCATGTGCTGCCGCGAGCTGTAGAGACGGCCCGGACAAACAGCCTGCTGGGAGTTGTAGTTCGGCAGCACAAAATGACTGCCAAGCGCCGCCGCGAGCCGTAGAGACGGCCCAGACAAACAGCATTAAGCACTTTGGCCCGTGTACATGGGCTGTTACACTAGTATTTTTATATTCCTCCCTGGTCATTGGTCCAATCTTCCACTTCTTGTAAACTTCTTTTTTGTGTTTAAGATCAGCAAGGATTTCACTGTTAAGCCAAGCTGGTCACCTGCCATATTTACTATTCTTTCTACACGTCGGGATGGTTTGTTCCTGCAACCTCAATAAAGATTCTTTAAAATACAGCCAGCTCTCCTAGACTCCTTTTCCCCTTGTGTTATTCTCCCAGGGAGGTGGTGGAATCCCCATCACTGGAGGTTTTAAAGAACAGGTTGGACAAACACCTGTCATGGATGGTTTAGGTTTGATTGGTCCTGCCTCAGCACTGGGTGCTGGACTCAATTACCTGTCGAGGTCCCTTCCCACCGCACATTTCTGTGGCTCTATGGTTTCATAATTAGGTATTAATTATACACTTATATACACGTATGTTTTAATGGCTGGATTTTGGAGCCCACGCATCTGTGGAAGAGCATGCTGAATCCTATTCTACCTGACACAGCACAAACAAAATGGCCACTCAAGTCCCACGCCCAGACTGGGTCCCACAGCTAAGGATGTAAGAGGCAGGAAGAGCACAGCCGGATCTTCACATCCCTGGCTGAGTCTGCAGCAGCAGCAGGTAGATCTGGATGTCAAAGGAAGAGAATAAATAAACAAACAATCTTCTTCCTGACTTGATTTAAATTTTCCCTTCCCAGTGTGACTGCATGTGCCATAGAGCAGGGCAGCATCTGGCCCTATTACAGGAACTCCTCGCTTAACTCTGTAGTTATGTTCCTAAACAATGCAACTTTAAGAGAAATGATGTTAAGCAAATCCAATTTACCCATAAAAATTAATGTAAATGGGGGGAAGGGGGGTTAGGTTCCATGGACGTTTTTTTCACCAGATAAAAGACTATATGATATGATATGATTATATGATATGACGTTATATTATACTAGCAAAAATACCCGGCATTGCTCAGGTCTGTCGGAGGTGGGGAGGGGGCAGAGAGCTGAGCGAGTACGGGGTCCGTTGGAGGGGGCAGAGAGCAAACCTGACACCCCCACCTCACCCCCCGACCAAACCCGACACCCCTACCTCACTTACCCCTCGACCAACCCCAACTCACATTTTCACCCCCCCCACCCAAACCCAACACCCCCACGTCACCCCCCTACCAACCCCAACACGCCCTGACCAACCCCAACCCCCACACCTCACCCCTCACCCACCCAGACACCTTCCCACCCCCCCAGACCAAACCCAACACCCCCGGCTCACTTACCCCCCGACCAAACCCGACACCCCCACCTCACCCCCCCGACCAAACCCGACACCCCCACCTCACTTACCCTCCGACCAAACCCAACTCGGGTCCGTCGGAGGTGGGGAGGGGGCAAAGAGCTGAGGGATTCCGGGGTTCCGTCAGAGGGGGGAGGGGGCAGAGAGCTGAGGGATTCCGGGGTTCCGTTGGGAGGGGGGAGGGGACAGAGAGCTGAGGGATTCCGGGGTTCCGTTGGAGGGGGGAGGGGCAGAGAGCTGAGCGAGTGCGGTGTCTGTTGGAGGGGGTATTATGATATCAGACCTATGTCACAGAGAACAGCAGCTGCCCAGCTGATGTGATTGGCCTTTAAATAATTTCACCCCTGGGGGGCGTCAGAGGTGAGATTTGAAAAATTTTCGACTCTTACGGTCATTAGGACCCCAAGACCTCTAACTGTACCAAATTTCAAGTCTCTAGCTCAAACGGTGTGGAAGGAGTAAGCATACATCCGCGCATACATACATACATACACGCATACACCATTTGACTTTTATATATATAGACTAGCGAAAATACCCGGCGTTGCTCAGGTCAGTAGGAGGTGGGGAGGGGGCAGACAGCTGAGCGAGTGCGGGGTCCGTTGGATGGGGGCAGAGAGCAAACCTGACACCCCCACCTCACCCCCCCGACCAAACCCGACTCACATTTTAACACCCCCACGCCTCCCCCCTACCAACCCCAACACCCCCTGACCAACACCCACACCTTACCCCCCCGTAGACCAAACCTGACACACCCACCTCACTTCCCCCCCAACCAAACCCGACACCCCTACCTACCACCACAAACAAACCCGACACCCACACCTCACTTACCCCCCGTAAACCAACCCCGACCCCCCTCCTCACCCGCCCAACTAAACCCAACACCCCCACCTTACCCCCCGACCAAACCCAACACCCCCTGACCAACCCCAACCCCCACACCTCACCCCTCACCCACCCAGACACCTTCCCACCCCCCCAGACCAAACCCGACACCCCCCGGCTCACTTACCCCCCGACCAAACCCGACACCCCCACCTCACCCCCCCCGACCAAACCCGACACCCCCACTTCACCCCCCGACCAAACCCGACACCCCTACCTCACTTACCGTCTGACCAAACCCAACTCGGGTCCGTCACAGGTGGGGAGGGGGCAGAGAGCTGAGGGATTCCAGGGTCCGTCGCAGGTGGGGAGGGGGCACAGAGCTGAGGGATTCCGGGGTTCCGTTGGGAGGGGGGAGGGGGCACAGAGCTGAGGGATTCCGGGGTTCCGTTGGAGGGGGAGGGGCAGAGAGCTGAGCGAGTGCGATGTCTGTTGGAGGGGGTATTATGACATCAGAACTATGTCACAGAGAACAGCAGCTGCCCAGCTGATGTGATTGGCCTTTAAATAATTTCACCCCTGGGGGGCGTCAGAGGTGAGATTTGAAAAATTTTCGACTCTTACGGTCATTAGGACCCCAAGACCTCTAACTGTACCAAATTTCAAGTCTCTAGCTCAAACGGTGTGGAAGGAGTAAGCTTATGTACATACATACATACATACATACATACATACATACACCATTTGACTTTTATATAGATAGATAGATTATATTACATAGATACACACACAGTAGAAGTTTTAAACAAACAATTTAATACTGTACACAGCAATGATGATTATGACGCTTGGTTGAGGTGGTGAAGTCAGAGGGTGGAATATTTCCCAGGGAATGCCTTACTGCTAAATGATGAACTAGCAATTGGCTGAGCCCTGGAGGGTTAACTCATTGTTGTCAATGTAGCCTCACACTCTACAAGGCAGAAGGAATGAAGGGAGGGGAGAGAACATGGCAGACAGAAACACACCCCCCCCCATGTGTGTGTGTGTGAGAGAGAGAGAGATGTGCATTTCCCCTTTAAGTATGCTGATCCCTGTCTTAAGTACACGGCCTTGTTAATTAGATCAGCAAACTGGGACCCACCTCAGCTGCTGCCTCGGGGACTGTCGTGTGTCTCCCCTTCTCTATGGAAGATTGGGTAAGCGGGGTGCAGGAGCAGGGGGGAGGGGGACACCCTGATATTAGTACCCCTTCTTCCTCGCCCTACCCCCCGCACAGCAAGCAGGAGGCTTGGGGAGCAGCTCCAAGGCAGAGGGCAGGAGCAGTTCATGGCAGTGTGGGAAGGGACAGCTGAACTGCTGGCAATTGATAGCCTGCTGGGCGGCTGCTGCACAGGGAACTTAGGGGAGCAGGGAGCTGCTATGGGTAGCTACTAGGGGGAGCTACTAGGGGGGCTGTCGGTCCACTCTAGTTCCAAGCCCCCACCAGCTAGTTCCACCAGGCAGCTCTTCCTGCAAGCAGTGGACAAAGCAGGCAGCGGCCAAACGACGTTAGAAGGGAACATTGCACAACTTCAGACGAGCATGTTCCCTAACTGATCAGCACTGTAACACTGAAACGACGTTAACCGGGACAACTTTAAGTGAGGAATTCCTGTACCTTTAAAGTACGATGAATAAGGGAGTGTACGATATGAGGTAGCACGAGGCCTCTTGGAATTCACCCATTTTATCATCGCATTCCGGGCCGGATCCTGCACTTTTTGTTCACTCCAAACTCCTACTGGATCCAGTGAGAGTTTGGGGTGCAGAGGGGCTGCAGAATCAGGCCTCCCCTTTCCTTCACCTGCTCCTGTGGTATGTACACCTGTGCTTTGTTGGCAGCCCACTCGGTTCTGTTGTGGAGTTTCCCCAAGTTCAAAGCTAGTCTGGTATCTTTGTAGCCTGCTGGAAGACAGGTTCCTCTTCACATGGCTTCCGAGAGTGTGTCTTTAATCACTGTAGGAGCAACATCTTTTAATCTTATTTTGCCTCTTTTTAAGATATCCTAAATCTAAAGACAACAAAAAAACCAGGGCCTCAGGCTCCACTGTAGACACCCTAAGGCCTTGTCTAAACACAAGTTATAGTGCTTTAACTATACCCGTGTAATTAAAGAGGCACAACACACACACACCCTCCCCCCACAGGATAGACACAGTTATACCAGTATGAAAGTGTTTAGCTTGAACTAGCTTATCCCTGTGTGGTAAGAAGAATCTATAGGGGTATAAGGGTACAGAGAGATCATGGCTTGCCAAAAGGGTAGCTATAAACAGAATACTGGCAAGCAATGAGTTCTGAAGCATCTTTTGCTAAATTTGTAGCCGTTGTTTCCAGTTTGCAGTCCGGTTTGTGTCTGTGAAGGAGACACACATTTTCTCAGCTCTCCTCTCATGTTCCCACTCGCCTCTCACCTCCGCGGAGGCGGAATGAGGATCCCCCTCACTTTATGCCGCTTGGCTTTTGACTGAATTGCTTCCAGTTACCTTGAAACCTAAGCTTCTTTTGAACTCATTTGAAGTCAGTTGCATTCTTGGAAGGAGATGAGCCTGAGAACTTGGATCATCTGATGAGAGCGATAACACTGCTGCTAAAACCCGATGCCCCATGGCACGCACAAGATAAAAAACAGCTGCGCCTGCTTATGTGGAAAAAGCATTAGGGCTATTAAAACAGAGGGCTAGCATTACATAAGCCAAAAGGCCATTTTCTCAGGATTCCCTCTGGTATTTCCCCTTAATATTTCCCTTTGGGACAAGCATCCTTCAGCTCTAGCCTCCGACCTTTGAGTCTGTTCTCCAGACTAAGATGGACTCTACAGGACACCCTCTAGAGATGGACAATGGCTCTTTCTGACTGGCAAAACGGGGGTACCTGAGAGACACTGAAAGCATTGTGTACCCATTTAATCTTTCTGGGTATTTACTACGCTTGTTACTCTTACCTCAGTATCCTCATTGACAGGGCGAAGTCTATTGCCACTGGAGTGAAATATCTGTCTTTCTAGGTAGGTTCTTATTTTGTTGCCAAGCCAGTTCCCGTAGTAACGGCACACCTCAGCTTGCTACCTGAGCTCATACCTGCACAGGCAGAGTGTTTAGCATTGAACTCCTACCTCTCACCTGGCAGCACTTGCGTGTAAGTAGATTGCCTAGCAGGCCTCAGTCGACTGCTTGGCTTTGTTTTAATAGAATTGTCAGTGATAATAAAGACTCTAAAAGCAAAGAAACCTATCCCAGAGCCCAGATAATAAAACCAGTTAGGTTGCAGTCACTGATTTCTTCCAGTCAAATGTACTAGCAAGGCTAAACTGACTGGATTCAGCAGTGCGAATGCAGGGTCAGCAAGAGGAAAGTTGGCTAGAAAGTGGGTGGAGAGCATTCAGATCTGAATTTTGAACACCCTGATACAAGAGTGTTAGGATCTGAGGTTTTCGTTCGGGTCCCTCTTGCTGTGGACAACACAGTTTTTTTATATCTTTTGCTTTCCTGCATCATTCCACCCTCCTGACTTTCCATTGCTTTAAAATCTCATTTTAAACCACATTTTTTTCTCTTGTCATGCCGCTTAATTTGTCTCTACCTCTGCGATATGGTAACTATCATTTAGCATAGTGCTTACTTCAGTGAACAAACCCATTGATTTAAATAGAACTACACTGTGTAGTACGGACTTTGCTCAGTAGTAAGGCCTGGTCCACACTACAGGATTAGGTCCATGTTAGCTGCCTTGGGTTGACCTATCAGTGGAAGCGCCTTCACTTAAATTTGGCTCCCGCCGCTGTAAGTGTCTCTCTCGGCGTATTTAGTAACACCGCCTCCCCGAGAGTCATGGTCGATGTAATTAGGTTGTCGCCATGACAGTGTAGACAATGCACTGCTTACATTGACCACTACTGGCCACCAGGAGCTGACCTACAAAGTCTCACACCCACAAAACAATTGATGCAGCGCTCCTGGTGAGGACACGTACCACCAACACAAGCAGTGGCAGATAGGAGTGGCGTTAGGGAGGAGAAGGCTTGCCCTGCTCCCCCCACCTAGCACTCCTGCCAGGGAGTGGAGGAAGCTCCCATGTCCCAATCCTACTCCCTGGAAGGAGCTCTGGGCAGGCGGGGGAATCTCCCATGCCCCCAGCCCAGCTCCCCGGCAGGGGTACCAGTGGGCTGCACAGGGGGGAGGGTTACAGGCAGAAGGGGTAGGGGGGTCCCCATTTGCTCTAGGGCCCCACAAACTCCTAATCCAACTCTGGGCACAAGAAGCTAAGTGTGCACACACACACACACACACACACACACACACACACACATGTACGTGATTCAATAACCGCGGTGGCTGTATGCAGACATGGCCTAGTGTGGGCAGGCTCAGTGAAGTTTTCAAGGCATTTTGGGTCATATTTGAATGCTGGAGCTACGTAGGCATAAATTCACTGTCATAACCATTTGAAACAACACCACACTATCTCTCTGCTAAGGTCCAATCGACACAGGACCTAATCTAATCCTAATAACCCCACAAAGATTAATTAATTTAGCTACCCCAGGGAGAGGTATCTAAATATCATTGTCCCCATTTTAGAGATGGGTGCTGAGGTGCCGAGGGACCTGCCCAGGGATCCACAGAAAATCTGTGGCAGAAAGAGAAATTGACCGCAGAGCTGCTAGGTCACCATCTTGTGCCCACAAACCCATCCCTCCGTTCCAATGCAGCGCACTGACCTCAGCCAGGAATGCTGCCAACACATTTGCAATAGTTTCTATTGCATAGATTCTTTTAAAAATATATCTATTGTGATGGTGGAGGAAAGGGAACGAGACAGGTGACTCCCGGTGGCATGCTCAAACGGAGTTAGCCTCCTACTTTCTATTTAGGGTCCTTCCACTGACATCAATTCCCTTTTAGAATAAGTTTGTTTTTAACTGCCAAAAGGCATATTCAGGACTCCATTTTGATTTCACTGGGATTGCATGGATATAAGAAGGGGGCACCATTTTGTCTTATGAGCCGCCATCAATGGAGCCATTTGGAAAAGAAAATTCATGCTCGGGGCATAAACGGACGATCTGTAGGAGTCAGGAAGGATTTCTTTTATCCATTGCACAACTGGGTTTTCACCCCCCCCCCCCCAAAAGTATCAGGCACTGGTAACTGCCAGAGACCAATGAAACTGATGGACTGGTTGGGTGATCCACTCTGGTAATTCCATATGCTACTCATACCGGATCCTGAAAAGCAGTGGATCTACTGGTGGAGTGAGGTACTTGATGTGAGTAAGAGTGGAAAAGTCTGGCCCTTAACTTAGAGTCTAAAAAGAATGATGATTACGCTTACATGCGTCTTAGAAACACAGGCTTGCTGCTTTTGACTGTTCAAGACCACACATGTTTTTTTCAGAGAGGGAGGTGTAGGGGGAGTTAATTTGGGATATTTTTAGCTGGAGCAGGAGATCTGTGTGGTCCCATAGGCCGCTTTATAATAAATCTGTAAGCTTCATGAAAGGTACTATTTTTATCTTTTGATCTCCTTTGAGTTATTCAGCAGCTCTGAATAACACACATCTTGACAGTTGGCACATTTATTGGTAAAACACTGCTTCATTTTGTCTTCAAACACAAGTAGAATAGGTGTAGTAAGTGACTAGTTACTGTAGGAAGTCAGTAAGATAGATCTGTCATAATAAAGGCCTACATGCCTTGTGTGCCCAGAACTTCAATGGTTTTCAGCATAAATTGTACAAAGACAAGTATTATAGAAAATCAACAAATGCATGGTTATGTGCAACCTCTTTACTTGATGCCAAGAAAGGTTCCAGAGACAGCAAACCAACCGAATGTTGTAGGCAAGACTCACCCTTGTGTAACCCTATTAGCATCAGGGGAATCACGCAGGGATGAAACTGGCTACGTGCATTTGCAATTTGCGGCTTCATCCCTGCTTCCATCTTAGTCTGTCTATACATAAGGCGCTGCAGCGGCACAGCTGTACCGGTACAGCTGTGTCCCTGCAGCACATCTGGTGCAAATGTTTTATGTCGACGGGAGAGAGCTGTCTAAAAAATCCACCTCGGTGAGAAGCAGAAGTTATGTCAACAAGAGAAGCTCTCCTGCTGACATAGCGCTGTCCACACAAGGTGTGTTGGTGTAACTTATGTCACTATGGGGGTGAAATATTCACCCCCTCCATGCCTGGGCTACACTGGAAGGGGGGGTGTCGATCTAAGATACGCAACTTCAGTTGCACCAAGACCTTAGCTGAAGTCGGCGTAAATTAGGGCAACTTACCTGGCTGTCCATATGGCAGCGAGTCGACCACTGCCGCGCCCACGTCGACTCCGCTTCTGCCTCTTGCCGCGGTGGAGTTCCAGAGTCGATGGAGAGCACACTCGGGGATCGATTTATCGCATCTACAGTAGACACGGTGAATCAATCCCCGATAGATCAATCACTGCCTGCCAGCGGGTAGTGAAGATGTTCCCTGAGTGGCATAAGTTTTGCCAACATGGGCCGTAGTGTAGACATAGCCTTAGCGTGCTTTCTTCAATGGAATTGTCCCCGGAGTATTCCAATCATCCTCATTGTCTGTGAGCCAGTGATTAACAGCAGAAACAGTGGCATTCATTGAAGAAACCAGCCTGTTGAACCCAGTTCATCTGTTTTAAGGGACTGAATCAGATCAACAGGGAGTTCCATATCCCTAGAATCTCACTTTAGTAGGCACCAGATTTATTCCTTACTTCTTCCCAGATCAGTTGGAAGTTGCATGGGATGGGAGAGAGCTTGCAGACATATATAGCCAAATATGTTCAAGGTTCAATCACACCTATATTTTTTTTTAGTCTAAGCTGTTTGGGCTCTTATATTGTGTCCATCACCAGGGTCCCGCAGCACCTAGATCTGCAAACTTTGCTTTCCCAAAAGCAGTTTTTTAGAACTCTGTTAAATTCTGAATTATCCAGCACTGACTACTTCACGTTTGAGAGCTTATCGCCCTTACATTGCTGCGGTACTAATAGAACAACAAGAGCACAACCTGAAACAGATTCCTCCAACCAAAACATTCCCATCCCCACGCTTGGGTGGATTCAAATCCAGATCCAGATCTGAATTTCACAGACACTGGGCTGAATCAAAAACCTGGAAGCACATTTAATGGCAGATGGTCAAAAACATACAGAGGTAACAAAGTCCTGTGGCACCTTAAAGACTAACTATAAAGTTTTGAAGCATGAGCTTTCGTGGGCTAATACCCACTTCATTGGATGCAAGCAGTGGAAGTGTCCAGAGGCAGGTACAGAAAAGTAGGCAAGAACCAGGTGGGAGGTAAAAAGGTTAGTCCAATTAGGCTGAACCAGCTTGTTATCTCCGATCAGGGAGGGTGGGTTGTTCTTCTAGCATTTGAATGGGGTGTGTGGACATGGAGAGAGGAGAAACTAGTTCTGTAATGAGCGAGCCATTGTAGGTTTTTGTTCAATCCGAGATTGTTTGTGTTGAATTTGCAAATGAATTGCAGCTCTGCAGTTTCCCTTTGCAGTCTGGACTTGAAGTTTGTTTGCTGCAGTATGGTGACTTTTACATCTGTAATTGTGTGTCCAGGCAGGTTGAAGTGTTCCCCTACAGGTTTTTGTATATTGCCATTCCTAATATCTGATTTGTGTGCATTTATACTTTTTCTTAGGGACTGTCCAGTTTGGCCGATGTACATAGCAGAGGGACACTGGTGGCATATAATGGCATATATGACATTGGTTGATGTGCAGGTGAATGAACCAGTGATGGTATGGCTGATCTGGTTAGGTCCTGTGATGGTGTTGCTGGTGTAGATATGTGGGCAGAGTTGGCATCGAGGTTTGTTGCATGGATTGGTTCCTGAGTTGGAGTTATTGTGGTGCAGTGTGCTGTTGCTGGTGAGAATTTGTTTAAGGTTGCCAACACCACTGCCATCCCCAGGCATTGAACGACAGAGTTTCAGCACCAATACCAAAGACCTCTACTAACTGAGCTAAAAGAGAGCTCCTTTAACTATGGATAAGAAGCAGGCTGTCAGAGTCACTCAAGGTCAGCCACTAGCTAGAGTAGAGGTCCCCAGACTGTGGGATGCACCTTCCTAAGGGGGCACAGAGGAAAGTTTGAGGGCATGTGGCCCCACAGGGGGCAAGGAGAGAGTGCCCTTCTCCGCTCCCAACTGTGCTCCGGCCTTGCCCCTAGCCGCGATCCCTGACCATGGTCCGACTACAACTCCACTCCCAGCCTTGGCCCCTGGCCAGGGCTTCATTCCTAACCCAGCTTCCGGCCCCAGTCGCAGCCCCCTAAGCTTTGTCTAGGCTCTAGGTACTCCCCACCCCCAAGCTGTGAATCTGCTCCTGATCCCAGCAGGGGGAGGGGTGCAGACAGGATATGCGGGTGGTGCGAACCCAAAAAGTTTGGGGACTGCTGCGCTAGAGGTTGGATCACATGCACTACGTCCGTATATTACACAGAAACATCCCCAAACTTTAAAAATCCAGGTCTGGATTCGGAACTAAATTTTTCACCTCTGCTCCACCTTTAATAAATGCAGGTTGTGAATAGCTCTTGGCATTGAACGGTGAATCTTCTTGGTTTCCTGGCCCTTATCAAATGGCAAATATTCTCATCCATTCTTGAACCGAGGATGTTCTCTGTGATGACCATAAATGAATGGTGCTACTCCCTAGGTGGTGGGATATAAAAATATTTGACTTAGGCCATGGGTGTCCAATCTTTTGGCTTTCCTGGGCCACATTGGAAGAAGACGAGTTGTCTTGGGCCACACACAAAATACACTAACACTAACGATAGCTGATGAGCAAAAACACATGCGTACAAATAGCGAGAGCGTACGGCGCGCGGCGGCGTTATGCCTAGTACACACGAATTCTTTGTCACAATTCATTTTACACTACATTAGAGTCCTCTCGCTTTTTATTTTATTAGTCAATTTTATCAGTTTTTCGTTTTTTTTGGTTGAACTGTTTGCAATTATAATGTGAATTACGAATAATACTCCGGTATTTGTGGACGTAATCTCATAACGTTGTAAGTTTATGATTTTGTATTGGGCCACATTCATAGCCGTCCAGGGCCGCATGCGGCCCGCGGGCCGCGGGTTGGACAAGCCTGACTTAGGCAGAACATCAGATAAACTAGCCAATGCAGCGGTCGCCAACAGGTGGTCCGTGGACCACCAGAAAAATTGGGTGGTCCGCGGAGCCGTATCCGGAGGAGAGGGGCGGGGTCAGTAAGAGGCGGGGGGGGGGGGGAGAAGAACAGAGGCGGAGCCGGGGCAGGAGGCGAGGCGAGGCAAGGCAAGCCGAGCGGGGGAGGAGAGCGCAGCAGGAGCGGGGGGCGAGAGGGAAGAACAGAGAACGCGGCAGGAGTGGGGGGGGGAGAGGGAAGAACAGCGAGAACGCGGCAGGAGCGGGGGGCGAGAGGGAAGAACAGAGAACGCGGCAGGAGCGGGGGGAGAGGGAAGAACAGAGAACGCGGCAGGAGCGGGGGGAGAGGGAAGAACAGAGAACGCGGCAGGAGCGGGGGGGGGCGAGAGGGAAGAACAGAGAGCGCGGCAGGAGCGGGGGGCGAGAGGGAAGAACAGAGAACATGGCAGGAGTGGGGGGCGAGAGGGAAGAACAGAGAACGCGGCAGGAGCGGGGGGGGGAGAGGGAAGAACAGAGAACATGGCAGGAGTGGGGGGCGAGAGGGAAGAACAGAGAGCGCGGCAGGAGCGGGGGGCGAGAGGGAAGAACAGAGAGCGCGGCAGGAGCGGGGGGCGAGAGGGAAGAACAGAGAACGCGGCAGGAGCGGGGGGAGAGGGAAGAACAGAGAGCGCGGCAGGAGCGGGGGGGGGAGAGGGAAGAACAGAGAACGCGGCAGGAGCGGGGGGAGAGGGAAGAACAGAGAACGCGGCAGGAGCGGGGGGAGAGGGAAGAACAGAGAGCGCGGCAGGAGCGGGGGGCGAGAGGGAAGAACAGAGAACGCGGCAGGAGCGGGGGGAGAGGGAAGAACAGAGAACGCGGCAGGAGCGGGGGGAGAGGGAAGAACAGAGAGCGCGGCAGGAGCGGGGGGCGAGAGGGAAGAACAGAGAACGCGGCAGGAGCGGGGGGGCGAGAGGGAAGAACAGAGCGCGCGGCAGGAGCGGGGGGCGAGAGGGAAGAACAGAGAGCGCGGCAGGAGCGGGGGGCGAGAGGGAAGAACAGAGAACGCGGCAGGAGCGGGGGGGCGAGAGGGAAGAACAGAGAACGCGGCAGGAGCGGGGGGAGAGGGAAGAACAGCGAGAACGCGGCAGGAGTGGGGGGGGCGAGAGGGAAGAACAGAGAACGCGGCAGGAGCGGGGGGGGGAGAGGGAAGAACAGAGAACATGGCAGGAGCGGGGGGGAGAGGGAAGAACAGAGAACGCGGCAGGAGCGGGAGGGGGCGAGAGGGAAGAAGAGCGAGAATGCGGCTGGAGCCGGGGGGGGGGGGGGGGGGAGCCCGAGCTGCGCCGCGCTGCTGGAGCCGGGCCGAGCCGCGCCGCTGGAGGGGGGGGGGGGGTAAGCCGCGCCGCTGGAGCCGGGGGAGGAGGGGCCGAGCCACGCTGCTGAGGCGGGGGGGGGGGGGGCGAGTCGAGCGGGGGGGGGGCCCGCGCCAAGCAACTTAAGTGGTCCGTGAGGACCAAAAGGTTGGCGACCACTGAGCCAATGCATTTAAGAAGTCCCCACAGGGCAGGGCAGGCAACCATAAGTACATAGTATGGGCCAGATTCTCTACTGATGTAACTCAGCATTGCTTCAATGACGTCATTGAAGCAACACTGATTTACACCTGCTGAGATCTGGCCCTATATCATTAAGAAACTTGATACAACACCTAGCTAATCCGTCACGATTTAACTTTGCAAAACAGGTTATCAGGCATTTCAGTCGGTAAACGAAACTTTAAGGTACATTGTGCTCAACAAATGAAACAGGAAGGTACTTCCCTGCCTGGAAGAAACATCTGTCGAGAAAGATTTTAATAATGACTGCCTTGCAAAAGGGCCTTACTGCAGGGCAGCGGATGTATTCATTGAGCCTGTGAAGAAGATCCTCTTAATCCCAGTGCACATGTTTTCCTGTAAAACCAGACTCCTAGGAAAGAATAAATGTGGAAGATGCAATCAAGGGAAGACACTGGGAAGATTACCCATCAATTACACAGTGGCCTGGGATTGCCCTTCAAAGACCCGTTCAGTGAGACATCTGATTTGCATGTCTTTTCCATTTGCTGTAGGTGCTCATTAGGAGCATTTCAACACAAACCCTGATTTCAACCTCACAACGACCGGGGCGGATGCTTTTGAGGACAAAATTTTGCTTTATCCAGCTCTCAGAAGTTGCAATTACTGTGCAACATTCAATAAAGTGATTTATCTCACCTCTAAATCTTCTGGGATTAACCTCCCTACTGCTGTAAAAAATACCACTGGGCCAGTAAAGACCACACGTGATCAGGATCCAATTTGTTCAGTTCCATTTGAAAGACAAGGATCCCCGGCAGAAGAGTGACCCCAGAATTCTGTCTTTTGATTGAGTTTGTAGCCAGCCAGCAGCACAGTTGAGTCGCAACGTGCGTTGTGTCTACCCACGACCAGACTCAGTTATGGAAACTAACTGTGTTTTGCCCTGACTGAGACCTATGCTGGTACATGGTTGTTTTCATAGCTCAGCTCTCTGGTTTTTGTGATGGGGTTGGGACTGCCGTGTTGTCCTGGTGTGACTGGTCTTGCTGGTTCTTGTTCCTCCCAGAGTTCTGTGCGGCAGTTTTCCCACATGCTAGGTGGCACTCTGTGTGCTTTTCCCCGGAGCACCCCGTCACCTCCTTTGAGCCCCCCTATTTGGATTAAGCATGCAAATTTCAATGCAATTTACATTGATTTCCTACCAACCTGGTTCAGTTCAAAATAGGACTCATTTAATCAGAAATGAGAGTGTCCGTAGACACACATGCACCCAAAAAACTCAAGGTGGAAATGACAACTAATGTGGTTTCTATGGTTCTCATTTGCATTCAGTCAAGCCAGCCCACTCGCAAAGAAGACTTTTCACACTGGAAAGTGGCAGGGAGACCTCGCTCCATGTCAGAAGTGAAACAAAGATGCCAGCTGTGAGCAACAGAAATATTTGCGGGACTCCGTGCATTCTGCATGGCTGGGCTGCAAAGCAACCAGCCCAGGGCAGCGTAAAGGAACATCGTTGTTTTTAAATAGTGATCTTAGTGTTTGTGAGACGTGCTAGATGGATAACACCAGAAACTGAACTTTCCTATCCAGAGAATGAGCCCAACCTAGGGTTTTGCAGGTCTACATTGACAAAACTGTTCATGAAAGCCCAGGACTAAGGGCGTGTCTACACTTGCAGAGTTCTTTGCGCTGTAAGTTTCACTGGTGAAAGTAATGTGCTGGTTCGTGCTCTCAATCAATTCCTCAGGCGACAAGAATATTTATACGGCCCGCACTTCCATTGTGGATGAGAGCAGTGCCGTAGAGCAGCTATCGCACAGTGCAGCTGTCTTGATAGGCCTTGTGGGAAGCGGTGGGTGAGCGGAAGACTTTCTGGGTCCCTGCTCAGTGCCCCGTGCTGCCTGCTTCATGTCCCAGCAGCCACATTACTTCCTGGCTTCACACACACCCCACACCCCTCCAACACCCCACCGCTGTCTGTCTGTCTGCTTTCCCCCACCACATCTACAAGCAAAGGGAAAGGGAGCTTCAAACTTCCTGGGGATTACAGGGGGAGGGGGCGGACGTCCATGCATCAGAGCAGCGGAGGTGCTGGCCAGAGTGGTCACTTTTTGAACTGTGGAATATCCTTGGGAGGCCAAAGGGTGTTTACACAGGTGGAACGTCTTTTCACTTTCACAGCAGCGCCAAAAGAACAGTGGTAAGCGGTGTATGCCTCTCGGGAAGGTGGTTTTCTTTTTGAAGTGCAAAAAAGTCATTAGCAAGTGTAGCTCCCGTGGTTTTAGGACAAAAAAGGGACTTTTTGTGTTTTAAATGCTAAGTGTAGACATAACCCAAGTTACTTGGGGGGAGGGGGGCAGAATACACATGTATTGGCAGACCAGTGTAGCGTGAGAATAGCAAAAGGTACTGGAGGTCGGGGTGCTACACTGGCAAAGCTATGCCACACTAGTATAGGAGAGAGGGTTGCAGGTTTCCTTTGAAGTGCAACGGCAAAGCTGTGCACCGGTGCCCAGAACTGCAGGCGTGGACTGAGGTGCTTTGGCAGAGCTATACATGAAGAAGGAGGACGGGAATGAAGGGGCGTGGCAGTGTCTAGACTGCTTGCACAATATCTTCCTGGCTGTATTGCCCGGCACTCCGAGCCCTCCCTTCCAGGGGCACTGATAGACAAAACACTTTGGAACCAAAGAAAAAGTGAGTTGCTCTTAGGACAACACCCTTTTCTGCTGGGATGCTGTAATGTGCCTGTGCTAGAAAAGGGGTGTTTCTAATGGGATTACACATTGCAGCAGGTTGTGAGCTATTAAAGAGCTGTTTCTAATGGGATTAAAATGTATAGTACAGGGTTATGGTAGTAATTGCATTACAACAATGAGAGGAGCCTGCATTGTAAACTGAAGGCAGGTCAGAGACTTGGTGAATGCAGTCTTGCTTCAATATCTTCTTAGACGCCTTCCCATTTTAACATTTCTCTCTCTCTTGGATGCAGAACAAAGAGGGAGAAGATTTAACACAGTGTCAGGAAGTGACTGCAGGCTAATCCCTTTGCTGACACTCCCCAGCACCAGGGGGAAGTAACTGAGATCAGCCAAATTGGCATATCAAAAGCCTTCTAATTATGTCACTGGTGACTTGAGCCAATTCCTAACATTCTGATTCATGGAGTTTCCAGCAGAAGAAAATGCTCCTTAGACAAAGCTGCTGCTTTGGAAACTGTCATGTCATGTGCTGGCTTTTGTTTGTTATCTTCAAGTAGCCAGTGCTATTTGGTGTTTATGGTGTTTCAGGGCCTGCTCCCACTGAACTCAATGGCAAAACTCATTCAATTCCTACTGTTAGAGTAGCACCTAGGACTCAACTGAGATCATAGAACATCAGGGATGGAAGGGACCTCAGGAGATCATCTAGTCCATCCCCTGCTCAAAGCAGGACCAATCCTAAATCATCCAATAGATTTTTGCCCTCTATTCCTAAATGGCCACCTCAAGGATTGAGCTCCCAACGCTGGGTTTAAGCAGGCCTCTGCTCAAACCACTGAGGTATTCCTCCCCCCTGAAAAAAAACAAACAAGCAAACTCTCAGCTCTAGGCGTATTACACCAGTGGATGAGTGATGGGCCAAGCTGCGGGGCTCCCTGCTAAAAAAGGCAGCTCCCAAGGGAGCACCTGGATTTGAAGCAGGGAATTCTTAATCTAAAGACAAATGCTCTACCACCGAGCTATACTTCCACTCACAGGAAACTTTATTGTGCTAGGCACAATACAGACTCATCATAAGCGCAAGTCCTGAGCAGGATACAGTGTAAACAGACTGGGCCAAAGTGTACGAGGGGAAACAGAGGTGAACCAATGTGCCCAGGGTCACACAGCAGAGCCAGGAATAAAGCCCAGGTCTCTGACCATTGAGCCCAATGGCCTATCACCTATCTCCGGCCACCCAGCCCAATGGCCTATCACCTATCTCCGGCCACCCAGCCCAATGGCCTATCACCTATCTCCGGCCACCCAGCCCAATGGCCTATCACCTATCTCCGGCCACCCAGCCCAATGGTCTATCACCTATCTCCGGCCACCCAGCCCAATGGCCTATCACCTATCTCTGGCCACCCAGCCCAATGGCCTATCACCTATCTCCAGCCACCCAGCCCAATGGCCTATCACCTATCTCCAGCCACCCAGCCCAATGGTCTATCACCTATCTCCGGCCACCCAGCCCAATGGCCTAGCCACCCAGCTCAATGGCCTATCGTCTATCGCTGGCCACCCAGCTCAATGGCCTATCGTCTATCACTGGCCACCCAGCTCAATGGCCTATCGTCTATCGCTGGCCACCCAGCTCAATGGCCTATCACCTATCTCCGGCCACCCAGCCCAATGGCCTATCACCTATCTCCGGCCACCCAGCTCAATGGCCTATCACCTATCTCCGGCCACCCAGCCCAATGGTCTATCACCTATCTCCAGCCAACCAGACCAATGGCCTATCACCTATCTCCGGCCACCCAGCCCAATGGCCTATCACCTATCGCTGGCCACCCAGCCCAATGGCCTATCACCTATCTCCGGCCACCCAGCCCAATGGCCTATCACCTATCTCCGGCCACCCAGCCCAATGGTCTATCACCTATCTCCGGCCACCCAGCCCAATGGCCTATCACCTATCTCCGGCCACCCAGCCCAATGGCCTATCACCTATCTCCGGCCACCCAGCCCAATGGCCTATCACCTATCTCCGGCCACCCAGCCCAATGGCCTATCGTCTATCGCTGGCCACCCAGCTCAATGGCCTATCACCTATCTCCGGCCACCCAGCCCAATGGTCTATCACCTATCTCCGGCCACCCAGCCCAATGGCCTATCACCTATCGCTGGCCACCCAGCCCAATGGCCTATCACCTATCTCCGGCCACCCAGCCCAATGGCCTATCACCTATCTCCGGCCACCCAGCCCAATGGTCTATAACCTATCTCCGGCCACCCAGCCCAATGGTCTATCACCTATCTCCGGCCACCCAGCCCAATGGCCTATCACCTATCTCCGGCCACCCAGCCCAATGGTCTATCACCTATCTCCGGCCACTCAGCCCAATGGTCTATCACCTATCTCCGGCCACCCAGCCCAATGGCCTATCACCTATCGCTGGCCACCCAGCCCAATGGTCTATCACCTATCGCTGGCCACGCAGCCCAATGGTCTATCACCTATCTCCGGCCACCCAGCCCAATGGCCTATCACCTATCTCCGGCCACCCAGCCCAATGGCCTATCACCTATCGCTGACCACCCAGCCCAATGGCCTATCACCTATCTCCGGCCACCCAGCCCAATGGTCTATCTCCTGCAGTGTCACCTTTTCACCAGTGGCGGATGAATGGCTCCAATGATGAATGTTGAACGTGTTACCGATAACTATACACTTCTACAGCACGTCTCCTCTAGGATCTCCATTCTCTTTACAGATATTATCTACATTACAAATCTGTCTTTACAAATATTACAGACGTTCTTTTGTGTTGTGTTTTGTCTCAACCTGTTTAACTCAAATGCTTGAAAAACACTTCGCGGAAAAGATACCTTTGGTAAAGATTCAACACTTTGCCTCTTTGGTGAAGAGCTGAGAACACTCCGGGTATGTCTACACAGCCATGAAACACCTGCGGCTGGCTCAGGCCAGCTGACTGGAGCTTGCAGGGCTTTGGCTAAGAAGCTGTTTAATTGCAGTGTAATTGCCTGCGCTGCACTCTAGGTCTCTGTGAAGTAAAAGGGTCCCAGAGCTCAGGCTGCAGCCCACGCCTAGAAATCGGCACTGCAATTAAACAGCTCACAGTCTGAGCCCTGGGAGGTGGAATCAGCTGGCATGGGCCAGCCAAAGGTTTTTATTTGCAGAGTAGACATGCCCAGAGTGCACATCTGAGACCTTCAGTGTGATCTCCAGCGAAACTAGGGAACACCAGACTTGACATACCAGCTTTTCTTACACTCTTCTTCATGCATAAGGAAACAGGGGCAAAACACCCATTTCTGTTTGATGGAGGGGAGGGATAGCTCAGTGGTTTGAGCATTGGCCTGCTAAACCCAGGGTTGTGAGTTCAATCCTTGAGGGGGCCATTTAGGGATCTGGGGCAAAAAATCTGTCAGGGGACAGTACTCAATCCTGCTAGTGTAGGCAGGGGACTGGACTCGATGACCTTCAAGGTCTTTCCAGTTCTAGGAGATTGGTATATCTCCATTTATAAATTATAAAAGGTCACAGCTGATCTCCAGAGGACCCTCATCTGTGTTTAGGGCAGCAGTGATACACGGAGATCATAATGTTATGTTGCTCTAGCACTTGGTTCTCAAAGTGGGGGTCGGGACCCCTCTGGGGGTCACGAGCCAGTTCTGTGGGGGTCGCGAGCCCCTCCTGCCAGCAGCCGGCCCCGAACAACGCCGCTGCTGTGGGCTGCTGGCATCCGGTCCCTGCTGCTGCAGGCAGCCCGTGCCCCTGCCGCGGCGGGCTGCTGGCGCCCCCATAAGGCCGGTCCCGGCCGCGGCTCCTGCCGCCGCGGGCTGCTGGCAGCCCCGCGAGCCCAGTCTGGGCCCTGGCTCCTGCTGCGGCAGGCTGGCAGCACTGCCATGTGCCTGATCCAACTCCCACTAGACACTGTACAAATGCATAGTGAAAGACAGTCCCTTCCTCAAAGAGCTTAGAGTCTCAATGGACAGGACAGACCAGGGGTGGGAGGAGATAAACAGGTGAAATGACAAAATCACACTGCAGCTAAGTGGAACCTGGTTGTTCTGACTCCCAGATGCATGCCATAGCCTCTAGAGTTAGGGTGACCGGATGTTCCTCTTTTATAGGGACAGTCCTGAGGTGATCACATGTCCCGATTTTATAGGGACAGTTACAATATTCGGGGCTTTGTCTGATATAAGCACCTATTATCCCCCATCCCCATCCTGATTTTTCACACTTGCTGTCTGGTCACCCTGTCTAGAATGATCACGCTCCTTGCAGAGAGCACTCCCCAGCTAATACCGCTTACAATACAACTTACCCTGTCTCTATTAAAGTTTTAAATGATACATCAGCTACAACTTAAAAAAAAATAGCACAAAAAAACCTCTTCTAATCTAGGCAAGTCCATGGGTTGAGTTTGCCGACAAGACTTTCACCATATATTGGCTTCAGCATTAGTTCCACCCAGCCTTTCATATAAGGTGGGTATCTTTGTTCATTATCTGCTAAGTATTCTCACTGTTAATTACATTTCTTCCTTAAAATAAACACTTGATCTTTAAAAGCTGTGGTTACACTTAATTAGCAACAGAGCTTCTTTAAATGGATTGTGTCATTTAGGGACATCTATATCTATAATGCTTTAAATAGTCTTAATTTTTCCATACAGTTTCTGAAACCAATCCTTTCCTGTATTTAGGTTTGATTCCTCAATAAAAAGGATTTTATTTTCACAATGTCACCACTGACTAAACTTTTGTTCAGTATTTCAGAATAAACCAAATCACAGAGAGGGTCATCAGTTTGCTGTTGTAGCTAATCATCCTCAATATGCATCTTCTGCAAAGCATAGAAAACTGTTGCTGTTGCGTCGGGAGGTAAGACCTGAGATCCATTCAGATGCATGTTACATTACTTATTATCCAGATTCTACTGGTGTCCTCGTCACAAGATGTGGTGTTGCCTGGATATGATGTTGATTGACACTCTGGATAGACAGTCAGGGGTTCTCAAACGTCACTGCACCGTGACCCCTTTCAGACAACACCAATAGAAAGTGAATAGGAACCACTGTTGATATTTCAAGCTAGTCAACCTGTACAGGCAACTGGAAAATTCTGTCAGCCGCATAAACTGAGAATAGGGAGCAGCTAGAGATGTAATTTAGATGAGCTCTCATCAGGGTGGGAAACAGTAACGGTTTCACTTACACCCATGTAACTCCACTGATCAGAAAGGAGCATCTTATAGTGGCTTTGGAGCATGAGGGAAGAACTACAACATATAAATACATATATAATGATAGGGGTCTAAATTGGCTGTTATCATGCAAGAAAAAGGTCTTGGAGATTGTGACTACTCTGAAAACTTCACCTCAATGAGGAGCAGCAGTCAAAAAGTCCGACAGAACGTCAGGAACTATTAGGAAAGGGGTAGAAAATAAGACAGAAAATATCAGAATGCCATGGCATAAATCCATCGTATGCCCACGTCTTGAATACTGTGTCCATTTCTGGTCACCCCCTCTCAAAGAAGGTAAAGTGGAACTGGAAAAGGTTCAGAGAAGGGCAATAAAGATGATCCAGGGTATGGAATGGCCTCTATATGAGGAGAGACTGAAGAAGAGTAGGGCTCTTCAGCATAGAAAAGAGATGACTATGGGTGGGGATATGATAGAGGTTGATAAAATCACAAACAGTGTGAAAAAAGTGAAGAGAGACATGTTAGTGACTTTTCCCCAAATTACAAAAACCTGATGAAATTCATAGGCAGCAGGCTTAATGCAAACAAGAGGAAACACTTTTCCGCACAACGCACAGTTAACCTGTGGAACTCATTGTCACGGGATGTTGTGATGGCCAAAAGTATACCGGGTTTCAAGAAAAGAACTAGATAAGTTCATGAAGGATAGGTCCATCAATGGGTATGAGCCAAGATGGTCAGGGACATAACCCCATACTTAGGGCCACTCTAAACCTCTGAATGCCAGGAGATAAGAGAGGAAGATGGGATGGATCGCTCCAGCTTGCCCTGGTCTGGACACTCCTCCTGAAGCTCTGACATTGGCCACTGCCAGAGACAGGATACTGGGCTAGGTGGGCCATTGATCTGATCCGGTATGGCCGTTCCTATAGTCTTAAGAGCTGAACCCCACATACACAGCAACAATTAAACTTCAAGCAAGTGCTTGGTTTTGTATTTTGCTACAAATCCAGCAACAACCAAGAGTTTAGCGCATCACCAAAATGGGTTAGAAGATTAGTCCACCAACAATGAATCCGCCTCAACAAGCTTAAGACATGGACTCACCTACCCGGGGATGGGACATGTATGGGCCCTGCTTACCAATGCAGTGTGGATGTTCACAGGCGAGCTCGGAGTACCTGGGCCCATGTATAAGGTAGACTCTCGATTATCCAGGATTGGGTTAACCAGGATGTGGATTAACCAGGATGTCAAAAAAAAATATATGCGTAACTCACTGGGCCGGCTCTGGCTTTGTTGCTGCCCCAAGAACAAATACCTCCCCCCACCTCCCAGGACGCAGGGCAGCCAGTGAACCAACACCCCCTCCCCCTGGTGCAGGGAGGCTGGTGAACCAACCCCTCCCCCCATATTTCCTATTGGTGGTGATTATCCAGGATTTTATTAACCAGGATTAATTTTTTCCCTATCATTCTGGATAATCGAGAGTCTACTGTACTATGCAGGTGTATAAAAAAAAAAAAAAAAAAAAAAATGCTATACCTATTCTTTGTGCCAACATATGCTCTCCATTCCTCTGGGGGCATGGTTAGATTGGCGCTTTGCAGTGCAAAACCCCTCCTGTAGCGCTATAATTTTCCTACCAAACACACTTCAAAGTGAGATTTTGCGCATGTACTCACTGTTTATAGCGCAAGTATTAAACCTCCTTTTCCAGAGTGATAAGCCTTTTTGCGCTAACGCTATAGCGCAAGGGTGGGAATGTGAACACCCAGGAATAACTCATTACGCTATAAGGGAATCAACAAGCCATTTAAGGCAAATGACGTCCATGTTGTTTTGAAAAAGGGGGGAAGAATCAGGAAGTAGCTGATCAGTTTCTCTCTTAAAACTCACAGCCGATAAGCACTGGAAATGCTGACCGATTGAGCTGTGTGAGTGCACTGCAGAGCCTGGTCAGTTTCCTAGTCACTGACAGCCTCAACTTGTCTCATTGCCTACACCTTCCCTGTTCCCCCTTAGCCCCCTCCTTTGCAAAGCAGGCTGCACCCAGCTGAATGCTGGGATACCTGCCCTATCCTGCAACTGCTACTGCCGCCAGAAGCGGGACAAATGTATACAGTATTTTGCGCTACAAGGTTTCAATCTGTACAGTCTCTAGCGCGATACCTATTGCGCTACATTGGGAAGCGCTACAAATAAACGCGCTATAATCTTCAGTCTAACCATACCCTCGGACAACTCTATTGGCAGTGCTTAAAGCGGTCTGAAAAAAGTGATGGGGAGGGTCTATCCCATGCTGGGAGCAGCAGTTTTGGTAAGACAGTGCTTAAAGTGCGTTCCTCAGCAACCTGGCTTGTTTATTTAATCTGTTTGTTTATTGGCCAGGTCTGTGACCCCAGCAACTATAAGCACTGGCCATTGATGCCTGGTCTAGTCATCTTTACTTCCCTTCCCAGAGGCACTGCTGTGTTTTTTAAATGGCGCATTTCCCTTTTGGGGTGCTCGCTACAGACGGACAAATCAATCTCCAGGTCCTTGTTCCATTTTTATTCAGTCTGGTAAACTCCCATTGAACTAAGGACCTCAGGATCTGAACTTTAGCTTCTAAAGTGCTTTGGCGCTACATAAATGCAATGGGCCAGATCCTTAGCTGGTGTAAACCGGTGGCGCTACACTTATTTATACCAGAAGAGAATAGGGCCAAATGGTGCAAGAGGCTATAGGCAAACTGTTTTTGCTGTTAAGTCATAGGAAGTAGCTGAGCCCAGACAAAGCTGCCGAGTTTCATTTCATTTCATTTCACACAGGAAAATGATAAAAGACAAGAAAGCGACCACTCCATAGCTGACCTCTCGGGCCTCATCCTCAAAGGGACCCGGCACAACACCTTCAAAAGCCATTTTTGGAATCTAAATTCATGATTTGGCTGAACACTAAAAAACATGGACTCAACAGGGAGGCCGGTTTTATGGCTCATTACAACAATTTGCAACACCCCTCCTCCCCAACCTGCTAATCTTTAAATGTCTTTAAGTGGTCTCCCCCAACATGTGTTAACCCCTTATGTTGAAGTGCCTGTCCCAACTTATATTTATCTCAGACACTCCGATTTCCCTCCCTGGACCGGACGAAGAGCTCTGTTAAGCTTCAAAGCCTGCACGTTCCACCAACAGCAGTTGGTACGATAAAAGATATTACCGATCTTGTCACTTTCATTAATACCAGACACGCTCCCCGCCTGCGCTGCAGACTGCTGGCACCCTCTGCAATGCCAGGGGCTCCCTTTCCAGCCAGTCCCGCTGCCACCCTTCTGCTTGCAGGTCAACAGATGCTGCCGCCCTCTGCAAGCTGTTGAATATTTAAGGTGCTGGAAAACAACAGCACTGTGCACCTGTTTGACACATCTTAGAAAATTCTGCTGCTGCCGGTACTTAACTGCCAGGGTTATCCCATCAGTTTATTTCCAGTGGGGAAGTACCATTGAGCCTACCAGCCAGCTGGACCAACAGGGATTAGAGATACAATGCACCCTGCCATTAAAGAATGGGTGAGACCCTGCACTGTTTAAATCCTTTCTGCTCCTGATAACACCCGCTCTTCCCCCCAGCATATCCCATCATCCCTTTGATGTCAACTGGAGGCACTCTGGCTAAAGCAGCCATTAATGTTGATTACGCCTAATCAGTCCCTAATGCCCTCTTAAATCCCGTTTAAAGGAGAGCCATTCAGCCCATCCTAAAGTGGAGACAGCACTGGCTAAAAGAGATACTCAAGGGTCCAGGATCAAAAGGAGAGAGTGCTGGGCAGGTAATTCGATACAGCACTTAAATGCAGGTGCCACGCCCCCAGTTATCAGCTGACACAAACTGCAGCCACCTTCAGAAAATGAGGGGGTACCACACAGCTCTTTGCCGCAGGGCATTGCTTAAAATGTGAATTTCCCTCGCTGGGGCTGATTCTGTTCTGAAGGGCACTGAGGGAAATTACAAGCAACCCTACGGAAATCGGTTTCTGAATGGTAGCCGTGTTAGTCTGTATCAGCAAAAACAACAAGGAGTTCTTGTGGCACCTTAAGGTACGGCTACACCACCCGCCAGATCGGTGGGTGGCGCTCGATGTATCGGGGATCGATTTATCGCATCTCGTCAGGAGGCGATAAATCAATCCCCGAACGTGCTCTCCGTCGACTCACCCCAAGAGGTCGCCTCGCCTCCATGGGGACAGTCAGATAAGTCATCCTAAGATACTGTGACTTCAGCTATGCTATTTGCGTAGCTGAAGTCGCATATCTTAGGTCGACCCTAGGGTGACCAGACAGCAAGTGTGAAAAATTGGGATGGGGGGGGGGGAATAGGATCCTATATAAGAAAAAGACCCAAAAATTGGGACTGTCCCTATAAAATCGGGACATCTGGCCACCCTAGTCTACCCCCTCCCCCAGTGCAGCCCAGCCCTAGAGAGAGTGTTAATAAAGGGTAAAACACAAGTCCTGGTTCTCCACTGCCTCGCACTGGGTGAAGTCATTGACACCTGAACAAAGATGGTATAAATTGCTGTTGTTATCCACAGGTGAGTGTTCTACAGATCCCTCTCTCTGCCCATCTGCAGAGGATTTGAAGGCTAACCTTGGGCTACACTAGAAAATTAGGTTGGTTTAACTAGGTCACTCTGGGGTTTGAAAAGCTCTCCCCCCCCTCCCCCGTGCAGCATTGTTAATCTGATCTAAATCCCCATGTAGACAGCATTTTAGCTACACTTATCGGGGAGGTGGAGTATCTACACTGACGGGAGAACCCCCCCTGTTGGCGTAGGTAGTGTCCACACTGAAGTGCGACAGCAGTGCATCTGCCGCAGGGTCGATGTGCCACTGTAGTGTTTTAAGTGAAAACAAGCCCCCAGAGAACTTTAATTGGAGCTACAGTAGCAGCAGCTGGTGTTTTTAGCTCTGAAGTCACCAGTGCAATCTCCAGGGTGTCGGCTAAGCTAGCCCTCACATGAAAGGGGTGCTCTTGTCATATCCCAGTGGGTTACATCTAGGTCATAGATAAAGGCCTACACATGGTGTAGAGCTGTGGAGAATGAGGCCCGGATCAGATTAAGCCCACTAAGCCTGATGGGATGTTGCCCTAGCAAAATTTATGTAGAAGAACAAGGACATTTAGTTTTCATCGTCTTTAGTTGGCTGTTTAGTCCCTCAGAATTGTGTTCAGAAGCCTTTAGAGGCCCTGAGCAGCTGAAGATGGGAAAGATCTAGCAGATTCATCACGTCTATTTTCCTGAAAGAAAAAGCAGCTAGGCTCTGACAGAGCCATATCAAGTGAGACTGACGCCTTAAAAAACTCCCACACCCCAATCTGGATCTATGCTGGATATGTGATATGCATGTGCCCTGTAAAACCTATAGCTACTACCTACAATTGCCCATAACCCCAGCCTGACTCCAGATGTCCAGTACCTTACCCCTCAATCTGTGTATGTTTTCATGTTGAACATTAGCTTTAATAAAAATTTTGCTTAATCGCTGATATCAGCCAGGCTCTCCTGCAGCATGGAAGGAAGCAGAGGTGTGTATCTGGAATTTGATCCCAAATCCTCAACAGACTACTCAAGAGTCTAAAAAGGCTTAACACAGAAGTAGACAATACTACGACCTGTGATTTGCCAAAGTCTTCTCCCTGCGATTGTGTGGTCTGCCCCGCATTTGCCAGATGCAGGTGAATGGGGAGGAAGCAGGACAGTGGTTATGATGAAGGATGGTTCATTCTGAATGTGGGGCTAATAGAAAGTCGGTCCAAGCGTGAGCTGCCACATATCAGAAAGCACAGTGTCAAACAAGCCCCTTTCAGGTTTCACCAAGTTTAGTTGGATTACCCGAGTTTGTCCTGGGAGGCCACGCCCCAGGAACTCCTGCAGAGTTAATATCTGACCCAAAGGTAAAAAAACGGCTCTGGAAAATGCCGCCAAACTTAAATGCTTATACACGGAGGAGCCATTTGTAGCCTGCCATTGGCAGAATCCAGGACCACTCCTTTAGAAAGAAAAGTGAATTTAGGGATTGTAAAATGGACCAGGGCTCAGAGTCTCATGGGGGAAAGGCCCATTTCCCATGGGAGTTGGGCACATACCTTTGAAGATCTCTGGGCCCTGGTTGGTAGCCCTGCAGACTGAAGTCATCAGTAGAGTCCAAACAGCAGTAGCCCATGTTTTGTTTACCCCACTTCTCTGATAATGGGCCTTAAAAGGAGACCACACCATTGGACATCACCATCCCCCCACACACACACACTTTTTTGTGTGTGTGCCTTTTTATGATATATAGGGACAGCCTGAAAAGTCTGTGTTTTCTGTTGGTATTTTTCTTTTCCATTATACTGTGTGGTACTGTGTTATTTTGATGAATTAATAGATTCAGTATTGGATTAAGTGTAGGGAATCAGCCTGAACTATGCCTAGATGAAGTTTATTTCTCAATCAAAAGAAACACAATAAACATACTATACAGTTTTTCATTACAACCCCAAATTGTTAGGACAAAGATCACAGCTGAAATGAGAACCCTGATGGGTTAGACACTGCACAGTCCCCTAGCAGGAGACCTGATGAGCGTGTGTAAACCACTGGTCGGTATGTTGTTACATGCCTCTCCGTGACACAGAAACAGAGAAGAGGACGCTATTAGGGTCTGTCTACACTGCAGCTGGGAAAAACCCGCCAAGCCCAGGTCCGTAGTCTCATGCCATCACAGCACCCATCTACGGAGCCTGGCTCTTTAGCTCAGCCTGTAGGGCAGTGGTGGGCAACCGTGGCCCACGGGCCTCACACGGCCCGTCAAGGTAATCCCTGACGGGCCACAAGACAGTTTGTTTACATTGACCGTACATAGGCACGGCCGCCCGTAGCTCCCAGTGGCCGCGGTTCGCCGTGCCCAGCCAATGGGAGCTGCCGGGGTAGAGCAGGCGTTGAGCACCTGGGGCAAAATGAGAAGCCGGCTCATGTGCAGCAAAGCTCCTACTTACATCTCCCTCTGTGTAGCACGTGTTTAAGTCCCGCTAACGTCAGTGAGTGGCTGGCACGTCTTTAAACGCTTTGCTGAATCAGGGCTTGAATGACTTACTCAAACCTAGGAATTGGAACCCAGTTTTTCTGAGTCACGAGCCCTGGGATTAACCACGCACCCGACCTTCCTTCTTCAGCTCTAATTGTCTCCATCCACGAGGCGCTTAGGACAATGACTTTTCTCTGCGTGTTGTGAGAGCGATTAGATCTGCAACCTAACACACCTACCAACAGGATCATGTGTCAGCGCCTGCCCGGCCCTCACGTCTCCATCAAGTTCAGTCCTGCAGAGACGGTAACTAATGATTTTTCTACCTTGGCTTGAAGTCAGTGCTGATTCTCTCCCACGCACACACCTGCGGCGTACATGTGTCTCGTTAACACAAAACGATCCGCAGATAGTGGAATTGGAAGAGGGTAGCTTGACTCACACACGGCCTTTGTATCTCCAGGAGATCCATACCGCTGAAAACAGGACCATATGTGAGTTCATTGGCAATTTCCCTCCCCCATGCATCTCTTCACATTCCTTTGTTTTTTTAAGGGTGTGATTCTAATTTGGGAGATTCTGATCTTATTATTAGGGATTGGTCCAAAGCCCATTGAAGTCAATGGGAAGATGAGGCGCATTGGCATCAAGGGATTTAAGATCAGAACTTTCGTGAACAGGCCTCTCCATAATTCATTATTATTATTACTTGTAGGGCGTGTGGTGCTTTACTGCCATGAAGGGGCGTGATCCTGATCTCACTAACACCAGATTTAGCCCTGTGTAACTCAATTGACTCTTGATTTATGACTCAGTCCTGCAAGGTGCTGAGCACTTCTGAGAGATGCTGAGCACCCTCCATTCCCAGGGACATCAATGTGAGCTGAAGGCAACTCAATCAACCTCAATCCGCAATCAACGCCTTGCAGGATCAGACCCCAAGAGGTGACATTAGAAGGGAATCAGGCCCAAATTGCCTGCCCTGGGACATGGACAAAAGGAAGGGGGCTGGAGAGGGATGCAAAGCACAGTAATGGGAGGTGATTAAGCTCAATTCACGCCTCAGGGCTTGTCTCTATTGGGGGGAGGGTGCACTGGTGTAACTCCCTTGGTGCCAGCATCAGGATTGTAATGGAGGGAGGACCTGTAACACAGACCTGTAAACAGAGACACAACAGCAACCTAACAAGCAAGGGGAGCTGCACCGATCCAGTTACTTTCAACACAGGGGTGGCGCATCTATACTGTGGGGTTGCATTGGCGAAGAACAACCCATTGTAGACAAGGCCTAGCTACTGCCGCCAACATTTGGTTTGGATTTTTTTTACCTTGCGTTACCTGAGGATAATTTTCCCTCACCTGTTAGTTAACACGGCTGCGTTATTAATTATATTGCCATAGCACCTAGAGGGGCAAGTGAGCTCAGGGCCGCTTTCTGCTAGGGGCTGCACAAATATAAAGTAAGAGCCAGTCTAAGCAGACATAGCAGGAAGGATGCATTAGACCCATTTTACAGATCTGGGAGCTGAGGCACAGAGAGATTAAGTTAGGGTCTCTGGTTTAGAGGAGTTTAAGGAAAGATGCTTTTTAAGGAGGAGCTTAAAGACCTAGGCATAGGCCCAGTGGCCAGGTCAAGGAAGCAGTTCCAGGGTGGAAGGAGTCCCAGTGAGAGTGGGAGCGAGAGGGGATCACACAGACAAGCACCCCTATAACTGGGGTAGTGTTTTTATGCAACTTCAGCAGAGTAGGGTACAGTCTATACGGTATGTCTACACTGCCCACTAAACCTGGCTCTGACTCAGGTTTGACCCCAAGCCCAGCTTCCGTTCACATGCAGATCAGTCTGACTTGGGTCCACAAGCACTCAGGACTGGCATTTTAGGATCCTGTTTAGGGGAATGGGTTAGAGCCCGAGTCCTGCTGTGCCTTGGGTCCAAGCCCTGTCATTGCGCAGTGTGGACGCAGGGCAAGCTGGAGACCTGAGTCAGAAGGTCTGCGCAATGCAGTGTGGATGTATTAACGTGACTGTGAGACCGGGTCCAGGAATGATAAACCCAGGTTTGTAATGCCTTGTGGGCAATCAAGCATGGGCTTAGAAATACCGAGTCCACCAGCCTGGGTCCACCAGCCAGGCTTAGAGTGCAGTGTAGACGCACCTAGTGGCCTCTACATAACAGGATTCTTCAGTGCTTAAAGTGGCTGCTACAAGAAACAGTCTCTGTCCTGCTCCCCCTCCCTAGCCCTCATTCTATTCCATGGGGGAGCAGAGCAGCAAGGCAAAATTGACGAGATTGCCATCCTCTGAAGGTCTGTTGGAAATTTAAAGCCTTTTTGGTGGCGTTACAAACCATACGCTCTTGTGTGTCTTTGTGCTCTTGCATGTCCTTGGAGTCAGAACCAATGAATCAAGCTGCTCTAACAAAGTCTGGGCTACAATTCCACCAATCAAAACTGCCTCTGAGCAGAGCTGGGGGTCAGAACGGGAGAGGACGGGGGGAGAAGAGCCAGTGTTACTTTTACAAACTCTGCCACAGAATAAGCTCTACCCACATTGGATGCCACTAACAGCAGAACGGGCAGAGGTTCAAAATACAAACACACAACGCCCAGGTCTGCACTAGGGGGGGATTGATCTAACATACGCAACTTCAGCTACACGAGTCGCTGAGGTCGATGTATTCAGGTCAACTTACCTCGGCGTCTCCACAGCGCTGAGTCAACTGCTGCTGCTCCCCCGTTGACTGCCTGTACCTCTCAGCTCTGGAGTTGACGGGAGAGAGATCGGGGATCGATTTATCGCATCTAGTCGAGATGCGATAAATCGATCCCCGAAAGATCAATCTCTACCCGCCAATCCAGCGGGTAGTGTAGACCTGTCCAAAATCTCTGGGCGTGGCTCCCTCGTGACTACATTTACACTACAAAAAAAAGAACTCCTCAGCAGTGAATCTTTGATCCAGGTCACTTGACTCAGGTCATGGGACTCATGCCACGGGGCTCAATATAGCAGTGTAGACATTCCCACTTGGGATAGCTGCGTTTACACTTGGGCTTTTGCTGCTTCACACTCGGAGTGCCTTTCCCAGACCCGAAGAAGAGCTCGGTGTAGTTCAAAAGCTTGGCTCTTTCACTAACAGAAGTTGGCCCAACATAAGATATTAGTTCAGCCACTTTGTCTCTCTATTAAAAAAATCACACCCCTAGTTGACATCAGTTTACCGGCATAAACTTCTGGTGTAGATGTGGCCTCCATTCTGGAGAACAGAAGGCATCAAGAAAGAAGGCACTGCACTATTCCAAGCCCTAATGTAGGTCCAGTCTGGGTTACAGTGATGGGGACTAGTCTTTGGTATAGCTGACTACACCAGTGCAAATGTCTTCTGTAAACAGGCAAAGTTACTACAAACAGTGGCTTATACCTGCTTGAAGATAGATAGCTGCTTATCTATCTCAGGCCGGCTCTACACTAAAAATCTATGTGGACCTAGCTCCACTGCTCAGGGGTATGGATTTTTCACACCCCTGAGTGGTATAATTAAGCCGGCCTCGTCCCCAGTGTAAACAGCAGTAGGTCAACAAAAGAATTCTTCGGTCAACCTAGCTACTACCTCTCCCGGAGGTGATTACCTACGCTGGAAGGAGAACCCCACATCTCTGTATTGGTGGTGTCTACACTGAAGCATTACAGTGACACAGCATAGTGTAGACACTTGCTACAGGAATGGCAGGGAGGTTTTCCATCGGTAGCATATATTGACGCCCTTGAGCGGTAGCTAGGTTAATGGAACAATTCTTCTGTTGACCTAGTGGTGTCTATATCAGGGCTTAGCTCCACTTAACTACATCTCTCAAGGATGTGAATTTTCCATACACAATGACATAGCTAGATCGACCTAAGTTTTAGGTGTACTCCAGGCCTCAGATACTTATATGGTCCCCATGAGTGTAGACTTGAGCACCTCACAAAATGTATTTACCTTTGCACTTCCCCTGAGGTATTATCCTCATGTTACAGATAGGACTGAGGCACAGGGAGACCAAGCGACTTGCCAAGGTAACATAAGAAGTCTGTAGGCAAACAAGGACTTGAACCCAAGTCCCAGGCTACTCGTGGACTGCTTCACTTGGGAAGATGGAGGTCCTAGACTAGTGGAAAAACCTCTTCCGTTGGTGTAGGTTATGTCTACATGACAGGGTTAGGCTGCCACAGCTACTGTGCAATAGCTATAGCTCTATAATCCCAGTAGTGTAGACAGGGCCTTAAACTGTTCTCAAACGGTCAACAATTACCTCAGACGTTTGAAATATCAGTTAAATATAAGCCTGAAGCTTTAGGCAAGACCAAGTCAGAAGGAAGTGGGGGGAGAAATAAGTGGGTTCAAAAATAGCAGCTTTAACACAATGGGGTTTTGGTCTGTGACTGAGGCTCTTACAGGCTACTGCACTACAAATAATAAATCATGATAATAATGCTCCCCCCAGGGCTTTTTTCCCCCCATTTGGACCCATATTCCCAAACAAGGGCCTCATGGGCAGCAAGGTGAACCCCCAATTCACAGACAACCAGCGCCTCATTTGTCCCTCCTTCCACATCCCTTATTGAAGCCAAGCTCCCAAGGAGATTTACAATGAAGTTGCCCTGGCTCAGACTAAGGAGTGTAGCAGTGATTCTGGCCCATCCTATTGCTAACCTCATTTGCAGTGTTGTCACATTGGGGTGTGCAGTTGAGAGAGAAAGACTCCCTCCCGCTACACAAGTGACTGCTCCCCTCCTCCACATTCAATCAAACACGCATCGTCTACGACAGACCAGTGTGCCGGCCAGGGTGACCTGGTTGGTGGCATCGCACCAGGCAGTGTGGAGTGAAGTTCCCAGACCTGGCTCAATCCTGCAACTCCGCACCTCTCTGGAGCAGCCCCATGAGTGGTGCCGGATAGGGGCAGAGCAGAGAGTTTGAGACCATGATGTGCTGGAGTGGTTTAGTCCATCTGGGCGACATGGCCAAAGAGCCTGCAATGCTGTTTTTGAGTATACAGAGCAACAGACGGGAGGCCAGATCTTTGTGACCTTTCGGGCAAAGTCAGCTCACTTTACGCTCAGGATTTGGCCCTGGCAACACAGGTGGAAAGCCTCTAGCCATTCCAAGTCTGCCTGGAAAAGGGGCTAGGATTTTGGCACATGGGGGGGGGGGTACAGGCTTGGGGCATTTCACATTGGGTCTTTGCTTTGCTGGGGTTAGCCAGAGGTGGATTAGGAGGTTGTGGGGCCCTGGGCCAGAGCAAGTGGAGGCCCCTTCCACCTGTATCGGGGTCGTCCCCCATTCCCTGGCAGGAGTGCCAGGTGGGGGAGTGGGTCAGAGTGTGGGGGCACCCATTTTTCTGGGGTGACTCCCAAGTGGCGGGGGCCACTGGGCATGGGCCCCATTGGCCCAGTGATTAATCTGCCACTGAGGTTAGCTGAGGGGAAAAGATATTGAATTTTTTTTTTAAAGAACAGAAATAAGATCCATGTGGTGGTTTAGCAGTTTTGCCTCAGGTTTGTTTGGATTGTCAAATCGCCTTCCCAGACCTGGCTGTTTGGGTGAATAATCGGAAACAAAGCTAGGAACCCAAAGGAAGAGCTCTTTAATCTGGGAGTCAGGTAGACGCTGGAGACATGTTCAATCTGTTCTTATCAGTGCTATGCGAGGGCTAGGCCTGGAGAAGGAATCAGGGGTTGCTACACCCAACTCTTAGGCACCCTTCTGGCCAGTGGAATTCACAGCCCTAAATTCGGCAGCCATTGTTATGGGGGAGAGTTAGGTGCCTCAAAAAGGAATTCTCAGAAGCCAGCACGCTGTCGGGACCAAAGCAAGCGAGTAGGACGAGGAAACGCCTGAGCCCTGCCCCTCCTAAGGAGTTAGGCACCTATATCCACTCTGCCTTCACAGTTGGGAACCTTCTCCTGGAGTTAGGTGCCCAAGCTAGGTCAGCTTGGACATAAGAACAAAGGGGGGGGGGGGGAGGATCTACTTTTAGCCAATTTCAGGGTGTTCCCTGGGCGAGTGGAAGACCTGCCTTCAAATCTCTGTTCCACCTGAGTCATAGCAGGGATTTAAAACCACATCTCCTAGGAGAGTCACCTAACTCCTGGGCTAGAGAGTCATTCCCTCTCCTGCCCAACAGACATTAACTATTTCATTAACTATAAATCACAGTGGAACAGTGTCTGCTGGCGAGACTGAGAGAGACTCCTCCTAGAATGCCCTGCAACCTGGTGGTCAGGGCACTGCGGTGGGAGATGACGTCTCTCTGGTCCCTGCTCTAAATCAGGCAGAGCAGGGATTCAGACGTGAGTCCCATACACCCTGAGGGAATGGCCTCACCGCTGAGCTATTGGGACAACCTCCAAAAAGTTCCCAGTTATAGTTTGGGCCGGGCAGGGCCAGACGATGGTGAGATAGGCAGGGGAATGCCCAGTTTGTGACTCCTGCTAGCGCTTAGGTGTGAGCTAGGACACTGAGCAGCGTGGCGGGGTTTGGGATTTAGGCGGTTTTGTGCATGCAGAAATTTAGATACTGAGGGAATTTAGGTGTCTACTGGGTTAGGCAGAAGTTGAGCAGAGGTTTTGATGATCTCAGTGGTGTCTAAGTGTTGGACTGTGGTGCCTAAGAGTATTTAGGTGCCTAAATCCTGTTGTGGATCTAACCCTGAGCACCTTCCAATAGGGCGTTAAGCTACATGACTAACATCTGTCACGCATAGGCTTCATTTATCTCTCATCTTCTCTCTCGTTTGGTAATCAGCTCAGTATGAGAACCTGGAGAGCAACTGATCAATGCTAGAAGCCTGCACACAACCAGCAATATAGGCGGCCCTCACTTGACACATCTCCCAGACCCATTTCATTACAGAACCAGTAGGAACAGCTTTATTTAACACAGAAAGAAACAGTGCCATCTACTGGCTAAATCCTAGCATTGCCAGAAAGCTGGGGTCAGAGTTCAAACTTCTTCGCACCAAGGTCATTCCATTCATGTCAGTGAAGATCCTCACTGACCGGTCAATGAGTCTAGCACTCAGAGTCTGGTAAAGGGACCAGGGCTGAGTTAGTGGATCAGTAATATCCTCCACACCACCATATGAGCCATCTGATTCCTGCCCTGCACACACATCCATAGCATCACTAGCGTATGTGGCCCAGGGCAATGTGTTAGTGCTAAACAAATGACAGTCCGGGCCCGGCTCTGCTGGAGAGCGTAGAGGCTCCAGAGGTGAGGCGCTCATCTCCACAAGGCGTAGCAGAGGATGAAGACATTTGAGCGATTCCTTTAGGAAACAGAACTTCCTTACGAACGTAGCAGTAGAACTAGGGCTCTAGGGAATTACCCAGTCGCTAACATATGAGTGGTCGCCCATAACGGGTTTCTTAGAAATTCGGACTGGGTCCTCTTTGTCTCATTTCTGACGCATAACAAAGTGCTGGAAGGGTATTTTGTTGAGTTTGTCGCCAGAAAAAAAGGTTAGGGGTTTTTAAAAATATTTTTTGCTGGGGTTTTTTGGCTTTAAATATGCCAGGAAAATGCAGTTCGGTCTCTCCTGCTTTTTCAGGAGTGTTGGATTAGGCCACCGAGGATGGACACTGCTAGCTCTCACACCTAAACCGAAGAAGAAGGGTTGCTAAATCTTTAACAGAGGGTTCTTTTCTCCACAAAGTCCATTAGTCATTAAAGTTAAATAAGTGCTAACCAAAACCAAAAAAAACAGACCTTATAAGCAGTGTGACTAAACCCCCTTTCACGTTGTCTCAACTTTCACTCCCAGGGCTTATATGATAGCAGAGAGTCTCTGAAGTTATATGAGACCCGAAAGGTTAATGCAAAAAACAAACCAAAGAATGGTTTTAAAAAACCAGCAAACTTTTCAGACTTTCTTTATCCGTCATAAAGACACAGAAAAGGGCACAGTCCCCATTTCCCCCTCCAAAGACGCTTTTAGTCATTCCATCACAAAATAGTTGACAACTACCACAAAAGCAAAGGCACTCAAGCGATGCAGTATTGTGCTACCTGTACACATACGTTATGCAGTGGTTTCTATTATTCCTGTCTGGACTAATAATGGGTTTGATCCGGTGAGGTGCAGGGGAACCTCTTGGGCTCAGTGATGGATTTTTCACACCCAGGGATGCCATAGCTTTGTATCAGCATAGCAATTTCCGTAAGAGAAGGGGAATAAGTTGTCACTTAAGGGTCTGTCTACACTACAGAGCCAACACCGGCACAGCTATGCTGACATAGACCCCTAATGTAGACACAATGTAGCTGACCGAATAATTTTTTTTGCCGCTGTCGGAACACCTTCTTCATGGACAGAAGCACTCTGCACTCAGGGATTTTGTTGGCATACAGTGGTTGGGGGGTGGCTGTTTCATGCCCAGACTGCTAACCTAGCTTTTATGCATAGACCAAGCCTTATGCTGGCACAGTTTATTCCCTTTCCCGTACAGGAATAGCTATGCTGACATAAGTACCTGTAGGCTGATGTAATTGCATCCCTACAAGGGGTTGTACTAGGTATTTCAGTCAAAAAGTCAAAACAGTTACAAAAATCTGAGTGTACACCAACCCCCAGGCTTGGTCTACGCTAAAAAGTTAGGTCAACCCAGGTACGTCACTCAAAAAAAAAACCACATCCCATAAAGACATAGGTAAACCAACCTACCCCCCAGTGTAGACCATGCTAAGTCAACGGAACAATTCTTCTGTCAGCCTAGCTACCACCTCTCGGGGAGGTGGATTAACTACAGCGAACGATGGGAGAATCCCTCCCATCGGCAGACTTAGCATCCACACTGAGGTGCTACAGTGGCACAGCTGTATGGCTGTAGCTCTTCAGATGTAGTCAAGCCCTTAGGCTTGGTCTATATGTAAAATTTCACTGGCGTAGCTAGGTTGGCTGGGAGTGTGAAAAAACCGCCCTCCAAACCAACACAGCTATATCGGCAAAGCCTTACCGTAGAGACCATTTACCGGCAGAAAAGTTGTCTTGCCAGTGTAGCCTATTCTCAGAAGGGGAGTGTGCCGGGTCTGTTGTAATTGCTTGTTCTTGGCACGTAGGCGCAGAGCAGCTGCTGGTTTTACTCTTCAGTGGATTGTATTTTTAATGTCGGTGCAGTGCCTCGAGCTAAAGGTGGGTGCTATTTGGCCGATCATGGGTGTGATTTGCAAGGCGTTTTGGAAAGATTTTCTCTGTAGGGATGACTCTCCTCCCCATAGGCGCTGGCTCTGTGGGAGCACCCATGGGAAAAAATTAGCGGGTGCTTAGCTCCCACCAGCAGCCAAGCTCTCCCTCTACTCCCAGTGCCTCCTGCCTGCTGGTGGCCCCACTGATGTACTCCTCCCCCTCCCTCCCAGTGCCTCCTGCACGCTGCAGAACCGCTGTTCAGCGGCATGAGGAGGTGCTGGGAGGGTAGGGTAGGAGCAGGGATGGGACGTACTCAGGGCAGGGGAGGGGGCGGGAAGAGGTGGGGAAAGGGTGGGGCATGGGGAAAGGGGTGTAGTAGAAGCAAGTCTGGTGGTGGACCAGGGGCAGGGTTTGGGGGAAGGAGGACAGGAAAAGGCAGGTCAGGGGTGGGGACTTGGAAGAAAACATGGAGTGGGGGTGGTCCTGGGGTGGGGGTGGGGGTAGCACCCCCCAGGTAGAGAGGAAGTTGGCGCCTATACTCCTCCCACTGATGTCAATAAGAATTTACCATTGACTTCCATGGGAGCAGAATTAAGCCCAAACTGCGCACTTTAAAAATCTACCCTATACATATGTAAGGCCTTGTCTTTACTGGAAAGAGTTTGCTGGCATCACTGTACCAATATGGCTATAACAGGAACCCCTCATAATGGAGAGACAGTTTGTACCAGCCAACCCCGATCCCACAAGCAAAATTAGACCCAGTCTACACCTAGAATTTAGGCTGAGCCAGCTCAGAGATGTGACAAATTTCCTGTCCTCTGTGATGTATGTAACACCCCTTGGGGTTTAGAGAACATGGCCCCTTTCAAATCCTGAAGCAGAGGAAGGGCTGGTTGTTGCAGGCGGAGGTGTATGCCAATCCCACCCAGCCATGTGAGCTCTACACCGATGCAACCTACACCGGGTTAGGCGCCATCCTTTATCAAGAGCACAAGGGCCAACTCCGGCCAGTAGCTTTTGAGAATCGAGGCCTCACGCCCCCTGAGAGAAACTACCCTGCTCATCCAGTGGAGTTCCTGGCATTAAAGTGGGCCGTGACAGAGAGGTTCCATAACTATCTGTCACAGGTAGCTTTTTAATACATTATGACTGGTCACTTGAATTCCCCCAGCTTGCAGCTCCAAGGCCATGCAAGCAGTGTTGGGAAAGTGTCTACCTTTCAGAGGAATCTTTACATCTTTCCGACAGACTTCAGGTGAAAAATCTTGCACTTTTCCCACATTGAACGTTGTTGCTACAGGTGAAACATCCATGCAAATGATGCAAGAATTCCTAAACAATCAGATTGAAAATTCACAAATGCGATTTGAGAATTTGAGAATTCCAAAGGATTTGCTTTTATTTGTTAATGAGATGTTGGTGGCTCTGCCAATGGACCTTTCCCTTCTGAAGCTAAGAACATTCTTGATTCAATTGGTGAAGGTGCCTTTCAATTAGAAAGTGTCTTGGAGGCAAAATTCGGAGAAGTGGGACTTTGTGATTTCTTAGACTCAATATGCTGATCAGTTTCAGAATAGCTAGAATCTAGCCATCTATCTTTTAATGATACCTCTGCGAATCTGGGCTTCCTACCATGAACAGAATAAAAAAACAACACTGCAAATACCTGACATGTGAACATCTTTACCAGTGCATATGTCTTGCCCTGACTTCCTACAAACCCCTCTTCACAAAGCTTGCCAGAGATGGTTGATGTCTCCTCTCCCATTAGTCACAAACACAGGTAATCATGTTGATTTATAAACATCGTTAAAAGATAGAAACATTCATACTTATGGTGCAATCATAAGTATCTTTATTGGCAACTGAAGTTTTCCAGCGAACTGATCCATGGACGATGATGGAAAGGCCATGAGGGCGCTACAATCACACGTAGTTAGGTGGATCTAACCCCCACTGTCAATGCAGCTAAGCCTGTGGAAGAATTCCTCCCTCAGCCTAGTATCCTCTTGAGGAGGTGGATTTACCACAACAATGGAAAAATCCCTTCCCTCACTGTAGCAAGTGACCACACTACAGGCTACAGGGATATAGCTGCAGAGATGCCACTGGTAGTGTAGACATGCCCTTTGGTACACCAACAAATGCACAGTCATTTTGCTGGTATAACTGCATCAGAACTGGAGGCGTTTGCCAGCACTACTATGTCAGTCAGGGATCACAGCTCTTCAAGCCCTGCCCGCACCGGTGCTATCGGAAGTCATTAGTGTAGATGTAGCCACTGCATAAACAGTTAAGTTTTCCTTTCTTTCTTCAATTCAGTCGGGAATACCATCCCCACAAGAAACACATCCCCTTATCTACAAACACAAGTTGTACCATTTTAACCTTACCGGTCCAGTTAAGCAATACAACCTTACCAGATTGAGGTGGCCCCTATACCAGTATAAATGTGCTTATAACAGTGTAGTTTATAAAGTAAAAACCCCACACCTCCTAACTGACAAAGTATCAGAGGTGTAGCTGTGTTAGTCTGAATGTGCAAAAGCGACAAAGAGTCTTGTAGCACCTTATAGACTAACAGATCTTAGTGATCATCAGCTTTCGTGGGCTAAGACCCACTTCATCAGAACTGACATAGTCATACCAGTACAAAAAGTGTATTGACCAGGTCTCAGCTCATTCTTAAAAACCAGACCATCACAAGTATATCATGGAGTCTGGGAGTTCCCAAAGAATATCTTACAGATAGCCCTAGATCTAAAAGTATTACACATTTTTACTGATTTGTCTGATTTTTTTGCCTTTTGATCAGATCAATTTTTTTCAAAAATTCGAATCGGTGATGATTTTTTCATGAAAAGTCATTGTTTTTCATGAAAAAGTTCACAAGTTTTCTACTTTAATTTGTCTCCTTTCTCCCCCATATCCCCCATCAGTGGCATGTTCTAGAGACAAAAAAACTGATGGCAATTGTAGCCCTATTATTAATAATAACCATCACATCGGGATATGTGAATAGTTTCTACAATGCTTGAAAATTGACATTCCTTTCTGTGGACACATATTTAATTTTTGATCGTGGCTGTGACTTTAAATACTAATAATAGAGCATGTATTTAACTCTTTCTAGATTCAACGTGCGGTGGAAACATTAATTAATTAATGGAAGATAATTAAAGGGTATTAAATATGCCTTTTCAAGTACAGGAACCAATCAACTTCCTTTGAAGTGTTCTGACATGTACTCTGCCCAATGCAGGGATCTTAAGTATCTTTCTAATGTTAAATGAATTTTCTTTAACAGGGATTGGGCAGTTGCCCCCTTGTTACCAGCAGCCACAATCAAGCTGTCTCCCTGACATGTGTTACCCTGTAAGACTAGGACACAGGAAATAGGGTTTGAAGCTCACAGCTAGGAGCAAAAGCTAAAACTGAGGATTTAATGAAGCCGGGATTGAGTAACTGGGGTGGGTCAGTGAAGCAGTAAATGCAAACACATTATCACCTGAGAACTTGCTCCAATTTCACACCAATTAACTAGGAATGAGAGAGGAGGGCTGGTGCTGGATGCAGAGATGGCTGATAAGCTGAATGGGCAGAAGTGGTTCATATGCAGAGTACTTTGTGCCCAAATGAATTTCTTGTAGATAACACCAAGTTCAAGCAATTCTGTCTTCAGGAGAGAGCAGGCAGTCCCTGGACCCGCTTTTATTAGCAGATATTTAAAGAATTTGCAGAAATTGGGATGCCCCAGAAGAGCAGTAAGGGTGGGAAGTAATAAAGCAATCGCTGCTAATGGCAGTAGCAGGACATATACCAGAGGGCTGGGCAGTTTCAAAGGAAACACCTTGCAAAAAGCAGAGAAAAGAGCACAATGCAGAGGAGTTAACAAAGTCCTGTGGCACCTTAAAGACGATCAGGGCAGATTCAGGTCTCTCTGGAAAGCTGTTGGCCTGAAGGCCACTATTGTTAGGCCCAAGAGTCCCTATGCAGTATGCTTCCTGACGTGAGGTGCAGAGTTTGTCCCTGGTTCTAATCCAGTTCAGAGAGCACCCAAAGGTGTGTGACTTGCATTGGTCTCACTTCTGTGTCAGGTGTGATCTCTTGGAAACCTTGATTGACATTTCAGTTAAAAATGGAAGGCTGAAGACTAAATTGCTTGCTTATCACCTGTAGGCAAGGCCCTGGATTGTGATGGGCCTAAATGCAATCACAGGGGGCCTGGCTTTTCAGTGCGGCAAGTTAGGAATTCATTCAGGTCAGTCCAGATCTCTATCGATTGTCTGGTATTACTGAACCGCGCAACACTGTCGTATCTGTGGGTAAGTCTACGCTGTAACAAATAACCCTCCGGCAACAGGTCTCAGAACCCAGGTTCTCCACCGTCCCCTCCCTGTTTTCATGGTAGTCATGGTAACCGTACAGTGTAGAAATAAACACGTCACACAGAGTGTACCATTTGAGAAGAAAAACTTGGATTCCGGAGCGTACATCAGTGCCAGGGAGGAATTTGGGGGCAAAGTTGCAGAAGAATCTCAAAATACGTGGGGCCCTGCCAAGAGGTCTGCAGGTAAGATCTGAGGCATACTAGCCAGGCCTTCTATTGTCTGAACTAATCTGTCGAGGGGGTGTTTCTAAGTCTGGGCTGTTTGAGCACCAGTACATTTACATACAGCAACCACTCAGTTCTAAGGGACAAGGGAATGCATCCCCCCCTTCCTATTATACCCAGAGAGCACCTGTGAATGTTTATTAGTCATTAAAAAGAACAGGAGTACTTGTGGCACCTTAGAGACTAACACAGGCATTTCAGCATAAGCTTTCCTAGGCTAGATAGCCCACTTCATGGTTATTTTTTCTGGATTAGACCCCAGGCCTGCAAACGAAGTCAATGAGATTCCATGGGGGTGCCAGGGTCTGGCCTGTTTAGGGAACGGGGCTTGCAGCAGCCGTTGTCTCAGGGAAGCTGTTGCCAAGAGAGGAGCCTTGACATTTCATTCTGAGAGAATCAGAGAGGTAGCCGTGTTAGTCTGGAATAGCAGAGATAACAAAGTCCTGTGGCACCTTAAAGACTAACTATAAAGTTTTGAAGCATAAGCTTTCGTGGGCTAATACCCACTGAGAGTTACAATCAATGATCTCTCTCATGGATTACCCTGGTGGATCCCCCCTTGGCCCTACAAGATCCAACCTTTGCTCTGTCAACTCCAGTGTGCCTGAGGACTGGGCTAGCTCCCAGCCAGTTCCATCCAGGGTCCAGCCCATGAAATCCCCAGGGATCTGTCCTGCAGATAAACCAGAGACTTCAGTCTCTAGGGCGTTGGAGAGAGCTGTTGCTCATGAATATTCACTCAAGGGAACAATCTATCACAAGTACCCCTGGGATGACTCAGTGGAGAAACATGAGCCAATGGAGCTTTTGTTGGTGAGAGAGACGAACTTTCGAGGGTCAGAAGAAGAGCTCTGTGTAAGCTCGAAAGCGTCTTTCTCACCAACCAAAGCTGGTCCACTAGAAGATATGATCTCACCCACCTTGTCTCTTTAATGTCCTGAGACCGACACTACTACAATAACAATACATACAGCTGTCATATTCTGTCTGCCTAGCGTACTTCTCTGGCCCCCGTCACTGTAGGATCTTAGGGCGGGATCCATAAAGGCACGTAGGCATTGCAATGCTGAATATCATGGCACCTAGCTCTTAGGTGCTTAGACAATCACAGGACCAGCACTGCGATCCACAGAGCCAAGTTAGGTGCCCAGCTCCCCGTACAATGAGTGGGGAGAGATAGGTGCCAAGGATGTGATCCACAAAAGCCAGCATGCTAGGGAGGAGCCACCTGTGCTAGCCAATGGGAGATACCAACCACAGGGGTGTGTTGGAAATAGGCAGGTGAGTGCTCCAACCCACACATGACTTAGGCAGCCAACCGCCTCTCTGTCCCTGGTTTGTGAATCCCGCCAGGGCTTGAGGCGGGAGACGGGTGTCCAGATGCACAGAGTGAAGTGGCAGGGCACAGGTTCAGAGACGGCAATGTAGGTGCCTAGGGAACCTTTAGTTTGAAAATGTAGAAGCTGAGTGTCTTTAGGGGGGTACAGAGTGTGGTGGCAGATTTGTGGGTCGTAAGGAGGCAAAACTGACCACAGGCACCTCAGTACCTTCATGGATCCCACACTTAGCACCTCACATTCTTTAGTGCGTTGATCCTCCCCACAGCCTTATAGACAAGGAAGTGCCATTGCCCCTATTTTCCAGAAAGAGGACTGAGGCACAGAGAGGCTAAGTGACTCACCCAAGGTCATAAAGAAAGTCTGTGGCAGAGCACAGAACTGAATGGAGGTCCCCTAAGTCCTAGGCTAGCACACTAACCAGCGGACAGTCTCTCCTCTCCTCTCCTAGCTTCTGATTGTAAGCTCTGTGGGACAGGGGTCCTCTTCTTATTCTGCATTTGTACAGTACCTAGCACCACGGAGTCCTGCTTCCATGACTGGGGCTAGTAGGGCTAGCACAATAATAATCATTTCTATTCTGTTCAGGTTCTTATACCATCACTGTGCCAGCCCAGGGCCTGTTTATTATTTCCTATTTATATTGCAATACTAGCCAGAGAGCCAGCCAGGAGCCAGGGCCCCACTGTAAATAGTGCCATACAAATATATATGAAGACGTGGCACTTTCCCCAGAGAACGTTACAACTACCAGTAAGGAAATGAATATCCATCATAAATCTCCCACTGGCTACATCATCAACTGGCATTGCCAACTCTTGTGAGTCATGCAATATTGAGTGTTTTTCTCAAAGCCCCAGCTGCTGGAGTCATGTGAGAATCCCAGCTTTTATTTGTTTGTTAAAAAGAGTTTCCGATTGCTGAGAAAAGCTGGAAAATGTGAACCCAGAAGGATGAAAAACTAGAGAGCAGATTAAAAAAACCCACCCAGAATTCCTTATTTTTCAAATCTCTTGGATTTTAAGATAACCTCGTGATTTGATAAACACTGGGCATTAGCGAATCTGCTGACACAGAGCGGCAGCTTCTCTGCTCTCATCCAGCCCCCTTTCCCTGCCTCAATGGCACAGAGGGGCTATAAAGCTGCTGGATCCTCCAGGCTGGGGGAGCAAAGGGGATTTTCCAGATAGGGTAGAGTCAGCCAGCATCCCGGCTCCCTCATGGGGAGGACGTGAGGAGGGAATAACCGCAGCCCTACAGCTGCATGGCTATACTGAGCTAGTTTATTATGCTGGATATGTGATATGCATGTGCCCTGTAAAACCTATAGCTACTACCTACAATTGCCCATAACCCCAGCCTGACTCCAGATGTCCAGTACCTTACCCCTCAATCTGTGTATGTTTTCATGTTGAACATTAGCTTTAATAAAAATTTTAACTACTGGTCTGAGCAGTGTACTTTAGAGCAGGCCTGAGGTATAGAACCAGCCAGGGAACTACAGCCAGTCCCTATGCTGGCTGAGGACACACTACAAAGAAATGCATATTTCATCACAACAAGCAGATCTCTGACTCCTGGATTGTCTGGGGTTCGGTCTCAATGTATTTATCCATTATCGGTGACAAATATTGGTCAATATGTTTATGGATCGATAGATTTTTTTTTAAATAAATAGCCCGTTATTGCTGTTTGTTTGGAATAATGTTGTATGTGTCATTTCACACTGGTAAGCACTATGGATTTAAGGTAGAATTACATCCCTATGTGGCGTTGTGCGTGATGATTACAGGTACCTAATATACACGTACATTATTTTTTATATAAATTTCCAGAAGGCTTTGATGCTGTGTGTGAATTTTGAGATGGCTGCTGAAAGATACATTGTGATCAAATCTGTGATCAAATCTGCATTTCTTTGCCTGTGATGAGAACAAGGTGCATATGTGTACCATGAGCAGGGGAGACTTTAATGTAAGCACATATTTTTAACAGTGAGGATGAGTAACCATTGGAGAAAACTACCAAGGAAAGTGGTGGATTCACCATCTCTTGGAGTCTTTAGATCAAGACTGGATGCCTTTCTGGAAGATCTACTTTAGCCAAACACAAGTTACTGGGCTGTAATCAGGGGTGAGTGAGTGAAATTCTACATCCTGTGATACATAGGAGGTCAAACTAGATGATGCTCCCTTCTCACCTTAAAAATCTATGAAATTATAAAAGAGTAAAATCTTAAGGTGGAACACGCTTTGCACAATATGTGGGACTTGCATCTTAACACAAGAGTATCCCTTTCATTTTCTTTACCTGGTCGCTTTCCTCACACAGGATATGTATACGGGTGAAACGGGCTTTGTCTCATGTTCTGCTTCTCTCCTGCTGCACAAAGGGAAACACACAGCTCCAGAAAGGCCTGCCTGCCTCTCTCTATGCAGACAGAAAGGGCTGGGTGTCTGTGCTTAATTACACCCTGGAAGAACTGCATTTAAAAGACAACAGGGAGGTATTTAATTAATACTTATCATTAGCACATGTAGGAATGCCTGGCAGCAAATCGCAACAACAAAGCAACTCCATTTTCTTTTATTCGCTGGGGATAAATTCATTTAAAAAATGAGTAAATCACCCATTTGCACCAGATTTGTGAACCTTTGATGCAGTGGACCCACTCAGGAGAGTAAGTGCTATGGGAGGGGAGTAAGTATCTGTGGGATCCAGCCTCTAGATTGTCAACTCTTGAGAATAGGAGCCCTATCTTCATCTGTCTATTTATCTTTCTATCTAGGCAGTTATATTGTGTTCATCATGGCATCTGAGCACTTACTTGTCTGTAAATTACCTAGTACCCTGTGGGCATTATAAATAATAATTCAATTCCTAAACCTTCAGTACACAGTTTTAAAGATTTGGCCTATAATCGACCGCTATGTTGCCTCCTTCTCTGCAGCACATAAAAGAACAATGTTACCTAATTAGGATTAGGCTCAGAAGAATATTGCTCCACAGCCAGCCTGGGAAATGTTTTGAAAAAGCATCGGATGAAGTGGATTCTAGCCCATGAAATTTATACCCAGATAAATGTGTTAGTCTCTAAGGAGCCACAAGGAGTCCTTTACCTGTCACCTCTCTGTATTGTACATGCACACTCTTTCCCCGTCCTTTACCTGTCACCTCTCTGTATTGTACATGCACACTCTTTCCCCTCTAATTGATCCATAGTGCCCCTAATATTTTCATTTGTCACTTTTCTTGATAGGGGTCCATCTAGCAAGCTGCTGTGAAACCTCTCCTCCATTCAAGTTAAAGGCAGTGTAAAGGCACCCAGCACCCCTTGTGGGAAGTGATCAGTAACTTGGGGGACAGGGTTTTCGCTGCAAAGAGGTTTTTCTGCTTGGAGGTTTTTTTAAAATCATTTTTGGGGTCAAATTAATATTGAGGTTCTTGTGACCCATGTGAGTTATTACAGTTGTTACCAAATCACTCCCTGCAGCATTGTAGTCTAAGAGTGGGGGAAGGGGCAGAGGCAGAGGATAGCTCAGTAGTATGAGCATTGGCCTGCTAAGCCCAGGGTTGTGAGTTCAATCCTTGAGGGGGCTGTTTAGGGATCTGGGGTAGAAACCTGTGGGTGAGATTGTGACCTGCATTGTGCAGGAGGTCAGACTAGATGATTATAATAATGGTCCCTTCTGACCTTAAAGTCTATGAGTCATTTAAACCACAAGTTCTGGGGCTAAATGCAGAAATCATGGTGTGGAATTCTCTGGCTGTGTTATGCAGGTAGATGACCACACTGGTCCCTTCTGGCCTTAAAATCAAATAAACTAAGAATAATATTCAGGTCTATTGCATTTGATAACAACACTCAACAAATACATAAAGATGCTAATATGGTAAGGTTGCCACCAAAATCTCTAATATTCATTTGGTGGCTAGAGCCAAACCACCATTGCAGAAGACTGCCCTCTACTGGAAGGAAATATCTCTGTAGTCATGTAGTGGTTTGAGCTTTGAGGCTTTTTCATTTTCAGCCTTAGTTAAATATCTTAAATCAAAATGATTTTCTCTACCTATTCCTGCCACAAAATGGTGGTTTCTTCAGTATCTGAGATTTGGAAGGGACACTGTGATGAAACACTACTTGTTTCTAGAACCGGTTGAATAATGGGGCGAAAAATAGATGTTGCAAATATATTTGTGAATAAGTGACTTGAAAGATTCATTGCTATTTGTGTGTTTGTGCTAGTCATTGCTCGTGATATTTGGCTGATCACTGGTATTCATGAAAATATTTGTCCTGGAAGTTTACAGAGGGCCTTATTCATAATAATCATTCATGATTCAATATTTATCCTCATAATTTCCAGTTAAAAAGTTTCCACAGTCTGAAAATAATTCATCCAAACTATTAGGTGAATACTTCTATGTATCTTATGTATTTATATGGCCCCAGTTGCCACAGTATCTGATCACCTCACAACACTCCGCTGAGCTAGGACAGTGTTATTATCCCCATTTTACAGATGGAGAACTGAGGCACAGAGATGGCAAAATAACAGGGAGTAGCGAAATGTAGATCCTGTTCCTAGCTGTTTCCCTGATTTGCTGTGTGATCGAGAACAAATTGTTTAATGTCTCCGGCCCAGATCCTCAAAGGTATTTAGGCTTTTAAAATCCCCTGATTTTTTTTCAGAGGAAGTGAGCATCCCAAATGCCCTTGAGGATCTGGACCGAAATGACTTTTCCAGGATCAAACAGGAAGTCTGAGACAGGACAGAGAATTGAATTCAGGTCACCTAACTTAGCATCCTAGACACTGGACCATTGTTCCCTTTCGGTAATAATAATGATGCTTATTAATAATAACAAACCCACCGGCACAACTGAAGAATGGTTTGTGTACACTTCTCATTTTTCTTTCCACTGATATTCTCACAGCTCTATTTGTTCATCTCTGCTACTGACTTACCTGGGTAATTAGCTATATTCACTGCATTTTTTTTTTCTCGCAGAGAGATGGACCAGACTTGCAAACTTTGCATTTGGATGCAACCCTGGGATTAAATAGGGATTTTATACCCATCATGAAATGAACAAAGATGAAGGGCTAATTGATTACTTGAACTCCATGTCCACGCAGGACAATAACGGGGAGAAATTCAGGAGGTGCTACATTAAATTCAGTGGAGTAAATGTGGTGTTTAGATGGGCATAAATGAGAGAGGAATCTGGCTATTACCAGGCTGTTTAATCATGAATAGTGGTAGTGTTAATAGTGAATGACTAGATAACACTTTTAGTGAAAATAATAACTTAGAGGTGAAGAAATTATCAATAATGGGGGAGGGCATTAAGTGGATATTTTGATTATTTAAAGAACAAAAGAATCGTCATAATTTGTCTGGTTCATCAATAGATGTTGGTCCAATACAAGTTTTCAATATCTCGTTCACCAACAGAAGTTGTTCCAGTAACAGATATTGTCTCATCTACCTTGTCTCATATCTTGGTACCTCATCCTTACGTTTCCTTCATGCTGGTCTATCTATTTCAGACTTTGACTTTTTTTAAAAAAGAAGAAAGCACTGACACACCTCTTCCGAACACTCCCTTGCTGCCTTCACCAGGAGACAGAGCAGAACCTCAGGCTACTGCCTCATAATTGAGCTGAGGAATGCATTCACATGACACCCATCTATCCTTCTTTACCAGGCCTGAGACCCTGGAGCATACCAAGAGGCATGGCTCAGGCTTCTTCACCAGCTCTTTTGGGGGGATGGCGTGCCCTTAGGCTGTGTATCCAGAAGGGCCTTCGGGGCAATGCATTTGGTATGTTCTACAATGCGGAAGGCTCAGTTCAGGAAGGCCTCTCCATCTGCAGGAAAGCAGCCAGTACACACGTAAGACCTCCTGAACTTAATGGGAGTTAAGCACAGCACTTGCTTTTCTAAATTGGAGCCAGGGAGCTAGGAGGAAGGGAGACCAGACAAATAGACAGTATTAGGGACCCCTGCAAATTTACAAGGTAACCTTGTGTCAACGTAGGCCTGGGGAGATGGAGGTTATGAAAGTAGTGACCGTGTTATGCATGGACACAAACTATGTTTGGAACCAACCATGCCTCACACTCAGAAGGTCTCAGAGAAGACCGTGCCCTGGTGACTATTATTGCTACTGTATACCGAACCCTTCTGTGAAATACCTCGACTGTTAAAACAAACTGGTTTGTTTGTATATGGTTTTCTCATTGGGAGATGTCAGTCCGGCTCAGGGATATAGGACAGGGGCTGATTGTGCTGCGTTAGGGCTAGAGAATTATGTTTTGGAAGCTGATGATGCTCTGCTGTATTATTCCCCCATTATGAACATATTCTGGTAGCGGAGGACCGTGGGAACTTTGAACGTAAACTGCCCTGGGTTCTGAGATTTCTTAAAAATAGGACGCATTAACTAATGGAAGCACTTTCTTGCTTCTAGTTTAGATTGAGGGGGACTGCGAAACCTCTATATACCAGGTCAAAAGCCAAAAGATCCATTTTCTCACTAGCGCTTAAGATCACCTGAGATAATATTTAAGGGATCTCTTCCTACCAAGAAACTGCTTAAACCCTGAGAATTAGCAAATGTGCCAAAGCGGGCACCCCCTCCCCCCCCATTATCCCAACAAGAATATCTCCGTCAGGATGTATAGTGCCTTTAGGCCATGCACAAGCCATCTATCAAGTGAGACAGGAACGCAAAGTCCCCCCTCCCCCAACTTGCCCGCAGCCGTCACAAGCCCCGGAGGGCTGCACTCGTTTGTTTACACTTGGATATGGCAGATGGGCCCAGACAAAAGGCCCCTGCTAGTGTTTTGCCATAATCCATCTCCATTAGGCGGACTGCTGGGATGACACTTCCTAAACCAGGGCAGGAGAGGAATGGTCGAGATACCGGAGAGCTTCTTTTGACTGGCCTGCCCCCCCCCGAACTATGCAGAGCAGCCCTGGCTTTTAAGTCATTTATCACAGGCGCAGAGCGGTGACAGTATTTCTGACCCTCGCGGAGATCACGTTGTTCTTGAGGAGCCGCGAGGCTACATTAATCTGCCATCGCCTCCCACGGAACTAGGTTCATTTCTTCATGCACAGCGACAGGCCCGGACCATGATGAGCCGGTGCGGAGCGTGAGCACCAGCAATGCAAGTGATGGCTTGGGCCCAAAGCTCTTGGGACACACACTTGCAGCACACAGGCGGGCCTGATCTCCCCTTTGATGAGCATGAGCAGATGGAGCAGCTCCACCCGATCCCATTCCACCGAGGTAGCATGCGGCCCACGAAGGGGAAGGCCAGGCCTGTGCAGAGCTGAGGGGTTTCTTCTGGCAAACGATCAGCTGGTAAATGTATCACTTCAATTCTGCCAGTGCATTGGCAGCCGCTGGTGGCCATCACGAGTAGACCCCACCTTACAAAGGAAGTCTGTTGTAAAGAGAGACTGGATTTGTGGCTTTGGTTCTGATCTAACATCCCAGACCTTGGGAGATAATTGGATCTGGCTTAAAAGTTTGAGCAGGATCCTCTCTTTTATAGTGGAGAGAACCCAAGCTAGGCCTTTGAATTAACAACCGAGACGCTGGTGTAGTCCAAGGACTTGGAAGGAAGTAGCAGGGTCCGCGGTTAGGCGTGCAAATACAGCTGGTCACACTATCAAATTTCCAGTCCGTGGGAAATTCCAAAATTTCAATTTTTCTTCTAATCCTCAACGGCACAAAAACAATTTGAACATTTCCTGAAGCACAAAGTTCTGGGACATTTTTTTATTTTTGGGCAGTCAAAACATTTCGTTTCGATTCAATAGCAATGTTTCATTCCATCCAATTGCAATGATTTTTATGGTCTGTTAATGAATGTATCATATACATTTCCCAACGCAAAGTCGCTTAGAAACAAACTTTTTTTTCAGATTTTTTAAACAAAATTTCACGGAAATAGATACCTTCCCCTGGAAAGTTTTAATTTTGATTATTTTTTTAATTTTGACAAAACCACATTTTCTCATGAAAAATGTTCAGCCAGCTCTAACCCTAAATTTAATGGAATAAGCTAGACCGTCTAAATAAGTTCACACTTTGGGCTTGTAATGCTTTAACTAGACTGGTTTTAAACTGAGCAAGTTACAGTGGTGTAAACACTATAGTGCGGTGTAGACAAGCCCTTAGAAAGTCCTGGGTCAAGGGTAAAGTAACAATAATTCATATTTTGATAGTGCCTTCTAACCTAACATATGAAAGGATTTTACAAACATTAGTGATTTAAGATCCACTTCTCTGTGCATTAGGGAAATCTTGTCATCCCTGTTCTACTAATAAGGAAACTGAGGCACAAGAGGTGAAGTTACTAGCCCAAGGTAACCCAGAGATGTTGCAGCTACCAGTTCTTCCCAGGAGAATATTGCAGCCAGCTGGTCCTAAGCCAACATGCTTGGCAGACATTTTCCAATGAGCGCTATCAAAATGAAACATTTGGAGGGGAAAATGGAAAAGAAAATCAATGGGTGTTTATTCCTGTTTTCCCTCTAGCTCCATGGATGCCAGAGCAGGCAATAACAAGGGGCTATTTCTTCTTTAAATCTTATAAATTACAGAAAAGCTGGGAGCCTCGGTGCCACTCCAGAGGTAAAAGGGAGAAACGTCCAGCACTCCAGTCCCTGATGACGTTAGACAACAAGGACAGGCCAAATCTTTTATGTAAGAGGCTCCGAGTTAAAGTCAGCACAGGTGGAAAACCTAGGGAAAGCTGGGACTGCCCCCACAGTCTTCCCAGGCTCCTCTCCATTATTTTCATTTCAGAGTTAAATAGGTGCTGAGTTCAGGTACTGACACACTGAGAAACAATCTTCTGCAGCACGAGGTGGACAAGGCCTGGCCTGTCTTGCATTGGCGCTGACATGGAGAAATTCAAAAAAATCTAGCAGTGCACACCCCTACTAGAGAGACATGAGACATTTAAACAGTGGTTACACCAACTAACATTAAACAAAATCAACGTAAGCACGATTCAGCCCACTTTAGGTGGATCAGGGCCTTGCACCAATTTAACGAGATCAATTTTTAAAACCAGCTTACTTACATTGGGGCAGGTTTTCTAGCCCTCCGGTTACTCAGTTAGCCATCAGCTGCTGTCCTTCACCATTGGTATTGGGCATCTAAATGTTTGCACTAGGCTTTGAAAAATGGAAATGATTCTAAATGTGGAATATTAGCTTTGTCTCCTGGGGTAAAGAGGTTCTTTGTGATCCAACATATACCTGGTAAATAGGATCCAGTTTATAGATCCAATTTATAGATCCCACCTGCCATTTAAATCAAGACCGTCCGCCTTTTTAAAATACATGCAAGTTGTTGGGGCTGACACAGAAACTAGTGGGGGGAATTCTGTGGCCGGTGCTCTACAGGAGGTCAGACTAGATAGATGATCAGAATTAGGGTTACCATATTTGAACACTCAAAAAAGAGGACACTCCGGGGGGGGGGGGGGGGGAAAGGTGTTTGCACCAGTATCTACAAACTCGAGTTGTATTAATGTGTTATTATACTGTTATATATGCTGTGTGCTACATGTTGTCTATATTGGGTCTTCCCACCTCTCTTCTACCCGCTTCCCTGCCTGCCTCTCCCCCTCAACACTTTCTACTGGCTCCCGTCTGCCTCCTTCCCCCCGGCTCCCAAGGCCAAAGCTTCCCTGCAGCATGTCTAATAGGAGCTGCTGGGGCGCATGCGCCCGGGCGGGGTCAAATGCTCCAGCGGCCCTTGTAGTCGACTGACACCAAGACCAAGACCAGAACCGAGCTCCTGGTTCCGCCTTCGAGCCCCGGGGCCAATCCGTGCGCTCCACATTGGGATACATCACTGCAGCACACCCGCGCTGAGGAAGCCCCCCCCTCTCCCCCCCGGCTTTGTGGACCATAGGGGCTGCCCGATCAAAAAGCTGCTATACTGGGGCTCAGGAGGCAGCGGAGAACAGCAATGGGCAGATTAAATGGTTGTAATAAATACTGATCAATTCCCGGGCAATGTTCAAAGAAAATAAAACCAGCAAACAACAAGCCTGGTTTGTAAAGCACCAGCTGAGTCCTGCTAAAAATCGTCGCTCAGTAAATAATGACTCTGGGAAAATGCACTTCTAGCCCAGTCGTTCAGTGACTCCTGTGCTTGTCAATGTAAAGGATTCACAGGTAATTCACCTTGACAGAGCTCATTCTGGTGTAACTAGTGCATGGCTGCTGCTTGATCCCTGCCCACGCCACCATCACAATTGTCCGTTACAGGAATGCCAGGGACAGTGACCTGCATATTCAGCATTCAGAACTAGTCTCTTCCCTCAATTATGCCCATGGAATTAGAATGGGATATAAATCAAGACAGAGTTTGGCCCTGAGAGTGGGGCACTATATTTAGTAACATTGCTAGTGTGTCTCTCTCTCTTCGCCTGTCACCCCCCAGCCAGGATATGGGCCACCAACTGGTGTTGGTGTTTCAGTAGCAATCGGTTCCCTTACAGGGTGGAGTTGCTAGCCCCCCACGCCCATGTTAAGCCTACAGCACCTGGTATTCCCAGGAGGTCTCCCATCCAAGTACTAGCCAGGCCTGATCCTACTTAGCTTCCAAGATCAGATGGGATCAGGCATGTTCAGGGTTGTTTTTGCTAGTGTGCAGTAGCATGAAATGTAGCCATCTCCTTCCTCCACGTCAGTTAAAATGTTCAGCGCTTCCTCCCTGGCCAACAGCCAGGCCCTGCTCAGCACCTATCTGGATTACTCTAACCTCCCCTCTCCTGTGTTCCTTGCCCCCAGCAACTCTGAATGCCTGATTTACAATCACCCCTACAGCTGATTTTCCAACTCCAATGATTTCCCATTTCAAATGTCCACCATGTGATCAGCACATCATAGGTGCCGACTCTGTGGGTGCTGAGCCCCACCGGAAGCCCCTTTATCAGCTCCCCACAAGCACCACCTGCCCACTCGTGGGCCCCGTGGATCAGCACCTCCCCCTCCCTGTGCCTTCCGCCCACTGCAATCAGCTGTTTTACAGCATTCAGGATGCTCTGTGTGGGAGGAACAAGGGCACCACGCTTGGGGAAAGGGGTGGGGTGGGGCCTTGGGGGAAGGGCCTGGGGTACAGCCAGAGATTAAGCCCCTCCCCCAGCACTTGGGAAAGTCACCACCTGTTTCTCCACTGTCAGGGCACACGGAGCCAGGAACATCACCTGGCACAACCCAAAGTCCTGCAGCAGCTGCTCATCATCCCAAGCCTGCATTATGATGAGGTCATCGGTCATTACCCCAATTGGCAGCAGGCAGGATTGAACCTGGGCCCTATGGAGCTTAGTGCATGAGTCTCCACCGCATAAGCTAAAAGCCAGCTGGGCCTTAGCTAAGGCTGTAGAGCAGACTCATTCTTAAGTGGTCTTGGTGCCACTAGAGGGAACAGAACACCACACCCAGGAAGTGTGTGGGTTACAATCCCACCCCTCGATGCTGGTTTCTCAGGCAACACTGTTTGCAGCTGTTATGCAAATGTCACCACCAGCCTTGCCTTGGTTCTTGCTACATCCCACAACAAACTGCCCTCCAGGAAATCCTCATGTTCCTCACAGGACTTCCAGAGGCTCAGGACAATAGTGCAGAGCTGTGCAGGCTCCATGCTTTTGTCTGAGGTAGTGGCCAGCGACAAACCCAGCACACGTTCCTGGGATTTTCAGAAGAGGAGTGAAGATTATGGGCTAGAGGTGGCATGGGGGGGGGGGGCAGAAAATTGCAGGATGGGAACTTGGACCCTGCAGTCCCAGTCACCCCCATGCGACTTGTGCCTGCTCCAAAACTTCCCAAAAGTCAGCGCGCTGGATGGTGCCGAATTGCATCCTGGGATACCTACCCCATGGTGCAACACAGTGTGCACCAATACAGGCACTTCTGGTGAGTACACACTGTGCCAATGCAAGGAACGTACACACACAAGCAATGTACTGCAGTGGCTTTATGCCCAGGCAGCTGGCATTGGCAAAAGGTTGTAGTGTAGACATGCCCCGTGTTATTCTCTTATTACTGTGATTTAGAACAAAAGACTCAAATGACCGCAAGGACTAATTTTTCAATTAATTTTAACTCAAGCTAATTAAGGGATTTATTTGTAAATCCCCATACCATTAAGTAGAAGAGGCTCTGAATCAAGAAAGCACTTCACATGTGCTTAAAGCGAAGCAGATGCTTTTAGGTGCTTTCCGAAATTGGGGGCCAAGCGCAGTAAACTGGGGGAGGATACACTGTATTAACAAAGAGGTGGAACCCCTGGTTTAGCTGCAAAACTCAACTAAATTTATCTGGAGTCAAGACCAGGACCTTCCTAGTTCCAATCCCAAACCAACTCCACATACTCCCATGCTGACCCGTTTCCCTCCCCAAAAATCTGTTCAGCTGCAAAAGCTTCCAGTTTCCAACCTGAAACCTATAATGCATTTATACATTGTACAAGTTCCTGTGAGCTAGCTGATGTGATTGCAGAGCTATTGGCCATTATGTTTGAAAACTCACGGCAATCGGGGAAGGTCGCAGACGATTGGAAAAAGGCAAATGTAAGTGCCCATCTTTAAAAAAGGGAAGAAGGAGAATCCGGGGAACTCCAGACCGGTCAGCCTCACCACAGTCCCTGGAAAGATCATGGAGCAGGTCCACAAGGAATCCATTTTGAAGCACCGGGAGGAGAGGCAGGTGATCAGGAGCAGTCAAAATGGATTCACCAAAGGCAAGTCATGCTTGACCAACCTGATTGCCTTCTATAAGTGAGATAACTGGCTCTGTGGATATGGGGAAAACGGTGGACATGACATACCTTGACTTTAGCAAAGCTTTTGATATGGGCTCCCACGGTATTCTTGCCAGCTAGTTAAAAAAGTATGGATTGGATGAATGAACTATATTGTAAGATGGATAGAAAGCTAGCTAGATCATTGAGCTCAGCAGGTAGTGATCAATGGCTCAATGTCTAGTTGGCAACCGGTATCAAGTGGAGTGCCCCAGGGGTCAGTTTTGGGGCCGTTTTTGTTCAACGTCTTTCTTAAGATGAAGGAGAGGTAGATATGCTGGAGGGTAGGAATAGGATCCAGAGTAACCTAGACAGATTGGAGGATTGGGCTAAAATAAATCTGATGTTGATGAGGTTCAACAAGGACAAGTGCAGAGTCCTGCACTTAGGACAGAAGAATCCCAGGCATTGCTACAGGCTTGGGACCGACTGGCTAAGTGGCAGTTCTTCAGAAAAGGACCCAGGGACTACAGAGGACAAGAAGCTGGACATGAGTCAACAGTGTGCCTTTGTTGCCAAGAATCAGAAAGGTAGCCGTGTTAGTCTGGATCTGCAGAAGTGACAAAGAGTCCTGTGGCACCTTAAAGACCATCAAAAGTATTGAAGCGTAAGCTTTCGTGGGCTAATACCCACTTCATCAGATGCATCCCACGAAAGCTTATGCTTCAATACTTTGATTAGTCTTTAAGGTGCCACAGGGCCCTTTGTTGGCAGTGATCATTCCGCTCTATTTGGCACTTCGATTTGGAGATTGTTAGTACAAGAAGCTGTGCTATATTTGTGCATGTAAAAAAAATGAGCAGGTGAGATAGTATACACCACAGGGAAAATCTGAGTTCTTCAAGTGTACATTGCAATTTCACTGTCTTTTGTCTTCCACGTGGACACACACAAGACTATAATTCCTTGCTTGCGTTCATGAAATTACTACACGTCCGGGGTGCTCCATAAATCAAAATGTACCTGCTGGAGGCTGGGTTCGGTTTTTATTTTGTTCTGGTAACACATGCATCCACATTGAAGACAAAAAACCTCTCCCCAGCACCTATCGTCCCTTCACCGAAACAGCTTCTCTGTGGACGCAGAATGGCTTCGTCCCCCACATGCGGAGAGTTTTATTGTTTGGCTACCCCCTGTTATTTTCAGAGATGTGACTCATTCTGCATTTAAAAATGAGTTACCCACATTCACCAGTGCCAAACTGCCTGCCTAGCCTGTGTGGCCTATTACCCCAACTACCTGTGCAGCTCCACTCTTTGTGCATACAAATGGCCAGTTAGCTGCATTACCGACTGTGCAAGTTCCCCATCTGCAGGCATTGAATGTCTGTCCATGCCAATAAAGCATGGAACTGTCTGTGGAAAAATTCACATGTCGAATTGTGAAGATTAGTCCCTGGAAGTATTGTTGAAGCATCAGGAAAATGAGGCTGCAGTGCCCTCTGCTGGGGAGGTAAAGAAACTGATAAAATTCAGCATTATCAAGATATCAAAAAATGGATACAGCAGTCAGAATTCAACACTGATTTTATTTAATGTACTTTGGACAGAATTTAATTTTTATTACTTATTCATATTAACCTAGCTGTTCAGGAAAAAAAATCACCACAGCTATTTGTATTCTATTCCTTTAGGGATTTTTTACTAGGGAAGGAAAGGTCTGGGCTTGTAATAATTGTGTAAAACCTTAGTCAGATAATGATTCACGTTTGTAAGGCACTTTGAAGATAAATTTGAAAGAACTTTTCCATAACGGTTAACGGGGATAAAAGCAATATGGGTCCAGAGACTTTAAATAAGATTTTATCGAACCTACTCTAAAAATCCTGCCGAATTTGACAGACAGAGCCTTTCTAGAATTCTGAAAACCATTCTATAGAATTTGATCAAGAATTCTATTCCTGTTCCAGAATTCTATTGCTTTGGTTACACACTATGTGGAGACATTACAATCCTCTACCGAGTTCGTTAGGACTTTCCTCGGAGGGAAATTATCAGAAAGCTTAAACATCAGCCTTGTCTTTTATGTGGAACTGCCCTGGTATGGCACTATTCGGGATCAGGTGAACTCCACTTATGTGTTTCTGCGCTTGGCAATGGCTTCTATTCTGTCTCTTAGGGTTCTTGCCCAGTCGTCTTCTCTCCTCAGTGTTGTGGACCTGGTCTCCATCGTGTTTAAAGCTAGTATATCGGGTGGAACTTCAGGAACAAGCTTTGCTCTGAGCACGGCATCCGGGAACTTTGCGGCTGAGGCGGATGCGAAGCAGCACCTGGGTCTGCTGTGAAAGAGAGAGGAACATAGGATGTCACGTACTATTAGTAGTTCTGGGGTCAGTTGGATCTAGGCCCACCCAAAATAAAAGGCCGCCCCCTCAGTAAAGGGGCAGAACCACCGACCCCAGGCTACCAGCACTGTCTGGGGACAATTAAAGAGAAATCAGGAGTGGGGTCAAAGGTCAATAATGAGGGAGCCAGAGGGGCACACTGAGCAGAGAACTCCAGACAGCACTCATGACTCCTCAAAAGTGTCTAGGGAGTCAATGGACAATGCCCCGAGGAACTCTGCCCGGAGGCGTCATCTGAGAAGGGAACAGAAATAGACCCCATGATTCCTCCTCCCAGTGTGATGGATGGTCGACCTGGCCAAGGCCAGGAGGAGGTTGACAAGAAGGTCCCGCAACTCTGTGGGGCACAGATGGGGTGTGATTGAAGGTGCAGGGAAAAGTGCAGCCACCACCTCAGTAAGAGGTTCAGAAGGAGCTGGGAGAGAGGCTGCAACCTCAGGCACCCATGCTGATGTGAGCCAGGATCTCTCTCCTGCCGCAGAAGGAAGCACAAATGCTGCTCTCAGAAGATCACCCGGGGTGTTAGCCATTTCCTGAAAGGAACCAGGCCTTCAATTAGTAGCTTCTTACTTGCCGAGATGGCAGTCTAACTGCTTGTAATGGTAGTGAACAGCCACGGCAGAGTGGGGACATAACAGGTAGCGATTATCTTCCCAACAGCGTCTCATCGCTTGAACAATGTCTTCGTCAGATGCTGAACATGAGCTCAGCACTTCAGAAAGCTGGAGAACCAAGGAGAGGGGAAATAATGGAAACAAAACCCCCAATGATCATACACAAAAACCCACAACAGAATGTACAGATCAATGTCAAATCATTTAAAAAATGTATTAAAAGTTCATTCTGTGATGCTATCTCTTGTATGTAAGGCCTTATTTGTAAGTATCATGAATGCAAGAGAGACGGGTACTTCTGTCAGTCACGTTGATATCATCATCAGAGTCAGTCCAGCCTATGAAAGTACATTGTCAGGGATCATTTTGTTCCTATGTACAAATAAAGCACATGCTACTGGACTGGGGTTTCTAGGACTGAAGGGGAATGTTTAAATCCCAACAAAATAATTGTCATTTTTAGAGAAAGGATTATTTGACAAGATACCTACGCACACAGGTTTTGTAAACACCTGTCTTCCACCACGCTACCTACATGTATCTACATTTTAGGCCTGAGACGACATGGCATGATCTCTTCAATACACTCACAATATTAATATTTATTCTGAAAACAGTTTTTTTTTTAATTGTGATAGAAAAGTATTCCCTAAACACATATAAAGAACTGACCTTTCTGTGCAAGTCTCCTGGGAGTGGAAGGTTTTTTGACGTGTAGAACTGTTCCATCAGAGTTTTAATCAAGCTGCCATCACAGTCCGAAAGCAGCCACAAGATTCTCTCCATATTGTAAGGTTCCTATAAAACACACACTACACACATGAGCTTCCGTCTACAGAGGATCAAATTCAGAATCTGGAGCACAGGTGATCTCTGGCTGGATACTTAGTGCGGTAGATACTACTATACCGCACAGGTGAGAACCTCTTGTGTGCTCAACGGGAACTGGAGATACTCAGCTACTTGCAGGCCTTGAATTTTGTGTCAAAATAAATAGGGCTGGAAAAATAAAGGAGGAATCTAGGTGGAGAGTAAGCCTGGGGTCCTGCCCTAGACTGAGGTTCCAGTAAGAGTCCAAGGGTAAATTAGCTATAGAGAGCACAGGAACCTCTGGAGGTAAACCAAAGATAGGCAAGCCGGTAGGGAGGTGGAGTAAGAGCCCTGGGAAACAGCAACAGAGTCCTAGATTGAACAGATCTAGGTTGCTAGTCACTGGAATTGAGGAGTGGGTGTGGCGGGGCTCCTCTACCAGCCACTGCCAAAGCGACACAGCAACTGGAAAAGAGGCTGCCTGAGATGACATACAAACAGCTTGTCCAACAGAATGTTGTTACCCCAGAACAGGGGGAAGATGTGGTGACCTGGCTAGAGGACAGGAAGAGGATTAGCAGAAATACGGACATCTTGGCAGAGACCCAGGATTTTTGAATTGCGCTCCAAGATGAAGAACATGGTCGACAACTCCACTTCTCAGGTACAATGGGACTTTCTACAACAGGGGAAAAAACTCGTCTTTACAAGGGACAGAAGGTGATCTGAAACTATGGAATGACCTATCTGGAACTACAGTAAAACCTCGATTTAACGGACCTCGATTTAACGGACTTCGGATGCAACGGACAAAATTTTTAAGAAAGTCCGATGCATCCAAAATCAGTTTGTCGAGGTCCGGCTGCCGGCTCCCCGCTGCCGCCCGGTTCCCTCAGTGCCTGGAGCCCCGAGCCACGAGGATCAAGCCGCGCTCCCCGGGCGGCAGCTGAAGTCGCGCTCCCCGGGCGGTGGCTGGAGCCGTGAGCCCCGGGGAGCACCACGCCTTGATCCCCGGGGAGCGAGCCCCTAGCCCCGGGGAGCGCGGCTTGATCCGCGCTCCCCGGGCGGCAGCTGAAGTCGCGCTTCCTGGGCGGCGGCTGGAGCCGCGAGCCCCGGGGAGCACCGCGCCTTCAGCCCCGAGGAGCGAGCCCCTAGCCCCGGGGAGCGCAGCTTGATCCGCCCTCCCCGGGCGGCAGCTGGAGCCGCGAGCCCCGGGGAGCGCCGCGCCTTGAGTCCCGAGCCCAGCGGGGACTGGGGCCGGGGTGCATGGGGGTCCAGGGCATGTTTTTTTTGTTTTGTTTTTGTTTAAAAAAAAAAAAAATCGGCGGCTTTTTGGCGGAGGGGAAGTACAGTAAAACCTCGAATTAAGGACTAATTGGGCAGGCTGGGTTTTTTTAAAATTATTAAATAACGGACTTTTGGGTTTAACGGACACCCAGTCGCCCGAATTAGTCCGTTAAATCGAGGTTTTACTGTACTGACCATCACAAATCTCCCCACCTTCTCCAAATGCCAGAGGTACTTCTCCAGCCCATCCTTGGTATTATAAACACAGAGCAGCAACATATAAACAACCCCAAAACAATCCCTACCAAAACACCACACTGCACGCACAACTCTCCCACTAGGGAGACAATCAGAGGGAGAATGAACCACACGTGACATGTCAGTCATATCACTGCATGCACTGAGTCACTGCACTAATGAGGGTGGTGTAAGAACCAACGTGGAACAGAATATGGATTGCAAAATAATTTTAATCGATGTATCAGTCAATATAGTATATACAATCTCTCCTTCTTAAGCAGACACGTACCTGAATATCCATTGCAGAAGCTAAAGTTGGTGTAACGCTCCCCGAGAATGAGAAATCGCCACGCTGAATTGCCCTGTGGATAATGTCGTTATTATTTACCACAGTGACAAGTTGGATTGGAAGTCCCATTTTCTGTGCGATATATCCAGCTAGGAAAGAAAAATTCAAAAATGTGGGCTTCAACCTCGTGATGAAATGCCCATAAAGCAGATTTACCAATTAAATCATTCTTCCTCTGTTTGTTCAATTTTATCAGGAGGGGCCAAAAATTATGTTCCATAATGCACTTCTATCTTTAATATACAGGTATAGCCCAAAGAAACTACAGCTCCCAGTATGCAATGCTCCATCTGAGTAGCCTCACAGCATGGTTGGTCCTGGAATCTCTGTGGACCCCACCATCATATTATGAGATGTAATGAAGAGAGGGGCCTCTGGAAAGTGCTTTTCATTCAAAGTGTGACCTTTGAACTCTTGGCAACATACTAATGCAGCTTCAGACAGATGTCCCTGAAATATCATGAATGCAACTTTTTGCATCACCTCTTGTATTGCTTTCCCAATAGATACGATTCCCCTAATGTTAAAAAGGACAGAATTGTAAAGCTAAGACAGAGCTGTTACCATGATTTCTCCGCCCATAGGATAAAGTTCATGTGCAATTGGATGTATAATGAGCTATGGGTACACACAGGCCAGATCAGTTGTATTACTACTTGACAAACTGGAGAAATGGTCTGAAGTTAATGAGATGAATAAGGACGAATGCAAAGTACTTCATTTAGGAAAGAACAATCAGTGGCACAAACACAAAACAGGAAATGACTGCCTATGAAAGAGTACTGCGGAAAGGGATCTGGGAGTCAGAGTGAACCATAAGCTAAATAGGAGTCAACAGTGTAACACTGTGGCAAAAAAAGCGAACATCATTCTGGGATGTATTAGCAGGAGTGTTGTAAATAAGAAACGAGAAGTAATTGTTCCTCTCTACTCTGCGCTGATTAGGCCTCAACTGGAGTATTGTGTTCAGTTCTGGGTGCCACATTTCAGGAAAGATGTGGACAAATTGGAGAAAGTCATAAGAACATAAGAACATAAGAACGGCCATACTGGGTCAGACCAAAGGTCCATCTAGTCCAGCATCCTGTCTACCGACAGTGGCCAATGCCAGGTGCCCCGGAGTGAGTGAACCTAACAGGTATGATCGAGCGATCTCTCTCCTGCCATCCATCACCCCCCTCTGACAGACAGAGGCTAGGGACACCATTCATTACCCATCCCGGCTAATAGCCATTTATGGACTTAGCCTCCATAAATTTATCCAGCTCTCTTTTAAACCCTGTTATAGTCCTAGCCTTCACAGCCTCCTCAGGTAAGGAGTTCCACAGGTTGACTGTGCGCTGTGTGAAGAAGAACTTCCTTTTATTTGTTTTAAACCTGCTGCATGCCAATTTCATTGAATGGCCCCTAGTTCTTCTATTTTGGGAACAAGTAAATAACTTTTCCTTATTCACTTCCTCCACTCCACTCATAATTTTATATACCTCTATCATATCCCCCCTTAGTCTCCTCTTTTCCAAGCTAAAAAGTCCTAGCCTCCTTAATCTCTCTTCATATGGGACCCGTTCCAAACCCCTAATCATTTTAGTTGCCCTTCTCTGAACCTTTTCTAGTGCCAGTATATCCTTTTTGAGATGAGGAGACCACATTTGTACGCAGTATTCAAGATGTGGGCGCACCATGGATTTGTATAAGGGCAATAAGATATTCTCCGACTTATTCTCTATCCCTTTTTTAATGATTCCTAACATCCTGTTTGCTTTTTTGATTGCCGCTGCACACTGCGTGGATGCCTTCATAGAACTATCCACAATGACTCCCAGGTCTTTTTCCTGATTGGTTGTAGCTAAATTAGCCCCCATCATATTGTATGTATAGTTGGGGTTATTTTTTCCAATGTGCATTACTTTACATTTATCCACATTAAATTTCATTTGCCATTTTGTTGCCCAATCACTTAGTTTAGTGAGATCTTTTTGAAGTTCTTCACAGTCTGCTTTGGTCCTTACTACTTTGAGCAGTTTAGTATCATCTGCAAACTTTGCCACATCACTGTTTACCCCTTCCTCCAAATCATTTATAAATAAGTTGAATAGGATCGGCCCCAGGACTGACCCTTGGGGAACACCACTAGTTACCCCTCTCCATTCTGAAAAAGTTCCATTTATCCCTACCCTTTGTTCCCTGTCTTTTAACCAGTTTTCAATCCATGAGAGGATCTTCCCTCTTATCCCATGGCAGCTTAATTTACGTAAGAGCCTTTGGTGAGGGACCTTGTCAAAGGCTTTCTGGAAATCTAAGTACACTATGTCCACCGGATCCCCCTTGTCCACATGTTTGCTGACCCCTTCAAAGAACTCTAATAGATTAGTAAGACACGATTTCCCTTTGCAGAAACCATGTTGACTTTTGCCCAACAATTTATGCTCTTCTATGTGTCTGACAATTTTATTCTTTACTATTGTTTCAACTAATTTTCCCGGTACGGACGTTAGACTGACTGGTCTGTAATTGCCAGGATCACCTCTAGAGCCCTTTTTAAATATTGGCGTTACATTAGCTATCTTCCAGTCACTGGGCACAGTAGCCGATTTAAAGGATAGGTTACAAACCCTCGTTAATAGTGCCGCAATTTCACATTTGAGTTCTTTCAGAACTCTTGGGTGAATGCCATCTGGTCCCGGTGACTTGTTACAGTTAAGTTTATCAATGAGTTCCAGAACCTCCTCTACTGATACTTCAATTTGTGACAATACCTCAGATTTGTCACCTACAAAAGACAGCTCAGGTTTAGGAATCTCCCTAACGTCCTCAGCCGTGAAGACTGAAGCAAAGAATTCATTTAGTTTCTCTGCAATGACTCTGTCATCTTTAAGTGCTCCTTTTGTATCTCTGTCATCCAGGGGCCCCACTGGTTGTTTAGCAGGCTTCCTGCTTCTGACATATTTAAAAAACATTTTGTTATTACCTTTTGAGTTTTTGGCTAGCTGCTCTTCAAACTCCATTTTAGCTTTTCTTATTACATTCTTACACTTTATTTGGCAGTGCTTATGCTCCTTTCTATTTACCTCACTAGGATTAGACTTCCACTTTTTAAAAGATGCCTTTTTCTCTCTCACTGCTTCTTTTACTTGGCTGTTAAGCCACGGTGACTCTTTTTTAGTTTTCTGGCGTTGTTTTTTAATTTGGGGTATACATTTGAGTTGGGCCTTTATTATGGTATCTTTGAAGAGAGTCCATGCAGCTTGCAGGGATTTCACTTTAGTCACTTTACCTTTTAATTTCCATTTAACTTTAATTTCCATTTCTTTCATAGTTCCCCTTTTTGAAATTAAATGCCCCAGTGTTGGGCTTCTGAGGTGTTATTCCCACCATAGGAATGTTAAATGTTATTATATTATGGTCACTATTTCCCAGCGGTCCTTTTATAGTTACCTCTTGAACCAGATCCTGCGCTCCACTCAGGACTAAATCCAGAGTTGCCTCTCCCCTTGTGGGTTCCTGTACCAGCTGCTCCAAGAAGCAGTCATTTAAAGTATCAAGAAATTTCATCTCTGCATTTCGTCCCGAGGTGACATGTACCCAGTCAATGTTGGGATAATTGAAGTCTCCCACTATTATTGGGTTCTTTATTTTGACAGCCTCTCTAATCTCCCTTAGCATTTCGTCATCCCTATCACTGTCCTGATCAGGTGGTCGATAATAGAGCCCTATTGTTATGTTCTTATTAGAGCATGAAATTACTATCCATAGTGATTCTATGGAACATGTGGATTCATTTAAGATTATTACTTCATTTGATTCTACACTATCTTTTACATAAAGTGCCACTCCCCCGCCCCCATGACCTATTCTGTCCTTCCGATATATTTTATACCCTGGAATGATTGTGTCCCATTGATTGTCCTCGGTCCACCATGTTTCTGTGATACCTATTATGTCAATATCCTCCTCTAACACGAGGCACTCTAGTTCACCCATCTTATTATTTAGACTTCTGGCATTTGTGTACAAGCACTTTAAAAACTGGTCACTGTTTATCTGTCTGCTCTTCCCTGGTGTGTCAGATTCTTTATGTGAAAATTTCTCATCTGATCTGGCCCCTCCTTTATCCTTTTCCATCCTTTCCTGTCTAGAACCTAGAGAATCTTTAACGACAGACCCTCCTGTAAGAGAAGTCTCTATCCGATCCACGTGCTCCTCTGCAGCAATCGGCTTTCCCCCATCTCTTAGTTTAAAGACTGCTCTGCAACCTTTTTAATGTTAAGTGCCAGCAGCCTGGTTCCACTTTGGTTTAGGTGGAGCCCATCCTTCCTGTATAGGCTCCCCCTATCCCAAAAGTTTCCCCAGTTCCTAATAAATCTGAACCCTTCCTCTCTACACCATCGTCTCATCCACGCATTGAGACTCTGAAGCTCTGCCTGCCTACCTGGCCCTGCGCGTGGAACTGGAAGCATTTCTGAGAAAGCCACCATAGAGGTCCTGGATTTCAACCTCTTTCCTAGCAACCTAAATTTGGCCTCCAGGACATCTCTCCTACACTTCCCTATGTCGTTGGTACCTACATGTACCACGACCACCGGCTCCTCCCCAGCACTACTCATAAGTCTATCTAGATGCCTCGATAGATCCGCAACCTTTGCACCAGGCAGGCAAGTCACCATATGGTTCTCCCGATCATCACAAACCCAGCTATCTATATTTCTTATGATCGAATCCCCCATTACTAACAGCTGCCGTTTCCTAATAATTGGAGTTCCCTCCCCTGGAGAGGTGACCTCTGTGCAAGGGGACACCCCTCCGTCACCTGGAAGGAGGGTCCCAGCTGTGGGAAGGTTTCCCTCTGCTCCCGTTGACTGCTCTCCTTCCCGAGGCCTTTCATCCTCCTCAACAGCACAGGGGCTGTCTGACCGGAGGTGGGACAAGCCTACGATGTCCCTGAAAGTCTCGTCAACATACCTCTCTGCCTCCCTTTGCTCCTCCAGTTCCGCCACCCTGGCCTCCAAAGCCCGTACACGGTCTCTGAGGGCCAGGAGCTCCTTGCACCGAATGCACACATACGCCACCCGCCCATAGGGCAGATAGTCATACATGCTACATTGAGTGCAATAAACTGGATAGCCCCCACTCTGCTGCTGGGCTTCTGCATAAAGTCCAGAAAAGAGCAACAAAAATGATTAAAGGTCTAGAAAATATGACCTATCAGGGAAGATTGAAAAAATGGGGTTTGTTTAGTCTGGAGAAGAGAAGACAGAGGGGACATAATAACAGTTTTCAAGTATGTAAAAGGTTGTTACAAGAAGGAGGGGGAAAAATTGTTCTTCTTAACCTCTGAGGATAGGACAATAAGCAATGGGCTTAAATTGCAGCAAGGGAGGTTTAAGTTGGACATTAGGAAAAACTTCTTGTCAGTGTGGTTAAACACTAGAATAAATTACCTAGAGAGGTTCTGGAAACTCCATCATTGGAGATTTTTAAGAGCAGGGTAGACAAACACCTGTCAGGAATGGTCTAGATCAGGGAATCTCAAACTCGAATCACCCAGAGGGCCACATGAGGACTAGTACATTGGCCCGAGGGCCACATCACTTGACACACACCCCTGCTGCCCCTAGCCCCACCCCCACTCCACTTCTTGCATGAGGTCCCACCCTTGCCACGCCTCTTCCCTGCCCCTATTCCAACCCCTTCCCCAAATGCCCGCTGCTGCCCTGCCTCTTCTCCGCCTCCTCCCCTGAGTGCGCGGCTCCCTGCTCCTCCCCCTCCCTGCTGGAAAGCACCAAGGGCTGCCAAACAGCTGTTTGGCTAAGGGAAGCACATGGAGGTAGGCAGAGGAGGGAGGATGCAGCATGCTGGGGTGAGGGGGAGCAGGGGAAGGGGAGCTTGGTGGGCTGCAGGAAATAACTCCCGGGAAGCAGGGGAGAGGCGCGGGGAGCTTGGTGGGTCACCGAAAATAACCCTATGGGCCACATTTGAGACCCCTGGTCTAGATAATCCTACTATGAGTGCAGGGGACTGCACTAGATGATCTCTCAAGGTCCCTTCCAGTCCTATGAATCTATGATTCTGTGTATTCGTATCTAATTTTAAATAACCAGATTCTCAGTATTTTCTCTCTCCAGTATGCAACTCATTCTGTTAATGAGTATTTTTAACATGGTCATCCCCATATTATCTACATATGGCACTACAGCACTGTTCTGGGTCTTGTATGGCACCAACAATGCTGTTGGTACTTAAATATTACTAATCGTGATTTAAGTGGCTCAGAAAAAAAACCCACAACCTCCCTCTTTATTGCAAGCCGGTTTTTGGTTTTAAAACCCAAAGAATGCCTCCCTTCCCCGCCCGCCCTCCCTCCCCCCCACCTCACCTGTGATATTTCCTCCAGCCCCTGTTGGCACAACTATTTCCACAGCCGGCAGTGGACTCATGTCCATGGATGGAGTGCATTGAAAGTAGGCATAGAAGTAGTGAGCGATCTGCACCATAATCCTAGACCAGTTGATTGAGTTCAAGCTCATCAGATTGTGTTTTTTAGCAAAATCTTCGTCATCAAACAATTCTTTGAGCGACTTGTCAATTTCATCGCTATTTCCATGAGCTGTGGAAAAGAGGAAGGAACAATCAGGCGTATTAACTGAAGTGTTGCTGAAATTAGTGAATGAGGCGTAAAATAGCTGTTTTCGCCTACTAAATAAGATCAGGGCCGGCGACAGGGGGGTACAACGGGTACAGCTGTACCGGGCCCCGGACTTATGGGGGGCCCCCTTAAATCCGGGGCGGGCCCGGTACGCAGCTGTACCCCCTTGTCGCCGGGCCTTTGAGCAAGGCGCGGCTCCGGGCAGCCGCTGCAGTGCTCATCAGCCCCCTCCCCCGGCACCCAGCAGCCTCCCCCCGTACCCCTTTGCTTCTCCCGGCCGGGCCACGCGGCCAGAGCGCATGCAGGGGTTGGGCCCCGCGGGCGGCGGGAGACCGGCCGGGGGGGGGGCCCCGCGGGCGGCGGTAGACTGGCCGGAGGGGGGGAGACCGGCCGGGGGGGGCCCCGCGGGCGGCAGGAGACCGGCCGGGGGGGGGGGGGGCCCGCAGGCGGCGGGAGACTGCACACGGGGCCCCAGAATTCCTGTCGCCGGCCCTGAATAAGATCAATAAGACTGATTATTCTAGCCATCGAACTGGAGTTGCGGAGCTGGGGTTTTGGTTCAGCTATCACAGATACAGAGGTCCAACAACAATATTTGGATCCAGATGTGGGTTCTGTTTCTGAATTACTCAGAATTCCCAACTTTTAAGGGTGTCTGAATCTGCAATTTTGGTTTGGACTCATCTCTAGGTTATTCCAAGGTCATAACATCAACTAGCGGCAGAGTGAGGACTTGAACCCTTGTCTTATGGCCCCCAATTCTGTTCAATATCTCAGAGTGCTGCCTGGGCCAAAGTGAGTCATGGTAGGGCCCTACAACATTCATGGTCCATTCTGGTTAATTTCATGACCATAGGATAGGAAAGTTAGTCAATGTCATGTTTTCAGATGTTTATATCTGTCATTTCATGATATTGTAATTCTTGAGCTCCCGACCCAAGAGGGGGTTGTGGGAGGGTCATAAAGCTGTTGTGGGGGTTTGTGGAATTGCCACCCTCACTTCTGTGCTATCTCCAGAGTCGAGGTCTGAAGGCATCAGCCCTGGAGCTTCCTGCAGCCAAGGGAGGTTTCTGGAGGTGGACGTGGGTCTGATTTCTCCCCAAGAGCAGTTGTTCAGGGGGAGAGTAAGTCCCATTCCTCACCCACCTGGCCAAGACTAGCAGTTGGAGCCTGGGGAAAACCCCCAGCTCTGCCCTTCCTCCTCCTCTCCAATAGCTAGATTTCACAAGGGAGGACTCATTTCACGGTCCATGACATGTTATTCACAACCGTGAATTTGGTAGGGCCCTAGTCATGAGCGATCCCTCTAAGAAGAAAACCCATCAGAACAACTCAAACCACCTACAAGGGAGGGGAAGACTGAGCCGAAAGGAGGATAAATTCTCATTCTTTAGTGCAAACCAGCGGTCTGTGTGGCACAGATAAATACCCATTCAGCTGCAGGGGAATAGCTTTAAAACTATGACTAGAAGAGAAGGAAACCGGGGCAGCTCTGAGTCAGCTGATGAACAATTCAAAAAAGTAAAGCAACTCCAACTAGCCTAGGGTGCTGAAAAGCAAAACACTGAAGTAAGAGTCATGCTGATCAGAGACAGGGGTGGAGCGTGAGGTAATACCTTTGATTGGACCAACTTCTGTTGGCAAGAGAGACAAGCTTACACAGAGCCCTTCTTCAGGTCTGGGAAACCTAATCAGACCTAAAAAAAAGTTCTGTGTAAATGCGAAAGATTTTCTCTTGCACCAGCTGAAGTTGGTCCAAGGTATCACCTCACCCATCTTGTCTCTCTAATACCCTAGGAACCACATAGCTACAACAATTCTCCATTCAAGTCATGCTGATTGATGGCCCAACGTGGTACACTCACAGCAGGAGCAGTGTGTAACACAATTTCCCCGAGACTTTCTACAGTTAACGGCCAGTTCCCATTGGGATTGACGTTATCATCATCCCAGCAATAGTATAAAGAAGATCATCCAATAGAATGCAAACCAGTAAACACATGGACATTCTCTTCGATCACCGTCATCATCTGCAGTTCTTGGATCTGGCTGCAGAGATCTTTGGGTAACAGAACGAAGATATCCATGTTGTTTTCCCCTCGCACACTTTCAATTGCCGAGCTGCCGGTATCTCCTGAAGTTCCTGTTTCACATGATAATAATCAAGGAGAAAAGAGTGATATCTATTCATTAAGATTTAATTAGAGACTGAAAGATCAGCCACATTTGTGTTTTCACACAGAAGAAGGGTGCACTTGTCAGTCTGGGATATTTTTGGATAGTGCCAGGTGTACGCCATTTAATACTGGAAAATGAACAATTCCCAATAGGCAAGTGTCTGCATCACAAACCACCACCACCAGTGGCACCTTTTGGGTCTCGGCAGAGGCACCACGGAATGAATGGATAAAGATGCTGTCTAGGTCAAGTGAGGCATACTGGCCACCCTGTTCTGGAGATAACTAGGATGTAAGCCTCCAGGGTTATCAATCCGGTTCCACTCTTAAGCACTAATAGGAGTGAATATATAGAACTTGCGAAAATACCCGGCATTGCTCGGGTCCGTCGGAGGTGGGGAGGGGGCAGGGAGCTGAGAGAGTGCAGGGTCCGTTGGAGGGGGGAGGGGGCAGAGAGCAAACCTGACACCCCCACCTCACCCCCCTGACCAAACCCGACACCCCCACCTCACTTACCCCTCGACCAACCCCGACTCACATTTTCACCCCCCCACCCAAACCCGTCACCCCCCTACCAACCCCAACACCCCCTGACCAAACACCCACACCTCATCCCCCGCAGACCAAACCTGACACACCCACCTCACTTCCCCCCCAAACAAACCCGACACCCCTACCTACCACCACAAACAAACCCAACACCCACACTTCACTTACCCCTCGACCAACCCCGACCCCCCTCCTCATTCCCCCAACCAAACCCAACACCCCCACCTTACCCCCCCACCAAACCCAACACCTCCTGACCAACCCCAACACCCACCCCTCACCCCTCACCCACCCCGACACCTTCCCACCCCCCCAGACCAAACCCAACACCCCTGGCTCACTTACCCCCCGACCAAACCCGACACCCCCACCACACCCCCCGACCAAACCCAACACCCCTACCTCACTTACCCTCAGACCAAACCCAACTCGGGTCCATCGGAGGTGGGGAGGGGGCAGAGAGCTGAGCGAGTGTGGGGTCCATTGGAGGGGGGAGGGGGCAGAGAGCTGAGCAAGTGCAGGGTCCGTTGGAGGGGGGGTATTATGACATCAGAACTATGTCACAGAGAACAGCAGCTGCCCAGCTGATGTGATTGGCCTTTAAATAATTTCACCCCTGGGGGGCGTCAGAGGTGAGATTTGAAAAATTTTCGACTCTTACCCTGATTAGGACCCTAAGGCCTCTAACTGTACCAAATTTCAAGTCTCTAGCTCAAACGGTGTGGAAGGAGTAAGTGAACGTACATACACGCATACATACACGCATACACCATTTGATTTTTATATATAGATAGATATAGCCCAGTGCTGTGGACCCACATAATGACCTTTGCACCATTCTGGTAGCCTCTGCACTGACATATATTCTGAGTACATTGCTCGCATCCATCTGTTTAGCTGTAACCTACCGACTAGAATAGTGACGTGCTTCTTCCTTTTCTTCAGGAAGTACTGTAAAAACTGTCCGGTGCAGGACAAAGACAAGTCCTTAAAGGCATAAGTTACACCATGCCAGAGCTCCAAAACATTCAACCCATTCTTCAGCCTGGCCAGATGCACAACATCCTTGTGCCTGAACCTCCGGAAGGCATTGTCAATCAGATCTGGAGGGAAGCAGTTGAAGGGGACTGTTAGAATAGGTACCAGGAATAAACCTCCAACACATCACCTGCATGATCATGGTTTGCCAAGCTCAAGGGAAATCTTTACTGAAAAACCAAAGACTCTCCAGTACTGCAGAGCTATGGAAGTGATAGACAGCAGCTCAATAATTACAAATTAAAGAGAGTCTGCTCCTCAGTGTAAGATAGCTCCACTGACTTTAACAGAGCCATGCTGATTTATACCAGCAGAGGGTCTGACCCAATCAGAACTATTTTAACAATTAAAACAAGAATCAACCAATATTGCAATGAACCGGGTTGGGTGGATGGTCCCCACTGCCCTCTAATGGACACAATGAGACTTTGGAGAGGTGCTATCTTAAAATCTAACTGTATAAATAGAACTGCACAGCTGTCTGTCGCTGACAGCTAAGGAGATGCTACTTTTACAGCAGGAGACTCCAAACTCTTTCCCCAGTGTTGGAGAGAAATCTGAGCATCCATGGAGTGCACCACAGTGACAGCTCTGAAGCAACATGAGGCCACCGATTTGTTACAAAGCGTCTTTACCAAAATCAACACCTGACTTCATGTTACATGCTTGTTTTGTGATCCATTTTGCTAGGGGAAAATATAGAACCAGGAACACCTGGCAGGGAGGAAGAATCAATTTGCCATATTTGCTTTTACATCTGTTTACAAATACACGTTATTTAAAACCGTCTGGGCCAAATTCTGACAGGGTGCTACCGAAAGGTAAAGAAAAACCACACACACCGCAAGAGAGGAAATCCTCCTTAATCCTGTCTACACCAACCAAAAGCCACATAGGGCTCCACAGGTCTTCTATGATAGGAGCCACAAAGGTGACAGAGCCTGTTTATCTTTTCCATGCCCGCCCTCTGATAGGCCAAAGGTCTCATCTGATACGCTCCCATATTCCTGAAGGAGTATTCTACATGGAACAGCTGTGTGGACAGGGGCTACAGCCGCCAGCACAAACGTGCCCAATACCACTCATTTTGCAGCGTTATACACACTGTATGTGCACCCACTTGCAGCAGAGATCTGCCTTCCGACAGCAACCTGGGAAACGACATTAGCCCTTTAAGAGAATGACATTTATAGACAGAGTCAGAATTTGGCCCTTTGTTTGTTTAAAGAGAATCTTCTGCTGGTCTTCAGAAGAGGAGCAGATCTCCAACCATCTAGTTTAACGACAAGACACACCAAGTGGATGAAACCATTGGGGGAGATAAAGGACATTATAATAACCATGGAGAGTCTGGCCACTAAAGTTGGCCACCCCCGCCCTAAGCCGGAGAAGGATCCAGAATTTACCAATGTGCATTGCCAAAGAGCCACAGTAACACGTCAGCAGCTCCCCTATCCCCAGTGTCTCCCACCCACCAGCAGCACTGCTGATCAGCAACGAACCCTCCATCGCTGCGCCTCCCACCCACTGCAATCGGCTGTTTGTGGCGTGTAGGAGGCTGGGGGGCGGGGTGTGTGTGAGGAACGAGGGCGTGGCAGACTCAAGGGAAGGGGCGTCTTGGGGGAAGAGTGGAGTAGGGTCGGGGCCTGGGGCAGAGCCAGGGGCTGAGCAGTGAGCCCCCTGTAGTACACTGGAAAGTTGGCACCCATAGCTCCAGCCCCGGAGTCAGTGCCTATACAAGGAGCTGCATATTAACCTCTGAAGTGCCACAGTTTGGCCACCCCTGACTAAGGGCCTTCACAGCTCCAGTGAGGATCAGGGTTATTAGGCTGATGGGTTAATACAGGATAAAACAACAGTCTCATCTAAGAGCTTTGCTACAAACAGAGCGAACCCTACAGCACGCTGCTTGGACGGCTGCCCGGTTTGCGTTTACCATTCAGCTCTTTCCGTGGGATTAGTTCAGCCGAGATGAAGAGAGAGCTCAGCTCTTTCACCAGCTCTGGGTAGGAGAAGGCACTCCACGTTCGCAGGGTGGGATAGTCCAGGGTAGGGATTTCCTGAGGCATGAAAAGGCCACCATCCGGCGCATAGCCAGAAAAGAGGGCGCCTTCAAAGTCAACGCTCCTGGCTTCTCCTCGAGTGCTGATGTACCTCATGTTTCCAGCGGCGCTGCAAGAGACGTGACAGTTACCCCAGGGTGCCCTGGGGGAGAAGCCTGGGGTACCACATGACAGGGAGACAGACAGACGGGTGTTTTCGGGATGCTGCTGTGCCCTTTACTGATCGGTGTACTGGAAACTGGGAACAAGACTGATTCATCAAGGCAACTAGTTCTCTGGAAGTGCAGCGGGGTATTCTCAGACCAGGACTTTCTGAGGAGATGAGAGGGACCCTGCATGTTCCCTGGGGCCTGGGAGATTTATTTGGGGAAGGAGAGAACTTATTTCTCTATAGAAACACTTCTCTTGGTATTGCTCCTGCCCACAGAGCGCCACTCCAGCACCTACTGAAGCCAGGGGGAGCTGTGGAGGCTCAGCATTTTGAGAATCTTTACCCGGAACATTTAGGTCTCTATAACGTTAGCACAGGCAAAACAGAAGATGGCACCACACCAGAGACCCAGGTGAGGGGACTGCCTAATGAGTTCAGAAGCCGGTGGAAATGAACTGGATCAGAGAGACCCTGCTTACAGCCTGCTGGGGGACCACATTTGCACTGTAAGAGATGGACACTGAAACACAGCTCCTTCTAAACATGACGCTAGCACAAGGCCTAGGCCCACTGTCTGAAGTCAATGGCCAGATTCCCACTGAATGCAACAGGAAGAGAATTCAATAGCTTTACTACAAGATTTGCTGTGGGAATTATTTTGGGCAAGTCCTATGGCCTGTGCTATTGTAGTGACCGGAAGAAATTGTGACGGGCAACCACTAGGAGGTGTAGTTACGCTTCTGAGTCAACTCCAGGAGAGGGCGTAATGGTATCATCAGCCTTGAGCTTCTGCTATCTGTGTGTTTGGGAACGGAACCGTTCCCAGCTGTGTGAGTGTTTACCCCGTCTGTGTGAGAATGAATGCGTGGGAAACTAAATGGGGAAACTGAGGCAGGACAGCGTGTAACCAATCAGCTTGTTGCTTGCAAATGAGACATGAGTATGTATGAGATGCAAATGTGTGAGTGTATTTAAGCCCACTCCAGTATTTTGCTGTGGGCTCTTCCAACCTAGCAATGGCTCTGAAGTGCTAGGTACCCCTTCTGCGGTCGCGCTGATCAGAATCGGGCCCCTCAGCGCCTATTCAAGGGATCGGGCCTTCCAATAAACTCATCTACTTTCTACAACCACGTGTGTGTGCCTTGTCTCGCAAAATCCAAAGTACCTCACAACAGCTATGCAGAAGGTCAAACTAGATAATCACCTGGGTCCCTTCTGGCCCTGGAACATATCAGGGATGTAAAATATTAACCAGTAGGTACTTGGCCCGCCGACTCCAGCAGCCCCGTGCCGGCTGGCCTGCCGACCGGCCAATCCCAGCCGTAGCCGCACCAGCCAGATCGGTCCCAGCCATGCCGACCGACCAACCCCAATCTCACCAGCCCCTCTCCCCTTACTCAGTTAACCATTTAGACAATATAATTGTAATTATCCAAACAGTTCACTTTTTCAATGATATTTTACATCCCTCGAATGTGCGAATGCCCCCGAATCTCAACTTTCAGTGCAAAATCAAAGTGTTTAGCGATCACGTTGGTGGATTCAAGCTGGAAAATGTGAACACTAAAGACTTTAAAAATACAGCACATAAAAGAGCCTAAACTCATTATTTTTTAAAAAATCTCCTGGTTGTTCAAGAGGCCTGGATCATGAGATTCAATTTTGGGGGTGACAACATTGTACACAGTATTAGACTGTAAATAATTGGGTGCAGGGACTGTCTATTTGTTCCAGGTCTGTACAGAATGGGTCCATGACTGGGACTCCTAGGTGCACCACTGCAATACGAATAATAAGTCATACAGTGTAGGAAAACCCAGGGCTTTCCAATTCAGGCCGGCAGCACTGGAAGAAGGAGGTGTCCCCCCCGCAAAAGCTCTCTGTCAGAGCAGGGTGAGATTTTTTTCAGTGAAACTTTTTTTAGTTTTTCGCCAAAAAAATCCAGAATTGGGTCAACTAGAACGTTCCCAAATTTGTGTTAAATTCACCAGATTCGTTCAGTCCGGGGGGAAATTCTTGGTGTTTTGAGTTTTTTTAATTCAAAATTAGGTTTGATTTCAAAATCTCCTTCAATTTCCTTTGGGGGGGGGGGGGGACAGTTTAAACAGCTGGAGAATGGAGACTCCCACCCGCTGGAGGGCCCCAGAACGAGCCTGGCCAGAGACCCCAACCCGCAATGACCAGCCGCGCTCTGCTACGCCAGCAGGGGGCGCGCTCGCCCTGTTTGCAGCGTTTTGCCCCCTGTCCACACCAGAAGCAGCCGCCCCGCTGCATCCAAAGCGTCTCCCAGGGGCAGCGTCTGCTGGCCCCAGCCGCGGAACCCCCCCCCCCTCCCCGGCCTGCAAATCGGAGCCGGTCACCGCCCGGCGCTCTGCAGACACGGGAGCCGCTGGCCCCAGCAGGAGGCGGGAGTCCAGATAACAACCCCCCCTCCGGTCAGTTACCGGCTTCAGCCCCTTGGCGCTTTGGAAAGCGGCCCCTGATCCAGCCCATCCCGGAGCGGGGACGCGAACCCAGCCCCGGCCGCGGAAAGCGACGCCCCCTCGCCGAGCAGGGCACAGAGCCCGAAGCGCCAGGGCTTGACTTACTCGTTAGCAAGGCACCAGCCACCCAATGCACCAGCCGGCTCCGCTCCGGAACCGGGCAAAAGCGAGCGCCCCCCGGCCTGCCCAGGGAGCTTTGCTTTATTTGCCAGTCAATAACAACCCGCTGTGCAGGCAGCAAGCCAGCCTCTGCCTGTGTGTGCTCCCTGAAAACACTCCCCGCTCCAACTCACATGGGGCCTGCGGGTTCCTCTGGAAACAGGACTCCAGTTGTAAGTCAAACATCTGCCTAAGGAACCTCTGCAGTGCACTTCCCTCCCTCCCGAGATCGCTGGACTTGTTGCAGAGAGTAATGAATAAACCTACACATTCCCTCCCGGGGGGGGGGGGATAAGGTAAACCACTAAAAATCCACATTGTATAGATGGGGAAACTGAGGCACAGAGCGGTTATGTGACTTGCCCGAAGTCAGACAACAAGCTGGTGGCAGCGTCAGGGCGAAACCCCAGCTTTCTTAGAGCCCCTTCCGCTGCCTTACCCACAAGACAATCCTTCCTTTCTTCCTAGCTTCTTTTTCTTGCACCAGTTTATATAGGTTTGTTTTTACACGGCTGTATTTTGGGGAGAAGGTGAGTATAGAACAGATGCTTCAGTGCTACAAAGTGAGCTGCACACTGGATATTTGGAAAAATGCACTCCCAAGTCTGACATTACTTTCCCTCTGTGTGTATGTATGTATGTGGGCATGCGGACCAGAGAGAGACACACACAGAGAGAATTATTGACCTGCAAATACTTCTGATTAGCCCACAGAAAGTAGAGAGGAAATTATTCCACAATCTCCATGTAACGTGCTCAGCTGCTATTGCAAGGTGTATAACATAAACATCTCCATAGATAAATAAATGTGTTTAATCACATCTCCCAGTGAACTATGAATGCGCCTGGCACAAACAGTGTGGGGCTTACTTGGCCACTGCTATCAGAAGTCCTTATACCTTAGCTGTTACCTCAGGCATCACTAGATGATAAGTACTTAGGGGCCGGGATCTTGTCTATGTTTGGTCAAGTGCTCTGAACAATAACACATTTGTAACTAAGGGAATCCACATGTATTGAAGAAGTAGATCATAAACTCTGCATAAGGACATGTGTTGTGCTACACACAGTATTTATTTAGCTTATGGTTCAGCTGTCATACAGGAATAACCGAGACAGGGACATCCTTGGTACATACAAAGACAGCTCTGGATCACCCAAGGTTTCACCAGAGAGAATCTCCTACAGTCTATTTCCAAGAGCTCATACAGTGGACTGTAGAAACCATTTTACACATAGTCGATCTTTTAGGCTAAGATTCAGTGTAGGTGGCCGTGAACTCCGCTATCCCTGGAGCCGACAGCCAGCTGCAACTGGACATTGTCATCACCAATGAGAACCAAAAGAAGATCCTCACGGTGGACGTCACAGTGTCCTTCGCGAACAGGACCCTGGCTTTCTACAAAGCTCAAGCTTGAAAGGTGGAGAAAATACACCCCTCTGGCCGACACTTCGAGAGCTAGGGGGTTACCAGGTTCAAACTCACACTCTGATCGTCGGAGCCCTGAGCACATAGGACCCAAGCAACAAGCGAGTGTTGCGGGAATGCAGAATTGGTCAACGCTACACTTGGCTGACGCAGCAACTCATGGTGTTGGATGCCATCAGGTAGTCCAGTGACATCTACCTAGAACACATCACCGAACATCGGCAATACCAGAAGAGATGAGCTGGGATGCCAATGAGAAGCGCAGTCGGGAAAGTAACTGGAATGCTTCCCTGAGGGATTGTATTTTCTAATAACCTATCCTAAATTCTCAATTAATGAGGGACAATCTTCACTCATTGCTATATTTGCTTTTCACACCCAACTCTCTGTATAACTTTTCATGAGTGATGTGCTTGGATATTGGACGCTAATATCTAAACTGCATTGTTACATTTATTAACCTTCATTGCAGATTATGTACAATATGTATTCTATGACTTTTAAGACAAACATTGTACTTTTGGATACTTTAAGCATTATACCCAGATGTACAGACGTGCTTTCCTTAACCTGAGTATTAGATCATTTTGACATTAGCTTTAATTAAAAAAAACATAAATCAGTTTAGCATGTGATATGTTCTCTGTCTGTGACTCTGTGCTTCCCTGATTGATAGGGAGAGTCCCAATTTTGGGGTCTTTTTCTTATACAGGCTCCTATTACCCTCCACCCCCATCCCGATTTTTCACATTTGCTGTCCGGTCACCCTATTGATTGGTCTTAACAGAGAGTTTCCACCTCTAATTTCTACTATTCTATGTTTTTGAGAAAAATACTCCTTTTTTTCTATAGGATCAAGAATCGAGATAATGCCACCTTGTTGTGAGCAGCAAGCACGTGTCTGATCGGTGTCACCATATATCAGCCCAAGCCCTGCTATTGCACCTAATGGGACTTCGACCCAGAAAAATCAGATCCAAAGATACAAAGCAATGCTGATAAGAACTACAATTGAGTCTAAAGCCTCAGTCCTGCAAACACATACCGTATGCATGTACTTCATTTATGCACATGAGTAAAGTTCAGCACAAGAACAGAAGTTTGCAGGATTAGAACCTAAAAGAGCAACGGGGTTCATCTAGCTGCCTTGGTCATTAGTGCTGTGATGTTACAGAATAATTAGAACTGCAAGAAAGTTCTGCTCTAACGGGCTGTCTAGTCCTTCCCTGGCACAGTGTGGTAGAAATAGTTTCCTAGCTGTCATAGATCTTAAGGCCAGAGGAGACCACTTTGATCATCCTGTCCTGCATAATACAGGGAGAGAATTTCACCCAGGAATTCCTGCATGGTGCCCAGAAATTTGTGGTTGCATGAGAGCATCTCTTTTAGAACAGCATCCAATCCTGATTGAAAGACTCCCAAGATATGGAGAATTTACTACATCCCTTGGTAAGCTGTTCCAATGGTTAATTGCCCTTGAGTTAAAAATGCGTGGCTCAGTTCATGGTTCCTGAACCATTGTTTTAGATTTATAATGCACCAAAAAGAGGCACTCTAGATGCTTTTGGCCACTGGGGGAGGAGGAGTGAGGGTGCAGTGCAGTGCGAGGACAGGTAGGGACTCGCCTGCCTTAGACCTGCAGTGCCATCGACTGGACTTTTAATGGCCTCGGTATTCCGGTTGAAAACCGGACACCTGTCAACCCTAATTTCAGACTCAGTTTGCATTTCTATACTGGTGCATGTACCAGTGCTTCCCATTAAAAGTAGGCAGGAGTTAAATCGATTGCAGTGCTTTGCTGATTACAATCTTCTGTACGTACAGAGCACCAGCCCCAGAAGCATTTAGTTGCTGTTAGGCATACGTAGCATTTTAAATACTGCATTGGCTTTCGTTAAGATGGATTTGATTGGTTAGGTCCCTCCATCCTCCAGAATCATCTAGGCTAGGGCATGGCTACACTAGCGGGGGTGGGGAGGTAGAACTAATGTACACAACTTCAGCTACACTATTCACATAGCTGAAGTCGAAGTACCTTAGTTCGACTTACCTGGCTGTCCCCACGGTGCTGGGTCGACCACGTCAGCTCCCCCGTCAACTCTGCTTACTCCTCTTGCGGAGCTGGAGTTCTGGAGTCAATGGGAGTGATTTTGGGGATCGATTTATTGCGTCTAGGTGAGGCACGATAGATCGATCCCCAATACATCGAACACTACCTGCCAATCAGGCAGGTAGTGTAGCCCTACCCTCAAGGCAAAGTTCAGGGAAGGAAGGAAGGAGCAAGGTTGGGGATGGCTAATGAATGGCAACTTTCCCCTTGGAGATTAGGTTGAGTGGAACCACAAACGCCAAGCAAACCAAACATCTGTCAACCCCAAAGAACAGACACTGCAGGGCTCAAATCATGTAACCCACAAGAACCAAACCCAAAGGACTCCATAGTCTTTATTCACAGCAACTTGTACTATTCTTATTCAACACTAGGTGGCAGCAACCTCTACTTCCATACACAGTGCCATGAGGGGCTAGCATTTTGCTATACTTATTTTACACATTGCAAACAATGAAATGCAGGTCTGGCTAGCTATTCATCATACAGATCCTTTTGTCCCCCTAACCAGATTCTGTTAGAATTATGCAGGGCATTTCTTTGGGCAGAGATGGTTTATTCGCCACCCTGTAAATGATAAAATTTTGGGGAGCAGGGAGTGATTCTGCCCAATTCCCCCCCCCCCCGTCCCTTTTAGTTCTCTTCAACCTTCAAGGTCTGTATTGTTCTGACCCTACCAATGATAGTTCTGTCTTTTATGTCATCTACAGTGTGCACGGAGGGAATACAGCACCTACAGAACAGAGGGGTGCCTGCATGCAGATTTCCCCTTAATGATCCAGCCGAGCTCTTCCACAGCATTTTAGAAAGGAAGTACAGTAGACTCCCGATTATCCAGGACTGGATTAACCAGAAAGTGGATTAACCAGGATGGCAAATAAAAATACGTGCAACTCGTAGGACTGACTCTGGCTTTGCTGCCGCTCCAAGCACACACAAAAAAACCCTACCAGGGCACAGGAAAGCCAGTGAACCAACACCCCCTCCCCCCGGCGCAGGGTGGCTGATGAACCAACCCCCTCTCCCCATATTTCCTATGGATGGTGATTAGCCGGGATTTTATTAACCAGAATTATTTGATTCCCTATCATCCTGGATAATCGAGAGTCTACTGTAGCATTAACCTCATTTTTACAGCTGGGGAAACGGAGGTACAGGGCAGTCACACGGCAGCACCTGCAATAAAACAAAGCTCTCGTCTTCGTTTAGGTTCCCAGCCACTAGGCAGCGCTGTCCCAGCTTTCAACCACACACTCGGGCTTCTCAGAGATTTCTCAGGCCAGCCTCCAAATTCCCAGGCCTTTCCGGGCTCCCTGACAGGAAGGCGGGTGGAGCAGGAGAGCACGGGAATGGATCCGGAGGGCTTGATCACTAGCAGGCTGAACGTTAGAGGTGGCAGTGAGATGCCTTCAGTGGGAGCTGCGAGTCCTCACCCCTCACGGCTCGAAGCCGTGAATGAATCCCTGCTTTTGGGGAGCGCCACGTCCACCGCCGCCGGCTGCTGCCTCGCTCTCCAAACATGCTTTGACTCTGGGCTCGGATACCACAGGCCAGATCCCACAATTGGTGGAGCTCGGCATCAATAAGACTCTATGGAAGCCAGTGGAACAGCACCGGGTTATGCCATCTGCAGAGCTGTCCCATAATGTATAACTGGCAATTTCCCTCCCCAGGAGCTAGTTAGTTTGTTCTCTTCCTGGGTTGGAAGATGCACCCCCTGCTAGAGAAAGGGACGTTCTCTGTGCTAACATAGGCAGGCTGATGTTTGCACACACAAGCACCTGTTGCCAGCTAATGACTTATGAGCGCCTCCGCCCAGACTGGTTCGGTTCAAACAGTTCCCGGGTTTGGGAGGCTGGGAAGGTGTCACAGCTGCACGGCTGCCGTTTTCTGGCGCAATTCCTCCGTACGCCTGCCTCACCCTTCAGGAACTTTCCTGAACGTTGTGACCCTTTCTCAGGTCATCAGGTGCCTTGTACCTGTCCACAATGCCCTGCACTCATCGACAGCTGCCCTAGTGCATCCGGGGGGGGGAGGGGGAGGGCTGGAGGGAGGTTGTCGGACGTTCACCCTATTTCTCAGAATGCCCTTCTGGTCCCACAATAATTTTCAGGATTTTCTCCCACAGCCCCTTGTTGGGGAGCAGTGCTGGGAACTGTGGAATGGGAAACCCACTACAGTACCTGAGTGCTGTGTACTATTTGCAGATACTAGGACAGGTGGGTCCAGGCCCACACAAACCTAAAGCCCCCCCCCCCAACTATGGGGTAGGAACCACTAAGCCCAGACCACAAAGTGCTGAGTGTGGACACGCTGAACTGAGCCAGGCTAGTCATGTAAGTGCAACGGGTGCTAGAAACCCGGACTTGTAACATTTAGCCTTGATTCAGAGCCATTTTTGAGTATGGACAGGGCTGGAAGGAGCTGATGGAAAGGCGAGCAGGATCCCAACAGCTGTGTCCATCTAGGCATAACCAACGTTACCCACTCCCCTTGGTGGGATAACTCAGACACTGACTTTTCCCTCCTCTTCGATTCCTCACTACAGGAGAATCTGGGGGTCGCCAGAACTGAGAATGCAGCAGCTTTAGTTACACTGGTATCTTTGCTTTCACCCAGCCTTCGTTCTCCTGTTTCTCTTTTTTGTAGTTAAGACGTAAATCCAGGTCCTGACCACTTGTGGGATTCAAGTTCCCATGGCACTTTTTCTGAAATAAGGGGTGTCACCTCTGTTATTCTGGCTAAACTCGGGGAGCAACATTGTCCCTACCTCAGCTCCCCCATCAGTTTTGTCTGGAAAAAGAGATTCTCCGCTTCCTGTCCTAATTTGCGGTGTAATGTTGCTGTGAGGTGCACAGCTGCTTTATTCCCTCCCCTCCCCAGAGGTGGCTGCATTTCATGGGTGGGAGAAATCAATCCCATCCAACACTTTTTCCTGTTGTGGGATCTAACTCAGTGTTGTTTAAAACCTTCAGATAAAGTTTCTGTAGACATGTAAAATCAGAGGGGCCTGATTTTCAATGATGAGCCCCCGTCCCCATTCCAGTGGAAACTGCAGATACTAGAAAATTGGTCACCTTCTTAACACAAAAGAAGACAAGGGCCCTGGCCCAAAAAGCTTGCAATGTTTTCCCCTTTGACAGGCATGCCTCGGCACAGGGGCTACAACCCCCTAAGCCTCCCCCCTCAGCTAAGTGCTAGTTAGTTAGATGTTAAACCCCCCCAATTAAAAGCAAACAAATCTTAATAGAAAGTAAATAAACAGATGATTCACTGGTCTATCTACTCCAGAGTGGTATTTCCTCTGGTTCTATCTGAGACGTAGACAGGCTGGAAGATTCTGTGCATTTGTATCTAAGGTTATAGGGAACTATTATGTGTACAATGCCTGTCAGAACACTAGGTGATTACTTGGGCTAGCTGGATTAAAGTTAGCTCCGGGATGTCTCTGTGTGTAGCTATACCCTCTGGATCATGTCACCATGCACCCTTAATCTTCTTTTAATGCCTTTTTATTGATACATTTATATGGATATATTATTAAATTTGCAAACAAACCAAAGGGCACAAAACTGCCCTTTTGGCCTGACAAATATACATCCCCTCTTCCAGATAGAGTGTGTGTTAAAGAATGACTATTATCTGACAGGGGCTCAGAGATAACATTTCCACGTAGGTGATATTTTCCCACTTCCTCCCCAATTGTTCTGTATTTTGGAGGGCAATAGTTAAGCAGGCCAAAGATCACTGCGGGGGAAAAGACAAGCTGGCAGAATTTGAAAGAGGAGTCAAGTCCTTTCATCTCCGCTTCTCGCTGTAGAGGCTCAATGCAGAAATGAATTTCACAATAGCATCCAAGGCACCACGGCCTCCGGTTTTGTTCAGTAGAGCAAAGTGCAAGACACCGTTGTGGAGATGGAGGTCACAGGAAACATGAGGGCGAGGTTGTGCAACTCTTACTCCCGTCTATGGGACTGTTTGAGTGGGTTAAGGGTTCACCAATGGAAGGGTTGCACAACCCAGCCCTAAAAGTCTGGTAATTAAATTAAAATGCAAGGGCCAAATTTGATCTCAAGAGCTGTATGTGCATGTGAATGGAAATGAATGGGGAATGCCTCTTGGGCCCTGTGCCCCAAACCAGGGAGAAAAGGAGAGTCCAATAGTCTAACACTTGGGAGACCCCAGGGCAATTCCTTGCTCTGCCATAGACTAACTTTATAAGCTTGGGCAAGTTACTTCATCTCTGCATGTGTCATGTCCCTCCCTACAAAATGCGGACAGTAGCACTTTCCTACCTCAGAGAGGTGTTTTGAGGAGAAATATGTTCAGTAGTGTGGGGTGCTCAGATCCTCGTGAGGGGCTCCATAGATAGACAACAGAGCACGGTTTGCGGTTGGAAATGGGGTGTTCCCATGCAAAGAGAGGACATGGTACAAGTCATCTTTATCCATACAGCACCTTTTAGGTCATGCTCTCTCCCAAGTGACATCCAGAAGGAAAATAATTTGATTACTAACACTCGTACATTTAATGATAGTGATTAATAACCGTAACCACTTAATAGTAGTTAATGACTATAATTATGCAAGGCTTAAAAGGAAGACTTCACATGTACAGCCCCAATTCAGGTCTAACTTGCCCCAGTGCAAATGAGGAGTGACTGCTGCAGTTCCTCCAGTTGCATTGGAGTCAAACTGGTGTAAGCGAGGTGACAATCAAGCTAATGACCAGGGCTGGGTGCAGAGCTGACCCTCCTGAATTAGGGTGCCAATATAAATCGGAACCTATTATTCTTTATTACATTGTGTTGTGGGAGCACCTAAGAGCCCAGATATGGACCAGGACTCCATGGTGCTGAGCACTGTACAAACACAGACAAAAACACGGTCTCTGCTCCAAATCCAGGTGGAGCTTGGGAAGATCCCTACTCATGACAGCAGCGATGCTCCCAGCACATGAAGTCCTGGAGTCGCCAAGTTTCACTGAATATCGGGTAGTACACAAGACCTTAACAGCACAGTTATGCCAGTTACATAGCAGGGAAGAGGATAAATTAGGGCTAGATCATACATTCAGATGCAGAGAGTGAGCAACTTCTGTGCTCCCCAAAGCGCAGAGATTGCACTTGTTGCTGACCCTTGCTCATATCTCCTTATTCCCCCACACCCTTCTGCACCCTCATTAAGGAAAAGAGACAATCTGGCTCTCACTGACTAGCCATGCATCATGGTGGTTCATTGACACTGATCTGTTCCAGCTTCTCCAAGATCCTCTGCAATTGTCACAGGGTGCTTCACAGACAAGACCTTCTCCCTAGGAAAATGCCACTGTGCCCTGTAAAATGGGCCCAGGCTGATTCCAAGCGGAGTGTAACTCCAGAGGTCACACTATGGATCAGATTCCGCATTAGGATTAAGGCCTGGCCCAACAAGGGCAGGTTTTGGGAGGGCCCATGTCACTCAAACATGAGACCATAGAATGCTTCAGTCCCTTTCCCATTGATTGGCGGAACAAAACAACCAGGTGAAGCTGGACCACCGCAAAGTCATGATCTTCTCCCTGCGTGGTGACATCAAGTTGTGTCACTGCCCCACAGACCCAGTACTCCCGAAGTAAATGAAGGGCTCTCACTGCAGAATCAGGGCCAGCCCCAGGGAAGTCAGAACTGTTCTGTGAATGTCAGGACCCCGGCATCTCCACCCCAACTCTCAGTGGCATCCCACCGCCGCAGATGCTAAAATCAGCTAGGCAAATCTATAGGACGCTGGAGGATACAAGAGAATACCCAGCAACCCTGAATACACACATTTATCCATTGTTGGATGCAGGGTTGTTGTAGCTGTGTCGGTCCTAGGACATGAAAGGGACAAAGTGGGTGAGGGAATATCTTTTATTGGAGCAACTTCTGTTGGGGAGAGAGATGAGCTTGGGAGCTAACACAGAACTCCTCTTTGGGTCTGGGAAACACCTTGAATGGTCTCTTGAAATATGGGTTAACTACTTACTCCAAACAATCTGCTCCACCTCATGTTTAGCTGTGACACTCGGAGTACGTTTCCCAGAGCTGTAGAAGAGCTCCGTGCAAGCTCAAAAGCTTGTCTCTCGCACCAATAGCATTTGGTCCAATGATAGATATAACTTCACCCACCTTGTCACAGTCATCCGTTGTAAGAGGAGGGAAGATTCTCCAGGAGAATCTCCATTTGAGGCCATTGACTCTATACTTCTGCTTTCAAGTATAAGCACTGGGTAAGCAGAAGCTACAATGTTAAGATTTGGTGTGACACACTGTTTGGGTGAAATTCAGCCCTGTTCACTGTGAGCCAGCATAATGGCTACACCCTGCATACATCCCCTTTAAGTTTTCAAAATAGGGACCTACGTGGTATCTAGGGACTGGCCTTTTGCACAGGGGTGAATTTTACCCCTTAGGAGCATTAATCACTGAAGTAAATCATGTTGCAGCCTTCTGAACAAACTGCTGCGCTTGCAGGGATTTATCAGGCAGCTGATAATGATGTTATCTAATCTAGGAAATATACATCAAGGACAGGCATTCGGTAATTACGGTGAAATCAAACAAAGATATTGATACAAGAATCCCCTTATTAAGAGCTTGTCTATTCCTGAATAACACCCTGCGTGGAAGCTTTTTCTTACGGAATCAGGCTGTTCACACATGTAATTCAGGAATACCTATTCCACTTTAAATTCATACTCTACGTTCTTCTGGAATAACTTTCATGTATAGCTAGGCCCTGAGACAGAGTTAACTTAAAGGAGACCGGCAAAGAAAAAGAAAAGATATTGGACTTGTGCCATTTTATGCTTCTGTATCAAACTGGTAATGAAACCCCAAGTCGGAAGCATTTCACCAGGTTTGGGGTTCTGCCCTTTACATTTCTTACAAATCCACTGGTGACATCCTCTAAAACATGAGAGGCAGTATTCTCTAGTGGTAAGAGCATTGGCTTGGGACTCAAGAAATTTGAGTTGTAATGCTGGGTTTGGCCCTGGATAATCTTGGGCAAGTCATTTTGCCACTCTCTTCCTTAGTTGCCCCATCTATAAAGTGGGGTAAATCATAGAACTGTAAGGCTGGAAGGGGCCTTGGGAAGTCCTCTTGTTCATCCCGCTGTGCTGAGTCAGGATTAAATATACCTAGACCATCCCTGACAGGAGCTTGGTTAACCTGGTCTTAAAAACCTCCAGTGACTGGGATCCCACAGCCTCCTTAGATAACCTGTTCCAGTGCTCAACTACCCTTCTCACTAACCTAAATCTCCCTCTCTGCAAACTAACCCGATAGTGTTTTGTCATATGCTCAGTGACCATAGAGAACAATTGATCACCACTCTCTTTACCTCCTTTTCCATATCTGAAGACTGTTCTCCTCCTGTCCCCGTCTGCCTTCTCTAAACCAACCGTGCCCAGTTCTCTCAACCTAGCCTCCTGGGTCAGGGTTTCTCTAAACCTTTTATCATTTTTATTGCTCTCCTGTGGACTCCCTCCAATATGTTCATGTGTTTCTATGTACATCCACACAGCAGCTAGGAGCCTGCTTGCGTGCTACCTCTGCTTGAGCTAGTGTGCTAAGAATAGGAGTGTAGCCAGGGATAGCACAGGTGGTAGCTTAGGCTAGCCACCCAAGGACAAACCCACCTGGATGCCCACAGCCACTTACCCCGGCTACACAGCTATTTTGAGTGCACTAGCTCTAGCAGAGAGCTCATGTCTGTCTACTCAAGCTAGGAAGTCCGCTCCCAGTCGCAGTGTAGCTGCACCCTCGGTGTGCATCCAAAACTGGCCACAATACTCCAGCTGAAGTCTCACCAGTGCCAAGCAGAGCAAGACAATTACCTCCCCCCGTCTTACATACGACACTCCTGTTCATACATCCTAGAATGGCGTTTGCCTATTTCATTGCAGCATCACGTTGCTGGCTCATAGTCAATTTGTGATAACCACTATAACCCCCAGATCCTTTCCAGCAGCGCTACTGCCTACCCGCTTGTTCCCTATGTTGTAGTTGTGCATTTGGTTTTTCCTTCCCAGAGGTAGAATTTTACACTTGTCATTATTGAATATCATGGTCCTGATTTCAGACCAATTCTCCAATTTATCAAGGTCATTTTGAAGTGTTATCCTGTCTGCCAAAGCACTTGCAACCGTCCCCTTCCCAAGCTTGGTGTCATCCATTGACCCCTGTAGGGCCCCTCTTAAAACGTCCATCCCGCGTGACAGCAAACCATTCACAACTACTCTTTGAATACGGTTCTGCAAACGTTGTACACCCACCTTATAGAAATTTCATTTACACCATATTTCCCTAGTTGGTTTATGAGAAAGTCATTAGAAACAATATCAAAAGCCGTACTAAAGTCCAGGTATATCACATCCACTGCTTCCCTCCTATCTATTAGGCTGGTTACCCTATCAAAGAAGTAAATTTGAATGGTTTGGCATGATTTGTTCTTGACACATCAGTGTGGCTATTACTTATCACCTTACTATCCTCCCAGTAGAACATAGGAATGACCATACTGGGTCAGACCAATGGTCCATCTAGCCCAGTATCCTGTCTTCCGACAGTGACTAATACCAGGTGCTTCAGAGGGGATGAACAGAACAAGGCACTTATTGAGTGATCCATCCCCTGTCATCCACTCCCAGCTTCTGGCAGTTAGAGGCTTAGGACACCTAGAGCATGGGGTTACATCCCTGATTATCTTGGCTAAAAGCCATTGATGGATCTATCCTCCATGAGCTTACCAAATTCTTTTTTTTGAACCCAGTTATAGTTCTGGCCTTCACAACATCCCCTGGCTATGAGTCCCACAGGTTGACTGTGCATTGTATGAAGGTTTCATTTGTTTAAAACCTGCTATTTAATTTCATTGGGTGACCCCAGATTCTTGTGCTACGTGAAAGAATAAATAACACTTCATTTTTCATTTTCTCCACCCTAGTCATGATTTTCTAGACCTCTGTCATTGCCCTTTTAGTTGATTCTTTTTCAAGCTGAAAAGTCCCAGTCTTTTTAAATGCTCCTCATGTGGAAGCTGTTCCATACCCCTCCTGATTTTTGTTGCCCTCCCTTTCCCTTTTCCAATTCCAATATATCTTTTTTGAGATGGGACAATCAGAACTGAACGTGGTATTCAAGTTGTGGGTGTACTCTTTTGACTGCCACTGCACATTAAGTGGATGTTTTCAGAGGACTATCCACAATGACACTAAGAGCTCTTTCTTGAGTAGTAATAGCTAATTTAGACCCCACCATTTTGCCTGTATGGTTGGGATTATATTTTCTAAAGCGTGTTACTTTACATTTATCAACACTGAATGTCATCTGCCATTTTGTTGCCCAGTCACCCAGTTTAATGAGAGCCCTTTGTAAGTCTTGGGTCTGTTTTGGACTCAGCTATCTTGAATAATTTTGTATCATCTGCAAATTTTATTAGCTCACTGTTTACCCCTTTTTCCAGATTATTTATGAATATTTTGACCAAACCTATGGCCAGGACTTCTGTTGGTGAGAGAGCTGAGTTTTCGAGCTTACTCAGAGCTCTTCTTCGGGTGACCTGAAGAAGAGCTCTGTGTGGCTCCAAAGTTTGTCTCTTTCACCAAAGAAGTTGGTCCAATAAAAGATACGACCTCACCCACCTTGTCTCTCTAAAGTCCTGGGACCAATGTGGCTACAAATAGGGTACATACAGTGTTAGGTGCTTTTGAAAATTTGAATCATCATCTTCAGAAAGGGCTGAGTACCAACCTTCTGAAGATCAGACCACTTTAAAGTGTCTCAAGGTGGGCACCCAAAAATGGACACTCCCAAGATCACTAATCACTCTTGAAAATCTTGGCCTATCTCTCGCTCCCTTGGCCTATCTCTTCTCCTTACCCAAATTGGGAACCTGTCCTTGACATTTCAAGCTTAGGGAGCAATGAATTAATTTAACCCAACAATCAACTGATCTGATATGATCCCATCATAAAGGACATTCTTTTTCTTGGACTAGAAAGGTTAAACTGACCTCATGTTTTAAAATAACCCACATTTCATTTAAGGAGAAGTTGCCTGACCTTTGCTTTGAGATTAAGTTTATCTCACTTGTCAGCAGCCTGTCTAGATAATAATTACCCAAGCCAAAATGCATTCAGTGAAGTCTTCTTTTCTTTTGTTTTAAACGTTCCTCTGTATTGTATTTCTGAGTATAATAAAAGAACATAAAGGCCCCAAGGGATTTGCAGACAAAGGGTGTAAACCCTCAATAGTGGAGGAGAGAAGTGATGGGTGAGGGGACGTTAGCATTGTGATCAATCCATTATTGTAAACCAGGGGTCTCCAAACTTTTCAGCCCGAGGGCCGCATTAACTATCAAATAGCAGTTCGGGGGCCGACAACACACTCGAGGTCCAAATAAAAAAGAATCAAAACATGGATGTTGTTTTTAATTATTTATTTAATATTATTTTATTCAGTTATTATTTAATAACACATTGATACACTACACATGAACACTACACATGAACACTACACCTGTTCACTACACATGAACACTACACCTGTTCACTACACATGAACACTACACATGAACACCTGTTCACTACACATGAACACTACACATGAACACCTGTTCACTACACATGAACACTACACATCAACCCCCCAACTGACCCACCCAGCCAGGTCTCTCCCCCCAAAACCTCCTTTCCTCCAACCCCCAACTGACCCACCCAGCCAGGTCTCTCCCCCCAAAACCTCCTTTCCTCCAACCCCCCCCCCCCCAAATGACCCACCCAGCCAGGTCTCTCCCCCCCAAACCTCCTTTCCTCCAACCCCCAACTGACCCACCCAGCCAGGTCTCTCCCCCCAAAACCTCCTTTCCTCCAACCCCCCCCCCCAAATGACCCACCCAGCCAGGTCTCTCCCCCCCAAACCTCCTTTCCTCCAACCCCCAACTGACCCACCCAGCCAGGTCTCTCCCCCCCAAACCTCCTTTCCTCCAACCCCCAAATGACCCACCCAGCCAGGTCTCTCCCCCCCAAACCTCCTTTCCTCCAACCCCCAACTGACCCACCCAGCCAGGTCTCTCCCCCCCAAACCTCCTTTCCTCCAACCCCCAACTGACCCACCCAGCCAGGTCTCTCCCCCCCAAACCTCCTTTCCTCCAACCCCCAAAAGACCCACCCAGCCAGGTCTCTCACCCCAAAACCTCCTTTCCTCCAACCCCCAAATGACCCACCCAGCCAGGTCTCTCCCCCCCAAACCTCCTTTCCTCCAACCCCCAAATGACCCACCCAGCCAGGTCTCTCACCCCAAAACCTCCTTTCCTCCAACCCCCCCCAAATGACCCACCCAGCCAGGTCTCTCCCCCCCAAACCTCCTTTCCTCCAACCCCCAACTGACCCACCCAGCCAGGTCTCTCCCCCCCAAACCTCCTTTCCTCCTACCCCCAAATGACCCACCCAGCCAGGTCTCTCCCCCCCAAACCTCCTTTCCTCCAACCCCCAAATGACCCACCCAGCCAGGTCTCTCCCCCCCAAACCTCCTTTCCTCCAACCCCCAAATGACCCACCCAGCCAGGTCTCTCCCCCCCAAACCTCCTTTCCTCCAACCCCCAAATGACCCACCCAGCCAGGTCTCTCACCCCAAAACCTCCTTTCCTCCAACCCCCCCCCCAAATGACCCACCCAGCCAGGTCTCTCACCCCAAAACCTCCTTCCCTCCCACCCACCCCCCAACTGACCCGCTCAACCCGGTCTCTCCCCACATACCGGTTCGCCGCCTGGCAGTGGGTGGCTCCTTGTTTCGCCCCCTGTAACTGCGTGGCGGGGCGGTGCGGCGCGTCCCGGCCCCAGCTCTGAGCCGTCCCTGGCCGGCGGCGGCAGCCGAGCACGCGGCGCGTCCCGGCCCCGCGGCTGGCGGCCCGCGCGGCGCTTCCAGGCCCCAGCGCGGAGCCGTCCCAGCGAAAAGCTCAAAAGAGCCAAAAATTCCATAAAGAGCCAAAAAGATCTCCACGGGCCGGATGAGAGGGCCTCGCGGGCCGCAGTTTGGAGACCCCTGTTGTAAACAACTTATAACAAATATGAACAGAGGCTTGGGTTTGCTTTTCCACACTCCTGAACAGCAATTTAGTTGAACAGCCTTGAGATAATCAGGTTAGAGTGAAACCCACGGTAGGAAATACCAAGATGAGACAAAAATGCTTCTCTAATGCCCGGTCTGCACTGGGAAAACTCCCAGTTATCGATGATGGGGACAGTGGGGAAATTTTCCCCAGACTCTAATGGGTTTAAAACTGGTTCAGCTAACCTGACTTTACACTGGTGGGGGCTTGAAATGTGGGGTATGTGGAGTTACATGCTGCAGTGAGAAGCCTGCTGAGTCCACACTGTGGCGTGTAGCTACATGGGCCAGTGAAAGGCTCTGGCAGGGGAAGATAGCCAGGAAAAGCTTCAGCCGCTCCCTGTGGCTGGAGTCAATCCCGCTGCCGGACTCAGAGTCTTTCCCTGTGGCAGGGAAGGATCCAAGGAAAGACTCCGGCAATAGGGGGAGGGTGGGGAAAGGCTGAGCCAGGCCACCACATCGTCATGGCTGTTGCTGGATTAAAGCCAACACAGGTACGCAGACCCAGCTCCCATCCTATAATCACCACGTAACTTTGCAGTGAAGACACGGCAGGCCTTGAGTGTCAGGGCTGAATGCAATTGAAATGGGGAAGGACGCAGTCTTAGTGCAAGCGGTGGTGCTGGAAGACTTTTTACAGTGGGGTTGCTGAAAGCTTTTACTTCACACTCCTCTTACCCCATCCATACCCCCTCTCTCCAGAGCTGGGGCCCTGACCATGGCTCCGGGCCCAGTGTGTGGAGGATGTGGACAGAGGTAAAGGGGCTGAGGCCGGGACCACAGTTGGGGTGGGAGCCGAATTCCGGGTGCGGGTCCTGCAGCTGGGACTCTGGGTACGGGACCAGGAGTGGAGCCTCAGGTGTGGGGCTGGCGGCAGCCAGGACCACAGGCATGGGGACGGGAGTGGCACCCCCCCTGCACTCCTATTTCCCGTGCCTACGAGTACAAGACTAGAGCAGGCTTTAACCATGGTTTCAGAAATCTGTCCTAGCCTACACTTGCAGTTCAACTGATGCACTAGGATTTGTACCTGTCACAGTTTAAAAGAGTATCTGTCAGATCCTGGTGTTTTTACCAGGCAGAAAAGCCTTGGGCCATTGGCTTCATTTGGCTCAGCTCTGCTGTCTCACTGGGATCTGCCCCTTGGGTAATGAAGCCAAATCGCCCAGGGAGTGGCACACCCAGGCAAGCTCCCTGAGTGCAGGATGTTGTAACTGGGTCTCAAATTGGCTCAGAGGCTCGTTAAAACTCCTGCAGCCTGGCAAAGCCCTGGTGACTCAAAGTCCACATTTTGTCCTCCACTCACAGGCAGAAGTGGGTGAGAGTTTGGTGTCAGAATCGGAGGCCGGGCCTGGTCAAACACCACAGGCCCTGGAATACTCGTCCCTCCAGCAAAATCTTTGTTCAATCCCAAATTGATGGTATCAAATTTGCAAATGAATTGCAGCTCTGCAGTTTCTCTTTGCAAACCTGATACCTCTGAAGCTAAATCCATGAGCCTCTACTGCATGAGCTAAAAACCATATGGCTCTTAACTCAGGCTATAGAGCAGACTCATTAATCCCTCTCTAAGTGGTCTCGGCGCTAGATGGGACAGAACACAAACAAAGGTACCCGTGAGAGGAATGGGTTCTCTGGCTATTGTTTTGTGCAGGTTGCTGTGTCTGAGAGAAACAGCAGAAAGAGCAGAGAAGCTGCAAGAGGAGGCAGCGAGGAAGCAACAGGCAAAGCCTGAACAAGGACTGTGAGCATGGCTTGGAGAAAAGCCTAGAAAGACAGAGCTTTTGGGGCTGAGAGCTGGCTGAAAGCGGCTTGGAGTTGTGAGAAAAAACAGCTGGTTCCTGTAGTTTGATTCGTCCTGTGTTCGGGGAAACAGGACTTTGTACATAAACAGGATTGCATCAAAAATATCTGGCCCCATCATCAATGTCCTCTTGTAACTGGAACAGCCTGTGAGAGTCCAGGTTTTTAACGAACTGCTCGGGTCAAAAGGGCTTACACCAAGGTTACCCCGGCAGATGCTAACTGGATTAATATAGCCCAGACAATGCCGCTCAGACATACTCTGTGATAAAGCAGCTGAACAAAGAAAGGTCTTGTCACAGACAGTGAAGAGTTATGGAGTTCTTTAGTGGGTCATCCCTGCAGGGCATAATGGAAACTGAGAGGTTTAAGGAGGGATTTGGATGAAGCGAATATGGCCAGTAGAGCTGGCTGGGAAATGGGGTTGTTTTCTGTGGACATGTGTGACTTTTCATTCAACAACTGAATATTTTTGGCTGAAAATCAAAAATTGGTGCTTTTGGGTTTTTGATTTTCTGACCACAAAATTAGAGGGAAGCAAAAACTTACTGCACAGATTTACATTTCTTCAACCCCTCAATTTTCCATACAGAAAAGTTTTTGATAGAATTTTTTTCTTAGCCCTAATGGTTCTGGGGTTTTGGTTCAGATTCCTCCGTATTTTCATTGACCTATTGGAGGATGGCCCCGGCTTTTTAGCACTATTGTGAGATCCAGGGGTAATCCTGGATTGCAACACAGGTTGTCGTTACACTGATGCTGCTAAGCATTACACCTGGGTGATATGTGTAGCTGTTGGACCCCCAGCCATTGCTCTTTGTGCCAATATGTTGGGAAGAGCAAATGAAAATCCCTACGGCTCACACAGCACCACACCCAGATGTCAACATATCTTCCCACCTGCCCGTCTCTTTCGAAAGTGTTCCCAGAGCTCTAGGCCAGGGGTTCTCAAACTTCATTGCACTGTGAACCCTTTTCATTGCACTGCGAACCCCTTCCATTGCACTGCGAACCCCTTCCATTGCACTATGAACCCCCTTCCATTGCACTGCGAACCCCCTTCCATTGCACTATGAACCCCCTTCCATTGCACTGCGAACCCCCTTCCATTGCACTGCGAACCCCTTCCATTGCACTATGAACCCCCTTCCATTGCACTGCGAACCCCTTCCATTGCACTATGAACCCCCTTCCATTGCACTGTGAACCCCTTCCATTGCACTGTGAACCCCTTCCATTGCACTGCGAACCCCCTTCCATTGCACTGCGAACCCCTTCCATTGCACTGCGAACCCCTTCCATTGCACTATGAACCCCCTTCCATTGCACTATGAACCCCTTCCATTGCACTGCGAACCCCTTCCATTGCACTGCGAACCCCTTCCATTGCACTATGAACCCCCTTCCATTGCACTGCGAACCCCTTCCATTGCACTGCGAACCCCTTCCATTGCACTGCAAACCCCCTTCCATTGCACTACAAACCCCTTCCATTGCACTGCGAACCCCTTCTGGCAACAAAAATGACTGCACAACCCCAGGAGGGGGGATTGAAGCCTGAACTCACCCGAGCCCTGCAATCCTGGAGTGGGGGTGGGGAGTAAAGCCAAAACCTGAACCCAGCCACCCTGGGTCAGAGGGGTCAAAGCTGAAGCCAAAAGGCTTCAGCCCCAGGTGGGTGGGCCTGTAACCTGAGCCCCACCGCTCAGGGCCGAAGCCAAAGCCAGAGCCCTGCCCCCCAGCGCTGACGCCCTTGGATTTCAGCCCCCGGTGCTGGGGCTCAGACTTGAGCTTTGGTCCCGGGTGGCGGGGCTCAGGCTTTGGCCCCAGAAAGTCTAAAACCAGCCCTGGTGACTCTATTAAAACGGGCTCATGACCCAGTCAAGGGTCCCAAGTGGCAGTTTGAGAATCATTTGTTTTTTTCTCTGGCAGTCAGCAGACAAGATCTCTCTGCACTTCCTTTTTCAGTTCTTTAGTTTTACAGATGCTGCTTTGCATTTTGTTACATCTCTCGTCCCAGGTCTTTATCAGAAGTAACCTACCCCCACTTCGTAAATCTAGGTCAGCAGCTGAGGGCAATTTACCACTGACCATTGCTCAGTCACACGTTAATGTTTGAGCAAGGACATAAAAGAATGACATCATATTACCTCTGACCAACTTTCAAGGCAATGAATCTTTATAAAGCCCAAGCCCTGGTTACTGACAGCTACATTTTCTCCCAACAGGGCCACAGAGAACATCTCCATCATGAGCTTCAGTGGAAAGTTTGAACTTCAGTCCCATGAAAATTTTGAGCCTTTCATGAAAGCCATTGGTAAGTATCAGATAAGTAACTATGTTTACTGTGTGTTGCCTCTGTCCATATATAGTGTCCAACATTGGTTAAAATTAGTCTATTGTGTGCAGGCATTCAGGATTTAGATGAAAATAATTGTCATTTCTAATATTGAATTTTACTGTCTTTAATTTTTATGCATTAATATGTATTTAAAATACATAACACTGTACATGTGATCTTTTGCATTCCTGAAAAGAACATAAAATGGAATGAGTCTCTCTCTCTATAGTTGATGTGCGGGAAACACTGCATAAAATTCTCTGGCCTGTATTACTCAGGAGATCGGTCTAAAATCCATAATAGTCCCTTCTGCCCTAAGAGTCTGTGGGATGGATCTTCAGCTACTGCAGACTGGTGCGAATTTCCACCTTAGTTAGTGGAGGTATGCCATTTACCCTGGCTGAGGAGCTGGTCCTAGGAATCTATGAAATGAATCTCTGTTGATTTTGCCTTGACTCTGCTAATCTGTCACTGTTCATTTTGTAGGGAACCTCTGACTCAATGGCTTGCCAAGAACTAGGTAAAATGGGCCACTTATTTAGGTGCCTGAAGGTAGATTTAGGTGCCTACTTTTAGACACTCAAGTTTGAAAAATGTTGGCTTACCTTTTCAATAGCTTTCTAGCCAGGGATTGTATTTTCTCCTGTCTCTAGGTATTCATCCATGATTTGCTTTATCATTTCTTCCATGAAATGTGACATGCTTTTTATCTTTCATCTGTACAATTGGCTTCAGGATTTTGAGGGATCCCAACCAGGATATTCTTGCGGTCCCTGTTCCTCCCACAAAAATTCCTGCCTTCTTCTCTCCTCCATCCACTTTCTGCTGCTTGATCTTTTCTTAGACTTCCAAGGTGGGGGCGGGAGTGGCATTTCTTCCTCTTTCTAACCAGCAGTGTAGGACAGGGGACAAGTCCCGGGGTTAGAGACTTTCCCCAAACTAGAGTATGAATGACATTGTTCATTGCACTCAAACAGCAGCCAAGTGCACGGTCTTATGTTAACTTAGGAAGTGTCCCTCAGAGTGAGGCCTCTGTGTACCAGTCAAGGAGCCTTCTCAGCTGTGTCCTTCACAGCCCTGAAAGCTGGCTCTGTTTGTGTGGCTTCCCCATCTGCTCCGGAAGCAGCGCTCCTCCGAACGCTCATTAAGCCTAGACGTTTATTTTTGGCCAGGTCTTTCCGATGAATTGATCGAAAAGGGCAAGGACATCAAGAGCATCTCAGAAATTGAGCAGAATGGCAAAACGTTCAAGGTCACCGTGACAACCGGCAGCAAAGTGCTGACCAACGTGTTCACTATTGGAGAGGAGGCCGAGCTGGAGACCCCAACTGGAGAGAAGGTCAAGGTGGGTGCCTGGTCCTCCCTTCGTGTAGGGCTGTGGGGTGCTGAGTGCCCTGAGAATGATTAGCCCCCCGGAAGGGGCCCTCCACACCTTGCAGGATCCTGCCCTGACACCGTGTCCCAGCTACACTATCCCACAGAAAGGACATTGCCCCCAGTACAAGGCAGTTGATTTCTAGTGGACTTGTAACACTTTCCTTCCTTTTCATCTAACCCAGCGGTGCCCCAGATTGTCTCAGCTAACATCCACACCATCAGCTTGCGGGGAGATCCGCAAGATGTATCAAACCCTTCAGCTGCTGCTGGGCTAAATCCTCCGCTCGTGCAAATGGGGGCAGTTCTTCTAACTTCAGTGGGATTGCACCCAGCTACACTGGCAAAGAATTTGGCCCCTGGCATGTAATAGGGATGCATGGCCTTCATTGATTAGAGCTCCCAGCATGCACTTGGATCAAAGTGGAGCACTACATGCTGGGACCTGTAGTTTCTGTGGCCTGAGGTGGCCTTGGATTCTACAGTAGACTCTCGATTATCCAGGATGATCGGGAAAACCTTAATCCCGGTTAATAAAATCCCGCATAATCAAGCGTCTATTGGGGGGGGGGGGATTCGCCGCCAGCCCTGGGGATGGGGGGTGGGATGGTGGTGGTCCCACCACCTACCCCAGTCAGCTCCCCTGCCAGCCTGGGTGTAGGAAGCCCAGGTTGGCAGTGGGAGCTGAGACCCCGGCTAGCAGGAGCCTGCGGGGAAACTCTAAAGCGGCAGTGGGTTGAGCGCTCAGCCTGTCGCCGCTTTGGGTTTCCCCCCAGGCTCCTGCCAGCTAGGGTCTCAGCTCCCGCTGCCAGCCTGGGTTCCCTACACCCAGGCTGGCAGCAGGAGCTGACTGGGGCAGGCGGCAGGAGCCTAGGGAGAGAGCCCAAAGAGGCGGGGGGGTTGAGCACTCAATCTGCCGCCACTTTGGGATTTCCCCCCAGGCTCCTGCCAGCCAGGATCTCAGCTCCCGCTGCCAACCTGGGCTTCCTACACCCAGGCTGGCTGCAGGCTGAGACCCCAGCTGGCAAGGGGCCAGTGGGGGAAACCCCAAAGCAGTGGCAGGCTGAGCGCTCAGCCCGCCACCACTTTGGGGTTTCCCCGGCTGGGCCCTTGCCAGCCGGGGTCCTGCCTCCTGCCCCAGTCTGCTCCCGCTGTCAGCCTGGGTTCCCTACACCCAGGCTGGCAGCGGGAGCTGAGTGGGGCAGGTGTCAGGACCCCCGGTGGCAGGAACCTGGGGAGAGAGCCCAAAGTGGCGGCAGGTTGAGCACTCAGCCTGCTGCCACTTTGGGCTTTCTCCCCAGGCTCCTGCCAGCCGGGGTCTCAGCCCGCTGCCAGCCTGCGTTTCCTACACCCAGGCTGGAAGCAGGCTGAGACCCCAGCTCGTAAGGGGCCAGTGGGAGAAGCCCCAAAGCAGCGGCAGGCTAAGGATGCAGCCCGCCACCGCTTTGGGGCTTCCCCTACCAACCCCTTTAGACATCCCGGTTAATCCGCAGCCCGGTTAACCTGCGCCCGGATAATCGGGAGTCTACTGTATTGTGTAACTTCATGGGTTGCTCTTGGCTCACAGCGTGGACAGGTGTGATTTATTGTCGTGGAGGGGAAGTAAAGCTCCAGACCGTAGCTGAGGGAAGCACTGCACAAGGGAGAGGACGTCTGGCCACTTGGGTGCCATGCCTTGCTCTGCTTTAGACAGGACGGCAGCAAGTCTCTTCCGCAGCCCGTGGCAGTGAGCCTCTGAGCCCAGGTCAGACTCAGGTTCACTTCTATATAACAGCCACTAGGGAACATGTAAGTCGATACTATTTGTATTATCATGCTGCCTAGGAGCCCCACTGTGCTAGGCACTGTACAATCATGGAGCAAAAGGACATTCCCTGTCCCAAAGAGTTTACAATCTAAGGAGGTAGACAAATAACTGTTTTCCTATTGAAGGGTTTTTTACTTGTGGACTTTCAGTTGGCAATTATGTTAAACCACTTAGGACTTATCTACACGGGGACATCCAGCAAATTTCATCAGAAGGAACTAAAGGTGCAAATTTGAAATGGATTAGTTACACCGCAATCAACTCCCCTGTGAATACCCTCATTCAAATTTACAGTGGCCTTCATTTGATTGAGTTTAATTCACTTCCAAAGTGAATTAAACTAAATGGAATTGAGGCCCCTTTTAATTCTGAATAACAGCATCCACAGAGGGATTTAATGTGATTTAACTAATCCACTTCAAATTCACACCTTTAGTTAATTTGGAATCTTACACTTGCCTAACGTATCGAGCAATAGACACGTGAGAATGCAAATCGGTCTTTATTCCACGGGCAATAATGTTCATGTCTCTCTTCTCCTCCATCCCCTCTCCATCAGGCTGTTGTTCAAATGGAAGGGGGCAATAAACTGGTCACGAACTTGGGCAAAATCAAATCCGTCACTGAAAAAAATGGAGACATACTCACCAATGTAAGTATATGAGGTTATATATAACAGTAGAAAAATGTCATCACGTACACCGTGAGACTATGGTGGGAGTTTCTAATGGAGACCAGCAAGAGCAAGTAGCTATCAGCACACAATACGGACCCAGAGGACTGGTTTATACATTGGGCCAGAACCTCCGCAGGTACAAATCGGCATAGTTCTACTGACTTCAGTGGAGCTGTGCTGATTCCCACCAGCTAAGGATCTGGCCTATTATGTAGTAATGTGTGAGAATTGGTTATTTTAAATACGTCATGTACAAGCGTGTGTGTAATTTGGCCTTTTGTTAATGACCAACATCTACCCCAAGGGCTTAAGTTTGACTGGTCAATCAAGTGGCCATTTAAGGCCATTTTCAATGAGAATGTGAAGTGCACTACATGCTGTACACCCTTAATTATCCAGTGGGCACTGGGGCCACTGAAAAGTGGGAATAATCAAGGTTTCAAGTAAGTGAAGAATGGTTTCACTCTCGTTATAATAGAAGTTGTGGGCATGACTCGGTGTCACATTTTTTAGAGTAGTTACCGGTATTTAAATAGTTAAAGGATTAGTAGTGCCATTTAAAGGAGATACAGTTGGTTGGCCGTGGGCCGCACCCTGAAGTGTGGGTCTCTGGTCTGCAGGATCAGGGCCTTGATATGTGTGATATTTGCGGACTACGTCAGTGAAAGACTAACACTTTGTGCTTTTTATTTGGTTTTTAGACACTGACCCTGGGAGACATCAGCTACACGCGAGTCAGCAAGAGAATCTAGCTATCCTGTGCATTTCCTATGCTGTGTAAAGTGTGCCCAATAAAGTACAGTTTGTATGAAAGTCCCTTTGTTATTAATATTAGCATCCTCCCATTATTAGTCATTTGGTGGCAATGCTGTGAGTCACAGATGCCCGTTATAAGAGCTGTATTGGCCATGCTTTCTATCCATTTTCCTAGTGAACAATTATCCATACCACAAAAGCCACCACCACAGTTGGCACAAAGTGGCTAGCAAATTCAACACAGAGGGCACAGTGTGAATGGGCTATAGCAACTCCACTACCCTCTGTGCCACTGAAGTGGTTCCTCCGGGTCAGTATTGAGACCCATTGCTGCGGGTGGCCCAGGCTGTATTTGTTCAGTTGCTAAACACGGGCATCATATTGTTGGTTCACATTCCATTTGTGAGCCACCAGAACCCCCAGATTCTGCAGTACTACCACCTAGCCAGACAGTGCCGTTGTGCAGCTGATTTTTTTCCTTCCTAAGGACTTTGTATTTTTCTTTATTGAATTTCACTTGGTTGATTGCAGACCAATTCTCCCATTCACCTAGGTCATTTTGAATTTTAAGCCTGTCCTCCAAAGTGCTTGCAAAACTGCTCCCAGCTTGGTGTCATCCACAAATTTTATAAGTGTCCACCCCACTGCATCAGCCAAGCCATTAAGGAAAATATTTAATAATATCAGACCCAAGACAGACCTCTCTGTAGGACCTTACTAGATCCATCCTCCCAGTTTGACAGTGAACCACTTATAACTACTCTTTGACTATGCTTTTTTCAACCAGTAGTGCACTCACCTTAGAGTAATTTCCTCTCGACCTCACTGCCCTAGGGCTTGTCTTCACTAAAGCGGGGAGGGATCGATCTTTGGGCAATCGATTTATCGCGTCTCGTCAAGACACGATAAATCGATCGCCAGCAGCTCCCCCGTCGACTCCAGAACTCCAGCTCGTCAAAAGGCGCAAGGTGGAGTCGACGGGGGAGCGCGCCACTGACCGCCGCCGCCGTGACGACGGCAGGTAAATTGACATTATTCACGTAGCTGAATTTGTGTATCTACAGCCAATCTACCCCCCTAGTGAAGACCAGCCCCTAGCTTGCGTATCAGAAAGTCATGTGGGCCTGTGTGAAAAGCCTTACTAAAATCAAGATATACCGTGTCGGCTGCTCCCCCTAACCCACTAGGCCAATAACCCTGTCAAAGAAGGCAATTAGGCTGGTTTGGTATCATTTGTTCTGGACAAATCCATGTTGGCTATTACTTGTCACCCTATTGTCCTTTAGGGGCTTACAAACTAATTGTTAAATAATTTGTTCCAGTATCTTTTCAGGTATCAAATGTCTCATTAAAGTTGATGTTTCCAAACATTTATACACCAGCTTCAGGAAGATGAAACCAATCACACACACACACACACACACACACACACTCTTCAACCTCACTGGGTTGTTAAAGGCCTAACCCAAATTAATGTACACATCTTCCACAACTCTCTTCCCCCATTAGTCCTTTGCACCCACCAGCGGGGCATGCCCCATACTTTGGGAAACACTACAGTAGATCTTCATAATACAATCCTCCCTCTTCCTGCTTTACAGTGAACAGTTGTGGTATTTAAAGTGTCTCCCGTGGCCTCTGAGTTTACACCCATTGACATGAGTTCAGTCGTTCAGAGCCATAGTTTCAGGCTCTCTGCAGGGGAGTGCAGAATTTATTTTTAAACCTTAAATACCTTGAAGAGGAATTTCCACCAATTTACTTGCAAGTGCCAGTTGGGGAGTCCCAAGGTTGGCGAAGGGGTTCCAGCCCCACCCCCAACCGTCCCTCCTAGGTGCATTAAACGCCTGGAAAAAGTACCACGCTCAATGCTAGAGCAACACTTTCCCCTATGCCAGGCGAACCCAGGGGAAGACCTCTAGGTGGCGGCGTGTTGCAGGCTGCTTTGCCCCCACTACACCATAAAGAAGCAGCCCAGGGACAGATCTCTGGCAGGAGTTCCACAGAGTCCTGGATATGGACCGGGTATGGGCACACTGCCCCCATACTTAGCTAGCATGCACCATGCACTCAAAGTGCTGAGTCTTGCTGCTTGGGCTCAGCTCTCCGGGTGGCTGTTTGGTGCCTGCCTGGCCCTTGTTCCATGCTGCTGGTTCTGCTCCTCCTGGGGAAGCTGCTCCTTCTTTGTTCTCCTTCCAAACTTCCTGGACTTGTCCCTGCCCCAATCTCTTATTAGCTCAACCCCCCCAGATGATCAGTAGCCAGTTCTGTGTCCTTGTTTTGCAGCGGCACTAGGATGACCAGATAGCAGGTGTGACAAATCAGGACGGGGGGTGGGAGGTAATAGGCACCTATATAAGAGAAAGCCTCAAATGTGAGGCCTGTCCCCACAAAATCGGGGTATCTGGTCACCCTAAGCGGCACTCCCCCCAGCCAATCAGGTTTGGTGGGAGGGACTCTACCCTCACAAGATTCATCTCTTCTTCGGTCCACCTTTTTGATTTCTATAGTGTCCATGGTCAGCTCCTTTGTCTAACTGACTCATCTATTCCTGACACTAGCTCACCGCAGCTGTAGCTCTGATGACCACCCCCGCAGAAGTTGGGTTGTTTTTTCCTCTCTCTTTTGTTCTATTCCTTCGTAGACTACTTAGCACTTTTAATCCTCAGCATTTTGTACAGATATTAGCTGGCTAATCCTCATGACTCCCTAATCCAGTTGTGAATATCATCTCCCTTGCACAGCTAAAGCAGTGGTGAGTGATTTGTCCAAGGCGGCAAAGAAAACCCATAGCAGACCCAGGATTTGAACTCAGGAGTTCCTGGCTCCTAGTTCTGGGATGAGAGGTATTAGCTCAGGCCTCTATTACAAAGCTGTGCCTAGCTTGTCTGGTATATATACTTTCAAACATGTAGAGAATCATTTCTTTCACCTCCCTTTTGCCATGGAAAAAAATCATGATGCATGTTTGATGAAATGTGGGTTTTTGCTGATTCTGCTGATGAGCAGAATTTGTTCCCACAGCCCTAACAATACTAGCTGGCTTCTGGGACACTCTTGTGATCTCCTGTGCCAATCGAGACAGGCACTTATGTGTGTCAGCCCGTCAACATAAGAACAGCCATACTGGGTCAGACCAGAGGTCCAGCTAGCCCAGTATCCTGTCTACTGACAGTGGGCAATGCCAGGTGCCCCAGAGGGAATGAACAGAACAGGGAATCATCAAGTGATTCATCCCCTGTTGCCCATTCCCAGTTTCTGGCAAACAGAGGCTAGGAACACCATCCCTACCCATCCTGGCCAATAGCTACTGATGGCCCTATCCTCAATTAACTTTTATCTAGTTCTTTTTTGAACTCTGTTTTAGCCTTAGCCTTCACAACATCCTCTGGCAAGGAGTCCCACAGGTTGACTGTGCATTGTGTAAAAAAATATTTCCTTTCGTTTGTTTTAAATCTTCTGCCTATTAATTTCATTTGGTGACTTGTGTTATGAAAAGAAGTAAATAACACGTCCTCATTTACTTTCTCCACACCAGTCATGACTTTATAGACTTCAATCATATTCCACCGTAGCTATCTCTTTTCCAGGCTGAAAAGTCCCAGTCGTATTAATCTCTCCTCGTATGGAAGCCGTTCCATATCCCTAATCATTTATGTTGCCCTTTTCTGAACCTTTTCCAAGTCCAATATATCTTTTTTGAGATGGGGCGACCACATCTTCACACAGTATTCAAGATGTGGGCATACCGTGGAAGCAAAGCCATCACTAGGGTACGGCAAAATGAGGTGACCGTCCCCGGGCCATGCTTCATGAGGAGGCTGGCGGGGAGGTGAGGCAGAGGGCTGATGGGCAGAGGGGTGAGGAGGAGCCCCTCTACCAACCTCCCCCTTTCCCCAGTGCCTTCTGTCTGCCAGCCGGCCCTGCTGATCAGCGCCTCCCCCTCCTGCCCAGCACTTACCACTGATCAGCTGTGTCACAGTGTCTGGAGGCACTAGGGGAAGGGGGGAGGAGTCAGGGTACAGTGCAGTCTGGAGCGGGGTTGGAACTCGGTGGGGAAGGGCAGGGATATGAAGAGGCATTATGGGGTTGGGGCCTTGGAGGAAGGGGTGGAGTGTGGGCGGGGCTGGACAGAGCTGGGGGGAGCAGGCTGGAAACTCAGCACCTATGTCCCGGTCCCCTAGGAATGGCCCTGCATGGTGGCAATATGATATTATTTGTCTCGTTACTTATCCTTTTCTTAATGATTCCCAACATTCTCTTCATTCAGCAATGTGGGGATAAAGAATGGTGTGTAACGTGCAATCAGTGGTGCACATAGAGACCAAGGTCATCAGCCAACGCAGGCAGTAAAGAAGTGGGAAAAGTTACCACGGTCAGACACAAAACTGGGAAGTAACAGTGTCAGCTAGTCCAGGATGCTGAAGACTGCCTAGGTGTGATATCCAGGCCAGCAGAGGGCAGTAGAGCACAACCTAAACCAGTGGTCCCCAACCCCCGGTCCGCGGACCGGTACCGGTCCGTGGAGCATTCGGTACCGGTCCGCGGCCGCGTTCCCCTCCGTCCCGCCCCTTCCGCTTCCGGCCGCTTTCCCTTCTGCTTCCGGCCCCGCCTTCCCTTCCGGTGCGGCAAGAGTTCCGCTTTTTTCAGCTTTTCCGCCGTTTTTCTGCGGCTTTTCGGCGGACATATAAGATCACGCCGCGCCGAAAAATAAAAAAAAAAAGATGGGCTACTGAATTCTGCGGGTTTTCGGCGGACATACAAGGGTCCGCCGCACCGCACAGAGCCCCCGGGCCGCAACCATTACTCGGCCGCGTTGACCGGTCCGCGGTGAACAAAAGGTTGGGGACCACTGACCTAAACCATCCCATATGGATGGGCAGCTTTGGGCGAACAGGAAACACTTGGGCATGCCCATTAGAGTTGACCATGTGGAGGACAAGATGATTTCCAAAATGGGAAGTTGCCCCCGTGCCTCTACCCACTATTATGACCCCACTGCCATGACCCTACAGCAACTTCTGTCTCACACACCCAAAGTCTTCAGCTCCTGGCCATCCTCTCTGATTCCTCCTCCACGCCCATTAGCACAGCAGTAAGGCGGGAGGAGAGCTTTCCTAATTGGAAGCTGCTGTGCAGGTGGGTAGCATGACCCTCCTAGGACTTAATTTTCCACCCACTGAAATCAATAGCAAAACTTACCCTGACTTTACAGGGCACAAGATCAGGTCTTTAACTTCTATGACCGAGACCAGAGAGTCAAATATTGTATCTCCTCTGGAAAGCACTGGATAGTTTTATGTATGCAATGTCATAGCCAGGATAGTAGAGGGACAAGATGGTGAGGTAATATCACAGCATGTTGTGTACTTCATCCAGTGCACTACATGTCACAATAACAATACGGGGGGTGAAACCAACAATCACTACGCTCTCAAATGAACTCACTCCGGAAAATGAGAGAAGGCCAACACATCACATGCCTGTGGATGAGCACTTTGCACAGAGCGATTGGATGTGTGGCTTATTACAACAATCTATAACCCACTAACAACCCCTTGCCCCAGCTGCCTGCCCCCCCCCCCCATTGAAGGGCTGTTAACAGGCGACTTCACTGTTGTCTGGTCTCCACTACGGGGGAGATCGACTGTAGATACGCAATTTTAGCTACATTAATAACGTAGCTGAAATCGACGTCTCTACAGCCGACTTACCTCCCATCCTCACGGCGGTGGCGGTCGGCGGCGCGGTCCCCCGTCGACTCCAGCTTGCGCCTCGTCACAAGCTGGACTTCCGGAGTCGACGGGGGAGCCGCTGGTGGTTGATTTATCGCGTCTTAACAAGACACGATAAATCGATCACCAAAAGATCGATCCCTGCCGGCTCAAGTGAAGACAAGCCCTTTGAATGGGCCCTTGAAATATGTGTTAACTACTTATGCTAAACAATCCATTCCATCTTGTATGTAGCTGTGACACACTGAGGTCTGATCTACACTACAGATGTGTATCTGCATAACTGGTTCTCAAACTTTTACACTGGCCACCCCTTTCACAGAGCAAGCCTCTAAGGGTGACCCCACCCCTTTATAAATTAAAAACGCTTTTTAAAAATAATAACACTATTATAAATGCTGGAGATGAAACAGGGTTTGAGGTGGAGGCTGACAGCTCGCGACCCACCCATGTAATAACCTCACGACCCCCAGTTTGAGAACTCCTGCGATATAACTATATCGTGCGGGGTGTGAAAAATCCACACCTCTGGGCGACATAGTTATACTGACCTAAACCATACAGAAAGCGTTGTGTTGACAGGAGAGCTTCTCCCACCAACATAGGGCTGGTCTTCACTACGGGGGTTGGGGGGGGGGGATCGACTGCAGATACACAACTTCAGCTACGTGAATCACGTAGCTGAAGTTTGCGTATCTCCAGCCAACTTACCTGCCATCGTCACGGCGGTGGCAGTCGGCGGCATGCTCCCCCGTCGACTCCAGCTTGCGCCTCCTGGCAAGCTGGAGTTCCGGAGTCGACGGGGGAGCCACAGGCGATCGATTTCTCGCGTCTTCACCAGACGCGAGAAATCGATTGCTAACAGATCGATCGCTACCCGCTGATCCGGCGAGTAGTGAAGACGAGCCCATAGCCACCACTTCTTGGGGAGGTGGAGCAATTACGCTGACAGGAAAGCTCTCTCCCATCAGCTTAAAGTATCTTTATTAAAGTGCTATAGCTTCACAACTGCATTAGTGCAACTGTGCCAATGTAGCATTTTAAGTGTAGACTTGCCTATGTTTCCCGGACCCGAAGAAGCTCTGTGTAAGCTTGAAAGCCTGTCTCTCTCACCAACAGAAGTTGGTCCAATAATAGATATTCCCTCACCCACCTTGTCTCCCTGAATAGTTTTATGACCTTAATAACATCAGCAGCTGTGGACAATAGCAGCAGGTAGGAAATTCTCATGCTTAAAGATGTGAAGTGTTCACTGGAGGGGTCAAGAAAGAATTTCACACACACACACACACCCTGCCTCGAATCATCAGGGATTGGCCAGACGGGAGGCCAGATACCACCCACACAATGTACTAATGTAAGGCGGGCCCTGTGGGACAGATTCTCATCTGCATTACACCCATGGTAATTTAGAGTAACTGCAGCAAAGTCGATGAATAAAATGAGATAAGAACCTGGCCTTATTTCACTGGCCTTTCTGGTCAGGAGTAGTGAAAAAGTTCTTGAATGTGCCATTAATTTTATCTGCTATTCACCACTGAAGATTTGGAGAATTTGATTTCTGAAATACAGACAGACAAAAAACATCTTTTTGTTTTAAAATGCTGTCCCTAATGTATTTCCTGTTTAACGTAAAACCGAACACCTTAGTGACATAACCTGCTAATGGCGCTGTACAGAACACAAACCAGACCCAAGGATGATGTTAGCAGCATGGTCATGGTCTAGAATTCACTAACAGGGGATGAGAATTGCTTTGTGGGTGCATCTGTTGTATAGCATGAGTTATGGGAAATTTTAAAGAGACGCTGTGTTAATATATGCCGGGGCAAAGCTGGTTGTCAGATTGCTGTGTCTCTTCCACAGCTGTGAAAATCAACAACACTTAACACCCTGCAAACATTATCTGGATTCAAAAGAGACCATCTTGACTCAGGGCCGGCGACAGGGGGGTACTACGGGTACAGCTGTACTGGGCCCCCCGACTTTAGGGGGGCCCCAGTACACAGCTGTACCCGCTGTCGTCCCCCCTTGTCGCCGGGCCTGGAGAGCGGGGAAGGGGCGGGGAGGCGGCGCAGCTCTCCCCCGGACGAGCGCGCCTGGCCCCGGCAGGAGCAGAGAGCCCGGCCGGCGGCAGCAGCGCAGTCCGGGGGAGGGGGAGAACAGCAAGGGCGGCTCACGCAGCTCCCGGGCTCTCGCTCCTGCTGCCGCCAGCTGTCAGCTGGGGGGGAGTGCTGGCGGGGCTGGGGGGGGCGGCTGGGCTGGGGGCCCCCCAGCCACTGTCGGCTGGGCTGTGGGGGGCCGGTTGGGCTGTGGGGGGCCGGCTGGGCTGTGGGGGGGGCCCCCAGCCGCTGTCGGCTGGGCTGTGGGGGGCCCGGCTGGGCTGGGGGGGACCCCAAACTAACAGAGTAGGGGGCCCCCAAATTTCTGTCGCCGGCCCTGTCTTGACTAATAGCTATTGATGGACCTATCCTTCATGAACTCATCCAATTCTCTTTTGAATCCAGTTATGGTTTTGGCCTTCACAACATCCCCTGACAAAGGGTTCCACAGGTTGCCTGTGCATTGTGTGAAGAATATTGCCTTTTGTTTGTTTTAAAGCTGCTGCCTATTAAACGGTGGCACAGAAGGCCAAATACAAAGGTGAATCTAAACTGATGTAATTTACATTTCTTTCCAGCCCCACCAGAGTTCACATGTTTTTAGCTTAATTTAGACTCAGCTTTGAATTTGGTTAGAGAGAGTCATTGACTTTACCAAAGTCAATAACAGAGGTGAGATTGGAACACAGATTATGCCAGCTCCCTTGCCCATTACACTACACCATGTTCCTTACCACCAGATAAATCCAAGCTGAACTTGATGTTTCTTGAACCAAACCAAGTAGGCAGGAAAGATATTGGCAATGACATCTGTCAATCTCTTCCTAAAGGAATCCTCCTTCTACCCACTCTCTGCCCATCAGGGTTCAGTTCTTATGGCACACGAGCTCTAAAGCCACTCCCTGGCTGTATACTACATTAGATCCATCCGTGGTACTCACTGCAGGCCCCATCTGCACTTGCCTCACAAATTAACATAGAGACCAGGCTTAAGCATGGTTTAAGTGTTGTATTGAAACAGGGTAAGCACAACAGTTTGGTCGCATGAATGGGGCCAAAGCGCATTAGAATGCTGACAGTGCTCCAGTCCAGGTTGGGACTGGGAAGTAAAGTAAGTAGGAGCAATGAGGAGGACATCTCCCCTTTCTCCACTAATGGCAGACGGGAGCTCCCACACTGTGGCCGAGGGAAGCAGTGCTTCCCCGTCACTCCCTGCCCCATTGGTTGGTGTGATGGAAGCTCCCCATTCTGTTTCAATCTTCTCTGGCCACCAGTTTGGACCTACAGCAGAGCCCCATTTCTGATCACCCTCCTAACCTGCTTTGATTTCATTCATGCGGAGATTGAAACCGTTGTCTATGCACTTTTTACTTGGCAGGCCAGAATCAGCTGAGCCATTGTCACTCTAGTTTATACGGTTCTAATGGTACCTAAATTCTGCTAACTAAGGAGGGATCTCTAATTAATCTGAATACTGGTCATAATACTGCCTAAAGTCTGCTCCATTTGGCAGGTTAGTTCCTACACTACAAAATCATTTTTGAACTATAGAAAAATGGCAGGAAAAGTGTCTTTACTTAAAACTTCCTCAGTGCCAAATCCTAATAACTTTCCTCAGTCTTCACTCAGTCCTCACACAGACAAGATTCCCTTTGGGCGGAACCCTGTAGTCCATTCTCATTTTTACTGGGTTCTATCCCCATCCTCACTTGGGCAAGAACCCGCTGACTCCAATGGAAGGTTTGCTTGAGAAAGAACTGATTGAAAGTCTAAGTGTGGGGCTTCAGGATTTGGCCTTATATGAAGAGAACTAGACCTAAAATGAATTATTGCAGAAGTGATGCTATAATGACCTTTTTATTATTTGCAGAAACAAGACCTATTTCCTGTGAAATATTTCTTAGCTGGTGCCCTGAACTCCTGGAAGAATACTTGTCAAGAGCCACCCTCTGGAGATCTGTGTTCTTAGCTGGATGGCATTGTGCTCCTTACAAAGAACCTCTTCAGATTTGGAAGAAAAGGGTTGATGTTCTATGAGATGTGCAGGAATACAGATAACTGCAAGCTATGGGGTTACTGCTTCGTGTGGAAGAGGCCTGATGAAGCTTCACTGGTGGGCTCAGGCATGACTTGGATCTTCTGGTTCTTCAGGGCAGCTTCTCTCATTTTGTAATACATGAACTCGTTCTGCTGGAACATGCGCAGCTCCATCTCCGACTGGACACGCATGACCTGCAGGGATGAAATCAAAGGGGTGGAAACTCTACAGTATCTCTCAAAGTGAAGAAGTAAAGTATCTTCTAAGGTAGGATAGTGGTCTCCTACCCCCTGTTCTGTTAGATGGCTGAACATTGGTGCCATCTAATGACTAGTCAGGGGCCCATGAGACAAAGGAGGATGACTTCAATCCGGTTCCATAACCTGTCCCTCATCAGGGAGGCCAAAGGCTGCCTAAACGTAGAGACTCAGCTGCTCTCCCAAACCCAGTCGTGGTCCCTCCTAGACTAGGCTGATTAGCCGTGAGGCAGCGTGGGGTAGATTGCACTGCCACTGTCTGCAGACAAATATAGGTTCCCATTCCCAAAGCAGTCAACACAGAGGTCTTCATGAGCACAAATTCACTGCCAGTGCTAGATGACAGGGCTGTTTCTGCACAGGCAGAGAAGGGGTGCTAAGGATTCCCCTCTGCAGGCTAGCTGGCCTTGGATCCAGGCACACAAGGGTAAGTGCCTGCTGTGAGCCTACTACTCTGCTCCTGGAGAAGCTGGGCAGGGAGCAAGAGGGAACCGACAGAGCCGTGACTCCATCCTCCAATACACCAGCCAACTTGAGCTAAAACAGTGTGGCAGGGAGAAAGGGGGGCAGTAATTTGCTGCTTCTGTAGGCCAGCAACAAATTACTATCCTAGGAGCAAGAGGAGAGCATATGTGACCCACACACTTCCTGGGTGTGGGGTTCTGTCCCATTGAGTGGCACCAAGACCATTTAGAGAGAGATAAAATGTGTGCTCTAGAGTCTATAGTCTTAACTAAGGGGCCTATGGCTTCTAGCTCATGCAGTAGCAGCTCATACACTAAGCTCCAGAAGTCCCAGGTTTGATCCCACCCGCCAAAGAGTGGGGCCTGTTAGCACTACAATAGAATGAAGTGGGGCCCTAAAGCACAATTCCTTTCCTGGGAGAGCAGAGCAACACACTATCCTTTATTATGGGCTGAGTAAATAAAATGCACATTTGGCAGTGACTTTAAGCCTATACTACTGGGGCAATTGCATGAAGACCTATGCATGTCTCTCTCTCTCTCTCTCTCTCTCACACACACACACACACACACACACACACACACCCCTGACCTAACAGTCACAGTGCCACCGGCTAAGCTCAGGTGAGGACAGAGCTGGCAGGAGAACATCACTTCTCCAAAGACCCAGCAAAGCCTAAATCCTGCTCTGTGGCTAATATAGAGCTGAGCGAAACAACTTGATCAGAAAATGTCACATTTTTAATCTCCCAACGCTGCATTTGGAAATGAAACACTTTGTTTTGAAATGGCATTTTCACTTCAAAATGTCAACTTTTAGTCAAAATGTCTGTTAGAGATGAACATTTTCATTTCAAATCAACATCTTGTTTCAATATTTCCAAATTTTTTATCGCTTTTCATTCCATGAAGATCTTCAATCCTGTATGTTGACCTTTTCTCCCAATTTGGGATGAACACCAATGTTAAAACATTGGAATGTCCCAGGGGTTAGGAATTCCATTTCCCAACCAGGTCTAGTATCACCTAATGGAAAACATATTATCATCACACTGCACCAAGAAAGCTTTATAATATCAGTTCCCAGCTTTTTAGGCACCTGCTTCTACTGTTCATTTAAATGTAACTCTTCGTATACAACAACAACAAACCAGATTACACAGACACACGTCAAAGTAGGAACTGTCCAAGAGATGCTGACCACCTACCTCCAGGTCTTTGGTGATGGGGTGGGTAGGTCCATGGGTCACCAGAAGAATAGCATAGGCTTTGCAGATCATGCCATGCCCTGCTTCAATGAGACTGGCATGCCAATGGGTCACCCCTGCCCGCATCATTGCCATCCCTAACTGCGCATTGTTGGGATGGTATATTTTCCTGGGAAAACATTGAGAAATTTCATGGCGGGGAGAGTCTAACTTTCCAAAAGTAAATATAACCTGAAAACACTGTTTACGGAGGGCAAGATTCTGTCACGCTTACTCACACTGAGCAGTACCTTTGTTCATGAGTAGCCCGACTGAAATCAGTCGAACTGCTGGAAGTGGGAGTTACTACTCGGTGTGGCAGAACCTGGCTGGGAAGGAACACCATACCGACAGCGAAGTCTGTTAAGCTCTGATACAGGCTCCGAAGGTTTGTAACACCACATTCCATCGATATAACTACAATCAGGATCGGACGCTATGCTCCTGACATTGCAGTTCCAGCACAGTGAGCAATTGCTTGAATTTACATTTAAACCTAACGCTTAGTTCTTGTGTAGCATTTTTCATTTGTGGATCTCAAAGCACTTTGCAAAGGAAGGAAAGTATCATTGTCCCCATTTTACAGATGGGGACTCTGAGTCACAGCGAGGTGAAATTACTTTCCCCAGGTCACCTAGCAGATCAGCGGCAGAGCCAGGACTTGAATGTAGGTTCCACTTCCAGGCTTATGATCCTTCCACTGGACCATGCTGCCTCTCATAAAACAACGGTGGGGAAAGGAATTTAAAATGAAACTGGACAAAATGGCAAACAATACACTTCTGGGAACAATTTTCTTTGGACGAGAGGATGAATTAGGTGACGCAACAGATTTCAAAACCTGTGATTTCTAAGAATCTGTGCTCACTTTGTCATTTGAGCTATACTTGGTATGAGGGAGGAAAAACAAAAATAGGAGATCCTCAGTGTGAGCAGAATAAAACCCAACCCACTTCTCCATAGCTTTACTGGCTTTGCAGGAGAAACTTGGTTTAGTCAGCAAAGAAGTAGATCCAGAGTGTACAGAGGACACAGCAATTTCTATCACGTGTGATCAGCCTGTCCAAAAGGAGGTCACATTAAAATTATCACAACATGGGGGGATAAGATGCGGTTGGGCTGCCAAGATGGAAGGAAATTCTAGATGGTTTGAGGCTCTTTCTATGGGTTTCATTTGCTCTGGTCCGACTTCAGTTGTTGGGTTTAGTGTGCAGGTGCTGGGTGGGTGTTGATGGCCTGAAATATGCAGGAGGTCACATTGGATGATCTAGTCCGGGGCCGGCTCCAGGCACCAGTGCTCCAAGCACGTGCTCAGGGCAGCAAGCCGTGGGAGGGCGGCCTGACATTTTCCGTTAGGCTGTCTTTGGCGGCATGCCTGTGGGAGGTCCGCGGCTGCAGTGGATTCGGCGGCATTTCGGCAGCGAGGACTACGAGGCCGGGGGACCTCCCGCTGAAACGCTGCCGAATCCATGGTACACTGGACTGCCCGCAGGCATGCCACAGAACTTCCGCGCTTGGGGTGGCAAAAACCTTAGAGCCGCCCCTGATCTAGTGGGCCCCTTCTGGCCTTAAACTCTGACTTTGACACTCAGAAATAAACTGCAAGGAACAATTACTAGCAGGAGCAAGGGCTAGATGTGACCTGAAGTGGTGCAAAGTAAAAGGGCAAGACAAAAATTTGTGCTTGGTGACACCTGTGCAATCCACCAGCTGTTTTCTTATCACAGTAGCATCTCTTTACCAGTCAGAGATCACATTACAGGAGCACAGTCTTCTTTACAGAATGATAGATCTTCTCCATGTCTAATTTCTCTGACACCATCTAAGAGACTCCGGGCAGCGTCTCCGACAAAAGAGATGGGTTAATTAAACCTGTCCAGTCCCCCTCTGAAGTTATATGTACATAAATTGAAAAATGATCCTGTTTTGGAGCTTTCCATTTCCAGCAAAACTCTCGGTCTCTTTGGTGATAAAAGCAGGGCCTTAATCTGAGCTCACTTATACAGGTTTGACACCAGTGTTGCTCCATTGACCTTAGTGGACTTACGCCCATTTTACACCATTGTAAAGTGAGAGCAGAGTCAGGCCCAGACTCTTTGTAGAAATGTCTTAATTAAATTATAGAATCAAAAAGAGCCACCGCGAAAACAGGTGATTTGATCACATACATGTAACCATCAACCATCCTCTTTGCATAGCCGGAAGCTTCCTCGAACATCTGGAGGTAGGAGAGCACTTCCGAAGCGATGCTCAGGATCCTCAGCAGGTAGATGTTAGTGTCTCCCAGCACGGGCTCTTGTTTCTTCAGACACTCACGACAGAGCTTCACAACCTAGGCGCCCATGAAAGGCAAATGAGTTCAAGAGAACGTCAGTCACAGCACCGCCGGCCCTAGAATTGCACATCCGCCATGACACAGCGCTGTATCTTGTATGTTTCACGTTTATCCTATTTGCTCAATAGCGGCTCTGCAGAGAGAGTCAGCCATCAGCAAGTGAGGAAAGTAAGAGTGAAGGGTGCAAATGTAACCCACTGGTGAGTGAGTCACCGGTTTCTCCTTTGTCCCCAAAGGACATGAGACTATTACAACTTCACCTAGGGAGTCTTGACTTTTAGCTCATGCATTTAGTTCTGGAGATCCCTGGTGTGTTGGCAAAGATGACGGCCATCACACAAACTTCCCCTCATCACTAAAGGGCATCAGCAGAGAGATGGGACCAGACTGACACCAGCTCTGAACCTCTCACGTGCTGGTGAAGGATGGATTCAGCGTCAGCCCTGGAGGTTCAGGCTCATCCTCTGAGAGATGGAGCTGAGGGGAAAGACGGGATCTGATCCCCTTGGACACTGGGGGAAGTTTGGACCCAGCTCAGAACCCTGGTGCCTTGGTCCCATCCCTGGTTCATCGCTGAAGAGAGAACGAGAGAGTTCCAGCGAGATGGGCAGCCCTGATGGAAGGATCCCCCACTGCCCGGCTGTGGACAGAGCAGTGGAGGAGATGCGCAGAGGAGAATGAATGAACCAGGGAGGAAGGAAGTGGATACAGTAAACCCTCGATTTAACGGACTTCAGATGCAACGGACAAAATTTCGAAGCAAGTCTGATGCATCCGAAATCCATTTGTCGAGGGCTGGCTGCCGGCTCCGGGCTGCCGCTCGGGTCCCGGCAGCGGGCGGGCTGCGGAGCTGCCGCCCTGGCCCTGTGGCGGGCGGGCTGCTGCTCCAACAGCTCGGGTTTTTTTATTATTAAATAACGGACTTTCTGATTTAACGGACACCCCCTCGCCCGAATTAGTCCGTTAAATCAAGGTTTTACTGTACTGGTGAATTAATTTCAGTGCATTCATTCATCGTCTGCCCCATAAACACTGACATCAGCAAATTGACCCATCAGCTTGAGCATGCAACTAGTGCCCCTGTCTGCAGGATTGTTTCATTAATATGACAACACAAATGCTGTCAGAGTCTGCCCAGTGGCTCGGTGAGATCAGCTGTCTCAGGAGAGAGCCAGGCCTGCTTCCTTTCCCTGAAGTTCCACAGCAACAAGAGACCAAAGACACCGTGACTTACTTCGTGGTAGATCCCCTCAGAGCGGGCCTTGTTGATCTTCTCCAGGGTGTCCTGTGAGAACTGGAGAACTTCCTTCACTACATCTTGGGAGGGCTGGGGACAGCAGTGGACAGCTATTGAAATTAATTCACTTCTGAAGTAACACCCATGCTCCCCGGAATAGGGCCAGCTGCCATACTGAGGTCCTGAAGCTTGCTACCATTGAACTCAATAGTAAAACTTCCACTGACTTCAATGGGAGCAGGATCAGCCCCTATCTGTAGTAACCTACAGTGTCACTCAGTGCTGCTACTGCATATATATTCAGTGCCCTAGGTTTGTCCTGTTGTTTGCTTTTAACATCTGGCCTGCAGGAGGCTTGGGAAATCTGTGTTAAATTTATGGAGAAGACCACCTGTGATTCTAATAACAGCCAGGCTAGAAAGGCCCCTGAAAGTTTACAATACGAGGAATAATTTACAATGCGAGGTCTTTTACTCAGAGCCTATATACAGAGTTAAAGCTTGAAAGAGTGAAATGACTGAAGGTAACTAGATTTTAAGATTTTAACCAGGGTTTAAGCCTGAATCGTGCTCTTGGGATAGGGTGACCAGGTATCCCAATTTTATAGGGACAATCCCGATTTGTGGATCTTTTTCTTATACAGTAGACTCTCGATTATTCAGGATGATAGGGAAAAAATTAATCCTGGTTAATAAAATCCTGGATAATCACCATCCATAGGAAATATGGTGGGGTGGTTGGTTCACTAGCCACCCTGCGCCGAGGGGAGGGGGTGTTGGTTCACTGGCTGCCCTGCACCCTGGTGGGGGTTTTTTTTGTGTGTGATTGGGGCGGCAACAAAGCCAGAGCCAGCCCTGTGAGTTAGGCATATATATATTTTTTGACATCCTGGTTAATCCACATCCTGGTTAACCCAATCCTGGATAATCGAGAGTCTACTGTATAGATTTCTATTACCCCCCACTCCCTGTCCTGCTTTTTCACATTTGCTGTCTGGTCACCCTATCTTGGGATATTGTCTACACTACAGGTCAGAGCATCCCTCCCAGCCCAGGTAGACAGATACATGCTAGCGCTGCTCAAACTCACACTAAAAATAACAATATAGACATTGTGGCACAGGCTAGTTGCCAGAGTGCCAGGGGGGCCAAGCAGGCTTGGACTCCGCCAGCCAGCTCATGCCACTCCCTGTGCCTCAACATCCACATGGCTATTTTTAGCATGCTAATTCAAGCAGAGCTAGCACATGTCTTTTCTAGCCCAGTTGGGAATCACACCTACCGCTGCTGTGTAGACGTAGCCTTGGGGCCCTAGCCTGTCCTGCAGCCTTTGTTCAAAAGGAACTTTGATGTCAATGCAAGTTCTTTTGTCTGAGCAAGGGATTCCTATAATCGGCCCTTGAAATGTCACTTAAACAGCAGCAGCACATGCTTGGGCTGGAGGGAGGAGTTATCCCATTTGCCTACATGAATTGTCAAATGAAAGCTGTTTCCTGCCTTCACTAAGGGCTGGTCTTCACTGGGGGGGGGGGGGGGGGAGGGGGCGGGGGAGGATCGACTGGAGATACACAACTTCAGCTACATGAATCACATAGCTGAAGTTTGCCTATCTCCAGCTGACTTACCTGCCGTCCTCACGGCGGCAGCGCTCAGCGGCGCGCTCCCCCGTCGACTCCAGCTTGTGCCTCCCGGCAAGCTGGAGTTCCAGAGTCGACGGGGGCGCCGGGGGCGATCGATTTCTCACGTCTTCACCAGACGCGAGAAATCGATCGCTAACAGATCAATTGCTACCCACCAATCCGGCGGGTACTGAAGACCATTCCTAAGAGCCTAATCCCGGTCCCACTGAAATCGATGGAAGCTCTGCCACTAATTTGAAGGGGTGAAGGATCAGAGAATGGAATGGCTGTCGGGTATGCAAACTGTGATTCCAGCATATTTTCAGAGGGCATTTTCCATGCAGCTGTGAGAGCTGCTACTAACTGGGGACCGAGCCTAAATTCGGAGAATGTAGAAAAGCTGGGCAGCAAGCAGATACTGTCTCCTGTTAAGGTCAATAGCAAGATTTATTACCGATGCAAGGAGAGTATTTTTAATATGTAAAATCCCAGGCCTTGCATAGGTAGAGGGAGATTTTTCCATGAGGGCACTAAAAGATATGGAAAATATTTACCCTGAAAGTGACACACGCTGACTGTGTGTGTAGCAGATCCCCACTCATACACAGACACACAAGCCCTTGCTGCTGCACACTAAGGCTACATCTACACTATGAGCAGCCGCAGAGGCATGACTTAGTCATGCTGAGTACAAGCCCACCTGAAAACTAGTGGGTATATATTCAATACAGTAAAACCTCCATTTAATGGACTAATTCAGGCGAGGGGGTGTCCGTTAAATCAAAAAGTCCGTTATTTAATAATAATAATAAAAAAGAGCTGTCGGAGCAGCCGCCCGCCCGTCACAGGGTCGGGGCGGCAGCTCCGCAGCCCGCCCGCTGCTGTGACCTGGGAGCCGTCAGCCAGCCCGCCAGAAATGAATCAGGAATGCATCAGACTTGCTCAGAAATTTTGTCCGTTGCATCCGAAGTCCGTTAAATCGAGGTCCGTTAAATCGAGGGTTCACTGTACAGCTAAACGGTGCCTCCATTCCTGTAGTGGTGCTACCATGACTACAATGCTATTTCTACACACTCTAGCTGGATGAGAACTAACACAAGTACATGGAGGCCCAAACACTGACCTAGACCCTGTGTTTGTAAGAAGGGAAACTTCCTTTTAACAAGGGCCGGCTCCAGGCACCAGCAGAGCAAGCACATACCTGGGGCCGCAAAAATGGTGGAGCCAGCCCTGCTTTTAACCTACCTGGACTAGCTCTGGCCTATCCTGTCTCCTATTGCCTGCGCGGTAACCCTATTGTCTGCTGCAATACAAATAGTAAAGAAGCAGCATCGCCCCATGATTGAGAGCTGCTAATAAAGTCAGTGAGGTACCTTGTTTTCACCTTCTTTTACAGCCAGCATTAGATCATCTTTGATCCCTTTCTGGCAGTGCTCACACGTGCAGTCAAAATAATACTGCTTCTGCAGCTGCTGCCTCCGCTCTTCGCTGACATTGAGGAAATCCACATAGGAGACCGTCAGCTCTTCCCCAGGTGAGATCTTACCCAGCGCACGCAGCTCGATTCTGGTGTCAGACAAGAAGAGACGTGGAATTAGAAAGTGACACCTCAAGTCCGTTACGAGGTTTGCAAAAGTGAAAGGGACAATTTCCACTAAAGATCCTCCCCCCCCCCACACACACAGACAAACAATGGTCTTAAAGACTTAAAGGACCACTTTAACCCTTTGAATACTGAAGAAAATACACAGCTGTGCAGCACTTCAGCTATTCTAACTCACACTACAAAACGCCTCGTCCAAACCCTTCACCTCCTCTTGTCCCTCTCTGTTCCAACCAGAAGTATACTTGAAAGTAGTAAATGGCCTGAATTGTGATAATCAGATCTGGATCTGCTTATATAGTTAGGAGCTGAATCTAAGATACAAACTTTTATTATGTTTAAGGGTAGTTGGCTGTGGGTCCTTGGTTCGTGACCATTGCTGCGTCCCGGTTTACTGGGGAATCTCCTCAAATGAAGACACTTACACTTGATAGTGCACAGCCTTTGTGATCATGTATGCACCCTGTAAACATTCACAAAGCATTGACTAAACTGCCTCCCCACCCCACTCTGGCCACACTGGACTCAGTGTAAAACGTGGGGTGGATTCCTGAAAGGTGGGAGATACTCTTTGTTCTTTCCAAAGCCCTGGATCAGGAATATGAAAGTGACTTCACCATGTCCCTTCACCCATTTCTACACAGAGATTTGGCAAACCCTTCAATGAAGATGGTCACGCTTCAAACATACAGTGAAGCCAATCCCATGTGGGCTTCAGCTAACGAAACTGTCCCAGGTGCGTCTCTAACTGCCAGCATGTTACTATTGTCTTTACTGACCATACAGAAAATACCAATTGCTACTATTCTGGTGAAAGCTATGGCATGATGCCAGCCCACCCCCTTAAAGAGCCAGTACTTTACATCTTCATTTCATCCCCTGCCTAGCATGTGTTTAAAAGACCCGGGATACTCAAAAGTCCAGCATTGTTTGTTTCATTGGAGCAGGCCAAATTCTCCTGTCCTTTACACTGGTACAAGCCAACTGGAATTAACAGGCTGCATTGGTGTGACAGAGAATTTAGCCCAGCGAGGTTACTATCGAAGATGGGAAAAACTCCATCAAGTGACTGTAAATAAGACCCTCAGAGATGGTTAAAAGTACTAGGCTGTTTATATATATAACTTCTTTATTCTACCCTTTTTGACCTTTCCCCCCATCTACCTATTAGCAATTCTGGCCATCCTTAGCACTAGATCACTACATTTTTGGGAACAGTGCCCCAGGACTGTTCCCGCAATGCCAGTTAGTGGGTGAAACGTATTTGTGCATAGCTAAGCCTACTTACATGTCAGCACAATGGAGCTAGTCCAGTGACCAGATCTGCAGTACATTTTACCTTGTTTTAAGCTATCACCATGCTCCCAATCCTGGTGTTACTCAGCTGGTTAGTTGCATGACCCATCACAAAGGGCTGCGTACCTCTCTACAAGGCCTGGGGATTTGTAGCGAATGAGGTCTATACAGTACTTCAGCAAATCGTGTCCAGAGAATCCACAGCTGTCAGGGCAGGATAAAGCCCTACAGGGAGCGTTCACTGCCTTGAGAGCAGCAGTAATGATGTCAGAGCTCAATGGAGCAGCACACCAGACCTGAGCTGGAGGAAGGGGGGCCGTGGAAACTGAAACAATTTGAACGGTTATCCTTTTTTACTAAAGATTTGAGCCTGCTCCTATTGAAGTCAATAGCAAAATTCCCATTGACTTCAATAGTACCGGGTAGGTCATCTGAGAACTCCTGACTTTCAGTTAAACAGTCAAGAATCAGAGAGGTAGCCGTGTTAGTCTAGAATAGCAGAGGTAACAAAGAGTCCTGTGGCACCTTAAAGACTAACTATAAAGTTTTGAAGCATAAGCTTTCGTGGGCTAATACCCACTTCGTCGGATGCAAGCAGTGGAAGTGTCCAGGGGCAGGTATAGAAAAGTAGGCAAGAACCAAGTAGGAGGTAACAAGGTTAGTCCAATTAGGCTGAACCAGCTCGTTATCTCAAATCAGGGAGGGTGGGTTATTCTTCTAGCAGCTGAATATGGGGTGTGAACTGAGAGAGAGGAGAAGCTGTTTTTGTAATTAGCAAGCCATTAAACAGTGGCACCCAGGGCTGGTGACAGAAATTTGGGGGCCCCCTCCTCCGATAGTTTGCCCCCCCCCCAGCCCAGCCGCTCCCCCCCAGCCCAGCCGACAGCGGATGGGGTCCCCCCAGCCCAGCCCGCCCCCCCCCCCAGCCCAGCCGGCGCTCCCCCCCCCAGCTGACAGCTGGCGGCAGCGGCGGGAGCCGCCCTTTCTCCCCTCCTCCTCCCCCGGACAGTGCTGCTGCCGCCGGCCGGGCTCTCTGCTCCTGCCGGGGCCAGGCGCGCTTGTCTGGGGGAGAGCCGCGCCGCCTCCCCGCCCCTTCCCCACTCTCCGGGTCCGGCGACAAGGGGGGACACAACGGGTACAGTGGTGTACCGGGGCCCCCCTAAAGTCGGGGGGCCCGGTACAGCTGTACCCGTAGTACCCCCCTGTCGCCGGCCCTGGTGGCACCTAGTGAAAATACAGCCAAAAGCATACCCGGAGAATTTTCAATGGATGGAGCGGATCTACTTCAGTGATTTTCATTAATGCATTTTCCCAAGAGGATTAAAATATGTTGGACCATAACCATGCAGGGGTTGCAATTTTGAATCTCTCGCACATAAAATTCTAGGGCTGCTACCTAAGTTACTCATCCTGTGCGGCTGGCCCTGACCACCTGTTGGCATTAGATTATATCAGCAGGATATTTCATATTAGACTCATTACTGAACATGCCGTCAGAAAGGACAGCAATTCGTTATGTCAGGAGAAAGTACTAAACGTACACAGAGTAAAAGGGCAGCGAGCTGTGACTCTAAGGAGAAAATGAATGAGGTCCAGAATCCATGGCGAAGGTTTACATATATGTACATCCTTTTTCAGACTCAGTAGGGCCTTAACTAAGGCCAGTCATAAACTTGGAGAAACAAAATCAAGCTTTTGAACTCTGATGATGCTCCGGTAGCCCAGGCACAATAGACATTTAGTTATTTTTAACTGGCCAGCCAGACCATAAAAGGAACTGGCAACATTTTGCAAAAAAATAGAAATACACGGAATTGTTGGAACTATGCAGTTAAAAGGACACTGTCTGCTTGATACGGGCTCAAAACAGGTTTTTACAAGACTTTAAGGTCAACAAAACTGCTCTCACAACCTTCCCTTCTTCCTCCAAAATTCTAGTGAACTTGAAGTGTTTGCAACGGGAGCATTGCCCCATTGTGCTGACACAAAACAGCCAGACAGTGAAGTTGACCAGATATGATGTCTGTAAACAAACATGAAACTCACTAGTCTACTTTCATGGAAATGCATTGCGGAAACAAACAACATTAATGGTGAAAATCATTTTGAAATATTTCAGTTCTAATTTATGACAATTAATTGCCTGCTTGTTTCGCATGCAGATCCTATTAAAATCAATGGAGCTATGTTGGTTTATATGTGTTGAGATTCTGGATCATATATGTTAAGACAACAGTGTCCCTTTAAACTAAACAGATTGCAATATATCAAGTGCAATGAGGTAACCAGAGAATAATAATAATAAAAAAAAAAGAATACACCTTTAAAAATCCTTTTAAAACACCACACAGGAAAATATTTTGAACGGTTAACAGTGGCATCGTGAAAAGGCATAACAGGAACAACTGTAAAGGTAAAAATTAATGACATCTAAATCTCAATGTATTACTACTGTAGTCAGTGCATCCAGAGGGAACTGTTTGTTACAAAGAAACACAGAGTATTTAGTGTGTCAGTAATGCAATCACGTCTCATCTCATAATAAACCAGGTTTTATTGCAATTATTTGGGGCTGGGCAAGGTTAGCGAGGCCTTGTCAGACATTCATGCTCTTGCTGTAGTTGAGAGAACAGGAGTGAAGAGTGCATGAAGGGAAATATTGAAGGAGGGTGGGGGAAGGAAGGAATGAGGAGAGGACATTAACAAGTGGCAAGTCTGAGCATACTGAATAGTGTCAGGTTTTCTTTAAAATCTACTACAAAATGCAGAAGTTACAAAGGGAGGCGTCGGGTTTAGTGGGGCTTTACACATGAAACATTTACATTCCGAGAACGGGGGGAGTGAAACTATCCACAAACCGAGGCAGCTTCAAGCCTCACCTTTGTCGCTTGTGGCTTTTAGTTAACACAGGGTCAGAGGGGAAGGTCAAAGGGGAAGGATTATGCTTACAAGACCAACCCACCTCATCTGTGTGTGGAACATTGATCTTACAGCCTCATGACTGAAAGACAAAACAAACATCTGCAGTTTACATAGGTACACGTACGACACAAGCAAAATGGAACCGGCACATACAGTATATGGAACTGTAGCTTCTCACGGTCCGGGGGGACATACAGGGACCCCAGGACAAACCCGAATCCAGTTGCAGGGTGGAGTCTGAAGTGAGCGATGTAGCTCTCTCCTGTCACTATACACCTGCTGTAACCGAACTGACCATCGGTGGCCTGGGGCAATTTCAGCTGGCAACTGTCCTGGCACTGTGACACTAAGGAGCATTCTGCACAAGACCGCATGTGAGTGTCAAGGGGGAATCAGCTCTGTCTGCAGTTAGTTTAGCCATGGACAGGTGTGATCTGCTAGGAACTGGGCACATATAGGCAGCCTCAGTCACTGGATGAGGGAGACTCATGTTTCGCAACATTACGGAAAGAATGGATCTGATTTTTTTCCATAAATCATGAATCGCTCCCATGACACCAATAGATATACACTGGCTTAAAAGCAGCGTGAAAGGAAAATCAGACCCAGTTATTAGAAATGACAGAAATGATCATATCGGATCAGCCCCATTAAAAATAATGGCACAATACCCATTGAGTTTCATGGGAGCAGGCCCTATTATCTAAGCCAGAAACCGCCATAATGCACCTGGCCAATTGTGAGAGGGGCAGAGAATGTCCTTCCTGACTCCCCCGAGTGGTCAGCATATGTCCATGATATTTGTTCACATGTTTACCCACTTTGCAAGTCTTGGTAAATTAACTGGGGGAAGGGGCAACTTTGCATAGAGATCTGGAAAATACCAGTGTCTGGGATGATTTCTTTGAGGGGGGATTTGGGAGAGCAGTAACTAACCAGATAATAAATCATCTGTAAAGTCCTGATTTAAACCATCTTAAATATATGACTTTTCATGGAGAAAAACCCACCATATTTTCCAGGGAAGTTAATTCTGAAACCATAATCATCCATTAACTGTAAATTATTTATAGCTGGAACCTTAATATAAAGTGTAACTCATATGTCTTGTTACTATTTGACTCTGTTTGAGTGTTCTGGGCCTGATCCAAAGTCCACTAAAATCAATCGAAACAACGGCTTCAATGGGTTTGGACTAGGTGTCTTCTGCGTATTTGTTTTGTGCACCAAAAAACAATAAGAACAACAAGAACAACAGCAACAACCACAAAAGACAGAAAAAGCAGCAGCACCGTAGCTCACCACTAAGGGGTCTGACTTTCCTGCGTCTATAATATTTTGTTTTCCTCAAACAAGCCAGAAAAAGAGAAAACCAAGGGATTTTCCCGAGGTGCGCACCGTGAGGCTTGGAACCAACTCTGGGAAATGAGTCAAGCGTCGGGGGAAGACGTCTCCCCCATCCCTTCGAATGGAAATGTACTCACTTGCCGTTGTTGAATATGACAGTGCAGTTAGGCCAGCAGTCATGGTTCACCAGGCAGAGATTGGGGAAGACGCCCACGCCGACAGCCTGCAGTCCCCTTTGGTCACTTAGGGTGAAGCCATTGCAGTTTATCTAGTCCACAAAACATAGGCAAAACAAGGATTAGGAGAGGAGAATAATGGTGAAATCCTGGCCTTATTGAATTCAACGGGTGTTTTCCATTGACTTCAATGAGGCCCGGATAGCACCCTGGATTTTGGAATACTTTAAAAAAACAAAATAAAAAAAATGGAGGCATACCTATCTCCTAGAACTGGAAAGACCTTGAAAAAGGTCATAAAGTCCAATCTCCTGCCTACACTAGCAGGACAAAGTACTGTCCCGACAGCTTTTTTTTTTTTTAAACCACATATCCCTAAATGGTCCCCTCAAGGATTGAATTTACACCCATGGGTTTAGCAGGCCAATGCTCAAACCACTGAGCTGTCCTCTCCCCAATTCATCAGCATCCCAATTCTCCCTTTCCACTGATTCTTCATAAAATATGTATTTTCTGTGCTCCAGACATAGGGGCATGGCCTTCAAATGTTGGGCACAAGGGAGAGAGACACACAGGGAGTGCTAGAAACAGCATCCTTTAGCCTGGACAAAGCAAGAGAAAGTTCACAAACGCAGAACTCTAGTAGACAGCCTGCATGATCTAGTGAGCAGAGCCAAGTGAATATTGCAAAACACTGTCTGCTAATATTTATTCCCATTTTTAAATGCTGTTGCTTTGAGTGTGTTCAAGCCCGTTTGTATTCACTTTCTGCAAATATTCCAGCAACTGAGTCTCATGGGGAAAGAGACTTTTAAGCAATTTGTGCAGAATAGTCACAGGAAGCAAATTCCAAATTGTGAGAGTATCTATATCAACCTAATTCTACAGGGTACATTCATCCAATCTGAGAACACAATGTCACGTGACCTATGTATCCAAATAAAAATAACAATTTGTAAAGACTTTCACCTGTCGCATCCTGGCAAATCCCAAATGACTGACAAACTGGTGATAAGTGCAAATTACTTTACTGGGAAGTGTTGTTCTGACCACACCTAACACCTTATGCATATGCATGAGGGTTTCAACCCTCTTTTCCTTCCCTGTACTTTCACACCTTGTGAATACTGGGGTGCCCCGTTTTACATAGGTTGCTTCTTAGTTCCTCTTATTCTCATAGCAGCTACACACAACATGTACCCTGCAGTCAGGACAAGACATTCCATGATCTTACAATCTGGTGTCTCATGCTTGGATAACAGCTTGCGGTTTATTGCAATCTAGGTTTCCATAACGTTAACTATTGGCACATCTTCTTCAGTAATCTTGTGACCTTACTGACATAGGGTTATTCCTAGGTCATCCACTCATGTCAAGTGTTCTTAAATCTATGGCCTAATTTGGCTAAACAAAAATCTTACAGGCCTCAGCCTGTAGGCCTTGCATTCTAGTCATGTTTTAGTTATGTATCTAATACACATTCATCACTCTTAAATATTTGTCAATCTTATACGTCTATAATCCTGCAATTTAAATCTATTTACCATACATTGATTATATATGCAACTGCCATATGCACTGACCATAACACCCCATAGAACAATAATAAATGGATGATAAAATGAACTAATTGGCTACAGGAGTCAATGACAGAAGGCTCATTTTCAACCTTCTTTGTGAACTCAGCATAGCCCTTGTCCTTGGCCATTATAAATAGCTCTCGCTTTGTTCTCCCAGGAGGCTGACATACCACTCCGAATATATGAGAGATGTACTGCATGCCAAACTGCTGGCTCTGGGGAGGCCAGAAGTTGAGGAAACACTCCACATCAGCCCTCAGCTCTTTCTTCTCCTCTTCTCCGAAGTTCTCCACATGGTTCTGCAAGTCGTCGATGGAGACCAAACAGCCCTCCGTCAGGCCACCTCCCTCTCTCTCTATCCTCCACATGATGCGGGCTGCCAGCCTGGCCAATACAGAAGCGTGTTAGGAAACTCCAGTGTGCTAGCACAATCCACAGACAGCAAGGTGGCAAGGACTAAATGGAAGCCATCACACCGCACCAGAGCAAAGCAGGGGTAGGATTTGGCCTTGATGATTCTCATCAGGAATTAGTTCAATCAATGGCTCCTGGCTCCCTTTGCAGGTAGTTACCAATACATCTGAACCTGCCCTTTAAAGCACGGAAGGAAAACAATGCAGAGTCTTAAAGCAGAACGGTGATGAGACTTTTCAGTTGTTCGTGTCCTCTCTCTAGTTGTGTAAAGCGTACACAACTAGAGAGACTCTAAAACCAGGGAGTTTGGTAATTTTTTCACTTTTAAAACATGGTACAAAATGTATCAATTTGTGGCTCTAGTTACCGTGCTTATCTGGTCCTCATGACCTGGGTATCTGAGCACCTCATACTCTTTAATGTATGCATCCTCCAAGGGTAGGGAGTGGGTGCTACTACCCCCATTTTACCAATGGGGAACTGAAATAGACTAAGTCACTGGTCCAAGATCACAGAGAAAGTCCATGGCACAGCAGGGAATTGAACCTAACCACTAGTCACTCTTTCCTCTCTACAGAGTTATTGAGCTGAGAAATGGCACCTTCTTATTCACCACACCCACTCTCCACTTTATGTGTATCCTCTGGGACTCTAGCACCACTCCTGGCAGCATAGAAGGCCTGAGAGAGCTCCCACAGCTAATGGCTGCCTAGTGGACACCCCCCCACTCGTGAAGGGGGATCCCCATGTGGAGTGGAGCCATCGAAGGTTAATGCACCCTGAGCTCCAAAGGCCCTGTGGGTGGACAATGTGCACAGTGTGATTGTTAACAAGTTAGTTTAAAAGCGGCAATGCAGTCTCCATCCTTCCTCTGCTTGTCCTGCAGGCTGAACACCCAAACTGGTGGTTAGCAACAAACACTCCAGTGTCAGCCCCGTCTGAGTGATTTCTAGCCCCTGGAGCTATGTTTGCCACTAGCTAACAATACCTCTCTGTCTCATGTATCACAAGGGGATATTTTTATCCAGATGCTATTAATAGCTAGCCTGATAGTGAAGGAATTCTACAGTGAGGCACAGACTAGACCCAGGGAAAGCAGGTGGCCATTCCATGTCCTGATGAACGTCAACCTGCCTTTTAGCTTCTTATTTTAAAGGGAGATTAATTTGCTTGACTTGCTTGATGTTTGTTATTTTTCTGGATGGCGAGAGCTGTCAGCTTTGCTGTTGGAAGGAACTGCTTTTTGACATACCTTTCTTAGGGCTACCAGCAGATTTCCCAATTGATTTGGAGTGAGCAAGTGAAAGGCCAAAGCTATTCCCAGGTCCCCTCACTGCTCTAAGCTGTCTGTCCCCCCAACTCCAAACATTCAGTCGCTTCCCAAGCAGTGAATGGATTTTCCTCCCCTCTGCTGTGTTATTTATACAGGGTTGGAAGCGTACACAGCACTTTTCAGTAGGTGATTGGGGTTGGACAAATAACAGGTCCTTGCCCCAACGAGCATGTATGGGGACAACAGTGTGACACAATACAAAACAAACACACAGTGGCATATGGTCAGGGTCAGATGGTACTACAGGTCCATCTCCCAAGAGGCCCCAGGTCTCAGAGGCCCCCAAAGCTCTTCCAACCAATGGCAGATCACACACAGAGTCCAGGTCCCAACAGAGCTTCAAGCCACAGTTCCACCGGGGGAGGCCCAACTGCTGGAGAAGAGTGAGGACAGGGATTCAGTTGGGGTCAGGCCGGACTCAGCTGCCCAGTGTTCGAATACAGTGTGCTTCTGTGACAGCCGCCCTCGTGGGCAACACACCGGGGGCTTCCACAGCTACAAGCACGAGCTGCTACAGTTTAAGTTAGAGCCCAGCTCCAAGTTGGGGCTGTAACAACTCATATCCTCCTCAAATGGGCACAGCGGGGACCTGTGACACATTAGAGGGTTCTACTATAGCCTTACTGCTCTCCAGTTGGTCCAGTAAGCTCTCGGGGGAGGGGAGGCTGTACTGGTCCATGACTAAGGGTGGTAGGTACTACACCGATACAAATAATAGCAACACACAGAAAGGTAGGGACTTGGTAGGCGGAGGATGGCGTGACACTCTGTAAGTCTGTTTTGGCCAGGCCCGGATTAACCTTTTGTGGCCCGGGCACCAAACATATTTGTGGGCCCCCATGGGGTGGGAAAGGGGTCACTCCCTGTAGCAAGGCAGCGGCCAGGAGTGAGTACTGTAGGGCAGGAGGAGGGGTGCCTGGAGTGAGGCAGGAGCTGGGGACAAGCACAGCAGGGGGAAGGGGAAGAGACAGGATCCCCCTGGAGTGGTGCAGACCCAGTACCTCTCTCTCCACCAGAGACGGGTTCTTGGGAGCAGGTTCTCTCTCTCTCTCCAGCTGAGCTGCAGCTCCTCCAAGCAGCAGCAGCTGCTCTTCCCACCCTCCCAGCGGGGAGACTGGTTGCAGTTACCCCATAACTGGACTTTTACTGCTGACTGGACGCTGCCAGGTCTGCTTTTCGACCAGATTTTCCCTCCCACTTTTTTCCTACCTTAGGGCAATTGATAGGGAGGGAGGGGTGGAGAGGAGCGGGCGGTAAGCAGGGCCTCAGAGGAAGAGACAGAATGGGAGTGGGAAGAGGTGGAGCAAAGGCAGGACCTCAGGGACGAGGCCTTGGGGCGAAGCAAGGCCTCGGGAGAAAGGGTGGAGCGGGTGGAGGGTTAGGGTCACAATCCAGGCATCGGTGCCCTCACCCCACTTCTAAGGAGCTTCCAGCACTCCTGCATGGCAAACATACAGTGGGCCCAGCACGATGGAGCCATTGGCGCCATTGTAAACCTGGTACTGGTTCTGGCCCACAGCTATGAGCCTTGAGCTCTTCCTGGCTCTTTATCTCCAGCGCTTTGAGGAGGCATCACTCCTAGTCTAGATCTGATTCAGGCTCTATCTTGATTTCCAAAGCATAGAAAGGAAGCCCCCTCTCAAGCCTACCTTTTTCAGGCCTACTCAAGAACGAGACCAAAATCCTCCCTCTCGCCCTCTCACCTGATGTTTTCGTTGGGCGCTTTCCCGTGCGCCTTGATGGCGCAGCACTCATGTTTGTGGTTCAGCCAGGCGTCCTTCTGGCAGGTTCGATCACAATAGTGGGCAAACTTACACTGACCACAGCGGTGGAGCTTCTCCTGCCTTTTAAAGCAGGTGTGGCAGACCAGATGAGTCAGGCTAAAAAGACAAAAGGAAGCAGCAGTCAGCATCCAGAAAAAGTCCATCGGATCCCAATCCGAACTTCCCTGCTGGCCCCTGGCTCCATGGAGATGTTCCCTGGGAGGATAGCCTAGGTCCCAATGGTGATGTTGACTCCGTATGTTTTATGGAAATATGCTTATGAGTGTGAATATGATGTAACTGGAATATGCTTTATGCAAAAGGTCTCTTGTAAGGTATCAATTACAAAGCATATAACCTACTGAATATGTTCATCCTATTTGTATGAATGTATCGTTCTTGTATCTGAAACTAGGAATATGAAGTATAACTCTGAGGTCCTATTGTAGTTATGCAAAGTGTGGGCCATTAATGGTGATTTTTAATCTTGATGATTCCTATTGAGTACTAGGACAATTGGTTGTAAATTATTTATTTACCTGCAAGCCTTCCTGTGTATGTGTGGGCCAGCCCATGGGTAAAGAAGAATGAGGTCTTACAGTGACATGTGACCATGTCACATGATACTGGAATCCATCTTAAATCTGGTACTTTTCCATTGAGAAGGAGTGGTGGGGGCCCAGAGAAACAAAAGATTCCCGCCTTGTGCCAAAGCTATAAAAGGGGGTGGAGCAAGACAAAGAGTCTCAGTCATAAGACCCTGTTTACTACCTAAGATGTCCGCTGGAACTAACGAGTACTGTACCAGGGGAAAGGATTGGGCCCAGACAAGGAAGGAGTCTAATCGGTGAAAGAAGCTTATTGGAACATCTCTGAGGGTGAGATATTACCTGTAATCAGTTTCTTAATGTATTAGGCTTAGACTTATGTGTTTTGTTTTATTTTTCTTGGTGACTTTGTTCTGTCAGTTATTACTTAAATCCTACTTTTTATACTTAATAAAATCACTTTTGTTTATTAATATACCCACAGTAAGTGATTAATACCTGGGGGAGCAAATAGCTATGCATCTCTCTCTATCAGTGTTATAGAGAGCTGACAGTTTATGAGTTTGCCCTGTATAAGCTTTATACAGAGTAAAATGGATTTATTTGGGTTTGGGATCCCATTAGGAGCTGGGTGTTTTGGTGCTGAAAGTAGGTAACATGCTGACCTGTTTTTAGTTAAAGTCTGCTGCTTTGGGGGCATGGTCCAGACCCTGGGTCTGTGTTGCAGCAGGCTTGCATGTCTGGTTCAACAAGGGCAGGTTCTGGAATCCCAAGCTGGCTGGGAAAATGGGCTCAGAGGTAATTTGAGCCCATCAGGTGACAGTCCCAAGGGGGGCTTTGTGACTGAACCTGTCACACCAACCTGATGAAGGCATCACACCCAATAAACATGAATAATGCTGAGCAATTTATTCCACATGCCTACCGGGAAGGAAGGATAAACATTTATAGCAAAGTGCTGTTTATATCAATGTCTTTGCCAAGTGCCGTTGGCTTTTTCCTGGGCTATAAGTATGAGAGAGCTTTTTTGTTTAAAACAGGGAACAAATGGATGCCTTTCCCAGTCCTCCAAGAGTCCTGTCTCCAGTATATGCACTCCTGGTTCTTATCAGCATTGCCAAAGTGACACCGTTTTCCCGGTAGGCCCTTGTTAAAACATTAGCTGACTGGCCACGGAGAATTTGCCTCTAAAAATTCATTTACTGAGTCTTTAGAAGAGTAGCCGTGTTGGTCTGTATAGCAAAAACAATGAGGACTCCTAACAAATTTATTTGGACATAAACCCACTTCGGTTATAGCCCGTGAAAAATTATGCCCAAATAAATTTGTTAGTTTCTAAGGTGCCACAAGGACTCCTCGTTGTTTTAGTGAGTCTGTCACTCAGCAGAGACAGAGAAAAACTGCCAGTCAGTCCTGAGGACCTGATCCTGACCTCTTTACACGGGTATAACTCAAGCTAACACCTCTGAATTCAACAGATTACACTGAGCTCAGACCTGCGTGAGAGCCCAGCTGCCAAGCTCCCTGTGGCTCCATGGAGGACATTTCTCACAGGCAAGAGAGAAGCACTAATTGTCACGTTCCCTCACCCCCATGCCATGGCGGGGGTGGCACAGGCAGGCCTAAATCCTTCAGTGCACTGGGAGCAAAGAGGAGTGAGAGGTGGGAGGTGAGAACTGCCCCCCACCCCACCCTCTCCCACTCTCCCTGGAAGCAGGTAAAGACACTCACCAATGTTCCTGATCTTTTTCCCCCCCTGTGTGTCGAATGAATAGCTGCCAAACTGAAGTTTAAAATCTAGGAGTGCTGCCCCAGCCAGTCCCCACCCCCGACTTATTTTCTCTCCCTCATTCCCTCTCCTTCCTCCCTCTCCACTGACTCACCCTCCGTCAGCCATGAATTCAGGCGAGTGATTACTATGATTCTTCATGTCTCCCATAAGGGGCTGCTGCTAGCAAATCCCTATTGACAGACAAGAGTGCTTGCTATGTCCACAGGGATGTTTCTGCCACCTTCACACACCCCAGCGATACACATCATGGGGCTCCCTGGCTCAGTCGCCACAAGATGGTACCAAAAGGCCTCAGCCAGAGCTGTTCCATCTCCCACAATAGTTGGGAGGGTCCTGATTTTGGGCAGCCCCTTGGGGATACCAGTTTCTATCTCTGATTTTCATTGCGAGGTAGGGTTGCCACCTCAAGTGCTTAATTTATAATGAAAGAGGCGCCAGGGCTCAAGCCATTTTTTTACTTTCATAACTGACTATGAACTGCCAAGCCTAGAGGTGCCAGGGCTGAAGCGATGTTTTTACTTTCATAACAGACACTGCAAGCCCAGAGGAGCCAGGACTATGAACTACCAAGCTTAGAGATGCGAACCCCAGCACAAATTAAGAACTGCTCACCTCTGAGGTACAAAAGAGGGGAACATCTGGGGTGATCCTGGGACCAGAAAGCAGGACAGTGTTTCCTGAGCACCCTTACAGATTTCTGAGGAGAACTACCTCAAAAAAGGGGACAATTCGGGGACAAACCTGCACAGGTGGCAACTCTACTGGTTGAGAAGCGGGGGGGGGGGGAGAGGGGGAGAGGAGGGCTTGTCTGAGTAAAGTGCACACTCTTAGAACAATCCATGGGAACGGGTACTGCTTGTTACCATATGACTGACTACCATTGTTTACAAAGCATTTACCATGTTCTCTCTGCAATTAATCCTTGTCACAATTGTAGTGCCCTCCATCTACCTGCCAGATGTTTACTGTGTCATTTTCCGTACCCGTCTAACTGCTGGAAACACAGGTTTGTGACTGTTAGTGTCCATTGCAGACATGACCCTCTGCATAAAGAAATCTTAGGGGCCTGAAAGTTTCCAGAGTGCAGGTCAGATTGGGAAACAAGGAAAATGTGATAGAAACCTTACTGACTGTTCCATCTAAAACATAGGATATAATGTATGGTGTGGGAATAGGAAAAACAAATGCACTTTTTAAATCCAGTTCACCCCGGGTCTAGCAGGAATTTAAAACATTAAAGCACTAATTTAAAAGAAGAAGTCTGTAATGCAAAGTGGGTAAAGCACCAAATGGGTAAAATAGTAATGTCCTCTCTGCTATGAGGCTGACAATAAGTAGAACTAGACATTGACAAAAGCTCAGAGACTGCTGGAGGAAGGATTCAGTGGTTCAGGTGCTAGCCTGGGACTTTAGAGACCTGGGTTGAGTTCTCTGTCCTGCCACAGACTCCCTGCGTAACCCTGGTTAAATCATCTAGCATACATCTACGCTGCAGCCGGGTGCATGATGTGCAGTTACCTGCGCTAGCTTTCATCTCGCTACCTTGCTAAAAATAGCAGTGAGGATGCTGCAGCATGAGCTGCACATGCCTGGAGGAGGAGGAGGGGCGGGGTTAGCAGTTCATCACACTACTGTGTCCTCACTGCCACTTTCAAGGAGATTAAAGTAGTGTGGGTACCTGTGTCCAAGTTGCTATTCACTGCCCAGGCTGTAGTGTAGACATACCCTAAGGAGAGGGCTACACTGTAGTCAGAGCATGCATGGACATCCCTCAGCTAGTTTTGATCTAGCTAGCCAAATAACAATAGCAGGGAAAGCTGTGGGTGTAGTGCTTACATCAAAGGGGTGTTGTGAAGATAAATAAATATATTAAATGTTCTGAGATGCTCTCATTCTACCACCCAGACAATGTGTCAGCTGCCTGACAGTATACAAGCAACATTAAACCATAGCTGAGGCCAGGAAATAAAGAAGAATTCTGAAAAACTGCAAAACTACTGAACGCAGGTAGGATTTTAGGTGGCCAACTATAATATTAGCCAAATGCAACCAGAAGACTAGCATCAACAACCATCATAGGATGTTAGTAATGAATCACGTGCACTTTGGCAAATTGAAAGGTTAGCCATTTAGAATTGGTCACTGATGTCTTCAGATGCTAGAACCCCTTCCCCTTTCATGCAGACTGGCTGGCAATGGTAGGTGTCTCAGAAGAACCAGCTGTCCCCAGAAAGTTCATTTGAAATGCAAGGGACATTTATATCCCGAGGACACAACAGGTGCAGCGAGTTGGCTCTGTAGTTTACCAGCTTACAGTTGACACTTCAAAGGGTGAGCTTTAGACTTTCCTCTCTAAGCACATAAAGGCTTTATTTGTGACTCTCATAAAACACATGGGAAGTGTCAATAGCACAATAGGTCAAGGGGCTGTTTAATCTGACATCCTTTCTTTGACAGTGCCCAATGTCAGATACTTCAGAGGGAGGCAGAAGCCCACCCATAATGCACCTAACTCTACAGCTTTCATCGCTATAGCTGTCTCTCTCGGTCACTTGCTCTGTTTGGAAAAAAGGGGAGGCCATTTCTCTCCTCTGCCGTAAGCCCCAGAACCTTCCGGACCCTTCCACCCCAGTCTCTTATACAGAGTTATACCACGAATGAACTGGAAACATAGGATATGTCTATGTGCACAGGCTAACAAACTGAGCCTAAGTTAGCAAATTGAGTACGTACCGACGGGGCATGCAGGCTTGTATTGCTCACACTGAAGCTCACACTGAGCCTTCTTCAATGCTATTGTTACCTGCACTAGCTGGGTTCAAACTAGTTCAGGTAGGCTCACCCGCGCATACCATTGGCTGTGGAAACACACCCTTAGACAGTGGTCAGTGGGTGTAAATAAGTCTAAGCATGTCTTATTGAGTACAAGAGAATCCAAATAAGCATAACAATGTCTAATCTACCAACCAAAGGCCTCAAGCAATGCATCGTTGTGCTAGGTAGGCACTATGATGCACCTAGACGGGAGAATCCTTGCTCTGAAGAGCTCACAATCTAAATAGACAGGACGGGCAAAGGAAGCACTATTTATTAGTCCTGCCATGAGTGCAGGGGACTGGGCTAGGTGACCTCTCCGGAGCCCTATGATTATCACCCACCTTTTGCAAATTGGAAACTGAGGCTGGGAGAAACTATTCATGGGAGGTCTGTGCCAAAGCTGGGGCTTCATCCCAAAGCTTTAGAGGCCTTGTCCGGTGCCCTAACCACACAGCCATCCTTCCTCTCTACTTAAAATGGAAAGGGCAGCGCAGCTCTAATTCATCTAGCATTGCTGCGCTGCTAACAACATACGCCTTGCTCCCTCCACTCTAGATTTTGCAACGCAAATAGAGCTTTATTAGGCGACAATTGCAAGCACGATTATAGGCAGAGGGTAAAGTCCCATGTTAAACAGTGGCTTGTAGGATGACCATGATCAGGCCTGCTGGAATGCCAGCAATAGGCAGGCTGGCCAGCAGGTTCCGTGCTAAAGCAGGAGCCAAAGTGGCCTGCTCTCTTGAGTCAAATGGCAAAACTCGGTGCTGGTCACAAATGCAAGACTGTGTTCTGTCAGCTGTCAAGTCATGGGGGCAGAAAGGTGCAGCAGAGATTACACTCCTTGTAACGCAGCGGAGAGCCACAGGACTGATAAGCACACACAAGTGTGCTGTACTGGGAAGCGAGGAGAGAGGTGATGCTTGGGAATGGAGGGGAGCCTGTCGTTAAGGGGAGCCTTCTTGCTGCACACATGTAGACAGCAGCTGAAAAGGGCCTGTAAAAAATGTACCCGTCAAAGCAAAGGAAGGCTTTCCGGAGGATGTTTCACAGCAGAACCACTGTCCTAGTGCAGTTGGGGTCCCCCCCCCACCCCATGAGAGCAGGAAGAAAGTAAAGGCTTTGTGCTTTGTATCTTTGTGCAGAAGGATTCTAAACCAAAACTGACATGCAACATGGACAGGGAGCATTTCACTCATCTCTGAAAAGCAGCCACCTCTGGGGAGGTACACAGCAGCCTTTTAAGCAATGCACAACAAACGACCGTGAGGTTTTAAAGACAGGAAGTGAAGCAGCAGCCCAGGTCTTATGGAAAATGCAAAAGGAATTTTGAACTCATGTGGCTCTATTATCCTTCACTTATCCAAACCTAGTCAACTCATTGGGAGCAGTTGCATGTATGTAGCCAAGGGCTGAATGTTATCAATATGCTCTAAGGACCCAATGACAGCCGCCTGAGCAACAACTACTTTAAGTGAGCCAGTGAGACCTCTCATTGGAATTTACACAAATTGTTTAATCCTCAGTGGCTTGGTTCAGCTCCCCTTCTGTAAAATGGGGATAATAACGCTTCCTTTTTCTGCCAGGTCTATTTCGATTGTAAACTCTTTGGAACAGTGAATTATGCATCTGCCCTTCACTTCACAACGGGGCCCTGGGTTCCGCTGGGACCTCTAAGCAGTACTGTAATACAAATAACAAGCGGGTGAACTGCTCGCCAGCTGGGATTAGGGAAAAATGCCTTTCTTTGGTATAATATAGCACAGTTTGGAGCATCACACAGAGGCAGAAGGCAATCCCCTTTGCTCTGAAATACTTTTAGAAACAGAGTACCAATCTAGGTGGACTGTTATGCTGTTGATAGAAGTTCGTGAAGGAAAAGGTCTGTTAGGTTAGGAAATCCATTCCATTGCAAACATAAAGTCTAGTCCCTTGCTAAAGGCAGTATAAGATAGCCCGTCCCGATAACATTTTTGAGGGGAAGGGGCAATGTTGGAATTATTTATAGAACTGATTTTTTAAAAACTGTATTATTTCAAAACTTGCAAGGCTTTGAAACAGCTGCCTATGGAGTCTGACTATAAATATACTGGTGTATAGCTAGGGATTACTATGTTCTGCTTACCCTGAAAACAACTTGGGGGATGGGGTCCCAATAACAATTCAAATTTTCCAAGGATCATTTTTCAAAAAATAAAAAAAGGGTTGGGGTGAGGGAGAAGAAAATGGAAAGTTTATTTCAACAGGACTTTCACTGACAATTCACACCCCCCAGTCACGGGCCATACCTGGAAGATAGCATGGTGGCAAAACGGGTAGCCTGTTCACACTAGCACATAGCACCCCCGCAGTCACTAGCACTGGGGGAGCTGGACTAGTAGCAGCAAGAGCCGGAAATATTAAGAGAAATAATCTAGGGTAGACACAGACTTTTTTATACAGATGCCTTACCCACTGCTTCCATGCATAAGCCTGCAAAGCTCCGTATATTGGTCCCAATTTGCAGCTGGCATACATAGACCTAGGATATGCAGCTATGGTAATTTACACCATCTGTGTTCAGCAGATAGAGCAGTGACTATGTGGAGCATTGATAGGATAATACCTACCTCGACAGGGTGCTGTGCGAATTAATGAGAGCTTGTGAAGCTCTTTGAGATCCTTCGCGGCAAGAGCCCAGGCAGCCTTTTCTTAACGAAGAGAACAATCTAAGGGCCTGGCCTCAGCTGGTCTAAAGTGGAGTAGCTCCACTGTAGTCAAAGGGGCTCATCATACAGCCATAGCTAAGGGTCATGTGGCTTTTAGAGGCGGTAGAGGTAGGGTGATGAGATGTCCCGATTTTGTAGGAACAGTCTTGATTTTGGGGTCTTTGTCTTGTATAGGCTTCGATCACACCTGACCCACTGTCCCAATTTTTCACGCTTGCTGTCTGGGCACCTTAAGTAAGAGGCTCATGCATTTAGCTTCAGAGGTCCCAAGTTCAATCTCACCTGCCGACAACCAGGGTCTATTGGTGTTACATTTGCAATTACATTTTAAAACAGCAGCTCTTGCAATGACATGTTAAAATGCAAAATAAAACCTAGGGATTAAATCCACAAAGGGATTAGGTAACACAGTGCTCAGTGTTGCAGCATCTAATTTTTAGACGACTTGCCACCCAGTGGAATCTACAGTCCCAAGCTAGACACCCAGACTTTCTATACAATGAATGGGAAGAAATAAGTGCCCAAGAATGAAATCCACAAAAACCAGCATGCTGAGTAGGGAACCACTTAAACTAACCAATAGCAGATGCCAAGGAGAGGGTGTGGCCTAAGCCCCGCCCATCTCAGGAAGTTATTGCCCTCTCTATGTATAGAGTCAAAGGGGTTATATGTGGAAACAAAGCATAATGGCATATTGTACCCAGGGCCGGTGCAAGGATATTATTTTGCACCCTAGGCGAAACTTCCACCTTACGTCCCCTCCCCTAGTACTGCTTCACTAAGGTACAAAGTGGTAACGGCAACATCAATATGATCAATTTCAACCTACACAGATAAACATACACTCAAATACTTAACATACACACACAACTGACACAAAGTGTTAGCGAAATGATGCAGCAGCACTTGCCAGAGTCTTAGATCTGAAACACCTCAAAAAAAAAGAAAATAGTTAGCCTCAGTAGACAACCTCCGAAAACTAGTAAACTAAGCATTATACACAGTCTGTTAGAACAGGTAATGGCTGTGCGCAACAAGAAAAATGATGTCACACATTCTCATTCTCTCTCTCTCTCTCTCTCACTCACTTTCTTTCTGGGTACCCAGAAGGGGAGGTTGCCATGTTTGGTAACTATAATGCCGCATGTCTCTGCGCTGACCAGCTATGGCTCCAGGTGAGCACTTCCTATAGAAATCCTGAGATGGGTAAACTTCCCCAAGAAATTTAAAATGTCCTGGGCCAAATGTAGAATAAGGGGGACAGGCAGGGGTCTCCAAGGCTGCTGGCTATGGGGAGCTGGGGCACCAGTGGAAAGGCTACAGGGGGGGGGGTCACATGGGGAGGCAGAGGAAGATACCCAGATACCCCCAGGCTTTGGACAAGGAGTCATGCTCCATCCCCCTAGTGCCTGCCTGCAGCTCCCATCTGGGCTCACCATGGCCCTGCTCCGCGAAGGGTCCCGCCTTAGGGGGACAAGCCTGGCCCACCTCATGGGGCTGTGCTCCACCCCACAGAAGGTGGGGCCCTGTGCTCCCTGCCCCGGAAGGGGCCGACCTGACTCCCTGTGGTGCCGCCAGGCTCCTCCCTCCCACCGCAGTGACAGCTGCGCTCGGGCCCTGTGCCGCCCCATCATTCTGTCCCCCGTCTCTGTGCGCTGCGTTGCACGGCAGCCAGGCACCAATGCTCGTCTGAGAGAACGACACGTTCAACTGTAAAAAATAATTTGGGCTCTGTTTTTTGGTGCCCCCAAATCTTGGCACCAGCCCTGATTGTACCTCCACCATCCAGTATACAGTGGAAGCCTCTTATAGCAAAGTCAGTTTGAGGTCCATTGTAACTGGAATCGCAGCTTGCACACTGCAATCCACTTGAATAATTTGCTGGGGTCCAATCTTGAGAGACACTGAGCTCCCTCCACTCTCAATGGAAGCTGAAGGCGCGGAGCACCTTCCAAGATCATGTCCCAGAAGCAGGTGCACTGTATTTAAACCCGGCAAGCAGACTGACTACCCCATCCTAGCAAGAGGACAGCCGCTGTGAGCTGCGTCTCCACCGAATTACTCAAAGTGGAGCGCTGCTGACTGCGATTCTGAGCCTTCCTTGATGCTATCCAGACTCTAATGAAGCCCTCACCGACCACAGCCAGATCAGGCTTCACAAGCAGCACAGATTGGCTTTTTGCTGTGCTGTGCTCTCTTACCTGTCAAAAACTACCGCGGCATAGGCTGGCTCCGCGAAGATGACATCCCCAGCCCAGAATTCCTTGGCTGCCTTCAACCCCCTGCCTTTGCCTTCCGAAGTGAACACTTCCACCATCTCCATTTCCCCCGGTGTCATGCCAGGGAAACCGGGCTTGCAATGCAGGTGTCCCTGGTCACTCCTGCTTTTTCAGCACCATTGGGTAACCACAGGACCAATCCTAGAAATAGATGGTCCCCATCACACCCACCTTCATGAGACTGTACCATTTTCCACATTTGGGGGGAGCTTTTTACTTAAAATAGTTGTAAGCCTGGAAATCAAAGGGGATGGTCCCGCCTGACCTGCACTGTTTGCTTCATTAGGATACGCCTGTCTGAAAAACACATTGGAATTATTTCCCTAAACTGAACACATTTGTATATGTAATAGCCACAGCGTTTTATTAACCCTCTCCCATTGGAAAGGGCACCTATTTTCTTTAGGAGGGTATTTTTAGAAACCACATGCTGCTGTCTGTCAGGAGCCAACAGCTGAGACGGTGGTAAGTGGTGGGCTGGTATGTGTCCCTTGCGCTGTCATCTGGTCTCTTTCAGTAAGGAAACAATGCTGCTTTCTTTTTCCCCTTCAGCGAGATTTACAGTAGGAGCGAGGGGGCCATAGTCAAATACGTGCCCCGAGTGCGGCTGGAGAAGACAGGCATGGAAAAGTCGCTTTTCAAATGCCAGCCAAGCAGCTCATAGAAGCATGGGGAATATGCTGGAAGGACTCAGAAACTTGGCGTCTCTGTCAGCGCTAGTTTGCCACGTCAGCTGTTCCCTCCGGTGTTTAATCGGCTAAGCTCAATGAAATAACATGCTGGAGGACTAAATTCACCCAAGTTCCTCTCCACTGAATTGGATGGATGAATTGAACCCACAGAGCACAAGAGGAAGAGAATATTACCAGGGAGTTCAATTAAATTACAAAAATGGGGACCAGTTTCTGCTCTCCCCTGACAGCAACTGTAGTAAAGTGGTCAGCAAGGGGTTCATTCATTCAGAGTTTTAGAGGTTAGGGTTAGAGTTAGGGGGTTACCCTTCATTGGTTAGTTAGTGGGAGTTTCCCCCAGCTGTGCTGGGGGGCAGGAGGGATGCATTTAATAAAGCAGCAAGTTCCCAGCCTCCAGTCCTGAGTAGGCTTGTTTTTGCTGCAGTGTCCTTTTACAAACCCAGTCAGTGTAAATCCAGAACAACTTCACTGAGGCTGGTGGGGTTTGCTCCACATTCACACTCTAGGTGAAGCGAAGAATGTGGCTCTGGACTCTCAATCAGCTAAATATTGCTATTTAACATCTTACAGTTCTTCAGTGAGACTTTGCACTTTTAAAGCTCATGGGAACCTCACATGCCTATCAAGTTGTTATCTGAGCCCATTTCATCCCAGGGTCTCAAAGTGCTTTATAAACATTCATGAATTTAGCTTCCCTGGTTCCCTAAGAGGCAGGTAAAGATTATACACTTTTAACTGATGGGGAAACAAAGGCACAGAAAGATGAGGTGGATAATTCCTCTGAGTGACCCCCGGCCACTTGAGGATGAACTCTGTCTAACTAGGGTTGTATATAATGAGCCAGGGGGAGAGTGTACACACCCCTGCCATCTTCTGGACAATCTCAGAACTGCTCGGTTGTGCATCATAGGCTCCAGCCCAAAACTAGTGTATCCATCTCCAAGTAGTTCTTGGGGAGGTTCCTGAGGTGATCTCGATTTGTGTGAAGGAGCTGCAAAAATCACTCAGCTCCCCACCACCTCCTAACCTCTGCTTCCTGTAAGAATCCTGCCCTTGGGAAGCAATGAATGGAAACAATTATTTAATAGACAAAAATCACTTTATTTCTCAGATTTTTAAATATGTTATCAACACAACGGTGTAACTTGAGGATTTATCAGTAACTAGCTACCTGAGGCAATAGGGCACACAAGAGCCCGGCTGGACTGAAAAATAAACAACTTCCCTTTGGAATGCAGACAGGAGCTGCTACATGAATGGCCTACTTACTAGCTAGGGAGTTATGAAGGTCTCCGCCGGACAGTGCAGGGCACTTCTTGTGCCATCCCATCATCTTGAGCGCCTATGAAAGAACCAGGCGCAGTCTGACCCTTTCTGTCTTGCAATTGCAATGTGCAATATGGGGGCCCTTGTCTGCTAGTGCCCCCTTGCAGCAGCATGGAGACCTACTGCGACACTATACCTTGGGGGGAGCACTCAGTAACCCCCATATTCCTCATTTATATATAATTGTGATCTTGCATATAAAGCATGCCCTGTAAGGTATCAGCGGAAAGGTTATGATCTGCTGAACATCACTGGGGCAACAAAATGGCAGATGAAATTCAATGTTGATAAAGTGACAAAGAGTCCTGTGACACCTTAAAGACTAACTAAAGTATTGAAGCATAAGCTTTCGTGGGCTAATACCCACTTCGTCAGATGCAAGCAGTCTGGGATTGGGACTTTTCCGCTTGGGAAAGAGAGAACTAAGGGGGGATCTGATCGAAGTCTATAAAATCATGACTGGTGTGGAGAAAGTAAATAAGGACGTGTTATTTACTTCTTCTCATAACACAAGTCACTAAATGAAATTAATAGGCAGTGGATTTAAAACAAACACAATGAAGTATTTCTTCACACAACGCAGTCAGTCTGTGGAACTCCTTGCCGGAAGATGTTGTGAAGTTGTCTGTGCTGCAGAGGGGGGAGAGGGGGGATGTGGGGTTTAAAAGCCAGTCGGGCAGCTCAATCTGGAGCTGGCAAGCCAGGGAGCAGAACATGCCCTGGGAGTTCCCAGGGAGGACCGGAGTGGAGCCAGTATTGAGACAGTAAGCGAAGGGAGCCACGGCACTCGTTGGAGGGAACAACGACCAAAAGCCTGAAGGCAACGTCCCCCGGAGACGGACAGCAGCCAGATGGGAGGTGGCCTGGAGCACCAAGTGACCCAGGGAAGCTGCACATCACACAAACACAGGTGAGCAGCTGAGTCAGCCTCACAGGGCCATGGGTCGGAACCCAGTGGAGAAAGGCAGGCCTGGGCTCCCCTGCTCCCACCCAGAGGGCAGCCACTAGGCAGCACTGCCGTCACCTTCAACTATTGCCACTAGGCGGGACTGACGCCTTCTTGGCCTACCGTTAGTAAGCACAACAGCCACTGTAGTGAGCTGTGACCACTAGGCAGGAGGACCCTGCAACACCCCCAATCACACTTCTATTTAGGTTCTTATACCATGCCCATCACCGTGGTTTCCAAGGGCCCGGGAGAAGTGCAAGTTTGTAGTAACTGAGCCACATTTTGCTTTCACTTGGACACATGCAACCCCTCTGACTCCATTTCAAAAACATCCTCAGCTTAGTCACTGCATGATTTATTATATCAATCAGTAATAAACTACAATATTCACTAACATGTGAAAAAGAGCGAGTCAGGGGAACCAAGCAAGGACTTGCCAGCATTTACAGAAAGCATAAGACCTGATCCTGCATGGAGGTGAATATCCTCCATCCCCACTGCAGATAATGGAGATAAAGACAGAAAAGCCTCTCACTTTAGAATTTCTTGAAAGTTTTTCTCTCTCTCCAGAAGTGCTGTAAAATTTCTTTAGAAATTGTACTGGGCCATCTACTTCAGACCTGCTGATAAAAGCCCAAATGAGGTGGGAAGCCTACTGGGATTATTCAGGTGCACTAATAGCTTGTGTAATAGCTACTGCCAAGTTACTATTATAACATTCAAAAAGATACTGGAGATTTTTTAAGTAACAGTAAACAATTTACTTACCTGGTCAAAGCATATAGCTACCTGCCTGGCTTTTAGTGCCTTAGACCAGGGGTCTCCAAACTACGGCCCGCGGGCCGGATGCGGCCCGCGAGGCCCTCTCATCCGGCCCGTGGAGATCTTTTTGGCTCTTTATGGAATTTTTGGCTCTTTTGAGCTTTTCGCTGGGACGGCTCCACGCTGGGGCCTGGAAGCGCCGCGCGGGCCGCCAGCCGCGGGGCCGGGACGCGCCGCGTGCTCGGCTGCCGCCGCGGGGCCGGGACGCGCCGCGTGCTCGGCTGCCGCCGCCGGCCGGGACGCGCCACGTGCTCGGCTGCCGCCGCCGGCCAGGGACGGCTCAGAGCTGGGGCCGGGACGCGCCGCACCGCCCCGCCACGCAGTTACAGGGGGCGAAACAAGGAGCCACCCACTGCCAGGCGGCGAACCGGTCTGTGGGGAGAGACCGGGTTGAGCGGGTCAGTTGGGGGGTGGGTGGGAGGGAAGGAGGTTTTGGGGGGAGAGACCTGGCTGGGTGGGTCATTTGGGGGGGGGGTTGGAGGAAAGGAGGTTTGGGGGGGAGAGACCTGGCTGGGTGGGTCATTTGGGGGGGGGGGTTGGAGGAAAGGAGGTTTGGGGGGGAGAGACCTGGCTGGGTGGGTCATTTGGGGGTTGGAGGAAAGGAGGTTTGGGGGGGAGAGACCTGGCTGGGTGGGTCATTTGGGGGTTGGAGGAAAGGAGGTTTGGGGGGGAGAGACCTGGCTGGGTGGGTCATTTGGGGGTTGGAGGAAAGGAGGTTTGGGGGGGAGAGACCTGGCTGGGTGGGTCATTTGGGGGTTGGAGGAAAGGAGGTTTGGGGGGGGGGAGAGACCTGGCTGGGTGGGTCATTTGGGGGGGGGGGGTTGGAGGAAAGGAGGTTTGGGGGGGAGAGACCTGGCTGGGTGGGTCATTTGGGGGGGGGGGTTGGAGGAAAGGAGGTTTGGGGGGGAGAGACCTGGCTGGGTGGGTCATTTGGGGGGGGGGGGGTTGGAGGAAAGGAGGTTTGGGGGGAGAGACCTGGCTGGGTGGGTCATTTGGGGGGGGGGTTGGAGGAAAGGAGGTTTGGGGGGGAGAGACCTGGCTGGGTGGGTCATTTGGGGGGGGGGGTTGGAGGAAAGGAGGTTTGGGGGGGGAGAGACCTGGCTGGGTGGGTCATTTGGGGGGGGGGGTTGGAGGAAAGGAGGTTTGGGGGGGAGAGACCTGGCTGGGTGGGTCATTGGGGGGGGGTTGGAGGAAAGGAGGTTTTGGGGTGAGAGACCTGGCTGGGTGGGTCAGTTGGGGGGGGGTTGGAGGAAAGGAGGTTTTGGGGGGAGAGACCTGGCTGGGTGGGTCAGTTGGGGGTTGGAGGAAAGGAGGTTTGGGGGGGAGAGACCTGGCTGGGTGGGTCATTTGGGGGGGGGGTTGGAGGAAAGGAGGTTTTGGGGGGAGAGACCTGGCTGGGTGGGTCAGTTGGGGGTTGGAGGAAAGGAGGTTTTGGGGGGAGAGACCTGGCTGGGTGGGTCAGTTGGGGGGTTGATGTGTAGTGTTCATGTGTAGTGAACAGGTGTTCATGTGTAGTGAACAGGTGTTCATGTGTAGTGGTCATGTGTAGTGTTCATGTGTAGTGAACAGGTGTTCATGTGTAGTGAACAGGTGTTCAGGTGTAGTGTTCAGGTGTAGTGTATCAATGTGTTATTAAATAATAACTGAATAAAATAATATTAAATAAATAATTAAAAACAACATCCATGTTTTGATTCTTTTTTATTTGGACCTCGAGTGTGTTGTCGGCCCCCGAACTGCTATTTGATAGTTAATGCGGCCCTCGGGCTGAAAAGTTTGGAGACCCCTGCCTTAGACACAAGTTCTGCTAATAATACTCACTATTGTACATGATTCCCCCCCCCCCCCCAACACTGGGGGTAACTTTGGTTCCTACTCCAAAGTTCCTAATATCATTACATCTTCCTTTAAAAGAAATAAAATAAATGTTCAGAAAGGGAATGGAAACATGGAACAAACAGAAACTGTGTCAACATCCAGTTCAGAAATGCAAGCAATGCCAGACCAGTTTATTAAATCTACTGAGTCTCAAGTGGTCAGATCAAATTCAGGAAGAATAAAAAAAAGGGGGGGGAGGAGGGGAGGAAAAACACGGATACTTCTGTTATTATCTCTAAATGCAGAGTGATAAGAAAACCTGCTAGATAAAGAGACTAATTGTTCTAGACTCCTTAAGGATTCAGAGTAGAGTTAGGGATGCTAAATTAAATTGACATATTTAAGTAAAAAAGTTGAAGTTCAGCTAAAAAATGAAGGAATATGTAATGATATTAGGAACTTTGGAGTAGGAACCAAAGTTACCCACAGTGTTGTGGGGGTGGGGGTGGAGGAAATCATGTCTAGTAGAGAGCATTATTAGCAGAAGCACATGTCTAAGCACTGTCTAAAGCAGGTGGTTGTCAAATGACCTTAAAAGGAAGCATTGCAGAACTTTAAACGAGCATATTCCCTAATTGATCAGCAATTAAACAACGTTAACCAGGATGATTTTAAGTGAGGAATTACTGTACCGTGGGTCCAGGTCTTGGAGGTGTCATGTGCCGTGGGACACACTCCTGCTTGCAATATGTGATCTGGTCTCATAAGTGTGGTTTTCCACATGAAAATGATCCATTGTGGCTGTAGGACTTGATTTTCTGCCTGTAGGTAAGCAATCTGCTCCTAAAGACTCGGTGTCCCCTGAGGCACCAAACCTGTAGGTTCCATACCCTTTCCAGGAGAGCTCTGTGTAAGCTCAAAAGTTTTTCTCTCTCACCAACAGAAGTTTGTCCAACAGAAGATACTACCTCACCCACCTTGTCTCTCAAAACATATTGTTAATCAGACTTTATGATCAATTAGTCCTTATATTTTCGATGATTCGTCTTAAAGACTGACACTTCACATTGGTGTTTCAACACACCATTTGAATGTATCAGCTTCTTTAATACAAAAAAATACCTTGTATATAGACCTTTGTTAAAGATTGATTGTATATATCATATTGATCACATTTCTATTTTAAAATGACGGCATGGTCTGAATTATTTGCAATATTTTGTAGTCAGGGTGTCAAGGCAACAAAACTTCCTCACACTGAAGAAGGGTGATATAGAATGCCTTTAAGTAGCTTTAATTTTCTGATATAGTTTAACACCATCAAAATTTATTTTATCTAGTGATAAAATTATACCATATGATACTGTATCAAATAATATAGCTTGATCTACTGTATCTATATTACCAAATTATAAGCATTAAGCATATAAAAAAGAAGAAAAGGGTAAAAGAGGAAGTGACTTCGAGAGCTGGAATTCCAGTTCTGCAGGAAATTCTAACATTTTGAAAATGATTTTGTTCCAATTTGAACTGATCTCCTCGAAACTTCCATCTTTTTCCACTCCTGCCTCCAATGCTCGGGACCTCTCACCCTCAACACAGTGTGTACTAGAGTGTTTGTGCAACTATCTGTGGCACCATTTCCTTGGTCACTGAAAATACACAGCAGTCCGTAACCTTTTTGGGTCCTCAGATAGCAAGCATGAATTCTGAATAGCTCTAGAAAGATCCGCTTTTGAGTTTGTGTGATAAGCGAGATTTCTCTGCTGATGATCAGAGGTTGCACAAGTTTACCACTTGGTGAATCACTTGCACAAGTTTACCACTTGGTGAATCACTTAGAGGTTTGCTGTGTTAAAAGGGTCACCAATGCAAAAGTTTGAGAACCCGGCTGGGAGTGAGGAATCCAAATCTGGATCCAGATCCACATTTGGGGTTGATCACCTACCTCTGTCAGCAACCCTGCCAAAAACCTTGACCTTTGTAGTGTTCAAAATCCAGACCCAAGCATAGGTCTCCATTTTGTAGGTCAGGTCCATTCCTAGTACAGAACTCACCTTAAATATAATTTAATCAGAAGCCATTTTGATGCGCCTGGTGTCCTGTTTTAGTCAGTGGCATTGCAACCTGGCATGCCGGTGGAACTCATGGTATTTGAACACTGGGGGTTTGCAATACTGCTGCTCTGTTATGCCCCAACCTATCAAGAGACAAGCTGGATGGAGAGTCTTGCAGGCCACCCATGTCAACCAAAGACCGCACAGAGCAGCCCCGGGAAACCTGTGATCCCCTGAGGTAGAGCACAGAGCTCCACAGCACAGCCGGCAACCACCACTCTCATCTGTTCACACAGCTCTGATGCCCAAGGCGGAGCGGGTGCTGGGACCCAGAGTGTGACCCTAATCCCAGTGGCCTGGTTACAGGGCCTGCAGGGTGGAGCAGCCACGTGACATGCTGGGACCTGCCATCCCCGGGGCCAAAGGACAACTGGAGACGGGCCATGACGGGATGGCACCTGTCATTTCCATGTGCTCCAGTATTGAAGGAGGACTCGGCCTTTGAAGGGGACAGGGCCCTGGTTAAGGTGGACCCGGTTCCCCTAAAGCGGAGCTGAGCGCCCGTTAAGGTGGACCAGGATCCCCTAAAGCGGAGCTGAGGGCCCGTTAAGGTGGACCAGGATCCCCTAAAGCAGAGCTGAGCGCCGGTTAAGGTGGACCAGGATCCCCTAAAGCGAAGCTGAACGCCGTTTAAGGTGGACCGGGATCCCCGGAAGCGGAGCTGAGCGCCCGTTAAGGAGGAGCGGGATCCCGTAAAGCGGAGCTGAGCGCCCGTTAAGGAGGAGCGGGATCCCGTAAAGCGGAGCTGAGCGCCCGTTAAGGAGGAGCGGGATCCCCTAAAGCGGAGCTGAGCGCCCGTTAAGGAGGAGCGGGATCCCCTAAAGCGGAGCTGAGCGCCCGTTAAGGAGGAGCGGGATCCCCGGAAGCGGAGCTGAGCGCCCGTTAAGGTGGACCGGGATCCCCGGAAGCGGAGCTGAGCGCCCGTTAAGGTGGACCGGGATCCCCGGAAGCGGAGCTGAGCGCCCGTTAAGGTGGACCGGGATCCCCGGAAGCGGAGCTGAGCGCCCGTTAAGGTGGACCGGGATCCCCGGAAGCGGAGCTGAGCGCCCGTTAAGGTGGACCGGGATCCCCGGAAGCGGAGCTGAGCGCCCGTTAAGGTGGACCGGGATCCCCGGAAGCGGAGCTGAGCGCCCGTTAGGGTGGACCGGGATCCCCGGAAGCGGAGCTGAGCGCCCGTTAGGGTGGACCGGGATCCCCGGAAGCGGAGCTGAGCGCCCGTTAGGGTGGACCGGGATCCCCGGAAGCGGAGCTGAGCGCCCGTTAGGGTGGACCGGGATCCCCGGAAGTTGAGCTGAGCGCCCGTTAGGGTGGACCGGGATCCCCGGAAGCGGAGCTGAGCGCCGGTTAGGGTGGACCGGGATCCCCGGAAGCGGAGCTGAGCCCTGGTTAAGGTGGACCGGGATCCCCGGAAGCGGAGCTGAGTGCTGGTTAAGGTGGACCGGGATCCCCGAAAGCGGAGCTGAGCGCTGGTTAAGGTGGACTGGGATCCCCGGAAGCGGAGCTGAGCGCTGGTGAACCCGGTTCCCGTTGAGGGGAGCTGAGCGCTGGTTAAGGTGGACCGGGATCCCCGAAAGCGGAGCTGAGCGCTGGTTAAGGTGGACCGGGATCCCCGAAAGCGGAGCTGAGCGCTGGTTAAGGTGGACCGGGATCCCCGGAAGTTGAGCTGAGCGCCCGTTAGGGTGGACCGGGATCCCCGGAAGCGGGGCTGAGCGCTGGTGAACCCGGTTCCCGTTGAGGGGAGCTGAGTGCTGGTTAAGGTGGACCAGGATCCCCGGAAGCGGAGCTGAGCGCTGTTTAAGGTGGACCAGGATCCCCGGAAGCGGAGCTGAGCGCTGTTTAAGGTGGACCAGGATCCCCGAAAGCGGAGCTGAGCGCTGGTTAAGGTGGACCGGGATCCCCGGAAGCGGAGCTGAGCGCTGGTGAACCCGGTTCCCGTTGAGGGGAGCTGAGCGTTGGTTAAGGTGGACCAGGTCCCTTAAGGGGTCCCGGCTCTGTTGAGGGGGGAGGCGGACCCGGCTCTGGTTAAGGGGGTTGGGGGGGGGTTGTTTTTTTAAGGTGGGCTGGCGGGGAAGCCTCACGAGCTCGGGGCCCCGCCCGCCGGTGGGTCTCCGGCCGTGGCGCAGGCGCGCTCGCTGTAAGATGGCCGGGCGGGGCGCCGCCATCCCTGCGCAGCCAGCGGGGAGCGCCCGCCCCCCGGGCTCCCCCATGGCGGCGGCCCCCGTGGGAGGGGAGGCGGGGGGGAGGGATAGGGCCCCGCGCCCCGAGCCCACTGTCCAGAGAGAAGGTGAGTGAGGGGCCGGCGGGCGCCCCTCCCCCGCTCCCCACAGGGCGGGGCCGGAGCCTGGCGGGGAGCAGCCGGACTAGGCAGAGCGAGGACGGGGAGCCGGGCCCGGGGCTGAGGCGTGATGGGGCCCGTAGGTGTGAAAGGGAGAAGGGAGGGGACGGGGCGTGGGGTCACTGGGGAAGGGGGCTGCACTGGGGGCAAGGATGGGGTTTGGGGTCACTGGGGGAGGGGGTGTGGTCTCCTTGGGGAAGGGGGGCTGCACTGGGGGAGGGGAAGGGGGGCTGCACTGGGGGAGGGGAAGGGGGGCTGCACTGGGGGAGGGGAAGGGGGGCTGCACTGGGGGAAGGGGAGGGGGTGTGGTCTCCTTGGGGAAGGGGGGCTGCACTGGGGGAGGGGAAGGGGGGCTGCACTAGGGGAAGGGGAGGGGGTGTGGTCTCCTTGGGGAAGGGGGGCTGCACTGGGGGAGGGGAAGGGGGGCTGCACTAGGGGGAGGGGGTGTGGTCTCCTTGGGGAAGGGGGGCTGCACTGGGGGAGGGGAAGGGGGGCTGCACTGGGGGAGGGGAAGGGGCTGTGGGGTCACGGGGGGGAAGGGGAGGGGGTGTGGGGTCACTGGGGAAGGGGGGGCTGCACTGGGGGAGGGGGAGGGGGAGGAGGGCTGCACTGGGGGAGGGGGAGGGGTCACTGGGGGAGGGGGGCTGCACTAGGGGAGGAAGAGGAGTCGAGTTCACAGAGGAGATGGGGGGGCTACGCTGGGGAGAGGGTGAGGAGGAAGGTTGAGGTGGGAAATGGGGGGCTACACTGGGGGGCCCAAAGGGGGGATGGGGGGGCTATGCTGGGGTGGCCATGGGGGAGATGGGGGTTATGCTGGGGGGGCACAGGAATGATGGGGAGGGCTACACTTGGGGGAGTCTATGAGGCTGACACTCCTGGATGCTGCAGTAATACAGAAATAAGACTAGTACTAGTAGAAGGGTGGGGGTGCTGGGTGAGGGAAGGGGCTATCAGAGGGGAGGGAAAAGGAGGGGTTGTTCTAGGGAAGGCTGGGGCGGGGGTTGCTGAACATGAAAACAGCCAGACAGGGTCACACCCGTGGTCTGTCTGGCTGTATCCTGTCTTCTTACAATGGCTGGTTCCAGATGCTTCAGAGGGAGTGAACAGAACAGGGCAATTTACAGTGATCCCTCCCCATTGTCCAGTCCCAGCATTTGGCAGTCAGGGACTAGTGACACCCAGAGTATGGGGTTGTGTCCCTCTGACCATCTTAGCTAAAACCCATTCATGGACTCCTCTTCCATCAACTTATCTCAATCTTTTTGAATCCAGATCTACTGCTGGCCTTCACAATATGCTGTGGTGATGAGTTCCACAAGTTAGCAGTGTGTTTTCTGAAGAAATACTTTCTTATATTTGTTTTAAATGGGCTGCCTGTTAACTTCATTGGATGACCTGTGGTTCTTGTGTTATGTGAAGGGGTAAATAACACTTCCCTATTCACTTTCTCTACACTAGTCATGATTTTATAGACTGCTATTATGCCCCCCCCCCCCGCCCCTTTAGTAGTCTCTTTTCTAAGCTGAACAGTCCCAGTCTTTTTACCCTTTCTTAGGGAAGCTGTTCTATAGCCCTCATCATTTTTGTTGCCCTTCTCTGTACTTTGTCCAATTCTAATGTATCTTTTTTTGAGATTGGATGACCAGAACTGCATGCAATATTCAAGGTGTGGACATAGCCTGCATTTATGTAGTGCCATTGTGATATTTTCTGTGATATTATTTATCCCTTTCCTAATGGTTCCTAACATTCTGTTTGTATGTGCTGACTTCCCCTCTATCCTGGGGGTGCTTGGTCCCCTGCACCCTCCACTCCTGGCCCTGCCTCACTCCACTGTTGTCCCCAAGCCCCTACCCCACCGCTCCGCCCCCGCCCTGTCTCTTTCTGCCCCCTTCCTCGATTGAGCCCCATCCTCACTCCTCCCAGAGCCAACCTGCACAGCATGAAACAGCTGTTCACAGCAGGAGGGAGGGGCAGGAGTGATCAGTGGGGCCACTGACGGGGGAGAGGCACTGGGGAGAAAGTGGGGAGCTTGGCTGCCGGTGGGTGCTGAGCACCTACTAACTTTTCTCCATGGCTGCTCCAGCGCTGGATCACCCACAGAATCGGCAGCTATGATTCTGTTAGCTCTTTTGACTGCCTTTGCACATTGCACAGTTGTTTTGAGGACTATCTACCATGACTCCAAGATCTCTTTTTATGAGTATAACAGCTATTTGAGATACCATCATTTTGTAAGGATAGTTGGGATTACATTTTCCAAAGTGCATTACTTGCATTCATCAACATTGATTTTCATCTGCCATTTTGTTCAGTCACGCAGTTTAGTGAGGTCCTTTTGTAGCTCTTCAGTCTGTTTTGAACTCACTGTCTTGAATAATTTTGTATCGTGCAGAGTTTGCCACGTCACTGTTTACCCCTTTTCCCAGATCAGTTACGGATACATTTAACAGCACTGATCACAATACAGATCCTTGGGGGGACCCCACTATTTACTCTCTGCACTGTGAAAACTGACTGTTTATTCCTCTTATTTGTTTCCTATCTTTTAACCAGTTACTGATTCATGAGAGGACTTCCCCTCTTATTCCATGACTATTTATTTTGCTTAAAAATCTTGTAAGCGACCTTGTCAAAAGTTTTCTGAATGTCCACGTACGTTATATCCACTAGCTAACCCATGTCCACTTGTTTGTTGACACCTCCAGAGAATCCTAGTATATTAGAGAGACATAATTTCCCTTCATAAAAGCTGTATTGACTCTTTCCCAATATATTGTGTTCATCTGTGTGTCTGATAATTCTGTTCTTTACTGTAGTTTCAACCAATTTGACTGGTATTGAAATTAGGCTTACTGGCCTGTAATTGCCAGGATCACCTCTGGAGTCTTTTATTTATTTTTTTAAATCAACATCGCATTAGGTATCCAGTCAACTGATAAACAGGCTGATTTAAGCAGTGTTACATGCTGCAGTTATTGGTTCTGCAATTTCATATTTGAGTTCCTTCAGAACTCTTAAGTGAATCCCATCTGATCCTGGTGACTTCTTATTGTTTAATTTACCAATTTGTTCCAAGACGGTACTCTATTGACCTCTCAATCTGGAACAATTAATCAGATTTGTCACCTAAAATGAATGGCTCAGGTGTGGGAATCTCCCTCACATCCTCTGTAGTGAAGAACGATTCAAAGAATTCATTTGGCTTCCCCACAATATCCTTGTCTTCCTGGAGTGCTCCTTCAACACCTTGTCCAGTGGCCCCACTGATTGATTGGCAGGCTTCCTGCTTCTGATGTAATTTATTTTATTTTTAAAGTTGCTGTTAGTTTTTGGGATGGGAGAGGAGAGGTATGGAGTGTTGGGGGAAGGAAGAGGCTGGCTGGGGGTGGCAGGTGTGAGGAGTGGTAGAGGGGAGAGGCTGGTGGGGAGTGTTAAAGGAAGGGGGTGGGGGTGGGAGGGATGAATAGGCTGGTAGGGGATGGGTGTTAGAGGGGACCTAGAGGATAGCCATGGGAGTAGTAGCTGGAGCTAAGGTGTAGTTGCAAAGTAAAGGCTGAAGGCTCACAGACCCTCCTGTGGGAGACAGTAACTAAACCTAACCACAGTTTACTAGGCGTCTTGGGCTGCGAGAATTTAAATGAGGGAGATTTCAGAAAATAATGCGTGAGATTTTAAATCTCAGTGAAACATGCACAGCAAAACCCTGTGTCACAGGAGAGAGAAATTTCAAACACCGCCTTGAAATCCATTCCTTTAACCTGGATGTCTCCCTCCCTCCCACGTGAGTAAGTCTTGGCAACAGGTATGCTTTCTGTCTCTGGAGCATAGCGAACCTGTAGTGCAGCTAGTGTGTATGCAAATATACCCTGTTAGGCCTGCCAAGTCTCATTAGTTGGAGTAAGGGTGACACTCTCTTCTCTGTGATGCATTTTAAGCCAGAGTTTGAGGTCTCTGCTTTGTGAGGTTGGATTTTGCTGTATGTTTCAGTGAGACATTTAAAATCTCACTCATTCAAATTCTCACAGTTCAAGACTTTTGTCTATATTTTATATACAGTACTTTTTGGTGACGCCTAATCTGTCTTTCAGTGAGATCTACATGCTGATCCTGATGCACCCTGTGCATTTGCCTCATGTAGGCAATTTTCTCATACATGCTATCATATCCATTACCACACAGGGGGAGAAAAAAAATCTTACTAAGAATAAGAAAAGGGCAGGAATGTGGCAGTGCAGTTCCCCCCTGTGAAATAAAATATTCCCCACCCTTACAGTGTCTAAAAGCAAGTAGCATAAAAAATCCTGAGAGAAACTAATAACAAACAAGATGTGAATGGGGGGCTGACTTGCATATGTTTTGCTGTAAGTGGAAAATTGCTGTCCTTTCATGAAGCAGCCCTGAAGAACAGGTATGATATGTAAATAGATCCAAAGTACTTGACCCTGAGTTCTTAAAAATTACAGAAGGGAGACTACCTGCCAAGTGTAGAGTTCGTCAAGCAGTGCATGTCACTGTCCTAAACCTTCTGGAATTTTCTTTAAATCTCAACAACAAATATGAACCAAATTTTATACATCAGACCTGTGAAAGAGAGTCCTGAAATTTAATCTTGAGGTTGTGGTTCAGGGTGAGAGAACAGTAAAAAATCTTCACCACTTCTTATCATTTTATCTTAGAGAGATTCACCTGTAGAAAGCATCGTGTGGTAAAATGTAGCTAATCACACACAGCTTACTACCGCCTCTTGCCAGAGGTTCATTAGCAGAGATAGTAAGTCTGCTGTAGTCTTCATTTGTGTATTAATCTACAAAATACTTGCTAGGACATGGAGTACTACAAATTAAAATGGAATTAAAGTCTAACCAAGTACAGTTAGTTGTGTATAATTGTTTTATTATTACATTTCTGAAACTTGCATTAGTGATTAAATTAACAATGGATTAACCCGATGGCTACTGCAAATTACCCCATAGGTCTGTTGCAATGATGAACAGAAATAATAGTGAAAAAAGAATTCCTTAGGCATAATAAAACTGCTTAAGTATTGGTGGCAAACTGACACTAAACCTTTTTAAACAATCAAATTCTTCAAAAGAGTAAGTTTGTACCATTTTTCACCAAGTCTTGTTTTCTCATGTGTTTAGTTCTTTTTTTTTTTTTTTTTTGGTAATCACACATGACCTCAAATGAAACTTGGCATTTTATAAACACATTAGCACCAAAGCTATCAGGTGAAACTTTTGTGTTGAAGGTATTCCTCCTTCGCAATAGCCTTCTACATCAGCTACCATAAGAAGTATTTTCAAAATGCTAGAGGTTACTCCTCTGGTGAAAGAGGATTCATTCATATGAACTAGGGAGTAGCGTGTTAAAGGGCCCTCAATTCACTGATGTCCCTTTAAAATGTTAAATTTGCAAACAATACATTCTCACAATATTAAAATATCTGTTAGCTGGTATGGGTAACAATAAGAATTAGATTCATGAAGTACATAACTGTTTGTGCTTTTCAGTGTGTATATATATAGTAGGGGCTGCTAGTCCTGTGTTTGGTCATGAACTAGCCTAAAGGGAGAATGTTAATAGTAGGGCTGTCAAGCTATTTTAAAAAAAATCACACTGTTAATAATAGAAATCCAAAAATATTTAAATAAATGGTAGTTTTCTACATGTTCAAAGATATTGATTTTAATTATAACAGAATACAGTGTACAGTGCTCACCTTATCTTTTATTACAAATATTTGCACTGTAAAAAACAAAAGAAATAGTATAGTTCAATTCACCTAATACAGACATTCCCCGGGTTATGGAAGACCCGATTCATGCAAATCCGAGTTTACGGAAGAAGTTCTGTAAGCTAGAAATACCAGGGGTTTTTTTCACGTAAAGGTCGGAGATAAGTTTCTGGGTTGCACAAAATTCAACTTACATAAGGCATTCCAGAACGGAACACTTGCCGAAGTCTGGGAGCATCAAGTATTGTAGTGCAATCTCTTTATCATGAAAGTTGAATTTACAAATGTAGAATTATCTACAAAAAAACTGCATTCAAACATAAGTGTTAAATTTTAGAGCCTGCAAGTCCACTCATTCCTACTTCTTGTTCAACCAATCGCTCAGACAAACAAGTTTGTTTAGTTTTGCAGGAGATAATGCTGTTTGCTTCTTGTTTACAATGTCACCTGAAAGTGAGAACATGCATTCACATGGCACTGTTGTAGTAGGCGTCACAAGAGATCTACGTGGCAGATGCACTAAAGATTCATATGTCCCTTCGTGCTTCAATCACCATTCCAGGGAACATGTGTCCATGCTGATGATGAGTCTTCTCGGTAACAATCCAAAGCAATGCGGACCAACGTATATTCCTTTTCATTATCTGAGTCAGATGCCACCAGCAGAAAGTCAATTTTCTTTTTTGGTGGTTCATGTTCTGTAGTTTCGCATCGGCGTGTTGCTCTTTTAAGACTTCTGAAAGTATATTCCACACTTCGTCCCTCTCAAATTTTGGAAGGCGCTTCAGATTCTTAAACCTTGGCTCGAGTGCTGTAGCTATCTTTAGAAATCTCACATTGGTACCTTCTTTGCATTTTGTCAAATCTGCAGTGAATGAATATGGGCCGAGTCCTCAGCCGAGACTGCTATAACATGAAATATATGGTAGAATGCGGGTAAAACAGAGTAAGGCACATACAAGTCTACCTCAAGGAGTTCAATCACAATTTAATTAATTCATTATTTTTTAATGAGCATCATTAGCATGGAAGCATGTCTTCTGGAATGGTGGCCGAAACCTGAAGGGGCAAATTAATATTTGGCACGTAAATACTTTGCAATGCCAGATCTAGAAGTGCCATGCAGAGGCCTGTTCTCACTTTCTGGTAAAATTGTAAATAAGATGGCAGCATTATCACCTGTAAATGTAAACAAACTTGTTTGTCTTTGTGATTGGCTGAACATGAAATAGGACTGAGTGGACTTGTAGACTCTGAAGTTTTACATTGTTTTGTTTTTGAGTGCAGTTATGTAACAAAAAAAATCTAGATTGTACCACAGTACTTGCATGAAGTGAATAGAAAAATACTATATTATTTTTACAGTGCAAATATTTATAATAAAAATATACACTTTGATTTCAATTACAACACAATACAATATATATGAAAATGTTGAAACATCCAAAATATTTAATAAATTTCAATTGCTTAACAGTGATTAAAACAGATTAGCTCAAAAAAATTAATCACAATTAATCGCGTGAGTTAATTGCCATCGACAGTCCTAATTAATAGCTATGTCGCAGTAAACATACAACTGTATGTATGAATGCACTTGTGATAGCACAATCTATTTCTGTAGTAAAAGGGTTCTTCGTATTCATATATATTTTAAATTAACAGCATTTTTTAACTTTGGGGACCTGTTTTGGCATCTGTCCTTCCACAGCCTAAGCCTGAGGTCTTTCATGGCATTTTAAGGTTTCAGCTCATACTGTTTTGTTGCTAATTAAACAAAACATTATGAGCACTAAACAGCTTACCTTTTCTGGGGTCTCAACCATGACCCCTCCACGGAGAGACTATGACTAACTTATGTCTGTATATTGATGTCTTTTCTCTGAACAATTCATCTCCCCTTCACCTAACAAAACATGTAATGGGCATAAAATGAGAGACGTGACTCAGTGTTCTACAAGCCAGTCTTCAAGGAGCACTGAGTATCATGAGTCCTTTAGAAATATTGAAAATGCTAGTGAATACAATATAAGTCATCTTATAGGAATTTACATGCCAGAAAAGCAGAAAACCATAACAACATGCACATTGAATTTCATCTTTATTGAAGTTTGATAGCAACAGGAGATACTCCATGTTTCTTTTTTTAGTATTGTCATACCTTCTTAGGATATGAGAACCACAAAACAAAATCGTTCTGCCCTCCAAAGAAAATCAAGTGACTTTCAACAAGAGAAGTAACATGGTCTATTATTCTGCATTTTTAAAAAAACTTATTTGTGCTGTTGATTCTTTAAAACTGCTTTGGGCAGCCTTATGTGCACTGCTGGGATATACGGTAACATTTAGCGTTCATTGTTCCCTTAAGAAGTTTTAATTCTTGCTGGGGACAAACTGTGATGTATGTCCCATTTACCAGAAACAATGTGTAACTACTTGCTAGGCAGATGTCCAAGAGACACTGTATGATTCTTGCGATCCTGAGCAGTGTGTTACAGCGAAAGTGGATTGATGCTGACAAGACCTCGGAATTTCATTGCTGTAACTTTAAAAAAAATACCTTGTTGTTTCAATTTGCTTCAGCTGTAATGCACTGATCAAGAAGTCATTGGTTTGATAGAATATAATGAGCAGAGTACACTGTGACTTGGAATACTGTGCACAAGAGCCAGAGAAATGGAAACAAAAGAACATGGACTGAAATGATGAGACTGAGGAAAAGAAATAGAAACAGCAGAGTATATCAGAATAACTTCATGGGTAAGAGTAGACGCCTTCATTTTGGGGAATGACAATGATATATGGGGCGTTCATCTTAATTTTCTTTAAAATTCAATATTGAACTTTTTATGTCTAAATTGTGCATCACTTAGAAAAGTTTCAAAGGTGGGTATGGGGGAGAAGAGGCTTACTGGTGTACACCCTGTCTAGGACAAGTCTTGCCAAAAGCTTGTCCTTCATATGTTAACTATAATACCTTTTCACTGCTTTGTATATTAAGGTGGGCCTGTTCAGGTCAGCCAGAACAAGCTATAAAAGGGTTTGTGCAGTCGAGACCAAACCATGTTATGATCTGGCTTGGCCAGCACCAGTTCTAACAATCCCCTCTGAACTCTTGTTTATCAGTATATATCGGATTTTAGGCCCTTAATTTGCAATAGCTTGTACTTAACTTGCACATGTAGTCCCACTGAAGTCAACGAGACTGTGCCTGGGAGTCAAGCGCATGCAAAAGTGTTTTCAGGACTGGGCCTAATTTTGTGCTCCCTCCCATCTAGGCAACTACCACAAAAGATTTCTCTGTGGTTCACTTTGAAAATATAGAATGGGATTTTTCAGAAGTACTCTGCATTGTCCTAACTCTGCTTCCACTGAAGTCAATGGTAAAGATTCCATTGACTTCAGTGGAAGCAGACAGGCCAGTGCTGAGGTCTTTTGAAAATCTCACCCAAATTATCTCATCGCTTTGAAAATAAAGGCAATTTACTGAAATGTCAAATGTAGCCATTTCAGTTTTATACTATGCTTTTCTAAGCAACAAAGAACAGTTGTAACATTCCACTTTTGTATAATCTCTGGGGGCTTGAAAATCTTTCACTGACTACATTATTTAAGAAAATTGAAATATGCTAACAGTTTCAGATTTTTCCTCATGGGGGCACATCCTTTCACCAGCCAGCTGCTGAAGCCCATGTCTATCTAGCTCCGCTTTGGCTTGTCTGTGAGGTACACACAGATTGGACACCAGGATGAAGTCCTCTCTGCTTTCCATTGTTTAAAAATAAATAAAATAAACCTTTGGCACTTTTCACAGGAATAGGGCATTTGTCCTAATGTGCCCTTAAGAGTTCCCTTTTAACCAGCCGTTCAGTGGTATGTGTGCATGTTTGGCTGCTCCACTGCATCCCAGCAGTGGCAGTATTTCTATAGTGTTGTATGCCTGTAGTTTGGGATGAAAGGCGTTAAGAAAACATCTAGTGAACATGTTTGTATGTATGGTTGAGACGGCTTTCCCTTCTGCCTCCCCAAAAACAATGAGCAAGAAAGAAACTGTTTGCAAAAGAGTTTGTTTTCCAGTATTTCCTACAATAACATTTCTGCCTTTCATTCTTTCAGTTACTATGAGGCTGCAAATAGAAAATCATTTTAAAATGCTTATGAAATAAGAAAATCACTTTTGGGGTCAATATCTGCTCTACATATTTGCTGAAGTCAATGTGTATATATGTTAATGTACAGTATTCCTGACTTAATGCTATACCTGTCTGTCTTATTTGAGGGCAAAATTTGACGGTATCATGTTTTATTGGTGCCTTCAAGCTGAAACCCCATTGCCCTCTTTTGCGCAAGGGCTGCATTTGGCCCATATTTTTCTTTGTACTCTTCTAGATTTCTGTACTCTTGCAAGATTTCCTTGAGAATCAGGGAAGAAGAGCTGTTAGAAATAGTGAGGTGGAGCACACTTCCTTTTCCTTGACACTCTGATCAAAAAGCATCTGCACAAAACTCTAGCAAGTCTACAACTTGTCTGATGTTTTAACAACATACTGTCATACCACCTTTAATCTTACACTTCTTAGAGGTTGAAGACTGAGGCTAGGTCTACACTACCGTGGGGATCGACACTCTGAGATCAATCCACTGGCGGTCAATTTAGTTGGTCTAATAAAGAACCCTCCCCCCCCCAAATCAACTGCAGGTCACTCTCCAGTCAACCTCTGTACTCTACCCCCGGTGAAAAGAGTAAGGTAAGTTGATGGGAGATTTTCTCCCGTTGACCCTCCCCTTATTCTTCCCCGCCCCCCATGGTGTAGACCCCGCAGCAACTCAACTTAAGGTACATCGACTCCAGTTACATTATTCACATAGCTGGAGTTGCATAGTGTTGGTCGACTTACTGCAGTAGTGTAGACATAGACTGAGGGCTAAGAGAAATTTTAAAAACATCTTGAAGATGCTTATTAAATGTCACAATGAGAACTTTCGTGGGGATCTCCAAAAGTTTTCTCTAAATCTTAACCTCCAGTATCTGTCCCTACATTTTTGTTAGGATAAAGTTTAGAGAAAATGTCTAAGAACTTGTAGCATGTAGCAAAAATAAATTAGTACAGTCATATTTCATAAAGTGCTTTTTTTGAGTGCCTGGATATGTCACTGCATTAATTGCTGTATCAAAGCACTGTGCTAAAGGAGGAACAAATAAATAGATACAAGGCTAGAACAAATGCAGCAAAGCATGCTCCTGCAGTGGGGTAGCTTAGAACAGAGTGCCAGGAATTGAATCCTTGTCTCAGCTCTGCTGCAGACTCACTGTCCAGCAATAGGCTATTCAACTGGGACCAAACTTTCCAAACTCTCCATTTGTGGTTTTGGGGGAGAAGTGGTGGAGATGCCACATTTAAGCTTCTCTGGTCCTGATTTTAGAAGATGGTGAGGACCTCCAGCTTCCATTGTTTTCTAAAATGTCTACATTTGGAAAATGGAGGCACCTAAAATTAATCTGCTCATGAAAATGTGGGCCTTAACATCTCCTCACCTCTTACCCTTCCTATATGATAGAGGTGGTGATGGTGCTAAATCAAAAGGCATTGGGAGTTCTGTAGATCAAAAGCAGTATATAAAAACTGAGTCTTCAAGTACATTAGCGTGAGTTCCTCTTCTTTCGGATGTTGCATTCTCACCCTCATCGAGTGTCTTCATTCTGGTAATAATTAATGTTCTCCATTATGATCCCATGACTTCTCATCACTAGTAGTTGTCAGATTATTTTTTGATCCACTTAATATAAACCTTAAAGGTCTTCTGCATTCTTTCTAAATGCTCTCAGAGGGCTACAGTCAAGTGGCTTAAGATGGCTTTAAATTGTTGTTATCCACTGGGATCCACACCAGGGCTGCTTTATATTGCCAGTTTTGGCTTTTGACCTGTTAACAAAGGACTCCTGCACTCCTCTTGTTGAATCTACTGGGTGCAGTTTAAGAACATGAATAAAATTAGAACAAGGAAGTAAATTAAATGGATGGTTGTTTCAATCAGTCATAACAGGATATTTGCTTACTAAGAAGAAACTTAAGAACACAATTTTCAGACAGTGGAAAAGTAAAAACAAAGGGTCAAAATGTGTTGATTATGGCCTTATAAAGAGGTGTCAATGATATCTGGACCCAGTCCTGTACTTGGTATTACAAGGAGGTAGAAAATTTCTTCTTTTTTTAACTGATCATTTTGCAAAATGAAGACCCTTCTTATGCAGGTTCTCCCAAAAAGTGTAATTTGCTCTGCTGGCTGACCATCTGCCGTTAACTAGTGTACCTCATTGATAGCTTGGGGCACAGTGCTGCTGGTGTATGTACAAGAGCTACTGCTCCCAAGAATGATTGGTTTATTTGAGTATATATCTATCTGTTCAAGTACAAGTGGGTCTCCCCTCTTCATCTGAATTTTTCTCACATGATACTTTGTTGTGATACTACACTTAGCTGTGGTTAATATTTATGCTACCCCAGACTACGGGTTCACGTGGGAAATAATGGATAGTTGCTTGCTGTGGAAATGGGCTTTCTATAAAGATAAAATAAACATTAGGAGATGAATGGTTATTTAAAGACTTTCATAGTGAATGGCTTTTAATAAAGAACAATGCTTAGAATTTTGGCATACAAATTAAATACATTTATTCTGGGTCTTTAACTTGGTAAAGCATAAGGATAACATAGCAATAAATATAGTAGAGCTTTCATATAGTCATATTTTTTAAATACAAACTCATCAGGGACATAGATGTGCAGTCATCTTTATAAGGATCACAGAACAGTCACTGATGTAAGTATAGCTACAATGAAGTCTGTTTTTGCTGTAAAAGGAATCTTCAAAAAGCTTCCAAAATGCTTTAGTAATAAGTTAAGTTAATACATTTTCAGCAACTCTGTCATGATGATCAAAGCATAAGGTTTGACTCAGAGCAAGTTTAGAATGTGAATATTTTGTGTCCCAGTCCTAGGTTCAGATTATTAGACTTCTCTCTCAGAAGGTAAGAAAGATCGTAAATGCAAATAAAGGGAAACAATAGAATCCAAGATAATATAGACAAGTTCTGCACCAGAGAGCAGAAGAGCACTGAATTAGGGGTGGTGTTTTTTTTCAGTAGATACAAAGAGAATGACTTTCTTTCAAGATTACAGTTCTTGGGAAGTGCTATTAAGAGGAAGTGTGTGTGGTTTTCCCCCATTGTTCACTTCTTTGCAAACTCCACCCTTGTAAATTTTCTTAATGTTCCCTCATCTGGCATTCATTATCAATAATCCCCAGCTATGCATCAAGTAAAAACTATATTGACTTTATACCTTCTGTCCTGGGAATATCTCTTTGCTAGCAAAAATTCAGACTATTTTAATTGATTCTAAGAGATGTACTAAATCAGCAAACATCCTTGCTAAGCGTATGACCAGTGCTGGACATATTTCCATGTTTTAGAGATATGGCCTATTGAGTTTAAAAGTCCCAGCATCAGATACTCCTTGTTGATTCAAGTGGTCTCTGCTTGTATCACACTGGAGCATTGCGTGATGGGTCTTGTTGTCTCCATAGGCCACAGCCCATATTAAAGATGAGGATGGCTACAATCTGCTGTATTTCATGCCAATACGTCTGCCAGTGTGGTCACCATTTGTACATGAGACACTTCATTGCCAACAGCACATTATTTAAAAATCCATCTATAATTTAAGAAAAACCTATTTTTAAAAAGTATAAAATATCTAAGGACTCATGTGGATGCCCTCTGGTCTATCTGAAATGTTTGGTTTTAGTCCATTTCCTAGTGGAGAACTCTTCTCACAACCATCAGGGAAGTCAAATAGACAACTTTCTGTGTAGGTTTTTAAACCAGCTGAGTTTTATCTCCTGAGTTCTTTGGCTGGAAGAAAGGGAGCTTTCAGCTCTTTCACTTATGTATGGACATTCTTGAGTAGTCAAGTAGTGCTAGTGTGCAAACACCGGTATGTATATTTGAATGTGAAAGAGATTACAGAACACTTCCGATCTTCAAAGCACTTACTCATTGGTTTTTAAGACAATGAAGGAATTTAATCAGAGAGAACGTTATTTTTGGACTGAAAAGAATGCGAGGAATTTGAGTTACATTTACTCCAAAAACTAGGATAATTCTTTTCCCTTAGCGTTCATCTGGTTGAAGATCTTAAAGAAATCTTTCAAATTAATATGAATTAGCCTGATCTCACCCTCATGCGGTAGTTAACTATTTTTCTCATGGGACAGATGAGGAAACACATTTTTAAAGGTAAAGTGAGTCACCTAAATATAGAATGAATTTAGAAAAAAAATTAGTTACTGTTCAAAGAGCTTTGCCTAAAATAAAGTTGACTTACCCAAGGTAACAAGCGTGTCGTGGAGCTGAGCCTAGATTAGAATCAAGTTGTCCTGATAAAAGTCCTGTGCTTTAACCACTAGACAATTGTTTCTCCTTTTTAAATACAATTGAGTTCTGGTTTAATTTACCCTATTGTGTTCTCTTTTGCATATGTATTACATATTGTGTATAGTACATCACACTCTGGTGTGAAATGTCTTGCTTTTATCCTGTTGTCATTAATGTGCAGAACATCATTAACACACTAAAATGTATATTTAAACACTATCACATATACTGCTGTTTATACACACATTTAGTAATACAGTTAGTAGCCATGGTAGTAATTTGGATGGTGGATTGGTAATTGGATCTGGAACATTTCCCATCCAGATCATAGTTCAAAACATGGCCAAAATTCTGAGCCAATATATATTACTTGAGCCATGGCAGCACTGTTTCTCTGGAGTCATCACAGCACCATTTTGTGTGTCAGCCTTTAAGACCCCTTCCTTGTGATTAGCACTAACATGTCCGTATCTACCATTATTACGCTATCAGTGCAAGTCTTTTCCCATAGCTGGGTATAAGAGGGAAAGGTGTTGTCATTGTCTGTGGGTGTTTTGGCCAAATACAATGATCTGAACCCTGGGTGAAAAGGAATCATTTTGAGACCTGATTCACCCAGATGCCTGGTAAACTTCAATAACCAGGGTGTAAAAAGGCAGTAAATATTTCCGGTGAATAGGCAATGTCTATAGTTATATCTACATTGGAAGCACAGCAATGTGTGCTCAGGAACATTACTATATATAAATGGCATGCAGGGCATGATGCCAAAGGCAGTGATCAATCAGTTAGTGCTGAGGTTCAGGATGGTATGTATTATGGGGTGTCATAGTGCAATTAAATTGGTCTCATAACACGGAGCACAGTCACATCTTAATAGGCTTTAGGAACATGGATTGTTATCTCTGCCTTCATGTGGGCACATATGTTGATGCAGTCAAAACTTTTTCTCAGGCATTATCCAAAGAGGCTCATCTTAACTATCTTTTTTGAAGCCCCTGGCACTCCAGATCCTGTGGCTTATTGTGGCAATGGTGACTGATCTTACCAGCTGTAACTGCTGTGTCAGGTGTTTGTTCAGCTACATATCGAGGAGGTACACTGAAGTTATACAGATATACTCCTGAGACATTTGTGAAGGGGCGTTATTGGAGATAGGCTGAGTTCTGTAGTGACCAAATATAGTAAGCCCTAAAATCAGAAGCAAGAATCATTGCTTTGTCTCCTCAGATTACTGCACAATGTCACTAAGATCAGAACAGATCAGTGGTCTGTATTACCGTGAGGATCTCCAAATCTCATGAAATATCACATATAAACACATGGAGTGTAATTCCAGCCCCACTGAAGTCAACGTCAAAACACCCATTGATTTCAGCAGGGTCAGGATATCCCCCTGGGATAGGAAGATGATGATTGGGAGAAACTTACCCATCTTTACTTTGTTCCCCACTTCGTTACTCCCAATATTGCTAATCATTAATATTTTCCACTTCTATAACACTCCCTTTGTGAGCATCTCCGAGGACTATAAAAACACTGAGTCTCACAGCCCCTTTTCTGAGGGATAGATGAGTAAATATTACAATCTCCATTTCACAGGTAGTCAAACTGAGGCAGAAACTTAAATGACCTATCCAAGGTCACATGACAAGTCAATAAAAAAGCAGATAGGAAGTGCCATGCCAGATCAGGTCAACTGTCCAGCTATCCCAGTGTCCTGCTTCTAACAATGGTGAGTGCTTCAGAGGGATATGTAAGAAACTATACTGGACCATTATGGAATAACCTATCCAGAGGGGAAGTTTCTTTGAAACCCCAGTCAGCTACTGATTGACTTGTGCCCCAAAACAGGAGGGTTTATATCCCTCCGACATGTTTTTATCCTATCTAACGTAAGTCTGGATTATCAATATAAATGTCCAATAAATGAGGACCAGTCACTTTGTGGGGAGTGATCATTTGTCTATTTTGTGAGGAAGAATCTTCTTTAAATGACAGAATGTTACTTCAGAGCAATCTGAATCCATGCCCTGGAATGCTTCACAGTTTTTGTGGTCAAAAATTGAGTTCAAAATGGCAATCTTGCAGGGCTGCCACTTTGAATTCCGTATCTCTGGAATGTTTCTTCTCAACGGTGCTGTCAGATGCAAAGGTGGGCCGTTTGGGCTTTCTAAAGTGTATTTAGTTGTCATAAAAGGCGCTGTCTTGGAGACAGAAGCCCTCGGTGTACTCTCCACAGAAGAGGTTCAGCATTGGCAGTGCCAAGTCCTGGTTCCCCAATCTTCCGCCACTGTGCGCCAGTAGCGTTCTTGAGGGTAAATTAATTCTCCAGCCCATTCAGTTCTTGTTGGGAATGCCAAAAAGAATGACTTTGCATTGGTTTTGTGATGTGCACACTTGCCCACTAAGAACTGGATTAAGATTGCATAGTCCACCCTGAAGAGCCTTAATGATGTACTGGCTTGATTAGATGTCAGTAGGTGCTGCAGCCACGCCTGAATTTTGGTCTGTGTGTTTCTGTTGTATGAGCATGTTACGCACTGGATGGGGGGGAGTATATTACTGGGGCAAATACTTTACTTTAAAATCTGTGTTGACACTGAGGTAAAATATATTTTATATGCTTAAAGCCAAAACTTTCCAATGTAGGTTCCTAAAGTTAAGCACCTTTCAAATGTGCTGCATCTACAGCTCTGACTGACTTCAGTAGGAGCTGCAAGTGCTCATTACTTTTGAAAATCAGGCCACTTAGAGCCTTGCCTGGTTTAGGAAAAGTGGGTAAGATTATGTTGGGCTTAGCTAACCCATTTCCTAATATAGATGCATGTTAATGCCTTTGGCTCAATTTCAGCAGGTCAGGTTACTAAGCTAAAAGTGGTACTGTTAATCTACAGTGTGTATAAAAAGTGGGGGGCAGCTGAGTTTGTCAGGCTTAGCAAGCTCATATCAGCCAAGTCGTCCCTAAACGTAACCTTTTCTCTATACACAACGCTTATTTATGGGCCGATCTTTAGGCAACTCGGTTAAAAATATCATTGGCCTAATTCTACGAAACAATCTATAGCTGACTATTCATCAAAATAGCAAAATGAGCATGAATTTGCCAGCCTGGTTTGAAAACCTACTCACCCAGATTTATCATATACATGATGATTAAAAAAAAACATAACATATTACTTGCAACTTTACATGCTATATAACCCCCTTTCCTCTTGTTTTTAAATTCCTGCTTTTTTGCCATGCTTGGCATATCAGAAGCTTGCAGAGGGATAATGTCTAATGCTACTCAGTTTCTTTTCTGCAATGAGCAGTAGTGGTGTATAGAAAGGTTCCTAATCTTCATGAGGTTGTGGGTTTTTTTTGTCCTGAAACACACAAACCATTGGGCTTCAGGGATAAACAAGTGACTGACAGCTAGAAAAAATCTTCTATTGCAGGTTATTTCACAGTTCGCCATTACAATGTTTCTTGCACCTTCCCGTGAAGTATCTGGTTTTGGCCACTGTCAAAGACAAGATACCAGAATAGATGGACCACTAGTCTGTTCTGGTATGGCAGTTCCTGTGTCCTAGTCATTTTTTTTTCTTGAAACAATTTCTGAGTTTAATGAAGAGGGGAAGCTAACTAGTCCTAATCTGTGGTTTTGGAAGTTTGACTGCTACAAAGAGAAACTGAGTAGGATTAGTCAGTTTCCCTTTGCAGCATTTTAATAGCAAATTGAAATTAACAACACATCATAATAGCACATATTTGCTTGTTGTGTGCATACAGCTGAGTGGTAAAGTGACTAGCAAAAAGCATCAGTAAATTGTATTGACCCCCTCAACCCGCTCTTAAAAGGGAATGAACCAGATCAATTAATAGCCCTCTTCTACCTTTAATTTTTGTAGTTCTTATCTGTGAGATAAGGACTGCAAATGGCCCTGTCTCAATGCTGGCTTTGATTTGCAGCACTCCGTTCTCCGATTTAAGAAAAGTACAGGTGTTTAAGAATGCCGATGCAACAGTTCTTGGCAATCACCAGAGGGAAATGTTCATCTGCTGTTCCCCAGAGTGCGTATAATGTAAAATTAAGGTGAGTTGACACCAGAGAGTAGCCAGCCGGCAGGTATTAGCTGTTTGCCAGCACAAGAAGGGGAAAGCATACAGTGTACCAGATACACAGTTATTTTTTTCAGGTGACCCTTATGCTATGTCTACACTACAGCAGCACAGCTAGAGTCTTTCCATCACTGTAGATAATCCACCTGTGTGAGAGAAAGTAGCTGAGTTGACAAGAATTTTTCTGTCAGAATTTTAGGTCAACCTAAATTTTAGGTGTAAACCAGGCTTCCATGTGATTATATTTAGGACTGAGAAGCTTAAAAATCATGCCCTTCTGTGTTTAGCTGAAAAGGACAATCTAGGAATAAGCAGAGCCATATAAATTACAAATGGAAAAATACCAATTGTTCAAACTCCCATTTTCTTGAAACGTGACTATCATACAGTCTTTTGCACATAAAAGAAATCATACCATGCTGCTCCCCAATCTTTATAAGGGTGGCTGTCATCTTATGCTTCCAGAAGAATGGAAAGAGAGAGAAGCCATTTTAGTATCATGTAATAATGTCCATTAATTTTGTGCAGCACTCTAGATACCATGACTGTAGGCACTACTATAAAATCTAACATATTGAGTTTAATCTATTGATTCAGACTTTTACAAGACAGTTGAATTGCTTATCAATTCTGGATTGAAGTGTAGAACTCAAGCAGAAGTCCTACGTTTATATTTTGACTTTTTATCCCACTGAAGTCAGTGAGAACGGCTGAGCACTCAACACTCTTGGAAAAACAGGCAGTTTATTCTCGGATGCCGGAACTTCAGCATCCATTTTTGAAAATGTTGGCTACAGTCTTTTTTAGGTGCTCTTATTATACCAGTGATGGCTCTCAGTCAGACCTTTTTGTGTATTCAGTATGCTTTGAAATGATAGGAAAAATGAGACTCTAGGATAAGAAAAGCTATGGTAACTAAACTCTGTTTTTACACAGGCCCCATCCTGAATTGCATTGATAAGAAATAAAAAATGCCCACTGTAAACCAGCATCTGTGTAGTTCAGGCAATGCCCAGTTCAAGGACTATGGTTAACATTTTCAAAGCAGCCTGGGAGATTTAGACCATTTTTCCATTAAAACTTGTGGAAGATTTGTGTCCCAATCTCCTGCGCTGTCTTGAGAATCTAAACACATATCTTTAAGAAGTGACTGGCTATTAATAGTACAACTTCTTGTTGGCCTGGAAGCTCAGGAGACCTGCTATTCCTTATAAAACTAAATATCAAATTGGTGTTTGTTTTTTGTAGGCATACAATGGTAAAACATTTCTTTATGGCATCCAGTTAATTGTTTCAACTCAGTTCCTTGAAACCACCAGATCTATATTCCCTGCTGTTAACACTATAACATTTTTTTTTTATTTCACACTTGTGTCAGGATCCATAGGGGTGCTATAAAAATATTTGACAAGCGCATTTTTGTATACTTTTTTTCTCTGCAAAAAAATCTGTACAATGTCGACCTATGGTCATGAGACCATATTTACAATTAATGTTCTTGAGTGGTACAGGAAAGATTGTCCGAGTTTCCCTGTTCAACACAAAGAAAGATTGCAAACATTTTCCCAATGGTAAAGAAGGCAGCCATTGCCCATGGTAACATTTTCACATATATTCACTTACATTCCAATTCAGTTCTCCAAAAGAGTTCTCCTTCATATATATATTTCCCTAGTGCAGACATCCCCTTACTGTTCAGTGCTCTTGCTAATTATGCAGGATAAAGGGCCTTCCTTTAAGCAAACTCATCCAGTTCTGTTGAAAGTTCCTAACTTTTGGAGACTTAGATAGGCTTGTACAAAAGCACAGGGCTGAGAATCATGAAATGTTGGCTCTCTTCCCAGCTCTGAATTGGACTTCTTGTGTGGCTCGGAGCAAGTCATTTTACTCTCTCCATTTGACAGGGATGAGACTAAATACATCATGAATCTCCGAGTGTTTTACAGTTATTGGATGGATAGTGCTAGAGAAATGAAAAGCATGATTAGAATTAAGCATCTGGCCAATATAACTTATGAAGTGTTTGAAAATAAAGTCTGTATTTGGAATTAATATATTTGAGCCAATGACTGGCGGTGGACATCTTCCTGAAAAGCAACATTTGTCAGTGTGGGACCACAACCCAAGAGACTGTAAGGGCCATTTTTTTAAAGGTCCCTGCGCATGAATTGCAGTTATAGATCAACCAGTAGTTGTGTGCAAGTCAGGGCAGTACATGTGCGCAGATACAATAATAAATATTGGTGCGTCTGCAAATCCCTGCACTGTGTGAGTGCATCGCGACTTTGTGGTAGAAGCTATTCTTTGAATAGTTAAACTGATATGAAAGCAACATGCAAAGTAGTTTTATAGTCCAATGCTTCAGGCTTCCATTCTGTAGGAGCCACAAATGGTGTCCCTTTTCAGTGAGATGGCTGCAGCTCTGTCAGTTCATTCTTAGGTTGTACTGCTTGTACTTACATGCATGCTTGATTAACAGAAGTGTTTGAATATATCTAAAGCCTCTTTTATAACAGGGGTATTTTGACTGCACATATAAGCTGATGAATGTGTTTTCCCTAGTGTTAGTAGAGGGAATATCTTTCAGAGCAATAAAACAGTCATAGCCAGAGGGTCCCAAACTTTTTCATAGTGTGGCCCACCACTTAACAGAGAACATATCATAGGCCTGACACCTCTCCTATCATTTGTGGTCATACAGGCCATCTGGCTAGCCATGTGATCCTTTTAATCTCCTGTGCTCCTGGACATACTGCTTGGTGCATTCCTGTCTCATGCTCCTCTGGATGTTCCTTTCCTGTAGCTGAATGGCAGCTGCAGTTCCATTGGTAACTCCAGTCCCCAAGGTCTGTTTCCTCCTCCTATCTTTGAGAGCATCCTTTAGTGGAGACATTAAAACTTGCTGTTCTTTATTTCAGTCTCCTCACCGGGATCTTCAAGGCCCGGCCAGTTCAGTCCCTGGTTGTGTTTCTTCTTGTTTCCATCTCTCCTCTTCCCAAACATCCCTCCTAACTGCACTTGTTATATCCACTTCCATGCTGCCCTTTAAGGGCTTGTTGACACAAGAAAGTTGCCTGGGTTTAAACTCAGGCGTGAATTTAAGCCCATTTATTTAAACCAATGCACATCCCTATGTGGACACTCTTACTGCAATTGGAGAGTGGCTTTTTTGGGTTTAGTTTAAGAATGTATCTACTCTTGAAAATTAATTCAGATTAAGTGTGAATTTAAAGCACAGTCAACCTTGGATTAAGCCAGATGGAAGTGAGAAACTCTGGGACAGGAGTGTCCACATATGGAACAGCTACTGTGCTTTAAATTCACATCACAGCTTGATCCAAATTTACTTTCAAGGCCACCCTAAATCAACTAGGAGCAGGGTTAAAGTAAACCAGAACAAACCAACTGAAAAAAGGCATTCACATGGGGGTTTGTCCGAGTTTAACTAAATCGGTTAAAGAACCAATTTAAGGTAAACTAGTGCAACTTTTCTTGACAAGGCCTCCCTTCCTTCCTCTTAGTTGTGTCTAGCAACTTTCTCCATCTTCCAACAAGTCTCTCCTTTAAAACGCACTTCTTTTGCCAAACCTTCCCACGCTCATGGTGAAATTCACCCCTGTGCAGAGGGCTAGCACGGGGCCTGTGTACTACTTCAGCCCTATTTAAGTGCCTGTTCCCATCCCTTTCCTTTCAAACTGCTCCCAATCCACCTGAACTGGTCTCTAAGCCCTCGGGGCAGAGTCTTTGCTGTCTCTTTATTTTTATAAGGCCAGCTACACTTTTGGTTTTCTATAACTAATACCTGGAAGTTCGCTAGAGCAGCAGTTTTGTGGGTGAGATGGTTTAGGCAGCTTTGCAATAGTCCTTTGAAACCATAATCAGGCTCTATGTGATTTTTTGCTTTAATATATCGCAGTTTTTAGTCAATGGCCCTTTATTCATCATCTTGTATTGGATGTAAATATGTGAACCTCATCAGCGGCTGGTATGTCTCTTAAGTAGAGAAATGAAAATCTCATTGTAGTTACTGATGGCTCCTCTCTTTAATCTTTGATTTTAGGTGGTACATTGGATGAGGCAACGAGAAAAGATCTTTTCACAGATACCTTCTGTAAAGTGTGCGGAGCTGTGCTGCAGTTTGAGTCGCAAAGAATTTCACATTACGAGGTAAGCCATAAGGGCATGTCAGTATCCTCCTACAGAATGCTGCTCTTTTTTCCCCAATGGCAATTGTATTGCATATGGGTCACTTATGGCTTTTTGTACTGAGTTATCCAAGACCCATCATCATGGTTAATCTCACCTATGTCTGAGCGATCGAAGCCCTCTTCTACATCATTATTGATAATTCTACCATTTCCATCTAGTAATGGACCAATACATTTATTAGGATTATCTAACAATCTGGCAACCAATTTGATCCTGAGCATATGAACAAGACCTACCCACCAAACATCTGAGAGGATTGTGTGACCTACCTCAGAGTATTGGTGTCTTGTCTCCGAGCTATGACCCATCCCTCATGCTTCAGAGGAAGGCAAAACCAAAAAAAAAAAAAGCTCCCAACCCAGAATACATCTGGCCAATTATGATACAGGGATGAGGGGAAGGAGGATTCCTTCCTGACCCCTCTAGGTAACCAGCTGAAACCTTGAAGCATGAGATTTTAGATTATAGTCATTGTCTTAATGCAGAGCTGCAAGTGTTATGAGTATGCTGAGGGCAGTGCAGAGCTTCTTGTTCTCTCTCTGGACCATGAAGGAAAGGAATAAATGGGGATTCTCAGATTTTGACAAAGCAAATCTTTAATTTCTAGGTAAATCAGCACATGGGTTCTTGTTAATGGAGGAGAAATCATTTTTTCTCTTTCCAGGGCAAAAAGCATGCTCAGAAAGTTCGCCTTTATTTTCAAATGCACAGTGAACAAGATGACGGACAAGAGCCTGGCAAACAGAAGAGACCAGATTATGTGAACTTTCAGGTAACGTTTCCCCTTCAGATCTCTGGCTAAGATGTTAAAGGAGCTCTTTATTGTTGAGCACTTGTAAGTGCGCTTGTCTCTGATTTCAGGTGGATGGGAGTGGAGTAGTGGACAAAAACAAATATTGCAATCTTTGCAACATGATTTTTACGTCTCCGGTTGTGGCTCAGTCTCATTACCTGGGGAAAATACATGCCAAAAAGCTGAAGCAATTATCAGGAGACCAACCTCAAGTGCCTGCACAGAGCACTCAGACACAAACAGGTGAGAACAAAATGGACTTTGTGTCCTACATGGTGCATGTATTTTATTGTCACTTCTCTGAAACAGATAAAGTGAGGCATTGCATTGACCGTCTTCCCAGCACTACTACTCCGCTGTGCTTTTATAGCGTATTGAAGTGTGGCAGAAGGTATGACAACTGAAGATGCAACCATCAAGTGAAAGAATGAAGACATTGTTGCATAATCAGAGTCAGTAAGGGACTGGGAGTCAGGGACCCTGGCGTTATTATCCCTGCTCTTCTACTCCCTGTGGCTGTAGGCAAATGTCTCCCTTTCTCCATTTTTGAAATGCAAATAACACTTCTGCTCTTGGGGTATTGCAGCCCTTGGCAGGCATTATACTAGTTGCTAAATTAGTATGACTAATTATTAAGAAAATCAATCCAGGAACACATAACTAAGACTAGTACCTTGTGGAAGTCTGAGGGTTGAAACTGAAAGTCTCTCTTGTGTTCTCATGCCACCTACTCAGCATACCTGCAGGAGCTGGAAGAAGGTGACTTGGTGGTGACAGACGCTCACGTGTCTAGTGAGCCCATTCTCCTTTGTAACACAAGAGAGATTGATTGTGTTCTCTCTTGAACAGCGTAGTCTGGAGGCCACAGGGCTGCTGTTCTGCTGCTCTCCCTTTTCGACTCCCATAGTTCACTACTTTGTTCCAAAGAACTGTTCCCGACTTTCCTTTGTTGTGCTATTAACAGGTTCCCCCGCTGGTCCTCCTACATCGCTGGCACTACAGCAGCCCTCAGCTGAGAAGCTCTCCCAGGATCCGAATGTTGAAGAGTCCACGTCCTCCTCTAGCATTGCTTTGGATTTAAATGATCCAGACAAGTATTGCAAGCTCTGCTCGGCTCCCTTCAATAATCCATTGATGGCCCATCAACATTATGTTGGCAAGAAACACAAAAGGAACGAAGCACGGAAGAAGATGATGGCGGAGATAGGAGATGAAGCTGTTCCTGCGGAATCCAATGCAAATGGTAAGTAAGCTATGGGGAATTATTCCAGGGTCTTCACTGATTGTAGCTGGGTGTTTGGTGGTGTCTGATTTGCACTAGGAAATGAGGGCTCATTCCTCTGCATTGGACTTAGTTTGTTTTCTCCTTTCCCTTTGCACTGCTAGATTTTATGGTCTCTGAACACCTTTGCGTTGGGAAATATATCCTGATGGCGCTGAGGTCCAAATCCAGTTCTCATTGAACATGGCAGCAAAACTGTCATTGACTTTAATGGGAATCGGATCTGGCCCTGTGTGAGTGAACTGCCAGCCCTTCCTATACGAGACCTCGAAAACGGGATTGGACAACTTATTCAAATGTTGCCGTTTATATGTTTCAGCTCTCATTAGCTGAACCAGGCTGTTGATCATAAATAAACTCGAGGAATACACTTTGATGCCAAATAATAGCCTATTGGGATAGGGTGTGTTTGCTGAATTTGTTTGATAGAGAAGGTTGTTGGCTTTCGAGGTGGGGCCTTTATTTACTGATTTTGCTGTGTTTGGAAATATTGATGCTTCAGCTTCTAAGCGGGGTGGGGGGGGGCGGGAGGGGAATGATTTGTCTTCGTAAAGCAAAAGCCTTTCCTCCTCAGACTGTATCACATATTCCTTCGAGGCTACAGGTGTTACATCCTTTATGTACCACGTTGAAATTTTTCTAGGCATCATCCAGCATTCTCTACTCAGGAGATGCCCTTGTCTAAGCTAATACTGCTGTATTTAGATTGGATGGTCTAGTTTATATCGTGAATGCTTCTACTTTATCCACTCTGTGTATTTACAGTACTTCAGTTTCCAGCACAGCCATCCTCCTTGTCAGCACTTAGGTACCAAGATAATAGACATTCTAGAAATATTACAGACCGAGAGATCATCATCATAATCTCATTATTTAGATCATGCCCATAATATTCTGTATGCTTTAAGATTTACTATCATAGACCCAAGTTCTCATGTAACTATAACAAAACAAAATCTGTTTACTGCAAGAACTTTGCATCTGTCTAAAGAAGGTTTTAGGAGGACGCTGTCTCTATAAAATGGGAGCTGCATAAGGGAGAAGACAAAATGTGCTTTGCATTTTGCTGTTTGTTTGCAATCTCTTTAACCTGCAGCTCTCTGTTCTTTCAGCAGTTGGAGTCGGTAACTACATATGTCCTATATGTAACATCACTCTTACGTCTATAGAAATGTACCAGTCCCACATGCAAGGAAATAAACATCAGATCAAGTGAGTCTTTTGTCACTGGGGCACCTGGCACTGGCCACTGTCGGAAGACAGACTAATGGGCTAGATGGACCTTTGGTCCGACCCAGGATGGCCGTTCTTATGTTCTTACTGTGATCTCTGGTGGCACCACTGCACTGGTTTCCGTTAAAGAATAGAAAGGGTGGCAGGGGTACACATCTTGTGCAGCATCATCCGGTGGCTGCTCTGTTCATTGGCTTTGACGTTGCACATTTATTCTACTGACTTAAATAGACACCAACAATTGAAAAATCACAGATCAAACATTGATCTACCATTGGGTGATAACTGTCATCTCCCTCCCTTCCCCGCTCCCCAGGTCAGCTCATGGAGGGCGTTCTCTCTCTCACTCATACACACACTCAGTTGTAGATGTTCCTTGCCTGCAGAAAAGGCCTGTACAGTTTCTCCTTACTAATTTTGCCACATGGAGGTAGCGCCACATACTTCAGTCCGGAGCCTTCTGTGCTCAATCACCCTTGGAGGGAGTGGTCTGTAATGCAAGGTTACCGTTGCCATGGCAATTTAGGACCTGATCCACAAAAATGTTGAGAGCCCACCACTCCCATTAACCTTCATAAAAGTTGCTGCATGCCCAACACCTGTTAAGAACAGACCCTGTTTAATATTAAACCACCTATATAAATAATATAGGGAAACTAGTTATTTACAATCTAGATAGAGAAAGTCTTTAAAACTCTGTGTCCAGCTAGTTTAACAGTTTGTGGCTTTAATCTCTCTCTTCATCAGGGGTCTCAAACACTTGGCCCATGGGGTTATTTCCTGCGGCCCACCAAGCTCCCCGCGACCCCCTACTCTGCCCCCCCCCCAGAATTATTTTCTGCCATCTGCCAAGCTCCCCTCCCTACAGCGTGCCGCATCCCTGCTCCTCTGCTTTCCTCCAGGCACTTCCAGCTGCCAAACAGGTTTTTGGTGGCGCTTAGCGCTTTCCAGGAGGGAGGGGGGAGGAGAGGGGAGCCACACACTCGGGGAAGGAGACAAAGAAGAGGCAGGGCTTAGGCGGGGATTTAGGGATGGGGTGGGAAGAGGCGTGGAGGGGGCGGGGCCTTATGGAAGGGGTAGAGTAGGGACGGGGCCAGTAGCGGGTGGCGTGTCAGTGATGTGGCCCTCAGGGCAATGTACTTGTCCTCATGTGGCCCTCCTGGTGATTCGAGTTTGAGATCGCTGCTCTACATTCAAATATGGTAAATATGGTATTATCCTTTTCTGTCTGGATTCTGTACCACAGAAAGCTGGGAAGATGGAGGATCTTTTTCCCCCTTCTCCTCCCCCCCCCACCTTTTTCCCCTTTCCTTTCCAATCTAGTGATTCCCACAGTCATATCTTTAAAAAAAACAATACAAAACTGCCGGTCATAATAATAATACTTACGTAGTGCTTTCAAGGCATCTTCTCCTCTTAGTTAATTACTTAGGTATAAATGTATGTAACATTCCACATCTAAAACAGGAAGACATAAAAGTCTTTATCTGACATTCTACCATAGTTCAAAAAGGAAACAGGCCAAAAAGTAGATTAGTTTTAGTAACTAAGATTTTATATCTGATTCTTGCAGAGAAACCATGGTTGTCAACCTCATCAAGAATTCAAAGAAAACATACGACTCCTTTCAAGATGAATTGGAAGATTACATTAAAGTGCAAAAAGCTAGAGGACTGGAACCAAAAACATATTTCAGAAAAGCAGAGGAGGACGAGTTTGAAAACTATGAGTTAGAAGCAGTAAACGATTCTGATGATATTGTACCTTCCAATGTTACATTTGAACAAGGACAGCATTCCATCCTCTTCTCCGAAACATACATGTCATCACATGCTGTTGGAAACAGATCGCTGTGCTGGTCACCAGCTCATGAGAATAGGCTAAGACTAGGAAACGTGGCTAAATGTCATGACAGCAAGGATTATTATTCAGAAATGCAGACATCTCAGGTGACCTCTTTCAAAGATGACAGCTATGGCCTATCATCTGCAGAATCCAGTGACTGCTACAAACACATCTCTTCTGATAATAGCACCTGCTCCTACAGGAAAGGACGAAAGCTTCGAAGGAAACACGAAGAGGGGGAAAGGCTCACTGGGGAAGGAGAAGAGAAACACAACAAAGAAGCCACAAAGCAGAAGAGAAAGGAAAACAGTGAAGACCCAGGTTCTGGAAAGGACAGTGAAATGCAAAAGCGAAGAAGGCTTGATATAGATTCAAATCATGAGAAAAAATCAAAGCACAGTAAAGACAAAAGAATTAAAGAAATACCGACTGAGAAGGAAAGTAGAAAGCACAAAAAGGATAAAAGGAAACCACAACCTGATGGAAAAACAGAAGAAGAGATACTTTGGGATGAATCTATCCTGGGATTCTAATAGAAGTTTTGATTAACTTTATGAAGTCGGTATTTTTTGTAGTGTCTCTTAACCATGGTGTACTATGTTATGACTCACTAATTTTTGTCCCACTGTGGAAGCGAGAAAAAGCCTGACTTCTGAAACTATTGGGTAGTAGGTATGAATCAGCCTTTAATAATCTCATACACACAACGGTCATACAACAACATGAATTGAAAGCCTGAAATATGTTCTGGAATGTACTTCAAATATGGATCAGGAGCTATGGCATTCCTTTTGGAGTTTTATCGCAAAGAATTGTCTCTTCCAAACCATATTACTGGCATTAATATGGAGAATTTGATTATTCTTCCATTAGTATACAGAATCTTGTAAAATATCTGACAAGTACCCAGTATTCCCAACCCTCCCTGTTCCAGTTTCACTAAAGGCTTTTAAAGGGGAATGTGAAAAATATTTAGTTTTTTTGGTTCCAATTATTTACAACTGTTATTTTTTTCACCCAGTTAAGTGAGAAGAGAAAGAGTCTATTAAACATGTAACTGATTGTCAGACATATGTTGTCCAGTATATTTTTCTGATAGCTGTGATCCAAATTGTTAGTTTAGGAAATACTGATAAATTACCAGAGAGGTAGCCGTGTTAGTCTGGAATTGCAGAAGTGACAAAGAGTCCTGTAGCACCATAAAGACTAACTCAAGTATTGAAGCATAAGCTTTCGTGGGCTAATACCCACTTCGTCGGATGCATGCAGTGAAAGTGAGAAAGCTTGGTGAAGATCTTGTAGGTGTTGGTCTCTGTCTGAGGGGTTGGAGCAAATACGATTGTACCTCAGTGCAAAATATGCAAAAATATTACCATATGCAAAATCAGTTTCAGTTGGTAATTCCAGGCTAAGTCATATTCGCCACTCTGATTCAAGACAATTTACTTAAAATCTGCAGCTACCAGTGGTGGAATAGAGCTTGATTTGAAAAACAAACATAATGCTTGAAAAATTCAAGAACAACTTTGTGGGGGATTTTTAGAAATAAAATGTTACTAGCACTTCATTGACAATATGAAACTCGATCCTTTTGATAGAGAACTAATGTAATATTTGGTGTCCTCTGGTAAATGAAATGAATTGGTGTTCTCAGGCTGCCTTTGTGCTACTTTCATGGGTAGTCTCAGGTCCTGGATTCAAAGGGTCATTGAGACTGGCACTACCTTTGGACCCCTACAGATTTTCCTTCTGTGGCAGGGTTGAGTCATATTAGCAAAGAAGTAGGGGGGGGCATGCACAGTGTCTGCCGATGGCAGTGGTTTTCAATCTGAGATCCACAGATTAGGTCTGAGATTTCCAAAGATTTATTTCATTTGACATTTTTAAGGGTCCACACAACACCAAAAAAAGGTTGAAAACGACTGACCTGTGATATCTGGGGTCTTTGGCTACAGGAGGAAAGGAGTTTCCCTTTCTATCATTCTTCCACCTTTAGGGGTGTTAAATTGACTCTAAAATGCTGTTCTATTCACCAAAAGGGTGATTAGCCTGCACATGCTACTTGTCATACGTTCTCATCCAGCATCTGTGATATGGATCTCTCTATATAGAGACGTTATAATTTTCTAGCCATTCATATTACATAAATAATGAATGTGGGTCATGTTTTTTCCAAATATTTGCCTGCATTTGAAAATTTGTGTCAATAGGTATTTATATGACAGTCCATTTTTAAAACAATTACCAAGCCAATTTTATGTGCTAATTTTAGGTTATTAATCTAATTGAAACCACAAAAGAATGGGTTATTAATTAACCCATTAATTAAGAATTAATTAAGAATGGGTTATTAATTAACCAATTAATTAAGAATTAATTAAGAATGGGTTATTAATTAACCCATTAATTAAGAATTAGTTTATTAATCTAATTGAAACCACAAAAGAATGGGAATTCTGAGGTGAGGCACAGACTAAGGCCTCGATTCTACACTCAGATCTGCATGGATGGACAATGCATGCAGATGGGTTATTAATTACCCAATGCATGCATTGGGTATTTATTTATTATTTGGGTATTTATTATTTGGGTATTTATTTATTATTATATTGGGTATTATTATTGGGTATGATTATGTGGGTATTTATTTATTATTAATAACCCAATGCATGCAGATATAAAAAGGCCTATAAATAAAGATACAAATGTACAGTGATGACCAAAAGTGAGCATAAATGCCGCATTTTTTTCCCCTTTCTGCAGAAAGTCTTCAAAACAAACAGAGAACTATTCCTTCTAGAGATGTTTCAACCTACAGCTAAAAAAAAAATGAACTCATTTTGGCAGTCACTCTTGTCAGATCAAAAGTTGGGCCTAAACGCTATATGATAATTTTTCAATAAACGCAGAGTGTCTTAATTTCAAAAAGCTACCGGAAAAGCATGTAATGAGCTTTGCTCCTGTTCCATGCATGATGAGCTGCATGTGATAAACTGGAGCAGCAATTTAGGCCTTAATTCTCGACTTGTGATTTTGGGGTGTCAAACTAAGGGCTTGTCTTCACTAAAGTGGGGCGGGATCAATATTTCGGCGATCGGTTTATCGCGTCTTGTCAAGAGATACAAGCTGGAGTTGACGGGGGAGCATGCCGCCACCCGCCACCGCCGTGTGGACGGCAGGTAAGTCAGCTGTAGATACGTCGAATTCAGCTACGAATTTGCGTATCTACAGCTGATCTTCCCCCCTAGTGAAGACCAGCCCTTAGAGACCACTTAAAGGGCCTTGATTTTCAGAGAATACTCTCTCAGAATCAGGCTCTGTTAAGGTGTCTCAGGTTGGGCACCCAGAATCACCACTCGCTTTTGGAAAACAGGGCTTTGTGCTCCAGTTCTTTCACCTCTAGATACGTTGGATCCCAAGTCAAACTGAACTTGCTGGCCTCATCGTAGAACGTGAAATTCGCTGCTCCACAAACAGGCCGCCTCCTCTAAAGAGAGAAAAGAGGAAGCATTGCGTGCCAGGACTGAAGTAATCAGCAGACCCATGATGTGAAATGTGCACAATACCTTTCTGTACATGCATGGTGCTTTCCTTTACTTGCTTAGCCCACTCTCATCTTCAATGCCATTTTTAACCAGTGTGCTTAACAAGTCACCTGACACACTGTCCCCTCCACATATAGCCAAACGGGTTGTGGCTTCACTCACTTTATCTCATTAAGGCCCCACTCCCAAAAGGTGCTGAGTGACTACAATTCTGCCTGAAGTCTTCACCCAAGTGCAGGACTACTCCAGACAGAGGTAAGGTTGCTCAGCACCTTGAAAGATTAGGCCCTCATACCCAACCCTGCTCCCTTTGAAGTCAATGGAAGTTTTGCCAAGTTCACCTAGATCAGGATCAGGCCATAAATATTTAAGCAATAGGGATGCATAATTTTAGCATGTCTCTCTTGGTGTAATGTGCCATACAAGGCCAAATCAGGCATAAACATCCATGCATTAGTCTGTGAAATCCATATCCATTATTTACCATTGTGCAGTTTTTTTTGAACTGGAGGGTTCAGTACAGTTCTGAATGATTAGTAGATGAAAACTCTCAGGGCGTGATTCTCATTTACGCTAAGACCCCATTATGCAGTTCTGGAACGGTATGTAGGTAATAGGCCTTAAAGTGGGCATAGTTTACACATACATCTGTTTTAAGGTGCTTTGACTCCCAGAGTGATGCAGAAGTGCCCTATTGTAAATGACATTCAGGCCCTCAAATCTGAGTGAGAATGTCACCCTACATCCTTAACTGGCTGCTCTGTGTTTTTTTGTCTCCTCTCTTTTTTCTAGATTAGCAGATGAAAGAAAACTCTCGTCCTAAGGAAAGAGGAGAATTATGGGCAGACCTCACACATCAACCACACTCCTCTCTCTCTGCTGTCTCCTCAGCCGTTCATGTGGCAAAGGTGTCATGTAGGCAAACACATGTAAAGCTGTGCACACAGTGTGCAGCTTGGCTGTGAGCAGTGGCTGCTTGCAAGGCATCAGGTACATACAATATTTAGTGCAGAAGGTGTCACGGTGGGTGGCATAACCTCTCCTGCTCTTCCCTTTTGCATTGTCCCCCTTCTCTTCATATGTGACAAAACAGGAAAGCTAATGTCAGTGGGGAATAAGAAATCCAGAATATACTTTTATGCTAACATCCAGGCTCTATCTTCTTCATAATGACTGGTCTGCTATAGTTTGTATCCTAAGCTATTATTTTACACCAATATCTGTGTTGATTTAGTAGCATGGACTGCCTCTAGCCTTGCCTATATCCCATTGGCAACTGGATTGAAACCACTAGTTCCATTTTATGGAAGGGCACAAAAGACGGCAGGATGGAGGCATATATATGTGACAATATAATATGTTCTGTCAGGCTTGTTATCTGTCAGAGGTAGCATAACTGTAACAAACATCTTTTTATGGAGCGGTATACGGTAACCCTGTGTTGTGCATATAAAGAGCAGCTGTTACACAGGTAAATGACTTACATGTCTTTGCTCACATTAAGGGGCTCTGGTGTTACCGCAGTTCCCACAAGTGCAGAGCTAGGTTAAGTTGAATGTGATCACAACAGCAAGATGTTTGCATCTCGAGTATGATCCAGAATGTGCCTGTGTTGCATTTGATGGATCACAGGAGAAATGTAACCTGAGCCCCAAATTTTCTATCCAATAATAATAAGTAAAAAATTAAGCACCTAAATCAGTCTTGGTTTTCAGAAGTCCTGATCATGTGCAGCTCTAGTTGACGTCCCTGAAAGTTGTGGGCTCTCAGCACCTCCGAAAATCAAAGGCCACCCATGAAGGTGCCCAAAAATGGATTTGAACATTCTGACCTTAATAAGATCAAGGCTAGTTGTGAAATGCTGCAGAGATGACTTCTTCAGCTCACTCATTCTTCCCTATGTGTGTTTATTTGTCTAGTGGACCCATGAAAATGAGCTTCCCACCAGTTGCTGTGCTATGCTAGCTGGCTTGGTTTGTCGCATTCACCATTGCATAATGCTGGTGCCTGCCTATGGAGGTATGGTAAGTCTGTTGATTTTTCCCTCCTCCCCCCAATATTGTGTGGTGATTGTAGGTCTCTCTGGTAATGTTTGTTTTAATCTGATACACACAGAGAAGTTTGTTTGTATTAGAGTTAGTGACTAGCTGTATAAAGTACATAACTCTTCCTGTTGTTCCGATACATGGTCCAAATGATGGCTTATACAGTCCTGTACAATCAAACTGATTCTATTGCCATTCTAATCTGTATGTGTCTCCTTTGAATGCATTTAATATTTATTTTTTGGACAGATAAATTCCTAACTAGGAATATTAATGCAGAAGTCTGAGTAATAATTAATTCAAACTACAATACAGACCCGTATTTCCCGTACCCCTCAGAAGCAGTGCAAAGGCTTGGAGGAGTCAGAGGTAATGGAGAAGCTGAGGGAGTGGGAAGTAAATTGCGGGGATGGAGCCTGGGTGTGAATTTGGAGGGTTGTTAGTGTGGTTGGGAAACATACGGAACAGGGGTAGTTTTGGGGGGTTGGAGGGAAGGGATTGTTAGGGAGCTTCCCCCATAAAGACCCTGACTCACCCCTAGCCTCTCCCATTCAGTCAGGCACATCTTTCCCTGTCCCCGTGTGTTCCTGTACCCGATGTGTCCTTGCACCTCTCCCTCATGTCCACTTGTGTCCCTCCACCCCCACTCAGACACTCACTCCTCCCCTCCCCATGTGTCCTTGCACATCTCCCCCATGTTCACTTGTGTCTCTATGACCCCACCCAGCCACTCACCTGTCCCTATGTGTCCCTGTACCCCCTCCCCCAATCCCCATATCTGTATCCCTAGTCAGAGACTCCCTGACATGGTGAAGGGGGAGTGAGTGCAGAACTACACATAGACATCATTATTATTTATTTTATAGAATGCCTTATATGGGCACTGCTTTACAAAATGTGTAAGGACAAGAGGACTCTGGCTCAAGTTATAATCTAACTTGGACAAACAGAATATGCTGGACAATTCAGGCCAAAAAGGCAAAGAGACTTTGTCCCTGTGGGGGGATGCATAGGAAGGTCCTCACCAAAGCAATGACTAGTGGAAGATTTGAAGGAGGAGATTCAGTTGTTTTGGCATGTGGAATACATAAGGCGGCTTCGTAGAGGGGCCTGGTTAAAAAAAGGCATAAAGTTAAGAACGGGAGAAGTAGATAAAAGGATCCATGAGGAGAGAGGGAAGAGAAGAGCCGAAGGATCTAGAGAGGGTGAACAATGAGAGAGCTCAAGCAAAGCCTTGAAGCTTGTGGAGTTGAAATTCAAACAGGAAGTGAAGTCAGTCGAAAAGGTTTCAAGTGGAACTGGAAGGGGCTGAACTCAAAGTGTTGGCAGAGAAGAAACCAAACAGCCACATCAGCAAAAGAATCCCCTATTCAAATGTTTTCTTGATACTAAAAATTATCTTCAGTGATGCAGAAAATTCATTGAAATTACTTGTTTAAAAACAGTGTTGGTAGTAGCTCTGTTACTCACCTGCTGACTGTCCTTGACCGAGGTTAGTTTATCCTAGTGGAGATTCAGACTAGAGATGGCTGGAGGGTGATAATTCCATTTTGTGGCAACTTTTAAGCATTTAAGAGTGAGGGTAGCTCCGTTTTGGAACAACTCATTTAGGGGTATGATGGATCCTCCATCACTTGAAGTCTTTAAACCAAGCCTAGTTTTCTTTCTGGAAGATAAGCTATAGCTTAGACAAGCGGTGGGCTTGATGCACAAACTACTGGATGAGTTCACCGGCCTGTTATGCAGACGGTCAGACTAGATGATCATAAATGGTCCTTTCTGTGGCCTTGAATTTTCTGATATGTAAAACTGAGATATGAATACGTACCTTCCTTTGTAATGCACTTTGAGATCTACAGAGGGCAAGTGCTATATAAGAGCCAAATATAATTATTAATACATACGTACATTAAAGTGTTAAAAAGTTGCTTAAGAAACATTTCCCTGGTATTCTGAATATTTTTATTATAAAGTAATGCACATTGGAAAAATTAATTCCAACTAGCCATACAAAATGATGGATTCTAAATTAGCTGTTACCACTCAAGAAAGATCTTGGTGGCATCATGGATAATTCTCTGAAAACATCTGCTCATTATGCAGCAGCCATCAAAAAAAGCTAACGGGATGTTAGGAACCATTAGGAAAGGGATGGGTAATCAGGCAGAAAATATATATAAATACATGGTACGCCCACATCTTGAATAGTGTGCAGTTCTGGTCACCTCATCTCAAAAAAGATATATTAGAATTGGCAAAGGTACAGAGGAGGACAGCGAAATGATTAAGGGTGTGGAACAACTTCCCTATGAGGAGAGCTTAAAAATACTGGGACTATTCATCTTGGAAAAGAGATGACCAAGGAGAGGAATATGAAGGAGGTCTATTAAATCATGTCTGGTGTGGAGAAAGTGAATGGGGAAGTATTATTTATCCCTTTACATAACAAAAGAATCAGAGATCACCCATAGAAATTAATAGGCACCAGGTTTAAAACAAACATAAGGAAGTTCTTCACACAGCACAGTCAACCTGTGGAACTTGTTGCCAGGGGATATTGTGAAGGTCAAAAGTATAATTGGATTCAGAAAAGAATTAGATAAGTTCCTGGAGGATAGGTCCATCGATGGCTATTAGCCAAGATGGTCAGGAATGCAATCCAATGCTCTGGCTATCCCTAAGCCTCTGACTGACAGAAGCTGGGGCTGGTGGACAGGGGATGGATCACTCTATAAATTATCCTGTTCTGTTCATTCCCTGGAAGCATCTGGCACTGGCCACTGTCAGAAAACAGAATACTGGGATAGATGGACCATTGGTCTTACCCAGTATGGCCATTCTTATGTTCTTATGATTGTATCTCCTTTGAGTCTGTCTATTAATTAACAATTAGTTAATTGGGATCAGATGTCTTTCAAACACTTGAGAAAATTTAGTCATGTGCAGAAGTGTTTGCAGGATTGGGCACCTTTGTTTCTTGACTAGACCACCATTGTAAATGAGGACTTGTTCTCCAATGGATTCTCCTGCGTTCAGTACATGTTTTTATTCCTGTTTTTAACAATAATTGCAATGCCTTGGTTTTCAATATGATTGATTTTTACCTTTCGTATTAAATCAGATTTCATGAACTTTAATAAATCTTATGTTTATATTTATAGATGTTCTTAATCTAGAAATAAACATTTTATTTTTTTTGGACTGTTTGGGTATGTCTAATTATGTATATCTATCTATCTCTATCTCTATCTCTATCTCTATCTCTATCTCTATCTCTATCTCTATCTCTATCTCTATCTCTATCTCTCTATCTCTATATATATCTATATATCTATATCTATGTAACTGTTTTACTGTTCCTGAAACTGATATACACATCCATGTTGCGTTCTGTGATGGGAGGTGCCAGGCCCTTTGAGGCTGCTCCGGAGGCCTTGCTGTCCTACTACACCCTGCCCCAGGAAAGGAGCAGTGAAGGTGGGGCCTCTGGCACTGCCTAGAAAGGCTGCAGGGAAGCTGCCAATCGGACAGAACAGGCTCAGATAAAAGGAACTACAGGATCTGAGCAGGTCTGTTCCTGGCTGGAACCAGAAGGGTGATGTATGGCTGGAAGACTGTGAAACATTCCAGGCAAGGACTACTGGGAGAGACCATGCTCAAGCAGGGATAGGACAGAGAAGCTCTCCAGGTGTGGAAGCGTGGAAGAGACTCTGCTCAAACAGGGAACAGACAGAACCCAAGGACTGTAACCCTAAGGTAACAGGTGAAGGTGATGGGAGCAAGGGGGACGCGGTCCGGGGAATGCAACAACAGCTTTAAGGGAAGTAGTCCAGGGCTCCTATTTACAGGGTCCCTTGGTTGGAACCTGGAGTAATTGAGTGGGACCGGGTCCACTCCAACCTGGCCAGCAGAGAGGTGCCTTAAATCCCAAAGAGATGACAGATTCTTTACTAAAACCCCAAGAAAAGGGACTAGATTTAAAGGAGCCCAAGAGGGGCTGAAGAGAAAAGGTACCTTCAGGCAGGAAGGTCTGAGGCTAATTTGGGCCAGGGAATTGGAAGATCTTTGTTGGTGTTTGTTGTTGCCTGGAGTACCCCAGAAGGGATTCGTTCATACCTGATTTCTGTGTGTGACATGAACAGAGGACTGTGCCACTGAAGACCCACTGAGTGGGGTTGGCAGCCTATAAGGGGTGCCAGGAGAAAAAGAAAAATGCAGCATCACACCCAGCTGACAGGAAGCGCTCATGAGATGGGAGTGAACCGCATCACACATTCATACACTGACATACACCTGTGGTATTTATCATTTGTGGTGGTGGCGATAATTGATAATTCAGGGCCCTTAGATGCTCATGGACTTGGACTTGAATATCAAGTGGAGATCTCCCCCATTAAAAAGCCGGCCTAGGTTTTCATGCCCTTTAAGAGTTAGCCAGGGCCAAATACCATTAATTATTTATATAGTGCAATTAGTTCTGCCGGGCGTTGGACAAAGTGTGAATGCGCTGGATAAGGAAGAGTCCCTACACCTTATAGTGTATAGTCTGGCGCCATAAGCGGGTGTGATACAGAGCAATTCGCAACTCTCAGACACAGAGCGCAGAAGTGGTTCTAGAGCCTGAATGCCTCATAGAACAAGTGGGTCTTTAGGAATTTCTTGGAAACGGAGAGAGGGGGAAGCAAAATTAGATCTATTCAATATAGCTGCTGGTTGCTCCTTGCTGAACACGGGCAAGGAGTTGTTTCCGTGAAGCTTAGAATAGTGAGTTAGTATGAGGCTTCTGGTGATCTAGGAGGTGGCAGAACACAGAGAAGGTACCTTGCAGTGCCCATCTAGCTGTATGAAGAACATGCAGGAACAGCCAATAAACACCTACGTAGCAGAGGTCTTTTTGTCTCTGTTTATGGTGATAAGGTCTTTTACGCTAACTGCACGGGTGAATAGCTGAATTCTGTTGTAACAAGCCAGACTAGAATCTCTTCTCCACATGGGCTGTGCATTAAGCTCCTATTAAGTCTGACATATACAGGTACACTTGATAGGGCATAGGCTCCCTAAGCCAAATTACTGATTTCGTAACCATTGAAAAATAAGCTTTCTGTCCCTGGCTACTTAATTCAAAGCACATGGTCCGTCTCCAAAGAGGTGCCATGGAAGCCTATTTATACCTTATTCTGCCCCTTTCAAATCAATGGCTCTTCTCTGAAGCAGCTTCACTCCTGAACGCAAGCTACAGTTAGAGGGCTTGTCTACGTGCATCCAGAAAATTAATCTGAATTAACTAAAGGTGTGAATTTGAAGTAGATTAGTGAAACCACATTAAACCCCAGTGTCAGCACCCTCATTCAGAATTAAAGCGGCCTTAGTTTGGTTTATCTTAATTAACTTCCGAAGTGAATTATAGTAAACTGAATTATGGCCACTTCAGTTGTGAATAACAGCATCCACACAGGGATTTAGTGCAGGTTAACTAATCCCCTTCAAATTCACTCTAGTTAATTTGGATTCATTTTCCAGGATGTCCCAGTGTAGATGAGACCTTTAGGATTCAAAGGGTTAATACAGAACTGCTGTTTCTAAACTCATTTCTTCAATTCTTTTCCACTTAACTGTAGTTTTTTGTTACTGTTAAATCAGAACTAGAACAATCCATACTGCTTGGCTGTGAATATTCATGCCAAAGGGAATTAAACGTGGCCAGTTGGACCTATCTGCTTAACTACGCTGAGTATTTTCTGTGGGTATTTTACATGGTTAAATGGGGAGGGGAACTGGTGCATTGCAAACTGCTTAGGCCGGGTATTGGTAATGGGGCCTCTTACATGCAGCCTGCTGACTTGTCTGCTCTGGTCTGGTCAGTAGTATCAGAAAGTTTTTGCCATTTTATGGGCCTTCAGGGGCTTAAAGAAAATGGGTTGATGGGCTCACACCAGTTCTGGGGGGCAGATGTTCACATCACAAGCCCCAACTGTCAGTCTTGTTTGGCTACCTTAGCAAAAAAAGCAAGGAGTGCGTGTGTCAGAGGAGCTGAATTACCGTCTCATCCCTACAAAAAGCCCCTCTAGGTCAGGTTTGAAGCTGGAGTGAAATAATATGAGGAAAGCTTATACTTCCACTGCCTGCTCTCCAGATCAATAGAGGATTCCAACCTCCAGAGCTATTAGCCTTCCACCTTTTGCCAGCACTACATTCACTTAAAATACAAGCATACAGCCCCTTACTAGGTATTATAATTATAGCCTCATTGCTTCTATGGCATTTTCTATGTGCACTACTGGTTTTGACCCATAGATGGCAGCAGCCATTTGCAGTTGCAGAGTGGTGCTTTCATTCTATGCTATCTGCCAGCTAGTGTTTCAATAGGTTCAGCTACACTAGGAAATTGTGCTGATACTACAAGTGTGATCCAAACCTTAGGATTTAGGAACTCGAGATCGCCTTCCTCTGTCTCTGCTTAGCCTGATACAAGCATAACTTTGTTATTGACTACCTGGAAGAGCGTGGGGCTGTCACTTAACTCATCTGTGCTTCAGTTTGTCCCTCTGTAAAATGGGGATAATAGGAGGTTCTGAGGCTTAGTTCAAAGATGTAAATGCACTATACAAAGGGATAAATATTCAGAGGGTAAAAAGTTTGTAGCCAATTATATCCAACAGATTTCAGCACAATGAAGTTTGTTTATTTTCTCAAGTGAACTATAAATCAATCTACTTCAAATTACATTAAAACCCCCATCAATTAGGCCTTATTCTTTTTTCCTGGGCATTTTATTTTCTGTTTATTAATAATTACTTGGTTAATTTCATGTGTAATTATAATTGCCTTAATTATTACGTCTCATGAAGTCTCGTATTTCTTCTCCTTAAAGAGTAATGTATTTACTAAAAACACTGTATAAAAGATTTCCATTTGTAAAGCCTTGTCCGTGTGTTCATCCCATAAAAGTTGCACTTTGTACTTCCTAGATGTACAGAGTCGTGTAGGCTTAGATGTATAGGAGTCCCTAATTAATAAGGTGCCTCAAAGGACCAGTTGAAATTTGTGCCCAAAATAGCCAAATTACTTTAAAACATGAAGGTAGAAAACAATTTTTAAACCCTAAGCTTTGATCCACCTGGCAGATCTCAATTCCACTGTTCCGCTCTCTCTCGGATCATAGAGGTCCTCTAAGTTCCATCTACTACAGAACATTTCAACCTGTGGGAGTCGTCAGACTCAGAACACCAGCTCTGAGATCTACTCTGTGGAATAACATGGACAATTTTCAGTCTTGTCAAAAGCTTTGCAAAAAAGCAATTGGATGATACTGACTCTTCTAAAAGCTGCCTCTGCCCTTGCTGGGATTTTTTTTTTCTCTCTCTCTCTAAAGCGACTTTAATATGGTAATTGCTTTTCCCCTGCAAGTATCAGTTGCACCCTAAATAACACTAGTTGCATTATCATTTTTAAGCATCCCCATTTTAACAGCTGTTCTTCAAACTAAGGTCACAGGAAGTGCACCAGATTTCATCGGGTAGCTTTCTGTATCCGCAGTCCTTGCACCTGTCACCTGTGATAAACACTGAGACTCTGAAGTGCTACCGTGTAAATCCCTAGTGTGTATCTCACTTCTTTGATCCTATTGGTAAAGAAATCTGCTTGCCAGTTTTGTAGTTGATCTCAGTAAATTTCACATAATTTTCACTCGTGATGCTTTTAATTTTTGACTCGTTACATTTCTTTGACACACACCAGATTTTCTGATGCTAGCCTGCATCTTTTAGGGAGCAATTTTGTACCTACAATTATCTTTGCCTGAAATTTAGCATTACTTAGCTGTTTAAGCCCTTGATGTACAGTGACCTACATTTTCGGTGCAAAACTGCACCTGCATAAATAAAAACAATTTTTTTCCTCACAAACCACATTTCAGCTCAGAGCAGCATGAAAGAAAAAGTTATTTGCTTTTTTTCTTCCCTGTAAAAAGAATCACAAATGTCATTCATTAAAATAGCAGCCAACAACTTTTTGATTCCTGTCCTTTGTGTATAAAACACCCTCAAGTTTTAGACTCTACCTTTTATGGTAATACTTAACTTTAAAAGTTTGAATTCATCTTCCTTAAACATGAGACCAGAACTGCACACAGTATTCCTGATGAGGTCTCAACAGTTCCTTATACAATGATAATAACACTTCTCTGTCTCTACTGGAAATACCTCACCTGATGCATCCTTGCATTAGCCTTTTTCAGGGCCGCATCACATTGACAGCTCATAGTCATCAAGTGATCGACCAACATACTTGGTCTTTCTTCTGTGTCACTTCCAACTTATACATCCCTACCTTATAGCAAACATTCTTGTTGTTAGTCCCTAAGTGCCTGACCTTGCACTTTGTGCTATTAAATGTATCCCATTTTTATTACTCCAGATTTCAAGGTCATCCAAATCTCCTTGTATGATATTCTGCTGCTCCTCCATATTGCTATACACCTCCCAACTTTTTATCATCCACAAATTTTATTAGCACACTCTGACTTTTTAAGCCACAGACATTAATGAAAATATTAAATGAAACTGGTCCCAAGACTGATCCTTGAGGAACTGCACCAGTAACCTCCTGGATCAGGAGCTCTCCTTAGCAAGCATTATAGTTTTAAAATGCCTTGTCCTCTGATGCTTTGTTCCAATCACTAAACATAAATACTTTGTTTTAAGAAAGTCATTGGTCACTGTCACTGGTCACCTCTGGGAAGAAACACAGATGCTTGAAACCCAGTTGGGCCTGCAAGGTGATAAATGGTTGGTCTACATGGGGTAATATGGGTTTGGTCTGAGAATGCAATGATTGGGAGATGCTATGGGCAAAAAGAGGGGGCACTCAAAGAGACCAGCAGGTCAGCAGAGGTGCAGCTAACCCTGGAACCATATCATTTCTGGAGAACAATAAACTCCCACTATGAATGTTCAGACCACGTATGCTAAAACTCCGGAAACTTTCATCATTCATAAACGTTTTCACCTGTGCCTCGTGATCGTCTACATACTCATGAATAACCAATCATACAACCCTGCAAAACATGGCAAACCAAGCTTGGCACTTTTAGTCATGAAAACATTAGTGTATCAGGGTTTTGTCTGTTAACTATTTGACCAGTTCTACTTAAAACATTTCTTCAGTCCTCCCATATTTTCTCTTACAGAAAACCTCAACAGTAATAGCCCTAAACGGTGGCGTGACACTATTATGAGCAAAAGTTGACCAATAGTTGACTGTAGTACTGCTTTGTAATGGGTTGTCTAATAGGTTAACATCAGGGGTCTCAAACTCAAATGACCACGAGGGCCGCATGAGGACTAGTGCACTGGCCCGAGGGCCGCACCACTGACACACGCACACACCCTCGCTGCCCCGGCTCCGCCCCCACTCCACCCCTTCCAAGAGTTCCCACCCCTGCCCCACCTCCTCTTCTGAGCACGCAGCTCCCCATTCCCTCCTGGAAAGCGCTAGGCACCACCAACAGCTGTTTGGCAAACAAAGCAAGAGCAATATAGGAAGTCCAGAGCTAGAAACACGCGCAGCCCAGCCAGGCAGCAGAGAAGCCTCTGCTTCTGGCCCCTCCCTCCCGCAAACTGCTATGGGGGGCGGGAACAGGAAGCCTGGCGGGCCGCAGGGAAGGGCTTCGCGGGCCACATGTGGCCCCCGGGCCGCATGTTTGAGACCCCTGGTTAACATGTTGCCCACTTCCTAAATGTTTTCTAGTAGTAATGCCATTCAGGCCATTGTTCACTCATCGGTAAACAGCTGAACTCTGTACACATGGTGGTTTCAAAAACTCATTGAACGTAATATTCCAGTACATGTTTATTGTGTTAAACCCATACATCACCAACTCTCCATACAATTGCATTCTATAGGAGTCGTGACCAGATGCATGGGGGGGAGGGGAGGAGAACCTAGTTAAAGTTGCCACCAATGGGTGAGATTTGTTTTCCTTTCTCCTGCTTGTGTGAGAGCTACAATCTCCTGTAGCGTGCAGCAAAACCAAACCAAACGTGTAGCTAAGCTATTCTGCATGAGGGGGAGAAGAGACAGCTCTTTAGGGCAAGGATTCTGCTGGTGCTAAGGGCTCCTGATCGGAGTGGGGGTCTCTATGGATTACTGCAACACTAACAATAAATAATAGTAAGACCTTCCTGCATTCAAATATGGCCTATCTGAAATTTGGGGGGAGGAGGACACACGCCAGGGGGATTAACCCCTTCACTGATACTTTTACATGGATATCTCGGTGGACATACCTCAGTTCAGTTTGCAGGAGAACTAATTCAGAATGTCGTCTTTGTTTAAGAGATTTAACCCACTCTTCCCTTTTATTGTACCATGGCTTAGTTGTATCTAATTCCCTTCATTGTTGCAGCAGTTGCATAAGCCCCAGTGACATTATTCAGTGATTTGTGTAGGAAAGGCTTTCACTTCATTGCAATTCATTCATTTTAGGGCCAGAAGGAACAAGAATGATCATCCAACCTGACCTCCTGCATAACACAGACCAGAGAATTTCACCCAACGATTCCTGCTTCTAGGCCAATAACTAGATTGTGTTCTTGCCTTTTGATACCATGTCTGTAATTTGCTAAAGCAACTAGCCTGAACTAAGTTTAGTTTCCAAACCACATTGGTGAACTGATCACTGGGACACTTGGAGGGGAAAAGGCCTTCAGGATTACAAATCTCCCCAGCTGTTGACCGTGGGGAAGAAGAGAGCTCAGCCTTCCTCACCCTGCTCGTTTCAGTACTAAAGAACTCATTTCCATACATGAGGCTGACCTGCAGTCTTGGAGGTGCCCAGGCTGGCATGGCAACTGCATGTGTAAATATAGCACGTCCCTCCCTTGCCGGACTGGGGGGAGGTTTTGAGGTGCTAATGGGGGGGCCAAAAGCCCTTCAGCTAGCTGTAGCTGTTCGCAAGCACCACAACTTTCTCTCTCGTGTGGGTTCCATTTGCCATGCCACCAAAAGCAGAACATCGCTGGCAGATATTTAGTCTCAGATTCTTTTCGCCACCCTGACTGAAATGCTGGGGGAGCCGTGGGGGGGGGCGGGGGGAGGGGAAAGCTGCAAGAGCATGACAGTACGTTCTGAGAGAGCTGATAAAGTTCTCCTTGCTAAAGAAACCACTTCCTTCAATAGCCACGTGTTCACTGTACCTCTCTGCTCATCACAAGGCCCGGAGAGTCATGTCCTTGGTAGAGTGAAAAGTGGATATTGCAAATGGCAGTCAGGAGACAGTGCATGCAGTTTCAGATCTCATGTCATGTCCTTCTCCCCTAGCCCCCCCAAAATCCAGGTTGTCACTCAGTTCTGTGGCTTTTCCCTCTATAATATCATTAGACTCCGTCCTTTCCTCTATTTCCCTATTATATACCTACCTTAGTCACATTTTGCTTTAAGCACGGCAACCTCTCAGTCACTGACTTTCTTGTCAATGTCCGGGAACGCAAAGATGCTGTTAATAGCACAATAGACTAAAAGAATTTGTCTGGTAGAATTAGCTCTCTCTAGCATTGCAACTGATTCAATAAAGAGGTCAGCAAAATGAGGTGGCAAGCCATGGAAAGTAATCTTAAAAAATCCTTAAATCCCCTATAGTGACTCTCCACGTACAGGCTGCAGAATTGGCAACTGTATAACATTCACCCATCGATTAAACAATGTCATTGAAAACGGGTCTTGTTAATGTTTACAGCACTGAAATATTTCATTCCATTTTTGTTTTCATTGTAGTGAAAAACTGAGGAACTTTGTAAATGACACTAAATTTCCTGGGATAGCACCTGTTAAGAAATCACAGGAAAGATTACTTCTTCTCGTGTTTCCAGGTGGTTCAGGATTTCTCAGGGTGCAAAAGTGGCGTCACAGAAACCCAGCTGTGACACTGGCAGACCAGGTACAGCTCATGCCCAGATCCCCATGTCTCCACTGAACACTGACAAATACACGGCTGGAACCAGTCCGGCTCACCTGTGTGTTAGTATTGTTAAAATAGGTATTAGAATTACTGCCTTAATCTCACTCATAACCTCTGTATCCTACATTGTAAGGTAATGTTTGAGCATTTGCATTGTAAGCCTTTGTAACTGTAAATCCCCAGACAGGAGAGAGACATTAGTTAGAGTGAAATGCTAATGTCCAACAGAAGGTGGTATATCCTGCCCCAAAAAGAAGACCCATTGACACAAGACACACTACAGTGGGAAGATTGAAATGGACCAAAGACTTTGTTGTTTACTCTTCCCACTCATGAAGATGAGACTTGCAAGACTTTGTTGTTTAATAGCATGAAACATTCATAAGCACAAAAGTCGTTGTTTGTGCTCTCCCCCACCACCATCATGAAGATGAGAGTTGCAGATGAATTTCTCCCATCAGCTGAATTTGCAACTCAAAGAAGAAGAGGGGAAGGGAATAAAAACTCTTTAAAAGGAGGATCTTCATCTGAATGCTGCTTGAATTCTGGAGAACAAGGATTCCTGAACATAAGCAAAAGATCCCCGGTGCTTGGCCTGGGTTAGCCCTGAAGGACGAATAGCATTTGCTTAGCATAAAAGGTTCTATTACTTTTGAAACATAAGAGAGGAACTCATTTGTGTGAATCTATGTTTACCTGCTTTAACCTTGTAAATAACTCTCATTTCCTTTTCCTATATAATAAACCTTTAGATAGTATAGGATTCGCAACAAGTTGTCATCTTTGGTTTGAGATCTGAAGTGCAATTGAGCTAGGGTAAGTGATTGGTCTTGTGGAACTGAGAATAACCTGAATATTGCTTGATGTAAAGAACCATCATTCACAAATTCAGGCTTACTAGGTTGGTAAAACAGATTGGAGTATTCAAAGGGTTGTCTGTGACTCCACGTTTAGGTTATTATAGTGCCTGAGGAGTTACACTTGATAATTGGTTGATGAATTCTACAATGAGGGGTTTGTGTCCTGTTTCCTAAGGCTTACGCACTTGACTCACTGCAGGACAGGAGACTAATACCATATTCATCCATCACTTCATGTTGCAGATTAGTGTGGAGGTCTTAGCAGGTTGAATTTTTTCAAACTACATTTCTTCTTTTAAAAAATGGCATGTTTTCAATAAGCAAAACTTTTTATGAAAAATTGTCTACATTATAGAAACTTTCTGTTACTCTTCTTTATCCACATTTTCCAGTTTCCATTTGTATAAAAAAATTAAGAAAATCTTTAACAAAATGGTTTCAATACATGTTATTTACCAAAAATCCAGTTCTATTTTCAAAAATATTTCAACAATTTAAAAAAAAAATGTCATGGAAAAGTAAGTATTGGATGAATCTATGAAAGTGAAGTATGTTTTGAACCCAGAAAATAGGAACAGCTTTGAAATTTTTTGGAAAATCATTTCCTCATTTTTCTGCCAGCTCTAAGAAGGAGCTTTCTCAGCCCCCCCTTCCCCCAACCCCCCCCCCCATAGAAGGGATAGGAATGAGAGTTGTACAAATAAAATTATTATGACTAGTTCTATTTGTTTGTAAACATGTGAATAGAAGTTTGATGTTTACCGCTGAACTCTCCCGACAACCCCCATGTAAAACAGGGATTTCATCTGGAGACGTTTCATTATTAAAAGCATAAATAGTGAATGATACAAACCTAGAAAAGCCAAAATTTCAGAGCATCTCTTATACTTTGATATTACAGCACATAAGCCATGTAGTGGCATGTCTAATACAGGAACACCCAGACACAGTGAGGTGAGCCTTAGCAGAATTTTCTTACTTTTGTGGGTTTGTCAGCCACTAAATGTGTTTGAGGTTTCTTGCTCTTGCTGTCAAAACTTCCTGTAATTTTTTTAATGCCTCTGGTATCTGGATAATGGAGAGTCAGCTTCACCTTCAACGTTATCCAAGTCCAGAAAAAATACGCATAGTAGAAAATTAAAAAGCTCTTTTTATCACATACCAAAACTTGAGTAGGTAGATTCTCCTTGTGAATCATATCGCTAGTTAAAATTTGTATTCTTTTTTAAAATGAAAAATGGCAGTAAATGTTTTATTTAAAAATGAAACCCTGAAAATCCAACACCTTTTGACACTGAAAACCCCAAACTGGTTTTTCATTTATTGTTTTCTTTTCAGTGGCAAAATGGAAAAAGAAAAAAAGGAGAAAAGGGGCAGGAGGGAACCATAATTAAAAAAACAAAAACATCTCAGTTTTGGGTTTTTTACTTCAAAAACTTGGATTTTTTTAATGAAAAAAATTGAGAAAATGTTGTGAGCACGCGGTTACAAGAATAAACAGCCTATTCAGACGAAACCCAGTCCATAGCCTGCTGAAGTTGACAAGTCTCCCCGACTTCAATGGGCTTTGAATTGAGCCCACGGTGCTTTAGAAAAACAAGCTATTAAGGGGAGAAGATCTGTGAACAGCGCTTAATATGTAATGAAAGAGGGGCCGGGACTCAAGCAATTTTTCTACTATCATAACAGACACGGCAAGCCCAGAGGTGCCAGGGCTATGAACCGCCACACCTAGAAGTGCGGGGCACAGCCCTGGCAAGCCCTGCCACAAATTAAGCACTGTCGGTAACCAACAGCTTGGTAGGATTCCATGTTATTTTCTGGAGGCATGGTTTGGTCCTTGATTACCAGGCAAGCTCTGTGCAAGGCCTGGAGAGAGGCTCACCATCTTTCCATCCGGACTCCTCTTTTGTTCTAACTCAGGGGTCTCAAACTCAAATGACCACGAGGGCCGCATGAGGACTAGTGCACTGGCCCGAGGGCCGCACCACTGACACACGCACACACCCTCGCTGCCCCAGCTCCGCCCCCCACTCCACCCCTTCCAAGAGGTCCCACCCCTGCCCCACCTCCTCCTCTGAGCACGCAGCTCCCCATTCCCTCCTGGAAAGCGCTAGGCACCACCAACAGCTGTTTGGCAAACAAAGCAAGAGCAATATAGGAAGTCCAGAGCTAGAAACACGCGCAGCCCAGCCAGGCAGCAGAGAAGCCTCCACTTCTGGCCCCTCCGTCCTGCAAACTGCTATGGGGGGCGGGAACAGGAAGCCTGGTGGGCCGCAGGGAAGGGCTTCGCGGGCCACATGTGGCCCCCGGGCCGCATGTTTGAGACCCCTGTTCTAACTCTTCTGCCGTTCATCTGCCAGTTGCTTCTGGGGACTCACCGAGGAAGGAACCACCAGATGATTAATCATCCACCCCCTTCCGATTAAAACCCATGGCCAATTTTTTTCTCACAAGTATCCTAAGGTTTGGGGTGTGAAAGAGGAAGTGGGCAAGCCCAGCACTGGAGACGGAGCAGGGGCCAGAGTGCAAGAAGGACATCACTATCTCCCTGACTCTGTCATACAGAGTTTGATTCTGATCTCGTTAATAGCAGCAGAACGCCTCTGATGTCAGTGAGTTGCTACAGAATTATCTGGTACAGCAAGAAACCCTGCTGCCCACAGACTGTCGTGCTAGGCGCTGGAGCACATAAGTGTGGAGAGAGGGGGCTGATGGGTGAGACACTTTGCACGCCAAAGAAAGTTCCATCTGTGCAAATCTATGTGGAAATAGCATTAGACTTCATGTTCCCATGCTGCAGAGACATCCACTGTCCAGGTCATTGTCTGAATACAGGACGGGTGAGACGTGTCTGCTTCCCACTCCCAGGCGGGTTATATACAACTTACACCTCTTAAAGGAGCAAACAAATAACTCAATTAGCCACGTGTCCCTTACCACCCCCTCCCTGCTGCCTTGCTGTGGGGCTAATGAGAAGCACATACACAGGCTGTGGGCTCTGCCACACAGCCCGCCCCCACCACTCCCCCTGCTTCAGCAGACTCAGAAGCACTCCTGTTCCAGGCTGAAACTCACAAGCTCTCAGGTGCCCTGGAGTCGAAGATGGAGTGGCCTTGGCTTTTGCTCTACTTCTCTCTGCACATCACAGGTAACAGAGGAACACGGCAAGGCCTTTGTATAGTGTGAACTAGAGCTGGACTGGAAGTGCAGGAGACTGGGAGGGTGCAAAGTGCTGTATTAACTTTGTACCCTCCTCTCCTCCATCATGTTATATCACAGCTACAGAATGGGATGTTTATAATGTAGATAAATTACAGTCGGGTTCTAGATTTCATATATTTTATGTTATATATGGTATATACAATATTACAGATCTACTGTATAATATTATAGACCAATGTTCTAGACATAATTTGGGATTATTTTATTTCAGAGCTATCAGGATTGCGATATTATAGGATGTTATCGGTTTAGAATAGAGGATATTCAAGAATCCTCAGGTTAAATTCTGCAATCAGTTAAACCAGCATATAGCTTCAGGCGGTGAGATAATAATGTCATGGGAGGCTATATAGGTACAAAGATAGATTAGATTTACACCAGTGTAACTGTGAGATTTCCCCCTAGAATCACAGAAAATATTGCTAGACAGTGTCATGTTTTATCGTAGATATATTATAGGATGTGTTGATTAAATAGTCATTATATTATAGCCATAGGCTATTACAGCTACAGTACAGCACACATTTTATCCACATTTAGATATAAGGTGCTGGGAGCTATAGGAAGGCCATGATATATATGTAGTAGGATGGTAGGTTATATATATATACCTTTATATTATGGTATTATTTATAGGTACATTGTATACTGCATAAAATGCTTTATTGTTGGTTTATTATAAGGATACAGATGTCGAGTACACCATAAACTTGCAGATTATGTCACGAGTTTTTTTTCAGATCAGGCACCACAAACCATTTTATTTATTCTTTCCAGGAACAGAGACAGGGCAAAATTCTCCCCTGACTTTATTCTATAAGCTCTGTGATCCCACTGATTACAATGAGGTCACAATGGATGTAAATCAGGAGCCAATCAAAGGAATAATTAATACATTACGAGATGACAGAAACAAGTTACAAATGGAACCTGGCCAGAGGCACATCTTGAGAAATTCCAAACAATCGGGGTGCACAAATAGAAACTGCTAAATACTTCTAATGTGGGGGGAGGAAAATGGACTGTTTTTTATTATGGACTTTGACTGCAAATGAATATTTATAAAGAGAAGTGCGCCATTATAATCTACTCCAGAGGGGATTTTCAAATGCACTCAGCCTTGTTCTAACTCAGCTCTCATTCAAGTCAATGTCCATTTTACCATTGACTTTGATGGGAGCAGAGAGAGGTTAATGCTAAGTGCTTCTGAAAAATCCCATCCTCAATATGAAATAGGCCTTTTCTTTTTATGAACGTCGGGGTGACCACATAACTCAGAAGGACAGAACAACCAGGAGTAGAGAAGTCTATAAGTATCTACGTGGTGAAAAAATATCTAATAATGGGCTCTCCAGTCTAGCAGAGAAAGGTATAATATGATCCAAGGGCTGAAAGTTGAAGCTAAACAAATTCAGACTGGAAATTAGATGTAGATTTTTAATAGGGTAATTAACCACTGGAAGAATGTACGAAGATTTGTTCTCCGTTGCTGACATTTTTTTAACTGGAGATTGGAAGTTTTTCTAAAAGCTCTGCTCTAGGAATTATTTTGGGGAAGTTCCATGGGTTGTGTTAAACAGGAGGTCAGACTAGACCAGGTGTTCTCAAACGTAACTGCAGCGCGATCCCCTTCTGAGAACAAAAGTGACTACACGACCTCAGGAGAGGGGACAAAAGCTTGAGCCGCACTGCCCCGCTATGGGCAGAGGGCAGAGGCAAATCCAAAGCCTGGGCCACACCATGCAGGGCAGGTAAGCCGAACCCCCAGGGATTCAGCTCTAGGCAGGAGGCATGTAACCTGAGCCCTGCCACCCAGCGCTGAAACCCCCTGGCTTCGGCTTTGGCCCTGGGCAGCGGGGCTTTGGCTTTGGCTTTGGCTGTACGCCCCAGCGAGTCTAATGCCAGCCCACTTTGGGGTCCCAACACACAGTTTGAGAACCACTGGACTAGATGGTCCTTTATGGCCTTGGAATCGATGAACGAGAAGGTTGCCCTGCAAGCTCTCTGTGGGACAGATCCTGCAAACCTTTATACAAGCAGTCCCATAGACTTTGCAGGCACAAGGACATATTTGCCAGAATAAGGGTTTGCAGGGTTGGCCTTCAATACATGAATATATGATATACTGTTCACCATCGCGTTGTATTTACAGCACAGCTTTCTGTGTCCCTTCCCTTCAGTTTTATTTCATCAATGTCGGGCATTTTTGAGAGAGAATGGGAACCATACCACAAAATCATAGGCCACATCTTTATGCTGGGCTAAAGCCTGCTTGCCTTCCTCGGTGTATTGACACTGATGGGACTATTAACATGCAGAAGGCAAGAAAAATTTCCTGTGCTAGTAAACATTGCCTGTACTCAGCAAGCCTTTCTCAGAGGAAATGCCCAATGGAAATTTTGCTTGAATAAAGACAAGCAGCTTTGGCTTTTTGTTTGTCATGAGGATAGTTTTGGTGCTCCTCCCGGATGCGTTCATAGGTCAAGCAAGCATATTGCTACGCCAGTGCTGGCTTAAGAGATCCAGACGATAGAGAAGCGAAAATTAAAATGTTAACTACCAGCAGTACAGCGCATCAGATACAGAGCTGGTTTGATGTCAATGGACTTGTAGCCACTTATACCAGTTTTGAAGCAGGCTGGCTTCCAATATTTGTAAAGCATTAGGAAAGTGAAAAGTCCTGTATCAAAGTCAAGACACTGATCCTGCAAACTGACCCAAGCAGGCAGCCTGCGTCATCCACATGGAGCCCCAGGTTAATGTGGTTCCACTTGGAGACCCACAGAGATCCGGCGGGCTCCATACAGGCGCACACATGTGTGAATTAGTGTGTGGGATAGGGGCCTAAGCATTATTATTACCAAAAGTTACTGTAAACGAGCCCAGGATTTTAAAGGAACATGAACACTTTAAAGTAAAGGGGCAAGATATATGAGCCAAGATGACCAAGGGCAGGCCCTCAAAACATGCACAGGAAATAAGCGGCTCTTGGTTGTTCAGTATTGTTTTTTCTTTGTTGCAGCATAGCCAGAGTTTGTTGGGTTTTTTTGCTGAGTCCCCTCTATTATTCCCGCCAAGGCCTGTACACATGCATCTGCACACCAAGGCAGAAAATTGTACCTGAGGTAATATTTTCCAAAGGCTGAGTTCAGTATTGCCAACTCTAAGCATTCAAAAATCACGAGTCAAGCCCTAAAACCAGCAAAGTCGATATAAAGCTCACTAATGAGATAATGAAATTGGCTTCCTTTCTATTTTTCTGCTTGTTTTTGAGTCTGTGGAGAGACATTTTCCAGCTTTCCTCAGCAATCAGGAAGGCTAAAAATGCTCCTTTTGTAATGAAAGTGGAGATTCTCACATAATCTCTTGGCTCCAGGCCCTGGGGCTTTAAGAAAAACACTAACTATTGTGAGACACAATAAAATCTTGAGAGTTGGCAACATTGTGTTAATATTATTGTTGAGTATTCTATCCCATGTTTCCAGCTATGGAGAGTCACAACATGGCACTATTTTGCTAATTGCTTGTCTCAAAACTAAATTATAAGAACTAAGTAAAAAGGCCAGAGTAGGATACTTTTGCTCAAAGAGGGTAGCACCTTTCTCCACAAATATGCTCACGGAATTCACTGGGCAAGCCTGCAGTACAATAGTCCCACTAAGTAGCACCTTGTGCCTCAGATAGTTCCCTTGAGCTCAGTGGGAGTCATTGAACCGTAAGGTACAACTCCATGTACATAAGGGTATTACTGAATCTGTCTCTAAGAGACTATTCACAGAGTACAGTGCTATTCAATGAGAGTGAGGAAATCAATATCTGGCCCTTATTTCTTATCTATTTTTACTTTAATTCGGTGACTATCCAAGCTCCGGGTGCTTGCAAAACTCTGAATCCGCACAGTCTATCGAATGCAACGGGTGAGAGAATAAGCAAAATAATTGCCCATCTCAACCACCAAGCCTCTGGGTGTATTCATCCATGACAAAATAACAGAAGCAGTCCAGAGAAATCATCAACTGGTATAAATTGGCAGAGCTCCACTAACGTCAGTAGAGCTACGCTGTTTTAACACCAGCTGAGAACCTGGCCTGTGGTAGAATTGTTGGTAAGAATAAATGTATGTTAATGCATAAAAACCCAAAGGGGGTTGGATCCTCTGGGGAGCCAAGTGCCTTCAGCTCCCATTGACTTCAGCAAATTGTCTATTTTTATGTGTGTTGCTTGCTATATTTATCATTTGAGTGAGCTGTAATTCTTCTTCTGACATATTTTGATACCTTCTCTGGAGTCATCTTCAGCCTCTTTGCTGCCTTTGCAGGCAGAGAAAAATCCAACAAACAAACTTGAAAAGAACTGGCAAAATAAATTGAAACACGCCCAAGGAATGGCAAAGCACCAAACACAAGGAATGGCAAAAAAAAATAAAAAATCCCTAACTAACTGAAAGACCCATTCATTGGGATTTTTAAAAGTGGACTGCACAACGAACTAGAAATAGAGCTAGCTATGATCTTGTATAGCTACCCACAGAGAGAGGTAGAGAGCACCAACCACTGTAATATCTAGGCACTGGTTACAAAATTGGGATGGGAAGAAGATTAATAGGGAACAATCCACCGCTGGCCTGAAATAGGGGATAGATTTCGAATAGGTCCGTTATATCTCTAATTTGTGTGACCCCCCATAATTCCATGAACAGAGAAACTGCTAAGCTCATGAAGTAATCCTTTATTTAATATGTGTAGAAATAAACATCTTGACCATAAACATGTTATTTTCTTCCTTGTAGGTTGCCAGAAAACCCCAGTATTAATTCAGACTCCACCCCGTATTGTAGCTCTGAACAACAGTACGATGGAAATGGTCTGTGCAATGAAGAGTGGACAGGTTAACCATTATGGGATGTATTGGTACCGATGGAGCAAGGAGCGCCAAGACTTCCAGTATATACTATTTTCAAATGTTCTTCGCAAATATACCCTCGGCGACGACATCGACAAAGACAGGTTTCATGTGGGTCAAGGAAGCTCTGGGAACTCGTTCACTCTGATGATCAGCAAGCTTCAGCCTTTGGACTCCGGCACATATTACTGCACTGTCTCCCATCAGTCAGAGCTGCTCTTTGGCAATGGAACGGAGCTTAGCGTGGGTAAGTGCTGTTCCAGACTGGCACATTCACTCCAAAATCTCACGGGGGTTGGCCAAGGTGCTGCTATAATCGAAAGGTTAGAATAATAAAAATAACTCTGATAGGAAAGGTAACTGGGCACAAATCAGTGCCTAGCTCTGGCTCTCCTTTCTCATTGCTTTCATTGAGACTATCCACGTGAGAAAGGCATGAAAGGTTTGGACCCTGGAATGTGCTTGAAGAGATCTTCGAGACTATGTCTTCACTACCCACCGGATTGGTAGCGATCGATCTATCGGGGATCGATTCATCACGTCTCATTTAGAAGCTATAAATCGATCCCCAAAGGTGCTTCCCGTCGACTCTGGCGCAAGCTCGCTGAGAGGCACAAGCAGAGTCAATGGGGGAGCCCGCTGCTGCCGTGAGGACGCCAGGTAATTCAACCTAAGATGTGCTGACTTCAGCTACGTTATTCACATAGGTGAAGTTGCGTATCTTAAGTCAAAACCTCCCCCCCCCCCCCCAGTGTAGACCAAGTCTATATTTAGCCAGAAAAGCTGGCAGAAAAAAGGTACAGCAACTGTTACCCGGGGTTCTTTCAACCCAAAGCTCTTGGTAACTTTTACTCTGTACAAGGTGGTGTCAGGAAATAAATCAGGGGAGACACGGCCGATAAATGGCTGGCACAAACAGGACAGCACAGGAGTGCTTTCACTTAAAGCTACACTTTACTTAGTCTCAAGTACTTATACACGTCCGCAATGGGTTAATAAAACACCCCTCACCCTCGATAATTACCAAAGCTGAGTGTGGCTCTCGAGTGGAACAGGGCAGCCGCTGGGGGACTGCGAGATGTATCCAGAGGGAGAGTTCAGAAAAGTCCAACAACCTCAAACTTTTCCTTCTTATTTATACATTAGAATGTCCCTTAAAGAAAACTCATTATAAGCAGTTTCAATGGTCAAGCAAGAGGTTCCTTCTGATTATTGATTTTTCCAGAGTTTGCAGCCTTGAGGCCCCAATAGGACCTTCCTGGGGCACATCCTGTTCTTCTAAAATGCATTTATCAGCAACTTCAACACAATTCCTATCAGGAAGGACGCGAGGTCAAGCTGCCCTTTCTGTGGCACCCAAAACACACACCCGTCCTCTCCTGCCTTGGTCAAGCCGAGGCTGCAACTTGGCAGCTTTTAGCACTAAGCCGTAGTGGTTTCAGTCACTTTATTGGTTTGCTGACATCCCCCTCCCTCGCCTCCCCCCCACACAATAACTACTGGCTTGAATACAAAGCTAGACAAATTCAGACTGGAAGTAAGGTGTGAAATTTCAAAAGGGAGGGAAATCAACCATGGAACAATTTACCAGGATTGTGATGGATTTTCCATCACTGCGAATGGTCAGATCAAGACTGGATGTGTTTCTAAAAGATCTGCCTGGGTTCAAACAGGAATTATTTCGAGGAGGTTCTCTGGCCTGTGTTATGCAGGAGGTCAGACTAGACGATCACAGGTCCCTTCTGGCCTTAGAATCTATGACTCTGTGAAATGGAGGGAAATTGCTCCCAGCATTATAAGGCTGCTAATAAGCGGTAACCTTTCACCACTGTCCATTTCTCAGTCCTGATCCCAGCATGAGCACTGCTGTGCTCTGAAAATTGCCGTGTACAGGAGCCTTTCGAAGGAACCCTACTAGACCTGGAAGAGTCACGTTTATTATCCCTCTCTAATTCCAGTGCTGTTTTTGCTCTTAACTTAGGGCTCGTCTTCACTAGGCTGGTCCGGGATCGATCTTCTGGCGATCGATTTATCGCGCCTCATTAAGACGCAATAAATCGATCGCCCGCGGCTCCCCCTTCGACTCTGGAACTCTAGCTTGCCGGGAGGCGCAAGCTGGAGTCGACGGGAGAGCGCGCCGCCAACTGCCGCCACCATGGGGACGGCAGGCCGTCGATCCCCCCCCCCCCCCCCCAGTGAGGACAAGCCCTTAGATTATTTCCCCACTTGAGTTCACAGCTCATTCCCACGCACTGATTCTGTTTCTCACCTGGCATTTACCGATAGCCTAACCCCTCCATTAAATCATGGGGGGCTGGACATCTATCTCAGAGGGTTGGTGACAGAATATTGAGCCTTTCCTATCTAGTTCTCCCTTGGCAAGTCATGACAGGCTGATAATGGCCGACAGCTCTCACCATCCAGGGCCTGTTCAGGACCCTGCGTGAAATGGGTCTCAATCCAGTTTCTACTCCATCCCAACTGGAACACCCTGGGGAAAGCAGCTCAGGGCAGATGGGGCCATGGAGACTGAACTATCGTCTGATTCCTAGAGTTGGTCCCGCTAGCTCAGAGCTGGGGCACATTGGTGTAACTGTGCAGGGAAGCTTGCACTGCTGATTCCTTCCATCTGATCCAGGACCCTGGACCCATGCTGATGAAATCAGTATAGGGCCCACCCACGTGGCTCCGACTGCTGGTTTGACAATGCTTTTTGTGAGCTCTAAATTGAAATCGGTGGGACTTTATGTGGACTTCAGGATCTGAGCTCTGGGATTCTATTATAGGGCCTTAGAGAACCCCTTTGAAATCTGCAGGCATTCAGCAATCCTCTTCAATCCACAGCTTCTCCACTATGTAGCAAAGGGTAGAACAAGCTCTGCACTTTGATCACAGTACATGATCATGTGCTTACAACCCTTCCTCGTGGCTTCACTTTGGAGCTATGTACATCCTAAGGTGATAAAACCCTTCAATCTATAAAGTGTATGTTGAGCAGGGATATAAGTATGGTCATTGGCTTTAAAATGTTCACAGTCTTCCATCTTGAAGAATCCCAGTCCTTGTTGCAAATAAATACACTGGCACTTACTGCCATTGTGTTGGCTAAGTGTGTCCCTTTTCTTTCCTTGCCTACTTGAAAGAAAAGCTCTTTGAAGACAGAAGGAATTAGCTGAGTGGCTATAGTAGTGCACCCTCCACAAAAAAAGGGAATTACCTGAGTGGCTATAGTAGTGCACCCTCCACAAAAAAAGTGCTTTCGAAAACTTGCTACTGTCGTCCCGTCAGAATAAAAACATTCAGACTTAAAGCTGAGCCCCAATAGATAGAGTTAAAAAAAAGAGGGGTTCCCCTATCACATGTAAGCAAAATCACGCTTCACTGGGAGTTTTTTTACTTTTTTCCTTTGGCATCCATGACAAAATACCGTTTGATTTCACTTTTTAATGTCTATTGTTAAGTAGTTTAACAAAAATAGGAAAGAAGTTATACAGGTAAATCCCAATGATCCAGATATCTCATGGGACCTCTGATACTTTCAGCGTGTCTGTGTCATTAAAATAAACTGTGGTTTCTATGTGAATTTCAGATCCAGAGGGAAAGAAATGAACTTTGGATAGCCCAGACTTTTGGTTAACTGTGTTTGAATGATCACATTTTATCTGTAATTGTCTAATAGATGGGGGGCATTGTTTGGCTGATGGGTTGTTTTTTGTCATTAAAGTTTTTCTGGCCTGACTTCTTAGAGAAAGAAATCTGTGTCGCTATAGCACGGATTCGCGTATAGCATGGTCGCAACCCCAAATTTAATTACCTTAATTGGGATCCATGGTAACGCAGTTCCCGTGTTAACGCAGTCCTGCCCATGGATCCCAAACCCCGTGTTCTAGCGAGGGTCTGGTGTATGCTAAATTATAACTCATATAGTCAATAATAAGCCAGATGCTTTATTTAATCTGGGATGTTGCTGTTTCTATCGGTTTGATGTGATATGCATGTGGATACTACCATGATGGGTATCAGGCTAAAACCTTATGATAGACATGTGGAAAATATTCACTCCATATTAGACTGAGGACAATGTGAGCTGAAGAATTAGATTAGAGAATTTTACAGGATCAAGCTCCGATATAGGGTTTTGTGCTGGTAGTCCCCCCACACACACACACACACACACACCCCGCTTTCTCAACTATCATGGAAAATAATAACCGGTGATACTGCAAAATACAAGATATGGTTTGGAAATGTAGCAGGAAATGTGTTAACCCAATCTCAGGGCCAGATCCTGTACACACTTATTACAAGATGTGGGCTATGTCCAGTAATAAGTACTATTCCTGGTAGGAAGTGCTACAGCTCAAAAGATAGCTCCCAGTAGGCTTTTACCACCAGTATAGTATGATATCACTGCCCTTGTTCATTCAATATACTGTAATACTGGGCATTCCTTTAAATGCTATTGGCTAGATCTTGTTCTCTTTACTAACACCGAGTAGTACCTTATTCACTGAAATCCGGAGTCCTGTATAATTACAATTCACCTAACAGATGTGGGATAATTGCTTGTATTTGGGGCAGAATTTGAGATCATTGAAATTCGTAGGAAACTTAATGACTAGGAATTATGGTGTTTAGAAAAATAACTCGCATGAAAGGGCCCGATTCTGCACCCACACAGTCAAACTCCCATTGAACTGAATGGGAACGGGATCGGGCCCCTTCACACTCGTTATTTTCCTTAATATTTAGAGCCATTTTAAAAAAACAAAACCAAATCTCACACACACACCACATACATTCTAAGGTCAAGATCTTCAAAAGCAACTAGTAATTTAGGGTGCCCTACATCGCCCCCCACCTTATCCCTACTTTACCTATCATCTCTCATTCGGTATTGAAAAGTCGACTCCTGTCACGGATCAGCGCGCACTTCCCAGCCTCTACGATCTACTTCTTAAAATTTCAAACAAATACTTTCACCTTTTCACCAGTGTTTCCTGGCTTGGGATTTGGTCCACAAAACCACCTCATTAGCCTCCTTTAAAACCCTCCTTAAAACTCATTGGTCATGAGGCCTCCAAGAAACTTGACAAAGGTTAGCCTGCTGGTGCACTGTGTGACCAAAGCCTGCCAACCAGTATGGTCTCTGCTACCTTGTACACCTCAGTCAACCCGTCTGTATCCATCTGACGATGCTTATTTTGGACTTACATTATAAGCTCTGTGGGGCAAGAACTGTCTTTTTGTTCTGTGTTTGTACAGCCCGTAACACAACATGCCCTGGTCCGTGACTGGGGCGCCAAAATACAAATGCTAATAATAACCCATGAGACACATTAAAGGGCCTTGCCGTTCAGACAGCAAATTCTTAGTATTATTTTGAAAATCAGGATCCTTTAAGGTGTCTCAATCTGGACACCCAAAATCGGAGGTCGTGTCTGAAAATCTTGGCCTAAATGTCAAAACTCCTTGTCCCATATTATGACCTAACCACTTGCCAAACATCAACCTTTTCTGTACAAAGTTATTTAGAGATACAAGAGTGCAACAGTCCCGTTCATTTGGGGGTTGGGGTTCCTTGTAGCCCTAAAGATTGTCAAAGATTTTTCCTCATCACTCTCAACTTGTCATTTAAATGTCTTCCCTGCTATGTCACATTAATCCTATTTTCATCATTTCAGTCCACTCTTTGCCTGCCATTGAAAAACCTACGGAGAAAACGTTGCCCCCAAAGAAACCTTTGAGGTGCAAAACCTCCAGCATAACTCCTGCTAGAATGAAAGGTAGGGCACTGCCTTTCACTGGGCGGCTTTGCAAAATGTAGCGTGGGCCAAATCGATCCTGGGTGCAATTGGGTTTAAACCAACGGAGTCACACTGGGAATGAAGCTGCCTCAATATCTTCCATTTTCTTAGCTGCGCCAATGTAACTCTGGGGTGACTCTCTGGGCCCTGAAACATGCAAGGTACATAAAACACAGGGATCTGGCCTCTCCCCTTGATACATGCACATGACTCCCACTGATGCTAAGAGCAGTTATGTTCATGTCTGTATCTGACAGAGCCCCCGGACCTGGGACTGCCCCTGGCCCTAGGAACCTGATTCAAAGGGGGATCCGCCCCAGAGGGAAAAGAGAATACAGCTCAGGGCTATCGGCTACCCCTACCATGGGCCTTTCCACTTCTCCACACAGCCCAGCCAATCCCTGCCCAGCCCCCCACTCCCCAGATCCATGGAGAAGTGGAGGGGCCCCATGGGGAAGGGCAGGACTGTATTCCTGAGGAAGCGGAGCCCTCTTCTGCATGAAAGGGGACAGATCTGTATGTGGATCTGGAGACACAATGGCCCCTCCCGTGCCCCGGGAGAGTTTCTGTCAGAGGTATCGTGTGTAGCTGGCACAGTCTGCCAGCTGCTCTTGTTTTCTGTAATACTCATGGTATGTTTTTTCTAGGTTCTTCCTGCAGCGTCTTCATCTGGGCCCCTTTAGTGGCATGTGCTGTTATTTTACTGCTCTCTCTGGTTGTGGCCATCCGTCGCTTTCAACGTAAGTGTGGGGCACAGCTAACGGGTTGCGCTGCTCCCGGATCTCTTCACTCCTCTGAGGGGGGTTTCTCCATGCGTGGAACTCACCTTTCCTGCTCAGAAGGGGGCGCTCTCCCCAGCACCCTGCAGAGAGCTCTGGCGGGATCCAAAGATCCATTTGGGAAGGAAGCAGGGGATGGGGGAGACAGGTCTCGCAGGAAACCCATCATCCACCCCAAATCTCACAGGGACCCCCTTCCCCAAATGCATGCAGCCTGAGCCTGTGTGCAGACATATCCCAGTGGTGAATCTGTTTTGTGTTTGTTACAACCCCCCAGCTACGGTGCTTCAACTCCTCAGATTTTTAGTTCTGGAGGTCCCCAGTTCAATCCCAGGTTTGTCAGCCAAGATGGCGGCCCTCACACCTGCTCCTCATCCCAGCATAGAGGATCATCCACACCAAACTCATTGGTCATGAGGCCTCCAAGAAACTTGACAACGGTTAGCCTGCTGGTGCACTGTGTGACCAAAGCCTGCCAACCAGTATGGTCTCTGCTACCTTGTACACCTCAGTCAACCCGTCTGTATCCAGGCTGGGAATCCCTGGCGGGACAGCTCCAGTGGGGAAAAGGGGAGGGGGCCTTGAGGAGCAGGGAGTGAGGGCCGCCATCTGGGCGTGGGAGCAGGGAATATCAGGAGTTCAGGAGAGAGCCTTGCGGGGTGGGAGGGCTAGGAGCCAAGGCACTGTTCTCCTGACCTGAGCTGTTACCTGCCTCCTTTCAGGCCTGCGCGGGAGAATGCGGATTCACTTCAACAAACAGTAAGTGCTCTTGGTTGCATTCTGCAGCCCCGTACGCTGCAAAGAACACAGCTCTGCTTTTCTCACGCGGGAGCCAGGGCTCATGAAAACGAATGCGGGGGAACAATCCCACGAGGTGCTGAGCACCTCCTGTATGGGGCTGTGTGTCCTCAAGTAAGTGGGAACTGAGGACTCTTAGCACCTCACAGGAAGCACTCAGCATCACACAGAATCGAGTGTGTCTGCAAATCCTTCAGCTCGGATAATGAAGGGATTCCATAACCAACGTAATCTGTATGTTTTCTCCTCCACTGTCTCCTGCAGGGTGGGGTAGTGTTCACCCTGTTATTGCTAGGCCCAGAAAAGGCATTTTTCTTTGTTTTCTCCTGAAGTGTCAGCTGTTTCATGTGCCGAAAGCTTAAGCATGGGCCTGTTATCACTAGAGATGGGCTGGAAGCAAACTCTCAGGCCAGAACTCCCTTTCCCACACCCTCACCACGGCGTCGGGCATCTGGACAGAATATTACAGCTAGATCCTCAATACTCCCAAGCTCGGAGGGGCTCAGATCTGAATCAGAACTTTCAACTCAGGCCCATCTGCTGACAGCCCTAAATGATCCATAGAAACTTAGGATATGCCACATGGCAACAGACCAGTTCCCAAGTCGTGCCACTGGCAAACAGGATCCAGCCTGTACAAACTTCCGTGGAGTCTCTCTGTGCCTTGGCCACATTTTAAATCCTGCCCGAGCAGCCGGATATCCTGAGAGCGGCTCTGGATGTGGTCTCTTCCCCTGTCTGTGACAGGAAGTGAGGAGTGGCATGTGGGCAAAACTCAGCATGGTTTATCCACCCAAAAATGATGTTTATCTACAGCTGCTCCCCTTCTCAACCAGCAAGGGATTCCGGACTGCAAAGGAGGCATGTCTGGCAGCCACTGAATGAAAGTCAAAAAGGAAGAGCTGGGCTGTATGTCCAAAGGTGCTTCCTGCCCAGGAGATGGGTTAAGCTGAGAAATGGTCTGCTAAGGGAGAGGGAAAGGAAGCCTCAGAAATCTGGCCATTAACACTACCCTTGATAGGCCTGGGATAACAGAGAGTGGCAGGGGTGCAGGCTAGAATGATGAACCACAGTAACAGTAACATGATAGCAGAGCCATGTGAAAATGTTCTCATGGGCCCTTGGTGAACCTTGACAGAGGTTGTTTACAAAGCAGAAAAAAATCCATGAACATCCTCCTCCTCCTGAAAGCAGGACTCTCACTCCAGCTCCAAGGACCACATCTACCCCACTGAGCTCCATAGATTTGTGCACCTTCTCTGCCCTGCCCTGCTAGCCTGACCTCTCTCCTGCTTTGCTCAAATGGCCCCCTACCCCAGCCATCAGGACTGCATTCCAGGTGGCCACCTCCCTTCATCCAATTCTTGCTGCCCCCCCCCCTCCCCCAATCCATCGGAGTCTGCTGCGTGGACGGGGGATGCATGTCATTCCAGTAGGGCAGCAATAGTAGGAACACCATCGCCCACTCCAGTGACTAGACTTAGCTCAGGAGAGGTCATGCCCCACAACTTGCTCCCCAGACCCTGCAGCTTAGGAGAATGTGTCTCCCCCCCACACACACACACACCACCACCACACACACTCCCTCTGTTATTGGATGGGGAGGGCCGAGTGCATTCTGCTCCATGCCATGGTGCCACTCATGGACTGGGAGGCAGCAACCAGTACTGGGTAGTCCCCAGGGAGCCTGCTTCGGAAAGCAGCCATCTTGTCCTCCACCTTGAGACTGAGAGAGAAAACCACCCAGTTCCATACGGGGCCCTCAGGACGTTGTCTTCAGTGGGATTGCTCATGTCAGTAAGGCAAGTGGGATGTAGAAGCTGTGCTACACAGAAACCAAGCCATAGATATGCTTGCTCAGGTAGCTTTGCTTGCCCATCCTTTGTTGATGTAGGATCAGCACATACCATTGTTAACTGTTGTTCTGGGTCACACATGACTTGCTAGCTTAGCACCATCATGTCTGATTTTTCATTGTTCTCGGTTTCCCCTTTGCCAGGCTGTTTTTTGGTCATTATTACTAGGATTCTGGTAATGCATAGTCTGAAAGGGCCATTATCTTCTAATGTGTTCCGGGACTTTGGCCCAGACCCTCAAAGTATTTAAGACTGTAAATCCCACTAGAGCCGATGAGTCAGGCACCCAAATACCTGGAGCATCTAGGCCTTTGTGCTTTGCAGCCTGTACTCGTTGCCAAGAGGATTAACATATTTGTGTCTCCCGGTACTTTAGGGTTCTTAAGTAAGAGGGATGCCTGGAGGATTCTTCTGTGTTGCACATCAGGTGGCTACTGTAAATGCCACACGAGATCAACACCTGGAATACACAAACCAGGCAGAATGTTATGGAAAACAATCTGAGACTTGAAATCCAGAGCAGATTTTTTGTTCCCTGGGATTTATCTGTCATGTACCACAGCTATATTTAGTATTTTCTCGCTTACAACAGCGTGTAAATTGTAGTGTCAGGTCCTGCAGAGTGCCAACTGTCTCCTGCTGCATGCCTTTAATTCCTTCTAAAGTCATCGGGCTTTGAGGCTGCTCAGCACCTTTCAGGAATAACCACTGGTTTGCTGTATGTATTGTCACGTACAATATTGTGTAAATAGTGTTTTTGTACAATGTACTCAGAAATTCTTCTGAAGAGCTTCTATACATTCTATACATAGTCTATTCAATTCCACCTAATAAAATAGCATTTGAGCCGATTTTAGATTTATTTTTTCTCTCTTAAATCCAATTGATTGGAATTTTATGGTGTGTGCCGGTCACTTTCAGAACAGTCTTTTGACAGGATCGGTAATTCACTTGTCTGGGAGGTTGAGTGGTTCTCAATATATTTATAGAGCTCGGAAAATTTTTATGGATGATTAGTTTATTCACTGAAAAACATAGCTTCAGATCAACCAAAACTATTCACGAATGCGGATCAAATTTGGCAAACAGTTTCAACAGGGGGAAAAGGTTGTTGTTTTTTAAATCCAAAGGTTTCATTCTGATATTTTCAAAATGAAATGTTTTGAGTTTTTGGTTGGAAAGATTTCATTTAGAACTTTAGGTAGATTTATTTGCAAAAGAAAAAACCAAGAGAGTTAAAAAAAATCCTGAAAAATGAAATAAAATGAAAAAAATGCAGGTCAAACAAAAAGGTGAACCCAAAATTAAATGTAATTTTTTTTGAGGTTTTTATTTCAGCTGCTGAACTAATATATATATACTAGCATAAGTGCCCGGCGTTGCTCGGGTCAGTCGGAGGTGGGGAGGGGGCAGACAGTTGACACCCCCTGACCAACCCCAACACCCACCCTTCACCCATCCTGACACCTTCCCACCCCCCCGACCAACCCCAAGACCCCCCGGCTCACTTACCCCCCGACCAAACCCGACAACCCCACCTGACCCCCCAAAACAAACCCAACACCCCCACCTCACCCCCCGACCAAACCCGACACCCCCACCTCACCCCCTGAGCAAACCCGACACCCCCACCTCACTCCCCGACCGAACAGTGTATTTAATAATCTGTGTGCTACACAGTGCACCGTGAGCCGGGGGGGGGGGGGGGTGTCGGGTTTGGTCGGGGGGTCAGGTGGGGGTGTTGGGTTTGCTTGGGGGGGTCAGGTGGGGTTGTCGGGTTTGGTCGGGGGGTAAGTGAGCCGGGGGGTGTAGGGTTTGGTCTGGGGGGGGGGTGGGAAGGTGTTGGGGTGGGTGAGGGGTGAGTGTTGCGGTTGGTCAGGGGGTGTTGCGGTTGGTGGGGGGTTGAGGTGGGGGTGTCAGGTTTGCTTGGGGGGATGAGGTAGGGGTGTCGGGTTCGGTCGGGGGTAAGTGAGCTGGGGGGGTGTCGGGTTTGGTCTGGGGGGGTGGGAAGGTGTCGTGGTGGGTGAGGGGTGAGGTGTGGGTGTTGGGGTTGGTCAGGGGGTGTTGCGGTTGGTGGGGGGGTGAGGTGGGGGTGTCGGGTTTGCTTGGGGGGGTGAGGTGGGAGTGTCGGGTTCGGTCGGGGGGTAAGTGAGCCGGGGGGTGTCAGGTTTGGTCTGGGGGTGTTGCGATTGGTGTGTGGGGGGGTGAGGTGGGGATGTCGGGTTTGGTCGGGGGGTAAGTGAGCCGGGGGGGGTGTCGGGTTTGGTATGGGCACCCACCCCAACACCTTCCCCCCCCCAGACCAAACCCAACACCCACACCACACCCCTCACCCCCCGACACCTTCCCACCCCCCCAGACCAACCCCGACACCCCCCCGGCTCACTTACCCCCCGACCAAACCCGACACCCCCACCTCACCCCCTCAAGCAAACCCAACACCCCCACCTCACCCCCCCACCAACCGCAACACCCCCTGACCAACCCCAACACCCCCACCTCACCCCCCGACCGAACCCGACACCCCCACCTCACTTACCGTCCCACCAAACCCAACTCAGATCCGTCGCAGGGGGGGAGGGGGCCCAGAGCCGAGGGATTCCGGGGACCTTCGCAGGTGGGGGGGGGGCACAGAGCTGATGGAGTCCGGGGTTGAGGTGGGAGGGGCAGAGAACTGAGGGATCTCTGGGGTTCTGTTGGGAGGGGGGAGGGGCAGAGAACTGAGGGTTCTCCGGTGTTCCGTTGGGAGGGGGGAGGGGCAGAGAACTGAGGGATCTCCGGGGTTCCGTTGGGAGGGGGGAGGGGCAGAGAATGGAGGGATCTCCGGGGTTCCGTTGGGAGTTGGGAGCGGCAGAGAACTGAGGGATCTCCGGGGTTCCGTTGGAGGAGGGAGGGGTGAGCTGAGCGAGTGAGGTGTCTGTTGGAGGGGGGTATTATGACATCATCACCACCTAACCGCCCAGCCGATGTGATTGGCCCTGAAAGACTTTCACCCCTGGGGGGCGTCAGAGGTGAGATCCGAAAATTTTTCGACCCTTACCAGCATCTAGACCCCAAGACCCCTCACTGTACCAAATTTCAAGTCTCTGGCTCAAATGGTGCGGGAGGAGTTCGCAGTCATACGTACATACATACACTCATACATACACCACTTGACTTTTATATATATAGATATATATATAGAGAGAGAGAGTTAGTTATATTTTCTGAGTTCTTTGTACTTCATGACAAGAGTGCTGTTATAAAAAGTCTTTACCAATTTAGGACTAGGACCATCTTTCACCTGATGTTGCTCAGAGAATAAATTGCTATTGGTATTACTGTAGCATCAAGTGCACCCAGCTGAGATTAGGGTCCCATACTGTTTGACACTATAAAAATATAGCAAGAGCTAGTCTTAACACAATTTTCTACCATTTTAATTAGATAAGGTTCAAACTGGTCTAGTTAAAGTGGTCCAACCCCTTAGTATGAATGCAGTGATGCTGGCATGAAGGTGTTTATACCGGTACCGAATACTCCTGTAAATGTAGGGTATTGTACTCTCTCTGTCACAAATCATATCCCTAAATGAAAATTTTAAAATGGAATAAAAACGGTGTAGACCTGGCTTAAGACAGAGTCCCTGCCCTGAAGAGCTTACAGTCTAATAGGCAAGAGAGACACAGAGGACAGGTCACACTGCAGGTTAATAGCAGAGCCCAAAATAGAACCCATGTTTCCTGCCTGCTAGTTTAGTGCCCCCCTGTTTATTAAACTATATTGCCTCCCTCCGGAAATGGTTTCACATGTGCCCATGGATTCTACTCTTCACACCTGTTAGCAGTACTCTTCCGGCCTATTAGAACTTGCCGGTTCTCTCCACACACCATCACCACCAACCGCCTCCTCAATGAAGTAAGCACAGTAGCTTCCATACTTCTCACACGTTGTGGGCAGGTGGCTGTTTTTCAGGAAGTAATCCCCAGAGCTGTGCCTAGGGTAATTCTTCTCCAATGCAGGCAATAGCCACCACATTTAGTCAAACAGAAAGAGAACCAGTAAACCTCATTTCCACATTGTGGGTGGAAAGGAAAGACTCATACTTGTATTGGTGGGTAGGGAAAAACCTACGTGAGATATTTCCCTTTCTTCCGAGTGTAGTGGATAGACCTAGCCATCATCTCACTAGCTCAGGGATTCCCATCTGAGCACCAGTTTGGTGTTCAATAAATACCAATTTGCCAAAGAGCATATTTACTGAGGCTGAATAGCTCATTACACTATTGTTAAAAAACCCAATAAATGTTTGACATAATTAACTGGCATTGTATTTATTATTCTTTCTAAAGCACCACAGGTGTATACGTTACTTTACAGCCAAGGCTTAAAAGAAAAGTCCCTGAAACTTCACAATCTAAGGGCCTGAGCCTGAAAACCACCAATTGCCACCTTTACTGCTTCCTACCAGGAGTTAGCCCATCGAGAATGCATGCACTAGTAAACCCTGCACCCACGCTGTGTTTGGGATCAGGCCCTAATACTTTGTAATCCTTTTTTTATTGCCTCAGACGAGTTGCAGCGAGTTGCAGTTGTTAGCAAAGACATTGAAACGGGCCAGTGTCGCAGCTCTGTAATAGGTATCTTTTAGCATGGGAACTAGCTGTATTTAAATACATTAGTGTTTAGTTAACATGAACAGTCGTGCTTTTACGTCCAAATTAAGGTGGAGGTTGTCTAAAGAGCCCAGAGATTTTGGGTGCCCACCCTGAGACAGCTTAAAGGGCCCAGATTAGGAGAAAGTGCAGAGAATACACCCGCTGCAAATTAGGCTCTTTTAAGGCATTTCAAGTCAGCCATCCAAAAAACTCCTAGACCCTTTGAAAAGCTTGGTCTAAATCTGTATTGACACGCTTCAGTGGAAGCTCAGGCAGCATCTCTGTTCTGGCAGGATGACAGAGAAACCCGCAGGACCGCCCAGCCCGGCCCCTGAGCTCCTTGCCCTTGAGCTCCTGGCTGGGGAGGCTTCCCCCGGACCCACCCCTGCTGTCCCGCCCCCTGCAGCCTCAGCTCGCCGTGCCAGCAGCTCTCTGGGTGGTGGGGCTGCCAGCTCCTGCCAGGCAGTGCAGCTGCGAGAGCTGCCAGCCTGCTCTGGTTCTCTAGACTGCGCGGCGGGGTTGCCAGTCCTGGTGCTCTGAGCGGCATGGTAGGGGGAAGGAAGCGGGGGTAGTTGGATAGTGGGTGGAGTTCTGGGGGTGTCTCAGGGGCAGGGGTGTGGATAGGGGTCAGGGCAGTCAGGGGACAGGGAGCAGGAGGGGTTGGCTGGCTCGGGGATTCTGAGGGGGGCAAGAAGTGGGAGGAGTGGATGGGGGCGGGGTTCCAGTCTGTTTGGGAAGGCACAGCTCCATACAGTTTCGGAACCCCAATGTGGGCCTCAGGCTAACAAGGCCCTGTCCTAGGCCATGTCTATACTGCCGAGGAGCAGCTACATCAGTGCAGCTATGCCTCTGCAGCGTGTCCATTGAAGACTCTCTATGCCGACGGGCGAGAGCTCTCCCACCCACCTAGCACTGTAAACACAAACGCTTCTGTCGGTGTGACCTATGTCGCTCACGCAGGTGGTTTAGTCACATCTGTGAGCAACATACATTAAGGCTTAAGCCAACATAAGCTGCAGTGCAGGCAGAGCCTTAGTCAAACTGGAACCTCCTGAGGGTGTTTAAAATCCTACACAGTTTCCTCCAAGAAGACTCGCTAACTACTTGGATGACTCACCACCAACCAGGTAGGGTATTTTCCCATCACTGCTACCTGGGCTGCCTGCGTTCCTCAAGCACAGCTGGTACTTTCAGGGTGAGGTCAGCAGCACCAGCTCAGGGGTTTCTGGTTAATGCCATAAACAAGCCGATGCTGCACATAGTGCAACAGCTCCTGGCTCACAGCCGGGGGCATGGAGACGTCAGGGCTGCTGTTTTAAAACCATAACATTAGGCTAAATCCTGATGGTGCTGAGCACCTGTGGTACACTCCGTATTTGCCATCCAAAGACTCCACGCAATAACCTACTGAGCGAGCTACACTCTCCAGCCAAGAAAGTTACATAACAGATCCATTTGTTTTCTCCAAGTGGAGTTACAGCAGGGGTCTCAAACTCATGGCCCGTGGAGTTATTTCCTGCGGCCTGCCATTGGCGCCGACTCCACTAGCAGCCAAGATGCAAACATTTGAGTGTTTCTATTTGATTAAAACCCCTCTTTGCATTACAGTTTTTAAAAAGTGAATACATTGACTTTTAATAGCATACTATATTGCTCTTCATTTATTTCATTATTGATTATACTTTTGTATCACTGTATGAAAAGGTTTCAGTTATGTAGCCCTCGGGCCAATTTACTAGTCCTCATGTGGCCCTCGTGGTTATTTGAGTTTGAGAACCCTGAGCCATTCTCCTTTCCTTCAATAATGCAGGGTTATGTCAATACCATTGTGTGAGGCGTCTCCTGGGTTTAACATTCGCTTGCCTTTCTCAAATCCTCCATTTTGCTCCGCTGCGATCACAAAGGAACCACAATCTAACCACAGACATCTACCACGCGTGCCTGGGGGGTTTTGTGACAGTTAATGGCTGCATCGGTGCAACAGGTGAGTCTTTTCTACACACGGGGACCAAATCTAAACAATAACAAATACAATTTTTCCCCCACTACAGTAAATACTTACCTTTGAAGGACTTGCACCAGGAAGGGCTTCTCAGGGTAAACTGGTAACCAGTTATGCCTTGCCAGCTATTACCTACAATATCAGTGCGTGCTGCACACCTGTTTTTATACTTTAATGTGGTAAACACAATGTAGGACACACTGCACAGCAGCTGCTGCTACCCCTGAATCTGCCACTTTTTGCATTCTTAGAAACTGTCTCTTCTATTATGTTGGTTCAGTGCAAGTGAGCTGTCTCCAAAATGTGTTTAAAGGCAGTTGATGAAAGATTTTCATTTGCTAAGCACAATAAGAAAACACTAATAATCATGTCACTTTATCTACTGCTCAGCCAGGGCCATTTGATTTTTAAGGCAATATAAAATTACATTAGCAAAACTACATTAAAATACCGTTATTGAGGTTTCAAAGGCAAGCTCTAAAAGTTAGGACACGCCCGAATTAAAATTGGCTGTGTAAGGTAATTCTCTCCTCTTGGACGTGTACATGATGATACAGTCATTAGTTACATGAGCTCAATGATTTTTCATAAGACCCCAAGCAAATGGGTCATTTCTTTTTCTTTCCTCATTCGGTGTGAGCTCCAGGGCTAATTGACCGTATACCCTCTGAAGGCTGCTCTGAATGCAAAATGATTAATCTGCTCCTAGCCGTTTTATTGGTGCTCTCATCGTAGTACCTCAGGGCTACACAAGACTGTGAGTTTTTCTGCCTCATACCCCTGTGAGAAGAGATAATGTGATTAGCCCCATTTTACAGAGGGGAACCGGGCAGGGAGCGAGTAAGGCTAAAATTGTCAAAGTCTCCACTAATTTTTGGGTGCCCAATTTGAGATGATCTAAGACCTGACTTTTCAGAGTATTTAGCAATTTAATAGTACATGTTCAGACCACAGCTCCAGTTGACTTCACGTGCAGACACAAGTACTCAGCGCATCTGCAAATCAGCTCTCCAGTATCTCAAAGCAAGTAGCCAGAAGAACACACAATTAGTTGCCAGCTGTGAACATTTTGTTTTAAGTGATTTGCCCAGCATCACAAAGGCACTCTGTGGCAGAAGCAGGGGTAGAATCCAGTCTCCAGGGAAGCATTAAAGTTCTTTAATCATGAGACTATTCTTTCACCTCCTGCAGTTTCATGCCTCATTCACGTCACACCTTCCACCTTCTGCAATACTCACAAATGAGGCATGGGTCCTTCAGAAAACACAACTCTGATTCATCCCCCTGTCAGGTCCTTCCTGTGCATTGAATGAACCAGAGACACTGTGGAAAAGCCAGTATGTGATGATAGTCTAAAAGTATGAGACTATAAACACAAACACACAGGGGGCTAAATTAAGTTTGCAAAGCAACTTTACGTCTGGCATTTCTTAACTTCTGAGTGTTTGACTCAGCAACTTGAATACATTTATTTAACGTAATTTTTGGTATGTAAAATCCTTGGTTTTATTTTCAAAGGAAACAAGTTCTATGATCTGTAACTATCAGTCTCCCCATGATCAAGAGGGTTTGATCTATGGACCTTCTGCACGGTTCAGACTTCTAGCACTAGAGATACAAGACTAATTAAATGAAACAAGATGCGCACTATTAACATCCCTTCATGCCTGGTGGAATCAACCCAACTGCTATAGACATTTTCAGTTTCTTTTCTTGTAATCAGCTCTCCAAAGTAGCAGCCACAATAACAAATGCATGCTGCCTCAAAGGTCAAAAATGCTCTTTTCCCAGCATGAACTGGAAAATGGGTGTCTGATCACAACGTCAACGGAAAAAACGCCTCTCATGTAACTATGGCCTGAGATCTGTCAACATTCAAGGAAATGGAAACCAGTAACAGCCAAGAAAATGAACTCTGTTGAAAATCAGTGTCCTTTAGGTCTTGGGGACTGTTGCTGAGCAACACAAGACATCCCAGAATTTCATCCTCTTCCCCTGAGTAATAAGCCCGGTGCAGAAAGCCAAAGCCTTGCACATAACTCTAGGTGCTCTGCTCCTATTTTGGAGGATGGAAACCAGTTATTAAGAGAAGAAGAACCACAAGATTTACAAAACTATCAGCAGGGTCATGGGACTTTCTTGGTGGATTTCACACAACACAGGTCACCAGTCCTGGATAATGCAGCTTTTGCAAAGAGGTGGCCAGCCTAGGATCATATTGCTGGATGCACGAGTGAAACCCACCCATATAACATCTTGGCTCAACTCAGCAAGGTTGCCGTTGTTCACCCGCACTGCCTTTGAGGATGTGCAATCCCGAGACCCATTTCCTTTGTGTTGTTTCATATGGTTTCCCATGACTATTAAACCGTGGCATTGCTTCCTTTTAGAACAGTAACTAGTACTGGAACCGTAGGATGTCTTGCATGGACATCTATTCAAAATGAGGAACCGAAAATCAGAACACATGCAGCCAATTCTGCACCAGTATATTCATTTGAGCTACTCTGAATACACACTAGTGTAATTGTAATCTGGCCCAATGGCTTTTGCTTGCCAAAGCTGATGGCAATGCGACATCATTGTTAGTTGCTAAGTGTGGGCATAACCTGAGCTTTCACCCAGATGGCGTCTCTGGTTGAGATGACTCATTGAGCTTGGGCAGCAGGGCAATGGCAGAGCACACCGCAGACCTGAATCCTAGCAGCCGCTGAAATGGATTACCCGGGTCTGCCTGAGAGCGTGTTGATCCCTTAGCCCTGTGCACCTTCTTGGTTCACTGCTCTGGGTGTCTGCAGGGCACTCATCAGCAAGGATGGAGCTTTGAGTCAGTTATGAGACCCCAGTAAGGAGACTACAGCTTGGGGTGGTGCTGAGGACACTCTCTATGGATGTGGTGACTGTGCTAATAACTGCGCTGGGTGGATTTCTCTCCCTCAGCCTGCAGGTCCCAGAAGCAAAATGAGTGAGGATCCGCAGCAGCCGCAGCCCCCCAACCCTGGGAGCCAAGGTAGAGCTGGAGTGTGCGATCTCAGACCACAGCCTGTCTGACAGCGGCATGTCCTGGCTGTGCCAGCACAGGGACTCTGCCCCCCCAGGTCATCTTGTTCATTTCCTCCCTGACCTGGGCAGCTCCAATGGGGAATGGAAAATCATCCGCACACGTTGAGGTAATGAAAGAATCCAGCTCCAGCCTCCCACTCCACCTGCCAGGTCAGCACCAACCTCACCCCATCTCAGCCCCCTCTGCCTGGGCTGGAGCCCCGACACCCTTTGCCAACTCAGCACCATCTCCATCGCCCTGCAGACCCAGTCCCCAGTGATCCTTGTCTCTCACTGGCTTTCTTCCCCTGAATGACTCAGCCCAGCCAACTCCTGGCACCTGCCAGCTCTGAACTCCCCATAATTCCAGTCACTGTCTGTATAGCTGGGTGCTTGGCGTCCCTGCAGAGTGAGTGAGTGAGGCTCTCAGGTTCTTGGTGCTCCTTTTTAAATTTTCCCCTTCAAAGACTGAGGAGGTGAGTGGTGCCCGGTCACTTTTCTCTCCTCCCTCCCCATTCCAGGTAGGAGTTCAGGGACTTTGCAGCTGTTTGGATCCTTGTGGGGGTCCCAGCTGGGAGAAGCCATGGAGAAGTGAGAGGAGAGAGCTGTCCATGTGGGCTCTCTACCTCATCCGTATTTTACAGATGTGGGGCTAACAACACTTCCCCAGGGCTGTGGCTAAATTTACCAATGTTTGTTAGGCTCGGGTACTACGGTGACGAGCAACATGGAAAATGTCATTATCTCCTATTCTGTCCAGAGTTTGATGGCATGAGGTAAATAAGGCCTGAGGCCACACACTGAATGAGGAGGTCAAAAAAAACTATTGGATAGTTCCTTGAAAATTGTCCATCCCTTGCACTGAATGAGGCAGAGGTCCTGTGGAAAAACTAATACATGATCATGTAATTAAAGACTAGTGTAATATACACACACAAGGGGGACAGATTAAGATTCCACAGTCAACCTCATCTGTTGGATGTAAATTAAACTTGTTGAATTTTTTTGCATTAAACACTTTTTTGTCAAAAAAGCAGATGTTTAAAACATATTGTTTCATGGAAAACTGTTGCCATTATCTACAGTTTCCATTTTATGCACAAAAAATATGATTTTTAAACTAAATTTTTTATTGAAATCATTATCAACTTCTTTTGTTTACAACATGGTTTTCAACAAGCCAACACAATGTTTGGTAAATGAAATATTTTGCAGTCAAAGGATTCAGACATGATTCAGTTGATAAAGAAATAAAGGATAGGAATATAATTAATGCTGGTCACATGGTTTTATTGAAAATAGGTCTTGTCAGGCAAACCTGATTTCATTCTTTGATGAGAATATAAGTTTGGCTGCTAAAGATAACTTCACAGATGTAATATACTTAGACTTTTGTAAGGCACTTAGTACTGCTCGACATTCTGATTAAAATGTTAGCACTATACAATATGAAATGAATATGTTAAATAAGAATTGACTAAATGACAGATCTCAAAAAGTAGTCATCAGTGGGGAATGATCACTCAAGCAGGCCATTCACTAGGGACTGGTCCTAGGACCAACACTATACAACAGTTCCATAAATATCATTCAAGTAAATATAAAATTCCAGCTGATAAAATTTGCAGATAACACATAGATTAGTGGAGTGGTAAACAGTGATGAGGACAGGGCAACTACATAGAGGTGATCTGGATCGCTTGGTAAACTGGGCACATTCAAAGAAAATGCAATTTAATATATCTAGGAACAAGAAATGCCGGGGGACCATATCCTGGAAAGGATTCAGGGGTCAAAGTGGACAAGCAACTCAACATGAGTTCCCTGTGGCAAACAGGGTCACTGTGAGCACAGAAAGAAGTAGTTTTCTTCCACTACTGAATAAATATAACATTATACAAAACAACTGTTTGATCCTGCAAATATTACTCACAGAAGTAATTGTTCTTCTCATTGACTTCATTGGAATTGCTCACGAGTGAGGATTGTGCAGGCATAAGATTTGCTACAAAATCTGGGCCCAAAGCAAAAGTAACTGGTTGATCCAAACCTAAACCAAGTAAGAACTCTAGTCAAAGATGATGAGTGTCTGAGATAGTACCAGCAGCGTGCGTTGCAGTTTCTTATTTCCTGATCAATGAATCTCTCTAACTCCTTTAACTGATTTTTTTTCTTTTTAATTCAGGAATCCAGGAGAAGATTCAAATCTAAGAAGCTGAGAACTTCATTTTTTAACCAAATTGTAGTTCAAAAACTTCTTGCACAACTTGTTGAACAGTAAATCATACTGAATACCATATAAATACTTTAATGCATAGGCAATAGCAACACTAACCCTGTAGTAGATGTATAAAACAGCTAAATATGTTATTGATAGTTTTATTGCATGTGCATTAAAACTGTCATTTACACTCTCTCTCTCTCTCTGTCTCTCTCTCTCTCTCTCTGTCTCTCTCTCTCTCTGTGTCTCCAAACGTTTCCAGAATTCATTTTTGGGCTAAGACCAAAAACTGGGACGTTCCCTTTCAGAAAGACTATCTTTGAGAAAATTCTAAGCATCTGCAAAGCAGGTGAAAGTACCTTTTAATATACCTTTTGCAATCTTAGGAGTATCAATCTTTGCATTTGTGTCAGTGAATCATGTTTATAGCTGAGATATGGATGATGATTAAGGCATCACTCATGAAAATAATTCAGCTGACTTCAATGATAACTGATCTTTGGAAGTTTGTGGGAAAATGTACCTGATTCAGGTCTCACAAAACATTTCAAGATTGGGTCCAAGGACCAGCACTAGCAACTTTGGAGTTTATTTTCCACCCCCATTGGCTTTTCAGTGATCACTGACCAGGATTGGTAGGTTCTTCTTGTAGCCTGTCCTGCCTGACGATTCATTTGTTACAGAGAAAGTGGCACTAAACGATGTTAACGAACTTGCCCGAATAATATAATGTTGCTTTGTTGTGATTTTTAGAAAAAGGGTTTTCATCTCCATTTGGTATCATGGTTGCAGGGCTGACGGAGCTGGACAACAAAACTCCAGAATCCTACATCTAGTTGGGAGACACAAACGTATGTATTTTAATAGAAATTATGAATATATGAGTGCTGATAACACATGTAACCATTACTTTTTAGCGATGCAGCACATTTTCTTTTAATATTGCAAACATCTGCTAAAGCAAGGCACACCTTGGCAGCAAGTTTCACCTTCTTTCTCATAGCCTCTTCCTGGAAAACACACAAATAAGGAAAGCGCACACACATAGGACGTTTGATTAAACTGGCCTTGTGCCCAGAAGTTTTCAGATTCTTTTCTCATACTCAGCTCAAAGTAGCAACCTCAAGAACAATCACATTGAAAGTCTGAGGTGCCATGTTTCCAGTGTGAACAGGAAAAGGATACTTTGCTCACATAGGCTAAAGGAAAAACACCTGTTGTGGGACTCTGCTAGGAGTACTAAACACATAGTAAATATCAAAATAAGATTGATGGTGAAGAGTGACGACGTCAGCAGCCCTCATGCCATGCTGCACATGACATTGTGTTGGATGTGATCTTATGTCCTAAGTCCTTTCTCTTCTTCAGCCTGACATACCCCCTTCCACCAGCTGATCTTTAATAGCAAGGTCCCCCTTACCTAGGGAGGGAAGTTAATAGGCTTTAGCGTATAGCCCAGAACTCTTAAACCAATGACTAAAATACCCCACTGCATTTTTCCATGTGAATATCTAGAGAGAAAAGACCCAGGTATTTATAGTGATATTGCATAATAATCAGAGTTAGAGTTATATATTTATTAAACACTAGCATAAGTGCCCGGCGTTGCTCGGGTCAGTCGGAGGTGGGGAGGGGGCAGACAGTTGACACCCCCTGACCAACCCCAACACCCACCCTTCACCCACCCTGACATCTTCCCACCCCCCCGACCAACCCCAAGACCCCCCGGCTCACTTACCCTCCGACCAAACCCGACAACCCCACCTGACCCCCCAAAACAAACCCAACACCCCCACCTCACCCCCCGACCAAACCCGACACCCCCACCTCACTCCCTGAGCAAACCCGACACCCCCACCTCACCCCCCGACCGAACAGTGTATTTAATAATCTGTGTGCTACACAGTGCACCGTGAGCCGGGGGGGGGTGTCGGGTTTGGTCGGGGGGGTCAGGTGGAGGTGTTGGGTTTGCTTGGGGGGGTCAGGTGGGGTTGTCGGGTTTGGTCGGGGGGGTAAGTGAGCCGGGGGGTGTACGGTTTGGTCTGGGGGGGTGGGAAGGTGTTGGGGTGGGTGAGGGGTGAGTGTTGCGGTTGGTCAGGAGGTGTTGCGGTTGGTGGGGGGTTGAGGTGGGGGTGTCAGGTTTGCTTGGGGGGATGAGGTAGGGGTGTCGGGTTCGGTCGGGGGTAAGTGAGCCGGGGGGGTGTCGGGTTTGGTCTGGGGGGGTGGGAAGGTGTCGTCGTGGGTGAGGGGTGAGGTGTGGGTGTTGGGGTTGTCAGGGGGTGTTGTGGTTGGTGGGGGGGTGAGGTGGGGGTGTCGGGTTTGCTTGGGGGGGTGAGGTGGGAGTGTCGGGTTCGGTCGGGGGGTAAGTGAGCCGGGGGGTGTCAGGTTTGGTCTGGGGGTGTTGCGATTGGTGTGGGGGGGGGTGAGGTGGGGGTGTCAGGTTCGGTCGGGGGGTAAGTGAGCCAGGGGGTGTCGGGTTTGGTCTGGGGGGGTGGGAAGGTGTTGGGGTGGGTGAGGGGTGAGGGGTGGGTGTTGGGGTTGGTCAGGGGGTGTTGCGGTTGGTGGGGGGGTGAGGTGGCAGTGTCAGGTTTGGTCGGGGGGTAAGTGAGCCGGGGGGGGGTGTCGGGTTTGGTCTGGGCACCCACCCCAACACCTCCCCCCCCCAGACCAAACCCAACACCCACACCACACCCCTCACCCCCCCAACACCTTCCCACCCCCCCAGACCAACCCCGACACCCCCCCGGCTCACTTACCCCCCAACCAAACCCGACACCCCCACCTCACCCCCCCAAGCAAACCCAACACCCCCACCTCACCCCCCCACCAACCGCAACACCCCCTGACCAACCCCAACACCCCTACCTCACCCCCCCGACCGAACCCGACACCCCCACCTCACTTACCGTCCCACCAAACCCAACTCAGATCCGTCGCAGGGGGGGAGGGGGCCCAGAGCCGAGGGATTCCGGGGACCTTCGCAGGTGGGGGGGGGGCACAGAGCTGATGGAGTCCTGGGTTGAGGTGGGAGGGGCAGAGAACTGAGGGCTCTCCGGGGTTCCGTTGGGAGCGGGGAGGGGCAGGGAACGGAGGGATCTCCGGGGTTCCGTTGGGAGGGGGGAGGGGTAGAGAACTGAGGGATCTCCGGGGTTCCGTTGGGAGGGGGGAGGGGCAGAGAACTGAGGGATCTCTGGGGTTCTGTTGGGAGGGGGGAGGGGCAGAGAACTGAGGGATCTCCGGGGTTCCGTTGGGAGGGGGGAGGTGAAGAGAATGGAGGGATCTCCGGGGTTCCGTTGGGAGGGGGGAGGGGCAGAGAACTGAGGGATCTCCGGGGTTCCGTTGGAGGAGGGAGGGGTGAGCTGAGCGAGTGAGGTGTCTGTTGGAGGGGGGTATTATGACATCATCACCACCTAACCGCCCAGCCGATGTGATTGGCCCTGAAATACTTTCACCCCTGGGGGGCGTCAGAGGTGAGATCCGAAAATTTTTCGACCCTTACCAGCATCTAGACCCCAAGACCCCTCACTGTACCAAATTTCAAGTCTCTGGCTCAAACGGTGCGGGAGGAGTTCGCAGTCATACGTACATACATACACACATACATACACCACTTGACTTTTATATATATAGATTTGTTATATATATAACAAATATATAATATTTGACTTTTTATTTAAAAACAAACAGAATTGCTGATAGCAGATGTAATTTCCTTCCTTAGGTATTAAAAGAGAGGAAGTAAGAGTAAAAGGCAAAGAAATACAGCCGAGCAGAGATATTATAAGTTATATTTGCAGCAAGCCCAGTATTCATACTGTTTTTGTAAAGTGCTTAAAAAAATCATCTCATTTGGCCCACATTCCCCAACCCCCAAAATAGCTCAACTGTTAATCTAATAAATTGCTCCATTTTTCTTAATTCCTTTATTCACATTCATTATTCAAGCCCATTTTCATGGATGATTTTTTTTATTTTTGCAACCAAAGTGACCTGAAAACTGGGTGACAGTCACAAACATTCCAAACTGGCATCTCTCCCTTAGCACAACAGGATGTGTGCCTAGCACCAGGGCCACAGGTACTGGGGGATGTGGCCCCTCAAATAACTCTTACATGTATTTTCTAATGTCCGCACAGAAGCCACGTCCGATTTTAAAGCCTCACAGAAAATATGTGCAAGCTCATAAGCACACGCCTTGTTGGTATATTTGTAATAGCAAATGGGAAAAGCACTTGTAATGTTCCTACAACTTACATTATTAAAACTGAAAGTCATGCAAGCAGGACAAAAATCGAGAAAAAAAATTATTTATCTATTCTCAAGGGAGATGGAATTGAATAAAATGTCCACGTTTTCACATAGTGCAGTTTAACTTACTTATAAACCCCAACCCACACACACACACACAGAGGCAAACACCCTGACATATATTCAAGTTTCTTTTAAAATTCTTTCAGCGGCAAAGCATATAACACAAACAACCCTGCAACACCGCATCCGTAGCACACAACCATTGGAACTAGGGTGACCAGATGTCCTGATTTTATAGGAACAGTCCCGATTTTGGGGTATTTTTCTTATATAGGCTCCTATTACCCCCCCCCCCCCCCTCCTGTCCCGATTTTTCACATTTGCTATCTGGTCACCCTAATTGGAACCAGTTTATAAGTGCTATTTTATAAGTAAACCTCTTTAAGCCTACTTACAAACGAACTTGAATATTTACAGATATGTCACCCACAGACACATACACTGAAAAAATAATCTTGGTTGTGCTGCCTAACAAATTAACAATAGAACTGCAAGCAGCAGGTGTTAAGCTATCCCAAACTCCTAAGAAAGTTCCTTGAGGAAAAAGTTGGTTTCTTTCTGACCTCCAGGGCAGCAATGTTGGTTCACAAGGCTCCGGCCCTCTTCATAACACAGGAACCTAGTTTGTATAAAACACAAAGGAAAGGTGCTAATTACTCTCTGAAGCCAGACCTGCAAGGACTCCCTGCTCCATCACCTTCCTTCTCTGGTAGGCTTAAAGCTTCACAATAATGGGGAACAGTACAGGGCAGTCTCTGTGCAAAAGTTAATGTGTATACAGATTTTACATAGACAGGCTTTACCAGTTTTAGCTCCCCTCCAGCCCAGTAATATTTCATGTTTTAGAAAAATATATGCACACAGAGGACACATCTGAATGCCAAGTGCAATCAGTACAGATACACATAAATAGAAACAAGATACCCATGTAGAGGAACACTTTCAGACACCCTCGGCAGTGCCTATACCCAGGGACTTATAACAATTTCAGAGAAAATCAGGCTCCCTCACATACGAAAGCTATATAGATTATCCTGTATGAATCCAGGACCTGCATAGCTAAACTGCAAAGTACACAAACACAGTCATCCTTTTTTAGCAATATTGTATAGAAAACACACTGCCTCGCTTAAAAGAAATCTGTGTTAGAAATATACAAAACCATCTTTTTATTATCTGCTAATGTGCTATCAAAACTACAGGTGGACTAGTTAACCTTCAAGTTAACTTATAGATTTGTTGTTCTCTCTTGGTCAAACTAGTCTATGTAAAGGAGTTGAGCACATTTTTTATTATTCTTACCATAGATTATGCCTTTTTGGTAAATTAAACCTGTAACTCCTTCAGAAGGTAAGGTGCACAGGAGTATAGACAGGTACTCACTCTATTTTACTGTGCTTTTAAATCATGTCAATGTATGAAAATGGTCACCTTTTTATTTAATAAATAAAATGTAAACTGCCTTGAGACATTAGGCAAAGCTACAGTTGTGCTTCACGGTAATCAAAACCAAGCTGTTTTCTTTAAGGTTCACCATATCTTAAGTGCTTTAGCGGGAAATATTTTGCACTAACTTATTTGGGTCAATTAGCAAAATACAGATTTGCATCCATATCTATATCAGGCAACCCACACACAGAGACACACAATGAAAAGACACGGTGGTGAGCGTTAACCTAAAGAGAAGACCTGCAAATACCAGATGGTAAAATGCTCCCAAGCTGTCACTTCAGAAAGAGCTGGTTGTCCATCTCTCTTCCTCAGTGTTGTCACACGACCTGAGAGTAAAAACTGCCTCTCGCCTTTGTGCTACTTTTTGCCTACTGACAATGAGTCAGAGAGGCAGTTTTGGCCCCCAAGCCGTCAGCAAGGCACATAGGTTTTGCAGAATAACCTTCCTTCCTTCCCCACCCTTCTCTTCACACAAACTCTGACAGAATTAACACTTCACAGCCCAGAGGGGAAACATGAGGGCAGGCTTCCTGCCAACGTGAATGCATACACACTGTTGTGTAGTGAGGCCTGTGGGAATTGGCAGCTACCCCTGCGTGCAGGCGTTGGGCTCTGTACCAAAGTGTGGGAGTCCCTCTGGAAAGAGCCAGCTCAGAGCAAGGCGGGGTGAGTTGCGCCTGCTTTTCCTCTCTCTGTTTTGGGGCTCTTGTGTGTTACTGTTCAGAATTGTAAGAAGTGAAGTTGTGTTACACGGCAGCCTTCCAGCCAGCGTACTTGATGTTTCTGTCTAACGTCTTGGTGTGTATGCCATGAATGTAATACAGAGGTGATTGGTAAAAGACAGATTTTACCTGACAGAAAGGCTTTGCCCATTTTGCAACTTCCAACAAAATGAAGTTTCCGGATCTAGAAAACAACACGCACAGGGTGTATATGGACACCCAAATGTTAACAAGGGCTCCCCAAACCTATAGTAGCAGGATCCTTCAAGCAGGACCCAATTAAAGTAGCAGGCCCTAATCAGGTGGGGTGGTCTTCTCTTGGCATAAGCAGCTAGTGAAAATGTTCCTTGGGGAGACTGAGGCCACCCCAAGCTCACCCTGAAGCAGCAGCTCCTGTCCTCCAGGCTGGGCCTGGCTCCCCACTCTAGCCCGCTGGTTCTCACTGCTGGCAGATTGGGAGGAGCCCGCCACAGCATCACTTGATGCAGAGGTCCATGTATAGGTGACACCCCCATACACACCTTCTTCCTGGCCCTGGATCTCCCGCTCGCCACATGAGACTCCTGCCCCCCCAACCCCTTCAAGATCACCCTCCTCTCCCCAGGACGCCCCCAAATCCCCTCAACATCTCCTGCCCTCCCCGCAGTCTCTTCAAGATCCTTTCCCCGGGCTACTCCCCTTCCCAATCCTCTCTGGATCTCTCCTTCCCCTGGGACCCTCATCCAGTCCCAGAGACCCTTCCCTGTAGCACCACTCAGGAGCCAGCACCTCCCAGTACGGACTAAAGAATTTAGTTCCATCTACGGGGAATCCAGTGGGCAGGCAGGGCCTTCCCCCAGCGACACCCTGTCCCCATTCCAGCTCTAGTGCCACCAAACATGGGACTCTGCTTGTGAATCAGGCCATGCACACAATGTAGTGGGAGGGGGGTGCTCCCAAATAGATTTGAATGGTCTGTGCCCACTCTACTGCCCATATATCTCAGTGAAATATCCAGTAAATGAATCGCTCATGTCGCCCCTTAAAAAACACCTGCATAAACCAACAGTATCCAGCACACTTCACATAGTCCCAGATGGGGAACTGTCCATATACTACAATAGCCAACCCTACAGACACACACACATGGACAGACAGCCCCTGTACCTTTGTTTTGCTAAATCGTCCCTCCACCCAACCCCCACCAGGTCTATCATAGAACATAAATACAAAACTAACTATGGGAATGTCTCATCAGAAAGAATCCTATTCCTTAAACTTGCTGATTCCATGGGTGATTTCATGCTGATTTCTCACTGGATTGTCTCACGTTTCTTTGTACCATTTTTGCAAGAAATCTACAGCACTCTGGGATCAGCCCTTTGTCCAAACTGCTGCTGCTCATACACCGATTCCTAAGATATTGATAGATCAGGAATGTTTGCCGATAGAGCATTTCCTACTATTTTAGCCATAAAAGAAAACATGCACACCAAGGTAAACCCACCATATAATCAGCTGTGGCACAAACACCATCACCCACTTCTGGGGAAGGGAAATACCTGTTCCTCAGGGAAAGTTCCCTCCGCTAGGGAAACGGAGACCTTAACAGTGACCTCAGAAGAGTTAAGGCAGAATAATTCCCAGAGCTATGGAATGTGTGACAGTCAGCTGTGCTGATCGGTTGGTATAATTGATATAAAAGTATATGAGCTCACTGTTAACATCTGCATTAGAGTGCAACTTGTAAGCACCTTCCTATCCAAATACACTTCACTCAGTAACTACTGCACCTGAACCGCTATGGTCTCCAGCCAAGGAAGTTACATAACTGATCCATTCTTTCCAAGTGTGGTTACAGTGCCCGAAGAGCCGTTCTCCTTTCCTTCAGTAACACGTGGGTTTGTTGATACCGTTCTGCCAAGCGTCTCCTGGCTTTAGAATTCACTTGACTTTCTCAAATCCTCCATTTTGCTCTGCTGCGATCACAAAGGAACCACAATCTAACCACAGACATCTACCACGCGTGCCTGGGGGTTTTGTGACAGTTAATGGCTGCATCGGTGCAACAGACGAGACTATTATACAGGCAAGGACCGAAATTCAACAATAATAAATATAAATATTTTTTTTCAGCTGCATGACAGAAGTTCTTACCTTTGAAGGACTCTCACCGGGAAGGGCTCCTGGGGGTTACAACATGACCAGTTATGCCTTGCCAGCTATTACCAGCAATATCAGTGTGCCCTGTACACCTGACTGCATGCTTTAATGTGGTCGGGGCTATGTAGGACACACTGCGCAGCAGCTGCTGCTACGTCTGAATCTGACACTTCTTGTGTTCTTAGAAACTGTCTCTTCTATTGTGTTGGTTCGGTGCAAGCGAGCTGCCTCCAAAAGGCAGCTGATGAAAGGCTTTTGGTTTGCTAAGCTCTATAGAAAAACAATACTCCTGTCACTTTATCCACTGCGCGGCCCTGCCCCTGTGACTGCCCAGCCAGAGATCAAATACATGAATTGATTGCATTTCCTGAGTTAATTTCACTGACAACAGATCTCCATTTCAAAAGGTGATTTTTTTCTCCTAGTGATAATGGACCAGCTACATTTAACAGCCCTCTTAGAATTGGTATGCTAATGCACAATTTTTTTTCTTTTTCTTTCTTTCTGTGTGTATAAATGCATTTTAATTCTGCTCTATTCTATGCATCCGATGAAGTGAGCTGTAGCTCACGAAAGCTTATGCTGAAATAAACTAGTTAGTCTCTAAGGTGCTACAAGTATTCGTGGCTTTCTTTACGGATACAGACTAACACGGCTGCTATTCCTGAACTCCTCACAGATTGTTATTCACCCCAGTGGGTAAAAATACCCCATACAGCCCACAACAGTGTGCTCAGCTCTTCAGATTCCACCGTATAGTAACTGTGTTCGCCATAGAAAATATCCCTGTTAGCACTATGTGGTGTCATTAGTCTGGCAAGCACCACAACGATTTAAGAACAACAAAAGGGAAGAATTATTAGATTATTTTGTGTTAGTAGTAGCACAATAGCACCTAGGAGCCCTAGGTATAGCCCAGGACCCCATAGCGCTAGGCGGTGTACAAACACAAAACAGCCCCTATCCCAGGGAGTTTACAATCTGTGCATAAAACAAGAGACAACAGATGGATCCAGACAGACGGGGTACAAAGGAGAAAACACTGGTCAGCTTGACAGCAGTGATCTCAGCACACCAGCTACCTAACTATATTCCATGAACTCCGAAGGATGGGAATGTTGTTCATGGCAATCAGAAGCAGAGGAATTGTTCCCAGTACGCAGCTGTCAACATCACAGTAACTACCAGAGCCACAACAATAGCTATCGCCAAAGCTGGTCAGATAATGCTGAACAGTTTTTTGCAGAAATGTTAACGTTTCCCATGAACGTTCCTCTGCCCAATTTTGAATTTTTGAAGAACGTTGGCCATGTCGTATGCCGGTCAGGGCACAGAGAAACTTATCTGCAGGGGGGAAGAATCTACATTTCAAAGTTGCCAACAAACTGAGCAGTCCATTGTTCACCTCGCTCTGGCCTATACTGCCAGATGGGCCAGGTCCTGAAGCAGCTTCCAAAAGCCAGTCTTGAAAACCATTCAGGTAACACATACAGACAGGCCAGAGACCTGAATCCAAACACCTTTGTGCTTTGCTGAGTTCAAAATCCAAACCCAAACCTAAACCTAGATCCATATTTTGCAACTCAGTTTTATCTTGACTAACATGGACCTACCAGCTGGTGCCAGCCAGGTGGGTCCATTTTGTAATGGTTATTGCTGCTCATTCCTGAATCTAGACAGGTTCCAGAAAGAACTTCAACAACGGTTGTTAAAATGCCATGTTCCACAAGACAGCACCATGCAACACAATCACATTGCTGAATGGTTTTCAAAAACCCTCCCTCTGCCCTGTTTTTGCCATATCAGGAACTGGCTAGAATTTTGTTGGCTGGTCAGAGAGTGTAAAACATGCTCCAGCAATAGTGCTGCCCTGGCACTCCCTCAGCGCTCACAAAGTTGCCCTGTAACCCCAGAACCTGATCAAACTGCAGTCAGCCATTTTCTGTGTCCAGCTATAGATAGTTTAAAGTCAAATACCACAGAGCTAGAAATAATCCTTAGGGCTCTGAGAGGCAAGGCCAAACAGCTACATGACTGCAGTTTTGCTAATTAGAATGAGAGGATGGGACAGAGAGTGAATCTATCATGAAAATGGAAGGACTGTTTGGACCACCAGATGGGTTTAAGTACCCCTGATATACACGTTTTATTGTTGTTCTGAACAGAAATACTAGAAATGCTTTGATGATAAGAGACCATGAGCAATTTGTTGAAACTAGAAGAATTGGTGATCCATGAGAAGTAACTATGGTGACCCACTAGGAATCACTATGAGTTATGTGTTTTCTTTAAGTTAGTTATAAAGATAAAGCAAAAGAATGCATTTTGGAGCAGTCCAGGGGAGCTTTTCTTCAGGCAAGGAACTGACACTTAAACTCACCTTGAAGCCTGGCTGGTGATCACTCAAAACCACCTCAGACTTTGAATGCTCAGATCCTATTGCTATAGCATAAGTGTGTGTGTGTGTGTGTGTGTGTGTGCTTGAGACCTAATAAAAGAGTAATTTTAGGTACAGGCATTCTGGTTTCTATCAATCATTTATCAGTCCCCACCGATTTATTCCTGACACCACCTGGAGAAAAACAGTTAAGTTACCACTGCTTTGTAAACTCCAGGTAACAGCCCAAGGCAGACTCTTGCCCTAAGCTTTAATATAATACAGCTGCATCTTTCACTGGGCAGTTTTCAAGGCAGGAAAGAATAGATAGTGTCCTCTTCTCAATCAGGACTTCATGATCCTTACCTGCTGCTGCCAACTGGCTTTGATCATTTACTTTCACATTCCAGCATCACTTACCCTGTTTTAGAGACCACCAGACTCAATGTTTTGGCATCCTCTGTGTTTCAGGAGTGATCTGGAGGATTCCATTGCAAGAGACTATAAAAGCAGGTGCAACGTCAGTGGACTTCATTGTCTGACTGGAGCTGGCTTTTGTGACAATAATATAAGAAGTAACAAAATGAGTCAGACTCACAGCTGATGTAATGCTGTCGACTGTAATGGAATAAGCAAAACCAGGAATTACTTTGGCCCCCAGTCTCCTAACGTCAGAAACAAATCAAAATTGCAAGAGCTTCCTTGCTAAAATAGAACATTTCCTCACCGAGTTCCCAAAAGTATCATGGGGGGGCTGGAAATTCTATATATCACCAGCAATGATAGCAGACAGAAAGAAACTGAGGGAAAATCCAGTGAAATAAAGAGAAAAACTGCAAAGCTATTGAGAACATTTATCCTTCATCAGACAAAGCATTTCTTAAATGTCTGACCAGTACCTCTTGTCTGGCCTGTGGTCAGGAGAAAATAGTTTTGTGCCTTCAAAAATAATTTCCCTGGAGCAGAATCCATCTTCTCCCTGCAATTTGTTTTCTGATTCCATGACCCAACAATTCAGGTATGAAAAATCACATACCGTCCAAGTGATGCTAAGCAGGTACTGCATACTGAATATGTAACTACCCAGGAAGTGGTTTCTTTCTCTAAGCAACACAAACCACATTAAAGAATTAGGAACATTTCCTTTCTCTGCCATATTTTGTTCAGCATTTGTGGTTCAGAGGATGGAGAATCAGAAGGTGGAGTAACCTGTCAAGATTTCAAGATTAATTCTGTGAATGGGAAATTTCTTTGTGTCCAACCAACAACCAGAGTTTCATTGCAGTGCATTATAGAAAGATGTAATCTGAACATGTGAACTCAAAAATAAATAGTCTCAAAGCAATTCTGAATGTCTGATGGTCTGCACGTATTTATATATATTAGACAATATGTATAAGAATCTTTTAAAATATAAAGCACTATACAGTAGTGTGTGTGATGATATTGATGACTATGATGCTCATAGTCATTATAAGTGGAGGGATATCGAAAATAGTAGTAATCAAACTTTTCTCTAAAACATTACCATGGGGCACACACAGAATATATGATGGGGCGGTATAAAGGTTTTATCGGTGAGAGAGAGAGAGAGAGAGAGAGAGAGAGAGAGAGAGAGAGGAGGAGGAGGAAGAGGAGGAAATGGAGGGGGAGGGGAAGAAGTATGCAGGTCATCACAAACGAGTATTAATAAATTTCATCCTAATGCCATATATTTTTGGGGGACAATATTTTAGAAATATGTCAGAGAGTTTTCAATGTTCAATTTGTACTAGTCCCCAATTCCCTCCTCCTGCCTTGATACCATGAGTCCAACGGTACAGGTCTCAGAGGAGGAAAAAATTAACTAAAAATATTTTATGAACCTCTAAGACTTATATATAATAATCTTTCCAGGCAAAATATTCTTGTGATTGAAAGGTTTGGTAACCTTAGGACACCCCTGTTTAGAAGCACCTGTTGTGCATCCCATTGGAAAACTAGGAATCTCTCCTTTTCAGTGATATAAACCTCACATTTCTAGCCCAGCAGCATTGTACCACCTGTCACTAGTAGTGAACATCCTAGGCCTTGGGCTGATGTAATGTCAAGGGAGATATTCCACGTGAGGCTGTCACAGGGTCCCCTCAGGAAACTCTGGGTTCCCCTGAGTCCTATGGTCTGGTTCCTTTAATAAAGCTGTTTTCCACACCCTCTTTGGTGATTCCAAGTGTCCTTTATTTACAGTGCAGTCTCTTATATCAGCTAAGTGCTCCCCAAAACCCCCACAACAGTGACCTTCCCTCCACTGGCTTTGAAGCCCCTTGCCCTTGAGGCTCTTTGGGGCCTGCCCTAGGAGACAGAGCACATCCCTGCCCTCCTCCTGGCCTGCCTCCCTCTGTCTGGGGCTTGGAGCTTTTCAAGCCCTCTCAGCTCCCAGCCCCAGTTGTATTCACTTGCTCCAGCCCCATTCTGCCGGCTAGTCCTCGTTAGGGCTCTCAGCTGGGCAGCTCTAGCCTCTGTTCCTGGCCCTGCTACCTGCAAGCAGGGTTTTAACCTGCAGTGGCAGGGCAATCACGGGGCTCCAACCCCCAGCCCTGCCACAGAGGCAAAGAAGGAAATGTTTCTCTGGCAGGTTGGGGGTTGGTCTGATTTTCCTGTTTTTGAATCGCAGCTTTCTGTGTGTGCATCTTCACTGGAGATTTAACTCAGGTTCAGCTTTTCCCTTTTTCTCCTTACCACGCTCCGTGTTCATGCCTCAGCCATGTCGTGGTCATGCCATGCAGTGACGCAGACACTGTGCTCTCTGAATTAGCTTATCCGGCATGTTGCTAACTGCAATGAAAACACATGACCATAGCCAAATCACAACAATAGAGAGAGGTTGGTCCACCAATCCCTTCCCACAAGCGCCCTGGTTATGCCTGCCTGTGTGCTATCTTGCCATTTACATGTGCTCTGATCTCTAGCCAGAAATGGAATAGCCCAGATCCTAGTGAAACACGTCCTCCACCTCCACAGGCTTCCGGATTGTGTCACTTCAGATCAAGGCCTACAGTTCATCTTGCGCTTCTGGCGCAAAACCTTCCATCTTCTAGAAATCCAGGCTTGCGACTCTTCAGCATACCACACCCAAACAGATGGCCAGACTGAGAAGATAAACCTAATACTAGAACAACACCTCTGGTGGTTCGTCGTTTACCAGGAGAACAACTGGTCCACACTCCTTGAGGGGGCCATTTAGGGATATGGGGCAAAAATGGGATTGGTCCTGCTTTGGGCAGGGGGTTGGACTAGATGATCTCCTGAGGTCGCTTCCAACTCTGAGATTCTATGATTCTAGTTCTCTAAGAACTAATGGCCCTTTCTAAACTCAAAGCAGCCTCCCCAGTCCTCCCTAACAATAACTGAAGGTCATATCAACCCCTCCATGGAAAAATAAACACCAAATCCACAAAGGGATCCAGAAACTTCATAGGGCCACCTTCCTGAGTTTCCTTCTAAAGCTTTTTGGGGTAACAGTTATGGGGTCCATCAAGGGAATGTGGGACCCCAAACCTTTAGAGACTGAAGAACTCAGCTCCTAATTCTATGAGGATATTTCTTTAATGTTTCTTTAAATCTGTCACAATGAGCCAGGCCTCAGGGGGCTGGGGAAGGTTCTTTGTGAAAGCTCTACAGGGCGCTAGAGAGTAAACTGACAGATAATGCTATTTCTCTTCTTCTGATGAAGGTCCTTGTTCAGCGTGAGTAGGGTGGCCAGATGTCTCGATAAAATCAGGACTGTCCCGATATTTAACCCTTTGTCCCAGGTCCCAATCAATGTACTATCAGGATGCCATCTGTCCTGATATTCAGGTAAGGAGCCGAGTGGGAGGAAGATGCCAACTCTGGGGATGCTCCAGGGGTGGAGCACCCATGGAGAAAAATTAGCAGGTGCTCCGCACCCACTGGCAGCCGAGCTCCCCCCTCCTTGCCACCTTCTCCCTGCCAACACATGCTGCGGCCCTGCTCCTGCCCCTCCCTCCCAGAGCTTCCCGCTGCCTAACAGCTGTTCAGTGGTGCTTAGGACTTTCCATGGAGGGAGAGGGAGGAGCAGGGGCATAGCACGCTCAGGGGAGGAGGCGGAAAAGAGATGGGGCAGGGACTTGGGGGAAGAGGATGGAATGGGGGCAGGGCAAGGGCGGTACAGGGTGGGAAGAGGCAGGGGGCAGGCGAGCACTCACCGAGCAGAGGGAAAGTCGGCGCCATATGGGCGAGTGGCAGGCAGGGAGGTAAAGGGGCTAGCGGTGGGTGGGGAACTAAGGAGGGACGCAGCAAGCCAGTGGCGGGCTGAGGGATAAGGAAGGGTGCAGTGGGATGGGGGCAGTGCAGGGAGGGGGCGGGACCTGGGGCAGAGTGGGGGAGCCTGGGAGGAGTAGGGGTAGACTATGGCTGGGGATGATGACACCCCAGTGTGTCCCTATATTTTACTGTTGTGATCTGGTCACCCTAAGTGTGAGAAGAGAGTCACTCTTCAAGTCCAAAGTCACCAACGCCCCCCAGAGGTTGAAGGCTGAAAAGCATCTACCTTCACTTTGCCTCACTCCAGCTGTGCTAGCAGTCCTTTGCTTTCAGTATTAAAAATCCACCACTACCGAAAGATTGGCTAGTTAGCAAATCACCAGCCACATGCTGATTTTCAGCTCTGCAATGCTGATAATTAAGGGTGAAATTCACTTTTGTGCAGAGAGCCAGCAGGAGGCCTATGCACAGGGGTGAATTTCTCCTTTACTGTGTATCTCTCTCCTCACTAAAATTAACCAGCTGGGTGAGCTAGACGCATGAGGATAAATGTGATCTAGTGATCAGGTGACAGGACTAAGCAGTGGGTGGGAGAGAGGGAGTGTTTGTGATTAGTAACCCGTGTCATAAGATTACAGAAATCTATAGAGTACTTTACTGGACATGTGAAGTTACAATGAAAGAAGATCCCTGGGGCTCCATCTCACAGAATCCCTTTCAGTGCTTCCCTGGAGACAGAATATTTTCTTCTGATCTATTTTAAAGCTCAACAGAAGGACAATAAGCACTGGACCTTAACCATATGTCATCCCAAGGAAAACCCAGTGCCCAGCCTGTTCTGACAATGACTCAATGAGTGACCTTGGACAAGTCACTTAGCACAAACTTTTCAAACTTGGCTGCCTACAGGTAGGCACCTAAATAAAAGTGACCTACTTTTCAGAGCTGCTGAGTACAACGAAGACAAAGGAAACTGCAGGCGCCTAATGTTAGACACCCAAGTTTTCGCTGAAGGGCTACGTTCAGAAAGGGAACTTGGGCACACTAACGCCTAAGAGTCCTGCCACCCAGTGGAATCTGCAGTTCCATGCATTGAATAGGGCGAGTTAGGCACCTAAGAAATGGAGTTATAGGGTGTCTCTTCACTACTCGCCGGATCGGTGGGTAGCGATCAATCTATCGGGGATCGATTTATCACATCTGGTTTAGACGCAAGAACTCAATCCCCAAAGGCGCTCCCCGTCGACTCCGGAGCTCCAGCTCACCAAGAGGCACAAGCGGAGTCGACGCGGGAGCTGCCGCCATGAGGATGCCAGGTAAATCGATCTAAGATGCACCAACTTCAGCTATGTTATTCTTCACATAGCTGAAGATGCATATCTTAGGTCGACTCCTTCCCCCCGCTAGCGTAGACCAGGCCATAGAAGCCAGCATGCGGATCAGGGACTCACCTATGCTAGCCAGCAGTGAAATGCAGAGGGAAGGAGTAAGGCCTGGGGCCCAGATCCACAAAAGGATTCAGGTACCTGACTCCCATGTTCTGGTCCATAGGCACATTCTGGCCTGGGGCTCTCTCAGTCTCTCCTGTTGATGCTGTTCCACTTTGTACTAAATAATTAAATATCCAATGGGAGACTGAGTCTATAGCCTGCTGGCGCAGCCACTCGCCGGGGATGTGGGACACCCAAATTCAATCCCTGCTCCAGATCAGGCAGAGGGGGGATTTAAATCTGGGTCTGTCCCATAGGTAAGTGCCATAATCACTGGCCTGTGGTAGAACACACACAAATTCCTGGTTGTCTTTGTGCAGATTAGGCAGGCTCAGTACATGCCTACCAAAGTGGGCCGCAGGGGCGAGACAAGACCTAGACTGAGAATCCTCCAGGGGTTAGCTGTGAACAAGGGCTCCAAGCAGCTCGCTACCTGCACGTAAATGTTGGACTTATTATTTCTATATCCCTAGGAGCCCAACTCACGGCCCAGGACCCCGTTGCGCTAGGCCCTCTACAAACAACCTAAGTCCCTTTGTGAATCCAGCCCGATGTTACTTGTCCAAGGAGTCTTTGTCTCCTGGGCTAGTGATTAGCAGTTCAGACCTCACAGCTTCCTTTGGCAATGAGAACTGTCAAAGTCCCAAATAAAAACAACTCAGAAAAACACACCATGTCCACATTATTAATAGCGAAAGACAAGGGCTACCGAAGAGAAAAAGTTAATTGAGATGGCAAACAGATAGGAGCCCACTCATCAGGAAGAGAAGCCTGATGTGAGGATGTTGCCTTGAAGAAATGACTTGCTGGTTACAGATTAAAGTAAAGAGCTAGTGAGGTAGTGGCACATTTGACGTTCTCAAGACCTCCTTAGTGCTGCAGGTTGCAAAGGAAAGGGAGCAGCAAGCTAGCGCATAAACCACAGTTTTATTACATTTGACACCGGAAAAGTCAAACAATTGTGCTCTTAGCAAGTTAGTTTGTTTTTCTCTGTTCAAAACATAAAGCTTGTGACCTGAGACTTCACTAAATTTGGAAATAATATATCAAAATCTTAAATTTCTTTTTAATCACTGAGTTCCTGATGTGTGATTTTAATGACTGACAATAGCAGTAGTTAGGAGTGCTGAAATAAGGACAATCATTTCTCGTGCTTCAGGGCATAAGATGATCATTTAGAGGGGTCAGGAAGGAATTTTTACTCATGGTCAACATTATACAGATGACTAGACAGCGGAGAGGGAATCTCCTTCAAAAGTGTTAGGTTGGGGCACTGTCAGTGGCAGGATGTTACCAGACAAGATGAGCCAAATGGTCTAATTTAGTATGGTAATGTTAACTATCAAAACTATAGCAACCACGGGATAACACCCAAGAAAGTTTGCAGTGTATACGGGATGCCAGTAGTGGAGGGACAGTGAGGGCAGCTGACTTCAGTAGTGTTACTGAGCATGCTCAGTCCATGTGAGCATTCTCAGTACAAGCCAAGCAGCAAATTGGGAGGGGGGACATGACCCCGTACACGTTCCGCCCACCGTCACCTCTATAGTACATATAATATCTCAGTGGTTCCCAAACTTTAACAACCTGTGAACCCCTTTCACTAAAATGTCAAGTCTCACAAACCCCCTCTTAAAAATGAATATTTCTAGGGATTTTCTCCTTTACCTGAGTATAAATTATAAAAACAGTGATCTTGGAAATATAAAGTTTGTTTTTATGACATGCTCATTACACACTATTTATTATTATTTATCATCAAAATATTTTTATTACATGATGAAAATGGCAACACTCTTCCAAGATCTCACTTTTGTAGCTTGTATCACTTTGAACAAGCCTGTTAAAAGACAAGGCTCCTATGTTTCATGAAGGAGCATCACACTGAAGCAGCAGGGAGGTACTTAAGAAGCCAACTCAAAGAGCTGCTCATACACAAGCATTCAGGTCTTGAGTAGTCCAGGCAAACAATGCATGTTACAACAAAGCTTAAACTTGTTCTTCATAATAATTTTAAAAACAATACTAGCTGCCTATTTAATTTTGAAAACAGCAAAAAATATCCACCTCCCTTTCCATTTCATATAAGGCGTCTTGAAGTTGAAATCTCCTCAGTGTGGCAGATATGCTTGCTTTGATCTGCTTAACTCTTGGAAGTTCAGGGGCTCCAGGCTGATGACCTCATGCTGCCCGGGGTCACTAGGGACAGCTCTGGCCACCATTAGGGAATTTTTTCCCGAGAACCCCCTGTAACATTTCACGAACCCCCAGGGTTCACGAACCCCAGCTTGGGAACCACTGATATAGCCTGACAATGTGATACCTTGTGTTTCCTGCATACTGACCCCCAGAAGCAGATGGTCATTACAGGATGATGGAGCTATGCACCACCAATAATGCCCCAGATGCCAACCACACCACACTGTGCGAGGTCTACAGTACGTGTTTTCTACTGCAGGGTGTAATACCACCTACCCCCATTGGGAGGCAGTTGTTCATCCATCTATCCAGGAGCTAATATGGCTCCCATGGCCATAATAGGCAAGTGCCATTGTTGGGAATATGATACTTGACGTTTCCAGAGACAGGTGAAACAACACAATCATTTTCTGAGCTATTTCACTGCTCTGGCCTCCCCAGGAATCTCTGCAGAAAATTAACTTCAGGCAGCTAGCGCAGAGGAGGGAGCTCAGGACCCAGCAGGATTAATTCAGATTAGCTCCCTTTCAGTAGAGTCTATGGCTCTGGATATGGGATTGTCTTACAAACAAACTGTTATTTTTTTAAGATAACACTGCAGCCCAGAATGCCAATAAGAGAATAAATTGGCTTAAAAAAAGGGCTAAGACACAAATCTTGCAAAGCTTAACAGTTCTAACCTGGGGCCTCACTGATCTCCTCTCTCTCTGTTTCTTCATCTGTAAAATGGAGATAATACTGTAAGGCTTAATTTACTTATATTCCTAAAGCCCCACCCAGACTATTTTAGAACTGGAGAGAGCCTGTTATATTCGTAGGCAGACAATTCATACCTGCCAACTTCTGCAGGCAAACACACCCAGCATATTTTCAGTTTGCATCAATCTATATAAATTTGCATAAATTTGACCAGCCCTCATCTAACCCGGGGATTTGCCCACATTACAGCTGTCAATGTAGCTGTATCAGTGCATCCCTTAGTGTAGCCAGGCAAAGGTTGAGCTAAAGAGCCGGGCTGTCACAAACAGGCAGAGAGGGGACATGCAATGCACCCTCACCAGTGGGCTATACCAGCATTTCACAAAAGGCACTAACTGTCATTACTCTCCCTTTATCCACGTGGAAAGTAAGGCCCAGAGATGCTCAGTAATTTGACCAACATCACAATGTGATCCAGCAGCAGAGCTAAGCACATTATTATTGTTCAGGCCTCCCTAGCCAATGCGTTCACTAAGGGACCACCCTACCTTCACCCATTCAAATTTCCTCTGCAAGTTCTGAAGTTTTATTAATTACTTTGCAATCCACGGCGAGGGAAATTGTTCCGCTTTTTTGCACCCTGCTTGGGAGTATGGGGCTGACCCAACTCCCATCCAAGTAAATAGAAGGAGTCCATCCATGGATATCCAGGGACAGCAGATGTCCCTTTCCCCACAACTCAGAATCCCTCCCAGCACACAAAGGATGACGGCATTTGGAGCTAATTTGGCACATGCTGTAAGATGCTTCATAAATGTAAACCATGTATATGCTCTCTATGTAGGTATGTTTGGACTATCAAACTGGGTTTTCACTTTGTTCATATACAATAGGGGTGTACCAAAATTAGGACAGGGTAAGCAATGAGTAAAAGGTAAGACCCTTGCTCAGGATTTGGCTCACTGGTCCAGAGACTGGGCTGAGAGTTGTTGGAGTGAATCCTCAGTAACACCCATGACTGCAGTCAAGATATAGCAGATTGACCCCAACACAACTGAAATCCGAATCTGGACCATTGTGTCTAGTATCAGAGAGGTAGCCGTGTTAGTCTGGATCTGCAAAAGCGACAAAGAGTCTTGTAGCACCTTATAAAATAACAGATTTTAGGGATCATGAGCTTTCGTGGGTTAAGACCCACTTCATCAGATGAATGATGTGGAAATCTCCAGAGGCAGGTATAAATATGCAGGCAAGAAAGCAAGGTAAATTCAATCAGTGGGGGTGGTGAAGCCCACTTTCAGCAGGTGATCTGGAGGTGTGAACGCCCATAGAGGAGAAACTGCGTTTATAATTGGTGAGCCATTCACAACTAATGTTAAGTCCACATCTAATAGTGTCGAATTTGCAGATGAACTGGAGCTCAGCACTTTCTCTTTGAAGTCTGGTTTTGAAGTTTTTTTGCTGCAAGATGACTGTTTTGAGGGCTGCAATTGTGTGTCCAGGCAGGTTAAAGTGTTCTTCTACAGGCTTTTGTATATTGCCATTCCTAATATCTGATTTGTGTCCATTTATCCTTTTACGTAGGGATTGTCCAGTTTGGCCGATGTACATAGCAGAGGGACATTGCTGGCACATGATGGCATATATGACATTGGCAGATGTGCAGGTGAATGAACCTGTGATGGTGTGGCTGATCTGGTTAGGTCCTGTGATGGTGTTGCTGGTGTAGATTGTGGACCATTGTGGTTCAGTATTGCTCTTTACATATTGTTTATCTCGTTGTTTTTTTACATTGGGTCTCATTTGAAGCCAAGTCTTTTCTAGTCCACTCTTTCTTGTGCCAGCCATTTTTCAGAAGTAAATAACTGCAAGTACAATTTTTGCATCCACAAATTACTGCACGTACAGTACTGTACAAATGAGGTCATTCAGTTCTCTAAGTACCAGCTATGTGGCGACAATCCAAGTAGTTAAATGTCTGATGGGCGAGATGGCACCAAGGCGGCTGGGTTTTCAGGTCCATCGTGAATAAATGAAGGGCACTCTTGCTATAAACAATAAGAATGTGTTAGTTTGTCCCATCCGAACTAGGGATATTTTCGCGATCTCATTGCTGCAGCAAACATAAATGAACAGCACCCTCTAATGTTACTCGCTTTGACGCAGCACCGTGCTTGTACAAGTTACAAACCCATCTGCACTGCAAAGAAGTGAATAAAGATGAGTGGGGTTGATACTGTTTTCTGTATAAAATGAGCCACAACGTATTTCAGCAAATAAAACCATGAAGATAAAAAGCACCTGTAGAGTCCTGGGAGCTTATACAATTCTGCTGGAACTAGCAGTGATGCACGGAAACCCATTTAGATTTCTTCAAGACATAGACCTTGTCTTCCAATGGCCCAGTATAACACCTAGCCCAGCGACCATTGGGCAGTGCTGTAATCTAAACGATAAATAAGAACATAAGAACAAAAGAAAGGCTGTACTGGGTCACACCAAAGGTCCATCCAGCCCAGTATCCTGTCTACCGACAGTGGCCAATGCCAGGTGCCCTGGAGTGAATTAACTGAACAGTTAATGATCAAGTGATCTCTCTCCTGCCATCCTTCACCCCTGACAAACAGAAGCTAGGGACACCATTCCTTACCCATCCTGGCTAATAGACATTAATGGATGTCCATGAATGTATCCAGTTCTTTTAAACCCTGTTATAGTCCTAGCCTTCACAGCCTCCTCAGGCAAGGAGTTCCACAGGTTGACTGCGCTGTGTGGAGAACTTCCTTTTATTTGTTTTAAACCTGCTGCCCATTAATTTCACTTGGTGGCCCCTAATTCTTATATAATAGGAACAAGTAAATAACTTTCCCTTATTCACTTTTTCTACACCACTCATTATTTTACATACCTCTATTATATCCCCCCGAGTCTCCTCTTTTACAAATCATAATAAAGATTCAGGAAACTGCCTTCATGTCAGGAAATTCATAGGCATCTTTACAATGAAGATTATCTTTCCTTGTTAATTGGAAAAGGGGAGAATTGGCATGTCCTCTCTAGGCAATACTATAGTCTTTACTGCTTTATCCTATTCTGTAAACAGGCTTCTATAACATGCCCATCACTAGGGCCCTACCAAATCCATGGCCAATGCATCACTGACCATAAAACCTGGTCTTTTGTGTGCTTTTACTGTATACCATACAGATTTAATGGGCGAGACCAGCGTGAGTGAAGGGGGAATTTGATAGCAGCCTTCAACTACCTGAAGGGGAGTTCCAAAGAGGATGGATCTAGACTGTTCTCAGTGGTGGTAGATGACAGAACAAGGCGCACTGGTCTCAAGTTGCAGTGGGAGAGGTTTAGATTGGATATTAGGAAACACAATTTCACTAGGAGGGTGGTGAAGCACTGGAATGGGTTACCTAGGGAGGTGGTGGAATTTCCATCCTTAAAGGTTTTTAAGGGCCAGCTTGACAAAGCTGGGATGATTTAGTTGGGGTTCGTCCTGCTTTGAGCAGGGGGTTGGACTAGATGACCTCCTGAGGTCCCGTCCAACCCTAATCTTCCATGAGTCTCAAATTGGGGGTCCTGACTCAAAAGGGAGTTGCAGAGGGGTCACCAGGTTATTTTAGGAGCATCACAGTGTTTCCATCCTTACTTCTGTGCTGCTTTCAGAGCAGGGTGGCTGGGAGCCCAGCTCGAAAGGCAGCACCCAGCCAGCAGCAGCGCAGAAGTAAAGGTGGCAATACCATCCCATGCCATGCATACTTCTGCACTGCTGCTTTCAGAGGTGGGCAAACAGAGTTAGGGCTGCTGACTGAGGGTGTCAATACCGTACACTACCGTACACTACCATACCATTCTTACTTCTGCGCTGCTGCTGCTGCTGCTGGCAGCGACTCTGCCTTCAGAGATGGGCTCCCAGCCAGCAGCTGCCGCCCTCCTGCTGCCCAGCTCTGAAGGCAGTGCCATCACCAGTTGCAGCTCAGAAGTAAGGGTAGCAGTACCACAATACCTCCCCCCCACACACACACACACACCATGGCCTTTTGTCCCCACCTCCCCCCACACACAATTCCTTTTGGGTTCAGGCCCCTTCAATTACAACACTGTGAAATTTCAGATTTAAATAGCTGAAATCATGAAATTTACTATTTTTAAAATCCTTAGACCATGAAATTGACCAAAATGGACCACGAATTTGGTAGGACCCTTCATGGCATATGAGCACCTGAAATATTAAAGTAACCGTTTGACAGGACACAATTAGAACCTAGTTTTAATACACATTTGGTATCCCTTTTATGGACTGTGTAGAATACGCCAAAACATTGGAGAGCTGGCTTTCCTTCTGCTTCCAAGTATACCAGAGATTCCCCAACTCAGGGGACATGCCTCCCGGTGGGGGAAAAGAAGATATTCTGGTGGGGGCGAGGATAGGGAAAAAAACCTTACTTCACACATTCAGAGCTGGGTGGCCGGAAAACAGTGGGTGCTGGCCAGGCACCGGGGTGTGTGTGCGTGAAAACTAAATACAGATGCAAAGAAGGGGGGACACGATCAAATTAGTTTGAGAACCACTGAATATGATGCTGAACTATTGCTATTATATCGGAACCATGTAAAGAACTTGCATGAATGTTTGCTTGATGGAAATTATGAACATTTCTTTTTAACCAGACATATGTAATTGCTGTGTTATTTTTATCAAAGTAGCACGTTTTTGCTGAATATTGCAAATGACTGGTATCTTCAGGCAGACTTCAGCAGCTATTTTCACCATTTTAAGGATGTTTGCTCAGCGAGACATGATGGAAAATCACCTGCATTCTCATTGTATGTTCCTGGAAAAGACACAAATTAGACACACGCACATGCATATGCCAAGATCCTGCCATAAACTGATTAAATTAGCCCAGAGTCGGTAAGTTTTTTGTTTCTTTTTTCATAACCATCTCAGCAAAGTAGCAGCCACAAGAACAATTGTATCAAAGGTCAGAGGTGCCTGGTTTCCAACATGAACGGGAAAAGGTTGCTTTGATCACAGAGTCTAATGCAAAAACGCCATGCATAGGACTCCGTTCCAAGATCCATCCATGCTCAAAGACACGGAAGGCAAAAACAGCCAAGAGAAGAAACAAGAGATGGCACAACAGAAGTCAATGCCTGCCTTGTGAAGCTGATTTCTGTGCTGCAAAGACCCTGTAGTGTTTCATCCCTTCTACCTGTCTGCAGTAGCCCTGGTGCAGATAGCAAAGGCCTTGTACATAACAGAATGTGTTCCTCTTCTGCAGGGCGGAAGTCACGGTGGTTAAGAGAACAAAACCACAAGGGTCGTGGGCCGCTCTTGGTGGGTTTCACACAGCACAGACCCTCAGCACTGCACAAAGTTGTTTTTGCAAAGAGTTTGCAAGCACCATAACACCTGACTGAAGGCATGGGTGGAACTAACCTACATCCCAACTATGAGTTTTTTTGACAGAATATACTGTACAAGAAGTATATCTGATCATGTGCTGTATCCTGCTTAGTGCATAAACAAAAGGGTGTGTTTTGTAATCCTCAGTATAGCATTATGGCATTTCACTAACACTCTGGCTTGGTCTACACTAAAACCTGACGTTGATATAACTGCATCACTCGGGGTATTGAAAATTCACACCTCTGGTGCAGTTATACTGACCTAACTCCCAGTGTAGACAGTACTCTCGACGGGAGGGCTTCTCCCATCGACATAGCTGAGCCTCTCGGGGAGGTGGATTACCTGTGCCGATGGGAAAAGCCCTCCCTTTGGTATAGGTAACATCTTCACTGAAGCAGGCCTTCAGTGTAATGCAATGAACGTTCCATCCAGAAATAGGAGATATGGGATTTAAATGCTGAGATCTAACCCATGGGGTCTTACCCTCGGGTCACAACCACCTTGTACTTCCCATATATCTCAATGAGAGGAGGGTGGCAACTAGATCCCAGTTAGATGGGAGGAGAGTTTGAGAGTGGACCCTGGTATGGAAAAAATTGAGAGCCACCCATCTAAAGGATCCAGTGCTGCTCCAATCAACATTTGTTTTAGTGAATGGTAAAGGAAAAGTGCAGTAGCTGGCAAGAAGAAAGATGCATGACAACTCATCCCTGATTACAATGCAAAGGTGTTTGGCCTTAAATATGGAAAGATAATTGAAACCAATATTTAAAAATGAATCAGGACTGGCTTAGGGACGAATTCTTCTCCTCTTGGTTCATTTAATTTCGGAGGCCGAGAAACTTTCCTATGAAGTTTGCTGACATCACATCCTCTCCAAAAAGCTCTACGTCCTAGCAAGCCAAACCAGCGAAGTCATCTTTGCTCTGCTGCGCCTTTCTTGAGAACAGCCGGCACAAGGAAATAATGGCCAGATTCGGTTCTTTGCTGCTTTTTCTCAGTCTGAGCTTGTGTGAGTACAGAATTGCTATTCAGTGTACCCTCTTTAAGGGTAATTAATAATGGGAGTTTAGGGTGGTCTCTCCGGAGTCATCTGGATGGAGGAGTCAAAACAAAGATTAAAAAGCAAACAAAGGCACTAGGTTAATTTTCAGTTTTGTGTTTTACTTTGTTTTGGCCAGCGAACAGAGAAAATGGCCCAGTGGCTGAGCTCAGTCATGCAGGTGCAGCCAGTGGAATTACTCCAGATTTACACCAGATTTACGCCAGCATGACCGAGAGCAGCGTCTGGCCCAAGGATTTTTGGGGGTTCCAGCACAGTCAAAACGAATGCATCGTTTTAAAAAACTTGGTAGATGTCAGTGTAACCTGAGCTTTCACCCAGATGGCTTCTCTGCATCAGATGATCTATTGAACTAGGGCAGCCGTTGTAAGGACTAGGGCAATCGCAGAGCATGCTGTAGACCTGAATCCTAGCAGCCGCTGAAATGGATTACCCGGGTCTGCCTGAGAGCGTGTTGATTCCTTAGCCCTGGGCATGTTCTTGGTTCACATCTGGGTGTCTCATCAGTGAGGATGGAGCTTTGAGTGAGGCATGAGACCCCAGTAAGGAGACTACGGCTTGGGATGGTGCTGAGGACACTCTCTGTGGATTGGGGTGACTGTGCTGTAACTGCTGGGTGGATTTCTCTCCCGCAGGCTGCTGCAGATCTCAGGGCCAGAGAAGCAAAATGAGTGTGAAGCCCCTCAGCGGCGGAAGCCCCCCAACCCTGAGAGCCAAGGTGGAGCTGGAGTGTGTGATCTCACCCCAGAGCCTGTCCGAGAGCGGCGTGTCCTGGATGTACCAGCACAGGGACTTAACCCCTCAGTTCATCTCGTTCGTTTCCTCAGTCGGCCGGGTGACGCCGGAAAACGATGGACGCTTTCAGGCAAAAAAAGAATCCAGCTACAGACTGACCGTGATGTCCTTCCAGGAGCAGGACCAGGGCAATTATTACTGTATCGTCAACCGCAACCAGATGCTGTACTTCAGCTCCGGGCTCCCACTCTACCTGCCAGGTCAGCACCAACCTCACCCCATCTCAGCCCCCTCTGACTCCACCAGCCCACCATCATCCTCATCACCCCTCGGATCTGGCCCTGTCTTCCAGTGTGCCCAGGCGAGGAGGGAGTCAGGGGTCCCTGCACAGAGCCCTCTGCCCAGGACACCGCTCTCAATGGTTCACTTTCCCTGAATGTCTCACCCTCCTTCTCCGTCACCGTCACCCCCCTTCACCTCCACTCACCGCCTGTAACTGCCAGCAGTGGTGTACCCCTGAGAACAGTGTAGGTTTCCCCGTAGGGTCCTAGTGATCCCCTCCTTTCAGGAGACTGGAGACGATGGGATAGATGCCTGCTCACTTTCCTCTCCCCATTCCCAGTCGTGGCTCAGCATGGATAATGCCGTGGGAATGATGCTTAAAACACTGGCATCCCCTTCTATCCAATAAACCCCATCACTGACACCCCCTTCTACCCGACAAACCCCATGTGACCGGGGTCCCAATGGGCAGCCAGCTGTGGTCACTCAGTTAGGGCAAACTGCAAAGAATGGGGCAGACAATCCCCATAAAGCTGGTGGATATTCCAATACTTAGATTTACCAAGACAGCATCAAACAGCTTCTTTATTACAGTAACTCCACACTTAACGCTGTAGTTATGTTCCTGAGAAATGTGACTTTAAGCGAAATGGTATTAAGCAAATCCAATTTCTCCATAGAATTAATGTTAATGAAGGGGTTAGATTCGAGGGAAATTGTTTTCACCACACACACACACACACACAGTAGAAGTTTCAAACAAACAATTTAATACTGTACACAGTGATGATGATTGTGAAGTTGAGTTGAGGTGGTGAAGTCAGAGGGTGGGATATTTCAGGGAATGCCTTACTGCTAAATGATGAACTAGCATTTGGTTGAGCCCTCAAGGGTTAACTCGTTGTTAATGTAGCCTCACCCTACAAGGCAGCAGGAATGGAGGGAGGGGAGACAGCATGGCAGACAGAGACAGACACACACACCGTGTGTGTGTGTGTGAGAGAGAGAGAGAGAGAGCGAGAGAGAGAGAGGTGCATTTCCCCTTTAAATATGCTGACCCCACTCTTAAGTACACTGCCTTGTTAATTAGATCAGCTTGCTGAGACTGCAGCTGCTGCCAGGAAGCTCCCGCCGTCCTGAGCCCTGTCGTGTGTCCCCCCTGCTCTATGGAAGATGGGGTAAGCGGGGTGCAGGAGGAGGGGGAGGGGAACACCCTGACATTAAACCCCCTCTTCCCTCTAACCCCTGCACAGCAAGCAGGAGTCTCTGGGAGCAGCTCCAAGGCAGTGGGGAGAGACAGTTGAACTGCCGGCAATTGATAGCCTGATGGGCAGCTGCCATACAGGGAACTTAGGGGAGCGGGGAGCTGATAGGGGAGATGCCAGTCCACCCTGGTTCCAAGCCCCTACCAGCTTGCTACAACGGGCTGCTCTTCCTGCAATCAGTGTTTGTCCAGTGACGTTATAACTTTAAATGATCAAGTTCCCTAATTGATCAGCAAATAACAATGAAACAATGTTATCCGGGACAACTTTAAGTGAGGAGTTACTGTACTTTATTGGTTATTCAGAAATCCAAACAACATAGTTCTCTTAAAGTGATCCAGCCTCAGACCTCCATCCAGGTACCCCTGTCAAATATGATGATTTCTGAAAATCTTATTTCATCATATAAAAGAAAAAGTTCTACCAATCCCAAAGGATGAGACACATCACCTCCCAGGTTAATGAACGTTTCAGATCTTACCCAAATACACGCTACAGCCAATTCTTATTAACTAAACTAAAATTTACTAAAAAAACAAAAGAGAGAGATGATGGTTAAAAGATCAATATACATACAGACACCAGTTCAATTTGTTTGGGTGCAGATTCAGAGCAGAGATTGTGAGCTTTGTGGTTGCAAAGAGTTCCTTTAGAATTCAGTTCATAGTCCAATGTCCAAATTTATACAGTACTAGCAAAAATACACGGCGTTGCTCGGGGGGAGAGGGGAGAGAGCTGAGCGAGTGCGGGGTCCATTGGAGAGGGGAGGGGGGAGAGAGCTGAGCGAGTGGGGGGATCGTTGGGGGGGGGGAGATTTTAAACATTTTCTATTCTTACCTGAACGGGGAGAGAGCTGTGCGGGGGCCATTGGAGGGGGGAGAGAGCTGAGCGAGTGGGGGGGCTGTTGGAGGGGGAAGGGGGGAGAGAGCTGAGCGAGTGCAGGGGCCGTTGGAGGGGGGTATTATTACATCATAACTATGTCACAGAGAACAGCAGATGTTAACCTGCTGCCCAGATGATGTGAATGGGCTTTAAAGAATTTCACCCCTAGGGGGTGTCAGAGGTGAGATTTGAAAAAATTTCGATTCTTACCCTGATTAGGACCCTAAAGCCTATAACTGTACCAAATTTCAAGTCTCTAGCTCAAACGGTGTGGAAGTAGTAAGGTAACGTACATACACGCATGCATACACCATTTGACTTTTACATATATAGATTCAGAGTGCACCAGCATAACTAAGACCATATTCTTGTGATTCAAACTACCCCTGATGAAGTCTAAGCAGACCTGAGATGACAGATTCAGGCCCCAGGGATCTTTTATACAATTTCATGTCTTTTGACAAGTTGGAATTCCTTGGGGAACAAAAGGTAATTAGGATGACTTTCAAGGAGGTCCATCACCTGTACCTAGCTATATGAATTAACATAAGGCCATTTGCGTGTTCCTCCACCATTCACTCTATATTTCAAAGAGAGATGAATACTGAGATATCCCGTGTTTACATTCATTTACATGATAGGATGTTCTCAGAATACAGCATAGACAGGGACTGTTAATTACATTGTCCAACCTACTCATACATATGTAAATACACAAAAACACAAACATCATCTCCCCACATGTCTTCTGCAGGTTATTTATTTTGCAGAATGTTTAACCCTTTCTAGCCATGCATCCCATCCCATCATTCACACCCCCTGCTACCCAACAAACCCCATCACTCACATCCCTTCTACCGAACAATCCCATCACTGACACCCCTTCTACCGAACAATCCCATCACTGATACACCCTCTACCCAACAAACCCATCACTGACACCCCTTCTACCCAACAATCCCATCACTGATACCCCCTTCCACCCAACAATCCCATCACTGATACCCCCTTCTACCCAACAATCCCATCACTGATACACCCTCTACCCAACAAATCCCATCACTGACACCCCCCTTCTACCCAACAAACTCAACACTGACACCCCTTGTACCCAACAAACCCCATCACTGACATCCCTTCTATCCAAAAATCCCATCACTGACACCCCGTCTGCCAACAAACCCATCACTGATACCCCCTTCTACCCAACAAATTCCATCACTGATACCCCCTTCTATCCAACAATCCCATCACTGACATCCCCTTCTACCCTACAAACCCCATCACTGACACCCCTTCTACCCAACAAACCCCATTACTCACACGCCCCTTCTACCCAACAAACCCCATTACTCACACACCCCTTCTACCCAAGGGTCCCAACACAGTAGCCTTGGCTGGGGAAGGAGTTGCTGTCCACATGGGCTATGAGTACGCGGGAGCAGAGCCTCTCTTGGCTCTCTTGGGGGGTGAGGTTTGGCGGGAGGGACATAGTTAGGCAGCGAGAGGCGATAAAGGGGCAGAGGTTGACTTCACTCCCTGTTGTTTCCATTGTTGTTTCCAGCACCCCCCACCACAGCCCCCTCTACGAAGGCAACCACGCCTCAGCCCAGCCCCACCACGCGCAGCCAGGAGCCCGCGATCTGCCAACACTCCCCGAACACAGGTACCGGCTTCGGCTCATCCCCGCGGTTTTGGGGGAGACAGAGCCCCCCAGCGGCGGGGCTGGCTGTGGTTTCACACGGCCTGGCTGCTCGCTCTGCAGACAGCGTGGGCTCCCAGGCAGGCACTGGCTTCCCCGGGCTGGACGGTCCATTGCAGAGCAATCCCCAGAGCGCCACACCTGGGTGCACAGCCTGGGGCACCGGAGGGGCAGCCCCGCTCCTGGGCCCCTGGGCCAGGGCTGGGCTGGGCGGGACGCGCAGGGCGGACAGGGAGAGCCCAAGCCTGGGTTTGCCGGCCACGTGTTTTCCCTGCGGAGGGAAACCCAGCGGCTGGTTAAACCAGCCCCAGCGATAAATTCAGCGGCTCCAACACGACCACCAGCCCCATCCTCCCCGCTGGGCTCCCCCTGCTATTAGCCAGCACCGGTCGTCTCTCTCCCCACGGTACATGGTGGAGCCTGCACCGAGTGCATCCTGCATCCCCAGCCCCCGTAGGATCCCTCCTCTTGCTGGAGGAGTAGGGAGCCGGGGGGATCGCTGAAGCTCCTGGCATTTAGTTTTATTTTTTACGCTATTTTGCTTCTGCAGAGAAAGCCCCAAAGAAAGGGATGGATTTATCCTGTAGCCTTTACATCTGGGTCCCCTTAAGCAGCGCCTGCCTGGCCCTGCTCGTTGCCCTGGTGATCACCATCACAGTGTGTCAAAGTAAGTGACTCCTCTCCATCCGGCTGGGCCAGATACTCCTTAGCTCCAGGGCCGGAGAGCAGGGTTTAAAATTTCAACATTGTCACTGATGGTGAATCCGCCATGACCCTTGGTAAATTGGTCCAGTGGTTCAAATGCCTCCCTTATTTCCAGACTGGATTTGTGTAGCTTCAACTTCCAGCCATTGGGGTCTGTATTTCTCTAAGTGGTGAGCTTCCCCCAGCAGCCGGGGCCATGAAAAGAATTTCCCCCAGAGATGGGGCCTGCTTCTTTGTGCTAAAATAAATGGTTCTCCCATATCTTGTGTCAAGTACAGCCCTGGTGCAACCTCAGTGGAGTTACGCCAAGGATGACTTTGGCTAAGTGGGCCGGATCCACCCTGGATGTAAATCTGCAGCGCTTCATTGAAGTCAGGGGAGCAATGCTCATTTGCACCAGGAGAGGATCTGGCCCAATATGTCTTATTACCCCAGAGTACGTTGGCAACAGAAATGGATTCCATGAAGAGGGCACAGTCAGAGAGGGTGATCTTTACTCAGAAGCTCCTCCTTCATTTTCAGGATCAGAGCTCAGTTACCTGGGTGTAAATTTGGTTGTGCTCTGCTGGCTGCCTCTTGCCTGTTGTAGAAATAATCGCTGCAAACAAATGTTCACGGGCTCTCCAGATCGGTATCGATCGCAAACAGTCACGTGCAGACAACGCTCCAGTTTGGAGTTTTGGTCCTGAACACAAACCGAAGGCTCAATCCTGCAGCCATGAATCACACAAGTGGCTCTTATTCGTGGGAGCAATTTCACTGACTTCAAGAGGACTGTGTGTTGGATAAGGGCTGCGTTGAATGCCTTGCTTAAGGGTTTCCCAAAAGAAAACTAAAAGATGCAGTGGCTGAACCAACCCTACAGCAAATATAAACTCAGCTCTAGCATGCAGAGGACGATTTTGGGTGGGAGGAATGCCGGTAATGTGTTGCTGCAGTGTCTTTTTTACCGAACAATGACTCGCTCGCTAATTCTTTCAACTTCATCTTCTTTCCTTTTCAAAGAAACCAGAAGACGAAGATGCAAATGTAAAAGGTTGGTAAACTTCCATTTGGGGGCATTTTCTCTTTTGTTCAGTGGCTCCTTGCGCAACGTGTTATAAAGTAAATTGACACCACAAGCCAAAAAGTCCACGTGTCGGCCCTCTCATCTGCACACAACACGAATTCTGAGGGTTTGTGTGTGTCATTAAGTCCGGAAAATCAGCCTTAAGGTTCTTGCTTTAATCCTTTCCCCTTTGTTATTATTATTTACCATTTAAAGACAGTGGCATCCAATATGGGGTAGGTGCTGTCCAGACGCACAGGAAGATAGTTTATGCCTCAAACAATTTGCAGACTGCACACTTTGTGAATATGAATTATAGTAGGCCCTTTCATTAGAGGATCACCCAATGTACCTACCAAATATTACAGGTCTACATCAAGGATAATAGGGGAAAGTAGAGTTCCTTGGTTTTTCCAACAGGCGTGCGGTCACATATTTAATGTCTGCAAAGTGCTGAGCCCACTGGCCCGGACCCCCAAAAATATTTCAGCATATGCATGACCCTATTGAAGACAGTGGGACTACACACCTGCTTAAAGCTGAGCTGTACTTAAATCCTTTTCTGGAGCGGGGCCAGAGAATTCAGCCCCTTGCAGGATCAAGCCCTAGTTGTGTAACAAAGGAAGTGCCATAATATATACACACAAGGGGGCAGGGTTAAAGTTGCTATGGAAACTTGAATCTTCTGAATTTTTGACATCTCAAATGTAAGTACAGTGACTAGACAGCAAATGTGAAAAATTGGGATGAGGTGTGTGTGTATGTGTGTGGGGGGGAATAGAAGCTGATATAAGAAAAAGACCCAAAAATCAGGACTGTCCTATAAAATCTGGTCACCCTAAGGTCCATTATCTTGCATTTTTCTGTTCCCAAAACTAATACTGGATGCAAAAGATGCAGTACCTGGCCCACTCTGTTGCGTTAACATAGAGTTCGGGGCTATTTTGGGATATAATTTCTTTCCCCCTTTTCCAGATAACTGCATGTTTCTTTATTCAAATAAATGATTGCATATTCAGATGACCACACTGTGAAATGTACCTGTTAACAGTAAATAAATACATAGAAATGACAACTAGCATTCAGGCTCCACCCAACAAGTTCTGTCTGCACAGACTTCATGGGTTCTCTCCATACACTAAAAGCTTGTAAGATCACGTTCTTATTTCCCATCTTCAAAGCTATTACTACCATTAAGTAAGACTTTGCAACATCACAGTGTTGACTGATGGGAAACTGAGACAGACAGGTTTAAGTATCTTTAAATGACGTGCCAAAGGCCCACAGAAAGTGGTTTAAACAGGAGCAAATCACACTTGTGTGAGCCTCATTTTACACTGCCCCAGTGAGTGCACACTAGCAATTTGCACTGGTGGAACTACATTGGTGCACAGATCCATATTATAGACAAGCCTGGGTACATCTATACTACCCGCTCGATCGGCGGGTAGTGTTCGATGTGTCGGGGATCGATTTATCGCATCTCATCTAGACGCGATAAATCAATTCCCCGAATGCGCTCCCTGTCAACTCCGGAACTCCATCTCAGCAAGAGGAGGAAGTGGAGTCAACGGGGAAGTGGTCGCGGTCGACTCGCCGCTGTGGGGACGGCCAGGTAAGTCGACCTAAGATACTGCGACTTCAGCTACCCGATTCATATAGCTGAAGTTGAGTATCTTAGGTCAACCGCCCCACAGTGTAGCTCAGCCCTTAGTATCAGCGTTGGGATTAGCATTTAGATGATCTGGACTTAATGAATGCGCAGTGTAGTATCTTCAAACCTCCAGAGCCTTTCTTTGGCAAATCCAATGTCTGTAAACAAATCCAAACTCACATTCCCACTTCAGGACCCACAAATGTCAGATTTTCAATTTCAGAACAAGCTATTTTTGACTTACCTAAATGAATAAACTAATTTGAGAAAAATTAACATCAGAAAAATGCTATCATTGCTATCATTGCTATCACAGCATTCTGACCACATCATAGTAGCTTTATACCGGAACCTTTGCTATAATTTGCTACACCGGAACCATTATATCTTTGCATATATCTTTGCAACACCGGAACCATTGCTATCATTGCTATCATTGCTAACATTGCTATCACAGCATTCTGACCACATCATAGTAGCTTTACACTGGAACCTTAAAAATATATGTCTCTATTATCTCACGCTATCTCCAGTATGAGATATTTGTTGCCTTGCTAAGTGCCATTCTAATCCATTGTGGAGTGTGTGTTACAGGCCCCCTCTGTGCTGTTCTACAGAGGAAGGGAGATGTTATGGTCAAGAGCTGAGCATATAAGAGATTTTTTTGAACTGGGGTGTGGGGGGAGAAATGGTTCGGTTTGAACCAAAACTGAATTTTTGCTGTTTTTTCTTTGCCAAATGAAACATTATTTTTATTTCAGGTCAAATAAAACATTTTGTTCAACAAGGGATTTTGGGGTTCCGTTTTGGATTTTTTGGGGGTGCCTTTACCCTTTCTTTTTCTAAAAATTAAATTTCAAAACAAAATGCCATTTTGAAACCAAAACTCCGCATATTTCGTTTTGAAACAGCTGAACCGATACACTTTTTCAACATTTTTGAAAATAAAATTCCAATTGTTTTTGGCTAAAACTATTCACCAACTTTGACCATAATTTACAAATAGTTTTGATGACCTGAAAAATGCTTTTTGTGGTGAAAACAAATTTCACTTTATTACAGCACCCTGTTAAAAAAGATTGATTCTTTAGTTCAAGCTATTTCAGCTCATGCTTTTAGCTCTGGATACCCCCCGGTTCAATCCCTGGTGTGTTGGCAAAGAGGTCATCATGCCATGATGTATCTTTTTGTTCTGTATTTGTACAGCACTCAGCAAATGGGGCCTTGATCCATTACTGGGGTTCCTAGGTGCTACCGTAATCTATATATATAAAAGTCAAGTGGTGTATGTATGTGTGTATGTATGTATGTATGTACGTATGACTGCGAACTCCTCCCGCACCGTTTGAGCCAGAGACTTGAAATTTGGTACAGTGAGGGGTCTTGGGGTCTAGATGCTGGTAAGGGTCGAAAAATTTTCGGATCTCACCTCTGACGCCCCCCAGGGGTGAAAGTCTTTCAGGGCCAATCACATCGGCTGGGCGGTTAGGTGGTGATGATGTCATAATACCCCTCTCCAACAGACACCTCACTCGCTCAGCTCACCCCTCCCTCCTCCAACGGAACCCCGGAGATCCCTCAGTTCTCTGCCCCTCCCCCCTCCCAACAGAACCCCGGAGATCCCTCAGTTCTCTGCCCCTCCCCCCTCCCAACGGAACCCCGGAGATCCCTCAGTTCTCTGCCCCTCCCCCCTCCCAACGGAACCCCGGAGATCCCTCAGTTCTCTGCCCCTCCAACCTCAACCCCGGACTCCATCAGCTCTGTGCCCCCCCCTCCACCTGCAAAGGTTCCCGGAATCCCTCGGCTCTGGGCCCCCTCCCCGCCCGCGAAGGATCTGAGTTGGGTTTGGTGGGACAGTAAGTGAGGTGGGGGTGTCGGGTTCGGTCAGGGGGTGAGGTGGGGGTGTTGGGTTTGCTTGGGGGGGTGAGGTGGGGGTGTCGGGTTTGGTCGGGGGGTAAGTGAGCCGGGGGGTGTCGGGGTTGGTCTGGGGGGGGGAAGGTGTCGGGGGGGGTGAGGGGTGAGGTTTGGGTGTTGGGTTTGGTCTGGGGGGGGGAAGGTGTTGGGGTGGGTGCCCAGACCAAACCCGACACCCCCCCCGGCTCACTTACCCCCCGACCAAACCCAACACCACCACCTCACCCCCCACCAACCGCAACACCCCCTGACCAACCCCAACACCCACACCTCACCCCTCACCCACCCCGACACCTTCCCACCCCCCCAAGCAAACCCGACACTGCCACCTCACCCACCCCGATACCTTCCCACCCCCCCAGACCAAACCCGACACCCCCTGGCTCACTTACCCCCCGACCGAACCTGACACCCCCACCTCACCCCCTCCCCCCACCAATTGCAACATCCCCAGACCAAACCTGACACCCCCCGGCTCACTTACCCCCCCGACCGAACCCGACACTCCCACCTCACCCCCCCAAGCAAACCCAACACCCCCACCTCACCCCCCCACCAACCGTAACACCCCCTGACCAACCCCAACACCCACACCTCACCCCTCACCCACCCCAACACCTTCCCACCCACCCCCAGACCAAACCCAACACCCTCCCGGCTCACTTACCCCCGACCGAACCCGAAACCCCTACCTCATCCCCCCAGGCAAACCTGACACCCCCACCTCAACCCCCCACCAACCGCAACACCCCCTGACCAACCGCAACACCCACACCTCACCCCTCACCCACCCCGACACCTTCCCACCCCCCCAGACCAAACCCAACACCCCCTGGCTCACTTACCCCCCGACCGAACCCGACACCCCCACCTCACCCCCCCACCAACCGCAACACCCCCTGACCAACCCCAACACCCACACCTCACCGCTCACCCACCCCGACACCTTCCCACCCCCCCAGACCAAACCCAACACCCCCCCCCCGGCTCATGGTGCACTGTGTAGCACACAGATTATTAAATACACTGTTCGGTCGGGGGGTGAGGTGGGGGTGTCGGGTTCGGTCGGGGGGTAAGGTGGGGGTGTTGGGTTTGCTTGGGGGGGGTCAGGTGGGGTTGTCGGGTTTGGTCGGGGGGTAAGTGAGCCGGGGGGTGTTGGGGTTGGTCAGGGGGGGTGGGAAGGTGTCGGGGTGGGTGAGGGGTGAGGGGTGGGTGTTGGGGTTGGTCAGGGGGTGTCAACTGTCTGCCCCCTCCCCACCTCCGACTGACCCGAGCAACGCCGGGCACTTATGCTAGTAAATAATAAAAATATTGCCTATTTGCCTACCCAAAACTCTCATTGAAATCCCTATGCTATGTTAATATGGAAAAAACCTAACAGCAGAACTATGGAGTGTAGAACCAAGAGCGTGAGATTCCAAGTGTCCCAGAAAACAGCTTTTCTGTGCATGCTAGAAAAATTATATTTTAATTACTTACCTTTCCATTATTTTAAAACTTTCCCCCAGAAAGCTCAGCAAAGCAATTATGCCTTAATGTGTCAAGTTCATCTGCTGAAATAGCATTTGTGCACAAAATGAAATCTTGGGGAAATGGAAACAAATATGTATATTTCCCCCCGTCTCCATTCAAAACAAGCAGAACGGATTGCACTCTGGGAATTTAACAAGTGGGAAATGGAGGCTGATTTCATGGCCTATCAGAGGCAGCAGTTGATATGTTGTGAGTGACCTTGAAAGTAAAGACAAATAGCTTCTTTAGATTTGGAAGGATTCGATTTTTATCAGTAAATGTCAGTAAACACTGACTTGACCACACACATGCAAACCAACAAAAATATATTTCCATCGATAACTGAAATTTACAAATAGGCAAAGTAAGAAAAACGTTGTTTAAGAATTATTAGAGTCAACATCCACTTATTTATTCTTTTGAATTAGGCTTATTATAAATGGACTAGCAAATAAACAGTAAAAACAGGTCTGACTGCTTGATTTAAGGCTATTTACTTTGTATATTTTGACATGTTGACAGATTGTGTTTTAATGGTTTATAAAGCTCTAATTTTTTGAATCTCAACATCTAATGCCATGAAATAATTGTCTGTCCCCCATAATTTCCCAAAATTGTGAAAATTTAAGTTGATTTAAATAGAAAAAAAGTCATAAAACCCATAAATTGTGCAACTGTGAACATATAAATTGATAAAAATCTAAAAAATTGCTTTAAAATAGACATTGACATTATCTTTCAAAATTATATATATAAAAAAATCAAATTCTGCCAAACCCTCTTTTGTTTGATACAAGACTTCTCTACAAAGTATACATTTCAATCTGTGGTTCTTAAATATTTTACATACTTTCTTAAGATCAGAAGCTTCCAAGGGACCACATGCCCTTTCCCCCTCCAAGTCCAGAAGCCACACATGCGTTGCAGAAACCAGGAATCTTAGCTATGTGAAAAAGTAATAGCAGGACAGTATAGCAAATAAACTCACTCAGAAACGGTGGGTATTGATAGCTTAGTTACTTCCCTCCTTTTTTCTTGTGTCTATTTCCTGTTCTCTGCGCAGGACTTTGCACTGGATTTCCCCCAGTTGCCTGCAGCCCCCACTGCCCGAATCAATCTAGCTCACTTTGCATTATAGTTCTCTTCTCTGAGTGCTTGTTACTTCTCCAAGTCTGGCAGAAAAATTTGATCATCCTTGTACGTCCTCCAAAAAACCCACAATCTAATTCTTGCCATTTTATAAAAAGTCTCATAATAATTAACGTTAAGGTGCTAGCTCCGTGAGTCATGTGATTATGTAAGAGTCTTGGCTTTCATTTAAAAAAAAGACTTTTCTAGCCCTCATGATTACAGAAAAATGACTGAAAACATAACCTGAGTGTATCTCAAAGGCTCAGAAACCAGAGGCAAATAAAAAGAATCCAAAATGAAGTATTTTTTTAAAAATCTCATGCTTTTAAAAGCAGTCTCATGATTACTGGGGGCCTGATTCATGATTTTTGATGTTTGGGATTGGCAATACCAAGTCACAAAGAACAATACGAAGCGGCTGTACGGGATCCAGACTGGGGACTGTTTTGTTGATCAAAAAGCCTTTCTAAGGTCCTGAAAGTTATGGTGCGGGCTACAGCAAGCAGAATGTGTCACTAGTTGACGACTGGCAGATGCTTCACCTGTGTGAAGTGTACCTGGAAGTACTCCATGGCCTAGAGCCTGAGAACCACTAGTTTAGATGGCCAGATGAACTGATCAATGCTGGTGGATCTTGCTTTTTTACAGGACTCATTTTCTTGTTCAATTCACATCCAAGTAAAGATTGTCTTTTCCTCTCTCTTTAGACCTCTGAACGGGAGCAATGGAAAACCCAGCATGCCAAACAGATACGTGTAACCTGACTGAGCCAGTTGCATTTGGATCTCCAAACGGGAGCTGTCACTGCATAAACAAAGCATACGTCCATTCCCATTGGATATTCTCACCCTCACTTTATTTTTTAAATTGTTCTTGTACTTTCGATTCTGTTCATTTTTAAAAGGCAAACTGTTCAAAAAGAGCATTGAGATAATGCGGGAAACCAGCCACTTCCTCCATCATTTCTATTGCTTGGATTTTAAAATGTAGCTCCCTCCAAAATTTTCTTGGTTGAATCTTTCAAGCTGGTTTCCAAATCATAAAAAAGCAAAATATGTCAAATGATGTAGCCCATAACGCTGGCAAAGTCTCCACTTACTGAAGTCTGTGGTGCAAACCCTGAGATTTGTTTTGTCCTTACTCAGATCTATACCAATTGACTTCAACAGCTAAGTAAAGACCAAGACACTCAGTCTGTTGGGAATTTTGCCTGCATAAAAACCAAGCAAAGGCTGCCATATTAACATGTGTGATCCTGCAGCCACTGAAGGCAGTGGTAAAGCTCTCATTCACTTCAGTGGTACAGGACTGAGGCCTTTGTGAAGACATTTTTATTTGGGATGCTGTCTACAATGAGGAAAGGAGATAAAAGCTATTTAATCTAATGAGCATCCCAATGCCAAGCTAAATGGGCATTAGCTCAGGACCTAGCCACCGCTAATGGGCACCTGCTTTTTAATTTTAAAATGGGGCAAAAAAACAGATACGTTTGAACAGTCACAGAGTTTATTATCAGCAACTGGCTAAAATCAATAAAACTGTAAAACTTTTAGAAGATATGATGCGGGGTTGAAAGGCCAAATGCTAAAAAGGGCTGTTATTTCTTTTACAGTCCCTAAAATGAAAGATTACAGGCTCCATCATTCTGCCCTTACCCAGGCAGACTCTCACTGACTTCAGTGGGAGTTTTGACTGATCAAGGTATGCAGGATTCATCCTATTTCTAGGCACCCACAAGTAAGTGGCAAAAGGGTAAATCTAACCCCACTCTCCCTTCCGCAAACCAGTGCTTTAGGCACAGAATGAAAGATCTTAGCTTTTTCAACTATGTAGTTGATGTAAATATTTTCTTGCTGTAATTGCCATAACGTTTTTCAATATTTCTGTTCCCAACAATCAGTATAAATACTGTGGAACAACTCAACTATATTTCTAAATGTTCTCACTAAAGTACATTTCCTTTTCTTCATTTTAGCCTCAGAAAAGCTAGAGAACTAAATAAAAATATAAATGACCTTTTTGCTGAGAGATTTGAATAAGAGAAGAAAGATGTTGCCGTGGTTAAAGATACAGGACTAGGCTTCAGAAGACCTGGGTTCAAATCCCAGCTCTACCACAGTCTGTCACCTTAATTGCTCTGTGCCTCGGTTTCCCACCTGCAAAATGTGGATAATAATACTGCTGTACCTTGCTGTCATGCTAAACCTGTAAATACTTTGGGGATAAAGGCCTTATAAGTCTGTAGATACAAGATGTTGACTAGTGAGAACGATCTCTTACTACATATTTATACTCAAATCATCTAGGCAAAATGTTCCCAACTATATTGGCATTACCACAGTAATACAATCCAAATCTTCTTCCAACATCCCAAGTGTCTCTCTTCTTAATCAATAGATCTGGTAATAAGTGTGACCCCAATTTCATAAAGTCCTTAAGCTTGTGCCTATCTTGAAACTTGTGAATAGTCCCATTCACTAGACCAAGAAATCCTTTTGTGACAAACGCTGAGATGCCATGTAATAATCTATGAATACTGAGATATAATAATGTTATGAACACTGTGTGTGACCTGTTCTGTAGAGGGAAGTTACAGTATAGTAGGGTGGATTATTGGAATTTCGTGAATGAATGTATCGGTCTGACTTAATGTGAGGATGTGAGAAGAGCAAACAGGAAAGCAACGAAATAGCTAGAGGCAGAAACCCTCCCAACAAACACAATGGCAAATGCATTCCTACAGGCCCTAGGTCAAAGTGACATAGCTGTTCTGCCAGTGCTATGAACTAGTAGATCAAAGGGCTATAAACAGTTAAGCCTCCTCAGGAGAAAGAGGAGGATCAATTGTCAGCATGTAAGACAGACCCAGACAGAGGTCTCTGGAGGAGTCTGAAAGATTAGGATCTTTCCCAAAATCCAGGGAAGGAGTAAGCCTTAGGGAAAGACAGGCTAGCATGTAGGTTGTTATTGTTTTAAGATTTATTTTCTCTGAAAGTCTTTTGTATTAAATAAAGAATACATTGCTTGACGAATGCTGCCTGGTCACTAGTTATCACAGTCATTGCTCCAGAGGGGATGGAACTGCAGGCATTGAGGGTAAATCAGACCTGCCACGGTAACCATGGTTCATCACGGGGGACTACAAAGTGGGAGAATCAAATGATTCTGTACCAAGAGAGGTGATGGCGTGAGGCCCAAGAGGGTGCATGTGAAGAGACCAGAAGGAGTCAGAGGTGCAGTTAGCTCAATAACTTGGACAACTTTGTTACACAATGCATAGCTAATCTGTGGAACTCTTTGCCATAAGATATTATTGAAGCCAGAGCACAGCAAGATTAAAAAAATAACTAATATATAGTTATATTGCAGTAGCACCTAGGGCTCCACTGTGTTAAATGCTCTACCTACACATCATAAGAGACAGTGCCTGCCCCAGAATGTATAGTCTACATATACAAAGGGTGGGAAGGGCAGTAGAGGAACAGAGAGGGGAAATTACTTGCTCAAAGTCACAGAGCAGGTCGGGGCAAAGCTGGGAGTAACCCCCAGATCTCGTTACACCCAATCCATTACCGTAGCTTCTGGACAATAGTGCCTCATTGAGTGTATCCGCAGTTACAGTAGACAGATTTTTGTTGTTGTTGTTAATGTTTGTTAAGAAGGGATCATTTACACTCATGCTACAGGGCATAAGCCAACGTCTAGCTTACTTGAGGTTCAGAAGAACCTTCCCCTTTGGGGAGATTATTTCAAAATTGTCCCTCAAAGCATTTCTTACAGCTTCCTCTGAAGCATCGGGCCACTGTCAAAGAGAGGATACTAGACTAGAAGGAACCCTAGCCTGATCCAGTAGGGCATCTCCTCGGTTCTGAAGAGAAGCCGTATTCTGGGTGGATACTTTCTCCTACGGAATAATGGGGGACTCAGAAATAGTTTCTGTACCTAAAAGTATATATCTAGGGTCTGTAAAACAGGCATTAAAAGCTCACTGCACTGGTCTCCGACTAAGAGCGTTGAGCTGTCGTAAACAGAACCACAGGAACTCTCACGAGCTGCAACTTTTAAAAAGAGTTTTGTCCTTTTCTTTCCCCCACACATCAGAACAAAGGCCGACGTGTGTTGCTCTACTCAGCAGTAGTATTTGTCATTTTAAAAACAATAAGCCATCCACTTTATGCAGTAACTGAAAGATCAGAGAACCCTTCCAGCTGTGACATCCCCTGAGAGCTGTGTGCTCAACGAGGCATTTTAATGACATTATGTTAACCGCACGAGTAAAGGACACATAGTTTGAGCTGGTTTTCAGAACCCTAAGAGAAGTTTGTGGCCTTTGTGTCTGTTTACACCTATTGCGTATTTACAGAGGCTTCCATGCCTGTCTCTAAAACTACAGGTAATCAGCATAGTCTAGTGACTGGGAAACCTGTCCTGGGAAATCCTACTCTCAGCCTTGCCACTGAGTTGTTTTCAAACCATAACTTCTCTGTGTCTTAGTTTCCGCTGTTGTAAAGACCCAGCCTTGTCAAGATCAAGGCTGGGTTGGATGGAAACTGCTGTGTAAATGAAAGTATTATAACCGCAGTGTGTTCTTGTGAGTGGTATGGTTAATGCCGAGTGCCACAAACTGTACTGTTGTCCAAACATCAAGCAAGTGAACATGCCTCCAGAGAAGGCCCTTTTTCTAGTGAAATCCCTAGGGTCCAGGGTGTTTGAGCACAGCAAGGCTTGGCCAAATTTACCCAGTCAAAGCTCTGTCCGAGTCCTTCCACAAGTGACATGTTGGAGCTGTGGAACCCACAGAAGTAGCCTCCCCTGCTCTCTCTGAGGAGCTTGGATTCTGAGGCCTCTTATCTCTGGGACTTCCTACAGGGCATCTTCTCCAGAAACCAACCCTTCCGGCTCTGCATGGAACCACCAAACTTCAGATCTGAGGCAGGTTTCAGAGCCGCGCCACTTGGGCCTGAAGAGCTTCACTTTTCAGAAGACCTCTTCAGCTCTGGAGTTGTTAAAGCTCCCTCACACCAGAAAGTTTTAGAGCCTTGCTTGGTGACTCTTTGGGAAACAGGCTGGGACACTGGGCAATTCTTTGCTGAAAAGCTTTTTCCTAACCAAGAGAGACATATCTTGTGCCCATCAGAGGATGGGAATTTGCTGGGAATGTGGTGCATCTCTTAAACCCATTGATGGTTTGATATTTCGCCAGATCCGCAATAATGACCAGATCCAAAAGGATCCTATAAACTTAACAACATATGAATTTTTTTTTTAAGTTTACAATTGAGTGAAACCCAGAACTAGCTCAAGGGCAGAGATTTCACACCATTTTCCCACATAGAGCAAGAGGAGGGAAAATTATCTAGATCACAGAGTTTGGCACAGAAAGAGGAACTGGGGGGTAGAGGAAATAGGTTAATTACAGCATCAACCCAGAGACGGTAGTGCATGAGGAACATACCTGCATTCTCAACCATAAGGCTTGAAAAGGTTCCATGGTCCAACAGCTAGGCAGCCAGGCCTACATTTTCTAAAGTGACTCATGGTTTTAGGTGCCCCAGTTCAGGGTACCCTGATGGAGCCTGATTGCCAGGAAGCACCGAACAATCTGCCTCTAAAAAGCAGGCCCAAAACACAGAGGCACCCAAAATCACTAGTCGCTTTTGAATATTTAGTCTACAAATACCTACTGTAGGGCTCTGGAAAGGCAGTGTCAGGAAAGAAAACTAATCCTTGTCTCATATCCACACTGGCTCCCTTAAACTCTACTCCCACTAGATTAGCGTCTGCAATGATCCCCGACCTGTACAGAAAGGTGCTGCAGGAATATGGCAAAACACGCTCTTTATGTATTTTATTGTCAGAGAGAGAGATCTTATATTATGCAGTTATTAACGTCTTTTAAATGAATGACCTGAAGAAGAGCTCTGTGGAGCTCAAAAGTTTGGCACTTTCACCAAGATAAGTTGGTCTAGTAAAAGATATTACCTCACCCACCTTGTCTCTCTCACATCCTTTAAAATAGCATTTTACATTTACAGTCCTTCAGAACTTCATTATATACCACAGCTACATGAGATGTATAAATAATATTAATCAGAACATAACCAAAACCAAATACTATTCCATTTTTAAGTAAGTCCCTGTACGCAACAGTGCATACTCAATAGATCTTTCAAATCAAATGGACTGATTCTTTCAAAATTCATGCATTAAACAAGATCTGTAGTTAGTTCTATTGCCTATAATCCAAAAGATTCAATATTGTGCTCTTCTATTACAGTGCAACACTTCTTGTTACATGTAAGTTATAGATACACTATGGAATCCTACAAAACAGGAAACCATAAAGACAAATACAATTATGAGCCATGAGAACAAATAATATATTTTGCTATTATTCACGTCTTGGGATATTGTATTATCACTTTTTAGAAAGAACCCCCTATTTCTTTCCAGAGGGAGTTCTGTTTCCAAACAGGTAGCACAAAATGGTCCCTTAAATTTAAGGATTAAAAAAACCCAGTGAAAATAAATGCATGTGTCTGTTTTAAACTATAAACAAGCCAGAGAGAGAACAATAGCCTCACCTCAGACATAGCTATGAGGTTTCACCTGTGGATGTTCACTAACCCCATACAAAAGGGAAGGGTCCGGTCCTTAAGTGAACTCCCATCTTAGAGTGGAGTCAGCAACTAGCTCATTGGAAAACAGTCCATTGTTACAACAATGTTCAGGTGCACATTACAGCCAATTCTAACTGGCAAAAACAGCCTGCAGGCCACTCACGTGGTATTTGAATGGGCTCTCCCTACATGAAGATAACAATGCTGATCCAGACTCATTGAAGTCCAGGGAAACCTTTCCATGGCCTTCAAAGAGTGTGGGGATTAGGTTTATAATGCTGTGTGTACGGCAAGTGCTGGGAATGTGAGGAAAATTCAGAATAATTTAACTTTGAGGCCCCCACCCAGCAATTGGATCCATGCAGCCGGACCATATGCCCATGTTAATCATGCTGCTTAATGTATCATTAGGTGGCACCCAGATAATACGGCGATGACTACAGTATACAAACCTATTTAGAATGGAATACTCTGTGGAGGCCCAGTGACTCCCTGAATTAATCTGCTGCCAGGATCACAGCCTATTTTATATATATATATAATATAGTAATTACTGTTTGAATTGAAGATTAACATAACATTCTTTATTATACGAACAAAGAAACAAAATAATAACCCTCCTATGTATTGTCTAAAAATACATTTTCAGTCCTACCTATTTTGCATATCTAGTTTAATCCCAACATCTATTTCAAGAAATGTTGCGACTATTCATATACTCTTCATGCTAAATCACCAAACTGCACTCTGCTGGCCAGAAGTTAAATAGCACCGTAAGTATTTTCTCAGGAGCATTTTCAAGTGCGTAGCACAGCTGTAGCTGCTGTAAAAAGAACAGCATTTGAGATCACACAGCCAAATGCAGCAATTGTTCCTTTTCTAGATACCAGCCCAAATCCAGATTATTTGGTCTGATGCCCAAAACGCATTCCCCTTCCTAGACTCCTTCCTAAAGATAAAGCTAAGTAACACACCACCTTTTAAAATACCCAGTCTTCACGGATACACTGATGAGCCCAGCAAAATCGCCATGATTTTTTATCTTTAAGAAGCCTCTTGTTACAGTACTTATGCAACATGCTCCCTCTCTCAAGGCTGCAGCTGACTGTTTCAGAGGGAAGGGAAGGATATTTAGCTCAAAACTCTCAGCATCCCTGACAGGAGAACCGTGTTTAACCTCCTGCACACACAGGCTTGCTGGGATACAATGAGACTGTGCAGTGCTAGGTTACAGGCAATTTCACTAATTATTTCACATTTACCATATTTTCTTGTTACATTGATTATAAAATTTAAGGCAAAGATGGTGACACTGTTGAAGGCTATGTTGCTACTTTTAAGAGAACAGAGAAATAGGGAGTATATATATATATATACACACACACACACACATACATATATATACACATACATACATATCTATATACACACACACACACACACATACATATATATATATATATATATATACACATACATACATATCTATATATACACACACACACATACATATATATATATATATATATATATATATATATATATATACACATACATACATATCTATATATACACATACATACATATCTATATATACACACACACATGTTGAGTTTGAACTTTACCCTGGCTTTGTGGCTCTGTCTGAACTTTTGATCAAAGCTCTGATCTGCGAACAGCTCCTGACACCCCCCCCTCCCCTTAAGTAGCCATCTCCCCTTTGTCTTTGGAATTTACATTTTAACCTGTTTTACCCAGTACAATCTTGATTGATTATGCATGACCATTATGACCTGTTAATCACTTTGTTTACTTCTGTGTATAAATATTGATGCTTACCCCTAATAAAGTTGCCACACTTACTCTGAAGCTTTTGAGCTAAGAATAGTGTGAGCCCGTTGATCAACGAATTGGTGTCTGTGTACTTGGTCTCTGACAGCTTGTGAGCCCTATACCAACTCCGCACAAACTCAGGTGTTGGAGAGGTGAGTAGGGACTTGCTATTTTACCTAACACACACACACACACACATATATATACACATACATACATACCTATATACACACACACACACATACCTATATATACACACACATACATACCTATATATACACACACATACATATCTATATATATAAAAGTCAAATGGTGTATGCGTGTGTGTATGAGTGCGTGTATGTACATTCCCTTACTCCTTCCACACCGTTTGAGCTAGAGACTTGAAATTTGGTACAGTTATAGGCTTTAGGGTCCTAATCAGGGTAAGAGTAAAAAAAAAAATCAAATCTCACCTCTGACGCCTCCTGGGGTGAAATTCTTTAAAGCCCATTCACATCAGCTGGGCAGCAGGTTAACACCTGCTGTTCTCGGTGACATAGTTATGATGTAATAATACCCCCCTCCAACGGCCCCCGCACTCGCTCAGCTCTCTGCCCCCTCCCCCCTCCAATAGCCCCTGCACTCGCTCAGCTCTCTCCCCCTCCCCCCTCCAACAGCTCCCCCACTCGCTCAGCTCTCTCCCCCTTCCCCCTCCAACAGCCCCCCCACTCGCTCAGCTCTCTCCCCCCCTCCAACGCCCCCCCCACTCGCTCAGCTCTCTCCCCCCTCAGGTAAGAATAGAAAAATTTTAAAATCTCCCCCCCACTCGCTCAGCTCTCTTCCCCCTCCCCCCAACGGACCCCGCACTCGCTCAGCTCTCTCCCCCCTCCCCCAGACCTGAGCAACGCCAGGTATTTGTGCTAGTATATATATATACATACATACATACACTGTTTACCAAAGAACATAGGATCAGTGCTACTTATAGATACATGCACACTGCCTATGTATGTGAGATTCTTAAATATCCACAGGAAAACAAACCAGTATATTCTGTGTTCTAGATTACTTAGTTCCACATCACCCCCCCTCCACCCTCAGCACTTCCTGCTGCACTGTCTCGCCCAGTCCAGCCCCATAGCATTACAATGGGGGGTGCTGGGATGAGGCAGATCAAGACAGCCGAGTCATGTTCTTTGCCCTCTGTCCCCATGGAGAATCCCCAGACTAAATTACTCGGACCGAGGCTGCATTATCTTTTCCACAGAGCTCCTAGCTGGGGATCCTGAGTGTAGCCATGGCCAGAAAGGTCCTGGCAGTGGGGCTTCGGTGAAGTGGTATTTCCAGAAAGGATGACAGGAACCAAGACTATTGTGGTGGCACAGGACCCCTAGGGAACAGAGCTTCTGACCTTTCCCATGGTAGGTGGGGCTAGAACATCTGCTTCTGTCCGTGGTGCAACACAAGGAAGAAAGCTTGGATCAGCATGGAGGAATCTCTGAACGGGATTCTCACAGAAATTCCCTCCCTTAGAGCCCTCTCCTCAGGCCTTACAGCAGGTGGAGATAATCTGGGTCCTGGGTTTATACAGTAACATTTTATCACCATTAGAATGGGAGTAGCCCACAGTGAATGCCAGGAAAAATGAGGGAGCTGGAAGAATGCTCTGGCTTCCCTATCTGACTTTACTGTACAGCTCTTCTACGGTAGTTAATTGCTCTGTGGAGCATTTACATCATATGGTGTTGTCTCTCTTATGTCCAGCCGCTATGTTACATCAAAGACTGCTGTAAACTCATTAAATGCTCCCACCATTTTTCCATGTAAGCTCTTTCTGGGTTTGCTGTAAGGGACATTATTGCAATGGCACGTGGGAGGAGCCATCACAAACAGGAAGGAAGATGTCTTATGAGCCTTCCCAGTATTTAAATATGGTTCATGGTATGAAAGTGCTTGAGAACCCCTATCCCACTGCTTTAAAACAATGGATATTTGTTAAAAAAACAAACATTGCATCATCTCTGGGTGTGGGGTGTGTGTGTGTAAAAACTGCAAATAATTCCTGTTAAAGCAAATGTAGATTGCTTTTCCCAGGAACAGGAGTATAAATGACTTACGGTAGTACATATAATGCAAAAGCAGGGTATGATGAAAATAGTAAAGCTAGTGTTTTAATTATTTCTACTGAAATATATTTACAGACATGTATTACATAAAAGACAAAGCATGAAGGTGTGATATAGATATTCAGGTGGCTTGGCTGAATGACTCAGACCTGCCTCACATTCAGTGAGGATGAGGGAAGATGAATGAAGTCTATGGTTTCATACTGCAAGGTTGTGACTTTGGCCTAGGCTTTTCCCTTCTTCCTGCACAAACTGTGCACCTTCTAACTCCCTGGGTGACAGAATGAACAGGACACAACTGCTCCACAGGGACTGGACTCACACGGGCTAGCATTCCCAGAGTCCCAAGCAGGAAGAAGCTTGTTCACAGTAAAACAACCGGTTGAGAAATACTCAAGAGGCAAGGGCGTGTAAGAAAATAAGAATGGTCATATTCGGGGCCCTAAAAACGCGTCACGGGCCATGAAATCTGGTCTTTTGTGTACTTTTATCCTATACACTACAGATTTCACCAGCATTTCTCAAACTGGGGGTCCTGACCCAAAAGGGGGTTCACAGGGTTATTGTAGAGGGGGTTGCTGTATTGCTACCCTTCTGCACTGCCTTCAGAGCTGGGCCCTCAGCCAGCAGCCACCACTCTCCAGCCGCCCAGCTCTGAAGGCAGCAGCAAAGGGTGGCAATATTGTACCAGGCCATCCTTACTTCTGTGGTGCTGCCGACAGTGGCTCTGCCTTCAGAGCTGGGCTCCCAGCCAGCAGCCACCACTCTCCAGCCACCCAGCTCTGAAGGCAGCACTGCCCCCAGCAGCAGAGTAGAAACACGAGTGACAATGCTGTGACCCCCATGCAGTAGCCTTGCTACTCCCCCACAGCTCCCTTTTGAGTCAGGACCCTACAGTTACAACACCTGAAAATATCTGAAATCATGAAATTTATGATTTTTAAAATCCTATGACCGGGAAATTGACTGTGAATTTGGTAGGGCCCTAGTCACACTTGCTTAGACCAATGATCCATTTAGCCCAGGATCCTGTCTTCCAACAGTGGCCAGTGCCAGAAGGGATTCAGAAGGAACTAATAGAACAGGGCAACTATCAAGTGATCCATCCTGCTATCCAGTCCCAGCTTCTAGAAGTCAGAAGTTTAGGGACACCCAAAGCATGGGATTGCATCTCTGACCATCCCTAACAGCCATTTATGGACCTATCCCTCATGAATTTATCCAATTCCTTTTTTAACCCAGTTATACTTTTAGCCTGCACAACATCCCCTTGCAATGAATTCCACAGGTTGACTGCATTGTGTGAAGTGCTTCCTTATGTTAACTTTAAATCTCCTATTAATTTAATTGGGTGACCCCTGATTCTTGTGAAAGGTATTATCTCTTTTCTTAGATGAACCATTCCAGTCTCTTTAATTTCTCCTCAGATGGAAGCTGTTCCATCCCCCTAATCATTTTTGTTGCCCTTCTCCTCACCTTTTCCCGTTCTAATGTCTCTTTTATGAGATGGGGCGACCAGAACTGCACGGAGTATTCAAGGGGTGGACGTACCATGGATTTATATAGTGGCATTTTGATATTTTCTGTCTCATTATCTATTCCTTTCCTAATGGTTCTTAACATTGGTAGCTTTTGTGCCTGCTGCTGCACCTTGAGCAGATGTTTTCAGAGAACTATCCACGATGATGCCATGATCTTTTTCTTGAGTGGTAACTGCTCATGTAGACCCCGTCATTTTGTATGGAGAGTTGGGATTATGTTTTCCAATGTGCATTACTTTGCACTTAAAAAGCCCAAATGCCCTGACAAGGAACAGCTCCACTCAGGCATCATCAGTTTTATCAGACTCCAGCTAGGAGACCCTAATCAGGGCACTGATACCGGAAAGCATCACCGCAAGATAAAGAGGGCCCACACATGTAGCCAGAAAGGGGTTTGGTTGGTGTTGGTGTTCCCACTGCTTTCAACCTCATAAAACACACGCAGTGGGGGAAAAGCAGCAGGCAGGCTCAAAGCTAGTCCAACATTGAAGAAGCCACAGGGATTCCATATATGGGAAAAGCAGCAAGCAGAGCACTACCCAGGCCCAGATGCTTGGTCCTGCTCTGCTTTCTTTGTGCCACTTGGACAATGCAGAGGAAATAGAACTGACCCACAGGGTCCCAGCTAGGGAAATCCTGGAGGAAGGGCTAGTGGGCCTAGAGGCAGCATAGCTAGCTCCTGCATTGCCAACAGCAACAGTACAGGAGGCATAGCCAGCACGCATTACGCTCCAGCTCTCCTCAGGTGATGGACAGTCTTTTTAGGGACTATCAGGCCAGGATGGAGCCACTAGAGAACAAAACCCCTATCTCTACCCCCAGGCCTGAGCATATTTTGATTACACAGGGGAATCTGGGACAAAGTTTCTACCTACTTAATACAAATGGCACCATTTGTGTGTTATGAACAATTCTGTGTTTAGGACACCACAGAAATTAGCTTTTGTTTATGGTGATCCCTCTGCACCAGCATTATAGATAGCACTAAAGGTTACAAAGTAGAAAGATACAATAACATGTTTTAAAATTACATTTACATCATTTCTCTTTACAATACACATGCTATTTGCTGAAATGCCAAATAAAGCAATTCCACGCAAGAGAAAGGTTAAAAGGAATTTCACCAAGACTAAAAACCTACATTAAAAATAATATCCTCACCCGTTTATTGTTGATTTCACCACTCAGCCTCATTTTTTTAACTCAGTATGAATACAATTTAATTGCGGAAAAAGTCACACACACACAGCTCTATTTTTTCCACACACATACTGAACACATATTCAAAGTTTAATGTGTGTCTTGGTTTGCTTCTCTTGTCTCACTCAAAGAGTCCATTCCCACTGAGCCCAAGTCCATCTCTTAAATCAGACGAAACAGGGATGCAAAAATGTAGATTTCTCAGTGATGTTCTTCTCTGTCGTGCATTGTACTAGTGCATTCAACCATGGTGTCAAAATCCAATTAGATAAGCGGGGGGTGGGGGATTATTACACAATACAGAAATATATATTTTACATGTATCTTAACATGCCATATGGCTGCTTGCCCTACTATAGTACAGTGCAATAAATACAAATATATTCACACTAGAAAAGGTTTAACTGCCATGATCTACATCTGGTTTCTGAGTACAAATTCACCTAGTCAACAATATAACAAATTGAGCAGGGAAAAGTGGCACTGGCAGTAATATAGTCTAGTACGAAATGCAAGGCTAGAAGCAAAGTGTTTTCAAGCTACAGAAAATTTGCTAGCTTCTAATATGAGGACATAGAACCCAATCCTGCGCGGTGCAGAATTGTGATCAGTAGATTGCATCAGAACATGGGTGGTTGGTTTTTTTCCAATTTAACAATGAATACTCTGACAGTTTATTTGGCTTTGCTAACTGTTTATAAATAACACACTATGTCTATTAAACTATACAGCAACATGACATTTATAGCCTAATCCTGAATACAAAGTTCAAAGAACATGACTAAAAAGGCCAAAGAGCAAGTGTCATTGACTAAAAGCATTTCCACTTAGAACTCCATTTTATTGAATATTCTGTTACACAAACATTTCTTGATCACGAAAGCAAAAGGAATAGGATTCCCTATTCCACTCCATTCCAGTAGTAATTTATCCATACACCACTTTTATAAATTAGTGATGGAATTGAACAGTTAGCCCCTCAGGGCTATATATTTATATATTTCATATATATATATGCACATTTACTTTGAGTTCTATGTAAAAACTGAAAAAATGTTTGAAAGAAAACTCAGAATATGTCACAGCTTTTTTTTTCCCAGGAAAAAAAATTAGTTTTATAACACTATTCAATTATCAAACTTTTTCGGAAGTATTTACTTTGAATTATGTACACATTACTGGAAATAAAACTTTTTCCACAAACATTCCCTAGGGTGACAGTTATCGACAGGATGACAGAAGAATAGCAGGATGAATATTAAACATATTTAGGGGAGAAGAGGGAGGAGGTGATTGGTTTATGGTTTAAAAAGTCACCATATAATTAAGTACAAAAACCTGCATTGAATGACAACTGCTGGTGTAGTAACCTGATCAGATATGGAGACCAAGAGTACAGTAAAGCTCTATGGTAATATTATTTCTGTAGCATTTCCACTCTGTATGTATATACTAACTGTTGGCAAAGTTTCTGTAGCATTAGCTTATACAAACACAGGAGTCCTCAGTCTGCTGCATAAAATGGAACAAGTGTTTTTAATTCTTCAGAAACGCACCCGTAATTCAGAGTGTCACTTACAAACTGCATATTGAATCATTTCTTCAGAAAAATATCTGTTTGGCATCTCCAGGACTCTGTTCCATTGGACAATAGGGGCATTTTAATCTAGAGACAAAGACAACGTGTTAGGATTGTTCTCATACGATAGCCTGCAGTGGTGCAGCAACTGCATTTTCTGGACATCAATTTGTTTTGACATGTTGAAATAACAGAGCACTAGGCATTTACATTCACTATTATTTATATTATAATAGCACCTAGTCCTCAATTAAATTTGATAGGGTAGGCAGGAAAAGGAGACTAGCTGGCCCTTTCTGCATAATGCTTTCCTCAGCTCCACCGAACAGATCCCTTAGCCATGAAAGGGACCCTAACCAGAGTTAGAATAATTGTTTTAAAGATGTAGTTGCTACTTACCTTATTATTCATACCTAGATTATTAAAAAATGAAGAAGTTAGATTTTAAAATTCACCCTTTATTCTGTGTGGTTGCTTGCTGCATTCTGCTCAGTTTGGACTACGAAATTAGACCGGTCACTTTACAGTTAACATCTAGAAAGATTCACCGACTGCCTCTCATGCACTAACACAACGCTATTATGCTGGGGTTTCAAACCCAGCAGTGAATATAAAAACACGTCAAAAATTTTCATTTGAAAAAACCCAGCAACATGTTCTATTTGGGGTCTAAATTAAGTTTATAGTGTATTTATATTGTGCAGCTCTTTTTGCTTTACCAATGCAGTGTGTCCTAACGTGGAATTACCAATAGTCGTCCAGGTTCCCTTCCTAAAAAGTACTTTCCTTATTTCCCACATTCCTTCCCCTCCCCTCCACATTTAAGTAGCTAACGAATAACATGAAATCGCCTTTGCAGAAAGATTCATCTACTCAAAGTTATTTGATTACCCTAGTTTCCTCCAAGGATCTCCCCCCCGCACCTCCCCTTTAAAAAAAATTGTTTGGTGTGTGATTAACCTTGCTCGCAACAGAAAATAAACACAATGTATAGAAAACCTGAGCCTTTGTGCAGCAATAATTAATTGGTTCTTATAGTTTCTGTAAAATGGAAGACTAATTGTTTGAAGTGATGTAATCCTATCTATTGAGATTCTTATATTAGGTCCTTCATTGTCATATAAGAGTACAATGTACAGCCAACTCACATTGTTATTGTTCTAGTGCACCGACCATGCTATCCTGCTTTGAAGTCAATCATCCGAATTTCAACTACCGTATTTTTCGTCTTATAGGACGCTCCGGCCTATAAGACGCCCCCTCGTTTTTTAATAAAAAATCCGGAGGAAAAAAAAAGAAAAAGCGCCTCGCTCTCCCGTCCCCGCCGCGCGGGCGGGCTGCCGAGGTTCCCCCCTCCCCGCCGCGGGCGGGCTGCCGGGAGCGCGCCCGCGGCGGGGAGGGGGGAACCGGGACGCTCCCGGCAGCCCGCCCGCGCGGCGGGGACGGGAGAGCGAGGCGCTTTTTTTTTTTTTTTTTTTTTTTTTGCATTCGCCCTATAAGACGCACCAACTTTTCCCCCCCCGTTTTGGGGAAGAAAAAGTGCGTCTTATAGGGCGAAAAATACGGTAGCTTCCACCCATTCTGCGTTTCTGGAGACTTCTCCCACCCCACACTCGCTATTTTAACCTTAAAGTTGGTCACTGCTCACACTTTGCTAAAAGGGAAAGAATGAGACTTACTTGCTGCCATTAAACATTTTATTCAGAGCGTCTCTTGATATAATATGCCCACAGACAAGTTTCATAGGTGGATTATTATCTGTTGTTTGCTGACGAAGAATAGGACAGGCAAATATTGAGTGATACCAGCACTTTTTACCAAGGTCCACTTCAATCTGGGTAAAAGAATACAATAATTAAAATCACCATGTATCTTGTGTAACTGCAATTTCCAGCAGACAGTCATCCCTACTCTATCCACTGCCATTACACACATTTCAGCACTTTAAGTATGCCAGAATCACTTGTGCTGATGAGTGGGAAGCCTTCAGCCAGAAATATCTCAGAGTGATCTTAAATTAAACTGTTTTTTGTTTTTTTCAAAGGAGACCATAGTACCTCACTTGTAGGTTGTAGCGGGGTGATACCCGCTCCCTGCCGGCCAGGGCTGGAATAGCCCTGGAAAGAGGGTTTGTAGCTGGCTGAGCCTGCTAGCAGGCTTAAGTGGAAAGCAGGCTCAGTTGTGTGGCCACGCTCCAAACATTCCAGGCTGTATAAAAGCCTGGGAGGCAGGAGTTAGGAAGAGAGAGAAAGGGAGAGTGAGTGGACTCAGAGGTCAGTCTACTCTGTAGGCAGCAGGAGACAGGGCCTGGCTGCAAAGTACCCGGACTGGGACAGGGCATGGGTGAGGCAGCTGGGAGCCTGGGAGCCTGAGCTCTAGGGAGAGGGCCCCAGCTTGCTGAGCCTAGGGAAGGCCCGCCCCACGGGGTACTGGGGATTGCAAGGGGGCAGTCTCCTCTGCAAGCAGAGGGAGACAAGGCCTGGCTGCAGGGAGCCTTTATCAAAGTACCTGGACTGGGACAGGGCGAGGGCAAGGCAGCTGGGAGCCAGGGAGCCTAAGCTCTAGTGAGAGGGCCCCAGCTTGCTGAGCCTAGGGAAGGCCCGACCCACGGGGTACTGGGGGTTGCAAGGGGGCGGCCCCTGGGCTGATAAGAGGAGCAGGCCAACCCCTTCTTGCCGGTGATGAGTAGCCATGAGACTGCAGTCAGCCTCAGAGAGACTGAGGCAGTGGTGACTGGCAGTGGCCGTATCTGAGGCAAGTTGGGGATAGTGGGTGTTGGGTTCCCCAGGGAGGGGAGACCCTGAGACAAGGAGGGTACTGCAAGGGTGCGGCACCCTCAGCAAGGGGTTCTGGGGTCCAGGAGGGACACGGGGCCGGTGTGGAGAAGCGGAGGTCGGCCGGCAGAGGGCGCTCCTGGGTCAACAAGAGCTAATTCCCAGACGACCAGACGGGGGCGCCGCCGGGTGAGTGACCGACGCCCTTACATAGGTACACATAGAACAAACCAGCACTGGCAGAGAAATGGACCTGATGATTCCACGGGACCTATCTGTTCTAGGCAGAGATTTCCAAAGCTGGTTAAGGGATTTGATGACTAATTTCCATTAGAAATTAACTAGAACCGATTATCCACATTCCTAAAGTGCTTTTAAAACTCCCACTACTAACACATACACGATTCACATCAAAAGTCATGTAATGTCTTGGAATCACTTGTGTCAGAGGCCAATGCAGAAGATACAAGTCCAAACAAAAATTCCTCCGCCACTCCTCAGGAAGGAGGGTTGTATGATTTCAGGAAGAGACAAGAGAGAAAAATGTGTCTCAGTGGTTTAGGCAAAGGACTGGGGATTAGGAACTCCCAACTTCTAATCCTGGCTTTGACACTGGTGGTTCTGAATGAGGCCTTTAACCTTGATATTACTTAACCCCTCAGGATCCTTGTATGTAAAATAACAACGCTTTCCATACCTTCGGCACTTCACAGGGGCATTTGTGAAATGTTTAGAAATATGGAAGAGGCTATATAAGTACTATTAACTAATCCACATCTGCTGGATGATCCTTTGCTAAACCATTTCCTTTCCAGTCATTCTTTCGGGGCTCCAGTGCATGAACTGGTCCCCCACCTCACACCAAATTCCATAGTCATAATTATAAAAAACAATCCTGGACTGACCCCCACAGACACACTGGTGCCACACATGCATCTTCATCGTAACCACAGTCAAGAATGTCAAGTCTGCTGCTGCTCAGCTCAACCCCTGAAAAGTTTTCTCCTTCTCAGAGCAGGAACAGAGAATCTTGAACAATTTCATGGACATGGTCACACAGATTTTGCTATGAACAAGCTCCTCCAGAAGTGGATCTATGAGTCCCAATTCAATCCACCAATCATGCAACGAAGCCATTCCTGGTCATTTTAAGCCTACCTAGTGTTGTAGCAAAACTCCAGCAAGCTGTGGATGGAGCTCAGGCCTGGCTGAACAATGCTAATATAACAATCTGATTTTTTTCCTCCACATTTTTATGGCAGCATACACTCCTGGCTGTTTTAGAGCTATACCATTCACAATGACTTTTGGGGTGACAGAAAATCCACACACACTTTCAGTATAAGAGAAACTCAAAAGGCTTGCTCACTGCCCCAATCCTGGTCTGTCTGCAAGTACACAACATACTCACCGGCAATTCATCTTTCTGGTTCCAAACTCCAGTACACTGTCTTTGTTCGATCACAGCTTTGATATTAATTAAAGCTGGCAATGCTACACAACCTGCTGAAAAACTGCAGAATGCACAGAAATATTAGCACAGGATGTTGTTTTAAAATAAATATTTCTTATAGCTCTACTTCATTAGTAAGTTACTGGGGACAAAAGACTGTCATATTTCCTCAGTCCGTTCTTGCCTTCTGTATTACTAACTGACAAGCAAGAATGTAGGGTGCTGGAATTCTGGGTTCTGTTGTGTACAACAAGCTGAAGGGGAACAATTTGAGAGGAGCACAACAATAATCTGATTTACTCTACCATTTGTTTTGGTACCCACTGTCCAAGAGAAAAAGGGGATTGGAAACCGCACAGCTTTACATGTGGGCAAGAGACAGTTACATAACTAGCATGGCCAAAATGTGACCTGAATACAGCCTAAGGAGTTGTACGTATATGGACCACAATCAGACCTTTAATAGTGTGTTAGTGTAACTTCAAGAGACTACAGATCTCACTACCTATGGTCCCTGGGATTAAGATGGAGGAGTCTCCACAGAATGGAGTTGAGGAAGGTAATGCAACCTGCTCTGTTTAAGTTGCAAATGTGGCCTTCAGCTGGGCTATGATTGGGTGCTACACAGAGTTTGTTCAAGGAGCTTCCGGTTACCCAAGTATATTCTATTCCTTTGCAGTACTCCACGAGGTGCCTACAATAAGCGTGGAAATGATTTTTGGCAAATTAACAGGAAAGTGAGAATACTTCCCCTCCCCTGCAACAAATTAACTGGGGTCAGGAAGGGGAACCAAGAGTTCTAATCCCAGCTCTGCTACTGATGTGCTATGTTGCTTTGGCAAAGTCACATCATTATTTGTTCCAGTTTTATCATCTGTGAAAATAATACTTGCTCCTTCACAGAAGTTTAGTTAATAAAGTGCTTTTAGAACGATGCCTCTGGCAGGGTCATCTGCGGGAACTGCACCTGGAACCTCTGGAACTAAAAGCATGAGCCTGTGGTATCAAAGATGGGGTGGGAAAACCCTTTGGCCTGAGGGCCACATCTAGGCAGGGAAATTGCATGCGGGGCCATGAATGTAGGACTAGGGCAGAGGTTTGGGGTGCAATGTACAGAAATGGGATCAGGGCAAGGGGTTGAGGTGCAGGAGAGGGCTCAGGGCAGGGGGTCAGGGAGCAGGAGGGGTGTGGGATGTGGCAGGGGGCTCAGGACAGGGGATTGGAGTGCGGGATGCAGGAGGGGTTTGCTTGAGCGGCTCCAGGATGGCAGTGGCACGCAGTGGGGCTAAAACAGGCTCCCTGCCTGCCCTGGCCCCCCAATTGCTCCCCGAAGTGGCTGGCACCACATTCCTATAGTGACTAGGGAGGGGGGAGGAAGAGGACTCTGCATACTGCCCTCGCATGCGGGTACCTCCCCCGAAGCTCCCATTGGCCGTGATTCCCCGTTCCCGGCCAATGGGAACTGCGGCGGAGGGTGTGGGGTGTGGCCTGCAGGTGAGGGCAGTGCACAGAGCCCTCTGCTCATCTCCTTCCCCCCACTCCCACCCCAGAGCTGCAAGGATGTGGTGCCGTCCGCTTCTGGGAGAAGCGTGGGGCCAGGGAAGGGAGCCTGCCTTTGCTCTGCTGCACCACAGGGGTGACAATCCCATGGGCTGAATCCAAAGTCCTGATGGGACCACAGTTTGCCCACCCTGATCTAAGCTAAAGAATCAGTTCCCCTACCTCAGACACAGTAATCAATTCAAACCGTTATCTGTGCTCTAGCCAGTAGGGGGAGACCAATAGCTACAGCATTAGCCTACATTACACTTGGAAGTTTTATATTCTTCAGCAACAAAAGCACCACCTCATTTAGGGATGCCAGAGAGCCTTCTGAAGAGTAACAGAACTAAAATAAATTGATTTAGTACATGACAATTTATTGGGATTGCAGTCGCGCTTAAAGGGCTCGATTCAAAGCCCACTGAAGCCAGTGAGAGTCTTTCCACTGACTTCAATGGTTTTGGAGCAGGCCCCAAGGGCCCAAATAAGATTGGATCCTCGTTGTAAGTCACTGAACAGCCATAAAAAGAGAAATGGCCCCGCACCAAAATTTTAAGAAATAAAATTCTGTAGGCAGGCTTTTATTTCAAACGGAGTTAATTTTTACAGTATTTGCTACATACGTGCAGTATCTTTTAGAGCAGTCTTGTTTATGCCATGAATGTCAATAACACATACACAATAACAACATCACAGCTCAACTGATTTCACTTTGGGTCCAAAACGGCTCTCTAATCAACACAAGTATCAATAAAAGGGAGGCGAATTTTCCACCTCAGTGGTAGCAACTCATACACTTGTACTGATAATGAACTGTGAACGTTACTCAGTCAATGCACGGGCCATTAAAATGTCAGTGAGTGACTCTTAATTCGCTGGATATTGTTCTGGGAGGAAAAAAGATGGTCTAAAAATCTATTATAGGGACACAAATTCCTTAGAGCTCATTTTTACATCCACAAACTGAAATTAATCAATAAACGCTGCTACAGAAGGATGTAGATCCAGGCGTAGTTTTCCTTTCCATTCTGCTGCTCCTTTCCAATGCATGACCTTGGCTCCAAAAGAAATGGGTCCACCGAAAATCATTTAATACCATTACTTGGCAGATATTAATGAAATGTCTGTGAAATGCTGCTGTAGCGACTTTGTACCTCTTTAAAAGTGGCCAACTAAGCAGGAATGTAACTAACAGTCACAAGCAAGAAGAAATTCATCCTATAGCCAAGGAAAAAATAGTGGCACTTCCATAGGATTTAGTCCACTGAAAGACAAAACCCATCGCTCATTTCTCATCTACCCTCTAAAAGGAAAGTCAGGAACAGTGTATTTGGGGAATATACAGCTCAAAGTCCAAGTGGTGGTTAATTCTTCACTATCTGGGTACGGGATGGTTTACGATTTGACTGCTGTAGGCCACTATACTTGTAAAGAAAAATTAGATGTCTGTATTTTCAGTTAAACACAATGTTGATATTCACCACAGAGCTCGGAAACATCAGTTCCCATTACAGCACAAGATTTAATCTTTCCAAATTCATCTGACCCACATTCATCTGATGAAGTGGGTCTTTGCCTACAAAAGCATATGCTCCTAAACATCTGGTAGTCTTTAAGGTGCTACAAGACTCTTTGTCGCTTTTGCATATCCAGACTTACACGGCTATCCCTCTGATACTAATTCCCATGAGTGGATTGTAAATTTTTCATGCTGAAATCACATTCTAGCATATTTAGAAACAGAACTTCAACACGGAACCAATGCAAAATGAGAAAATTGAATTAAAGATAACAATATTGACTAAAAGTTTTAGCAAGCAGATAACTGATTCGGGTTTTTTCATTTTTAAGTGTCACGTTGTGGTACCAATTTTCACACACTTATCCTAAGATCAAAAGGGCTGGTTGCCGCCTCATCTTTAATATGGACGTGTAACCTACAACAGCTTAAGAATCCCAGCACACAACATTCCATTTTGAGCTGAATAGGCAGCCATTTGGCCATAATGCATGCTGGGATCCGTAGTCTTACAACTGGCTCTATTTAATGCACGTTAGGCAAGTTTCTTGCACTCCTGTAAGTTAGTACTGTAGCCCGCAGCTGGGAAAAGGTTAGGCACTCTGGCCTTCAAAACATTTTGGGGGGGAGATAACGTACCTAACACTCAGAGGTGACTCAACAGAAAGACCCAGGAGAGCACAGGCGTCCCTTGTAAAGATGTCACAGATGTCTGCCCACTGGTTTGCATCTAGTAGATGAACGTACGGAGAGTTCTCTATACCCTGTCTCAAGTACACGAGGCTTCCCATCAAAACCTGAATATCTGTGAAGGACAAAAAATCTTTAGCTATTACATTTTATACTGCTTTATGCTATAATGGGAAGATTATTCTAAGCTTTTCCCCTTTACACATGAAAAAAACTTTATTTTAATGTATACCAAGTCAACGATTATCAGTTGTGTTACAAGAGATTCAGAAATATACACACACTTCAGTACCAAAGATGGCTATTACAGCATGGAATAGACATCTTTCTGTAACCAGAACAGCCCCGTAGTGCTATGGAATAGACTGAATTATTTTTGCATTTCTGCTATCACCTGCAGTCTGCTCCTACCAACCTGCTTTTACCAGGTCTACTTGCAATGTGCCAAATGTCTGAGCAGCTTTCAGATGTCACACTCTGCTTATTCAGAAAGGCTATTACTAAATATATTACTTTTCCCCTACCAACAGGTGGTCGGACCCTGGATGAGGTTGGAGCACAAATTATTAGTCCAAGGTCCACGACTACAGACAGCTTTAAGATCAGATGTCTCACAAATTACTCAGCCAAATGATGCCGGAGCTGGAATTCCACTCTTCAACAGGATACGAATCTATCTCTGATTCTGGCATAGCGGAAACACTGGGGTCATGACACCTGGATTTATAGAAATATACTCTTCTTTTTTAAGATCATTTGTTGAGATTTTTACAATGTCTTCATAGTAACTTCTCTCCCTACCCATACAGCTGCACTCATGTTAATAGGGCAATCTCTAACCAGCGCTACCGAGGCAACGACATTCCAGCTTCCCACACTTAACCACACTGGCTAATACTACTGAGGTCTGTTGAACCAGGTATCTGTGTAGAGCTGGACAGCACACTGAAAAAACACACATACCTGCACCACTAACAACAAGATAAACAGAGTATACAATGTTATGGAATTAAGTTTTTATTGGCTCTTATTTGGGATGGCATGTTTAAAACACCCATGGCTTCCCAGCTCGTCAAGAGATCAAGTCACCTGAATCTCACGACAAAAAAAACCCTTATACTGTCACATACAGACATCTGCCCAAACAGTATTTATGTGTGGTTTTGTATACTTTACCCTGGCAATATATCTATATTAGAGGAGACCTAAATAAAAAGACCAACAATGTTATAACCATAGTTTGAATATATTTGCTTGTCACCTTTAAAAGATCAAAATAATTCAAGCTATCAGGAGAGTATTTCTGAACATGGGGGCGAGGGGAGAGAGGAAGAAGGGTTTACATTCAAGATGTGGTGACAAGTTTCAAAAGCATTAAGAGGAAGGGCAAATAAAGGATTCTGTGTTAGCTTATTTGAAAAAGCTAGCTACTTGTCAGAGATGCTGTAAAGCAAGGAGGAATCAGAGGAGTGGGAATGCAAATGGGTGGGAGAAAGGAGAGGGATAAAGAAGAGTGGAAGAGAGAAAACCAAAATATCAGCTGATGGAATGTCAGTGTCAAACCTGATCAATATCGCATTCTACTAGTTGTAGTCTATAGAGCTTTAAACTAGGATGTAGGAAGTGTGAAAAGACTGCACAGAAAGAAGACAGATTGACACTTCAGATGGAGGAAGATACAGCCAGTTTCACTAACCCATGATTCCCACCCTCTCACTTTCCAGCTAGTGTGCTTAAAACTGTATGTGGAATTATTTTATGGTTGTAATTCCACCTTGGGGTTTCTGGAGAGATGGATACTTAACTCAACCTTCCCTTCACTTATTCAATGCTTCACTTATTCAATGCCTATGTACAGATGCTCTTAGCACATTATTCCTTGTGTTTATTAACAGTCAAGAGTTGGTTATGACATCACAACTTGCTCTTGAATATATTCTTATATTAAGAAAAGGCCTCCATATCTCCCCCTGGAAAAGTAAAGAAGGGACTTGACGAAACACAGCAATAGAATACAGAGGCAACTCAAACTGAATGCCAAGTACTGAATATGTTACAAATTTAAAAACAACTAAAACTCACTCACCTTTCTGATGGTTTAGAGCAAACGGCTGAAAGTTTTTAGCATATTGCAATGCCTCTCTCTGGTTTGCTGTTCCACCCATCAATAAACTAATGAAATATAGCCTGTGTAGTTTAAATTCCAAGGAACTATTCTGGGCCATAAGCATTTCTCGGTTAGATACTGCCCACCTAAGGGAAATTGGGGGGAAAAATCAGTTTCAGCCTACAACAGTGCAGAATTGTTAAAATTAGAACTTTCATTTCAAGGAGCACCTCAGTAATATGGCTCTGAATCCCGCACTTCCATTATAATACTCAGTGCTCAGAGGATCTCAAAACATTTTACAAATAATTAAGCCTCACAGCTCAAGCAACAAATACATATAAATACAAATATACCACTTAAATGCTGCCACTTTTGGGGTTGAATAACGCAGCCCCATTTAACAGCACACAGTAAGACTACCCAACAACCCAGGACAGGAAGTATACACCATATATCAAGCTAAAACTGTAGGAGGAGTATAATTAAGTGGAATATAGAGCTGGAATTAGACCAAGACACTGGGATTAATACCCATATCATGTTGCTACAGGATCTTTTATAGCCACAAATTGTCAGGACCTCTATTTTAGATACCATCCAAAGACTCAACCTGTAAGAACATGGTGCCCCTCTCCACGTGCCATCTACTGAATCACCAGTATTATGGATGTGCGCTGGAGCAATCTCCACTGGGAGCTCTTGATGACAGATCTTACTAACTCCTGACATTTAAAAAAATCTTTGTTTTAATAACTGAACTTTGTACTGATTATGCAATTATTATATTTTCTCAGTTATCTTCAGCTTGAACAATAAAAATAGCCTCGTCAATCTCCTTTTCCTCCTGCCATGCGCTATCACGACACTGCAATATTTTGAGTTGCAAATGCCACAGCAAAATATTTATATACAAACCAAATAAAGTGTAATGGAACATTCTAAAGAGTTTCATGGAAACATTCATATTGTTTAGGTTTTATGGAACCTCATATTGATGTTTCAAACATGGCTGGACCTAAACCAATCTGATCTTGTCCCTTTAAGAAGCCTTTTGATAAAGCCAAATTCTAGTAAGATCAGTCACAGCTGTTTATTATTAGTGGCTACCTGCTTTTTATCTGGAGTACCATTATGCTAGGAGAGCAGCTTTCCACCTCTCAGCAAGGAGGTGATGTAAAAGACATTATTGACTACAAGAGCTGGGTAGGTGACATTAACAATCCAAAAAAGCAAGGAAATATATCACCGTACCACTCTACCATATCAAAAACACTTCAGTCACTTAGTGAAAGTCATCCGGGTAGGCAGGACTTACATCTCCAAACAAGCAAATGTATACCTCCATTTTATTGCAATGAAAGAGTCACAATCCTGTCTTAAGTATTGCGGGCTTGAGAACTGTTGGTTTGAAATTTTAATGATGCCTGGTGGAAAATATAACCTTCATGATCAGCAGGCAGCCTAGAAATCCATTTGCCATGGAAAAATGCAGAAAATGCATTTTTACAGAGAATCTTTAGTTTTTACATTTTGTGAAAAAATAAAAACATATACAGTGGAACCACATTATTCCGATCTAATAGGAACCAATACCAGATTGGATAATCAAAAATTTGGATAATCAGGAGAATTGGTGAAGAGCTTTCTAGCCTCTATTTTAAGTTGGCAGTGGAGAGGCTTGGGTGGTCAGCCCCAGACGGTTGGGGGTTCAGTTAATATGGAGAGCCAGATAAGGAAGGCTCAAATAAATGTCTGTATGGAATACAGACATAGAAGTATTTGGTATATGTAAGAAATACAAATTGCTATTCTGTTAATGTTACTACAATGATTGATGGCACTGGTAGGTTTTGAACTTGCTTAAAATTTTTAAATATAACAATAAAACACTGTGTTCAATTGATACCTATATATACTGTGGTTAGGGAAACTAAAGTTCAGCGTTTCATTTTAATCAGAGAAAAACATGGATTTTTTTTGGGGGGGGGAGGGTTAAATAAGATAATTTTGGTTTTTTTAATCATGGAATACTAGGATCCCTGACAATCATCAAACACAGATTCGTGAATTTCAGTGGTGCAGTGCAACTTACGTCTCAGACAGTTCAACCCAATCAAGTCTGTCAGCACTGTTTCTCCACTAGGTGGCTAATGTCACTGAAGAATGTATCAGTAGAACCCTCTCAATCAGGAAGCTAGTATCAAGAAAATATTGTCCAAGGTACAGTCCTGGTCAGCTGACTGATGCCATTGAAGCGCAGTCCCTTACTACGAAATAAGAGCCGTCGAATGTCATCCACAGAATGATCAAGTGTCAAGTGTGTTTAGCAAACACTGCAACTAAAATCACAGAATCATAGCATTGTAGGACTAGAAGGGACACTGATAGGTCATCTAGTCCAGTTCCCTGCACCCATGGCAGGACTAAGTATCATCTAGACCATCCCTGACAGGTGTTTGTCTAACCTGTGCTTAAAAATCTCCAAAGAGATTCCACAACTGCCCTAGGCAATTTATTCCAGTGCTTAACCACTCTGACAGTAAGGAAGTTTTTCCTAATGTCCAATCTAAACCGCCCTTGCTTCAGTTTAAGCCCATTGTTTTTTGTCCTATCCTCAGAGGTTAAACAAGAACAATTTATGTCCCTCCTCCTCATAACAACTGTTTGTGTAACTGTTATGTCCCCTCTCAGAATTCTCTTCTCCAGACTAAAACAGACCCAATGTTTTTTTTCAATCTTCCCCCATAGGTCATGTTTTCTAGACCTTTAATCCTTTATGTTGCTCTTCTCTAGACTTTCTCCAGTTTGTCCACATCTTTCCTGAAATGTGGCACCCAGAACTGGATCCAGTACTCCGGTTGAGACCTAATCAGAGCTGAGTAGAGCGGAAGAATTACTTCTCGTGTCTTGCTCACAACTCTCCTGCTAATACAGCCCAGAATGATGTTTGCTTTTTTTGCAACAGCGTTACACTGTTGACTCAGATTTAGCTTGTGATCCACTATGACCCCCAGATCTGCAGTATTCCTTCCTAGGCACTCATTTCCCATTTTGTAAATCTGCAGCTGATTGTTTCTTCCTAAGTGGAGTACTTTGTATTTGTCTTTATTGAATTTCAACCTCAGACCATTTCTCCAGTTTGTCCAGATCGTTTTGACTAATGTCACAATAAGAGACAGCAGCATGGGACATTCTGTTCTTATTAAAAGATTCCTGCCAAAGCAACCAGTGACACTCATTTGTTAACTAAGTTTAAATCCAACCCCCATTTACGCTCTACCAAGCTCTGAAATGAAGCATTAGTCATTGCACTGTCTGTCCTCCCAAAGAAAGCTCATACATCTTTCAGAACAATACTTGCTTTACTACAGATTCACTTTTGTGATTCAAATCCAGCTGAATATTTATTCCTATACAGTACATAATTAAAATGAGAGGGAAATAATAGGTTAATTTAAGTCCAAAATCAGGTTCTGTAAAAACCACCTTCAGAAGCTTCATTCTCACCTGATTTTTAGATCACTCTAGTGCTCAGAGATCCGTATCAATATCAGGACTCTGCTGTGCACAGGGCTGCACAGATACGTGGGAAGACAATATCCACTCTCTGAAGAAGTTACAATCAAAAACCTAAACGCTGTAAGCTGTCCCTACACCCGCACAGAGACCCACTGGAATCAATGGGGCTCCACAGAGGCACAGGGATCCATCTGGAAAGGACATAAGGCCTCAGCCCAACAATCAGACTGAACGAGCAAACCTCTATGCCTGTGCAGAGCTCTTTTGAAGTCTGTGGGGTTCTACATAAGTGCAGGAAGCTCAGGGGGTTAGAATGTAGGATCAGGGCTGAGTAGCCTGCCTGCTTGAGCTGAGTGAAATGAAAAAAAGGAAATACACAGCAGAATTGGTACAAAAGCAAACTGGATATAAATGTTAGCCCATGTATTACTAATCTTGGAATTTTAAAGTTTTATAGCTTTTATTTTTAATAATGTAAAGGGTAATCAGTAACAGACAGATCTCTCTATTTCATAAACTTCCACCACTCATGAACTTTAATCTGAAAGTGTTCCTTTTAAAAAAAAAAAAATGGCTTCATCTTAAAAAACAATGGCCAGTGATTATCTTAGGTGCTTGGTTTTTTGTTTGTTTGTTTTTTTGGGGGGGTGGCAGTTGTGTAACTAATCAAACACTGCATCTTCCCCTGCCTGCCTGATGATGATGTAATTAACAGTTCTTTCCCTGTTTCCTCCTTTATGCTCCATCTACATCAGCAGCACAGCCTGGAGATCAGGTGAGCCAACTACTTCAACCTGCCATTTAAACACTTCTTTTAAAGCTATATTTAATGTTGCCAGTCTCATCTGCTTATTTGTTGGCCTGTCACACAAACATTCCCATGCCTCCTTCTATGCTGCCCCCATGCAGGGATCAAACGGTCCTGAGTTCACCCCAAGGCCTCTACCCTTTCCAAACTCAATTCCCTCCTGAAGCTCCACCTATGGGAAACTAGCTTACTCATAATCTCAAGTTTGAGGAGTAACTGGGAATGGTTTATAGTACCTCTTTATTTGTTCAAAACACAGTTCCCATAACTTTTTATAATCAGGATATGATTAACCACCACCTTGATCACTCTCCTTATATGCTGTACTACTTGCTTCCACCCCGTCTTTGCAATATGAAATCCTTGGAGAAAAGACCATGCCTTCCCTCCTGTGTGACAAGTATTTAGCTCATTGTGAGAGTTACCAGAAATTGCATCCGATGAAGTGAGCTATAGCTCACGAAAGCTTATGCTGAAATAAACTAGTTAGTCTCTAAGGTGCTACAAGTATTCCTCGCTTTCTTTATGGATACAGACTAACACGGCTGCTATTCTTGAACCTGTCAGAAATAAACAAGTAGCAATGAGCAAGGCACAGGGTATTTCCTGGAAATGTGTAGCTAGCTGGAGCCAAAAGGACTTCCTGCCCTTAGGTGCAGATGACAGTCATTAATGGCAATCAGCTATCAGTCCCCAGGTCATAGCCTTCTCTAAGGTTGTGCCATTATAACTACAAGAAATAGGTATATGTAAATGGCAGGTGATGCCATTTCAATTAGTACATCCAGGTCATCGTTAGATTATGAATGCCCTGTAATTATCTAGTTCAGTGGCGCTGAACCAGCTCAACATTCCATTCACCTTAGCACATTCAATGAGTAATTATTTATCCTGCCCTCCTCATGTTCTATAGAAAGACTTCAGTACTCGGTGTATGTGGAGTAATGGCTTAAATTTCACAGCATCAGTGCATTTAACTTTGACGCTAGTTTCATGATCACAGCTTTTCAAAGTAAGACTATAACACTAATAGTTACGAGTGAACACAAGTGTCAAGGGAAAAATGTCTCTGCCCATATGAAACTTACTTCACTGAATAATGAAGACAATTGTATGATGATCATATGCAATAAAATGTAAAGGATTTCTGTTTGCTTTGCTCTACTGTTTCTAGTAATACAGAATAAATATCGAAGGCTACCAAACATGCACTTTAACAACTCATTCTTTAATTTGTCTTCTTTTATTTATCTAAGAGAGAAGTTAAAGTTAAGTTATATAGAATTTGATGCACATTGAGAACCAGATTCAAGTGCCAAAATCTCTTTCAAGGTTGCATGCTTTACTGAAAGTTGTATAGCACATCCTAATCAATTATCCATGGTCTGGAAAGGTAGAAAACACAGTATAATTCACCAGATGGGATTTTTCATCGTCTTGCCTTTTTTCTTTATCTTCCACTTCCCCTTACAGGTCTAACGGGGAAAAGCCTATTAAATCCAAGATATATCATAGCCTGAAGTTCAACAACATATGCTAGATGGTCTTTGCTTGCAATCAGATACAATTCTCCACTAGCTCTTGCCAATGGGAGAAAGGATAACTTTGTCCAAGAGCAGGACATCTTCCCAATCTGACCTCAGGTGAACCAGGGACTCTACCTGCCTGAGAAAAGAGCAAAACTCTAGCGTGAAGCTAACACCACCACTCGCTTATCACCAGCCCGTGAAGAGCACCTATCCTTCACACCACTGCTCCTCCATCCCTCTGCTTTTCCCTTCTCTTGTGATCTCTCTTATCTGTGCTTGATTGGCAAACCTGACAAAATGAATAGCTTTGAACATGATCCTGCAGGGTTCTGAGCACCCTCATCCCCCATTAAAATCAATGGGAACAGGGGGTGCATGGCCACAAGGTACTTGGCACTCTCTGCTATTAGACCCTTTTTAAGTAAGCTGACAGTGTTTTGTTGTATCCTAGGTAACACTTCATTGTTTAAGGCATACAGCTGTTTCTATAACTGACTGTTTTTCCTGCAAGCTGAAGTTAATAGCAGGATTATACCATGTGTAGTGCAAATTAAGCATTCAACCAGGAGAAATAACTTGGAAGTTTAGCACTAGCCGCGGGGAGGAAGGACCATACAATAACATCTAGACCTCCTATAAACTATGACCCCCCACCTTAAAGTGTATTGAAGTCAATGCCAAGATTTCCACCACCCTTTAGATTTTCACTTCAAGTATTCAAATAAAGAAAACTGAGCAACTCACTCTAATGCGGGTCTCAAAACTCTAACTTTTAATGCTTCCAGTATTCGATTTAATTCCACAAATGGTTCTTTTTGACTTTGGTCTATAGAAAGACCAGATTCCTGTAAAACAAAGTCACGCCTTTTAGTTACCAGAAAAATGTCCAGAAAAAGTCTACAAAGTAGTATCTCAGTTTTGAAATTATTTACACTTTAATATTAATACTCCAGTTGAGAGTTTCAGCGAACAACATTAAAGATGCTTATCTGGGGTCTAATTTCTACTTCTTGGTAACGTTAAGCATCCTGAGGTACAGTTACCTGACAGAGCTCCTCAGCGACATCCAGCATTCCTTGTCGGAAAAAATGTTCTACCATCACCTCATTGAGAATTCGCTGGCTGTCAGCTTGCCAGCATCCATCTATCCCCACGCTGCTGATGTCAGAGTCAAAATTCTGAAATGTACAAATTAGCATTTAATAGGCTGGAACAAATAACTCCATGTGATTATTCTTTAATCAGGCGGAGACACCTATGACTACACTCTGATGCATTTTACTTGTTACTCAGCTACCCTCAATTACTTCCCATTCTAAGAGAAACATGCTTCATTATCTTCTGTATGCAGTAAGAAGAAATCCTTGGCTTGCTTGCTTGGAGTCTGAAGTGTATCCAATATAAGGAATTATGCTAGCAAATTACAAGTCTAGTTAATTAATAAAAGGATTTCCAGCCTATAACACATCCTCACAGAGAAGTGTCAGCAGAGGAGTTTTATTCCATATCTTCTAATCTATCCCTCCAGTGTCTCCCCCCCCAATCTATCTGGGAAACTCTAGAACCCTGGGTCAACCTGTTGTCAGGTGCTAGAACCTTGCATAAAGGGACTACTGAATTATGTTAACAGGTGAATCATTAGCTCCAACTGAGACATCAGAACTGTAGTATCTCTCTTAGTAGAGGAAATTAAGAGTATAGAAGCTGTCCTGTAGGGAAAGCTTAACCTGAGGCTGAGGTATATTTTAGTTAACAATGAAGCCAAACCACAGAAAACGGGTACATCTGGACTATAAACACTGGGCAGATACTCTGTTTAGAGTAAAGTGAGAGCTTCACAAGCTTATTCTATCCAATTTAAACTACTCATCTTTGCTTTCAACTACAGCTCCCCTTCACTTGCCAATGATGCCCAGGGTCTAGATCACTATATTTGGGGTCAGGAAGGAATTTTCCCCCAGGTCAGATTGGCAGAGACCATTGGAGTTTTTTGCCTTCCTCTGCAGCATCAGGCACAGATCGCTTACTGGTTTGAACTAGAGCAAACGGGGGATTCTCTGTAACCTGAATTCTTTAAACCAACGTTTGAGGATTTCAGTATCTCTGCCAGAGATTATTGACCTATTGCTTGAGTGAGTGGGTCAGGTTCTGTGCCTGTGATGTGCAGGTCAGACTAGATGATCATGATGTTCCCTTCTGGCCTTAAAGTCTATGAATCTATGCCAGCTTCACTCTTCCCTTTATTTCCTGAACCAAATCCCATCCTCTTGTCTTTTTCCATGCTGCCCCCTAGATGTGGAACAACCTCCTTCTCTCAGTGCATAAGGCCTCAAACATCTCCTTCTGATCTTAAAAAAATACAATCATTAGTGAGGAACAAAAACACTAGCCCTAAGTCAAGCGTCTTCTCCACCTCATTACAGGAGGGGAGACATGGAATGAGTCAGAAAGCTCATTATTAAAAATATAAAATCTATGACCATTCACAAGCTTTTTCACATTTAACAAGAGTTTTGTCTTAGGTATCTTAAGTTGTAAGCTCCTTGAGGTATAGACTGTCTTGTCTTTCCCCCCCCCCTCCTTTTTTTTTGTGGCATGTTTTGAACAGCCCTGAGCACCTTAGAGCCTAATAATAATAATGCTCATATCTGAAACAACCCTGTGAACCATACGTGGTTCATCTCCATCACCAATTCTGATGATAATTTCCCAAGCACATTGTGACTAGACAGATGGAACCCATTACAGCTGTGATATTTAATAAGCACTCAGGAGTTTGGTCTATCAGGGAGGAATGCACAGCTACAAATAGGCACTCAGACTGGTCCAATTCTGCTCAGGCTTCTGCTAAAGAATCTTATAGTAACAATGGTTCTTCAAGACGACTTGTCCATATGGATTCCACTCTTTGTGAACATGCACCACATGCATGCAAGATAAGATTTGTTTAACTTGTAATGTCTATTAGGGTCGTGTTTATGCTCCAGACGTCCTCATGTCCTCACGAATCTGATGCCATAAAGAGTGGAGCAGGTCAAACCATCCATCAGTTCCTTTGACAATACAGAATTCATGAGGTGTTGGACTTCACAGTAGTAGGGAAGGACAGTGGGTCATAGAAATCATGTGGACAACACATCTCAAAGAACCACAATTACTGTAGAAAAATCATTGCTGTTTCTTCTTGCAGTAATTGTCCACGTGGAATCCACACTTGGTGACTAATACACAGTTATCTGTTTGCCTGGAGGTAGGTAGTAGGAGTCCTACTTAAACAATGACAGTGGGACAGCCCTACCAAAGAAGGCATCCCTCTAATGTGGGTGGGTGGATTTAATCTGGCTAATTCATAATATGTCCTTTTACTCAGATAATCTGAGAAGATATTGCCTGACCCTTAACCCTCTCTGCAGAGGTCATGAACTGTCTAGATGTGTTCCTGAACGGTTTTGTCCTGTCAGTGTAAAAAGACAGTGCTCTTACTGCAGCAAGTGTGTGAAGATTAGCTTCTCTCAAGGTTAAGTGAGGCTTGGAGAAAAGAACTGGGAGAAAAATGAACTGGTTTATATGTAATTCTGAAACAACCGTGGGCAAGAATTTGGGATGATGCCTGAGTGTGACCTTATGAATCAGTGTATAAGGGAGATCTCCCTGAGGGCCTGAAGCTCCCCTTACCTTTGAGCTGATGTAATGGCTACAGAAAAAACAGTCTTCACTGATAGGTGATATAGGGCTTGGGTTCTCAATCTTTTTCTTTCTGAGCCTTTCCACCTCCCCCCGCACAACACGGTATAAAACCTCCACAGCCCACCTGTGCCACCACAACTGGTTTTCTCCACATAAAAGCAAGGGCCAACATTAGGTGGTAGCAAGCAAGGCAATCGCCTGGGGCCCCATGCCGCAGGAGCTCCCGTGAAACTAAGTTGCTCAGGTTTTGGCTTCAGCCCTGGGTGGTGGGGCTCAGGGCCCCAGGCTTCAGTCCTATACAATGGGGCTTTGGCTTTTTGCCCTGGGCTCCAGTGAGTCTAACACTGGCCCTGCTTGGAGGACCCCCTGAAACCTCTTCACAGCTCCGTTGAGAACCACTTATAAGGGAACAGGTTGCTCAGGGATTAAGGGGGGGTGGGGTTGGGACACCCATCAACTCTGATAATACTATAGTGAGATTCCAAATGGGAGAGGGCTCCTGAACCAGGAGAAAAACCATAAATTAAAGCTTCAATGCATCAAGCCACAATAGGTAAGAACTTTCAGTATGACCCTGGACAGGAGCAGATATTGCTGCTGGATGGACCCTTACCGAGCCAAAAGAAAGCCAAGATTGTTTCAGGGCTAAAAATAGTATTACTCTAGTGGGTGTTGTCAAGGAAAGGATTTGCGGAGATACCCAAATACAAAACCTCTTCCTAAGTCCGTCTTTCCTGCTTTGGAGGATAATGTTCCGAACTTCAGCTAAACAGCTTCTTTCAGGGGACATCATCCAGCCAGCATCCAAGCTGTCAGTTATAATGAAGCTAGGTCTAGGTGTAAAATCTGTTCTGCAACACGATGTTAGGCATGGCAGATAAAGTGATCGGGTGCTGCACACTGAGAGATCCACCAGCTCCGGGGAGGGGAGAAGAGGAGGGAGAGAGGAAGAAGAGGAGAGCATACCTCAGTCCCAGAGTTCAGGAAGTGAGAAAGGAATCAACAGTGAGGCTGGATTAGATCCCCTTTGGAACAGAACACATGGCATGTCTTGTTCTGGTCTGTGACAAATAGGTCTATTTCGACTTGCAAAACACATGCTGTAACACTGGGTCCTTGACCAGTCATGGTTATTAGGGAACTGTCTGCTGAGGTGCTCAGCTAGCAAGTTCTGAATGTCTAGCAGACACAAGGCAAGTGCAGTAAACCCTCGATTTAACGGACCTCGATTTAACGGACTTCGGATGCAACGGACAAAATTTCTGAGCAAGTCTGATGCATTCCTGATCCATTTCTGGCGGGCTGGCTGCCGGCTCCCACCCGGGTCACAGCAGTGGGTGGGCTGGCTGCCGGCTCCCGGCTGCCACCCGGGTCCAGGCAGCGGGCAGGCTGCGGACCTGTCGCTCCGACCCTGTGGTGGACGGGCTGCTGCTCCGACAGCTCATTTTTTTTTATTATTAAATAACGGACTTTTTGATTTAACGGACACCCCCTCGCCCGAATTAGTCCGTTAAATGGAGGTTTTACTGTGGTGTGATATGGTGAAAAATACACCAACACCAAAGCTGAACTTTGTAGTGTGGAGAAGACCGGGCTCCTCGTGGTCTGGTGATCTAGCGCATAGCCATGGGGTTAGCACTTGGATGATGGATCCCTGGAATAAAAAGCAGAAATGCGCTGCATACTAGAACGATGACTAATCTAGGACGTTTATGTGCAGATAAATTTCCTGAGAGGACCATGGGCCTGAGTATAAAGATGGTTTAGGTGAGTTCCCCATTCCTGAGTGGAGGTATCTGTCACCACAGATTTGGTAGATAGAGGTGTAGAGAAAGGTACTCTGTTGTGCACCTGATAAGGGTCTTTTCACCAGAGAGAGGACTTCTTGTGGGACCATAGCTGTCTTGTCTGTGTGGTACAAGCTGGGTAAATACAGCCATTTCAGCCACTCTTGTATGGAGCACAGGTGAAGTCTGGCAACATGTCCCATTAGCTACTGACTTGCAGGAACTGGGTTGCATATCACATGGTACCCAGTAAGACCAAAGTTGATAGGCAGATAGGTAATGGACCCATGGAGGAGGATACTGGAACCTGATCTCTATGAGATCCATGCCTTTTCCTATTCAGAACAATTCCTGGAGTCCCTCTTGGATTCCCATTGTGATCCCATGGAGGTGAGTGGGAGATGAGTCCCTATTGTACACTGACAGAGAGGATGAGAAGTACAGAGGTACGGCAACACTTTCAGATCTACAAGGACACTAGTGATCCCTCTACTCATATAGGGGATGGAGTTGATACCATTTCAATATAGAGGATTTGGTGACCAGTGGTCTAGCCAGCACTCATTTCAATCTCTCAAAAGAGGACACTAGTACAAGACACTCAGCTAAATCACTCAGTACCATATATGTTCTCAGTAGGGACAAAGCACCAAAAGCCAGAGGAATAGCAGTCTGCATGTATAAAAGGTACCTCAAGTATCTGTTTAACAGCTGGCCCCAAGGGACCTAGGTCAGACCAATGGCTGTCTTTCAAGTGCTTCTTCTGAGGGAAGTCAGTTTTTATCTGGACCTTGAAGGCAGCAGGGAGGGTGGCCTACACTTAGGCTCGACTCTGGAAAGGTGTTCCTTCCTGCCCCATTCCAAAGCTGTCATCCCAGGTACTGAAGTCAAAGACTGGAGTTCTAAGTCAATGTTGATGCGGAGGTCAAGGTTGAATCACGGCTTACCGCAGCGCTCCTCAAAAAGGAACGAGCCTTCATGAAATATCATGTGTAGGTCCTTCTTTCCATGGGTGAAGAGGTCTTCATGGAGCACTGAAGAAGAAACAATCACAGATGGGTTTCCCAGACCTTTTGAATCCACTTGGAAAACAAGAGGTAGATGGAACAGCACTCTGGGATATGCCCCTCACCATCATTTAGAGGCTCAGCAGACTCCCAAGAAGGGGAAGTTTTGAATTGTTGAGGATTTTGCTTCTGCTATGATGGCTAAAGTTCTTGTGCAAGGGGGTCCCTAGCCTATTAAGTGATAAAAGGGTTGGGGGATTTTATGCCAATGGACAAAATAAATCTACATTAACAACACTAACTGACTATCCATTAGGACAGCGTTTATAAGAAACAGGAAAGCAGGTTGTCACTGTAGTGGTTCTGTCCCACTGCCATGGGTGGTAAGAAGGAACTGAGGGACAGCTAGGTCCATTCTGCTCTCTACCCCCTCAGGTGGGAGTGTGCATGAGACTATGGACTGAGTGGCTAGGCAGAAGTTCTGCAGAAAAGGACCTGGATATGAGTCAAGAGTGTGCCCTTGTTGCCCAGAAGGCTAACGGCATTTTGGGCTGTATAAATAGGAGCATTGCCAGCAGATTGAGGGACGTGATCATTCCCCTCTATTTGGCATTGGTGTGGCCTCATCTGGAGTACTGTGTCCAGTTTTGGGCCCCACACTACAAGAAGGATGTTGACAAATTGGAGAGTCCAGTGGAGGACAACAAAAATGATTGGGGGCTGGAGCACGTGTCTTACGAGGAGAGGCTGGGGGAACGGGGATTATTTAGTCTGCAAAAGAAAAGAATGAGGGGGGATTTGATAGCTGTTTTCAACTACCTAAAAAGAGGTTCCAAAGAGGATGGATCTAGACTGTTCTCAGTAGTACCAGATGACAGAACGAGGAGTAATGGTCTCAAGTTGCAGTGGGGGAGGTTTAGGTTGGATATTAGGGGCGAAAAATTCACTAGGAGAGTGGGAAAGCACTGGAATGGGTTACCTAGGGAGACGATGGAATCTCCTTCCTTAGAAGTTTTTAAGGTCAGGCTTGACAAAGCCCTGGCTGGGATGATTTAGTTGGGGATTGGTCCTGCTTTGAGCAGGGGGTTGAACTAGATGACCTCCTGAGGTCCCTTCCAATCCTGATAATCTATGATTCTATAGTTATAATTCCTGAAACCAGGCTGCTTATGCTGTGGCTTCAAGTGAAGTTCAAGAACATGACAATTTTTGTGATGCCAGTGCCTGAAATAATTCTGCACGCCCTTGTCCTAATTCTCTCCTCCATTCTTTGAGGAATCTTGTCTTCATTTTTTTCTCTGTTTCAATAGGTTTACAGATGTCCCTGGTATTTCAAGTAAATTAGCGATTTCTCTAGTATTTTGCCGTAATTACTGAGATTTCAAGACCAGACAGTGAATCTTTTGTGCTTTTCAGAAACAATTACTCATATCACAATGAGTACTTACTTCATGTAGAACAAAACACTGCTTGCCCTTTGTTTACATTCTTCATAGTGGTCACGTAAGTATTATATTTTAGTGACCAGGCATTTCTCAATGCTGATATCTAGATGTGCGAACTTATTCCATCTTCAGTTCAATATAATTTCGGACATGTGGCATTCAATAAGGATCCAAGAGTCAGGCTTATTAGAAAAGGCCCAGAATTTGTATTAATTGCTGAGCACTTATATTATCTGACCCTGTTCAGGCTTCTGGAAACATTATTCGTACTGAGCATGCCTGGAACCTTAACCGAGGTAATAACAGTTGCTTCCAAATTAGTAACTTGAAAAAACAATCCTTACAGCCAGAATAGTAGATAATGATGTGGTGAATATACCAAAGCCATATCGTAAAAAAATATTACTGATACTGATGAAATTGGGAAGGAACTTCAAGGAACAGCAAGAAAAAATGCCGTCATAAAGTGACGCTCTCAGGTAAAATATCACTCTAAACAGATTACTGGCCTTCCCTATATTATTAGTAGTACCTAAGACTATTAAAAGTGAAATGTTTAAGATCTAGCTTATTTTTCACAATTGTCCTGTTAATTATTACCTGTTGTGATTTTCTCACTTTTGAATAGGCATAAAAGCGAGACTGGTAATAACTAGACTATTTCACTGTCCACTTCATTTTCTGGTTCATAATATAATATTTGGGTTGCAAATAATGCATCCTTTAATTGCGTGCATAACTGTAGTATCTGAACATCACTCCAAGGGAATATTTATTTTTAAAATGTGTGTCCGTCCTCCCCTGGACTAATTTTGTTTCAGGGAAAATTTTCCAGACTTCTTAGTAAAAGCTTGTTTCCTCAGGACTTACATTTGGGGTAAAATTTGACTTAACGGTAGCCTTTTAAGGACAAGGTTTAGAGAATGAAAGGTATGGAAGAAATGGACGGAGCCAGCATTTCTTCCACCCCATTCTCCTGATGACAGTCTCACCTCAAAACACCAGCACAGGTATCTAACTATTAATGTGATGGATACTTCCAGGATGTGAGCTTCTGCTATTCACATCCCAATCATGATCCGCTGGTGTCAAACCATTCAAGAGTATGTGATTTATTTTCAAGAGATAGCAAGCATCAGGGAATACTTGTGTTAGTCTGTATCCACAAAAACTACACATTTAAGGTGGCACCTTAAAGACTAGCAGATTTATTTGGGCATGGGTAAAAGAACAAGGTGCCACCAGACTCATTATTCAACAGAAATCACTGGCCAACCACTGCAGACAGCTTGTTGGATGGTAACAATGTGACCCTGATCCTGGGAGGGGGGCAGGGAAACTACATTAAGATTAAATTTGGCTGCAGTCATTCCCTTCCAAGGAATCAACAGCCTTTTGTAATACGGAGTAACTTTCACAGATGTGGAACTTAGGAATCTTGAATAGTTGAAATAGAAATAAAGGATTTGGTTAGTTGGTGAGATGGATGCTAACACTTCATGCCAAATTTGAAGTTCCTCTTCAGTTGTTATGATAATGAGCCTGTGATCTCAGCGAGAACGCTACTGGCAACATGCCTAATAAATCTGTCCAGCTCATTAGTATTGAGTTGCATAAACAAAAGACTGGCCAATGGAAATATCATGCGTAGGCCCCTCCCTTTCATAACACAGGTAATGAAACATTTAATCTGAAACTCACTATGGACTCATTGCACATCAAAATCTGAGCTTGTGGAGCAGGAAGCACTGGTTGATTTGAAACAATAGATGTCACTGGGATGTAACATTCAACTAAAATTAGTTCCAATAAATATTGGAACCCTCATTCTAATCCTGAAGCCCACGATAAATTCATCTGAGATACACTTATCCACATCTGATCAGATGTGAACAAGAACTTGATGACCTCCAAAACACCAATCACATTGTTATGGGGTTTTATTCTATCTGTAAAAATAAAGATGAAAATGAAGATGCTGCAGGAAGGCTATTGTAAATACAAAACCTCTATCTTGTGACTTACACTAAAAGACTGTCAGGTTCTAATGAGGATTTTATTTATTGTCAGCAAAACTTTGTCTAGGATTTGTCTGGAAGCCATGAGGAATCAATTCACTAGATCAATTATATCTAATTACTTTTACTTGGTTTAAAACTTAAGTATATTATTTGGGGAGGCTTTAATTTAAATTGGCTATGGAACCCTTATAAGCCAATAGATACTTCACTAGAAGGAATCAGATTTGCTTGAAATGCAAACATTATCTTAAAGCAGTGCAGGTGGATGGATTAGATGAATCCCAGGAGACCTTCTTCAACCTGATTCATCCATGAAATCATTATGTTTTATGTTTCACTTTATACAATGGATTTTGTGAACAGACCAAGAAGGATTAGAGTATATTTTCTGTAATTTATCTATCTAGGGAAAGTCTCAGCAGATAGATGCGACTCCTGCTTTCTACCCAGTTTTCCAGCTCTATGGATTTGAAGCTTTTGGTTCAAGTGACTTGCACAAGATCTCACAGAAAGTCTGTGTTTCAAGGCATGATCTTGCGAAGTGCCAAACAACTTGGAAGAAGTGTTTGTGCCCTGAGCTCCTGGTGATGATATTGATGGGAGATGAGGTTGCTCAGAATATCACAGGACTGAACTTTCAGCTATGGATCCTTACTGGCAATCCTGCACCCACTGTGGGCACAGACCAGATGAACTTATTGATGTCTTTCCACTTCTTGCTTCTGTCAATCTCTAAAATGTGGTGCCTACAGTTTAATAAAACTTTTATTTATATGGTCCATTTTTTAATACTGGGCAAACTTAATTTGGTGAAGTGACAATAAAACTGTTAAGAAACTACACAAGTGAATAACTGAAACAGCTACATTGGACTCTCGATTATCCAGGATTGGGTTAACCAGGATGTGGATTAACCAGGATGTCAAAAAAAAAAAAAAAAAAAGCGTAACTCGCAGGGCCGGCTCTGGCTTTGTTGCCGCCCAAGGCACACACAAAAAAAACACCCCACCAGGGCACAGGGCAGCCAGTGAACCAACACCCCCTCCCCCTGGCGCAGGGTGGCTCGTGAACCAATCCCCCCCTCCCCATATTTCCTATGGATGGTGATTATCCAGGATTTTATTAACCAGGATTAATTTATTCCCTATCGTCCCGGATAATCGAGAGTCTACTATATTTGGAAACAAGAGACCATGTCTAATTTTATCAAATACCTAAATGTCAGGGGGATTACACCTCTTATTTTTTGTTACTACAATTTCCCTATTGTTTCACTCAGTACTTAAATCCACCTAAATTACATTGCTATTATTTAGTGATATTCTGTTTTACCAGAACAATTAAAGAGAAAAAGAACCTAATCAGATTCAGAATGGTTCATATGAAGTCCATTTGTTAAATCAAAAGAGGACTGAAGTTACAAGTTTCAAACCCAAGACAAGATTAAACAGATTTATAGCAGGTTTCAAGAAAGTAATAAGGATGGATTACTTTTACTCTAATTAATGGGTTTAGATACAGTAGCTAGGATTATGAACAGATGTATCTTTAAGATTTGAATACCACACTGATGCTTGGATTAGCACTGCTGGTACTAAGCCCTACATTCTTTTTTAGATCCATATAATAGCTAAACATAGAGCTAACAAACCAAAAAAAATCACAATAGTTGCACAGATATTCCACCCAATAATGCAGTGTGCTGTGTATTGCAATTGTTAGTGCACTCTACTGCTACTAAATTAAAACTTAATAGACTAGATAGATGTCTTGTTTAAACCTGGCTATATAAGATTAATCATTACTTTGTATAGCTAGGGTGGCTCTTTACAGGCAAGGGACATGTTCACAGGGGTCTCCTTAGCCCACGAAAGCTCATGATCCCTAAAATCTGTTAGTCTATAAGGTGCTACAAGATTCTGTAGCTTTATAAAATAATTATCTGTGGTCTGCCAACTCTATATCTGTACACTATGTTTAAGAAATCTGTCTGTAGAAATCTAAATAAGTCTCAATATTACACCATAACATAAACGAAATTCTGAAAAGGATTTTGGGGATGTTTTATTTTGTTTATTAGAGATGCTCTTACAAAGAGAACTATCTCCCATGAGAGGGAAGAACGCTTCACAATTTTTCATGGAAAAAGGTGGGTTGAAGGTTTACATATATGGCATAAACTGCTGTGAACGAGAATTCTGGTATCTTTGTGAAGGAATATTGAAGTCCATCTTCCTGTAACTTTTGGAGCTCCCTGAAATACTTGAAATCGGAATTTGTATCATGTCTCACCAGAAAAGTTTCAACTGTGATCATTTTGGTGCTTTCTTTATTATTTATAAAGTGCACAAAAGAATCCTATTAATAGCCCTGATCTGGTGGGGTGCTTGGCATGTTGTATCCCACTGAGAGTGCTCAGCTAAAAAAAAAAAATCATGCAAAAATACCTTTCTTGATAAAGCTGTTCCAGATTAACAGGTCTCCTAAAACAGGATACAACTGTCTAAACATCTGTTTCCAGTGATTAGACAGAAAGAAGACATAATACCCAGAAATAGTATATTTCTTAGCTAGAAGATTTCTATTAATCCTGTTAACACCTTGCCATATTACTATAATACAATGAACCATCTCAGATTCCTGGACGATATTTTTTTGATCACTGAAAATACTATCAAATTACTGAAAATGCTGTGAGAACTCAACACAATAAGCAGCCAAGTCGGACTGAAAATTAACCGCCCCAAAACTAAATTTATGTGGCCCGATACCTTGCCAAAAGCCCAAATAACAATCAAGGGAGAACAAAGAGAAGAAGTTGGGCTATATGTCTATTTGGGCCAATAAATCAGTATGCACCACAGTCAGGAAGGGGAACTCATGTGAAGAAAGAAAGCAGGTTGGTGCGCATTCAATTCGATCAAGGATGTCCTCCAAGGAAAAAAATCAGCAAGGCAACACACGCCAGCCTCTTCAACTCAACAGTACTGCCAGCAATGTTGTACAGCAGCGAAACATGGGCGCTGACAAAGACAGAGAAGCCACAACTGTCTGTCACAGAGAGGGCGATGAAAAGAAGAATTCTGGGAATTTCAATATGCAGTCAAGTCCCCAACGAAGTGATAAGACAGCAGAGTAGAGTGCAGGATGTCACTGTTGAGAGCAGGCATAGTAAAATGCAATGGGCAGGACACATAGCGAGGCTCACTGACAATCGATGGACTTCATCTGACGCCAAGTGGTACCCATGGGAACTGAAACGACCACTTGGCCGACTTCCAAAGACATGGGAAGATTTTATCGTGAAAAGACATGGCCGCACTCAAAGGAGGAAGGCCAGGATACAAGAATGGAAGACATACCGTGATCGGCGTAATCTATAAGAGGATTGAAGGACTGATCGATCAAGGTGACATTGAACTATTAATCCTGTATATGCTAATGAGCATTTTCTCTTGTTAATATGCTTGAAAAGAGGACAGTCTCTATGCAAAGTGGTCAGAAATTTCAGACGACTAGTTTATACACAGGGATAAAATCCTGGCTCTGCTGAAGTCTATGGAAGTTTTCCAATTATTGGGCCAGTATTTAACCCCAAACATCTTAATCCAAATATAGCAGGGTTGATTACATAAATAAAATACAGGAGAAAAATACTTAACAAGTTTCAACACAATAAAATTCATAACATAAATACCTTATCAATGGCTTTTCCGACTCGGGACACGCTGCTGTGAATGTCTTTATGATCGGAGGCCAATTTCTGAACTGTGTCTTTTATTCTTTTACAGCACTGTGTCATAACAAGGGAAATTGTCCCTGACAAGGCTCCATCATGGTCTAGGCAGAAGACAAAAAAAAATAATTACAAACTTTGTTATAAACAAATGACAATGCTAAATCCCTCCCAAATAGGTGAAGAAAATAAAAGGTGAAAATGGTACTCGAAGAGTGAAGAGCTCTGAAAAAAACAAAGTCAAAAGCCAATCTAGAAAGTGTAGGCAAAGCAACATCAGCTAAACACAGTTTTTTAAAAAATAAAACCTATAGGATACAAGACAACCTCATTAAGATGCCAGTCCCAGTTTTGCTATGGCAGGTACAAATTCTCCTGAATGGAATAACAATTTTTTTAAATTGATGAATTCCAGGTTAATGATAAATGGGACTTTCTAGTGCCTTTCACCAGAGCACTAACATTAAACCAACCTTCCTCACAGAATGTACTGGGGTATCATTTCTACCCTCACTGTAAGACCAGCTTTCATTTGTGCAGTTCTTTAAGGATCTACTAGTGCTAGACATTATAGTATTGCGTGCACACGCACACAGAGCCCAGACTTAGAACCTAAGGGCCCAAATCATTGTTGCCCTGCATCTGATGTAGCTATTTACACTAGTGCAAAGTGAGTGCCGAGTGCGACCACTCTGATTTGGCAGCATTCAAAACAAAGTGCAAAGCAATACAATTTGGATCCTAAAACTTCTGATTCACAATCCCATGTCTAAATAATTAAACCAACAGGTCTCAAGCACTGATTTAAGAGCAGAGGTGGGCCATGGAGCACTTGCTGGTGGTCCACAAAGAGCTGGCTCGTCACATTGTGCTAGATTTCCTCATTTCCAGTTTCTAAATCACATGTAACAGCTACAAATGCATTGTTCCTTTCCAGATATTACTTTTCCATTGCAGTGGTTTCAATAGTTGCCACAGCATTGTTATGGGATCACCAGTGGAAGGCTAGGATGTGCACTCTATGTATAAAATAATAAACATGAAAATGTTTGAGAAGCCCTAAACTTAATTCCTGTATCTCCCAGACAACTCACACCGTCTATGTTTCAGTTTCCCTATGGGTTAAATAGTCACAGTTGGAGAAATGGACTTTTTATCGTCGGTGTTCTGCTTCAATCCCACTTTCTTTCAACTTTTGGATCCCAGATTCAGGAATACTTTCTCCTCCAGTCTCGTTTCCATTGTTTCTATCGCCGATGAGAGGATTTTTCTCATCACTGCTTCCACTCAGATCGTTCTATGAGTTACATCCTTCAATCAGGGACACACACACGCAAATCTGTGATAAAATACCTCTCAGGTAGTGTACACAGTGATGGTTGAAGTAAACAACCCGTCCAAGAATGATTTTCCTAACAGCCATAGCTATAAATCCTTCCCATGAGAAATCTTTAAATGGATGAGATCCTAAAAATTCCAAAACATTTCATAAAATGAGGTTCAAAAAGCAACCGCTAATTTTAATCACTATTCTTTTCTCATTCTGTGTCTTGAATTATTGTTGATTGGAGCAGAGTGTTACACAGCCAATTTCTCTTTTCAGGCATGACAACATGCATAACAAACTGCCATCCCAAGAGTTGCAAGTGTGGGGAGAGGAGAAACAAAATCTAACTACCATAATGTATAACCCCTAACTTCATGAATCAGAGAGGTAGCCGTGTTAGTCTGGAATAGCAGAGGTAACAAAGAGTCCTGTGGCACCTTAAAGACTAACTATAAAGTTTTGAAGCATAAGCTTTCGTGGGCTAATACCCACTTCGTCGGATGCAAGCAGTGGAAGTGTCCAGGGGCAGGACACTAACTTCATGCCTCTTACAAGTTGTGTGAAGGAAATCAAAGAAGCCTCACAACAGAAGTGTAGCTGCAATCAGAGGGGCTAGGTACAAACTTACAGCTCCTTATTCCACCTGCTTTGAGGTATCTCAACCATATCTGCCTATTTTACTGACAAAGCAATCTTTTCCTGTCATGAGCACCCCAGAGCCAATACAGTTCTAAAAAAGCAAGCCCCCATTCTGTCTCATGAATTACCAAGATTGTGTGCTAAGTTCTAGTTGCAGAATCTTTATTAATAGCAATGTGTAAGGTTGCACATTACTATTTGCATGCATGTTTGCTACAGCCATAACGACCACATTTCTCCTTTAGGTGCTCTACACAAAGCCATCGTCTTTCTCACCAAGGCAAAGAACTACTAATACTTCATATTCTTCCTAGTGAATGAATATGGAGTAACAGCAGGGAGCCAGTCTCCTCTACGAAATGTCGCATATTTGGCTCTGTACACACAAAGTAGGGAGCGTGTTTATTGAAATGGCTTTGAACTATTAGATCAACCTTATTGTTTTAATAACTGTTATTGTAAAGTAAAGGATATTTGACTTTTCAATTTTCTATGATACATCACTAAAATACTATTGGAGGTATTGGAGCATAAGCTTTCGTCCTCTGTTAGTCTATAAAGTGCCACAGGACTCGTTGTCACTTATTACAAAGAGTTTGTTTACTAAGCAATGGCAACATTCACATTTAATTGAGATGGGCTTATTGCTCATTCATTAGGTACCAATGACATGCATGGCCCTTTACCAGATATGAAAAAAAAAAAATAGCACCAGCCTCAAAGCATCTTGCTAAAGGTCTAGAAAAGAGGCACAGCGGGACTCAGTCAGAAGAGAGTAAAGACATACAAGAGTGTTTTGTTTTGTTTTTTTAACAGATAAGAGGCTTGGATCCCACAAAGGGATCCTTGTAGGCTGATCTTTCTGGTTCAGCAGAACCCCACTGAGGTCAATGAGACCCTCTGCAAGCAGAAGGGTCACCCCACACAACTCTCCTTTCAGGATAAGAGTCTCAATTTGTAAGATGTATATTTTATTGACTGTCTTTAACATATCATTATTGTCGGTGTGCTTGGTCCTACAGCGCATATTACCCGATGTGGAGAGAATTTTGAGTCCTGACCAATCCATCTTTCACTGAGGCCGTAGCTTATGCAACCAAGTACTCGCACTGACCACATCTGTTGAAAATCGCTTCTAGAGAAACCTGAAAACAGTTTTCATCAATCTAACAGCAGCGTATGATACATTATGGCACACTGGCCTGCTCGTGAAGGCATCACGGGTCCTGCTACCTTGGGTCACAGGCGTCGTTGAACTGTTCCTCTGCGATAGGCGGTTCAAAGTCCATATGGGGGAGAAGACGAGTGCTTGGCGACGACAAAGCAAAGTGTTACCCCAGGGCTCTGTGCTTTCTCCAACCCTGTTCAACCTTTACATCAGTGACCTGCCAACAATGAAGTTACAAAAGTTCATTTACGCAGACGACATCTGTTGCTGTACCCAGGCCCAGACGTTTCACGAGCCTGATGCCACCTTAAACCGGGACATGATCAAGTTAGCGGACTACTGTAAGATTTGGCGCCTCCAGCCAAGCGTCATAAAAGCAGTCTCCTCTTTGTTCCATCTTCATCACACCAGAGCAACCCAAGAACTGAATGTTTATATGAATGGTCAGGAGCTGAAGCATGAAGTAGAACTGTTCTATCCAGGTGTGACCTTAGACCGTACACTGAATTACCATGCCCACCTGAAGAAGACAGCAGCTAAAATTAAGACGCGCAACAATCTTCTTAGCAAACTTAGCAATCTTCTTAAGTTCGTCCTGGAGTGCTCGTGCTCCAGCTTTGCAGACATCGGCTCTTGCGACCTCATACTCAGTGGCAGAATACTGCGCACCAGTTTGGAGTTGATCGTCACACACCAAACTGGTGGCTACGGAGTTACATGCCACCATGCATATCATCTCTGGCACCATGCGTCTGACTCCACTCCCATGGCCAGGGCCAGCTCTACCTTCTGCACCGCCCCAAGCAGCTCAAGAAGGAAGAGCGTTGAGCTGCCGCAGTCGCGCCGCTGAAGAGGGAAGAGCGGCTTTCGGTGGCACGCCTGCGGCAGCTCCGCAAAACAGGGACGACCACTGAGTTGCCACAGCCATGCTGTCGAAACCCACCTGAGAGCCACCCCCACCGTTTGCTGCCCCAGGCACCTGCTTGCTACACTAGTGCCTGGAGCCGGCGCTGCCCATGGCTTCCAGTTCTGAGCAATAATGCCCTTCCTCATATCAGACAAGAGGTTGCCACTGGCCGGTTACTATGGAGAAACTATGCGCCAACTCAAGCCTGCCGCTGCACAATGAACTTTTTTAACTGCCAGCTGCATGTCTGCCGTCACGTTGCTCATTATGGTCTCATCTGCCACGCTAAGATGTTAGGGCAGTAACACTCTGGCGAGAGGAATGGATATCTGTTATCATCCCCAGCCAGTCCCTCGTTGCCAACCCCACAATTTGCCCGCCTGATTTTGACCTGCTCTGACACCAATGGCTGAATAGGTTCTGGACCAGGCAAGGTCCCTGTGCAGCCAACCAGTATTGCTGGAGCCTTCGTGACAGACCTTTATGCAGCTGTAGTGCAACACACTCGATGACGCACATTGTCAATGAATGCCTGCGGACTAGGTTCAGCGGTGGCCTAGAAGAACTCCATCGCTTGGCTAAACCACTATGCACATTCTAAATAATATATAAACATACAAAGTTCTGGCCACTTAGTCAAGCTGTTTTGTACGACAAAGAATTTCTTTGAACTGTGGACCAATAAAACCAGGTGCAAAAGGAACAGATTTAATTTAATTTTTACCTGCCTGGACAACCTGAAAAAAATATGAGGAACTATTAAAAATGTGCTTCCAAAGATTCTCTAAAGAATTAATTTCTGGTAGGTAACACCACTAGGAATTTCTGATTCACCAACCCTTGAAAAAATGTGCAGCTGGAACCGGAACAAGTTTTGGCAGAGGATTAACAGCTGTTCAAGAACTTCTCACAGAATGAAGATTCTACTGGCCTATATTATACTAAACTTCTACAAATACCTAAATTGTAGGACCATCAGAACAGGGCCTGCCACTATAGTCTCTCTGTAAACTGCCATGTATAAATAACAGCCCATATCCTGCCAACATCTAACTTTGCATGAGTAATCCCACTGACATCACTGCTAGTAAAGAATCAGAGAGGTAGCCGTGTTAGTCCGGAATTGCAGAAGTTACAAAGAGTCCTGTGGCACCTTAAAGACTAACTAAAGTATTTCAAGTAAAGTTATGCAGCTGCATTTGCACAGGACTAGAACAAACAAATACAATCTTGGAACTAAACAAAACTGTATTCTAGATCTAGAGCACAGTGATAGTAAACACAGGACTGGGAGCCAGGAACACCCAGATTCTAATCCCATATCTATCACTCACTTCCTCTATGGCACCGGGTAAAGCACATGATTTGTCTCACCACTCCTTCCCATTTCATGTATAAATACTGAGTTACTTACCTCTCAGGGATTTTGCAAGGCTTATGCGGCTCATGTTTATAATGATGTATGACACTCTAAAAGTGATAAATGTTATTAGCAAATATAATACTTAGGCAGCTACATTTACCTTCAGCTTAAGCCCCATTAAATCTAGCCCTGAAAATCCAACAAACCTGTTGTTTCCGTCACCCAGCCTGGCTCCTATGACTGCTCTTTCAATAGCAGTGACTAATCACATTATTACTCAAAGCAAAGGAATAAAGATATAAACATACCGACCAATATAAAGATGACACAGCAGACTCTCCTAACCAGGAATCAATATTTCTATTCATTAAAGAATAAGTAGGCGCACCCAAAATGGACCAATGCCTGTCCCAACTCAACACCCCACCAGAAGTGCTAACCTCCTCCATCACCCAAATAAGGCTCTGTTTATGCTATGGTTAGAACCATGGTAGCAACAAAGGTATTTAAGTTCAGAGGGTAGCAGAGATCTGCCCAATTTCCCTGAATGAGCATGAAGAAGGATTGCTTCTTTCTTTTAACTGGTCAGGGAAACAGAAAAATGCCCCTGGCCTTGCAGTATGCAGAAGTTGATCAATTACCTTACCCACCTTGTCTCCCTATCCTAACAGGTCATGAAAACCCTGCACTACTAGCAACAATGGTGCTCAAATACTCTTGTAAGCATGTTGTGAACTATAAGGTGTGGATAGGGTCTAAACTGAAATATGATTGTAATCTCTTCACTGAATTGTTGTGATTCAGGTTTCCCCTAACCAGGGCATTTAATACCACCTCAGAAACTGTAAACAAAGGCTTGTTTCCCTTTATGAAAACTGTATAGGCATGGGAAAGGAAGAAAAGGAAAGAAGGAAGTTTGTCTACAGAGTTTCCTTTAACTTTGACACGTTTTGACTGGCTGGGAATTTTCTCCCTTTTACACTCTGTTTATGAAATCGCTGTTTAATTTTCCTTGAGTACTTAAAAATCACAGCCTCTGAAAAAGCCAGAGACCCTTCCAATATAGACAGGGACAGGCTGGGGGTGAGGAGGCCGGGGAGTTGTTCCAAACGGGGAAGGGGCGAGGATAGTAGTCGTGGTGGTGAAGGGGGCCGCTGGGGCAGGGAAAAGGGGACCAGAGGAGAAGCCAGACCAGGACATTTGGGGAGCAGTGGGGGGTAAAGCCGGGGGCTCCGGGTTTCTGTGGGGGGAGGGAATGTGAAGCTCCTGCGGACACGGAGAAAGTGGCCCCCGGGGCTTCGTACAGGTACGGCCGGAGAAGGGGCCGAAGAGAAGCTGAGATCGGAGGTCGTTCGGGTGAGTGGCCGAGAAACCGGAATCGGGGAGGGAGGCAGATGGAGGACGGGGACCGCTCGTACAGGATTTAGGGTTACCGAAGAGAACCGGGATCGGGGGAGCCAAGGGGGGCGAGGAGAACCGGGGTCGGGGAGGGGGGGCTGAGGAGAGCCGGGGAGGGGGGCTGAGAGCCGGGATGGGGGGGTCTGGGGAGGGCGGAGGAGAACCGGGAAAGGCTCTCCGGCGGGGCTACGGGGTGGTCCCCACCGCCCGAGCCCCGGGCCCGGCGCGCCGTACGCACCCTCGCTCTGCAGGATCTCGCGGCGCAGCCCCCCCGCGTACTGGATCAGCTCCTCCAGGCTCCGCTCGCAGAGCTGCCCGTAGCCCGAGAACTTCTGCAGCACCTTCTCCAGCTCCCGCTCCACCGTCACGCACTGATCCATAGCGAGCGCGGCGGGGCTCCCCGCTCCCTCAGGCCGGATCCCCCCGCTGCCGCCGGGCCCCCGCCGCTCGCCGGGCCGGAATCTTGTTTAGAACTTCTACCGGAGACTGGCTGAGCGGTGTTATTGTGCAGGCAGCGCAAGGGCAGCCGGGGTCCTCAGCAGCAGCGGGCTCACTCGCTGCGCAGGCAGTGGACAGGGCACCCGAGGTCCTCAGGTAATTGTTGTTCAGGCTGCACAGTAGACAGTCGGGGTCCTGAGAAAGGCTCTCTGGAAAGTGGCTGGAAGGGCGCAGAGGGTCGGCGGTGGGTTTGTTACTCCGGGATCAGGAATGATGGCGCGGCTCTTTGCTCGGTGCGCGTGATGTGGTTCTACAAGCGGTTGGAGTCCTCGGTGGAATTATTATTCAGGCAGTGTCACAGGCACCTTGGGTCTTCGAAGGTCTAGGATAGGCTACTGGATTGCTAGCTGGGGTCCTCGTCTGCGTTGTTTCAGGCAGTCCCGTGGACAGCCAGGGCTGGGGGGCTGTGCGGCTGGTAGCGCTCTTGTTCGGGCTGCCGCCGCGGGAGGAAATGCGGGGGGGGGGCGTTCGTTGCCTCTGGGGAAGGAGGCGGTTCGTAGGGAGAAGGCTGGCGGTGGCCTGGGAAGACGGGGAGCGGGGTGGGCTGCGCCCTGAGGCGCTCAATGACGGGCAGCCCCTTTTACAGGATCTCCCGTCCCTGGGTAGGCAACGGGCTTGCTTCAGCCAGCGTCAGGTGCGGGAGAGGCGGTGAGGTACCCGGGGGTGCGGGGTCAGGTGCGGGAGAGGCGGTGAGGTACCCGGGGGGTCAGGTGCGGGAGAGGCGGTGAGGTACCCGGGGGTGCGGGGTCGGGTGCGGGAGAGGCGGTGAGGTACCCGGGGGTGCGGGGTCAGGTGCGGGAGAGGCGGTGAGGTACCCGGGGGGTCAGGTGCGGGAGAGGCGGTGAGGTACCCGGGGGGTCAGGTGCGGGAGAGGCGGTGAGGTACGCGGGGGGTCAGGTGCGGGAGAGGCGGTGAGGTACCCCGGGGGTCAGGTGCGGGAGAGGCGGTGAGGTACCCGGGGGGGTGCGGGGTCAGGTGGGGGAGAGGCGGTGAGGTACGCGGGGGTGCGGGGTCAGGTGGGGGAGAGGCGGTGAGGTACCTGGGGGGGTGCGGGGTCAGGTGGGGGAGAGGCGGTGAGGTACGCGGGGGTGCGGGGTCAGGTGGGGGAGAGGCGGTGAGGTACCCGGGGGGGTGCGGGGTCAGGTGGGGGAGAGGCGGTGAGGTACGCGGGGGTGCGGGGTCAGGTGGGGGAGAGGCGGTGAGGTACCTGGGGGGGTGCGGGGTCAGGTGTGGGAGAGGCGGTGAGGTACGCGGGGGGTCAGGCGTGGGAGAGGCGGTGAGGTACCTGGGGGGGTGCGGGGTCAGGTGGGGGAGAGGTGGTGAGGTACCCGGGGGTGCGGGGTCAGGTGGGGGAGAGGCGGTGAGGTACTGGGGGGGGTGCGGGGTCAGGTGTGGGAGAGGCGGTGAGGTACGCGGGGGGTCAGGTGGGGGAGAGGCGGTGAGGTAACTGGGGGGTGCGGGGTCAGGTGGGGGAGAGGCGGTGAGGTACCCGGGGGTGCGGGGTCAGGTGGGGGAGAGGCGGTGAGGTACCCGGGGGTGCGGGGTCAGGTGGGGGAGAGGCGGTGAGGTACCCGGGGGTGCGGGGTCAGGTGGGGGAGAGGCGGTGAGGTACGGGGGGGTGCGGGGTCAGGTGGGGGAGAGGCGGTGAGGTACTGGGGGGGGTGCGGGGTCAGGCGGGGGAGAGGCGGTGAGGTACCCGGGGGTGCGGGGTCAGGTGCGGGAGAGGCGGTGAGGTACCCGGGGGTGCGGGGTCAGGTGGGGGAGAGGCGGTGAGGTACGCGGGGGGTCAGGTGTGGGAGAGGCGGTGAGGTACCCGGGGGTGCGGGGTCAGGTGGGGGAGAGGTGGTGAGGTATGGGGGGGTGCGGGGTCAGGTGGGGGAGAGGCGGTGAGGTACCCGGGGGTGCGGGGTCAGGTGGGGGAGAGGTGGTGAGGTATGGGGGGGTGCGGGGTCAGGTGTGGGAGAGGCGGTGAGGTACCCGGGGGTGCGGGGTCAGGTGGGGGAGAGGCAGTGAGGGTCCGGGGGTGCGGGGTCAGGTGGGGGAGAGGCGGTGAGGTACCCGGGGGTGCGGGGTCAGGTGGGGGAGAGGCGGTGAGGTACGGGGGGGTGCGGGGTCAGGTGGGGGAGAGGCGGTGAGGTACTGGGGGGGTGCGGGGTCAGGTGGGGGAGAGGCGGTGAGGTACTGGGGGGGTGCGGGGTCAGGCGGGGGAGAGGCGGTGAGGTACCCGGGGGTGCGGGGTCAGGCGGGGGAGAGGCGGTGAGGTACCCGGGGGTGCGGGGTCAGGCGGGGGAGAGGCGGTGAGGTACCCGGGGGGTGCGGGGTCGAGTGTGGGAAAGGCGGTGAGGTACCCGGGGGGTGCGGGGTTGGGTGTGGGAGAGGTGGTGAGGTACCTGGGGTGTGGGATCGGGTGTGGGAGAGGCGGTGAGGTACCTGGGGGTGTGGGGTCGTGTATGGGAGAGGTGATGAGGTACCTGGGGGTGCGGGGTCAAGTGCTGGATCTGCAGATATAAATGCTCACGTGCACTTTTGAGGGGGCAGTGTAGGTAGCTCTGCATCCAGCGACACACAGGTGTTGCTGTCAAGGCAATAGTTGCTCCTGAGGAAACTGCACAGGCAGTGATCCTGCACAGGGTATGCGGTGATACCTGTGGACCAGAACTGGTTGTAGGGAGAAGGCTCGGGGTTGATTCTACTTTCCTTGGTTTTGTAACTTGCTAGTGGCCTTTTTCCGGGAGAAACTGGCACTTTAGATGTCTACATGGACTGACAAAACCAGTTGAGGAATCCTAGAGCTAGGACTTCTTCACCCAGGATTCTGCCCAAATTGAAGCATCTTATCTTTAAACATGTATCATCTTCCATTCATTTTCAAGTATCTTCATCTCCACCACTTTACTTATGTACCTAAACTTACCACCTACTTTGTCTAGTCAAGCTTTAAAGATCTTATTTCCATTTCTTTGCATCCATGGGAGGGTGTTCATTTCATTTTATTGCTATTAGCTTCATAAATCTGCGTATAGTTCAGTGCTTTTCCAAACAGCAGCGGTCTGGAATAAGAGCAGAATTTTGGTAGTTTACTGTTGCTATTCATATCCCATCCCCTATGTAGCAGTGAAACTGACAAGAATGTCACTTTAACCCTGCTACTTGGAAAAATCCTGAGCAGCAGCAAAAGAAGCTACTGGGGAGAGAGAAATTCAGAGTATGAGGCAGGGGAAGGGGGATGACACCAGCTCCACCTCAGGCTCTGGCTCTGCTGGCACAGCAATCTCTACTGCAGCAGTCTGCTCTGCCTCCCTATGATTCTGTGATTCCCTCCAAGTTCTTCCACAGCTCCAGTGAGCAGCAGCATTCTGAGCAGCCCTGTGAGCTCTCCCTGCTCAGGAATGTCAAAGCAGCCCTCTGCCTGCCTCCATGTTCCTAGTGCACCATGTCAATGATTTGCTCTTTGTTCCCCAAAGGGTGCAGCACGCGCTGCTGTCTGATACTTCCTGGAGCTTTGAGAGGGGAGGGATGCATGCCTGTGATGCAGCAGAGATCAAAAACAGTGAGCAGAGCGGTCATGGCAGGCACAGTGGGATACTGGTGGAAGCCAGTTATGTTGACAAAACAAACAGCAGTGTCTACACTGAGGCTTCGTTGCTTTAACTTTGCTGCAAAAAAGCTTTATGCCTTTTGTTGAGGTGGTCTTATTTTGTAGGCAAAAAAACAGAGTTCAGCTGCTAAAAGTAGCTTTTTAGTGCATACACCTCCCCTCTTGATACAGCCTAGTCCCTGTCTGCTGATATCTCTGTACTTCAAGGGCTCCACCTGCTTCAGTTCCCTTAACTGGGCCACCTAGGTGCAAAATAGAGTTGAGGCAGAAGTGCTGTGGGGAGCCTTTCAACTACTGATGCTAAGCCAGATCCCAACCTGATTCACAAACCCCTCTTCTACTAACCCTCCTCCTCTGCAAGGTAGTCTCCACTTTGCCGTGAAAGTCTCAGGGTATGTCTACACTGCAAAGTTCTCGACAAAACTTTTGTCTTTCACAGGTAATTAAAGCCCTCCTCCCACGAAAGACAAGTTTTGCCAACTCAAGTGGCAGTGTGAATGCAGCTTTGTTGGCAGAAGCGCTCTCCTACTGACAAAGCTAACACTGCTCATGGGGCTGGAAGTATTTTGTTAGCAAAAGTGCCAACAAAGAGTGTTTACACTCGCTGACTTTTAGTGACAAGGCTGTCTCAACACAGCCTTGTTGCTAAAAGCTGCGTGCTGTAGACAAGCCCTTGGTTACCTTGCAGCACAGTCTACCTCGGCATTGATAACAAATCAATTTTTTAAAAGTAGTGATCTGTTTCCTTGCTATTAGGACAGTCATATTCCAGAGTTTCATATTTTCGTTTGCTGGCCAAAATATCAGCATGTGAATACATATGAACAGCCAGAAAGTTGAACTACAAGCCTAAAACTTTTAACCAAAAATCACAATCAATGGTGTATGGGGAATGTTGGGAATTAACATTGAGGCTGTTGGCAAAGGTAGTGCTGTTCTGCTTCACTTAGTCCATTGACAATAGGAAAATGCCATATTACAGACATGCATTGTCTGTGTGTACCTACCACACCTCCTTTAATTGCCATTTAACAGTTTTGCTGTGTGGCCTTTTCTTTTAATTATTGCTGTGCACTTTCCAAACTGAGGAGGAGCTGGACAGGCCCTACCCTGCAAAGCATACACCCTAAAAACACAAAAGCAGCTAGGGATACAACATATGAGCAGATTGTTCATATGGTGATAAGTCCACTGCTTATTAAAAATCCTAAACAAACTTGTAACTAAAATTAAACACGGTAGGCCCCTCTCCCTTGCTTTCCTCCCACCCATCACTCCGCATATGTCTGAGCTGCTCAGTTTAAATAGATAAATAGATGAATCAGTCAGCTAGGTTCTTGTATGTGTCTCAGAAGTAGGTCTTTTAGAGGGATTTAAAGGAGAAGAAGGTTGTGGCTTTGCAGACCAGTTGTAGCATGGGTACAAAGAATCTGTTAGGGGCCTGATGTCAGTTGATGTTGAATATGCTTTTTGTAATGCCGTTAACATTTTGGTCCTATCTATACTAGTAGCCAACCCGTTTTTAGCATGGGCAGGGGGGGAGTGTGGGCTGGTCCTGTTAGTGGTCACTACAGCAGTGAGTCACTTTCTCATTATTTAGATGGACCTTAGTGCAGGGAAGATTTGACAGAGACCCAGAAATTATGCCTCACGTTTGTCAGCTTGATAAAGTTTTGTAGACTATGACATGTTATGAAGAAATGCGAGAGCATTACAACCCTTCCCTCTCATAGACCAAAGTACCAGCTGATCCCTGGGTACCTCCTGTTCAAGCTGGTCTTCCCCCTCCATGTGGCTCAGTAGTTACAAAACTATCTCATAAAATCAGTTTGTCCTTAATTGTCTAGTATTAGAGCTATGTGGTTCATCCTTCAACTCTTTGCTCTTGACTAACCCCGCACAAATATACATAGGAAGGATAAAGGACCATGATTTTCAATATAGGGAGCAAAGTTGACAAAGTCAAAAGGCTCAACTTGTGACCAGCTACCACTCAAATCAATTAACCTTGCAACTCAACTGTCAAAACTCTACTCAGCAAGTACATTGAGGATAAGAGTAGCCATGTTCAAAGTTGGGAAAAGGTATCTATGCTGTTTTTAGTGAAGGGGCCCTGGCTGTGAACTAACATGCAGCAGAAATTAGGTTGAGCTTGTGACCTGTGGCATGTTTCTAGACTTATTTTTCTGCAGGCCCTGCTATTATTATTTATGGAGCCTGCAGCCTTGTCTACGTTACACAATTTTGTTGACAAGTCAGCTTTCATCAACAAAATAGTGGTGGTGTGCACACTGCAATGCTCCTTCTGCCAGCAAAACTCTCCTGCCTTGCTGACACAATAAAACCACCTCAATGAGAGGCATATAGCTTTCTATGGCTAAGTTATATCAACTGTAAGTGTAGACACCGCCTTTGGTTATGTTGCTATAATTGGCCTCCATGAGGTGGCCCACAATGCCCAGCCTGACCACTGTGGTCAGCAGTTTGTACTCTGCTGCGCTGCACTCAGATACACCGGTATTTACCCTGTCCCCTTTAAGGCCCAAGAAATGTATGAAATTTCACTTCCTGTTTGCTCCCCATGAACAGCTCAATGCATCTTCCCTGATCTTCAATGCAATGATCTTCCCTGATCTTCAATGCATCTTGATCAGGGTGGCTCCATGCAGCAAATGCTCTCCCACTTGGAGCGCACCTGAATTGTTGGATCTGTTGGCACTGTGGGAAGAGGTGCCTGTACAGTCCCAGTCCCAAGTAGGGTGACTAATGTCCCAGTTTTGGGGTCTTTCTTACATAGGCTCCTATTACCCCACATCCCCGTCTCGATTTTTCATACTTGCTATCTGGTCACCCTAGTCCCAGTTCCGTTTCAGCTGTAGGAACTTCAATACCTATGGTCAGATTTCTTGTGGCTTGTTGGACAAGAGTTATGAATGGGACATGCATCAGTGCTGTGTTTTTGTGAAGCTTTTCTTTTCATACAAAACTTAAATCTTGGATCTAAGCTGCCTGATCAACTGATCTAATTCAGCATGGCTTTTCTATAGTGAGGCTTGCAAAGATTACATTTTTATTGGTAAATGTTAATTTCACTATCCAACCACAAAATGACAAAATTGGTAATTGAAATGTAAAGAATAGGCAAGTAAGAAAAATGCATGAGAACTTCTTAGAGTTTGATGTGAGGCTATCTACTTTATATATTTTGGCATGCAATGTTGACAATTTGTATTTTAACAGTTATAAAGCTTTTACTTTTTGAATCTCAATGCCTAATCTCATTAAAGAATTAGTATCTGATGCCTTCCCCCCACAATTTCCTGTAATTTTGAATAGTTCAATAAATAAAAAAAAATGCTTAAACATTAAAATGTGAAAACTATTAAGTCTATAGTCAGTCACCACAGACTTTACAATGAATGTCCAACTGAGTACATAAATTAAACTAGCTCAGGCAAGTCAGGGGGAGGTTCCTATCTCTGGAAGTACTTAGGGCCTGATCATGGGGAACAGCAGCATTTGCATTGCTTGTGAGCATTGTGGGTGAGAGGAATAAATCATGTGAGCGAAGGGGGGAGCACCCATGAATCTCCATCCCACAGAAGCCACACAAGTCAAAACTTCAGTTTGCAGCTGCTCTGCCTCCCAAGGGTGCAGCAGATTTACCCTCCCCCTCCCTCATGATGGGTGAGCAGCCGGACAACACTGGAGTGAGGCGCATTTGACCTGGCATGGGGGTTACAGGGCCACCCAAATTTGATCCAGCCACCATGACAGAGGGGTGGCGGGTCACTCGAGGTGGCAGGCCAAACCTGCAGCCTCAGGCAGCTGCCTCTAGCTGGAGCAGCCCCTGTCAACAGGAAGGAGCCTGCTCCTCACCTTACACCCCAGTTCACTGGCCTTGGAGCTCTCCTGTTTGGGGAGTGACGGCCCTCGGGCCCAGGGGAGGGATGCCGCGGCATGGCCAACTAGGTTATTAAGAAGCCCGGCTGGGGGTGTTAGAACCAGGCCTGCCCCGCGCCCGGGCTCAGTCCTCGAGGGGGCCCGGGAGCTGCGGGTTGAGGTGAAGACGCTCCTGCCCCTCTGCTTTTAGCAAATGATCATCCCAGTCACAGGATAAAGGGGGGAAGGGTAATCATTCGGGGGGGGGGGGGCAATCAGTATGGGGGAAGACAGAGGGCAAGAGCTGGGGGGGCAATGGAGGGGGATAATAAGTATGCGGGGCCGGAGAAGACGCGGGGGGTGGGGTGGGGGTAATGGAGGGGGATAATGAGTATGTGGGGCAGGAGGAGACGCGGTGGGGGGGGCAATGGGGGGGATAATGAGTATGCGGGTGGGAGGAGACCCAGTGGGGGGGGGCAATGGAGGGGGATAATGAGTATGCGGGCCGGGAGGAGACCCGGTGGGGGGGGGGCAATGGAGGGGGATAATGAGTATGCGGGGCGGGAGGAGACCCGGTGGGGGGGGGGCAATGGAGGGGGATAATGAGTATGCGGGGCGGGAGGAGACCCGGTGGGGGGGGCAATGGAGGGGGATAATGAGTATGCGGGGCCGGAGGAGACGCGGGGGGGGGCAATGGAGGGGGATAATGAGTATGCGGGGCCGGAGGAGACGCGGGGGGGGCAATGGAGGGGGATAATGAGTATGCGGGGCCGGAGGAGACGCGGGGGGGGGCTGGGCCTCTCGGGGGGGGGGGACAGTTTCTTGGCAACTCCTACAAACAGCGCTCCGGGGGGGGGGGGGGGGGCGTGTTTCTGGCCTTGCCCCCTCCGCTCCCTTGGGCGGCTGGCTGAGCGCCCAGCGCCGCCCGGCTGGGGGCGGTGCCCGCGATGCCCCCTCCCCGCTGCCCTTTGCCCCCCTCCCCCGGCTGTCCCCGCTTGCGACGTCACTTGTTATGTCTCCGCCGGCGGCTCGGGCTCCGCTGGGGGCAGGCGGCGGCCGGGCGGGGGAGGCCGGGACCCGGAGCCCGCAGACAGGCGCAAGGCCCAGCCTCTCGCCCCGCTGAGCGGCCCGGCCCGGCCCGGCCCGGGCGAGTCCCCGAGCGGGGAGCGGAGGCGCTTTCCCCCCCACTCACGCAGACCAGCCCCCCCTTCCCGGCCTGACAGGGGACCCCAGCTCCCCCACTATCCCCACCCCACCCGGCCTGACAGGGGACCCCAGCTCCCCCACTATCCCCACCCGGCCTGACAGGGGACCCCAGCTCCCCCACTATCCCCACCCGGCCTGACAGGGGACCCCAGCTCCCCCACTATCCCCACCCCACCCGGCCTGACAGGGGACCCCAGCTCCCCCACTATCCCCACCCCACCCGGCCTGACAGGGGACCCCAGCTCCCCCACTATCCCCACCCGGCCTGACAGGGGACCCCAGCTCCCCCACTATCCCCACCCCACCCGGCCTGACAGGGGACCCCAGCTCCCCCACTATCCCCACCCCGCCTGACAGGGGACCCCAGCTCCCCCACTATCCCCCCCCTCCCTGGCCTGACAGGGGACCCCAGCTCCCCCATTATCCCCACCCCCTTCCCTGCCTGATAGGGGACCCCAGCTCCCCCATTATCCCCACCCCCTTCCCGGCCTCACAGGGGACCCCAGCTCCCCCATTATCCCCACCCCCTTCCCGGCCTCACAGGGGACCCCAGCTCCCCCACTATCCCCACCCCACCCGGCCTGACAGGGGACCCCAGCTCCCCCACTATCCCCACCCCCTCCCTGGCCTGACAGGGGACCCCAGCTCCCCCACTATCCCCACCCCTCCCTGGCCTGACTGGGGACCCCAGCTCCCCCACTATCCCCACCCCGACTGGGGACCCCAGCCCCCCCACTATCCCACCCCCACCCCCGGCCTGACTGGGGACCCCAGCCCCCCCACTATCCCACCCCCACCCCGGCCTGACTGGGGACCCCAGCTCCCACACTATCCCACCCCCCCGGCCTGACTGGGGGCCGCATGCCCCCCCAACCCCGGCCTCACTGGAGGCGCAGCCCCCTCCCCCGGCCAACTCGGCGACACCCCTGAGATCCCCCTTCTTTCCCCCCCACACCTGAGTGGGGACCCGGGCAGCAAGGAGCGGGGCGAGGAGGAGGATCCAGGCGGCAGCTGCAGGGGGGCCATTGGTCTCCTCCCCCCGGTCTCCTCCACTGGGATCGCTCGCTCGCTCCCCCGGGGATTGGCTCTCTGCAGAGAGTCACACGCAGCCAGAGGGAAGATGTGGCTCAAGCTGTTTTTCTTGCTTCTCTATTTCCTGGTGCTGTTTGTCCTGGCCAGGTTTTTTGAGGCCGTTGTCTGGTACGAGACGGGCTTCTTCGCCACCCAGTTGGTGGACCCGGTGGCCCTGAGCTTCAAGAAGCTGAAGACCATTCTGGAGTGCAGGGGGCTTGGGTACTCGGGGCTGCCGGAAAAGGAAGATGTCAGGGAGCTGGTGGAGAAGTCAGGTAAGAGATCATACGTAAGAAGATATTTCACCCATTAACGTTGAGAGGTTTGCTGGGGTTTTTTGCCTAGGAATGGTTTTGTGTAGCTAAAAATCTCGGAATGCTTGATTTAAACAACTTAATACACATTAAGAGCTTATCGGGGAACAAAATCATCTCAGTAGTAATATTATTACATTTCTAATAGCAGCTTTCATACGGAAGGGCCCTAAAGTCCTTTCCAGATTGTACACACAGCACCACTGAACTGCAGCCACCTCTGGGGTGTAGGAAGCAGCCAGGTGGCCCGGGGCATGCCTTACAACAGTATTGTGGGAGGAGGGAAATTTTGGACATCAGGGCAAATGCTACTCTTATGCAAAGTATCATGATATGCCTACTGTGAGGGGACAGAGCTCCGTTTTTCAGGTCTTGTCAAAATGTTATGTACAATACACATCTCTGTTTCTCAATCTTGTGTCCACCTTTATGGGTTAACGGCTCTCCAAGCAGAATTTAAATAAATAACCAGTTGTCTTGGTAGACCAAATAATAAAATATTAGTGTGGTAAATGTAAGAGATTGTTCAAAAAGCTGTAGAACTGTGAAATACATTAAATTTCTAACAAGTTGTAAATGTATCACACTATACCATCTGTCAAGAAAATAGGCCTTCTATATTCAATAGACTAGTTACTGAGCAAGCAGGAAAGAGAGTATTTTAGAGAAGTTAGTCTGAGTTGCCGAGGAGCGTTGAACCTGCATGTTAGATTATGTTTGCACTGTAGGAAATATGCTGTCCACTTTGCTTCTAAAAGTCAAACATTTTTTTATTTTCTTTTTTTGCCTACTCTGCATCCTCCTGGCTACTCTAGCCCCCAGCACTGTAACTACATAGGCCAAAATATTAACCGTTTAAAAGGACACTGTCATCGGGCCTAATTTTGGTCACACTAGTCTTGCCCTGGTGGAATTCCTCTAACTTACCATTTATATCACCATAGTGCTTGAAGATACAATTGGGACCATCATTCTGATGTGCTATGTACTGCATAAGCACACACAGAGATATAACTAACTCCTATGCCAACGAGCCCACTATCTAAGAAGACAAGTGACCTATGGTGCTAGATTCACAAAGGGATTTAAATATCTAACTGCCACTGTAGGTCTGTAAAATCCAGATGCCATTGGTATTTACAAAATTTCCGCTCCGCTGCCACCTAACCCCGTAGATGCCTAAACTGCCTCAGCACTCAAATTTTTGCAGGAAAAGTTTCCTAGGTGCCTGTGTTTCTGCCTCTGGGCATGTACACTGTTGCTTCACTCTAGATGTCTGTGGGGCCTTATCCAGTTGGTGTGCTCTGCACATATCTAACTGCACTCAAAATGGCCCATGATTGTGGGAGGTGTTCCCAGATAAATTTTAGCCCATGGTTAGGGCAGTGATGCCCAGCCTTATTACAGAGAAGGGCCACACAAACCTAAGCACAACCTTGTGTGGGGCCAAACAGATTCTACGTATTTGAATAAGATTTAGTCACCTGTATTGATTTATATTTTAAGTTCAGCTTGTTTCATATGTATGTAGACAGGTTGTTTCTATGTACAGTATTTATTTACACACTTGTGTACACTCTATCTGTTGCTTGCCAAATGACTCTTTAATTACTTATCCAGACTGGAACAGCAAGTGGAAGATCAGGCAATGGGGGGAATTGAACCAGGCAAACACCCTAACCATTGGGCTAAAAGTGATGAGGGAGCTCTTCCTCCCCCGAGTTTGAACTTTTTGTAAGAAATACATTGGGCACTTGACTCAGGAGAGGGTTCACAACAGAGAATCACAAGCAGAGATAGTCACTTTGCTCCAGCCCCTATACTTAGACATGAAACTCGCTGGGAGGGGCATGGCTTAGGACAGATGCATCTCCAATTGACTAGAACTCCATTCCTAGATGCCTATCTCCCTGTCTCACCTAACTCTTTGTGAATCACAGCAATTTTCTAGGCACCTAGGCATTAAGCATTGAAACGCTCCGCATCATGACGCCGAAGTTCCTTTTTGAATCCAGTGATACTCTGCTCTAGACTCACGAGCCACAAGTGGCTCTTTAATGTGTCTCCTATGACTCTTTGCCTCACATTATATTAAAACACTGTGTGATTTAAGTATTAACCAATCAGGATGCTTCTACTATGTTATTAACACATTGTAGTTGATAAAATAATAATACTTGGTCTATCATTTTGGTGTAAGAATAATAATATATAATATTAAAGAAACAATGAATTCACGCTACTGTGGCTCTTTTGGATAATGTCGTTCGCTACTTTGGCTTCTGAACCATTGAGGTCTGGGTATCACTGATCTAGTCCATGAAGTCTAGGAAGAGAGAAGGATACCAACAAATATGTTAATCTTTATAATAATGTGCCAGCTTCCCCTATGTGCTCCTAACCTAGCAATCTGACTGGTTTCTTACAGGTGTTGCTTCAGAGGTGGGTCTTGAGGAGAGGGTAGTGTAGTGGTTTTATAGTTCTATACATGTACAAAACACAGTTGGGAATTAGGCATGGAAATGTTGTGTGAGAAGCTGAGAAAGGATGAGGTTGGCATCTTTGAAGTTGGCAAACAACATAACAATTGAGTAAAGAAAGTGAGGAATACTTGTAGCACCTTAGAGACTAACCAGTTTATTTCAGCATAAGCTTTCGTGGACTATAGCCCACTTCATCAGATGCATAGAATGGAACAGAAGTAAGATGCATTTATACACAGAAAGAAGGGGGTGGGGAAAAGTTGTACATTAACATACCAATTCTAAGAGGCTCTTAAATCTGGATGGGCCATTATCAGCAGGAGATAATGGGCTGACAATGGCCCATCCAGATTTAAAAGCCTCTTAGAATTGGTATGTCAATGTACAACTTTTTTCTTCCTTCTGTGTGTATAAATGCATCTAACTTCTGTTCCATTCTGTGCATCCGATGAAGTGGGCTATAGTCCACGAAAGCTTATGCTGAAATAAACTGGTTAGTCTCTAAGGTGCTACAAGTATTCCTCGCTTTCTTTATGGATACAGACTAAAACGGCTGCCTATAACAATTGAGCAGACCAGTAAAGAAGTGCAGTGTTGTAGAAAGGCCTTGATGCTGAGGATGTGAAATTAGAATGTGATATGGTGAATGGGGGTGGGAGGAAGGGCTGATGTGGACCGAGTAACAGAGGAGGATAATTTTAGCAGCTGCTTTTTAAATTGATTGTCAAGAGGATGTGGGTGTAGAGAGGGGGAGGATGGAGAAGAGGCAACAGTAATCAAGATGGGAGCTAGGGCCCCAGAGAGTGTTTGGGCAGAAAGAAAAAGATTAGCATGTATTGATTGTTAATTTACATCAGTGAGAGGAGATTTGGGTCCCTTTGACTTAAAAAAAATTGTTATTATTAATTACTGATACTACTAATACTGATGCTTTAAAAAACTAACTTGCTTTTCACCATTTGCCTTGGTTAGTTATTTTATTATTATTTATTTTATTACTTCCCTGGTTTGAACAGTGACAACTGATTAGTCAGTTTTGCTTGTGTTATTTGTCAGTTTTGCTTTTTGGCTCATGTACTTTCATAATGTTGTAATGTTTGGGTGCAAACACTGAAGAGGAATGTTTAACTCCAAACAAAACGTTGTCACTGATTATTTTTTTTAAATGTCACAGAAACACTCTTAATATTAAGTTAAGTTTTGTAAAATTTTTACATTTTTTGGCTATCAATCATGTGATGGTGTCTGTCAATGAAGTGCATAACTTTCTACCTACCAAGAGTTTCTACTTTAATTCTAAATTTCATACATTCTGTAAGAAGCAACTTCCTTGTTTACAAGAAATTTTTTTCAAGGGATAGTTTAATACAGTCCTTCTTCTTCTTCTTATCCTCTTCGCTCCTGGTGGAGCATAAGGCGCCAACCATTCTTCTCCATTCGCTGAAGATTTGGTTGACGTTTCTGTAGCATTCGTTTTTTTACATGGTGGGTTACTAGCCCAACGCAAAACCCTCCTCCTTTCACATCTTGGGCTTGGGACCAAGCGATGGCGGAGTTAATACAGTCATTGCTATAATGTTATTTGTTATTAACAATCTAATCTGGTTTGTAATGTCTCTGAAGGAAAGTATGGGAAAGGAAATGAGATAGCAAAAGAGAGCTGATCAAATAAGCTTATACACATTGTTTTAAGGAAACGAATCATGTTGCTAGCCTTGAAGTTCTTAGGAAATGTTTACTACTTTGTAAATAGAATAAATCAATGTTTAGAGTGGAATAATTTAACCTTAGGCTAGCTGTCTAAAAGCTACTTTGGATTATTCCATTGTAAGTAAAATTCTAATTATAGTGTTATTGATCGAAATTCTAAAAACCTGTCTAAATTGGCAGTTTTAACAATTTGTCTTGTGTGATCTCTGTGTTCACTGTGGAACTGAATTTTGTGTAAAATAAAGATGACATCTAAACTAAAACTGATGTCTTCCAATTTAGTACAGAAAATTTCAGTCAACATCAACAGGGACTTATGAGGATGAAAATACATTCATTTGTTTTTCAGTACGTCCAATTACATATGTAGATAGATCTGTGTGATGTTCATTTCTCATAGCTTATTGACAGCTAAAATTGGTGTGTGTTAACAGCATGAATACATATAAAAATAAACTAAGAATAAAGTTTTAATTGTCCTTGGCCTGAAGTGGTGCTACACCCAGCTATGTAAAATGAAATTAACAAAATCTTCACTATCCGACAAAGAAATAGCTTTCGCGTCAGGATATTTTTGATTAACGTGACCTTTATCAAATGTAGTGTAATTTATTTTTTCCTTCTGTCCATTCTTCAGGAGACCTCATGGAGGGTGAACTTTATTCTGCTCTCAAAGAAGAAGAGGCCTCTGAATCAGTTTCCAGTACAAACTTCAGTGGTGAAATGCACTTCTATGAGCTTGTAGAAGACACAAAGGATGGTATCTGGCTGGTACAGGTATTGGAAATGTTTCTAGTTTTGATCGTGGCTAAAATATGTTTCAAAGGAGAAGTTATTTTTGGAGACTAGCTCATCTAATAGCAACACGTAAGGTCTGACTGTGCTAAGAGACTGCATTTGACTCTGTGGAACAAGAAAAACCCCAGAAGGGTACTCCAAGGTAACAAGCACTAGAGAATTAAGCTGTGCGACAGCAGCTAGGATAGAAAGTGACAGAGCTCCTATACTGATCATAACAGTTTTTCATTAAATGTCTCTTAGTAAACAGCAGGGAAGCAAGCAAGCGCAGCAAGCGCGTGCCGGGGCGGCAAGGAAACAAGTATTCCAGTTCCTTTCTATCAGGGTGTACTGTCCCTGGATCTCCAGTCAGTTTTGGCTGCTGTAATGAAACAGGGGAAGAGTAACAGAGGGGGAAATTAGGTTTAGGTTTATAATGACCCAACCTACTGTTACTCTCACCTTCTTGTCAATGGTCTGAAATGGGACATTCTCATTACCACTTCCAAAGTTATTTTTTTCTCCCTTGATATCCTGCTGTTAATTGAATTGTCTTGTTAGACTGACCTCACACTTGGTAAGGCAACTCCCATCCTTTCATTTATTTATACCTGCTCCTGTATCTTCCACTCCATGCATCTGATGAAGTGGGTTCTAGCCCACGAATGCTTATGCCTATAATAAATTTGTTAGTCTCTGAGGTGCCACAAGGATTCCTCGTTGTTTATCTGTGAGTGTATTGTTTAGGGCCAGCAATAAACATTTGAAGAAATAGATCAAAGTCAGTATGCAAAGAAATGTCAAGTATTTTGTGGCTATGTTCCTTGTTTTTTTGTAAACTCTTTCACAAAGCATCCAAAATAATCTGGCAATCACTACAAGCAATCTCGCCTTCCTCAATGACTGCATATGTCAAAGTGCCTGATACGTCTTTGGGAAGCTTCCTTGAGTCCCTGGAGCAGCAACATTCTTTCTCTTGTATTAGCTGATGAACTCATCACCTCTTTCCTTTTGTTCCTCTGCTTCTCACTTGCCAGCTGATGATGTGGCATTTCCTCTTTGGTTGACAAGGAGGATAAGCAGTAACTCACCGATTCACAAATTTGTGTGCTGGACGACCCCTTTTTGATCGCGGCATGGGGGTATGTCTGCCGAAATGCCGCCAAATTGAACACTTCTGCTTTAGGCTGCATTTCGATGGCCATGTAGCGTTCCTCTCTGTGTCCTCCAAGGAGCTGCAGCGGAAGGTTTCACCTCCCGTGTTTGAAGCTGTCACCGAAATGCCACCGAAGCCGTCGGCAGCTCATGACCCAGCAAGAATCACCCCGTGACCCCCATTTTGAGAATCACTGCAGTAACTCCAGGAGCTGAGTCCAGTCCCATTTACCATATTGATAACCAAGTTGATGTAGGATTGGTGTGTGACACTCTTGCTGCCTCTTATCCCTCCTTCTACAGCCTCAATTCTGTGGATAGGTTCTAGAATTTCCTCATGCCTGATGACATGACAATGATTCCAATATCATTGTAACACTATATGACTCTCAAATATACAGCAAGTCATCTACAGATAAAATGCCTCTTTAAATGATGTTGAGTACCAAAATTGTCAGGGCTGTGGCCTAGCTACTGCTATATACCATAAATAGACAGACCTGCAAAAACCTGATCAGGTCTCCTGTCTTTGACTATAACCATTGCTGGAAATGTCAGAGGAAGTTGTGAAACCCTCAGTGCAACATTATACCATGGATGTGGTAGAGGAAAAGGAAACTTTCAGGCTTCAGCTGCTGATTAGCTTATGCCATGAAAACATAAGAGGAGCTAGAATGAAATAAGGACTGTCAAAGGGCAGCTACAAAGGATGTTCTAATTTATGTAAAATGTTGACGTCTTTTCTGAATCTAAGTGGTTTGCCTGAATAATGTAATGTAGCAACGAGCTTTTGTGTGTTTTGGGAGGTTCTTATTTTTGTGGTTTGCACCCAAGCTCTTAACTTTTATATTTGCCTTTTAATTCATCAAGTGTTCTCTTGTTCTTGCATTTTATAAAGAAGGCTGTTATTTATATATCACTGGAAATAGTCCTTTATGTCTAGATTCACTAAGGTACTTTGGCACCTAAGTTCCAGTTTTAGAGTCCACAGCAATCCACAAGACTTCTGCCGAACTCATTCACACCTTTGGGTATGGCTACACTACCCACCAGATCAGCGGGTAGCGCTCGATGTCTTGGGGATCAGTTTATCACGTCTCATCTAGACGCGATAAATCGATCCCCGAATCAACACGTGTACTCCACCTCTGCAGGAGGAGCAAGTGGAGTTGGTGGGGGAGCGGCCGCCATCAACCCACCACCATGGGGATGGCCAAGTAAGTCGACCTAAGGTTACTGTGACTTCAGCTATGCTCTTCATGTAGCTGAAGTTGTGTATCTTAGGTTGCCCCCTCCCCATAGTGTAGCCTAGCCCTTTGTGTAAAAGTACCCTAATCACCTCAGATTTGGCATCTGGGCATGCATGATCCAGACACCTACCTCCTACTTAAGCCCCAGAGCAATTCACAAACTGGGGAAGATGTCTGCCTGACTTGAAGATGGAGCCTGGTTAGGATGACTATATTTCCCAGAGGGAAAACAGAACACCTCGTGGGGATAGCCTGAGGCCCTGCCCCATCCCAAACCCTATGCAGGGCTGGTGTTGCTGCTCACCCAAGCCATGTCTTCCCTCTGTGTCAGGCTGAGACTAGAGTTGCTGCTTGCTCAAGTCCTGCCTGCCCCCCGCCTGAGCGCTGCCTCCTGCCCTGTGCGGGACTGACATCACCACTCACCCTGCCCCCTGCCGCACATTTATCCGCACCCCACTTTCTTTTACAAAACTGGGCATTTGTCTTGTTGCTTTTGCCAAAAAAAAGTCAGTACAGGGCTTAAAAAAGGGACTGTCTGGCCAAAACAGGACATATGGTCATCTTTGATCGAGTAGGTGTGCTTAGAAGCTACCTGCTAGATCAGGTCATAAGAACATAAGAATGGCCATACTGGGTCAGACCAAAGGTCCATCCAGCCCTGTATCTTGTCTACCGGCAGTGGCCAATGCCAGGGGCTCCAGAGTGAGTGAACCTAACAGGTAATTATCAAGCGATCTCTCTCCTGACATCCATCACCCCCCTCTGACAAACAGAAGCTAGGGACACCATTCCTTACATCCTGGCTAATCGCCATTAATGGACTTAACCTCCATGAATTCAAAGGTCCCATTCAAAATCGGAGTAGGGAGGAGGAGGAGGAGATGGTGGTGCCTATCTTATAACTTGTATACCAATGGTTAGAGTACTCACCTGGGATGTGGGAGAATTAGTCTCAATTCACCCCTCTGCCAGAAGCAGGGAAAGAATTTGAATAGGGGGTCTCCCATTCCTCAGGAGAGTGCTCGAACTGTTAAGCAATGGGATATTCTGATGAAGGACTCCTAGTCTCCAGTAGAAGCTGTTCTATTGTATATAAATACTTTGAATAATTGGAGCAAGGGGACTAGTCCCTGGGTCTCCATCCTCCAAGAGGATGCCTTAAGCACCTGGCTACAGAGTCATTCTCTCTCTCTCTCTGGCCTAGTGACTCTTATGTATTTATCCACACTGGAACAGCTTTAACATAAGAGACTGGGGGAGGGGAGGCTTTTTCAGAATATCCAGAACCTCAGTGGTTAGTGCACTCTCTTCAGATGTGTGAGACCCCTGTTCAGTCCTCATTTTTTCTTTTAAGTTGGTATTTCTTTCAAACAGCTGCTGTTTCACCATAGATAGGCTAAATGGTCCCAAGTATCAGTTTTAGAATGTTTTGGGTTCCTTTAGAGATTCAGAATGGGTGAGGTAATATTTTTTATTGGACCAACTTCTGCTGGTAGGAGAGACAAGCTTTTGAGTTTACACAGCGCTCTTCTTCAGGTCTGGGAAAGGTACTCAGAGAGTCACAGCAATGTAGAAGAGAGAACAGATTGGTTGATCCAATAAGAGATATTACCTCACCCAATTTGTGTCTTAATATCTTGGGACTGACACAGCTCCAACAACATTGGGTTTCTTCAGTCAAACAACTTTAGTCACCCTGTGTTCTTAATAAAATACTACATTTTAAATCACCATGCATCATACCTTATTCTGTATGATATTCTGTACGTTAATTCTATTTTAATTTTAAGTAATATATTAAAATAATACAGTATTAAATGTATCTTTGTTTTGTTAATTGTTGTAATTTAAAAAAATGGAAATAATGATCCAATACTAACTTTAATTCTGCTTTCAGACTTTTCATTTATCAGTTGGAACACCTGTCTATCTATATACCTGTCAGGTATATAGCTGGCACCCATTACCATAGTCTGAACATCTCATTAAAGTACTTATCCTTTCAATTCTGTAGATGAACTGAGGCTTAGGGCTGGTCCTCACTAGGGGTGGGGATCGACTGCAGATACACAACTTCAGCTATGTGAATCACGTAGCTGAAGTTTGCGTATCTGCAGCCGACTTACCGTCCGTCCTCGTGTCGGCGGCAGTCTGCAGCGTGCTCCCCCGTCAACTCCAGCTTGCGCCTCCCTGCAAGCTGGAGTTCCGGAGTCGACGGGGGCGCCGCGATCAATCAATTTCTCGCGTCTTCATAAGACGCGGGAAATCAATCGCCAGAAGATTGATCGCTACCCGCCGATTCGGTGGGTAGTGAAGACATACCCTTAGAGAAACTAAATGACTTACCCAAGGTCACAAAGGAAGTTTGTGTTAGAGCATGGAATTAAATCCACAACTCTCAAGCCCCAGGCTAGTGCCCTAACCACTGGACTATTGTGCCAAGTTGCCACGCTATTTTACCTGACTAGTTGCTACGTGACAGCAATTTGTCTTCTCTCCCATATACAAAAAGCGGTGATCTGGACTGTGTAACCTCAGCTAACCCTTCTCACTTGGATTTAGACTCAGATTATGCATATAATCTTTATATATATATGGGACTATTGGTTAACACAGTACTTTTGTTATCATACTGGATTCTTTTGTCACATTAAATCAGTAATGGACTAATATGATATCAATTTTATTACAGTAATTTCTATTCAAACTGATAACCTTTTGCAGATTATGAATATGTATATGTGATGCATAAGGGATAAAATCCTAGCCTGTCTGTGCACTGAACTAGTGATGTCCGCAGATGTTCACTGTGCAGAGTGGTTGCAATATATGGCTCTTTGCCATCTTAGTATTTTACAAAGAAAACAAAGCAAAAGACGCAAATCCATGATGTGCTAGCAAACAGTTATTTTGCAAAACCATGTTGTAAATTAGTTTTTTAACCAGATCTGTCATGGTTTAAAACCACTAATGTGTTTATTTTCTAGTGCAAATAAATAACTAATTCCAACAGAGAAGCTTTTTTGTCATTTGAACATAATGCAATTGTGCTGTAATGGTGCAATCAGTGCAAACAGCCAAATTACACTGAAGCCTAGTATACTGTAGTGACTGTTGTATTTATTTGGCTGTCATTACAAGTAATTGTATAGTGCAGTATGGAAGTGGGAGAGACAGTGAAGTAGTGTTTCACTTTTATGTAATGTTAAAATATATTTGTCGTCAGGACTTCTGACAGCCTTGTTTTTTCCCTATACAATGGAGGAGTGTTTCTGGCTGTCTTAGGTTTTTGGTTCTGGCCATCCAATCTTTAATTATGTTTCAGCTGTCCTGTCATAGTGACTATGCAGCCACCTGCACGAGCAACATAGGATGGCTAATTGTGATGGAGATAGCAACTTTTTAAGTGTGAGAAATTTCCGATTGTTAGGTCAGATGATCATTGGGACCAGTTTTCCTGTGTTTATTTTAATAAACACTTGACAAATGTGAGTTTTAAAATGAGGTCTGAAAACATTTTTAAAATGGCAACCAACCAGCCGTTAGGGCATATTAAGCATTTCTACATTAAGCACTGTGTGTAGATACTGTAATGTCACACTGATTGATTCGTGATCAATCATGTAACTTAATATTACCTGTCAGCAGCCTGCAGACAGTGTTTTCACACACACACACACACTCGGTTTTGATAAGTCAGATGATGAGTGTTTATTGTTTAATAATTTATTTATGGCACTTTTGATCAAAGAGGCTCTAAGCATTTTAAAGACATTATTAACTAGGCCTTGGAACCTCTCGGTGAATTAAGTATTACCTCATGTTGCAAATGTGGCATGGAGTGGTTACATACAGTTATAGAGTGAGTCACTGGTAGAGTTGGAAGTAAATTTCTAGGTGCCTGTCTGTGGATCTAATCACTAGATAGCATCACCTCCTTTGGCAAATGGCTTTAGGGAGTATAATATGGTAATGGTCGTATGTAGTCTAAAGCAGCTGTGTATAATTCTGCTGGGTTGAGTCTTTTGGGTAGGTTTTAGTTGTTCATTGGAGGAGAGACTGGTGAGTAATGTATCACTAACATTTTCCTCACTGTGGTAAAGAGCTAGCATAGTTTTTTTACCTGGGCTGGTAAATTTTAATGAGTTTTGCAAGACTGCTATTAAAAGCTGTTAAAAGCTTTGGTATGTAACAAATAATTATATTAGTTGTCATGTCCCTTTTCTCTTGGCAAGAAACCATAATACTCCTACTACCAATATTACAGCATCACTTCCAAACACAGTATTTTAACTAGGGAGAGACAAAACTTCAGAATAAAATCTTTAGTATATTCTGGAGGAAATGAAATATTGAGGATGAACCAGTTTCATTAAAAGTGAACTTAATTGTAGGAGAGCAGATGATGTAAAATATTGATTGTTTGTTTCTGGCACTAAAGCTTTTTCCCTCCCCTTTGGCAATAGGTGATAGCAAATGATAGAAGTCCTCTCGTGGGTAAAGTCCATTGGGAAAAAATGGTGAAGAAAGTATCAAGATTTGGCATAAGGACAGGCACTTTTAACTGCTCCAGTGACCCCAGGTATGTTCTTTAAAGGGCGATTTAAATTTATAGGCTGTCTTAAAGTACAGTTGGATTCTAACTGGAATGCCCCAGTATGTTCAAAACTCTCCATTATGATTTTTATAAATAATATAATTACCCATAAAATTACTTCTACTAAAAGTATCGTCCAATAAATACATATTTGGGCTAGGGGATAGTACAGCAGTGTGAAAAGATGACTAAATAAATCTGTTGGCCTTATAGCGATGACTGAAGTTAACAGGAATTGTGCTCACCTATGGCCTAAATTTGGCCTATGTTGGATAAATTTATTAGTTACAAGACTCTACATTTTAGTCTGAAAAGGGGGGCAAAATGTATGTTTTATGGACACCGTGTTTTAACTGATGATTTGTCCAAGTGGAGGGAGGGGGGCATAGGGGGAGTACACTGGAGCTCTACACGCTAGCTACTCCACACTAACTCCCAGAATAGTCAATGCCATACCCTTCTGAGGGAATGAACAGGGCAGATAATCATCAAGTGATCCATCCCCTGTCACCCATTCCCAGCTTCTGGCAAACAGAGGCTAGGGATACTTCAGAGCATGGTTTCGTATCCCTGCCCATCCTGCCTAATAGCCATGGACCTATCCTCCATGAACTTATCTAGTTCTTTTTTTAATCCTGTTATAGTCTTGGCCTTCACAACATCCCCTGGTAAAGTGTTCCACAGGTTGACTGTGTGTTGTGTGAAGAAATACTTCCTTTTGTTTGTTTTAAACCTCCTGCCTATTAGTTCTTGTGTTATGAGAAGGAGTAAATAACACTTCCTTATTTACTTTCTCCACACCAGTCATCATTTTATAGACCTCTATCATACCCCCACCCCTTAGTTGTCTCTTTTCTAAGCTGAAAAGTCAGTCTTATTAATCTACCCTCATATGGAAGTTATTCCATATCCCTAATAATATTTTTTTTGCCCTTTTCTATACCTTTTAAAATTCCAATATATCTTTTTGAGATGGGGTGACCGGATCCACACACAGTACTCAAGATGTGGGCATACCATCGATTTATATAGAGGCAATAGGATATTTTTTGTCTTATTATCTATCCCTGTCCTAATGATTCCCAATATTCTGTTAGATTTTTTTGGCCGCCACTGCACATTGGAAAAAGTGTTCAGTAAGAATGTCCACATGGGGAGTTAGTGTGGAGTAGCTAGTGTGCTTTAAGCTCGTATCCTAGCTTACTGTACACTGACTTCCATGTGTAGACAAGCCCCTTGTTTGAACCTTGACAATAGTACCCTGTTCGCAGAAGAAGATACGCAGGATACTGTTCTCTCTGAGCCTGAGGAATATGTGTACATACATGTGTAAATATGAACACACCCTTTTAACAACATATCGTATCCTGTTGGAAAGTAGACTTAACGTAACCGAAAGCTTTTAAATGTGCCAGAGACTCTCTGATTCTTGAACATCGGAGAGTCTTCCATTTACCGTGAAGAACCTGTTGCAGCTGCTTCAGCAGTAGTGTTGCTATGCCAGGGGTGGGCAAACTTTTTGGCCTGAGGGCCACATTGGGGTTGAAAACTTGTACAGAGGGCCGAGTCAGGGAAGGCTATGCCTCCCCAAACAGCCTGGCCCCGCCCCCTGTCTGACCGCCTCCCATTTCCTGCCCCCTGACTGCCCCCCCCCCGAGAATCCCAGACCCATCCAATCCCCCCTGCTGCTTGTCCCCTGACTGCCCCCTCCAGAAACCCCTGCCCCTAACCACTTCCCCAGGATGCCACCCCCTATCTCCTCCAGAGACCCCCGCTTCTTAACACTCCCCTGCTCCCTGTCCCCTGACTGCCCTGACCCCTCTCTACCCCCTCATGCCCCCTGACAGATCCCCGGGACTCCCACACCTATATGGGGAATTTAAAAATAATTACTCAAAACTATGACTACAGATAGAAAGCGAATAATTATTTGGATGGTGAGTCAGTCTTCCTGCTTTTAGTCCTTTGCAGAACTTGTTTGTCAGGTTTGGAAAGAGAGGCAGATGGCTGTGTTTATAGTTTTTGTTGTGTTTTAAGATGTCCTGGAAAAATTTATCAGACACCTACTAACTAAAGTGATTAGTCAGAGGCTGATCTAAAAGATTTGTCAGGGAAGGGGTCACCAGTGAGTTCCAGGAACAATATCTGGCTGATCAGACCTTCCCCACAGTTGCTGAGATTATGAGAGGTTCCTGGAAATCTGCCAGGGAGGTGTCTGTGGACCCTGCTTGAGAGCTTAGTCTTATTAAACTTGGGCTGGTAGATGTTTGTTTGAAGTCAGTCTCTCTCTCCTTCCTTCAGCCAGCTGTAAAGTAGAGAAGCTTTCTCTTGTAGAACTTCAATCCAAAACCTCCTGGCAGAATGCCTCTGCTCCTTTACCCTTAGCAGTGCTTCTTTTTATGTCTTCCTCCCCACTGACTAGCTTCAGTACCTGCCTCTGTGGCTCATAGCTTTGCCAAGAAGCCAGAGAGAGAAATTACATGATTCTTCTCTCTCATAGCTGCCGGTAGCAGCAGTGAAACTCACCAGAATCTTGCTAACTTTCACTCGGCTGCTGCTTGACAAGGCTATGAATAACAACAGAAGCACCTGGGAGGTTAGTTTGCAGAGTCAAGAAAGCAGGGCTGTATCTGTTTCCATTGTAAAGGTTCTCTGTACAACGGGAAGGCCTAGAAACTTAATAGCTTCTAAAATTAAAGCTTTCTACTTACCACTTGAAAGTGAGCACATTTTTTTTTCAAATTCTACTATAAGAACTTTGATATCAGTGATACATGACTTTATTAACGATGATAAACCCTTATTTAGCACTTTCCTCATCAACAATGCTTTACGCATCCTCCCAAGACCCCACAGCACCCTTGTGAAATGGTTGGAAAGTAGAAGAATTATAACCTCACGTTCTGGGAGTGGGGAAAGGTTTCTCTGGGTGTTGAGTGCGCACACCTCCCTTTCATTTCTCTCTGTGCAGGGTAATCATTGGACTTGCATTCAAAATTCAAGGACTGCTGTCCTAGAACTATAAAACCGCATAGACTTATGCACTCTTTTCTTGGCAGATACTGCAGGAGAAGAGGCTGGGTGAGATCCACACTAATTATGTCAGTCCCACAAACCAGTACCTCCAAAGGGAAAGTGATGCTTAAAGAATACAGTGGACGCAAAATTGAAGCTGAGCACATTTTCAAGTGGATAACGGCCCATGCTGCGTCTCGCATCAAAACTATCTACAATTGTGAACATTTAAAAGAAGAATGGAACAAAAGTGACCAGTATCGGGTGAAAATATACCTGTTTGCTAACCTCGACCAGCCTCCAGCTTTCTTCTCTGCACTAAGTGTAAAGTTTACTGGAAGAGTTGAGTTTATTTTTGTGAATGTAGAAAACTGGGACAACAAGAGTCATATGGCAGAGATTGGTATCTATAAGACACCATCCTACATACTTAGAACTCCAGAGGGAATTTACAGGTATGGGAATAACACTGGTGAATTTATATCCCTGCGTGCCATGGATTCCTTCTTGCGCTCAATACAACCTGAAGTTAATGATTTATTTGTTTTAAGCTTAGTTTTGGTTAATCTGATGGCTTGGATGGACCTATTTATCACACAAGGTGCTACGATAAAGCGTTTTGTGGTTCTTATAAGCACTTTAGGGACGTATAATTCTCTCTTAATTATTTCCTGGCTACCTGTGTTGGGCTTTTTGCAGTTACCTTACTTAGATAGCTTTTATGAGTATAGTTTAAAACTCTTCAGGTATTCTAATACAACTACTCTGGCTTCGTGGGTGAGAGCTGACTGGATGTTCTACTCATCACACCCAGCCCTATTCCTCAGCACTTACCTTGGTCATGGCTTACTAGTAGATTACTTTGAGAAAAAAAGACGACGGAACAACAATGATGAAATAAATGCCAATAACTTGGAATGGCTGTCAAGTCTGTGGGACTGGTACACCAGCTACTTGTTCCACCCAATTGCTTCTTTTCAACATTTCCCCTATGAATCAGATTGGGACGAAGACCCAGATCTATTCTTGGAGCGATTAGCTTTCCCTGATTTATGGCTTCACCCTCTGATACCAACTGATTATATAAAAAGTTTACCAATGTGGAGGTTTAAATGTCTTGGCATCCATTCTGAAGAGGAAATGTTGGAAGCCTCTCAAGAAAGTGAAAGTGACTCAGACAGTGAAAGCAAAGATGTCTTGAGTGGTGAAAAAGAAGTTTCTGAGGATGAGTTGAGTACAGTTCACCGTCCCAGTGAAGGAGAGCCTCAGTGCAATGCTGAGATCTGTTCATGTGCCAATAAAAATGGTCATAATGAGCCGTATGAAAGGAAAGCGAGGTCGTATGGATCATATAGCACTACAGAAGAGATGGAACCAGATTGGTCAGCCTGGCCCTCTAATATGTTGCACTGTACAGAATGTGTTGTGTGTCTAGAGAATTTTGAAAATGGATGTCTGCTAATGGGTTTACCATGTGGTCATGTGTTTCATCAAAATTGCATTGTGATGTGGTTAGCTGGGGGGCGACATTGCTGTCCAGTTTGTAGATGGGCTTCTTATAAGAAAAAGCAGCCATATACACATCGTCAGCCTTTGTCAAATGAAACCCCATCTTAGCTGTGTACTAATGTCCTTTGTAAGCTTTCAGTATATTACAGCTTGCCTTTTAAATGTTAGTCACTTAAAGATTTTGTGGTTTGAAGTTTAGTTTAAATGTTAGTGCAGTGAACTAAAATATACATGATGGTAATGTTAATGACAGAATAATTTGGTTGCCTTGTATGTTGAAATTGAATGCATACTTACTATACGATTAATTATCTTTTCCTTTACAACATTTGGAAATTTAATGCAGTTTTTGTAAGCACAAAGATCAAGCCTACAACAAAAGTGTATTCCAGCAAAAGTTTACAAATTAGGGTTTGGATGAACATTTGAAATTCTAATCTGAGATAATTGCATAATTTGAGTTTCTTCTTTTAGAGTCTGCTCAGCACACCTTTGTTGAATAATGTATGTTATATGACAGTACCATTTCAAAATAAATCCGTAAAATAAATTATTTTAAAAGGAGAAGGCTGTAGATTTGTAATATTAGTTTTGATAAATATCCTGTCCATGTGGCTACAGATGTTACCAGTCTTACATAGCCACGAAGACAAATAAAAACATAATGCAACTTTAGTCTCTGTATACAGAAGAAATGCGAAAATCAGTAAGTATAAATCCTCATCTCACTCAGAGCCATTTAAACTCATTACTGTTTCAGACTTGCAGCAAGACCTATAGATCATCTTTCTTGTGGTGGAAGAATTTTTGTTTTATTGTGGTAGTTCCAAAAATGTGCCAAACACTGGAAGACAACGTGTCCCTGGCTTGAAGAGTTCTCCTTTGTAAGCATTTCTGAGCCTGCTTTTTGCTGTTTTGTGCTGTTCTGCTAGATCAGTGGTTCTGCAGTTCGTTCTGCAGACCACTTTGTAAAAGAAAGCGAGGAATACTTGTAGCACCTTAGAGACTAACTGGTTTATTTCAGCATAAGCTTTCGTGAGCTATAGCTCACTTTGTGGGATGCATAGAATGGAGCAGAAGTAAAATGCATTTATACACACAGAAAGAAAAAGAAAAGAAAAGTTGTACATTAGCATACCAATTCTAAGAGGGCTGTTAAATGTAGATGGTCCATTATCACTAGGAGAAAAATACACCTTTTGAAATGGAGAACCAATCTGAACTTCTGTTAAGCCCCTGGTTAATAGTGTCCAATTTGAATATTAATTCCAGTTCCTCTGAGGGGCTTCACAGAAGTTCAGATTGGTTCTCTCATTACAGTAATTAATTGCATTTCCTGAGTTACTGACAACAGATCTCCATTTCAAAAGGTGTATTTTTCTCCTAGTGATAATGGACCATCTACATTTAACAGCCCTCTTAGAATTGGTATGCTAACGTACAATTATTATTTTTTCTTTTTCTTTCTGTGTGTATAAATGCATTTTACTTCTGCTCCATTCTATGCATCCCACGAAGTGAGCTATAGCTCACTAAAGCTTATGCTGAAATAAACCAGTTAGTCTCTAAGGTGCTACAAGTATTCCTCACTTTCTTTACAGATACAGACTAACACGGCTGCTGTTCTTGAACTTTGTAAAAGGTCTGTGAGAGAAGATCTCCCTCTCTCTCCCCTCACAATTCTCCGTTGCTCGGTCTTTTGTGTCTCATTCTACAGCCAGCCATAAGGGCATGTAGACTTTAGTATCAGATCCACTGTACTAAGTGGCATAGCATTGTCACATAATGACTAAAACAACTTTATAATACTGTTTATTTAAATAACAAGTTTGAGATTTCAAAGTCCAACTGTTTCTTATTTCCTGTGTGTACAATGTGAGCACCAGTGTGGAGGACGGGTGCTTAATATAGTGGCAACGTGTATGTGTTACGACCTTGATGCATAAAATGGATGAAGGCATTTTACTTACACTTGTCAAAAATCATCTAGCTGAAAATCCAGCATGGAAACTGTCAGTGCAAAAGGAAACTTTTGATACGAAGGTAAATAAAAAGAATCCAACCATGCAGTATTTCTTTTTAACAAGGGCTAATCAACTTGATGTTAGTTTGAACATTTGTACTGCATAGTTCTGATTGAATGCCATTGAACTTGCTTGAATACAAGTAATTTTACCAGGTCTCGCATATTCAGCATAGAGAAATGTGGTCACTCTGTCAGTGGTTCTCAAACTTTTGTATTGGTGACCCTTTTCACAGAGCAAGTGCGACCCCCCCCCCCTTTATAAATTAAAAACACTTTTTAAATATTTGACAGCATTATAAATGCTGGTGGTGAAGCAGGGTTTGTGGTGGAGGTTGACCGCTCGCGATCCCCCACGTAATAACCTCAGGACCCCCACTTCAAGAACCCCTGCCCTATGTTATTTGTTACACCTGAAGCTCCAGGGCCTGTCGCTGTCCTCTGTCAAGGTGCACCTGGCAGCCATTTTGGCTTTCCATCCTCTGTTTCACACCAGATCAGTAGTTTCCCATCCCATGATGGCGTGGTTCCTGAAAGTTCTGGAATGCCTTTACCCGCATGTCCAGGAACTGGTCCCTCCTTGGGGCCTGAACCTTGTGCTGTCCAGACTCCCAGGACCTCCCCTTTGAGCCCCTGGCTTCCTGCTCCGTTCTGCTTCTCTCCTGTAAGGTCTCCTTTTTGGTCACTATAACTTTAGCCTGTAGGGTGTCCCAAGATCAGGGCGCTCATGTTGGAGCCCTCGTACACAATCTTTTATAAGGACACGGTCCAGCTGCATCCATACCCGGCTTTCTGCCCGAGGACATCACCCATTTCCATACTGTTCAGGACATATATAATCAGTAAGTATAATTCCTTACTTACAGGGATGGATGGGACCTCAGGAGGTCATCTAGTCCAACCCCCTGCTCAAAGCAGGACCAATCCCCAACTAAATCATCCCAGTCAGGGCTTTGTCAAGGCTGACGTTAAAAACCTCTAAGGAAGGAGATTCCATCACCTTCCTAGGTAACCCATTCCAGTGCTTCACTACCCTCCTAGTGAAATTTTTTTTCCAAATATCCAACCTAAACCTCCCGCACTGCAACTTGAGACCATTACTCCTTGTTCTGTTATCTGCTACCACTGAGAACAGTCTAGATCCATCCTCTTAGGAACTCCTTTTCAGGTAGTTGAAAAGAGCTATCAAATCCCCTCTAATTCTTCTCTTCTGCAGACTAAATAACCCCAGTTCCCTCAGCTTCTCCTCAGTAGTCATGTGCTCCAGCCCCCTAATCATTTTTGTTACCGTCTACTGGAGTCTTTCCAAGTTTTCCACATCCTTCTTGTAGTGTGGGGCCCAAAACTGGACACAGTACTCCAGATGAGGCCTCCTCAATGCTGAATAGAGGGGAATGATCACATCCCTCGATCTGCTGGCAATGCTCCTACTTATACAGCCCAAAATGCCGTTGGTCTTCTGGGCAACTAATGCACACTGTTGACTCATGTCCAGCTTCTCGTCCACTGTAACCCCTAGGTCCTTTTCCACACAACTGTGCTGCCTAGCCATTCGGTCCCTAATCTGTAGCAGTCCATGGGATTCTTCCATCCTAAATGCAGGAGTTTGCTCTTGTCCTTGTTGAACCTCATCAGATTTCTTTTGGCCCAGTCCTCTAATGGCCCAACCCCTGTCTAGGGCTCTCTGTATCCTGTCCCTATCCTCCAGTGTATCTACCACTTCTCCCAGTTTAGTGTCATCTGCAAACTTGCTGAGGTTGCAGTCCACGCCATCCTCCAGATCATTAATGAAGATATTGAATAAAACCAGCCACAGCAGCGACCCTTGCGATACACCGCTTGATACTGGCTGCTGACTAGACATGGAGCCATTGATCACTACCCATTGAGCCCGATGACCTAGGCAGCTTCTATCCATCTTATAGTCCATTCATCCAGCCCATACTTCTTTAACTTTCTGGAAACAATACTGTGCGAGATCATATCAAAAGCTTTGCTAAAGTCAAGGAATAACACGTCCACTGCTTTCCCCTCATCCACAGAGCCAATTATCTCATCATAGAAGGCAATCAGGTTGGTCAGGCATGACTTGCCCTCTGTGAATCCATGTTGACTGTTCCTGATCACCTTCCCCTCTAAGTACTTCAGAATTGATTCCTTGGGGACCTGCTCCATGATTTTTCCAGGGACTGAGGTGAGGCTGACTGGCCTGTAATTCCCCGGATTCTCCTCCTTCCCCTTTTTAAAGATGTGCACTACGTTAGCTTTTTTCCAGTCATCACATATCTTCCGGTCCTCTGCCCAAAGCCTCATGTTACAGATGAGGAATGCTGGCTGCATACCCTGGACATCAGGCAAGCATTGGCCTACTACATAGACAGGATGAAGCCGTTCCGTAAGTCTATACAACTGTTTGTTGCTGTTGTAGACCGGATGAAAGGTTGCCATGTGTCTACCCAAAGAATCTCATCCTGGATCGAGGCCTGCATCTGCTACTGCTATGAGCTGGTGAAGGTGCCCCCTACCCCCGCGGTTGTGACATCCCACTTGACTAGGGCGCAAGTGTCATTGGCATCCTTACTCACTCAAGTGCCGATCCAGGAAATTTGCCATGCCACAACCTGGCTGTCCATCCAAATGTTTGCTTCACACTATGCACTGACCCACCAGGCTCAGGCTGATGATGGTTTCAGCAGAGCAGTACTCCAATATGCAAGACTGTGAACTCCGAGCCCACCCCCATGGAGTCTACTTGTGGGTCACCTACAATAAAATTGACATGAGCAAGCACTTGAAGAAGAAAAAACGGTTGCTTACCTTTTTATAACTGTTCTTCGAGATGTGCTGCTCATGCCCATTTCATTATCCGCCCTCCTGCCCCTCTCTCGGAGTTGCCATCAAGAAGGAACCAAGAGGGCACAGGGCCAGCAGCGCCTGATATACCACGTCATGAGTAAGGCACTCCAGAGGGCGACACAGCCGGCGCTACGGGTACCGCTAAGGCAAAAGCCTCCGGCCGTGCTGTAGGTGCGCGTACACCTACAGCGGAAATGACGTGAGCAACACATCTTGAAGAACAACCGTTACAAAAAGGTGGGTAACGATTTATCCATCTTCTGTTGTGTGGTCTCAGGTTCTGGTAGTTGGAGGGCCTCTGCGGAGTGGGGGGAAATCGCCCCCCAGCACGAGCCAGGGGAGGGGGCTGGGGCGTTCCACTTCCTGCTGCCGGGTGATTGCAGGGCGGGCCCGACACCGCATTCACAGGGTGGTGAGAAGTGGAGTGACCTGGCCCCAGCCTGCTCTGCTCCCCAGCTCCTAGTCTTGGGAAGGAGGAACCACCCCCCAGCACTTGCCAGCGGTGCGGCTGAGAGCCGGCGGAGCAGACCACGTTGCGGCCGGGTCGCTCTACTTACCGCCGCCACTGGTGAATGCAGGCCCAACCCCTTCTGCAGTCCTCAGTGGAGTGGGGGCGGGGCTGGGGTGGAGCAGGGGTGGGGAAAGGTGGGATGGGGGCTTTGGTGAAGAGATAGAGTGGGGGTGGGGCAGAGCAGGAGTGAGAAGAGGTCAGGTGGAGTAGGGTGGGGACCATGGGGAAGAGGTGGAGCAGAGTCTGAAGCAACATGCAGCTGCGTAGGGCACCAGCAAATTTGGGCCACCAAATTTCCTGGTGCCCTACGCAGCTGCGCACTTTGCTTATGAGTAGGGACGGCCCTGCCCCCAGAGCATGGGGTTATGTCCCTGCCCATCCTGGCTAATAGCCATTGAGGGACCTATCCTCTATGAACTTATCTAATTCTTTTTTTAACCCAGTTATGCTTTGGCCTTCACAAAATCACATGACAAGTTCCACAGGTTGACTGGATTCTGTGAAGAAGTACTTCCTTTTGTTTGTTTTAAATGTTGCTGCCTATTGATTTTCTTTGGGTGATCTTTGGTTCCTGTGATATGTGAAGGGATAAATAACACTTCATGTCATTAATGATTTTATAATCCTCTATCCTATCCCTTTATAATCTCTTTCCTAACATGAACAGTTTTATACAACACTACTACAGTAATGATCAGGCAGAGTGCACCTTTGGGCTAAGGGTACACTGTGGGCTACAGAAAGTTGTCATTGTAATGTGAAAACAGGCAAATTTTTCTTGGGGGGAATGGGGTAATGTCCTTAATTTGCAAGCAACAGTGAGTGGGTGTCTATTTCAGCCAAAGATTGTTCTAATGCTCACTGTTGCTGTATAAGTCTATTTCTATTTGAGAAATAAGCCAAGAGTTTAGACAGTCAGAAGGAGGCATATAGAGGATACAGACACACTAATTTTACTAGGATGGCTTAGGTAATGAAGGAAAGAGTCTTGCTGCCATAGCTCCCTAGATCATGAGCAGTAGGTAGTGACTCAAATCTTTGGCATCTCTGATGTCTGTTTAGTCACCTATGTGAAATTAATGGCCTCAGTAGTTCACAGTGGACACCTGCCAGAAAGCACCACATTCGGTATCCTTGTTGGCAGTTTCAGCTGAGAAGCAATGACAGTGGGGTGTATTTATTCTATTAAACTCTTGTTACAGTAGCACCCAAAGGCTGCAATCAGGATTGAGTCTATTATGCTGCATGCTATACAAACACAGAGACATTCCCTATCCCAGTGTTCACAAACTAAAGGACACAAGAATAGATGAAAGGCAGAGACTATAAAACAAATAAAACTGGGACAATTTAGGTACTTAAGTATGTTGTTGTTCACTTGGATTTCATTAATATTTGTAAAGTGTTTTGAAATCCTGGGGTGAAAAGGGTCTTATAAGCGCAGTGTCCTATTCTCTATCGTCTGAAAGAGGCTGGTCTGAGAGTTCAACAAGTGAAAATGCAAAATGACCAACTTTGAGCTACTCAGGCAATAGGCTTAATGAAGTGCAAGAGACTTCAAACAAGACTGGCCTTATGCTCTCCTAGCTCGGATGCACTGGAATAAATAATACCCCGAACAATGAACCGAACTCTTCTCTAGAAAATACTTGCTCAGACTGAGTACTCTTTAGGAAGAATACGGAGATAAACGATAAATATTTGTAAGTGTAAATGGTCTTGTTCTGGGAATTAAATAATGAAGGGAAGTATAATGATATGTAGCTACTGCAATTAGAGTAGGATGGTTCATGCCCTTTTCTTTTACCGTGTTCCAAAAATCCTGTACTAGTAATCCTGCTTCGTAATACTTAGCCCTTGTGTATTGCCTTACATGGTCAAACCCTTCTACAGTCATTAACTAATTCTCTCAACCACCACTCCCTACCATGCCAGGATCTTGGTAGGTATTCCCCAGTACACAGATAAACTTAGGTGGAGAGGTGAAATGGCCTGCCCAAGGCCGCACAGCAAATCGGTGGCAGAGCAGTGTGAGAGCTCTAAACTATCTGGGTTAATTTAAACCAGTGGTTTCAAACTTTCTAGACTACTGTATCCCCTTCCGGATTGCATACCCCAAGTTTCACCTCACTTAAACTACTTGCTTACAAAATCAAACATAAAAATACAGAAATGTCAAAGTACACTATTTCTGAAAAAATGCTTGTTGTTACTTTCTCATTTTTACCATATAATTATAAAATAAATCAAGTGGAATATAAATACTATATTTACATTTCAGCAACTAGTATAAAAGGTTATTGTCTGCATGAAATTTTAGTTTGTAGTGACTTCACTAGTGCTTGTTATGTAGCCTGTTGTAAAACTAGGCAAATATCTTGAGAAGTTCATGTACCCCCTGGAAAACCTCTGCGTATCCCCAGGGGTACGTGTGCCTCTTGAGAATCACTGATTTAAACCAACTCCCACTGGGTATCTACCTTCTACTGAGGAGAGGCAATAGGGTCAGGCATACAAAGCAGAGACCATGGCAGCATGGCTTCTTGAGGATGCCCTGCAATCTTGAAGATTGGGGAGGGGAAGTAGCCCTCCTAATCTGGGTACAAAATACTACTGTGCCAGTTACATGGTTTTAGTGTAGCCCTTCCATGGGTTTTCCCACCAAGGCACACAATCTAGGTCTAAATACAGGTTAACAGAAAATTATTTAAATATAAAGTGCATGATTTAAATTCCAAAGGTGGGATACCCTAAACTCCTGTACAAGTCTGAATTAATTAAAATAGTCCTACGTAGCTCATCTGTAGTACATGTGGCATATACAGAATACGTGATGGTGTGGCCTGAAGGTTTCATTGTATTCAGCTGGGATCAGCTGCATTGCTGACTCATAGCATTTGCTTTGTGTGAGTAATGTACTCATGACAAACTCATGGTGTTAAACTTTTGTACCACCACTATCATGTATTCTTGATATGTACATAGGTAATAAGTAAATGATCAAATGTGGAGTCCCACTAGCGACATTGCTATCATTCTGTTTTATGCAGCAGGTCCTCAGTTACTGCTATAGTGTAAAACCCTGAAGTAGGTAGGAAGACACAGATCAGCTCCTCAGCATACATTGCTTTAGCTAGTGTAGTGGATCTAGAAAATGGATCAGATATGACCAAACTTTGCTCCCTTTTGTACAAAGATTCCTTGAGGAAATAAAACGATAAAAAGTCTTGTCTAGGGGTTAGAGTAAGGGCCTTGGCCATTATGAAATCCTGGTTTCCATTCCCAACTCTGTCATTAACTTGTTTGATTTCAGGCAAGTCACTTTAACCCTTTGGTACCTCAGTTTCCACATTAGTGAAATAGGACTAGTCCCAGCCTGTCTTGTAAAGCACAGTGCAGTCTCTGGATAAGTGACATATACAGTAAATGTAATATTTTAATTGTGCAACTTTGTTCAATTCAAGTTAGATTAGAGTTATAGAAAAGAGGGTAAGGAGATATAGGTACCGTTTTCTTTCTTGTTCAACTATAAGACATCTATCTAGAAGGATATAAACACCCCCATCCACCACGATCTCCTGAGCAAATTATTTTAGCCGATATGTTAACATAGCATATATAGAATCAGTGAGGCCTGATCCTTAGACTCTCCACGACAGACTTGAGGCTTCTAAGGTCTCTGTTGTGCTGAGGTATTTGTTCTAGGTATTTTTCCCAACACCCTATAAGAGATGTTTCCTAACAGCATCTCTTTAAAAGCAATATCCCAAATTTCCTCTAATTTAAACTGGGATAATTCAGGTTGCCTCTATGGACTTCCTGGAATGCAAGTGAGGGGAGAATTTGGTCCCTTTGATTCTCTTTGGCGGGGGGTAGAGGCAGGGCCGGCGACAGGAATTTTGGGGCCCCGTACGGCAGATCGTACGGGGCCCCCCCTCCGGTCTCCCGCCGCCTGCGGGGCCCCCCCCCTCCGGTCTCCCGCCGCCTGCGGGCCCCCCCCTCCGGTCTCCCGCCGCCCGCGGCCCCCCCCCCTCCGGTCTCCCGCCGCCCGCGCGCCCCCCCCCCCCCGTCGGTCTCCGGCCACCCGCGCCCCCCCCCCCCCACCGGTCTCCCACCGCCCGTGGGGTCCCCGCCCCCCCCGGTCTCCCGCTGCCCGTGGCCCCCCCCCACCGGTCTCCTACCTCCCGTGGGGTCCCCGCCCCCCCCCCGGTCTCCCGCTGCCCGTGCCCCCCCCCCCGCCGGTCTCCTACCTCCCGCGGGGTCCCCGCCCCCCCCCAGTCTCCCGCTGCCCGTGCCCCCCCCCGCCGGTCTCCTACCTCCCGCGGGCCCCAACCCCCGCATGCACTGCGGCCGCGTGGCCCACCCAGGAGAAGCAAAGATGGACGGGGGGAGTCTGCTGGGTGCCGGGGGAGGGGGGCTGGTGAGCGCTGCAGCGGCTGCCCGGAGCCGCGCCTTGCTCACAGCCCCGGCGACAAGGGGGTACAGCTGCGTACCCGCCCCAGACTTCAGGGGGGCCCCCTGAAGTCTGGGGCCCGGTACAGCTGTACCCGTTGTACCCCCCTGTCGCCGGCCCTGGGTAGGGGGGGAAGGAATCTACATTGACTGCTCTCTACAGTACACTACACCTACCTGCCTGTGCTTCCTCATGATGGTGGATGGTCATGAAAACACTGAGATTATATTGCCTGTTAAAGTTATTGGCTCTAAGAATAATTTTGCAAGGCTGTATTGAAAGTAAAGGAGATTGCACACGAGAGACAACACAGGTGCTGGAGCAATGGCCGGAGCAGGCTGCAAGATACTTGAGGAACATCCCTGGGCCCAGCTGCTGTAAATTGGCAGTGCTCCATTCTCTTCACTTGCACTATGCCATTTTGCTAGCAGTGATGTTGGACAGTAACCAGTGTAGCGCTGTATAAACAATGCTACTTGTTTTTTCACTGTTCCTTACACAAGTAAGCCAACTGCTGTTAATGGACAACATCTGTAACTAAAGACAACAGGATTTTCCCTAAATGTAGGCATTGTTGTTCAATGGCAAACACTGGTGTTTGGGTGGAGGATAGGATAGAGAACCAGCACCAGGATTAGGTTTAGATTATAATACAGACATTGCATGCAATCTAATATTTATATAAACTAAATTGACGTGCATGATAAATAAATGCAAGTACTATAGGCTTGGGGGTGGGTGGGAGGAGTTTAAGGTTAGAAGACACTCGTCTGCTTCAGGATATTGACTCTCCCTGGGTGGAGAGACCAAAAGAAGGGTCATAAACAGACATTGGTCAGAAGAGGGGGACACACAGCCCCGGGAGAGGAGGAGTAGCAGAAGGGAGGGTAGATAGCTGTATGAAGCCCCTGGCACAGAAGTGGTGTTGAACACAAGAGAATTGCTGTCATAGAAGGGGTGGATGGCAGTAGGCTGTAGTGTGGAATGCAGGGATGGGGTCATTTCACACAGTCCCTGCCACAGGTGGGGGTGGGGCATAGTGCTATAGGGAGGCCCTAGTGTGTAGGGTGTGATATGAGGGAATACACAAAGTCTCTGATGTTTGGGGGTGGAGGGAAAGAACAGACACAAGACCTATGATTTGGTAGGATGCCATGGGGGATCCACAGGATGGTGAATGTGTATTGGAAGGGGGACACAAAGGTGAGGGGATAGGGCAGAGGCCTTCAGGAAAGAGGGAAGAATGAACAAAACCATGGGAGCCATGTAAAATTGTTTTTATTTTAAAATTTAAGGATACAATAGACTCCAATGTCTGTGTGGATGTGTTTATTGTTTGTAAGCTAGTGTTCGACACATGCCGTTGCTATCAACACAGGTTGTGATGCGGTGGGCAGCCTGCTGGGTGAGGAAGGGACTGAGCTTGTTTCTCTTTCCCTCTCCACAAATAAGGTTGCCAATTTTGGTTGGGTGTGTTCCTTGAGGTTTCATCACCTGATCTAATCTTTAATCCCTGGAAACTCCAAGACAATCTTGGAGGGTGGCAACCCTACATTTTGGGACTACATGACGCTCAATGAGAATTGCAGTAGCTGTCCACATGTAACAGGTGATCAGCAAAGGTCCCTGCCTCAGGGTGAAGCTTCAAAAGACTGAATTATTTGGGTTATATTTGCATATGCCACCCAAACTGTATAAAGGAGTCACAGGTGTAGGGGTGTGTTTTGTTTGAGCTAACAGCTGTTATGAGCTTGTGGCCACAGAAAAACCCAGTGATGGGTTTGAAGGACTAATCACCTCCCAGACCCTTGTGGAAGTTGGATTGATCCTTGGTAAGCTTATTAGTGTGCAGATAGCTTCTTTTATTGTTGTAATATACTTTCTCTGTAATGCTTTTTCCTTAAGAATAAATGTACCTGCCTAGCAAGGGCAGTGTGGTAGCTTAACTGTGGGTAATTATGCTATTTTATAGACACTCAGAAGCCAAAACAGGACTTTTTCAGCAGTCTGACTTGCTGGGGACTTCAGTCTAGGCAGGCAACTGTGCAGCCTGGAAAAAATCTTGATCGGGAAGGAGAGAGGACACACGTCCTCCACCCAAGCAATGTGATAATGGGAGAGGCTGCAGCCTGAGACAGGGGGACTTTGCAGGACCATAGAGGGGGAACACAGGTGCCCTGAACTGTGTCAGCCACTTAGGGGGGAAAGTAACAATTGCATGAGCAGCAAGCATGCAGGTTCCCTGCTTGACCCCTGCTTTAGGCCGGATCATCACCATAGGACTTAAAAGCCCTGGACAGAAGGAAAATTCTGTCTTTGCTCTGCAGCCCCGGCTATGGGGCTGACACAGGTGGGGAGAAATCACCACCCATATGTGGCCTCTGGTGTCCACCTTCTCCCCACCCACCCCTCCTCCTATCATGATTTTCTGCAGCCAGCGTTAAACGCCCCCTGGTGGCCAAGAGGAGGAACAGCGCGGCCCTACCACCAGCCCAGGGGAAGAAGAGAACGCACGCGCACGGGCCGCCTCGGAGACGCCCCGGAGGGAGAGGGGGAGGGAAAGGGACGCATGCGCAAAGGGAGGAGCTTGGGGAGGTGTTGCCCCGGAGAGGCGGCGGTGTTGCGGCCGCACGCGCAGTGTTAGGCCAATGAGCCTCGCGTCACAAGGCAGGCGGAGGGAGGTGAGCTGCGCCTGCGCGATGTGTGTTGCTGGCTCCCCGCCCGCGTGTGGGGGAGGGGACGGGAAGCCGGAAGGGTCAGAACTCGCTGGTTTGTGGGTCCGCGGCGATGGGTCTGTTCGGGAAAACGCCGGAGAAGCCGCCCAAGGAGCTGGTAACGGCCGGGGGGCGCCAGGGGGCGAAGGGGCGTTAACGAGCCGCGGGGAGGGGGGACGAGGGCGCATTAGGGGCGGCGGCCGCTGAAGGGGGGGGGGCGGGGACACTGCGGGGGGGGGGGCGGTGAAGGAGCGAACACCGGCGGGGGGGGGGCGGTGAAGGGGCGAACACCCGGCTGGGGCGGGGGGGGGCGGTGAAGGGGCGAACACCCGGCTGGGCGGGGGGGGGGCGGTGAAGGGGCGAACACCCGGCTGGGGGGGGGGGGGGCGGTGAAGGGGCGAACACCCGGCTGGGGCGGGGGGGGGGGCGGTGAAGGGGCGAACACCCGGCTGGGGCGGGGGGGGGGGGCGGTGAAGGGGCGAACACCCGGCTGGGGCGGGGGGGGGGGGGCGGTGAAGGGGCGAACACCCGGCTGGGGCGGGGGGGGGGGGGCGGTGAAGGGGCGAACACCCGGCTGGGGCGGGGGGGGGGGCGGTGAAGGGGCGAACACCCGGCTGGGGGGGGGGGGCGGTGAAGGGGCGAACACCCGGCTGGGGCGGGGGGGGGGCGGTGAAGGGGCGAACACCCGGCTGGGGCGGGGGGGGGGGCGGTGAAGGGGCGAACACCCGGCTGGGGCGGGGGGGGGGCGGTGAAGGGGCGAACACCCGGCTGGGGCGGGGGGGGGGGCGGTGAAGGGGCGAACACCCGGCTGGGGCGGGGGGGGGGCGGTGAAGGGGCGAACACCCGGCTGGGGCGGGGGGGGGGCGGTGAAGGGGCGAACACCCGGCTGGGGCGGGGGGGGGGGGCGGTGAAGGGGCGAACACCCGGCTGGGGCGGGGGGGGGGGGGCGGTGAAGGGGCGAACACCCGGCTGGGGCGGGGGGGGGGGGCGGTGAAGGGGCGAACACCCGGCTGGGGCGGGGGGGGGGGGGCGGTGAAGGGGCGAACACCCGGCTGGGGCGGGGGGGGGGGGGCGGTGAAGGGGCGAACACCCGGCTGGGGCGGGGGGGGGGGGCGGTGAAGGGGCGAACACCCGGCTGGGGCGGGGGGGGGGGGCGGTGAAGGGGCGAACACCCGGCTGGGGCGGGGGGGGGGGCGGTGAAGGGGCGAACACCCGGCTGGGGCGGGGGGGGGGGCGGTGAAGGGGCGAACACCCGGCTGGGGCGGGGGGGGGGGCGGTGAAGGGGCGAACACCCGGCTGGGGCGGGGGGGGGGGGCGGTGAAGGGGCGAACACCCGGCTGGGGCGGGGGGGGGGGGGCGGTGAAGGGGCGAACACCCGGCTGGGGCGGGGGGGGGGGGGCGGTGAAGGGGCGAACACCCGGCTGGGGCGGGGGGGGGGGGCGGTGAAGGGGCGAACACCCGGCTGGGGCGGGGGGGGGGGGGCGGTGAAGGGGGCGAACACCCGGCTGGGGCGGGGGGGGGGGGCGGTGAAGGGGCGAACACCCGGCTGGGGCGGGGGGGGGGGGCGGTGAAGGGGCGAACACCCGGCTGGGGCGGGGGGGGGGGGGCGGTGAAGGGGCGAACACCCGGCTGGGGCGGGGGGGGGGGGGCGGTGAAGGGGCGAACACCCGGCTGGGGCGGGGGGGGGGGGGCGGTGAAGGGGCGAACACCCGGCTGGGGCGGGGGGGGGGGGCGGTGAAGGGGCGAACACCCGGCTGGGGCGGGGGGGGGGGGCGGTGAAGGGGCGAACACCCGGCTGGGGCGGGGGGGGGGGGGGGCGGTGAAGGGGCGAACACCCGGCTGGGGCGGGGGGGGGGGGGCGGTGAAGGGGCGAACACCCGGCTGGGGGGGGGGGGGCGGTGAAGGGGCGAACACCCGGCTGGGGGGGGGGGGGCGGTGAAGGGGCGAACACCCGGCTGGGGGGGGGGGGCGGTGAAGGGGCGAACACCCGGCTGGGGGGGGGGGGGCGGTGAAGGGGCGAACACCCGGCTGGGGCGGGGGGGGGGGGCGGTGAAGGGGGCGAACACCCGGCTGGGGCGGGGGGGGGGGGGCGGTGAAGGGGCGAACACCCGGCTGGGGCGGGGGGGGGGGGCGGTGAAGGGGCGAACACCCGGCTGGGGCGGGGGGGGGGGGGCGGTGAAGGGGCGAACACCCGGCTGGGGCGGGGGGGGGGGGGGCGGTGAAGGGGCGAACACCCGGCTGGGGCGGGGGGGGGGGCGGTGAAGGGGCGAACACCCGGCTGGGGGCGGGGGGGGGGGGCGGTGAAGGGGCGAACACCCGGCTGGGGCGGGGGGGGGGGGCGGTGAAGGGGCGAACACCCGGCTGGGGCGGGGGGGGGCGCGGTGATGGGGCGAACACCCGGCTGGGGCGGGGGGGGGGGGCGGTGAAGGGGCGAACACCCGGCTGGGGCGGGGGGGGGGCGGTGAAGGGGTGGGGCCGGGGACACTGCGGGGGGGGGGGCAGTGAATGGGCAAACACCCTGCGGGAGGAGACGCTGACGCGGGGGGGGTAGCGGGTGAAGGGGCGGCTGCCCCGCGGTTGGGTGCTATGCAGTGGGGTAATGCTGAAGGGGGACCCGGTGGTGAAAGGGGGCTGCCAAGGGGTCCTGTGGGGAGGGGGGTAATGCTGAAAGGGGAGGGTCGGGGGGGATGCCGTGGGGCTGGTTTGGATGCTGAGGGAGTGGGGCTCGCTACTGAGAGGATCGGAGCCCCCCAACATCTCAGGGCTGCTGCACTGGTGACCTGGTCCCACCAGGCCAGGTACTAGGGGTGTCGGCAATGCAGCTGGCCCCCTGGGATGGATGGGGGCTCCAATGGGGGCCTGCCTCCCGTACTCCTGTTGGTGCAGCCCATAGAGGCAACAGGCTGGAACTGATGGCTCGTGTGGAGATAGCCCATAAGGCAGTGAGTGCTTCTCAAACTTTTGTACAGGTGACCCCTTTCACCGAGCACGTCTCTGTGTGTGACCCCCGTATAAATTAAAAACCCTTTTGTATCTATTTAACACCATTATAAATGCTGGGGGCAAAGTGGGGTTTGGGGTGGAGGCTGACCGCTTGCAACATGCCCTGCCATGTAATAACCTCGTGACCCCCTGAGGGGTCCCAACCCCTAGTTTGAGAACCCCTGCCATAAGGGATTGGAGCTGGTATCTTTACTGGGAGGGAGATGGCTTGGAGCATACTGGGGCCTTTGGGTTGTTCCCTGGATAGAGATGGAGCATTCGGACTTGTCAACAACGGAAACTTATTTTGGAAAGGTGATGTATGAATGTAAAGGACTATAGCTGTTCCAGAATAACTTCCTGAGTGGAGACACTTATCAAAACATAAGAGTAGCCAAGTGGTGAGGTATTTTGTAATAGCTATTCTGGTCAGTTTTCCTGGGTGCCTTTATGCTCCAGGACTCCTGCTTCTGTCAGTCTGAGTTGTACCGATCAAGAAGGAATATTGCATGCTGGAATGTATCACCTCTGGAGGCTCTCTCAGAGGGAGCTGGGCAACAGGTCCACTGGCTGCTTTCCCTGGTAAATAGAAAAGCAGCAGCCTCCGAAGACCCCAAAACGGGGGAATAAAGCTTCTGTGTCGTGCATGATTATCTTTGCAACCCGAGTGTGAATGGATGCAGTACTATTTTGCCGAGTCTGCAAGCAGGCTGTACTAGGACCTGATTGTGCTGCTGCTCATAGCTTTCTTTACACAGTAGCAGAGTGAAATAAGCAACTTCTGGATGGTTTCACCGCTGGTTTTCAGAACCCTTTGGGCAGCAGTGCAGTAGTCAAGAATTGCATCATGTTTACTCTTACTGCTTGAAAAAGTTATGAGCAGTAGCAGAGGCATTAGAGGTTCTCAAAGAAGAAAGCTGCCGTTTCCTTCCCCTTCCCCCTGCAAAAAAGAGAACTTGGAATGAAAACTAGAGTAGCAGAGAGATGATCCCCCTGTCTCCTTGTAGGAGGCTCTAGGGCAGGGGTGGGCAAACTACGGCCCGTAGTACACATTCGGCCTGTGGGGTAATTCTGTCGGGCCCCCTGAGCTCCCGGCTGGGGAGGCTAGTTCCTCCTCCACTGCCTCCCACCACCACCACCTAAGCGCGGATCAGTGCAGCACCACATCTGGGTCCGGGCCAGACATGCTGTTCTGAGCGATGTGGGGGCGGGGGGGTTGGATAAGGGCCAGAGGATCTCAGGAGGCTGTCAGGGAATGGGGGGATTGGATAGGGTGTGGGAGTCCCAGGGGGCCTGTAGGGGCAGGGGTGTGGCTAGGGGGTTGGGGCGGTCAGAGAACAAGGAGCAGGGGGGCTTAGATAGGTGGTGGAGTCTTGGTGAGGGTCGTATGGGGCAGGGGTCTCTGGAGGGAGTAGTTAGGGCACAAGGAGTGGGGGGTGGATGGGGCAGGGGTTCTGAGGGTGACAGTCAGAGGGAGGGGGTGGGGCCAGGCTGTTTGGGGAGGCACGGCCTTCCCTACCCAGCCCTCCATACAATTTTGAACCCTGACGTGGCTCTCGGGCCAACAAGTTTGCCCAGCCCTGCTCTAGAGATTGGATGGAGCAGCAAGGGCTGTCCTGTTCACAACATCAGGATACTGGGAGTCAGAGTAGAGCAGAAGAAAGGCCTTTTCATCACTCCCCTCATAGTAGCCAGGAGATTGGGTGACAGGTACAGTAATAGATTCCTTGACTGCACTCCCAACAGACAGCTGTAGAACAGCGGTTCGCAAACTGTGGTTTGGGACCCCAAAGTGTGTTGGGACCCCATTTTAATGGGGTCACCCGGGCTGACTTAGGCTTGCTGGGGCTAGGAGCTGATGGCAAAGCTCGAGCCCCACTGCCTGGGGCTGAGGCCTTGGACAGTGGGCTCAGATTATAGGCCCTGCCTGGGGCTGAAGCCCTTGGACCTTTCCTCCCTATACAATATTGTTACATAACCACAATAGTATCTTTAGAGCCCCTTCTGACAAATGCTTGCGCATTTCATTACTTACATTATTTTGACCTGGAACTGTATTTGTATTGGCTGCAATAAAGCCCTTGTATACTAGAATTTCGTTTAACACATAATCAATATATTCTCTCCAGCCATTTAATAGTTCAGTTTTCCTCAATAAACCACCTTTTTCCCCCTCGCAAAACTCATTACTTTGATTTATTTCACTGCTGACCTTTTGAAATTATTTTGCTAAAATGTCTTCCTTTCATAAATTGGAGACCTCAATTTCATTGTTTACTATAACACCAGGTATACGATTACTTCACCTTCTAGTCATTCTTTGAATTTGTTTATGTATTTCTGAAAGTGTTGAATCTTTGTTCAGTTTCCCACAGAAATTTCTCCTAACTTTTTGTTTTTTTATAATCCTTTGTGCGACTTCCTTAAATCTTTTATAATTCTTTAGGTCTTTAGTATTAATTGTGTATTTTGCTTGTATGCCTTCTTTCCTATGTTGTCAGTTGTACAGTTACTACATAAGTATACATAAGAATTTTGAAAAGGCCCCAATCAGCTTTTCAAAAATTTCAGTTTAGGATCTTTTTAATATCTTTGAACCTTGGTATTCAGGTGTAGGGAAGTGATCACTTCCCATCCTGTCATCTTTATGTATTTCCCAGTTGCTTTTACTACCTATATTATTTGTTGCAATTCCCAAATCTAACACTCTATCATCAGCAGGGTCCCAGGTCACCTCCCCCAGCACCTGTGGTGGCCCTGGACCGTGCCCTTCCCTCCCCAGCACCTGTGGCCACCTGCCCAAATTTAAGTTAGGGGTGTATAGTAAAAATCATGGACTGGTAACGGGCCTTTAATTTTTGTTTACTGCCTGTGACCTGTCCATGACTAACTGACTAAAAATACCCATCACTAAAACGTAGCTTTAACCATAATTTGAGTGACTATGATGCTGCACTAATGTAGCATGAATTAGAAGTATTGTTGTAAATTGGCTTCCTTGAACCCTGCAATTCCCTGGGAGGTGGATGCTGTTTGCAGAGAGAGGATGTGCTGTGGATTCAGATAAGTAGGATTTTTGGATGAATGTAATTCGGACAACTGGGGGTGTACTGTATATGTCAGTTTTAATTATGGTATCTTTTATGCTTTGTCTTTTTCCTGTCTTTTTTTAGGTCAATGAATGGTCGCTGAAGATGAGAAAAGAAATGAGAGTAATTGATAGACAGATCAGAGGTTTGTGTTTGTTCACATTTTCTCTCTGTGTGTAGATACGCTGGTTTATAGCAAAATACAAAAGGGAAAAAAATGGAATTTTAGGTAACTTCTTAATAGGGAATTGCGGAAAGTCTGTGGAGAACCAACTATAGTAAATGTAGTGAAATCCCAAGGACTTCAGTGGGCAGGACATGTGGGTAGGAATGGTGGAAGATGGATCAACTAAGTGTCTGGAGGGGACATCCTTAGGGTGGCAACTTCATGGCTGACCAAGCCATTCACCAAGATGATGGGATAATATTGAATAAGACCTAAGAGCTCTTATTGTGCATTACCATCAATGGAAGGAAAAGTGCCCTTGACCAAAAAAGGTGGGGCAGATTGTAAGCATGGCCAAAGCCCTGTTTAGTGTGTAGAGCCATAGAATAATGAGTTTACTCCACATTTTAGAGGTACAGAATTGTGACTGTATGATTTGTTTGATATGATTTGCTTTTGATAACCAGAATGTCATTTCAAATGCTTCTGCGTGTTCAAAGAAATGAAATGTGTCCATTCTGATTTCTAGCCTGGGTTTTGGGAGCAGTAGAATGCTTTGCACCACATAGAATCTTTCATCTGATGGCTTGAACCCCCCCAGTGCTTAGGAGGCAAAACACAGTGTCCTTTAACAGAGCCATAGTGCGGGATCATGCGCAGAGCTGTCCCCAAGCCACCGGGTCATAGAAGAGGGACCAATGCATTGAGTTTAGTTTACTGGAGATTGGCAGGTGGTACCATCCTCCAAAGACTTCTGTGGAACTCCAAGCTTTCTTGTCATGGCGATTGATCCCTTGCGAAATAACGCCTTCCAAAAATATATTCAATTGCCAAATCACAGTAATGCATATCCTGTAATAAAGTACACATCATAATTATGCCCAATCTAGAAAAATTGGAGTCTGTCATAGAGTATGTCAGTGCAGGAAGGCTTTGTGCACAATGGATTGATCTTAGCACTTTCTCATGCCTGAACTGTTGTTTCACTTAGGGGATTTGTCCTAGTTGAATTGTACATTCTTTGGAGCAGGGCCTTTAACTAGTCCCATGTCTTGTAAAGTGCATAGCTGGTTGTGCTGAAGAAATTGTTTCAGCATCTTGTAAGCATATGGTGTTTCTTGTGGGTAATAAGAGGAAAACACCACTAACCCAGACTTGTCTAAAGGAAAATAATCTTCTGGAGGGGACGGCACTCTTTGTCCCAGTGGATTGGCTGATAGAGATTTCTTAGGTTATCTGTTCCTGAATGTCACTTATTCTGGGTGAGTCATTCTCCAAAAGATTAATTAACTCCCACATGAGAATTTGCATTGATGTCTCCAATTCAAATTGGGCCTGCGGGTGCCAAAATGCAGAACACTATTTTGATGGATTTATTTTTATAACCTGCCAAATTCTGTTTCATTCTGGTGTAAAATTTCTGTCTGTGTAAATCAGCGAGCTTTTGAGAATAATAAAAATCACTGCATACATTTGTCTTGCGCTTGCTCTCTTTATAAGGCAATTTCACTGAACTCTTCTGTCAGTAATATCCCTAAATGTAATATAGCTGAATGGATTCAAATGGTATTGTCTTTTTCTGGCAAGCTAGTTTTCAGCCATCTCTTTTTGGAATGGAAGTTTTATTTCTAGGCCAGAAGAATAGGAGCCCAGTTTTTAACCCCGTATTCTTTCGTGTGCATGTGTCTCTTACCCGAAGATATTTTTTTGGTGCCATTTTTTTTGCTGTGCATGGTCACCATTATCCCTTCAAGATAGTTTTAAATCTCTGCATTTTACTCACTCAAAATCCCTAGCTTATGCATAAGAACATAAGAATGGCCATATTGAGTCAGATAAAAGGTCCATGTAGCCTAGTATCCTGGTTTTCCAACAATGGTCAGGTGCCCCAGAGGGAATGAACAGAACAGGTAATCATCAGTGATCCATCCCGTCACCCATTCCCAGCTTCTGGCAAAGGCTAGGGACACCATCCCTGCCCATCCTGGCTAATAGCCATTGATGGTCCTATCTTCCATGAACTTATCTAGTTCTTTTTTTAACCCCATTTATAATCTTGGCCTTCATAGCATCCTCTGGCAAGGAGTTCCACAGGTTGACTGTGCATTGTATTAAAAAAATACTTCCTTTTGTTTGTTTTAAATCTGCTGCCTATTATTTGCCTTGCTGCCTTTCATTTGGTGACCCCTAGTTCTTGTGTTATGAAAAGGAGTAAATAACACTTTTTTACATTCTCCACACTAGTCATGATTTTATAGCCCTTTACCATATCCCCCTTAGTCGTCTCTTTTCCAAGCTGAGCATTGCACAATACCTTAACGTCAAAGAATAAAAGACTGGAATTCATTTCATGCAGATGCTATTCAGTATTGTTCGGCCTCACATCTAGTACATTTACATAAAATTAGCAACTGTGAAAAATCAGGACACTTTCTTTTCTTTGGGCTGGGGGGGGGGGGGAAGGAAGATATAGTTGCATATACAAGACAAAGCCCGCAATATCAGGACAGTCCCGATAATATTGGGACATCTAATCACCCTACATCAAATGCTGGGAGTGAAGCTGGACACTAAACTAAGGTTGTTAGGCCATTCAGGTGTTCCTAAGTCTATCAATGTTATTGAATGTTTCCAGAATAACACTAATTGAATCTATTTCCCTATGTTAAGTATCCCCCCCCCCCACCTTCTTGTCAACTATCTGATATGGATCATCTTGATTATCACTACAAAAGGTTGGTTTTTTTCCCCTTATAATAGCCCATCTAAATTAAATAGCCTCCTAGAATTAGTTTGGCAACTTCCACCTTTACATATTTTCTGTGTGTATATATATCTTACCTACAGTGTGTTCCATTCTATGCATCCGATGAAGTGGGCTATAACCTACGAAAGCTTATGCTGAAATAAATTCCTCAGTCTCTAAGATGCCACAAGTACTCGTGTTCTTTTTACGGATATAGATTAACACGGCTGCTACTCTGAATCCAGAATAAAGGGCTTCTCTAATAATATAACATAATCAATGACATCAGCAGTGACCATACAGCTGTTTCAAACAGATGCCTTTTGGACATACAATTTTACATTTAAAAGTTAATGCACCGGGCGCAATATTATGAATTGCTTCTAAGCCTTGTTCATTAAATGCCAGTGAAAGTGTGTGAACCTGGCAGGGGAGCAAGTCAAAGCTTAATTATTTAATGAACTGTCTGACAAAGTAAGTGATCATCCCACCTGCAAGATTATAGATTTTTGGGTTGTAAACAAATGTAATTCTAAAATAATTTGCAAAGCTAGTTGGGAAATTAAGCCATTTATTTACAAAATGTGTATGGGCTCCAAATAGATGAAAGATTTCTGCTTCCTGAAGGAACAGAGTGAATCTATATCATCTACATTTTTGTGAGGTCACCCATCATAATGGGTCCACAAATCTTTATTTCCCAGCCCAGTTGGCAGGAGCAAACAAGATTTTAGGGATTGAAATGTGAGTGATGTGACTGAGAAGGTTATTGTGGGAAAGCTCTATCAGACAGATGGATTTAGCATGTCGTTCTGAATGTGATGAGGCTGGCAGTCATTCCTATTTCATCTGCCAGTGATTTTTGTAATCTTGGTCCAACTCCTAGGAAATTTCCATTTTCTTTGGCTACTCGTTTTCCCCTCTTTCTTGGCCACTTCATCTTTTCCAGTGGTGTGGAGCTGAGGCTATCACAAGAGAGGTGTGTCTCAGGTAGTTAGTGGGGGCTGATATGCAAGCGGATGAAAGTCAGAACAGCAGCCTGGACCTCTAGGTGTTGAGGGAGCCAGGGACTGGGGAATCAGGATGATGCATTCCCAGGGACCTGTCTTAGTGAGAAGGCAAATTGCTGCGTTCTGAACGAGATGCAGACAAGCCAATTGTTCCTAACTTCCAGTACTCCTCCTGAACTTGTACATGTAATAGGTTTAAATCTACTCATTTTGTCTGTCACATAAATAAAATGTGTGTGTCGCTCACCACCACTGGGGTCCAACAAACACAGCCAATAGCGTTATGGGAATGGGGGCCTTTTTTCTCCACTGCCGTATGACACGTGCACTGATTGCACCATGAGGGCCGGAGAGGAGGCAAGATGCAGTGATTTTTGAATGGGTTGGGGCACTGCTAGGTTCACTGCCCAAGCCACAGGCTGCATGTTGCACTTTAACTGCCCCCAGCTGGGCTCTGCTGGACTTTGTCAACATGCTCTAGGTACTAGAGCTCTCCACCAGGGTCCACCTGAGGCAATTCATGCCCCGCACCACCCGAAACCCCACTGACAGCTGCTATGGTTTACTCCGATCAGAGCTCAGTGCCCAGCCCGCAGAGGAGGGGAAGCCAGAAGGGCAGGAGGAGAAGGCAGCAGTGGTAGAGGAGGAGAAGGATCATCCCAGCAAGGAGTTCCAGGCCAGAAATGGCCAAAGTAATTAAGGGCCCTGGCCAACATAGCTGCCCTTGATGATGGTAGTTGTAATGGAGGAGGTGAGGGGTTCAAAGTGCTTCCCTTTTCTGGCCAGCATTTTCACCCTCATCGGGGTTTAGCTTCAGCCAGCTACTCTTCATACAGGAGCTGATCTCAACCAGGCGCTTGGAAAGCGTGGCGGTAAGGCTGTGACAGAGTGACGCAAGGGAAATCCTAGAACGGGGTGTGCTCTGCTAGAAATAGATATTTTGCTATTCGAACTTTAGCTAACCAATCTGTTGGTGATGCACAAACCCGAATCCCCCATTCAGTCTTCAGTGGCAGGATTCGTGCTTCAGTGAAAGGCATTATTGAAGTGGAAAGTTTTAATGATGAACTGTTGCTTTTGAAAACGCACTCCAAGCAATGAATCTCTGCTCAGAGCCTCCAGCCATTTTTGATAACTTGTTCTTACTTGTTTGTTCTTTGTAACCCAGATATCCAAAGAGAAGAAGAAAAGGTAAAGAGGTCAGTAAAAGATGCAGCCAAAAAGGGTCAAAAAGACGTGTGTATAATTTTGGCAAAGGAGATGATCCGCTCCCGGAAGGCTGTGAGCAAACTCTATGCATCCAAAGCGCACATGAACTCTGTGCTCATGGGGATGAAGAACCAGCTTGGTAAGAACATGGTTGCACCTAAACACAATAACTGTTCCTTGGATTAACTGTAGAGGCTGGCCCTGAGGTGCGCGTTTCAAAACTGGAGTTAAATTCTGTCAGAGTTTGGAATGGTTTGGGCCTGTCTCAGATGAATCCAAGCCTGCGGGATGTATTTACACACACGTCATCTGCTCCAAAGGTAGTCTTTCCTTTGGTGATGTGCGGTGTGTTTGTTTTTCTTTGAGTGTTTCTAAAATAGTGAGACTATGACTAGTGCTGGCTGCTTCCCTCGTAAGAAAGATTCTAGCATTACAAGAAGAGCGTGATCACATTCTGTTACTGGGGTGGTTTTTTTGACAGGCTGTGTATCCGAGGGGTATTTCATTTGTAAGAGCACCTTGTATCGTCTAGCAGGAATTCCTACGTTTTTAAAGCAAGGATCCTGCACCGTGAAGCATCAAAGTAAGGGTGGGCTTGATAGAGAGGAGGAACAATTTGCCCAGTGGCTTAATATTTAGCACTTACACCATTTTTCATCTATCAAAGCATTTTACCAACCCTTACTGAGACCTCCTTCCATGCCTCCCCTATACTTAGAATTCCCCCCCCCCCCCCCCTTCTTAACCATCTACAAGCCTTGTTGTCCTCATTGAAATCTCCCTTTGAAATGCACTGTCTGGCTGGTCTATCACTGATCACTCACCACACTGCAGCTCCTAACAGCAGCAGGCAGAACAGGGATCCAAGGATAAGGAGGGGAAGACTTGCAAGCAGTTGCCTTATTATTAATTTGTGTTATTGTAGCACCTAAAAGCCCTACTCATGGTTCAATCCTTGAGGGGGCCATTTAGGGATCTGGGATAAAAAAATCTGTCCGGGGACAGTACTTGGTCCTGCTATTGTAGGCCGGGAACTGGACTTGATAACCTTTCAAGATCTTTCCAGTTCTATGAGATAGGTATATCTCCATTTATATTACATTATTAATATCAACTTCCCACCTGAGAAGAGCAAACAGGAACTTTTCCTATTCTGAATCTAGCTGCAGGTGGGGTGGAATCTAGCTCTGTTCCATGGCTCAGCTGCAGTTAATCGTAGCAGTATCCACACTAAAACTCTTCAATCTTTCAGAAACAGGGAAAGTCAGATTTTCCCCTCTTTTAAAAGACAGCTTTAAGTTTAGAAGGTGATTAAGTAACTGGACAATCTCTCTTCTTATATGCACTTTCCTAGATTCCAAAATGATGATTTGTACAAGCAGGACTCTCCATCAGTTTTGTTCCCCTGTGCAGGCTTCATTCTAAAGCCTTTCCATGCCTTCTCTTGGCAGCTGTCCTCAGAGTGGCCGGTTCGTTACAGAAGAGCACGGAGGTCATGAAAGCCATGCAAAATCTAGTAAAAATTCCTGAAATTCAGGCAACGATGAGGGAATTGTCCAAAGAAATGATGAAGGTGAGTTCTGAAATATATTATTGTTTATTACAATAGCACCTAGACTTTCAAAGTGAGAGTGGGGTCCCATTGTTCTGCACTGTGCAAATGCACAGTAAAGCAGTCCCTGCCTCGAAGAGCTTCAATATACACAGACAAGACATAGGTTCCAGGTTCTTCCTCTGCCGCCATTAAAGGAATACTCAAGTTAAAAACACACTTTTAAATTGTATTTTTTATGTTAATACTCTAGATTACTAAAAAAAAATTTCTAATCTATTTTACCGTGTGCATGTGATATGCACTAGTGTAATTTTGCAATGTTTGGGTTCCAAGCCCTGCAGGGGGATTTTTTTTTTTAAAGAAAGTGTTCCCAGTGGAATTTATAGAAAAAGCTTCCAAAATTTTTAGTTGATTACAGAATATAATGGTGTCAAGAATTCAGACAAAATGGGTATTAGCCCACGAAAGCTTATGTTTCAATACTTTTGTTAGTCTTTAAGGTGCCACAGGACTCCTTGTCGCTTCTACAGAGTATAATGTGAGCAAATATAACTGTGTGTAACTGACTGGAGCATTAACATACAGGCTGGCTTTTCAAATGTTTCAGTGTTACAAGTTGTTGAATGTGATTAAATATAGGGCAATAAATTTGATATATTGCTCTGAAATGTGAATAAGACAACACTGCAGTTGTCTTAGTAGTTACTGTACTCTTGTTTGTCAGACATTCTTTCCTCACAGCAAGTGTACAATAAAGTGTAATTTTGTTGCAGTGAAAGCATTCAAACACTCTGGGTTTTTAAAAATAACCCACATGCAAAACCAGCCCCACTGCATGCTGACCTAATGGCAGAACTATCAGGAGGGTGTAAGGGTGGTATGTGTAGTAGATAGGCCAGTGGTTCATGGAGTGTTACAGGAGGTTCTCGGGTAAAAAATCCCTAATGACGGACAGAGCTGTACCTAGCAGCACGGGGCCAGCAGCGCGGAGCCCTGGGACTTCCAAAACTAAGCAGATCAAAGCAAGCATATCTGTCACACTGAGGAGATTTAAACCAAGACTCCTTAGAAGAAATGGAAAGGGAGGTGGATATTTTTGGCTGTTTTTAAAATTAAATAGGCAGCTATTATTGTTTTCAAAATTATGAAGAACAAATTTAAGCTTTGTTGGAATATTCATTGTTTCCCTGGACTGCTCAAGACCTGAATGCTTGTATAGGAGGAATTCTTTGAGTTGGCTTCTTAAATATCTTCCTGCTGTTTCACATCTGATACTCCTTGATGAAACATAGGAGCCTTGTCTTATAACAGGCTTATTCATAGTGATACAAGCTACAAAAGTGAGCTCTTGGAAGAGTGGTGCCAGAATGTAATAAAAATATAATAATAGTGTGTAATAAGCATGTCATAAAAACAAAGTTTATATTTCCCAGATCACTGCTTTTATAATGTATACTCAGGTAAAGGAGAAAATCCCTGGAAATATTCATTTTTAAGAGGGGGTTTGCGAGACTTGACATTTTAGTGAAAGGGGTTCACAGGTTGTTAAAGTTTGGGAACTACTGAGAGGGGCTATTATTGGAAGCAAGGCTGAGTCCTTTGATGGGTGTGATAGTAGCAGGCATGATCTGGACCAGGGGTCGGCAACCTGTGGCCTGCGTGCCAAAAGCGGCACATGAACTGATATTTAGTGGCACTCTGCTGCCAGCCGGGGTCCCGGCCGCCGGCCCCACTCAGCCCGCTGCCTGCCTGGATGGACAGAACCCCAGGCCTATAACGGGCTGAGTGACTCAGCCCGCTGCCAGTCTGGGGGTCCAGCCGTCAGCCCCTGCCACCAGTCTGCAGTTCCGGCCACCAGCCCCTGTAAATATAAAATGTATTCCCGTCGTGTGAAACCTTTAATTAATGGAGACTTGGCACACTGCTTCTCAAAGGTTGCTGACCCCTGATCTGGACTACTCTGAAATGGAGGGAGCTAAGTATCCTTTGCTGAGAGTGCTGTATTCCTGGCTGGCTGGCTGTAAGTCCTAGAAATGGGATCTGTTACCTTCCATTTCCCCATAGGCTGGTATCATAGAAGAAATGTTAGAGGATACTTTTGAAAATATGGAAGACCAAGAGGAAATGGAAGAGGAAGCAGAGATGGAAATCGATAAAATCCTGTTTGAGATTACAGCTGGTGAGTGCACGACTGTTACAGATGTCTTATGAGGACTGAGAATATGGTCCTGTTCCCAGTGGATTAAATGGCAAAACTATTGCAGAATTGGACCCTCTGTATATACTTGGGCTAAATGTGTGGGGGCCCAATTCTGCAAAGTGTTGAATGCCCTCATAGTGGCAGCAGGGAGTGCTGAGTACTTCACAAGGTGGGGGCACCTCAAAGATGGAACAGAAGTACTGTATCGGATAACCATAAATCCTGAGGCAGAATAGAACTGGTTAGGGTGGCATTATGAATAGGAGGAATTCACAGAATTCAACAGAGACAGTGTCAGCTTATTACCTTATTTTAAAAAGTCCATTTCCTTTGGTACTAACAAGGCCTTAAACTAGAATTTAAATAAATTCCTGCTTGATGCAGTTTAGTTACTTTGTGTTTCTCTCATCTTGTACAATAACAATAGCACAGTGTGTTGTTTTTAATGCTGATCTAGTCAGGATCCCATGCTGCTACACTGTTTGGGCTAACATACCTTAGTTTAACTATTTCCCCCCATTTTTCCAATTTTTGAAAAAATGAAAATCTTTATTGGGTCTTACGAAGCTTAACTAACCCCAAAACAAAAACTACTTGTCTGTGTCCCTCTAAGTAAAATCTATGCTGGATATGTGGAAAATATCCTCATTAACGGAGACAACTTTGAATTAATATTTTATATTCAAAGCCCTTTAAAAGTCTCTGAAGGGGTAATGGGAAGCTGGAAGACCCAGCCTCCTCCTTGGCCAGGCCCTGTGGGTGAAATTAGGTTCCCTGCCCCGTACTTTGCCATGTCTCCTTGTGTCCAGTTCCCACTCCTTTTTTTGGGGGGGGGGGGGACCTCTCTTTCCCTGCCTCACATTTCTTTTCCTTTTTAAAAATACTCTGCTTACTTGCCAAAAGATGCATAACGCTCTCCAGCATTTGGGTTTATGGATTGGATCATAGCTGCTCTCACTGCTGAGTACCATGGGAGCAGAAGTGAAGCTGCCCTGTAACAAGGAACTCTTCCCATTCACAACTGTTAAGAGCCTCAGAGGAGTAAAGCAGGAAGGCAAGCTTCTGTTTTGCCTGCGGCCGCAGGGAGCACAATCACTTTAGTGTCACATGAGTCTCCTGCTATCTTTCCCCAGGGCCCTTGGAGTACGGTGCTCTAGACACTTTAAAATAGGCAAAATACTGTATGGTACACACTAGGAAGAATTGAGCATGCATAGTTATTGACTAGATAGCCTATTCGCTTGTCTCTACATTTCCAGGATACTCTCTCAACCATACAGCAGTGGCTGAGTTCTATTACTTTTAAACCTCTAAAATGTGCAGCTACCTGAGAACTTGTCCATTTGCTAATACAGGCCACTGACTGACTAACGTTTATGGACATTATCTTGCTTGTTTGCAGGGGCATTGGGTAAAGCACCTAGCAAAGTTACAGATGCTCTTCCAGAAATGGAAGCCATAGGGGCCGTTGGTATAGCTGATGAAGAAGAAGAAGATGATATTGAAGCAATGCAGTCACGGTTAGCTACTCTCCGGAGCTAGATTTTAAGTTCACATGTACAGCTTGGGATTTTGTGGGGGTTTGTGTTTTTTTTTTTTTGCTCTGGGATGTTCTGTCCTGACTATAAAATGTAAAACTTTGTTTGAAAATACTTCCTGTAATATACATTTTTCCTGGGGCTTGTGTTCTCTAAAGGTTATTTTTGCCATTTTTCTGTTCACCTTTCACAGATAATGTAGACTAGAGGGAAATGGTGGATGTAATGTATTTTCAGATACAAAACAAGCTTTCAAAAATATTCTGTGTAGCAAGGTAGGGTCTTCCTCTAACAAAGTACTTATATTGGCTTTAGCTGCTACCAAAAAACCCTAAATGTTTGTCTGTACATTTTTCTGAAACACTACGAATGGATTTTAATAAACTTCTGGTTTAACACTTGCTCCTCTGGGGTCTGTTTAGCTTGCATCTTATTAAGAGTCTGTTCTAACCTTTGTGTGTATTCAAGCTGCTAGCAATGGTGAGGAAAGGAAAGTTTTGTTCAATGGTCAGTCTATTCTGAAAAACTACATTTTTTCAGTTCTTAAAGGTATTTCTAGTACGCCCTTTCATCCAAAGATCAAGCATTTACAAATACAGACTAGTCCACCCAGCCTTCAACAGTAGCTATTTTTCCCTCCTGTGCACAAATGGGAAAACTGAGCTATAAAGAACATGTGACTACAGCTGTAACAGTCCTATGCTTTAGGCCACGGGTCAGCAACCTTTTGGAAGTGGTGTGCCAAGTCTTCATTTATTCACTCTAATTTAAGGTTTCATGTGGCAGTAATACATCTATAAGTCTATATTGTATAACTAACCTATTGTATGTAAAGTAAATAAGGTTTTTAAAATGTTTAAGCATCATTAAAAATTAAATTAAAATTCTGATCTATCAGTTTAGTGTGATCCTTGCCAATGGCCCCAGGTAGGCAGCAAGCTGGCAAGCAGACAGCTTTTCTCCCTCACCTGTCCTTCCTGAATAGTTTATCCCTAACCATGACAGTGCTCCAGTCACATGACTTACCGTTCCAATCACAGTATAGTTCTTTGAGTGCCAGAACTTCCAGTTCTTCCTGCTAGTTTTCCAGGCTTCTTGCTTTTGTGAACAGGCACCTACAATCACTAGCCAGTTGCCCTACTTTATCAGGATGAATCAGGGGGCCTCCCGTTTCACCCTGCTCCTTGTTTCCTCCCAGTATTCCTTTTGTATGAATAGCTGTTGAAGTTCCTGATAGGCTGCAATGGACACTCTTCTCCTCTGGCTGGAATACAAATCACTATCTCCTCTCACCAACCCCCACCTTACTTTAAAATAAAATTAAGAAGAAAGAAGGATGGCTGCGGCTGTACTTGCTGCCCTCTAGGAGGCTGTATGGCTGCCTTAAGGGAACCATACAAATTCCAACTTTACAACACATAGGTTGCCTCTATTTGGCATTGGTGAGGCCTCATTGTGAGTACTGTGTCCAGTTTTGGGCCCACAGTATACAAAGGATATGGAATAAATTGGCAAGTCCAGAGGAGGGCAACAAAAGGGGCTGGAGCACATGACTTATGAGTCTTCAGAAGAGAAGAATGGGGGGGGGGGGGGAATTTGATAGCTGCTTGCAACTACCTGAAAGGGGGTTCCAAAGAGGATAAATCTAGACTGTTCTCAGTGGTACCAGATGACAGAACAAGGAGTAATGGCCTCAAGTTGCAGAGTAGGAGGTTCAGGTTGGATATTAGGAAAAACTTTTTCACTAGGAGGGCAGTGAAGCACTGGAATGGGTTACCTAGAGCAGTGGTGGAATCTCCTTCTTTAGAGGTTTTTAAGGTCAGGCTTGACAAAGCCCTGACTGAGATGATTTAGTTGAGGTTGGTCCTACTTTGAGAAGGGGGTTGGACTAGATGACCTCCTGAGGTCCCTTCCAGTCCTGATATTCTGTGATAGCCCCATTACCTAACAGCAGGCCTTGAGCAGCCTAGATAACTAAAGGAAAAGCCTAACAATTCTACCAAAGGAAGAATTTTTGCTGTACAGTTCAAGGTGTGGGTGCAGCAACGTATTCCACTAAGGTCAGCTCACCCAAAAGGGAAAACTGCTTAGTTGTACATGTTGGTGATGCACACACACCTAGTGCCTCCCATGGGATGGTCACCCCTCTGTTCCTTTGCACTGGAATCTGAGACTGACAGCTCCAAGCAGAGGGGATGGACTTTGTAAGTTGGGACGCTTATCCAAAAATATGGACATAAGTGCCAGAATCACCTAAAGAAACATTTTACGGTGTAGAAGACAGTCTAGTGGTAAAGCAGCAACCACAATTGGGACTGGATAGGGTGGACATCTCCCCCAGCATTATGGCCTCCAAGGCAACACTCAGTATCAGAGGTGGAAGGGACCTAGAGATCATCTAGTCCAACCCACTGCTCAAAGCAGGAACAATCCTCATTTTTGTCCCATATTCCCAAATGGCCCCCCTCAAGGATTGAACTCACACCCCTGGTTTGAGCATTGGCCTGCTAAACCTAATGAGCTCCCCCCACACACCCCCTAAGAGCTTCAGGGTTATAGAATTTTGGCCTAGCACCCGAAGTCCAGGAAAGCAGGAGGTCTCAAGCTTTTTCCTGTAGTTCCCAGCCCATGTCTCCTCATGCTATAAAAACTCCATGGCCCACCTTACTTACACCTGTGCCACAACTGTTTTTCTGTATATCCAGTAAACTAAAAGCCAGGACCAGCATTAGGGGTAGCAAGCAGGACAGTAGCCTGGGGTCCCTCAAAGCTAAATTGTTCTTGTGTTTACTTCAGCTCTGTACAACAGGGCTCAGGCTTTGACCTTCTGCCCTGGGCCCCAGAGACTCTAATGCTGGTCTTCCTCTCTCCTTTATTTTGACAGACCCCTTGACAGCTGCTTCCAGCCCTCTGGCCGGAAATATTACATTCTTTTAAAGACAGCTGAAATACTTTTCATACACTGGGAGTTTATACTCCAGCACTACAGCAATGTCCTCATGGAGGTCAGCATGTACATGAGCTGTACATGAAATTCATATTCCAAAGAGTTTACAATCGGAGATCAAACAGGTAGGGAGAAGGGATCCAATACAGAGACCGTTCAGAGTGACAAGAGGTATTAGTTCCATATTTTTTTCTACCACCAAAAAAAAAAAAAAACAAAAAAAAAAACACCTGTTGGCGGAAGATGCAGGGTTAAAGGAGGAGAGGGAAAGTGATGAGAACCTTAGTGGAGAAGCATTATGAGCAGTGAGGTTGAGTAGCTGAAGGGTTGCATGGAAGAAGAGGGATCAAGCGATAGGTAGTAGGAGCCCAAAACCTGAGCTTCAGCCCAAACCCAGAAGTCTACACTGCAATGAACCAGCCCCTCAGCCTGGGCCCGCTGCAGGTTCTTTGCTGTGTGGACATACCTCATGAGGCGGCCTGCTTTTAAATACAGCCTTGAAACCCACTTTCATGATCTAGAGTGGGATAGAGAATTCAGATCACATTCTAATGCAGAGACTACAGTAACAGTATTGGCATAAGAACTTAAGAGTAGTTAAATCAAACTTCAGTGAACCAAGTTTGTAAAAGTGCTATTAAATGCAATTTAATTTTCAGTTGCCTAGGCTTTTAATTCAGACTTCTTCTTTAAGCACAAGGTAGCAGTTTCTACCCTGAAACACCTTGCTTTGGTATGCCTTTGTTTTTAACTTAACAGCATTGTATCAGGGTAGTCAGTTTAGAGGGTCAACAGAAGAGAGGTTGGAAAAAGAATACACTCTTAAAACAGAAATAAGTACTATATATAGGGTATTCACTATTAGAACCTAGAGTTTCAGAAGAGTGCAAATACCAGTTTAAGCTGGAAATCAAAGTTTGAATACGGGAATTTTTAATGAAAAATGCCCTTTTCATTTAACATTTAGAAATGTAAACACGTTAACTGAAGATGGTTAATCCCCATTCTTGTCAATATACACTAGTTTTAATACTATTTTTGATGCTAGTTCTGTAATGTAAAAACAAAAGAACTGCATTCTCAGTACACTTATTGTTGGCTATTAAATCAAAACTTCATACTTCCCCGCAAAGCAAATTACAAAGCTGATGAGCTTTACATGATGTCTTGATTTAACATTTTTCAAGTTAACAATTTGGAAATTTCCAGTGTACATATTTTCCAGAGTAAGGTCTTCAGGAGGTACCTTTGTACAGATTGGAGAGTTTCTCCTTATAAAATTCTATTGTAAATGAGCATTCACAGTATGTCAGAGTCTGTTAATATTACTACATATACATCTAAAGTTTGTAAACATTAGACGAATACAGAGAACAAAGTACCATGATCCTCTGGTACTGCTGAAAGGAAGATGAGGTAATATTAATACATCTCAGCATCCACAGGAGATCCCGATAGAATAGTTTAAACTGCTGCCAATATTTTTCAGTTTCAGAGTTCATGGTTAAGGCTTTCCACCTGATGGTTTGCTAAGGCTGGATTCGTTAGCTCTCAATATTCCAACTGCATCTTTAACAGCATGGTATATGACATTCTTCACCTAGAAGGAAAACAAGAAGTTAGACACTTTAAAGAGGCAAAGCTAAAGCCCTTATCTAGTCAGTCTGGAAGATTCTACATTTAGATTCTTGTAGAGTGAAAAAGCTTTGACATTTTCCAAAATAAGAGGCATCCATGAACTCCAACCATACTTAAGGCTGTATGTTCACATGAACTGAAGGTTGGTGTAGCTTTAATAAAGTCCATTGAGGTATGGCATCAGGTGTAAGTGGCTACTTGAGATATTTTCTGAAGATCAAACAATGACAGGATGATCCGTGTTAATGACTGTTCTATATTTTGGCTTAACTAGTTATGTATGGTACTGAACTGAATTTGCATGTGAACCCAATGGTGTACTGTAGGCATGGCCAGAGTTAAGGCTGCATAGTGCTTATTCAGCATGAGGATGGAGATATACAGGCTATAGATGGTGCAGCGGGAACAATTGAGATGTGATGGCAACTGACGAAAGGAGCATAGGTGTGGTTGAATTATAACTGGTTTTCAGAGTTGTGTTGTGCAGTGCAGTCTAGCACCCATTACTTCAAGTTAAAGTTCTTGGGTGTGGAAATGTCCCAGGTTTAATAATTCTATCAATGCTATGTATCCTCTTCTAGAGCCCTCAGGTCTTTCCCCCGACAGTTCCTTTGGTTAATCTCAGTGTCATTTTTAAAAGTTCAAGACTGGCTTATGATTGTATCACAAAATGTGAGTTTGGTGAGAGAAGTTTGGAATTAGGGGAGACTATAGCTCTTTAGCTACATGAAAGCTAAGAAATGAGGAAGACACGGCAAAATTTTAAAAAGCTCTCTCCACAAAACCTAGTAAAGGTTTTACTAGAAGTTATACAAAAAATTCAATTACTTCTCACAAAACTGGGGGTTGGTGTGCAGAAGGGGGTGATGGCTCCACCTAAGGGTGTGAGCTCTGGAGTGGGGGCTAGAAAAGAGGAACTCTGGGTACAGGAGAGGGCTCCAGGCGGGGGCACGGAGGGAGGGTGCAGGCGAGGGCTCCAGCCAGGGGCACGGAGGGAGGGTGCAGACTCTGGGGTCAGGCTGGGGATGAGGGGTTGGGGCTGCCGGAGTGCGCTCCGGGCTAGGACAGAGGTGTTCAGAGGGTAGGAGGGGAATCGGGGCTGAGGGTGCAGGCTCTTCTGGCAGGGGATGCTTACCTCAAGCAGCTCCCAGAAGCAGTGGCATGTCCCTTCTCCGGCTCTTACGTGGAGGCGTGACCAGGTGGCTCTGCATGCTGCCCCATCTGCAGGTATCACTCCATCCACTGTGGTTCCTGGCTAATGGGAGCTGCAGGGGCAGCACTTGGGGCAGAGGCAGCATGCAGAGCCTTCTGGCTGTCCCTATGTGTAGAAGCCAGATGGGGGAACATGCTGCTGTTTCCAGGAGCTGCGTGGAGCGAGGTAAGCCCCCAACCCTGCTCCCTGGTGGGAGCTTGAGGGCCAGATGTGGCCCCCGGGCCATAGTTTGCCCACCCCTGCATTAAGTGAAACTCAACACAACATTAATATGCAGTTGCTACTAAACCCTACATATGTAGTTTAATTTTTAAAAAAATCACAACCCTAAAAATTGGTAAGTTACCTGTAGTTTATCTTCATGGTTCGTATGCGTATGTGACAGATATCTGAATTCCTGCGTGAGCCAAAAGCAATGTTTGACATGCTCCGGAGAAACAAAATCTTCTGCTACTTTAATACAGCTGTATAAGTTATGAACCTGATAGAGAACAAAGATATCAGTCACATGTCTAGAAGTCTGAAATTAATCAATCAATAATAGTGTCATTGGTTCTTGCCTGATGTGGTGCGCCTGCTGGAATGAAAACTACATCTCCTAGAAACTGCACGATAGCCCAGCCTTGAACTCCATATTCTTGATGAAGACGTTTCCTCAAAGATCTGTCCAAATACCAACTCTGATCATGAATTGGATCATGATCAACAGGGTTCTCTTGACCTTGTTCTTCCGAGACCTGAAAAAATAGTCACAATAGGACAGTGACGATCCAAAAAGATGTAAAATACTGTATCAACGTGCACTTGTTGTATTTGACAAAGCCAGACCATTGAGTAGTTGACCTGTGTATTTCTGTATTCAATTACAGTATTAGTTAAAACACACTAATGAAAAATGGAAGTTTCATCCTCCAATACTTTGAGAGCTCAAAAGGTTATTACCATAGTCTGTTTAGTAATAATGAAGATTTGGTATTCTTATGGCACTTTGCAAGCATTTGCTAATGATCTTCACTACACTTCTGTGACAAGGACAAGTATCTCATTTACAGAGAGCCCCTCTGCATCCTTCAAGTGACTTGCACAAGGCCACAGAGGGAACCAATACAGCAATGGGATTAGAGGTTTTGTACATAATATCTTTCTTTCTAGTACTGCATTCTACCTAGCTCTTTGGTCTTCTCATAAAAATATTTAAGGTAGAGCAATGTGCTGTTTGGTAAAGTCATCTGAAACAAAAGCTGAAATACTAATTTCCCACACAGAAGCAGTGTACTTATTGGCCATTAACATCCCTTAAATCTAGCTGGTGTACCAGCCCTCTGATCCCTACCAATACGCCTGTCAGAGATCTCCACATTCACATCTCTTATGAATAAGGGTGTGTAGGTTTATAAGTAGTTTATTTGTCCAAGAGAACAGCCTAGAACCATCATTAGAATTTGGAAGTTTCACTCTTTCAAGGTCTTTCTCCAAGACATACTTTCCAATCACTTGGCTAACTCAACCACCTCCCTTTTAAAAGGTTTGCATCTGGTTTACTTTTGTTCCCATTATTAGGGAAAAACTACACCTGAAATTGAACCCACTAATTAAGCCGTCTTGTGAGGTCTACACAAAGTCCTGATACACAGAAACAAAGTTCTTCAGTCTGCACAATTTAATTATCCCTTCCAGTGTTAATACCTCATCCGCCTCGTGTCTTTCTTTTGCTGGAGAGAAAGAAGCTTTCGAGCTTACACAATGTTCTTCTTCATCTATTGGAAACAGAGAGCAGGTCTACACTACGAACTTGCAGTTTTGATGCTACGGCTTCTGGCGAAGCTGCTCTAAGCGCTCTCCTGTCCAACTCCACAAGAGGCGGTAGCTATGTCGGCAGGAGAAGCTCTCCCGCCAACATAGCGCTTTCAACATGGGGGGTTAAAGGTCAGTATAATTACATTGTTCAGGACTGTGGATTTTTCACACCCTTGAGCAACGTCATTATGCCGAAGTGTGTAGTGTAGACCAGGCCTCAGTGTCGAAGCTTAATACACGACGCAACAGATTGTTTAACATAAGTAGTTAATGTATTTCAAGGGACCATTCAAGGTGAAGTGGCACATTAATGCCTCTCCAGTCATAGGGAGAGAGTGGTTTATTAGTGGGTTATAGATTGTTGTAATAAGTCACAAATCCAGTGTGTATTCAGTCAATGATTTTTAGTGTCCGGCAAAGTTCTGAATCTAAGCACCTGGCTTGTCTTTTACAAGTGTTGTGTGGGCTTCCTTTGAGAATGAGGACTGATGAGTCAGTTTAAGATCATATCTCCATCCTCACACAATGCTATAAATTCAGGACACCACTGAAAACAGTTTTAAAAAAAATAAATAAAAAAAACTCAGATTTCCTTCATCTTACTTCTTGGGCTAGTTTCTACTCTCCCCTCTGCCCCCACTGCTCATCTACCATCAGATTCTTCTAACTCATCACACAATCTGGCCATTCTTGGTGCAAGAGCCCCTGCAGAACGTGCCATATGAAATGAATTTTAGATTAAGGCCAGAAAGGAAAATTGTAATCTAGTTTCACCTTCTGTGTAACAGGCTATAGGATTTCCCTGAATCCATTACTGATTCAGCTGTGGTTGAACTACAGTATCACTCTGGATATTATTTTAAGTCTTGATTTTATAATCCCCAGTAATCAATAATCCACTACAACCTTGAGTTAAGTTGTTCCAAAGGTTAATTACTAGACTTTGAAACATTTCTGATGAAGCAGTTTTTCATCACAATTTGATGCTTTAGCAAAAATCCAGCTATTTTGCTGAGGGGAAAAAAATTGATTGATTATGAAGTTCTACAGAACCTGCCTACATTCCTGCAAGCTCACCTGTCCTGCTCCTTGGCACCCTGCCTTATAACCTTCCTTGGAGTTGGAGACACCAGGGATCCCAGCATGTTGGCTGCCTTTGAGCCAAGGCTCAATCCCCTCTTGCAGAAAATTTCAAAGTGTTTGTTTTGTGTTCCAAATTGAAACTAAACCAACATTTCAATTTCAAAATATCAAAATTCTCCATGAAAGGGAATTCTCTGCCCAATTCGATTAGTTACTCTTAGTTAAAATTTGCATTTCTTTTTAACTGTAGTTTTGTACCACTTCCACTGCCAGCCACTGGATCTTCAGAGTTCTGTAGATTGAAGAGCTCTCTATTATCAAATTTCTGTTCCCCATGTGTAAGTTTGTTTCTAAGCATAACATTAACCTACCTTTTTAAGCAATTCCCGGATCTTCTCTGTATCTTTAGCAGCATAAATGTGCCAAAGAGCTCCAGGTTTCTCTCTACTTTCAATAAAACGCTTAATTGTCAACTCATCAGAATCGCCATCTTGTATAGTTTTAAGCACTTCTGTTACAGAACAAAGAATAAACGCAGAATTACACTGAAGGGCTTTGCCTCTGATTATGCACGCATGATCTCAATGAGCAAATGTTTTACCTTCTTCTTGATTGACCTGCCCTTTTGGTATGCCCACATACACCATAACATTAGCTGCGTCAGACACATCTAAATGGAGGTTTGTTGTGCCATACTTTCTATCTTCTGGTGTAATTAATCCTGGAATATTTAAATATATGCAACATATTTATAGGCCAACAAAGAATTATGCACTCTAAGAAGCAGTTATATCTGAAAAGCAATGTTGTCAATGTTTGTTAACATGATTACAGTATCAAGGTGTTTTTCAGAGAGTCGGAATCCAAGGCCAGCTTCGCTATTGACTTACAATCATAAAAAAAAATACATTTTCAAAATAGGTTTATAGCCCAACACACTGTAACAGTTTGCCTTCTTGCCTGACAGAAGTCATGCTCAAGACTTACTAGTACAGGTTTTCTATAGCCATGTAGGCCAATATGAGTCTCAGAAACAATCCAGTTCCCAATAAGTATGGCAGCTATACTAACAACCTCCATAATGAAAAACTTGTCAAGCATGGCTCTGAAAGAACAGTGTCTGAGAGCTGTTTTAACACAAGTCAAGGAAAGGAGGCCTCGGGGAGAGATTAAAAAGGAGGCTATGGCTCAGAGGAAAAAGAGTTCCAAAGAGAATGGGCAGAAGTAGTGGACACAAGTAGAACAAGCAAATATCCATGGAGAGCTGCAAGCAAGTAACAAAGAGAACAGGCAGATGTGTCGTTAAAAGGACAAGAATCAGAGAGGTAGCCGTGTTAGTCTGGAATTGCAGAAGTGACAGAGTCCTGTGGCACCTTAAAGACTAACTAAAAGGACAGTTGAATGAATGCACAGATGTTCTTGAGAACTAAGGACAAAACTGACTACTTAATACAAACCAAGAATTCAACTGACAGATATTGACAGTAACTCATCTGAGCAATGCTAGTTCTTACAACTGGAACCAAGATCAAACACCTAATTTGGACTGACAAAACGACTAATCTGATTGTCTGTGATTACACGTCTGTACTTAATTCTGAAATTAACATTTACTAGAATATATGAAAAAAGTATGAGCTACAAAATTAACAGGATTACTTACCATATGCATTGTACATTTTAGGACCTAAATCTGGTCGAACAAAATAGTTGGGAAGTCTGGAGGCAAGGTTGAGTTTACCATCTCTTCGAGTGTACTCTGGCAATGGAATGTTATTCATCAAGTCATCAAACCTACAATAGTACAGCTCCATTAATATCAGGCAACAGTATAAAATATTCAAGGGACAAATTTATTAAAAAGTTAAACATTATTTTCTTTGCCAGCCAAGGGGTATAATTCTTTCATCAATGCACTCATTAAATCTAATGGGAAAACAGGAAAACAACCAGCTAGATAAGACATGGGAACATAGTAGATGTGTGAAGTTTCAGATATATTAGTAATTATAGTGTTGTTCAGTACATTAGAAGCCCCTAACGTCACCTAATTGGCCAATTATCTCTATTGTCACTAAGTACTGTATGCAAGTTAGGCAATACATGGATGAAGTTTGGCCCTGAGCTTAAACTTGGCAAAAAAAGTATGCTGTGACAGAACCTAAAAAGCAAGAGAAGTGTTATGAATTTTTTCATTTAAAAAGTCTAAACTTTATCAATTAGCAGCACCAGAGAGTTAATTTATTTAAATGCAAATACAGCCTACTGTATATTCTTGAGCAGACACCTATATTTCCCAGACACTTAACCATGTTGAGCATCTCAGAGAAATAGATGTAGTTTATGCATAAACAGTCGCAGCTCAGAGGTTTCAGAGTTCAATAGCATTTGTGATTTCTGTGATCTCTTTGGTGCATCAACCACACATGGAATAGTTTTTTCACAAGTTCATACCGAGATGGCATCATGTCTCTGAAGTCTTCTCCTGGAGGCCAATCCTTAAGCTTCAACACCATTGGCTCCCTTTCTTCTGTTTTAAGACGGCCTATCATTAAGAGTTAACAGATATCAGTTTCTTGTTACTTGCCTTTGGTTGGATTTTCTGTTGTAAAAAGTACATCTGGTTTCACACATTACAAGCACATTGTAGTCACAAACATCTATGCAAAACCAGTGCCTTGTTTTTTCCTGTGATACTGTTGTCCTGAAGATTCCTTGACTTCTGTTCCAGAAAAAGCAGTTTCTTACAATAGCAACTGGTTCATCCAGAAATCTAGTGTATCCTCCCATCCAATCCCAACTGCAATTTAATTTCAGGAAATCAGTGGCTATTGTGACCTCTCAGCAATCTCTCCCAGTATTAGAAACTTTGAACATGGACAGTACATTTCACACTAAGAATCACACTAACTATGGAATTAAGTGTTCTCTCTTTGAAGTGGCCTCTGTTTCCACTTGTGGGAACCTAGCAAGCAGCACAATTATTTTCTGAGGAGTTTAATTGATCAAGTAATGCACAACTGTCCTTGGAAAGCAACCGTTAGCGCTAAATGTGACAGAGACAGACAGACAGCAGCCCTGTGGATTTTTATGATGGAGACATTATGTAGGTAGAGTACTGATGAAACCTGGGTTCTAGTAGAGCAGGAGCGGACGAAGTACAGCCTGCCGTCTAATCTGGCCCTTGAGCTCCTGCTGGGGAGCCGGGGCTGGGGCTTGCCACACTCCAACCGGGGAGCAGGGTCAGGGGCCAGCCCGTGCAGCTCTCGGAAACAGTGGCATGTCCCCCCTCCTTATGCAAAGGGGCAGCCAGAGAGCACCGCACTCTATGTTCACCCCAAGCGCCGCCCCCACAGCTCCCATTGGCTGTGAACCATTGCCAATGGGAGCTGCAGGGGCGGCACCTGCAGACACCCCCGAGCCATGCCTGCACCCTGAGCCGTGCCCCTGTGCCCCAATCCTGATCCCCCCCCCACCCTCCGAACCCCTCTGTCCCAGCCTGAAGCACCGTCCTACATCACCAAACCCCACATTCCCAGCCCCACCCCAAAGCCCACACTCCCAGGCAGAGCCCTCACCCTCCCAGTGCCCCAACTCCCTGCCCCAGCCCTGATCCCACTCCCACATTCATGGCCCGCCATAGAATTTCTATACCCAGATGTGGCCCTCAGGACAAAAAAGTTTGCCCACCCCTGTAGTAGAGCAAGCTAACCTGTATTTAACAAATGTCCAGCCTACAGCCTTATGCACTTACGATGTACTGAGTGGAAATGCATTCCCTTTACACTGATTAAGGACTACTAAAAGCATAGATGGCTTTCTAAATTGCTTTAGTCCTATTTAAACAGCAAAAATAGAAGACCCCTGTACCCTCCTAATAGCTAATGTACAAGTCTAGTTTCCCACAGGTGAGGTGGTGGTTTTAGGAAGAACACCTGGAGATAACAGTCTGATTCATGAGGAATTCAAGACCATGCATTTCACACGATGCACCTGTAAAGAGCACCAAGAGGCTCTACTGGAGCATGGGGAAGATGAATCATTTGCCAAACTCAAACTTGGAACTGTTGGGTTTCTCAGACTTTTCCAAGCCAGGCAAAATCAGCAGATTCCCATTACAGAGAGGTCACAGATAAAAAAAAGTCTGCCATTCTGGACTAAAGCAAGCAATAAGAATCGAAAGCAGGATATTTTCTTCTGTTTGCCATATTTCTTAGTATCCATTAGCCAAAACAAAAGAATACAAGTGACTTCACATTGCATACTTGGAATATCTTCAAATCCATCCCAGAAGTCTCCCACTGTAGCTCCTGTGATAATTTCATTGGTTCTGCAATTAACCAGATCGACTTCTTGTTGGCCAAACTCCTTCCTGAAGGATTCTGGTTTCCAAAGCTCTGCATTTAGTTTGTGATGCACTCCGGACACCATCACAGGCTACAAAAAGACATATGAATTAGAGAAAATTAAAGCCTCTTTAACACAGAATATTTTAAGATTTAATCAGCATTTCTGCAGGGCCTCAGCATACAGGAATTATAATGGCAATGCCAGAGGTTATGTCAAATTTAGTAAGAAAAAATTGAAACAGTATTTTTTAAAATAACTCTCTCTTTTCTCCAACATCTTATTTATAGTGTTGCTGAGGACATGGTTACCTCATGAGGATATACTTAGTAGAATTTACAATGCTTTTCCAGTACTTAGGCTGCCAGGCTAGATTTATGTAGTCTATATATTTTATAATAAAAGCTGCTTTGTAGTTCGAAATCGGATCCATACTTGAGGGAAATAAAGGAGGAACAAGTAGCAACAAAACTGCTAATTCATTCATATGCTGTACTTTCAGGAGTTAAGTTGTAGTTTCTAAAGCTTACAAAAACTCCAAGTGTATTAAGTTGCCTGGAAACAAAAGTAGTAAATCTTTCACACTACATTTAACTCTCAACTGGAAAATGTATGTTCTGTTAGGAGATTAACAAAATAAAAGTTGGCCACAGAACCTTGACAGAGATAACTGCTGTTAAGTGAGCAGTTTTTCATAAGTGACTTTGGGTGTCAATTCCCAGACTTATGAACATGACATGGTGGGTATTAAGGGTGCATAATCCACACCCCAATAAAAGTTTTACATATAGTTTTAGAGACAACTGCTGTGCAGTCCTGTCTTTGTAAAAATCAAAGAAGTTGATTGACAGCCCCCATCTGGTACAAGAAAGCCAGAGTCCCAATAGGAGCCATCAATATATCCCAGAAAGATATTAAAATGCACAGAAGTACTTTATACAATTTACCCTCTTCTATACAAGGAGCTCAGCACTAATGAACTCACTCAACACACATGTAAGGGAAGCAATTATGGATAATCACTCCTCCTCTAAACAGATAATGAAATGAAAGCAGAGCCATTCTGTGACCTCATCATTTGTCAGTGACAAAGCTAGTAAAAAAGTTGAAGTCCAGTCCCACCCTGCTCTAACCAGACAATAATCCATGGTGGCGCTCTGGCACTGTAGCATGCCATGTGTTGCATTACAAACTGGAACCAATCTCAGAACCAAAGCTGAATGCCCAGCTGTATGCTCTTCCCCTAGAGAACATCCATTCTATATTTAGAAGATCCTTTCTGTTGACTAGTGCTCAGATACCACAGCTATAAGGGCCGTTATAAAAACCTACACAGTCTGTATTAGCCCACTAAGGAGAATGTTGAGTGTGCAGGAAACAAATAAAACACCTTGAGGAAAATACCTGTCCCTGCTTCCAGCATTCTCTAAAGACATTCCAGTTACTCGCATTGTTGGGATCCTGAAGACACAGCAAGCGGTTATCACATAACCAATAGTGAGGTGTATCAAAGCCCAATATGGTAGGCTTTATAGTTAATCCTTGAGGTTTCTTAGGCAAATCGTCGAGAGTTCTACTTTGCACCAATGATGCAAAAATGTCGTCAAGGATTTTGGGAGTGCTCTTGAGTCCACTTTCTGTCTGAATTGAAGAGGGAGAAGAGAAAGTGGATGTTAATGTATGCTTTTGTTGCAGTCATGTTAAGATGCCATTTGTTCTGCAAAGGTTTTAATAAGTCATGCAACACTTCTACTACATATTTTTGCCACCAACTGCTTCCTTTTCACTTCAGCCCACGTTTATATTATGTAGGGATAATAATCTCCTCTGTATAAGTTTATGCTTAAGTAAGTGACACAGCTTTATACTAAAATAATGTAGAAAGACTTGCTGCTATACCTGTGCAAACGCACTGAAGAACATGGAGTGTGGCTCCTAGTTAGGATTATATTTAAAGTTAGTGATCTGAAATCAGTGAGATTGCATTTGTGTAACTCAGGTTAAATATTTCCCCCACTATTTCCAAATTAGTTACACACTGGGTTTAATTCACACCTGAAGGGACAGGGTGAAGCAATGTGCAATCCATGCATGTGAAAAATAATCACTTGATGGCAGAATGCAGCTTTAAAAATTTCTAGCTGGGGGGTCGTTTTGGAGCCCTAGCGGCTACCAGGGAAGTGCATCTGCTGGATGCTCTGGCTCCATCCTTCCAGGTGTATGGGCTGCAGCAGACAGAATAAGGGTAGCTGGCAAGCTTATATCATTGTGGCACTACTCCAGCTAGGCTCCTCCATATGGATGCCTCCGAAGGAAGCCAGACAATGAAATTGCCTTCCCCAACAAAATATTTTAGATGGCTGTGTATTTAATTTGGCACATGCCTGGTGCAATGGTTCCTATTCATTATACACTTCCAGCACAGTTTGACTTTAAAAGCACGGTAAGAAAAAAAGCACTGCAAAAATCTTCATATACCTTTCCTCCAGAAGAGTTCAGCAGATTCCTCAAGAAACCTGTGTTGTTGTTGCTCACAGGTGTTAATATTGCACTGTTGAATGTCTGCAGGGCTGTAGGGGGTTTCGTGAAAGTGGGGAGGGTCTGAAGAGGTTTGTTTTCATTATTTAGAGTGGATGTGAGGAGTTTATCTGAAATGGAGAGGAAAAAATTCCACTGATAAAGTGAACCAAAGCAGGTGTACTCTGCAGTTTAAACCACAAAATAAAATACTTGTGAAGATGGCCAACATATTCCATTTAAAACCCATCTTTGAGTCACACTACATTTCAAATATAGTCATTAAAAAGAATACTATTCCTTTTTGGAGGAGACATTTTTCTCCTTATGTAGTTTTAAATTTAAAACTAAGATACAGCTAAAACTCTGGGTGAAATGTAAACAAGTACAGTATCAACAAATATTTTGCCCACTGCCAATCTAAAAGGATCATTAGACTCTTTAGACTTGCATAGTTTCAGATACTTTAAGACATTAGGCATTGTCTCTTCCATTTCCTTTTGTGGGGGGATCTGTTCTCTTCCCCAAACTGGCACCATATTTGAACTGACACATTTTTACTTATTCCTCAGAAGTCTTCATTACATCCTTCCACTGTATTGCTGCACAGTGGATTTTCACAAGTATCTAAGCAAGTTAGGTACCTAGTGTGCTTAGGCAGTTTTGAAAAATCCAATGTCATGGGTGAAGTTTTCAAAAGTGCCTAAATGACTTAGGAACTTAAATTCCATTTTCAAAAGTGACTTAGCTGGTTAAGCATTTAAAATTTTTTACTGTAAATATACAAGTCTTTTTACCTGGTTTATTAAACACTTATACCAGCAGCTAGGCATCTACCCCTGGCCCCCTCCGATTCCGCAGATGGGTCTGATATTGTACATTTTCAATTAACTAGTAGCAGTGAAAGGTTTTTTTATATATATATGACATTTACCTTTATTTTCTTTATTCACATTTCCACTTGTTAGGTTAGCCAGCCAACTTAAGGAAGGAGAAGTATTTACTGAAGAGACTGGCTTACTTCCAAGTGTTGGTTTTACAGGAGAATCAAAGCTAGTGGCTAATGGGTTTAGGACAAAATTATGCTGAAGTGTGGATTTCTCTCCAGGGATTAAACTCTGCAAGACAAGTTGAAGACTTATAAAAACCAAAGATACGTAAGTGGTTTGCCCAAATCACAGAGGAAGTCTATGGAGGAACAGAGATAGCAACCTAGCCTATTACTTAATATTTTTCTTTGCATCTGTTATTGACACCTTAGAGCAGTTTTCAACTGGCCCATCCACCAGACATCAGCAGTTCTGTCCTGTTCCCCACTAGGGGCTCTGCTTTAAGGAAAGCCCATTACTTTGCTCCAATTCCACCCTGGGCTCCCAGCAGCTCCAGCCCGTGTGCTTCCCTGCCCAGTCTCAGCTGTCCCACCTCTGAGCACACCCTGCTACACGCCTGCTGTTCCACCTCTGAGCATATGCGCCTCAGGCCAGCACCTGCCAGCTTGGACTATCCTCTGCTGCCAGGAAGGAAAAGGGCCTGCCTGGCAGGGAGCAGTAGGGCCAGACACTAGAAGCTTGGGTGAACCAGATCGGGGGTGGGGGCAGCAATGTCTTTACAACAGAGTCCCCAGTGAGGAGCAGGAAGGAATAGACGCCAAGTGGCCCTAACAAAGTCCTCACCTGCAGCTTCAGCACTTATACTCCCCTGACCAGCAACCGCTTTCCCTTCACAGCTGCAAAGTATCCTCTGAGCCCCTAGGTGGTAGGTCTGGGCAGGAGGGGCTCAGAGGCAGGTCAGCACATGGATGCTACAACCAGGATTGGGCAGGGGAACATAGGGGCTGGAGCTGATAGACGCCCAGAGTGGACCCTCAGCTAAGTAGTAGGGCCTTCCTTACAGCATAGCTCCCAGGGGGGAGCAGGAGCCACACAAAGGCAGGGAGGAGGAGGAAGAGATAGGAAAGGCTCAGGGGAGAAGTCACCCCTTGCTTCCTTGGTCCTCCCCCACTGCACCCTGCTCAAACTGTACCACAGAGGCTCCTGTCTCCTGCAGTTACTCCTCCATCCTCAGGGCCCAAAATCCTAAACACACAAGTGAGCACAGAGGACCCAATGCTCATTCAGATCATGAGGATTTGGGGCTAACTGAATATCAAACGTTTCCATTTCAGCTGAGTGCAAAACTTCGACTCCCAAAAGAGCATCATTAAGATCAGTAACTAAGAAGTTTCACTGTGAAACTGCAGCTAAAACTATTTCCTTTATCTGAATGCCCAGTTATCAGATGTCCCCCAAGCCATGTAGATAAATGAATTTCACCTGCATTTTAGAAACTTTTCATTGATATTTTAAACACACTGAAACTAACCTATTGATACAATTCAACGTACAGTAGTACACTTTTAATCAGACGCTTAATTATTTGCTTATGCGACAAAGTAATCAACAATTTGACATGCTTTCATTACTGTGCCAACACCCGAAGAGCCCTTTGGCCCGCCAAGATTTGGACATCACCTTATCCAGCCAAACAGAAAACAAATACATACCACTGCCCTAAAGTATTAAGGCTAAAATAATTTTTTGAAGCTCATGCTGCTTAAGTTAAAAACCAAAGTCTGACCTATTTTAATTTTAAATTATGGCTTCTGCGAGTAAGTAAAGTATGGTCTTCTGCCTTCCACATCCTCAAAACCAAAGGCCAAATACCCCATTGAAATCAATAGAAATGTGATACATTTAAATATTTCATATGTAGTATGGAAACTCCTCAGTGCCAAAAGGGAAGCATTTCATTTATTCCCAAGTACCTGTAAGTGTTTAAAACTTAACAGAGTACTTCAAAACTAGACTAAAATTGTATAATGTAATTAAAAAAGGAGTCTAGCTAAGTGGATTTTGTTTACAAAAAGATGGTTAAGTTTTCATAAACAGAAACTATATTTTGATTATAGAAAGGTTATCTTTATGCCCAATACCTTTTATATCTCAATCATTAAGACTTGTTATTCATTTTGTCAAAATTTTTGCTAGAGACTCCATTACTGGAGTTTCATAAGGCATACGAGACTCTGAAGAAACATTTTCATATCATCTAGAAATTTAAACAGATTTAGTATTTCTAAGAACTCCAAATTTCCTCTGAACTGCTTATTTTCTCTAGCTTTAACCTACTTTGTTGCATTATTTTGTTATTAAGTCTCTATGACTCAAGGAATTTCCTTTGTTCTCTTTCTGCACCCCACCACATTCCCTCACTCTTCCCCTCTAGAAGTTTCTTGAAAATATTTTTTTTGGAGTCCGTCTTCCTTTTCCTTTAGCAGTCAGTTGATGAGAGCCACAGAGTGTTCAGTGATTTTCAAGAACTGGACACATTTTTTTTTAAAATGGGTCCCTATAAATTAGACACCCAAACATTTTGCTAGTACATTTAAGAAAGTTGAACCAGTGAATATGTACACACATTAATATTGCACAGATCAATAGGATGAGATTTCAGAAGTGGTTAGCGTTGGCTTAACATCATACCCATTGAAATCAGTTACCACTGAGACTTTAATGGGAGCGGAGTCAGGCCAACATTGAGCACTTTTGAAAGACCCAGTCATTGTTTCTCAGTGAGTGACAGTGGCAATACCTGTTTTGGATCCTCCTTCAGATTTGGTTTTGATAGGGCCTTTAACTGCTTATTCGCACAAGGACAGTTTGCCTTTATTCCCCATTTTGCTCTTACGGAGTGAACAGTATCACCAACATCATAGAGAGCTAAGTGAGAAGAATTAGTAATGAGTTCATGTTATCAAAATTAAACATTCAAACTATCAAGATTCAATATATAGCTAAAAGACTTGAGAGAAAGCATTTCCAAAATGGTGATGTCAGTTTAACTCCGATTTAACTTATTAAACTTTTTCAGAGAAAGCAAGGTACTTTCTGTACTTAAAATTAAATACTTTACACAAACAAAACCAGCAAAACAAAATGCAGAGTTAGTTTAAGCACTGCTTCTTGGTAAACTGGCTGAACAATTTTATTACTCAAATTTTATCATAGTCCATGGGGAAGCATTCTGAACTATGAAGTCAATGGAATCTTTTCCATTCAACAAGCATTGGATCAGGCCCTATGAGTGAACAGAACACTCAATACGTTTTGCATATATTTTCACAGTAATTATTAGAATACCTTTTCCAGGAATTATTTGTGTAGGCATTAAGTTTTCCGGTTCATGTAATTGACCCTTCACACATTTAAGCCAGGAGAAAGTATCAGATGCACCATCTGCAAACAATCATTTTAAAGGACTAGTTAATGTGTTCATTCATCAGCCTCTGAATAGCCACTTTTTTGTCCTTCAATAATTTCAGAATACAAAATTTATAAAAAGAGCTTTACAATAAGCCTATCCATTCATTAACATAATCGTTCAATAATTTAAGTTCCTTAAAAGTAAGTAGGCCATTACTCATTCTCACCTTCATGTATGCTTTTTTTTTTCATCCTGTAACAATCTACACACACGCCAAAGCCACACTTGGGGCAAACCCAGTGAAGGTTGAATATTGTGGTTTCACAAACATCACACATTTCTCGAACTCCTCGGACTGCACGTTTCCAGGCTACTTGTCCTGTGGTAATTGACAGACTAGTCAAAGTTAAAGAGTTAACTTGCAGCCCTATGGGTTTCAATAAATGTACTTTAAAAATAAATTACTTTAGATATAAAATATCCCCCATTGGATCAAAGAGGATAAACTGGCAACAGGAAATTTAGACTCGAAATTAGATGGCGGTTTGTGACCATTAGCGGAGTGAAATTCTGGAACAGCCTTCCAAGGGAAGCAGTGGGGGCAAAAGACCTAGCTGGCTTCAAGATGAATCTTGATAAGTTTATGGAGAAGATGGTGGGTTGGGGAAACATAATTTTGGCAATTGATCTTTGACTATGGTAATAGAGGGGCCTGGTGGTATATGATGGAAAGTTGGAGGGGATGGGATCTAAGATGCTACAGAGAATTCTTTCCGGGGTGTCTGGCTGCTGAGTCTTGCCCACATGCTCAGGGTTCAGCTGATCGCCATATTTGGGGTCGGGAAGGAATTTTCCTCCAGGGCAAATTGGCAAGGCCCTGGAGGTTTTTTGCCTTCCTCTGCAGCAGGGGGCATGGGTCACTTGCTGGAGGATTCGCTGTACTTTGAAGCCCTTAAACCAAGATTCAAGGACTTCAATAGTTCAGATATAGATGAGGCATATTGTAGGAATGGATGGGTAAAATTCTGTGGCCTGCGTTGCAGGAGGTCAGACTAGATGATCATAATGGTCCCTTCTGACCTTAAAGTCTATGAGTCTATAAGGAAACACTTCAGAGGCAGGTTTGAATCTATTCAAGGTTTTGAATGTAAGAAAAAATCCTGGAAAGACTGACTGGTGGAGAGAAGGCAAATAAGGCTGTCAAAGGTGCACAATAAAGAGTAATCATATGGATACTACCACCTTGCCTTGCTCACATACGCATGCACACACATGTGTATAAAGAGAAACAATGCAGCCACTCCTTTAAACCATGCTGCACCTCTGGCTATTCATAATTATAGCTACAGGAAAAAGACATTGGTTAAAATGCAATTCTACACTGAGGAGTAATAGTGTAAAATGTCATAGGGTTCCATATTTGTTGTCTTTTCATGGTTTCTATTTAAAAGCTCAGTTTAAGATAAAATAAAGAACAGTTTTTTCTAGCTGTCAGCCCTGTAATCTCAGCATGGACTCAAATTTGTACCGCGTTCTTTCCCTCATGCATGCCTGCACCAGTACAGGTTCCACAAACTAATTATCCCTTCAGCAACACCTGTTCAGTCCTTTGCCATCAGTGACGTTTTAAAAAGGTGCAACTGATCGGAATTTAAACAATTCGGTTGGGGCTCCATCCTGCACCACTGAAGACAATGAGAGTTCTATTATTGACTTCAATGGAAGCAAGATCAGGCCCGTGATGCACAAAAAGGAACAGAAGCCTTATCACCTTATTGCTACTAAGAACAGAAATCAATAAAAAACTTATTTTGTCACTTAGTAGATCTGACTGAATATACAGAGGCAGCAGATATGTAGTGTAGAGAAAAAAAAAAGGGGGGGGGAGAGGATAGCTTAGTGGTTTGAGCATTGGCCTGCTAAACCCAGGGTTGTGAGTTTAATCCTTGAAGGGGCCATTCAGGGATATGGGGCAAAAATAGGGATTGGTCCTGCTTTGAGCAGGGGGTTGGACCAGATGATCTCCTGAGGTCACTTCTAGCTCAGGAGATTCTATGAAAAAGTACCATTTTTACATCACTATCACAGAACTGCACTTCAAGCTTTTTTCTGGAAAGGGAGGAGGGGTCAGGCCAATTCAGAGTATGAGACTCATGTGCATCATCAAAACTATTAGAGCTGAATCCTGATAAGGGTCCAAGAGTACAGAGTTGCTTAACATTCACATCCACAAGTTAAAACATTACTTCCCACCACCAAGAATCAAAATGGACCTTTAATAAAAAATTTAAATAGCAACACCAAATGCATGTAATCAATTTGCATGCAGGAAACAAACTATGAAGACCTATTTTGAAAAGTTGAGTGAAAAGTCCTAACTTTTACATTTCAGAAGAGCTGTTCTTACTGTGTGGTTCTATTGTGGACATAACATCCTTTTCAGATATCACCAGCCTGCAGAAGTGGTCTCCAATGTTGGCTAGAATATACTTTGCAGTGTCAAGATCTAGACCCACAACATTTTTTGCTAAAGGCAGCCACAAGCTGATAGCCTCAGAGTCGTACTTGTCGGGGGTTAAGAAACCTTCTTCACGCAGCAATCCATGTCTATTGAACCGCAGCCTGTGAAAGAGAGGATGGGGATAAGGAACAAAAAACCCAAATGGTCTCTACTAGCTCATTTCCACCTGTTCTAGTCTGTCACCCATACACCTTCATACAACCATACAAAACTAAGTTTTGGCCAAGGACACCAGAGCAAGGAGGAAAAAAAAAAAATAAAAGGCTGTTACTCTTCCTATGATTTAAGAGTGCTGTGGGATCTTTAACATCCACACAGAGGAGATAGAACTTTAAAAATGGAGGCCCTAATTGAAAAGACTCAATGTAGCTGAATCTCAACATCTACCTCGAAGGGATGAGTTAACATTACTTGGTTTTAAAACTGTGGTCTTATATAGTTTAGATATTTCAGACATAACTTTTTAAATAATGCTAAGCCACCTTACCAGTAAAGTCACCCTTTGAAATTAAGTTGGCAATATTAGTCTGAAATGTCTCGTTTTCACGGTACGTTTTTTTCCTTACTTCTCCCCTTCAATCCTCCCTCCGCAACAGCCCATAAGAGCTATAATATTTCCTCTACTAGAAGGTGTGCAGGAAATTAAGCCTGTAATGCACCAGTACAACAGGAAGATTTTTCCAGCCCCAAATCTTCATTCAAGAAGACTAGGACTTCAATGTTTGTTTTTAAATTTGATCATAAAATAAAATGTGCTCTCTCTACACGAACAGCTTTATGCAAAAGAATGATAAACTTCATGGGGCATGGACTGTAACACAAGAAAAACAAGACTTGCAAGGACAGGTGTGACAAAATCATTGGGAATTAGATTAACGTAGAAAGATTTTGAGAGGGGAGAGATTTATGTAGGATTTGAAAAAGGAGGGGATATATTCAGTGACCTTGCATAGTTTGGATTTCTGCAGGGGGAAAAAAAAATAAATCTATACGTTCCCTCCCAATTGCAGTCCAAAATTTAAGGATCCTTTAAAAATAATTTATCTAGTCCCTGACAACTATCTCCATAGTGGACACTCCAGGATACTGAATCAGGAACCTCTGCAACTGAAAATATGAATATCTACAGCTTGAGATAAAAGAGCCAGGCTCCCAAGCAGACAACTGTAACAGACTCAACCTCTCTGGATCAGGCATTTGAGGGGTTCACACCACACACAGGGACTATTTGGTTTTACTTAGGGTTAGTCCACACTACAGCTGCAAGTCAACCTAAATTATGCTACTTCAATTATACATGTTAAGTTGACAGGTGCCCAATGATGCCTAAATTTAGGGTTTTATTTTTTTAAGTCTGATTTAGTCATCTTAAATCTATTTGTACAGCTGGGAACATTCACATATTTTCAAAATTGCTCTCACCTCCTGAAGTGAAAGAATCTGCAAAAGACAGTGGAGTCTTTTTGCTCTTTATTTTTCCGGTAGCTGTCCAGGCGGCATTCCCTGCACTTATGTAGGTGAGGTGCAATGTTATTGCAGGAACCATCCTGCACAAAAGCTTCCCCACTTTGCTGCAGCTTCTTAACTTCACAAGCATCTGTCAAAACTGATCTGTGAACAATTACTGCAGGAAAAGAAAAAGAAAAAAAAAGTGTGCAGGTTAATCTGTAGCTTCAACTAGTCACTCAGACTCACATATGCTTACCCTATGCATCTCTGTTAAAGTAACTTAACAAGCGGTTATAGCTTTAACTTTTCACCCTATACCTCAAATTAATCTTAACATATTTTGAAGTTGGTTGCTTATTAGAGACAGAAAACTTGAAAAGAAGTTTATGACAATAAGGTCATAGTCAAGGCCCCATTTTGTGTTACAGCCATGCAGTTTACCCCCTTCCCACGCAACTGCATTACAGAACCTCAGCTATTGTTTGTTTGTTTTTAAATTATGTTTCTGCTGGTATAATAGCTATTTGCAACCTTGAACACAGGACCAGTGTAAATTGATGTAACAATGTCTTTTGGAGTCTTCAAAGAGCCTGAAATACTTCTGCGAGATATACGTTGCCCCATTCATCTCAGTGAGATATCTGTGGGCTCCATGATTCTGCTGTGACAGACATTTTTTCAAAAGCATTATGGAATTTAATATTTTATTGCAGTCAGGGTTCAGGACCCTTCTCTTCTCCCCCGCACCTGCCCACCTACCTCACCTCCATCACCCTCACCCTCACCCCCCCCGGCTTCATACCCAGCTAGGATCCACCTGCACAGAGAATTGAGTCACAATATATGCTACATAACCTGTTCAAAACCAGGCAACAGGGGGTCAGGGAATCAGAGCTGGATTCCTGTGGTCTGACTGCAAGGTTGATAAGCTGTCAGGAGGGCAGCAGCCCAGGTCCCTGGAGCTGAGTCACTTAATCCAGCTACAAGCTTCCCCACTCTCTGGCACACATAGGAGTAGGAAAAAGAGAGAAGTTCCTCTAAAGAACATCGCAGAACCCTAGTGAGTGGCAACTGGGCCAGCTGGAAAGCACAGCTAAAAAAACCCAACTAATTTTGTCAATGAATTATTTTCAACTATGAGCTTGACTCACATGAGTGTGTGTAGAGGTGGGAGTGTGGAGGGATAGAAATGAAAGGTAGAATAAATTAACATTGCCTTAGAACCTAGGGATTGTTGCTGCAGCATTTGGTCCCATTATGACAGGGGTGGGGAACCTCCGGCCCCTGGGCCAGCCAAATCATTCGGTCTGACCCGCAGGCAGGTCTCGAAAATCTGCGCTGTAGAGATGGCCATACCAACGTGGCGGTGGGGGCAGAGTGGCATGGCGGCGGCAGCAGGCGCTGCTGAGGGGAAGGCGGCGGCGCCTCCCCCCTTGCAGCAGGCTGGGCGCGGGGCTGGATGAATGGAGCGGGGGAGCCAGCGGGCTGCGGCGGAGGGAGGGCCGGGGCCTGCGCACCGGAAGTGAGCGGCCGGGGAGAGCCCGGCGCAGCGGGGCCGGGGCTGAGTCAGACACTGGGGTATGGGGAGAAGATGCGCCGCCGCAGGCTGACGGGCGGCTCCGCGCTGAGCGAAGGGGCCGGGAAGTGCCTGGGGGAGCCGCTGGAGCTGCGCGGCCACCATTAGCCGGGCAGCGAAAGGAGGAGCCGTGGGGAGCCCCTTGCCAGCTGGGGTCTCAGCTCCCGTTGCCAGCCTGGGCTCCGGGGGGGGGGGGGGGGGGGGGGGGGGGGGGGGAGCAGCCCGCGAATGACATCTATATATATAAAAGTCAAATGGTGTATGCGTGTATCCCTGCGTGTATGTACGTGCACTTACTCCTTCCACACCGTTTGAGCTAGAGACTTGAAATTTGGTACAGTTATAGGTCTTCGGGTCCTAATCAGGGTAAGAGTCGAAAATTTTTCAAATCTCACCTCTGACGCCCCCCAGGGGTGAAATTATTTAAAGGCCAATCACATCAGCTGGGCAGCTGCTGTTCTCTGTGACATAGTTATGATGTCATAATACCCCCCCCCCAACGGACCCCGCACTTGCTCAGCTCTCTGCCCCCTCCAACGGACCCCGCACTCGCTCAGCTCTCTGCCCCCACCCCACCTCCGACGGACCCGAATTGGGTTTGGTTGGAGGGTAAGTAAGGTAGGGGTGTCGGGTTTGGTCGGAGTTGGTCGAGGAGGGGGGTCGGAGTTGGTCGAGGGGGAAGTGAGGTGTGGGTGTCGGGTTTGTTTGTGGTGGTAGGTAGGGAAGTGAGGTGGGTGTGTCAGGTTTGGTCTACGGGGGGGTGAGGTGTGGGTGTTGGTCAGGGGTGTTGGGGTTGGTAGGGGGTGACGTGGGGGTGTTGGGTTTGGGTGGGGGGGTTAAAATGTGAGTTGGGGTTGGTCGAGGGGTAAGTGATGTGGGGGTGTCGGGTTTGGTCTCTTCCCCCTCCAACGGACCCCGCACTCGCTCAGCTCTCTGCCCCCCTCCACCTCCGAGGGACCCGAGCAACGCCGGGTATTTTCGCTAGTATACTATAATTCTCTGTTGACATCACAGCTCCAGCTATACTTGCCATTGTTGTGGACTTTATTGGTACTCCCAGCTCTAGTGCCTTCGTTTTCATTTCTCTCACATGAAATCTCAGTTGAGTTTCCTCTGACTGAAGAACACACAGAAAAGGAGTTTTCTGCCTTGTTTTCTTTGCAGCTGCTCTGGTTAGAACTGCTTTGTAATTTAATCTCATGACCAGCGAAAAGGATAGCAGGAGCATCAGATGTTGAGGGTTTACAATCCAAGATTTTCTGAAGTTCCGATGTGCCATTAAACTTGGATGTTACTCTGGAAGAGTTGTCTAGATGCTGTGTGGATTTTATAGGAACATGCTCCTTTGGGAAGTTTGTCATTGGCTTGGTAAAGGATTTGTGGAAGTTTTTCAACTCACTTTGTTTTTCCTTGTGTGTGTCAGTCAAAGATGGCAATCTGGAGATCTTCAGAGAAGTACAGTTACTATTCTGATCATTAGGATTTTTAGTTTGTTCTTTAGATAGAAACTCTGCTTTATGGAAGACAGTCAGATTTTCTTTTGACATTTTAACCATAGTATTAAGACAAGAAGGATGTTCTTCTGGTAAATTCTCTTTGCAAATGCTGAAATGTACAATATGCAATAATAAGACAAAGAGAAATTAAAACCATAACTGAATGCATCCGCTCTCTCAAGCTTTTCATAGGAACCAGAGTTTACATAGGTAAAATAAGAAGTTAATCATGGATGCTAGCAGAGTTAATATTAAGAATTCAGAAAAGTTTTACATACCAAACACCTTCAAAAGAGATGCAATCAATGAAAAGCCACAAGGGGAGTTTCAGATAACAAAGCTACTGTTCCTTCTGGCCCCCTGTGCCAATTGGTTGAATATGTAACTTCCCACCCATAGAAATTAAAGGTACCTTTTCATAAAAAGATAGTGTTTCTCTCCCCACCATTGCTATGTGAAACACCCACATAAACAAGGGAAATGATCTACCGATAGCTAAATGCAAGTTATGCTCTAGTCAAACAAGTTCTTCTACTCAATACAGGGTAACTGGGTGAACACTAATGATCTGTGATATACCGGAGGCCAGACTAGACAAACTACTGGCCCTTCTGGCCTTTTTAAAAAAAAACCCCACCACACACACACACACATCAACCACCCACTATTAAGCTATACAAGAAAACAGTGAAAATGATTCTGCAGAGCATGTGGTTAAATGTACATAGTAACCTTTTATTTTTCAGTTACAGTAATCATAATTAGCATGAATAGGTTGATTTTGGATAATGGAATGTTAATTAGTACCTCTAAGAGAACCTTTTGTTTCCTATGTCTTTTTCTATAGCAGCGGTTCTCAAACTTTCTAAGTTCAAGACCCCTTTTTCCTTTTCAGCGTGCGGTGCGGCCCCAGGGTACGTCCGCCGAAATGCCGCTGAACAGAACACTCCTGGTTTTGGTAGTATTTTGGCAGACTCACAGCGCTTCTCTGTGTGCCCACCGAAATGCCACCGAAGCGGAAGTGTTCCGCTCGGCAGCTTTTTGGAGGACACTCCTGCATTTGGAGTGGCTGCCGAAATGCCACCGAATGCAGCGGGAGCTCATGACCCCCCCCCCCCCCCCAGGAATCGCCCCGTGACCCCCAGTTTGAGAACCCCTGTTCTATAGGAAGTACTCTTCTCCTATTGTGACAGAATCAGGGAGAAGGGGAAGAGCTTGATGACTGGAACACTAAGTCAGTATTGAAGTACAGTTACACTCTGAAGAATGTTTAGTATCTTTGTGTGTTCCAGATCGACTTTGCTCAACCAACATATATTTCAAACTATTAGTGTCATACATTTAGCCTTTCAGTTTCCAGATCCCCCATCCCCATACTCTCACAAATACAAACAGAACTTTTAACAATTATTTTGATGCATGGGTCATATCTAGAATTGTATCTAGCTGCTGTCACATCTCTATATTGGATCTGCCAGGCCACCACGAGTAAGATTATTTTTGTCAGAAAATAGATATCAATGATTATACACAGGGAAGAAACCTCTTGATTAATTTGCTTTCCTCCCCCTCTCCCAAAAAAAAAAAAAAAAAAAAAAAAAGAAAAGGTACTTGGACTGTATTTGCAACATTCTGTACATGAGACAGAACTGCCATAAGAGTATGCATACAGAACATACGCCTCATGGTAGTATGTAGGGTACATACACTACATGTTCTCCTAGCATGGGTATAAACAGTAGTGTGGCCAGTGCTATACTGTATAAAGACATTCCTGAACCCTGTGAGCATGTACCCTATACCGCTCTCTACAAGCCTAAGCAGTGCCTCCACCACCTACAGTACTATTTTTACCAATGTACAGAATGCCAGAGCCTTTTCACTGACCTGTAGCTACACCCCACAGTGTGGACGCAGTCTGCTTTTCACCGCGGTGTGTAACAATACGTGCCCTACCCGCTTGCCCAGTGACTTGCAGCGTAGACACAGCCTATGAAGTCTGCACTATTAAATCATAAAGGACAGACTAAACAGCTGACTGAATCTGAAAAATCTGGATTCTGTTTCAAACGCTACACAGGCTTCCTGTGTGACCATAGGTAATTAATGTCACTATTCTGTACTTCAGTTTCCTGATCAGCAAAAGGGGAATAATGTTTTCCTAACAGCAAAGGAGAGTTTAGAAGCTTCATTAAATTAAAATGTAAAGCTTCTAAAGTGCTTTAAGAATTTAACATAAAAGTGTTAGAGAAGTATATTCTACTACATCAGTCTCATATTTATAAGATGCAAATACCCCCCAAAAAGTGGAATTGTAATGGGTGTCACTGGAGAAGGGTAGAATGAACATAAGAAAAAACTCCCCCCTTGCCCTGTCTGCAACTCATGACAGTTCTGAAACTAAGGTGTCAAAGTCCATCTACAAGCCAAGAACATACTTTCTATTCACTGTAACAATCAATTGCAGATAAACTATTTCCCTCCCTATGTTACAGTATGCCTATCTTTCTCTTAGGAGATACTTCAGTGCTTTTCATTTTAGAGTCTAAGACACATCAAATAATTTAAAAGCAATGAACCCACAAAATATATCCAGGCATTATCCCCATCTGTAAAGTTGGAGAAACAGAGGCACTAGATGGTTAAACAATTTCCTTAAGGTCATAAGCTGAGTCAATGGAAAGTGGCAGGAATACAACCCAGAGGTAATTATATATTCAGGTCAACTGACAAAAATCAGTCAGATATTTCTCACCCACACTAACAGTGGAGAGGTGGGGAGGAAAGCTTAGTTACCATGATTTCTTTTTTTAAAAAAAAATCCTTAATCTAAACTACTTTGTATAAAATAATTCATTATTCTGCTGTATTTTCCACCACAGATTAAAAAAACCCCAATGAGAATCATCACTTACCCCTGAGGAGTTTCTGCACCAATGTTAGGAGGCAAGTTAGCTGGCTGAGGCATGCCCTGATGCCTGAGGTCTTTGCTAGTAGGGGTTGCAGGTGTGCACCCTAGCAATGTTTCACCAAACACTGTTGGTAATGACTGCACATAACTCAGACTGGGTGATACCTGAAACAGATGTCAACATCAATAGAAAAATTCAAAGCCTGTTAAACCATTATTCTTGCAGTTCGCAAAGTGGAAAAAGTCAAGGAATCTTTTGAATTCTATTAAAATGAATTGCCCCAGAAAATGAATGTCATGGAATCACAGAAACATAGGGCTGCAGAGGACTTTGATAAGTCATCAAGTCCAGTCCCTGCACTGAAGCAGCCTCAAGTAAACCTAAACCATGTTTGAGCAACCTATTCTTAAAAATCTCCAATGATGCCTACCTTTGGAAGCCTATTCCAGAGTTTAACTATCCTTATCATTAGAAAGTTTAATATATAACCTAAATCTCCCTTCCTGCAGATTAAGCCCATTACTCCTTGTCCTACCTGCAATAACAAAAGAGAACAATTGATCAGCATTCTCTTTATTGAAAGCGAGGAATACTTGTAGCACCTTAGAGACTAACCAGTTTATTTCACCATAAGCTTTCGTGGACTATAGCCCACTTCATCGAATGCATAGAATGGAACAGAAGTAAGATGCATTTATATACACAGAAAGAAGAAAAAAAAGTTGAACATTAGCATACCAATTCTAAGAGGCTGTTAAATTCAGATGGGCCATTATCAGCAGAAGAGAAAAATACCTTTTGAAATGGACTTCTGTGTCTGCACTCGATAGCAAGTGTTGAAGATAAAATAACTTGGGCAATGCAATCAATTAGTGTAATGAGAGAACCATTTGCAAGTCCTATTTAGCCCCTGGTTAATTGTATCCAATGTGAAAATTAATTCCAGTTCCTCAGTTTCTCGCTGGAGTCTGTTTTGGAAGTTTTTCTGTTTCAAAATTGACACCATCAAATCGTTAATGGAATGGCCAGGAAGATTGAAGCCCTTCATGTATTTGAAAACTTATCAAGTCCCCCTTCAGTTCTGTTTTCTCAAGATGAAACATGCCCAGTTTTTTTTTTTTAATTATTAAATCTTTCCCCAGAGGTCAGGGTTTCTAAACCTTTTATAAGTTTTGTTGCTCCAAAGAGAGGTGACCACAAATGAACACAATACTCCAGCTGAGGCCTCAGCAATGCCAAACTACAGCAGGAAAATCACCACCTGTGTCATACAACACTACTATTGTATGCTCAATAATTATTTTTGCCCTTTTTGCAACTGCACCACATTGCTGACTTATATTTAACTGGTGATCCATTATCCCCCCCCCCCCCAATCCTCTTCAGCAGTACTGCCACATAGCCAGTTATTCCCCATTTTGCAGTTGTGCATTTCATTTTTCCTTCCTAAGTGAAGTACTTTGAACTTGTATTGATTTCATCAGTTGATTTCAGACCAATTCTCCAATTTGTTTTATTGAATTCTAATCCTATCCTCCAAAGTGGCTGGAACCCTGCCACTTCGGCGTTGTCTATATATTTTATAAATAGACTCTCCACTTCATTATCCAAGTCATTAGTGAAAATATTAATTAGTACTGGACCCAAAATTGACCCAAGTGGGACCCCACTAGCAGCTCTATTTTGACAGCAAACCATTGATAACTACTCTTATGTAGAGTCTTTCAGTTATATACCTGCCATATGGTAAATCAATCTAGACCACATTTCCCTAGTTTGCTCATGGGAATGTCATATTGCACTGTGTCAAGAGCCTTACTAGAATCAAGATATGCCTCATCTACCACTTCCTCCCTGTCCAATAGGCCAGTTACCCTGTCAAAGGAGGAAATTAGGTTAGTTTAGCACAATTTGTTCTTGACAAATCCATACTGGCTATAATTTATAACCCTATAATCTAATAAATTCATTATTTAAAAAATTGTTCCAGTATCTTTCCAGGTCTACAAGTTAGACTGACTATCTTCTTTACTCCCCTTTTTAAAGATAGGTACTATGTTTGCCCTTCTCCAGTCTGCTGGGAATAAATGCACCCTCCATGAGTTCTCAAATAATCACTAATGATTCTAAGATTACTTCAGGAACTAGCTGAAGCACTGGAGGATGAATTTTGTCAGGCCCTGCTGACTTTAATACATCTACATACTCTTTAACTTGTCCTTTCCCATTATGGTTTGCATTCCTTCCCCCTTGCTGTTACAATAGTACAGTGGTCCCCAACCCCCGGTCCGCGGACCGGTACCGGTCCGTGGAGCATTCGGTACCGGTCCGCGGCCGCGTTCCCCTCCGTCCCGCCCCTTCCGCTTCCGGCCGCTTTCCCTTCCGCTTCCGGCCCCGCCTTCCCTTCCGGTGCGGCAAGAGTTCCGCTTTTTTCAGCTTTTCCGCCGTTTTTCTGCGGCTTTTTGGCGGACATGCAAGATCTCGCCGCGCCGAAAAATAAAAAAATAAAGATGGGCTACTGAATTCTGCGGGTTTTCGGCGGACATAAAAGGGTCCGCCGCACCGCACAGAGCCCCCGGGCCGCAACCATTACTCGGCCGCGTTGACCGGTCCGCGGTGAACAAAAGGTTGGGGACCACTGCAATAGTATATCATGTTACATCTTTGCAACCCACAGCATACAAGTATTTCAGAAAAATGGAAAATGTGTTTAGAAATTTCTTCTAACTTCTTAAGGAGACTAGAAAAGTCAATATTTCAGCTAACTGCCAGCTGACATGCCACAGCTAATTTTCCTCCAAAGCAATTAAGAGCTATCAAAGTTGCCAACTAACTTTCAGAACTCATCTGGAAACCTACATTGGTACAAAAAGCCCTCAAGAATTTAAGATGGATAGATAATTTTATTCGTTTGTGTTAATTCTTCCAACAATCTGAACATATAGAATTTTTTGTAGTATAGAAGCCCCCCATAAGAATATTCTAGGTGTAGACACTGTCAGAGCCATAGGCACATGGGACCACAGCAACAAGCGAGTGCGGACAGAATACGGAATTGGCCAGCGCTCCGCTCCGCTGATGCGGCAACTCATGGCGTCGGATGCCATCAGGTAGGTCATAGAACATATCACTGGACACTGGCAATACCAGGAGGGATGAGCTGGAGTGTCGATGAGAAGCGCAGTCAGGAAAGTAACAAATACTTTCCTCATGGATTGTATTTTCTAAACGGACAACTAACCTAATTCTCAATTACTGAGGGACAATCTCCACTTATTGATATATTTTGCTTTCCACAATCAAATTTCTATACAACTTTTCATGAGTGATGTACATGAGTAGTCAGATTCGAATATTTAAACTGTATTAATACTAGTCACCTAAATTTGGGTTATTGCTTATTATGTATTCTATGTATCATGTAACTTTAAAAATGAACTTTGTATTTATAGATAATTTAAGCACTGTACCCAGGTGTAGAGACACTTTTCCCAACCTATTATATAAATTTTAACATTAGCTTTAATAAAAATTTAAGTCTCTGTGCCTAGAAGCCACCGCCCACGGTTCAGAACAAGCAGCTAGTCCACTCAGAAGCAAAAGCCACAGAGAGCACGGACCACTAGCTTCTTGTGGGAGATGGGGTCAAATCCACAAAATCTATGTCACTAACTTCAAAACTTTCTATGGAACTGCATTAAGTTACTGCCTTATGCTGTGAAATCATCTCCTCTGCCCAAAACAGCTACATTACAATAAAACAAAGGGAACTTACTCAAAACTAAGGGTTGGCCTACAATGAAAAATTTACAGTGGCACAGCTACATCTCAGGAGTGCGAAATGTTCACACCCAGGGAGACCTAGTTAAGCCGACTCAGCCCCCCAGTGTAGATAGCACCACCTCAAATGGAAGAATTTTTCCATTGACCTAGCTATCACTGCTCAAGAAGATGAATTATCTACAGTAGCAAGATAATCCCTCCCATCACAGTAGTAAGTATCTACACTGAAGCACTACAGCAGTGCAGCTGTAACTATTTAAAATCATAGACATAGCCTAAAACTCATGCTCTCTCAGAAAATGGCCCCTTAATCTGAAATAATCCCAGAAGTGGTCAGGATAGTCTTACTCACCTTCAGAGCAAAATACAAAATCCAGTTTTGAGCTATACTTCCCACACCACCACCACATTTAAAAAAGGTAAAGAGAGTTCCGTTATTGTTGACTGGAAATGAAGAACTATCAGCTTACATGCTTTTGGGGAGGTGCTCAGATATAACGATGGACATCTTATAACAGGGGCAGTCAATAGGCAGACTGCAGGCCAAATTTGAACCATCAGATGCTTTTTGACCGGACTGCAAAATTTTTTATTTACTTATCATCATTATTGTATTGTAAAAAGGTGTTTCTCGGGAGTCTGGACCTTCACTATATCTTGACCAAGAAATCTGGACCTTGATAAAAAATAATTGATTACTCCCGCCTTATAGGACCCAGATAACCCCTCCAGAGTTCTGGGGAGCTAAAGTCTCCTCTTTCCAAAGACTAGTGAAAAAGTTTCCACCTCAAACAGAAGTGACTATATTTCTGATGTCACTACTGTACTTTAGAAGTCTGTACTAAAAGCGTCTGACCACGAAATGGACCTATGTAGCTGGCTTGACAAAGGACTGACCACGTGGTTACAGTAGCAGGACTATGCACAGAAGCAAGATGGCACAGATAAACCCTACATCTCCCAGAAGGCCCCTCCCTCCTCCAAAAAAAGCAACTAGATCTGATGAGGCTAATCACATGGTCATTTGAAAGGCTGTTCTCTAGCTACACCATTATTCTTCATATCCAAATCACCCAGGCCTTTGGCCTTCGAGACAACTTTCTTGGATCTCAGCCAGACTTGGGGGACCATTCAGATGCACTTGGCTCAGAAATACATGAGTATTAGAAAAGCTGCCAGATTCTCCCTTTGCAGAAAAAACATACAATATCTCTGCAAGACTGGTGCACTCCTGCCTGGTAGCAAAAAACTCTGAGCAGTCAAGCGGGTAAGTTACAATTGAATTTTTCTCTTTTCCTAGATATTTCTCTAAACTAGAGAAACACTCATCTTTAAATATCTCTATATAGCCAGCAAGAAAAGTCTGCACACTGGGGGGGGGGGGGGGGGGAAGAGAGAGATAAAGACATCCACAAGATTGGGAGTAGACAAACTCCTTTTTACGAATGAGAAAGTGATCTCACCCAAAGGTTCAATTATATTGTTCTCTGTCTTCTAGTAGAGCTACACCCACATCTGAATACAGAAGTGTGAGTGCGAGGTTGCTCTACTCTGAAAAGTTACAGCAGCATGGCTACAACACTCAGAGGGGTATGAAAAATCTGTACCTCGGAGATAGTCAAATCAATCTAACCCCCAGCGTACACGATGGAAGAATTCTTCTGTCAACTTAGCTACCATCTCTCAGGGAGATGGATCACCTACAGTGGCAGAAGCATCCCTTCTGTTGCTATAGTAAGTGTCTAAATTGAAGTGCTACAGGAACATGGCCGCTGTAGTATTCTAAACTTAGACACAGCATAGTGGGTCAGTAAATTGAGGCAATCTAGTCCTCAACAACTCAATGACAAATACTGTTACAATAGCGAAAATAAGCCATAGTTACCTTAGAACAGGATTTTGTATGTTTGGCATCAACATTTCCTTTATCATCAGATGATTTTCTTTTCATGCCCCCATTTCTCTTAGATTTGCCTGAAACATTGAAAGTGATTAAATTAGTATGTTTCCAACATTGAAAATTACTTCAAACAGCAAAAGGCCAATAAATAAAAGGTCTTACCACACTTTTCATGGCTGTCATGTATGATTTCAACATGAATCAATTCTGGATCAAGAGTTTTTAAAGCTGGAATCTTAAGGGAAAATGGAGTAAGCTTTTTTAAAAAAAGACTTAATTTGTGTAAGAAGTTTTAGATTAGATATTTACTATTTTCACAACTCAAGGGAGACTGATATAGCAGTTTTAAAAACAAAAACCTGAAGTATGATATTCTAACTATGGAGCAACAGAGTAAGCTTCTGGTCTGTAAAACCTAGACTCTGGAACTTCAAGTTAAAAATCTTAACAAGGATAATTCAATCCTCTATTCCAAGTTAGATAAACTGTATGCATGCATTTTCAGAAGGCAGTTTCCAAGACATGGTGCTGCAAACTCTATGTAGAGAGAGATGTTAAATAGGGGTTTTCCCAACTGTTGGTCCAAAAGAGAAAACCCCGAATCTCTGCTCTCCCACTAATGCGCAGTGAACCATTTGATATCCTTCCACACACATCAGTGGCACTGTGCATGCATTATTAAATGCTCTAGGATCCTTTGGAATGAAGCATGACACAAAATACAAGCTATTTTTCTAGCTGGTTAACTCTACTATGGAAAAGCAAGGATAGAATTACCTAAATACAAGGAAGGTGTTTTAATTCTTTTTATCTACCCATGTTGCATCAGTTGCTTCTTTACCTCCTGACAGTTGACTTCCAGAGTCCTTGTAGTTGGATTACAATTTACAACAGTTGCTGTGAACCACTGGGAAGATGGATCCAAGCTATAAATCCTTATTTTTGAATCAATTACATCCTTACCACCTTTAAAAAAAAATAAAAATAAAAAAATACAAACCACCATGCTTCAGAGAGTGGGAACATGGGGCACGCACATTATGGTAACTTTAATTACATACCCATGTGTCAACACTAGCCAGCCAGTAGTGCTATATACCAGTATAAATAAGTAAATAGTACTGGGAGACAACAGGCTAAGTAACAAGGTATTTTTCATATGCCTCCCTCTTGACCCCTAACACAGGGGACTAGCATGGTTGGGAAAATGGAGTGTAGCCAGAATACCTCAACATTCTGGTTCTTCCATTTGCTGGAACAGCTTATTGGGGCCTGTTATAATACACTGGGGGCCATGCCAACCTCAGAATTCAAGAGTAAAAAAAAAAAAAAAGCAAGCACAGCTCAGCTGGACCTGGAGTTTGAGCCCTCAAGTGTTCTATCTGTGGCGTTCTTCCTCACTTTTATTGCCACTCTTTCAAGAGTGGCCATGTTACTCCACTATACTCATTTCTTACCCAGAAGTAAATAATGTCCACTGGCCACAAACTTTTTGTTACAAGAAAAGAAGTATAGAAAGCCAACAAATCAGATTCCAGTGGGCGAGCTGCGCTATAAACGAGAGACGTCACTAATGCCTTTTTAATGAGCTATAGAAAAGTGAAGGTTAAAGACTTTTTTTTTTAATAAGAAAGTTATATCACCTAAATAAGTGATCTGATATTCAGAAGTACTGAGCAATCAGCAGTTCCTACCAAATTCAATGGAAGCTGCAGAGTCTCCACACTGCTGAAAATCAGATGACCTTTTAGATGCCTGACGTTAGCCAGCCAATTTTTGTTAAGAGTACTAGTTTCTAATTCTGCCCATTTTCAAGCATTTCATAATGGATGGTGTACAGCAAATCTATCAAATTGTTTTGGGAGAAGTGATGGGAACAGTAGACTACCCAACATTCTTCTACGCAGGGAAAGATTATTGGGGAGAAAAATCAATAAGGGATTTTTTTCTAGCAGGTGATACTGTAAATACTACCAATGCAGTGACCTCCAGTATCCTTCCACCAGATAGCACTCATACCTTGCAGCAAGTGGCTTTCATCTAGATGTTTTATAATCAAAGCTTGAATTTCTTCATTAATATTCTGATCATCCAGAAAAGAGAATCTCAGACTGTCCACATCCTATTAGGATGAAAGCATTCAACATAAATAGTTGCCAAGAGTACTAAATGTTTAATTATTTTTAAAAATGCTTTTCAAACACACAGCGAGAGATTATACTGTGAAACTTCATATGAATCAGATGGTTCTGTTGTGTTTAAACATTTGGTTTATCATTTGTGCAGAAAAGATAAGAATTAGTAAATCTTCCATTAATAAATTTAGTGAGCACCAAACGTTTAAGTCAGGATCAATTCTCTATTATGCTAAGTGATGAACAAAGCACATGTAGAGACAATTCCTACCCCCAAATATTTTACAATCTTAACTAAAACAAAACGCAAAAACCAAACAAAAGTAAAGCAGGGTGGGCACAGCACCTGAAATAAAGATCAGGAAGGCCTGGAGTACCTAAATGTTAACAGATAATTGGTGTTTTACAGTTATACTCAAAATTGTAATGGGAGTTTATGACCTTGCCTGGCAACCCAGAGATAACCAGTCACTCCCATCTCCTAATTAATTAAATTTAGATGCACTCATCATCCAGTCAGCATCTCAGACCACCAACTATCAATCCCACCTTAAAATAAAATCTGAAATACAGTTCCAAAGCATCTATTAAAAATTCCATGCCACTCTATTACAGTTATGTTCTGCACAAAAGCCAATTCAAGTGCATTCTGCCGGATTAAAAGCAGAGCTGCACAGAGAATGAAGACAGACCATGAAGATAGACCAGGGGTAGGCAACCTATGGCACGGGTGCTAAAGGTGGCACGCGAGCAGATTTTCAGTGGCACTCACATTGCCTGTGGCCTGGTCTCCGGCCTGGGGGGTTCTGCATTTTAATTTAATTTTAAGTGAAGCTTCTTAAACATTTTAAAAACTTAATTTACTTTACATAAAACAATAGTTTAATTTAAAGATATAGAAAAAGACCTTCTAAAAACATTAAAATTTATCACTGGAACTTGAAACCTTAAATTACAGTGAATAAATGAAGACTCGGAACACCACTTCTGAAAGGTTGCCAACCCGAGTTAGACTTTAAACAAAGTTTTGATAGAAACCTGGTTTCCTGCCAGCTTGCTAGGCAGGCTGATGGGGAATCAAAAGCCCTTGCACCTAATCTCCAATGCTCAGCAAATACTCTGAGATGAAGGGGAATCAGCTTAACTAGGAGCCAACTGAGCTGAGAGCCAGCACTCTCAGGGTCTCCGGGCACAATTTCATTTGCACGTTATCAAAAATTTGTTTTTTTTAAAATGTTTTTGGTTTCCATTTTGGAATGAAAACCAGAAATTTCAAGTCGAAATTAAACCAAAGTTTTAAATCCTCCATGAAACAATTACTGTTCTCCACACAACTCTAAACTGTTGCGGAGTCTTTCTGTTTCATAGTAAGATTTATTATCCCTTCTATATACGTGCACAATTCCTTCAATGCTAATAGAAATAACGGTCATAAGTCAGCTGGCCATATGAAAAGAATCTCCCATTTTACTATCATGACATACCAATGGCTCATCGACCTGGAAAGCTAGAAGCCTAATGTTATTCCTACACCAAGCTTTATTATATGGCTACATTCTGAGCTACCATCAGCAGGTTTTTAATACAACACACTGTATTACGGATAGATTTTCATGAGCTATCGCAATGTGGACAAGCTTCACATTTTCACTTAATGTTTCAGCAGAGAACACTAGACAAAATAAGGCTTGATCCCTCCTATTGTATGCAAGATATTCTGAATAAAGTTACCTGAATAGGCTTCAAAAGGTCTTTAGAAAGAAACACACATCTCTCTTCACCAAGAAAGCGTACAGAGACCATGGATTCTAAACCAGCCTTGTCCAATAAGACTTTGTAAGCCTGAAAGACAAGAGCAAACATTTTAGAAATAGTACTTTTCCTGCTTATTGTTCTTTTTCATTTTGTATGTGTTTCGCCCCTGTATTTTGAATAAAGATGGAACTAACATGGCTGCCACAGGGCAACCCTTTACATACCCTGTGAGTATAGTTGCCTATCCTGTTCTTCTGGTTTCCTATCCAGGAGCACAGAACGGCTGTTTCCTTTTTACTCTTCAACAGTCAATTTCAAAGCATAACAGAAGGACTCAGGTATACACTTCTCTCTCTCCCCTGAACTTCAAGTCCCATAGTACTTCCTGTTTCTCCCAAATATATACAATCTCTCTCTTTGCCCGTCACCCCCCAGCCAGGATATGGGCCACCAACTGGTGTTGGTGTTTCAGTAGCAATTGGTTCCCTTACGGGGTGGAGTTGCTAGCCCCACACCCATGTTAAGCTTACAGCACCTGGTATTCCCAGGAGGTCTCCCATCCAAGTACTAGCCAGGCCCGACCCTGCTTAGCTTCCGAGATCAGACACGATCGGACGTGTTCAGGGTGGTTTAGCCATATTAAATATATACAATATATCCTCCCAATTACTGAGCCAATTACCCCCATGTGTCAGTAATCCCCAACAGAAACTGGTTAGTTAACTTCACATAAGCTTGCAATCTTCCCAGCACTACAGCAACCTTAGTGAGTAGGGTGCTACAAATAATATCCTGTCACAATGGCATTTTTATTTCCTTGTTTGAACACATCCGAGAATGATGTTAGCAGAGATTTGAGAATGATGTTTGTAAGCTTAGTGCCACAGAACAAAGACACAATACTGTAGGTACAATAAGTTTCCAGAAATAAATTGTGAGCTTAAAGAGTAAATTTAAAATTTAGGTGAGATCTGTCCCATCATTTTTAAATATAATTACTTACTATTTATTGAACACTTTTCATTATCAAAGTTGTTTACAAATGTTAACAAACAGTCCCGCAAGGCAGATCGTAATACTGTGCCTAAAAACTCTATAGCATTCCTTTTTAAAGTGACTTATGAATTTTTTTACACTGTGTACCTAAAATACATCATAGAAAAGACTCTATACCTAAATTTAATTTACTGAGTAAATAAGTGTCCAGACTATACAATGCATTCAGACACATGTAAGGGCTGTACTTCCCAGCTGATGTTCTGTATTCCAAAAAAGTTTAAAGAATTTAGATTTTGTTTCCAATACCACCATGAAAATATATATACTGTATCTGTAGTATTTACATGGACATTAATCCAAGAATTCAAGAAAAAAGTGAAAAGCAGACTTCCTCAGTACTGTATTTCCAATTTACAAGCAGATTTTTAAATAAAGAAATGCTAATCTCAGCAGTGTAATCAAAACTGATCTTAAAAAAGCTGAATTAATTTGCATAACCAAAACAAAGCACCCCTTGGTTGCTTGGCTGCATAAGATCTTAATGCTGCAAGTAGTCTATAGTTTATTCTGATCTGTATAACAGAATGTTCTATACTGCATCTGTATCAGTAAAAACAGTCAGTCATCTCTTCCATCTCATTACCTTTTAAGGAAGTCAAAAGACTCCAGATCACACAACTCCTAATGACACTAGTACTTTTCACTAGTATACCAGCAGTACAGGTTACTGAACTCCCTCCATCATACTGCATTACAGATTGAACACTGGATGATGTATTCAATTTTCCAGATTGTTCCAGTTCTCCTTAGACACCAGGGCAGTATAAGAATTTAAGTAGTAAAGTAAATCTACACTGGGTAAGTAAACACATATTACCAGAAAAAGGGCCTTTCACTATCTCTACTGACTGTTCTACATAAAGTGCTTATCTGCTACAGCTGCTACCTAAGGGACATTTATGTCCTTTGGCTCAGGCAATTAAGTTATACTTACAAAATGACCCAAAGCAGGCACCTATCACATGGGAACAGGAATCAAAAATTTACAGAGCGCTGAATCACGGGGACAGTAAAATGAGAAATTTAAGACAAAAGACAAAGGCTTGAAACATGCATCTTCAATGCCTGATCATCTGTCCATCTGTCAACCCCTTCAGAAGTAGTACCCGTGGGAGGTTAGAGAGGGGGAAAGGATTTGAAACATCGAAAAACCCCTCCAACACACTGTCCTGGAAATAGAGTCCCACTATGGGGCAGTACGAGAATGGAAAATACTGCCCTCAAATGCTTAGAGACCCTGCCTACCACCCATGGCTACAGAACTGAGCTTTAGTACAATTTCAGATTTCTCACCTGGGTGCAGAAAGAGTGCTACACACAAAAAAGCATTTATCCATTTTGAAGAAGCTGGATTTTGTCTTGTTTTAATAAATGTGTTTATTAAACACTTTATTATAAACATTTAACAAACATTTATCTAAACCTCATATTTAGATTAGAGGTTTTTAAAAACAGTAAATTCTAATTTTGTTGGACTACTGAACACATTAAAAAAAAATTCTGAAGCCCACCAAACCAGAAACTAGGAAATACTGCCTTCACAAATCAAATACTGAAGTGACATTGATCAGACCAATTTGTATACTTGCCATTGCAGGCAACTGAACAGTATCTGTAGAGTTAGCTTGAGATTTTCGTTCAGCAAGTACCAATCTTTGCTCTACTAGAAATCCTCTCATTTTAGGGTTGTAGACCTCGATCCATCTTCTTCTCTCCCATGACTCACCATCAAACTCCACACATACCTAGAGGAATGGTGAAGAAGTTAAAAATCTAGGACATGACCAGATCCGATTGTTGTTTAGACAGAAGGAAGAGAAAGACCAAGGCAAGTGCTATTAAAGATAATTTTTTTGTGATCCTAAGAACCCTTTGCTGCCCGATGACAGAGGGCCCACATTATAATACTGTGGCTCATGATCAAGTCTGATGCAGCCACTACCCCAAGACATTATTTATTTATATACACACATATATATACACATACACACACACTATATATATACACAAACTGGGGAAATACTGGTCAGGAATACCATTGTATGATGTGTGTACAAGTTGTACATAGTAGAATCTCAGAGTTAAGAACACCTTGGGAATGGAGGTTGTTCATAACTCTGAAAAAACATCAGTTTCTCTTTCTAAAGGTTACAACTGAGCATTGACTTAATACAGCTTTGAATTTTTTTTTTTTTTTAGTAGTTTATGTACTTGCTTCTCCTCCCCCCCCCCCCCCCTCTGTTGCTACCTGATCGTGGTTCATAACTCAGAGATTCTACTTTATAAAAAATTACATATGCTTGTGTGTGCATGCATGTATGCTCGCTGAAAATAGGTTCTTAAAATTTGTTTTGAATGCAGAGCATAAATCAAATCTACCCTAGGCAAAGGAATTTGGATTTACCAATCTACATCCCCATGAAATCTTCCTGAGACAAAGACACTGGACTTTGGGAAATACAAGGGGAAGGAAAAAGACATTGTAGTTATCCATCACTTAGGGGACATAGGGAACAGCACCCTATGAGCCTGTGAACAGTAGATCCTCTTGACCTGAAGGGCAGGAGCTGCTGCTACAATTCCCTGGTATGGCAGGGAGCTGAAACAGTCTCTCCCGCAAAGCTCTCCCACAAAGTTTACTTTTGCTAAGGCAGAAGGGTAACTCAGTGGTTTAGAGTTCTGGGCAGCATTGAAGAGAATGCCACACCTTTTTTACCTTATCCAACAATTAAGTTTAATTAGAAGCACCTGTTCTTATTAAAATGTTCAATTATTGCATTTGTCACACAATAAAGCAATTACTATACAATAATTACACTGCTCTATTTTTAAAACTAAAAACTAGTAAACAAATTCTAGTCAATGTTATGCAACATCTTTAACCATAAAATTCCAGTCTTCTGTATCACTTACCCATCTCCACAGTAAGCCAGATTCTACTGTTAAATTAAGTGTATTTCAACAATTCCACTACTGCTGCTGAGAGTTTAAACAATGGTTATCTTAATACAGAAGAAAAGCCTCTTAAAATTTAGGGGCTTTTTTTAATACCATGTCAGAACATTATTCAACTCTCACTTTCTATTTTTACAGCACCCAAATGTGTTAGCTGCTTTACTGAAACATATGAAAAGATCAGTCTCTGCACAAAGGAGCTTAAATTTTGCAATGTCTTGCAAGAAGAGGGTGACACAAAGAGGGGTGAAAAATAGTTAACATTTACAGCAATAAAGTTAAATGATCTGATTCTGTTTTTATTTTGTGCACATCTTGGGAACCCATTAAAAAATGTACAACATATTCCTCACTTCTGAGTGAGAAAAGCTTGGTAGCTCGATGAACTGGTTTTGGGAATACATTTCATACCTGTGTTTACAGGTTGTACTCCATATAGGTTTTTACATGCTCTCTTCCCAATCACCATAATATCTCAACATGTGAGGTAGTTTAGGGAAAGTTTTTGTAGCATTAAGTTTGATTTTTGAGAATATTTTATAAAACCTAAATGGTTTAGTTTTGAGTGAAACAATGTGCAAACCAACACTGTAGCACTGTGATAACATGAGAACCAAGAGTCAAAATTCACAAAAACCAAGAGTGAAATTGACTAATCTTTTCACTGTCCAAGTTGAATTGCAGAAGATAAGGAAATGGGGTAAGCAGAAAAACTAGGTTGTTTGTTTTAACTACTTGTTTCAAGTAATACCAAATGTAAAATTGTCAAAATATGTTAAAGCAACAGAGTCCTGTGGCATCTGTGTCGCTTCTGCAGATCCAGACTAACACGGCTACCCCTCTGATTCAAAAATTGTTTTCCAATTGCTGATATGGTCTTTTGTCTAAACTATTAGTAACAAAGTTGCTTATCTTTGTAATATTTTCACTATGCAGTTTTGTAAACTGTATTGGTCCCAGGATACTAGCAAGACAAGTTCTGCTGGTGAGAGAGACAAACCTTCAAGTTTATTCACTGCTCTTCTTAGGTCTTGGATGGGAAAGACAGTCACAGCTAAATACAAGATGGAACAGACTGTTTAGCATAACTAGTTAACACATATTTCAAGGGACCATTTAAGATGAAGTGGCCTGTTAACACCCCTCCAGTCATGGGGGGGGGGAAGGGAGGGAAGAGAAAGGGGACGTTGTTAGTGGGTTATAGATTGGATTTATGGTTTATAACCATGTCTTTCTTCAGTCCATGAATTTTAGGCTAGGCCTACACTAGACCCTACAGGCTGGTCTTCAGGGGCGGGGGGAAATCGACTGAAGATATGTTATTCACATAGCTGAAGTCGGCGTATCTTCAGCCAACTTACCTGCTGTCCTTGTGGCAGCGGCACGCTCCCCCATCGACTCCAGCTTGTGCCTCTCGGCGAGCTGGAGTTCTAGAGTCGATGGGGGCACTGCTGGCAATCGATTGCCAAAACCAGCAGTAGTGAAGACAAGCCCTACGGTGGCACAGCTGTACTGATGCAGGTGTGCCATTGTAAGGTTTCCTGTGTAGCCGTTCTCTGCAGGCAGGAGAGAGCTCTCCTGCTGGCATAATTAAACCACCGCCCATGAGCAGTGGTAGCTATGTTGCAGGAGAGTATCTCCCACCCACATATTGCTGCCCACACCAGCACTTGTGTCAGTCAGAGGTGTGGATTTTTTTTCCATATCCCTGACCAACGCATGTTTTACCAACATCTATCGTTCGTCCATCAGAATTGATGAGGACCACCCAGTGTCATTAGTTTGTTTGGGAGTGGGTTCTGAGATGGCTGATGAGTCCAATCCGAGCCCGGAATTGACGGGTGCATTGAGGACATTTACCAACAAAAGTGCTAGTGTAGCCAAAGCCTAGGCTTTGTCTACAGTACATAGCTTTTAGAAACATGGCTGTTACGCTAAATGTCACACAGCGTAGCTGCTGTTAGTTAGCTCTCCTGCTGATAACACTGTTCACACTGGCACCTGTCACAGCAAAACTTGTCTTTTTGGGGGGAGGGGGGTTGTTAAGCACCTCTGAAAGAAAAGTTTTGTCATTCAATTGCCAGACCCAGCCTTAACGTCTAGCTGCCTTGCACTCCCCACCCCCATGACTGGAGGGGGCTAATAGGCCACTTCACCTTAAATGGTCCCTTGAAATGTGTTAACTAGTTATGCTGAACAATCTGTTCCCTCTTGTATTTAGCTGTAACTGTCTTTCCCAGACTTGAAGAGCAATGCGTAAGCTCAAAAGCTTGTTTCTCACAAACAGAAATTGGCCCAATAAAATATATTGTCTCACCCACCATGTCTCTCTACAGACTAAGCACTACAATTCAAACCTTTCTGTTCCTCAGCATGGTTTTTCAGTCTACCATCAGTCTGGGACCATTTGCCATAAATTCCTTTTACCTCCCTCTCTTCTTTTGAGACTTGTACAAAGCAGCATACAACCCCACTACCAAAGCTCTTTGAGTCACAACTGTCTCCCTTGCCGTCCTGGTGATTTTTCACACTAACACTTCTACTGGAGACAGGAGACTGCATTAGAGCTAATCTCGTCTAGCAGAGCCATAACCCATTACAGGTCTCCCAGTAAAGCTCTGCAAAATCCCCAGTGGCACCTGCTTCTTTTCCTTTCTATTATCAGAGAGGGCTGAGCAGAGAGCACTCTGCAGCATTTTCTCCTCCCCACACTATATAAGGCTTTGATACCTCCCCTGACATGTCATACATGGGCAAAACTCTACTCCAGCACTCTAGGACTAGAATGCCACCCTCTGGAATTTAGACTTGGTCTGCAGTTAAAGTTTACACAGTGAAGAGAAATAAATCAATTAGAACTATTTAATCTAATAAATCAATTAGAACTTTTTATCAAGTTCTTTGCCTTGAAGGGAAAAGGGACAAGGGACAAACACTTCGTGGGATTATCAAAAGCAGTCACGGTCTCCCACTAAGAGAGCAAGGGAAAACCATAACTGAAACAAGGTAACTAACTGCAGCAGAAAGTAGAGTCATGAAATGAGGCAGTCTGCCATGTCAAAAGTAGAAGAAAATATAAAATGTATACACACTAAAACTCCATTACTACTGTGAAGTCCTGTCAATAGCAGTTGCTTCACATACTACAGTAGCTGTGGTCCAAGGTGTTGGACCACATATCTGGTCATATGGTGTTTCCACCTAATAAACTATATTAGAGGACAGCTAAAAATACATTTAATACTTCCCAGTATTCTGCCATTTAAGTAATTGTTACAATCAAATAACATCCCAATGCAACTGTGAGAAGTATCTAAACTCATAACCACCTAACAATCATGAATACCAGGTGTCCACACTTACCATACCAGCAACCATGATCAGTAGAAAATAATAAGGAACTGCAACAATAGCCACTACCAACATTAAAGCATCACCCCACCCCTCAATCTTATAAATTTACTGTAGTCATAGGATGGCACGGTCACCACTGAAACAAGACTTAAAACTGCAGTAGTGAAGTGTGCTGAAATGTGTCTTAACAGGTAGGACACAACTGGTTCTTGCCTACTTTTCTATACCTGCCTCTGGACACTTCCATTGCTTGCATCCGACGAAGTGGGTATTAGCCCACGAAAGCTTATGCTTCAAAACTTTATAGTTAGTCTTTAAGGTGCCACAGGACTTTGTTACCTAATACAAACTTTGTCCAGGAGCAGATAGATAATCCATAAATATTTAGAGGATTTTTGTGCATGTATTTAACATGTCTATATTTTCAATCTTCTGGCATCAACATATCAATTGTTTTCAAACAGATACGTCATTTATGGACAGATTTATCTAGTCCAGAACAATTTTTAAGAAACAACTAGAACACGCCTATGTTTCCAATAGGCAAAGAAACTCACCACACTGCACTTATCCCCCCAGAACTGTTACATAAGCACCACTTACCTTCAAGTCCTGTTTGGAAACATCCGTGTGCGACACGGCCCTGATCCTGCCCGCTTTCCAGGGCCACTCGGAGACGGGCGCCGTCTCCCACGGGCCCTTGTTCTCCTCCTCGGACAGGCTCAGGAACCGCTTCCCTACGAGCAAGGGCCAGCTCCCCTCCAGCCTGTGCACCATCCTAGCGCATCGGGGAGCCCCGTTCTCCGCGGAAGAGACCCAGGACAGACGAGCAACGCAGGGACTTCGTGAGACGAGCGCTCGGGACAGTGGCGTGCCGAGCCCAGCCTAGGCTGAGCGGAGCTTCCTGCTCGCGGTACAGGATGGGGGTTGGGGGGTGTTTCTATTTAGTCGCCCTCTAACCGTAGACACCGGGGGGGGGGGTTTAACGCGACCGGGCTATATCCGTGCCGGGGGGGGGGGGGGACGGATGGCAGCAGTTACTGTGCAGCGCTGAGGGAATCCGGCCCCCTCCCAGCCGCCAACCCCCCCAAGTCCCCTTTGTCCCCGGCCAGCCCTCCTCAGCAGGAACAGACGAGCCAAGTCCCTGGACGTCAATGGGGCCAGCGCCTTGGAGAGACGGCCGAGACCCACTCCCGCCACGCCGCTCCTCAGCACCCGGCCCGAGCACAAACAGCGCCTCGCGCCCACCAACGCTCCTTCCTCGGCCCTCCCGGGCACTGCACACACCCCCTCACTCCCCCCCCCCTCTCAACGCGCACGCCCCCGAGCTGTTCCCGCTCATTGGCCCGGCCCGGGGCAGGGGCGGGGCACGCGGCAAGCCTCTGTCTCGGATTGGTCAAGGGGCGGGGTTAGCTCTCCCTATTCATCGGAGTGGTGTTTCACAGGACGCACTGTCGAAGCTGGTGATTCTTCCGCCAGCACCAGATAAAGGAGTCCCGAGCCCCACTCCTGTCTCTGAGGCCCCAGAATCAGAGGCCAATATGGAAAACAGTCAGCATGTAATTAGTGGCACTCGTGTGATTTTTCCAGGTAGACTGGCTGTGACTAGAGGGATCCATACGCGAATCGCGGAGGGATCTCAAATGGAGGCAGAAAGTGTGAGAGGGCCGCTCATACGTGCGGTTAGCGGCGTACTCAGATATAGCACAGGGGGAGGGAACAATTGCGGAGCTTTTCTGCGCAAGCGCACATTGCCAAGTACACCTGCGGGGGGTGTTGCGCATGACTCTCTGCGCATGCGCACACAGGGACGGGCTTGACGCCTTCTGACGGCATGCTCTACCCATGCGCATCAGAAGGGAGGGCTAATGCGCAGGGAATCATGGAAACGAGGCTGAGGTGGCCCATAGGCGGCCATCTTGTGTAGCAGCCTTGAAGGCAGTGGAGAGGCCTTTTGGCTTCGGGTCTTGCCCAATGTCCCCTTAATGTTAAGCCATAGGGGTGAGGCAGCGAGGGCGCTCACTGGAGGAAGTGTGCTGAAGAACCTAAGAAACGCCACAGGTGGAAAAAAGATAGATGGCCACACCATGTGCAACACGCTCGCAAAGGCCACGGACCAGGAGGGACTAACTCAAAGCGGCACCAGACCCTGCTACAACAGATGCAACACCTGTTGACGCCCCCACAACACACTTTTAAAGCTCCCTAGATCTTACATATGCCCATCACAACATGTGGTGTACCTCCTCCAGTGCACTAACAGTAGCCCCAATAACAACTATGGGGGTGAACTGACAACCACTACACTCTGGAATAAATTCCCACAAGAAAATAATGCAAGTGAAAAAGACCACATCACCTTGGGTGAACACTATTCACAACTATCAGTATTTAACTTCTCAATCCTTACCTTCAAAAGAAACCTGCACAACACCTTCATTTTGGTATTTCTCCCTGAGAAATACATTACCAACCACATCTATACCCTCAAGCTGCTCATTAACAAACATCAAGGTTTGCCTTCTTCAGACTGTAAAAGAGCTAAAACTCCATCTGGCACACAGGACTTGACTATAAATTGCTACTAAGTGGAAAAGAACGCTGCTGTGTTGGTTTGATATGATTTATTTTTGACAAATCAATACTGACTGTTACTTTTCACCTTATTATCTTCTAGGTGTTTGCAAACTGATTGTTCTATTATTTGCTCCATTATCTTTCTGGGTACTGACATTAAGATGACTGGTCTATAATTCCCTGGATTGTCCTTTCTTCCCTTCTTATTGATTGGCACTATATTTGCCCTTTTCCAGTTCTCTGGAATCTCTCCCGTGTTCCGGGACTTTTCAAAGATAATCACTAATGTCTCGGATATCTCCTCAATTAGCTCCTTGAGTATTCCAAGATGTATTTCATTAAGCCCTTGTGACTTGAAGATATCTAACTTGTCTATGTAATTTTTAACTTTTTTTCCCCTTATTTTAGCCTCTGATCCTACCTCATTTTCACTGGCATTCATTATGTTAGATGTCCAATCTCTACTCAATCTTTCTGGTGAAAACTGAAACAAAAAAGTCATTTAACACTACTGCCATTTCCACATTTTCTGTTATTGTTTTTCCTTTCCCATTGAGTAACAGGCCTACCCTGTACTTGGTTGTCCTCTTGCTTCTAAAGTATCTATTAGAATGTTTTCTTGTTGCCTTTTATGTCTCTAGCTAGTGGAATCTTGTTTTGTGCCTTTGCCCTTCTAATTTTGTTCCTACATACTTGTATTTGTTTATATTCATCCTTTCTAATTGGACCTAATATCCACTTTTGTAGGACTCTTTTTTGAGTTTCAGCTCATTGAAGATCTCCTGGTTAAACCACAGTAGTCTCTTGCTGTACGTCCTATCTTTCCTACAAAGTGGGATAATTTTCTCTTTTGCCCTTAAAAATATCTCTTTGAAAAACTGACAATGCTCTTGAATTTCTTTTTCTCTTAGACTTGTTTCTCTGGGGATCTTACCTATCAGCTCCCTGAGTTTGCTAAAGTCTGTCTTCTTGAAATCCATTATATTTATTGTGCTGTTTTCCCACCTCCCATTCTTTAGAATCATAATCTCTACTATTTCATGATCCCTTTCACCTAAACTGCCTTTAGTTTTACATTAAAAAAAAAACAAAAAACGATATATTAACTATTAACTCAATTTTACTGAAAGTACCAGTGTCACTTATTCAGTGCAGGCACAGGTTTCGTTAATATGGAGAGCCAGATAAGGGAGGCTTGGATAAATGGGTTTCTACTGTATGTCAATAAAAGATTATGTTCAACTGATACCTATATATATTGTGGCTAGGGAAACTAAAGTTCAGTGTTTCATTTTAATTGTGGAAAAAAGCAGATTTTTATATATTTTTTATCAGAGAATTTTGGTTGTTTTTTTATCATGGAAAACTAGGATCTCTGGAAATCACACAGGGAGGATGGGAAATCCACATTTCTTTGTTGTATGCAATCTGAGCAACCCAAGCCACAGTGTTTTTATCAACAATGTTCAAGGCACAAAGGCCTTCAGGAAGTTGAGTCATTTTGCAGTCCTCAGGAATATGTGTCATGGTTTGTGGCTGCCCACATTGACAGTGGACTGTCTAAAACACCACCAAAATTTTGTCGCAGCACAGGTTTTATGTCTAGTATGAAACCAGTAGAGAAGGCTCCATTGCCTTTGTGGTAATGGACTGACGGTGAGTATCTTGTCTGAGACAAGATAATTATTTGTCACTTTCTCTGTGGCTCGCCATGCGTCCTCGCCATGCGTCCTCTACCATAAATCCCTCACCCGGTAAACTTATCCACAATGGGCATATTGAGGACAGATGATCATGTGATGGATTAAACAAATCTTTAATGAACAGTAGATGTGGAATATCATGCAATTTCGTCATGAGCTTTGCTATGCTTTCCTCTCTGTGAACACTGGATGGAACAATATTGCAGAGACCTGGTAACCATGGTAGAGGAGTAGATTCAAGTGTGCCTGAAATAATACGCATGGTGGAATTAAGTGGTATGTCAATCATCCTTGTGTGAGACGAGCGAGCCTGTACTGAAGTGCAGTGCTCCGCTGCTGAATAACAGAATGCCAAGGCTGAAGTGCATAATGTTTGGGCTTGGTGCTCCATATAATTCAAGTCAACTTTCTGAGCAGGTTGTTGTGCATTACTGTGTTTGTAAGATGGTCATGAAATGTGAGAGTTCTAGCCAACGTGACGTCTACATTGACCAGATGTGAATTATGCTTTATTCACTGACCACTGAGAACTATATTCACTCTCTGCCCACTTGTGCATGATGTAAGTAGAAGACACTCAACATACTCTTACTTCCACTTGGTATCAGGTGCCACTGATGATGATAATCGCCCATAGCCAACATATCTGCATTCAAAGCACTCTCCGGTATGTCAAAAGAGTGTGACTGAATGCTGAGGCATATGTTATCTGCATAAACAAACTTGCAAGACCTGTATACAGTATCATTTGAATATAAGTTGAATAGCAGTGGAGATAATACTAATCCTTGTGGGAGGCCATTCTTCTGGTACCTCCAAGCACTTGCAAACCAACTTGGCATAGTTCTAGACAATTTCACCAAAAGGTGTGTCAAACCATATCATATTCCGTGATCAGGTCAAGAAAAACTGAACCAGTCTTTAGCTTATGTTACAATCCATTTTCAATGAAAGTTGTAAGTGCAGTTGATCACATGTACTACAACGATAGTGAAAATCAGTTTGCTCTGGTGCTAACATGGTGCTACCACCTTCCACAGATGGTGAAATTCTTTGTGAAATCAGATGCTCAAGTACCTTAAAGCAGACACTTAGAAGTGAACTTGATCTGTAGACCGAAGGTAGGTATGGATCTTTCCCAGGTTTCAGCAAGGCAGTGAACTTTGCTTGGTGGCATATTCTAGGCAGTCTGGATTCCTGAAGAACTCTGCTGAAAAACCGAACAAGTAATTCCTGAGCGTGAGGATCCAGATGTTTCATGAATTTAGGTGCAATAATATCATATCTGGAAAATGTGCCCATATTTAAATCATTCAGCATTTTATCCAGTTTCAGACTAGTGAATGGCTCCATTTTACTATCAACTGGATTATTCCTTAGGAAATGCTGCCACTTGTCAAGTACCTGTAATTTAACAGGAGACTGGGTGACCTCAACAGGTGACTGGTGATCTGATTTAGAGTAATTGCAGGCCTGCTTTGTGCGCATGGATGTTGAGCCACATCTAGTTGATGAATTAAGCTCCAGTTCTTCCGACTTGACCGTGTTAAGTCAAGCACCACTGTCACTTCCTCCCATCAAGCCCAGTAAGTGGTATCCAATGATTCTATAAGACGGTCCACAATCTCCAGATCACCTGACTGGTCATACCGCCTCAACAAGTCTGCACAGTTCTCATTCAAACATGAAATATACAATGATTGGAAGCCACGTGGAATTGTTTTACCTGCAGCTTTTAAAATGGCACAACAGAAATGATGGTTTGCATCTTCCACAGAGATGATATTTAAATGAGACACTCCATTCTAAGAACTCTGTAAAGGAGACTCAGTCTGCCTTCTGGAAGTTCCATCTAGGTTTCGGAATGCTCCTTATAATTGGAATGACACATTCCCATCTGAATCAACGGCGGAAGATAAATCATTAAGTAGAGTACACGCCACTGGTGTGGGTGCTTGTCAAACAACATGACCTAGCACAGGTCTAGACAGTAGTCCCTATTCCAACGTGCTGAATGGAAAGTACCACGCTGCTTAGGGAAGCCCACAGAAAGGGAAGAATAGCATGAGGTCATCCTGCCTTTTGAAACAACTTCATTGAACTTTGGAAGAAATAACCAAGGTCAGAAGTCATCCTTGGCATCCACTACTAGACAGACACAACGGAACAGAGCTCTTGCAAGCTAAGAAAGATGGGTCCTTCAGCCAATGGTGGGTTGAAGTCTCTGGAACTGAATATAGGTGAGAAAGATCTTTCACCTAAGAAGACATGGGAAGGCAATACCTTATATTTTTGTGGAAGGTTGTAACAGAGGGCAAGTCAGCTGTGCCCGGGGAAAAAGAGTGACTGGTCAGAGAAACCATCTTGAACAAAGTCTTTATCTTGCTAGATTAAGTTTTAGACTTTTAGATGTGTGTTTTCACTTGTCACCCTTTCTAACTTTATTCTTACTACTTGGCATCACATAACCTATGTCTTATTGTTAATTAATTGGTTTTATTCCTACTGCAAACCATCTCAGTGCTGTGTTTAAAGGGAAAGATGTATTTACCCCAGTTAAATTAATAAATTGTGATGAATCAGAGAGGTAGCCGTGTTAGTCTGGAATAGCAGAGGTAACAAAGAGTCCTGTGGCACCTTAAAGACTTAACTAAAGTATTGAAGCATAAGCTTTCGTGGGCTAATACCCACTTCATTGGATGCAAGCAGTGGATTCCACTGAGTATTAGATTGGGATATGCTATAATTATTCAGACCATATAATCAGATCTTGTTATCCAAAGTAAGTATTGGGGATTAAGTCTTAAATAAATGCTGCAGCTGCCCATCACATGTGTTTCTCATAGTCATAAAGCAGAGCCTGAAAAATCCACTAGCCTGTGACAAGTGGAAGGCATTCCTAGATGTGTGCCCTAAAGTGCTGCAGAATCCAAACTTTCATTTAAAAAGCAATTCCTTCTCCTTACATTTGCCAAGAGAAGATTCCAAATGTAGTCTGATGCCAGCTTCTTGAGACAGACTGCTTCAGTGTTTCTGCTACAACTCTAGCATTGAAAAGGTGCAGCAGTGGGAAAATTGAATTTAGAGTCTTAATGTATTTACACTGGTGCTATTCAATGTCCTGGAGCCAGCCACGAAACTGACCAGAATCTTGTCCATTTCATGTGGATGTTGCTTGGGAAAACTCTGTGCAGAAGTAGGCACTGAAGCTATTTGCTGAGGAGGAGGTTTCAAATTGAGACTCAGGAAGAGTGGTGATTTTTAAGAGCAGGTTAGACAAACAGCTGTCATTAATCATAGATTATACTTAATCCTGCCATGAGTGCAGGAGACTGACTAGATGACCTCTCAAGATCCCTTCCAGTAGAGGTTTGGAATGAGCGATGGGGAAAGGATCACTTGATGATTACCTGTTCTGTTCATTCCCTCTGAAGCAAAGGGCATTAGCCACTGTCAGAAGACAGGATACTAGGCTAGATGGACCTGTGCTCTGACCCAATATGGCTGTTCTTATGTTCTTACTGGGTTTCCACATCCAACTGTCTTCCATTGAGCACCTAACTCCCTTAGTCTCTGACAAGCCCAACCTCAGTAAATGAAGCAGTTGAAACCCAATAGGATACTAGATCACATGGAGGTGGGAACAATCTGATGACTAGGTGTGCCCATGTTTTGTGTGGGCAAGTTGTGGTGGGAAGGAGAGCAGGTGGTAGGAACCAGGTGGGCAGGAACACTAGCTGTTTGAGGATGAAGAGCCCTATGGATCATGCAATAGCAGGGAGAAATGGGGAGTTTATTAATGTTTTTATTAAAATTCAAGGGTAAAAGAATAAGTTCCAGTTTCACTCTGAGTCATTTTCTCTTTGGTTTATAAGACACAGTAACCCACATCCTAGGCATTCCCTCAGTTCCTGAGCTGTGGAAGGAAAAATGTGCCATGTTGGGTTCATTTCCCTGGAAGCAGAAGGCTCTCCAGCTGCTTTGCATACATTAATGATTTAATCCAACATATCTCTGTGCAGCTGACATGTATTGTTATCCCTGCTCTACAGGTGGGGACTTGAGAGGTTAAGGATGAATGTCTCAAAAGTAACTTCCCATACCTCATGTGAGACACTTGGAGCCTGATGCTGACTACCCAGCCCTGCCACTGACTTCAGCTGGAGCTTTGGATGCTTACAAGGTCTGATATTTATGCTTAAATTGTCTCAAGTTGGTCACCCAAAGCCAAATACTTTTAACATTTTGTCCTCAGTGTCTTGTCCAAGTTCATGCAGTGAGTCACTGACAGGTTTAAGATTAGCAGCCGTGTTAGTCTGTATCCATAAATAAGACGAGGAAGACTTGTAGCACCTTAGAGACTAACCAGTTTATTTCAGCATAAGCCCACTTCATCGGATGCAGTGGAGGATGGATCCTAAGACACATGATTCCCAAGGCTTGCTTCAAACCATTTGACCGTGCCCTCTTTTTATTCAGATAGGCATTTCTGAGTCTCTGTTTGCTAGTGGCAATAGTTCTGAAATGCACGAGTCAGTGACAGAGCTGGAACTAGAACTCGGGCATGCTGACTCTCTACCTGTGCTGTAACAGTACTGCCCCTAGGACATTGACTTCTTTATATCCAGCTCATTTGTATGTGACCTGCCAGGTTCAGAAGGTAGAGGTGGGGACTTTCAGCTGTGCATTCATCGATTTCACTCTTTTGGGTTTCTGGACATTACTCTCTATTTCTTCTTTTCACCTTCCCAAGGATTTAATTGATTAGAAAACTCAGAGCCTCACAAGTAGAATTCAGGAACCATGGGTGTATGTAAATCCAAGAGATTTCTCTGAACTGAAGTTACTGCTCCCAGGGATACTGTGTATACAGTAGACTCAATTATCCGGGATGATAGGAAAAAAATAAATCTTGGTTAATAAAATCCCAGATAATCACCATCCATAGGAAATATGGGGGAGGAGGGGTGTTGGTTCACTGGCTGCCCTGCGCCCTGGCACACCCTGTGCCAGGGGGAGGGGGTGTTGGTTCACTGGCTGCCCTGCACCCTGGTGGGGTGTTTTTTTGTGTGTGTGCTTGGGGTGGCGACAAAGCCAGAGCCGGCCCTGTGAGTTACGCATAATTTTTTTGACATCCTGGTTAATCCACATCCTGGTTAACCCAATCCTGGATAATCGAGAGTCTACTGTACATATATGCTCCTTGGTGGGGCCTATCTCGTTCATTCACCTGTCATCAGTTTTCTCTTTCTGGGTTACTTTCAGGTTCTATTTTAGCCATACAATCAAACCTGTGCAGAAACATACCTCTTCCTTATTTACAGTGGAAGCCTTGGAGACTTTCAGATGTACTGCACAGGCTCTACCACAGGCTTGTCCCAATACTTGGGATGTAGCATTTTCTAAATGATATATATATGCCTTCCCATTGATTGTGAGATGTCTCTGGGACTGTCAAAGCTGGGAGCAGTTCCATCAGCGGGAATGCCTAGTAGATACAGAATTCCTCCTCTTCCTGCAGTTAGTGTTTCCTGACCAGTTTCAAGGTCTGACACTGTGAGTGACTACTTTTTGTAGTGGTTCTGGAGATCTAGCAATATCCAGATGTCTGGGGCCCTAAACTGATTGCTCAGCTGTAAGAATTGCAACTCCACTTCTAGGGCTAAAGGGAGGTAATCTGATTCACTAGAACCATGGTGCAGTCATTTAGATCTGTGTCTTCCAAGACCATGACCAATTTCCCCTCCAAAGCTGGTTACCTGGTTGTTAAATTTCAGCTTGGGGAGCCTCATTGCTGACGTGGGAAAGTGTAGGATCATCACTCCCTATTTAAGGAAAATTACCATATATTCTTACTTCATTTGAGAAACAAGGCTCAGATACTACAGTGACAGAATCTATCCAGGGTGTTAGAATGTACCCATCACTATGGTATTCTTTGCAAGTTTATGCAAAATGTCACATTAACATCTTATGACGACTGCAACATCTGTAACCTTGAGTGTATAAACAACCCCCAAAATGTCCCTGGAGCTTTAACCCTCTCCCTTTGTCTGTCTCCCCACTATTCCTTTGTGGACTGGGTCAGCTGGTCCAGCCAGAAAAGAAAGGCTTTCAACAAGCAAAGCTTTTCTCCAAGACTTTATTCTTGAACTTTCGTGTGCACAGATTATAACAAAAGGAAAAAGCAATTGTTACCCAATACAGAATCAACAAAGATTGAATGGGGGGGACTGGAGGGTTACTGCTCAGACTGTATCTACCAATGAACACAGTATCTGAATGCCTCGCTTCCCCTGTATTTAACCAAGTAAGCATTTATATAGTTTCCAGGGTTTGCTCTGACATCCTGATTAGGCTTTTGGTCCTGCTTTATTACCCCACTCTACACTTGTCTGAGATCTGAATGGGAGTTAGTTAACTCTTATCAGGTTGGGCTACCACCCTCCGTCAGGATCTGCTGTCTTTTCCTGTTGTGTCATTGTGTTATGCTTAAGATATACGGCAAGCTCCCTGTGGCAAGTACTTTGTTTTATATTGATGTCTACAAATCACTATACGGGCCTATGATATCATATAATTAATAATATCAGATAATGAATAGTGATTGTGAAAAGTGAAATTTGTAAAAGTGCAACTTGAAACCCACACAATAAATAGGTGCGCCCACACCTTGAATGGCTGGTCTAATTCTGGTCGCCCCATCTCAGAGAGAATATAGTGGGACTGGAAAAGGTTCAGAGTTTGGCAACAAAGATGATGCAGGGTATGGAACAGCTTCCATATGAGCAGAGACTAAAAATATAACGTCCGTTCAGCTTAGAAAAGAGATGACTAAGGGGAAGTATGGGAAAGGTATATAAAATCATGAACAGTGTGGAAAAAGTTGGTGGAAAGGGTAAATACTTCCCTCACAATACAAAAACCAGGGCTCACCTGATGAAATTAATGGACAGCAGACTTAATACAAACAAGAGGAAGTCCTTTTTCACACAACACACAATTCACCTGTGGCACTCACTGCCATGGGATATTGTGAAGGCCAAAAGTATAACTGGGTTCAAAAAAGAACTAGATAAGTTCATAGAGGATAGGTCCATTATGGCTATTAGCCACGTTTGTCGGGGATGCACCACAGCTCGGAGTGATCCATTCCAAACTGCTTTGTTCTGTACACTCCCCCTGAAGCGCTGGTACTGGCTACTGTTGGAGACAGGCTACTAGGCTAGATGGACCATTGGTCTGACCCAGTATAGCAGTTCTTCTATTTTTATGGTGTGCTGAGAATTTCTTGCCAACATACAAAAAACGGCTACCACTTTGCTCCTCTTTGGATAGCGCTATGCTACCTATACTGATGAACCAGCCACAGTATAGATTCCTGGGTTATTGTGTGGGATACCTAAGCACTACAGTGTTGCTACTCTAGAGTGAAGGAATTCCTACAGCAAGCAACCCTGTCCCGAGAAGTTGACCAATTTCTATATAAACCTGTTTACAGCAACAAAACGTGCAATCCAATTTCCACGATCTCGCCCTGGTTTGTATGGTAACCCAAACCCCTCCATTGCAAATAGCAATGCCCAGCATTGTCCATCTAAAGTGAATACAGCTGGAGTGCCCATTTTCATCCCGGATATGATATATCCTCCAGATATTGTTTATAGATCTATCTGTGGTCCTAAACACAGGTCCCCCTAGTGGAGGACTAGACATACTACAGGAAGTAGATCAATAGACTGCACTGTAGAAATAGTAAATGAGATTGTGTGGCTAGTGCTATGGTGTTTCCTGTGATGACTGGCTTCAGAAGCATGTATATCTGTCAATCAACCTCCCAATACTCCCGCATGGCATGGAGACTCCTATAATATGGGATGCAGCCCCTCATAATAGATGCGATGTCTGGTAAAGGATTCCTGTCTATCCTATGGGGCCGACAAGCTGCAATGGTTTAAATGAGGGAAATCTCAGAATGGTCCAGTGGAGATGTTATAAGGCACGTTGATAAGCACAGAAAAAACCCTCCAGCATCATAATGAGAAACTGCTTTAAAAATAATCTAAAATGAGGGAATCTCTTTCTAAAAACTGGGTAAGACTTGGTGGCTGGTCTGAATCCCCGTGTCCTGAAGAAGACGCTTGAAGCAGTGGAAGAGTCAGGGATTATTTTGGAGTGGATGTGATCACTATGCCTTGTCACACAGTGGAACAATGTCCTGACTTTGCTATGCCCATGGGTTGTGTCTCTGGGTTCTCCTGCCGGACCAAAGAGGTAAAGCGGCAGCCACCAGTGGCCATTTAGGATTATATTAATGAAATTAAAGCAATTAAAGCCACTTAGCTCAGAGCCAGGGGAGCTAGAATTTGGGGCAGGGACGGTCCTTTTGTTCTGTGTCCGTACAGGGCCGAGCCCTGGTCCATCACGCGACTCCGGGGTGCTGCCGCAAAACAACTAATACAAACGAATGATGAACTTCGCTCTCCTTTGGCGGGGAGCAGAATGGGGACTATGACACACAGCCGAGCGAACAGAGGCGGCAGCGACCCCGCGAGGCTGGAGCCAGAGAGAAAGTGAAAACCCAGACGGGGCTGGGCGCCCGGGGTCCTGCCCAATCCCCACCGCAGCCGCTCGCCGGAGCCCCTTTGGCGTGAGCCGCGGCGCGGAGTGAGGCTGCGCCGAAATGCCGAATGGCTGAGCCCTGCGCGTTCCGGTGGGAGCCGCAGACAGACACAGCCAGGGACGGAGACACAGGGAGACCCCTCCCGGCAAGAGAGCGGCGCCCTGCACCCAGCGCCATGGTGTCATGGATCATCTCCAGGCTAGTCGTGTGAGTAGATAGTTTTCTCCCCCCCTCTCCTGTATTTTTCCAGTCCGTCCCTCGCAGTGTGTGTGTCTCCGGTTTGCGGACACACTGTACAGGGCATGTCTTCAACGCTGCTGCTATTAATACTAGAGCATGACCAGTCCACTAAATTTAGCAGCTTGTTACGAATGGTTCGTTTGACTGGCCTGGGGGGGGGGGGATTTTTGCCTGGATCAACCTGTGTTTTACACCGTGGGAAAATTACAGTGTGAGAATTAAACCCCCCCCCCCCCCAGGGATCCTCTGTTGTACAGTGCAGGGGGAAAACCTTGGCCAGTTAGACATTCGTTCTGCGTTGATCTGGAGAGGGCCGACTAAGCAGGCTGGCTTGCACCGCTTTGTGCTTTGCAAATCCAAGTATCGGGGCTGGGAAGCGAGGGGGGAAAACAAGCACCAAAGGAGAATAAAAAAAAATTCATGTCGAATCCAGCGGCACCGCTTTGTTTATTGGAAAATGGCAACTCTGGCTGATAATCGCTAGGGGGCGCTGCCCAGAGGCATCGGAGGGGGAGGGGAGGAGCGGGTAGTGTCATTTTGTAATTACCTTTCGTAAAAGGGAAATATCAAATATTCCTAACCTGTTGGCACCCTTAGCCCAGAAACCCCCCAACCTAACCTTTGAATGATGGTGGGGATCTTGCAGCCTCCTCCCTCTTGTGCCAATTCCATGTGTTTGAGTGAATCCTGGCCTTACTGTACTGGGAATATGGGTGATTTCCCTGGGAATGCTTCCCACGCAGAGAGAGAAGAAAGAGCAGCAGCAAATTCCCCATACAGCCAAATTTGCTGCATCCGTCGGGGAAGACACTAAGCAGCATTTGTTGGCAGCCGGGGTGGGGGTGAGGTGGGGTGGGGTTAAGGTGGGGAGCACATGGGCTGAGCTGTCATATTTTCCCTGCTGGAATTGTCAAGGTTAGTACATGGATTGAATTAACTAAAGATCTGGCCATTTTCCTGTCTGGACATTAAACAGACTGGGGCAGACACAGGTGATGCTCTCAGTCATGGTGGTTGACCACTTACAGGCCCGTTGCTTTATCACTTACAGGCCCATTGCTTTCTTTGTCTGGGAGAAGTGTGATGGGCTGTTGCACAATTTATAAATAATATTTTCAAGGTCTGCCTCTGCCCAATGAAATTAAAGACAAGGGATACTAGCTGTCTGTCTATAATCCTCAGAAATCCATAGGAGCAGGTCACCCATTCAGCAGTGGAGTTTTTCTGCTTTTCCCAGAGTAGAATTATGGTGTCTTTCCCTTTAAACTCCCAAGTTTTATGATCTGGATCCATCTACAGCTGTCGGTAGCTGTTGTTCGGTTTGTGCTTTATTCTGGGGAAGCATATTAAATATTTAAATGATTTAATGTGAACAGTAGAACTGTGCAGATATCATTGGCAATAATACGAGATCACTTCAAAGCTTCATTTCATGTCCTACAAGGCTGTTTTGGCCCCCCTGAGAAATCTGTTTATCATCACATGATCCAACAGAGCTCCCAGGAACAAAGAGAACCAGTGGGAAACCAAAGGAAAGATGGTAATTTGACTTCAAACACATGATTTCATAGAACACACTGCATTTGATAGAAATCTTATTGGGGCAGGATATTCAGCATTTGATATCTACAGTAATGTAATTAGCTGAACAGAGACCTGCATAGTCTCATCTGCTTTCTCCAAATGGCAGGTTGGGTGTCAAATCTGAATTTGGAGGGTCATGATTTCTTCTGTTTGAATTCTGATAATCATAGGATGGTGGAGAAATGTTACAAAGAAGTGTAGCAATCCAAGCTCAGCTACCTCTTCCTTTGTGCACCTACACCAAAGAGTCTTGTAGCACCTTATAGACTAACAGATTTTAGGGATCATGAGCATTTGTGGGTTAAGACCCACTTCATCAGATGAATGTGTGGAAGTCTCCAGAGGCAGGTATAAATATGCAGGCAAGAAAGCAAGGTATATTCAATCAGTGGGGGTGGTGAAGCCCACTTCCAGCAGGTCATCCGGAGGAGCGAATGACCAGAGAGGAGAAACTGCTTTTGTAATTGGTGAGCCATTCACAGCTAATGTTAAGTCCACACCTAATAGTGTCAAATTTGCAGATGAACTGGAGCTCAGCACTCTCTCTTTGAAGTCTGGTTTTGAAGGTTTTTTGCTGCAGGAGGTGGTTTGCAATTGTATGCCCAGGCAGGTTAAAGTGTTCTCCTACAGGCTTTTGTATATTGCCATTCCTAATATCTGATTTGTGTCCATTTATCCTTTTATGTAGGGATTGTCCAGTTTGGCTGATGTACATAGCAGAGGGGCATTGCTGGCACATGGACTATATTCTATTGGTAGATGTGCAGCTGAATGAACCTGTGATGGTGTGGCTGATCTGGTTAGGTCCTGTGATGGTGTTGCTGGTGTAGATATGGGGGCAGAGTTGGCATCGAAGTTTGTTGCATGGATTGGTTTCCACAACATTCATCTGATGAAGTGGGTCTTAACCCATGAAAGCTCATGGATTCCTAATATCTGTTAGTCTATAAGGTGCTACAAGACTGTTGCTTTTGCAGATCCAGACTAACATGGCTACACTTCTGATACTAGACATGTGCACCTAATTAGCTTTAATACATGCCAGATGTCTTAAGATCTAATCTGATCACACTACCTACAAATGTCCAGTTCACCCATAAGTGTAGTCATTGGTATGTCAGTTGCAGGCGTTAACTTGTAGTCTAGTTAGGGCCATATTCTCTGCCCATCCCTTTGATTTGTTGGTTTTCTAGTGAATCCCTGTTTACATTCATATAGAAGTGATAGAATCCTGTGGCACCTTATAGACCAAGATATATTGGAGCATAAGCTTTTGTGGCTGAATACTCACTTTGTCAGACATTTTTGCAGATCCAGACCAACATGGCTACCCCTCTGATATTTGATTCATATAAAAGGGAGTCTTGCATTATGTTTGTAGCACTTCTTTGAACTGCAATAGACTTGGGATCAAGTCCTTAATGGGACTGCAGCTCAATTGATTTCTAGTGATAGAGAGATCCACAGTAGGCAAAAGAATGTCCTACCCAGGCTCCTGGGAATTTTAACTCTGACAGCCTCAGCATCCCTGTTGTCCAGATCTATTTTTCTAAAACCAGATCTTGCTATAGTTTAGCTGACAGGTGTGTCTCTCCTCTGCTTAGTATTACTAGTATACTCAAGATCCCATTGTTCTGGTGCTGTACAAACACAGAACAGAGATGGTACCTAGTAGGGAAGATCTTCATGATTACTTAAGGGCCCGATCTTGTTCCCACTGGAGTAGAGGGGAGTTTTACCACTCACTGCAAGATAGTGGGAAAAAAAAAAAAAAGAACATCTTTTGGGATGTGTCAGTAAACTGCAAAGCATTCCACTACTAGAGGAAGGCTGAGGTAGGTCTAACTTACTTTGCATCCCAGAGATGTTTGATGCTTTGCCCTTGACTGAGACATTCTAGAAATACAAGAACAAAATTGCATCAGTATTAATAGGTTAGCGATAGCAAGTTATCCATCAGCTTTCAGCAGAAAGAATGTTTCATGGAGACAGTATCTATTTTCCCCTCCCCCCCCCCAATCTATAACATGTAAACCACTGCCCTCTACTAGATAGAATCAGAACTGGATCAGAGGTGTGTCCTATTCCCTATATCGCTAACAATTTTAAAGGAAGTGTCATGTTGTCTGGAGTAATTCACGACCTAAGTGCCAACCTCAGGGCAGGCACCCAAAGCTGGGGGTATGTTCTATAATTAGATTTCACCAACCCAGTAACAAGTGTAAACTCCTGGATCACTGTTACAGTCTTACCATGGAGTCAGCAGAGTATCCCCTTGGGTACTTCAGTCTATCTTGCCACTCAGGCATGTGGGACTTAGTGATAAATGGTCACTTAGACAAAAGTAAAGTAAATATTCAGATTGCTTCCAGTCTCAAGAGATCCTTCCCCCAAACCAATTTGTACCTTAAATTTCACACCAAAGATCACTAACTAAGCATCAGTTAACTAGGAAAAAGAAATTAGAGTTATTTGCAGGTTAAAGCAGGCACCATATACAAATGATTGTGGTTTCAAAAGCTTACAGACCTGTGGTAATCGCTCCACTGAGATTCTTAGAACTGACCCAGTTGACACTGGAGATTTCTACTGTCATTTCTCAGCTCCAGCCCTTTTAAGAGTCCAAACAGCAAGAGTGAACCATTTCTTCTTGCAAGTATCTTTATATGTCCTTCCCCCAGAGCTCAAACTAATGAGAGGAGGGCTCCTGCTCATAACTTCATGGGTTAATGGGGCAAATCAATGGAGTTTTTGGTCCTTCAGTGGCCCATTTACTCAAGAGGCCTTCTTGATAGCTGAGTGAACCACTCCTCCTGGCTAGGTTCACAAGTTCAGAGCAGGCATTTGTACAATTGTAAAGCAAGACTTTTTACCTTATAGCAGTGGTCTTTAAACTTTAAGTTGAGCCCCCTCTTATTCCAATGTAATCTGCTTGCACCCCCTCACCAGCATCTGTAGTAAGGGCTGGAACAGAGCTGGGAGGTGCTCCCACCCCCTGTCAGGGTTGGCTGGAGCCTTGCCACACTCACCCAAACAGTCTCTGCACCTCCTAGGGCAGCATACCCCACAATTTGGGGACCCCAGCCTTATAAGATGGGATAAAGACATCACAAGTAAGATTCATGCATGCAGCAACTTACAAGCATTTTAGAGTTGTCACAGGGTCCACTCACAACTAGGGTACTGCCTCCTGGCTGCTCTGGGGATTAGCTCTTTGCAGCTCCAAGACCCCCTTCTGTCTGTTCCTCTCCCTGTGGTTTCCCTTTTCTCTGGGACTCAGGGTGCTCCTTCATGACACAGCCCTCTAGTAATCTGGCCATAGTCCTCCCCTTCTGGGGTAGGAAAGTCTCTATACTAAATGGCAGACTTCCCTTCACTGCCCTGACTGCTACTCCTTCAGTGGCTGGTGGGGGAAGCCAGCCCAGCCCTTTACTCCAGGTTCCAGTCTATGACTCCTATCTCTAGGGTCAGTGACCTGTTCACTGCTAGACTATTTTGCTCTTCTCCAGAACACCTTCCTACATCTCAGCCCTACCTTATGGATCCCCCAGCCTTCTGGGTTTACCAGCCTAAACTTCCTTCTTCCAGGGAGTAATCACTGCAGGCTATCTAGCACTATAGCCCCAAGCATCCCTCCCTTTTTTTGAGGGGTGACTGCAGGCTATTTCTCCTAGAGCCCCTTTCTGTTGCCTGCTTCCTGACTTTATTCCAGGCTTTACTGCTCCTCCCCAGCTGGACTCCATCCTCTATCAGTTCTTTAACCCCCCCCTCCCCCAGGTGCAGTTTATCAGGTTAATTATCCTCATTTAATGGTTCTGCCTTGTGTGGGGTAAACACCCCATCACTAGTCTAGACACCAAACACATCCTTACAAGTCTTAACACCTGTCAGGAACAATATTAACATACAGGGGAGCTAATCTGATTTCAAGCAAGTAGTTTGTCAGTGCTCAGCAAACACCTATTGCTTTAGCAAGAGCTGGCATCAATTTACCAGCATCACAGGAAGTGCTCCTTCACTTCAAGCGATAGGCACCTGTAGTGTTGGAGTAGATGGACTGGAATTCTATCTTTGCTGTTGCTGTGATGTTCCCATTGGCCGTGTTGTGTGGCATGATGACAGCTGTGAAGTCCTAGATGCCTGTTCTGCCTCCCAGGGGAGGGAATTAGTCTGCAGAAGAGAAGAGTGAGGGGGAATTTGGTAGCAGCCTTCAACTACCTGAAGGTGGGTTCCAAAGAGGATGGAGTTCGGTTTTTCTCGGTGGTAGCAGATGACAGAACAAGGAATAATGGTCTCAAGTTGCAGTGGGGGAGGTCTAGGTTGGATATTAGGAAACACTATTTCACTAGGAGGATAGTGAAGCACGGGAATGGGTTACCTAGGGAGATGGTGGAATCTTTAGAGGTTTTTAAGGCCCAGCTTGACAAAGCCCTGGCTGGGATGATTTAGTGGGAGACTGGTCCTGCTTTGAGCAGGGGGATTGGACTAGATGACCTCCAGAGGTTTTTCCAATCCTAATATTCTATGATTCTGTGAATTCATTAGTTAATATTTGAACACATTTTGAAGATGAAAAGTGATGTAGAAATGCTTGCTACAGTATTCTGATATAAATCCTGTTATTTTCTAGAAGCATGAAAATAATTTATAAGATGCTTTTTGCATTGGATATTCTTCCCATGCTTGGGATCAGACAAATAAAAAATTCTGCTCCAGGTTTGGAAGTTAGAGCCATATGCCACCTTCTCTGTGAAAAACCTTTTGATTTTTAACACGTGGAAGACGGAGTGGCCAGACTAGATCAGACCACTGATCGAATGACATTGCAAATTGTAACTTGGGAACTGGAATGCCTGTAGCAATGTACTGAAATGTGATCTGCAAATGATTTTAAATAAATTAGGTTTGTGCTCTTTGTTGTTACTTTATGATGTGGAGAAATGGCCCAAGCAAGAGGGCTTTTTTGGTTTTGTTTTGTATTTTCCTTTTTTTAACTGTAGAAATATCAGAAATGTCATGTCTAATCTTTCCTGGTTTTGCTGGAGAACTTGTCAGGTCCGAGAGAGATTCATTGTGTGTTCTCATCTCATATTGAAGGGATGGGGATGGGGATATTGAAATGTAACAACCACATGTTCATTGGAGCTAAATGGGTATTAACAGAAACAAAATGCAAAGAGTTTTTACACAGAATGACTAAAAATTCCTGCTCCCCCTCAGTTGCTGAGCTTTCACTCTTTAGTGATGTCATTTCAATAGCTCTCCAACTGCTATCGTTGTCTATAGTAGGATAGATCGCAGGGCCAGACCTTCCACGGGTGTAAATCAGTATCGCCACTGATGTCTGCCATTGATTTCAGTCAGATGATGCTGACTTATAGCAACCAAGCGCTCAACTTTTAATATAAAACACAAGCAGAAAAACACCCCCAACATTTTTCATTGACCAACCTTTTCAGCTCTTCTATACACATGATTAATGAAGAAAAAAACAAGTCTCTAGCCCAATTTGTCTTCCTTTGCAGACCGTCTTTAATTGGGAGTTGTATGATTGTGAGAAGGAAGCTAGTTTGCCCTGCCCACCCTAGGAGACAGATTAGGAGTGTTGGTGTATGTTTTGGTAATGACCAGTAAATTAGATCTAGGCCCTAGGGCAGCTCAGCATCTGAGTGTATCCTACTGGTGAGTGTGAGGTCCTCTGCTGAGTTACAGAGCTTTGGTTCAAGGTGTAGCAGCTCCTGCTTTTAGCTTTGGATTCCAGTTCAATCCCTGGTGTGTCAGCCAAGAGGGCACTCATCCCGGGAGCATTCGCCTGCTCCTTCCCCAATGGATTCCTCCTCTGCAAAGAGCTGTCTGTCCAATCCTGATGCTATTTTCCATTTGTTTGCAGATGCCATGGAGGGGTTGTGGCATCAGGGAAGTGAAAGGCCTGTCACATAACAGCTGCTGGGGTGTGGCTGCCACTTAGACTGTGCCATGCCAAAAGACAGCATTGGCATAGCAGAGCATGAGTAGCCAATGATGGTTTTCATAGACCTACAAGCTTCATATGAACCTAAGCACAGCCTGGGACAAGGATAGAACCCCCAGCCATGAAGTGAACATGCAGAGTTTGCTGTGCTAAGCGTTGCTAATAAATGCACCACATAGGAAAAAATGAATGTGATCCACAGAAACATAACCCTTTCAGAGGTGGCATAGCCCTTGTCACAGCTCGCCTCTTTCCTATGCATGCCATATGTCATTACATGCTGCAGTGTCTGCTACTTGGCTTAGGGGGAATGTAACCTGCTGGTGACAGTAATTGACAGAGGAGTATCCCACACAGGTGCAGCATTTAGTTTGCCCTTCATGTGATATGGGGGCATTCTGTCTGGGGCAATGCTACTGTCTGGTTTGTCAAATGTGGCCTAGATTTTCTTGCAGAAACATGAATGTGCTGTAAATGTTGTTAGACACCTCTACACTACAAACTTTGGTAGACGCAAATTAAGTCTACATAAAGCTGCCTCAGATAGCATATCACTTGCACACTTGGCTCCTATCATTGGCGCTGTGCATAGTCACCAAGAATCATAGAATCTCAGAGTTGGAAGGGACCTAAGGAGGTCATCTAGTCCAACCCCCTGCTCAAAGCAGGACCAATCCCTATTTTTCCCCCCTATCCCTAAATGGCCCCCTCAAGAATTGAACTCACAATCCTGGATTTAGCAGGCCAATGCTCAAACCACTGAACTCTCCCTGCCTTCCCCCTTTTCTCCCTCCCCCCATGGGTAAGTATCTCAGTGTGCAACCTGTCATGGGCCAGTGTGCAGTCTTTTGGGAAGTTCTGGTAACGTATGGTGGAGCAGAAATTAGTCCTGTAGGTGTGATTGGGAGCAAGGGGTCAACTTTCCAGTGTTCAACTGTCTCTATCTCATAATGTCATCAATATTCCATATTTTTGTGCCTTTGTTTAAAAATCCCCTGAACCCACATGGCCCTTCTTGATGTCAGCTGTCTCTAGCAGCAACATGGAAGCCTGCACAGCTCTGGACTATTTTTATGAGCGTTGCAAACATGAGATGCATGGTCCTCCAGTATTTGCAGAATCATAAAAGAACCAAATCAGTGGAGAACATGACCATTTCTGGGACATTGTGAGAACCAATTCAAGGTTGTTGGTGTTCATGGATTAGCTGCAGATGATGAAGTGCAGCTTCTGGGTTGGAGAAACATGCACTAAGCAGCGGGATCACATCATACTTGGTATGATGAGCAGTGGCTGCAGAACTTTTGGATGCACAAGGCCACATGCCTGGATCTGTGTGTTGAACTCACCCCAACCCTCCAATGCAGAGACACCAAAATGAGAGCAGCACTTACAGTGGAAAAACGAGTGGTGATTGCACTGCAGAAACTTGCAATGCCACATTGCTAGCGGTCAATGCGAAAACATTTAGAAGTTGGAAAATCCACTGTGGAGGCCACTGCCATGCAAATGCCCAGGACTATTAATCGCCTCCTGCTACGCAGGGCTGTAACCGTCAGCAATGTGAAAGCCGTAATGGATGGATTTTCAGCAATGGATTACCCGAATTGCGGTGTAGCGATAGACGGCATGCATATCCCTGTTTTGGCACCAGACCACTTTGCCACAGAGTACGTCAACAGAAAGAGATCACTGAGGATGGTTCACCGACATCGGTGTTGGCTGTTCAGGGAAGGTGCATGATTTACACATCTCTAAATTGTTCAGAAAGCTACAAGCTGGGACTTTCTTTCTTGATGACTAGATTACCATTGGGAATGTTGAAATACCAATAGTGATCTTGGGGGACTCCGCTTACCCCTTGCTCCTGTGGCTCACGAATCCATACACTGGCCCCCTTGACAGCACCAAGGAAAGATTCAACTATTGGCTCAGCAGGTGCAGAATGACAGTTGAATGCACTTTTGGTAGATTGAAGTTACTCTGGCACTGTTTACTCACAAGATTGGATCTCAGTGGAAAAAAAATCCCAATGTGTATAGCCTGTTGTGTCCTGAATAATATCTGTGAGGCAAATGGGGGGAAGTTGCTGTCAGGGTGGAGGTGGAGCAGCAGTTTGCTGAGTTTGACCAGCCAGACACCAGGGCTATTAGAAGAGCTCAATGTGGAGCTATGTGGCTCAGGGAGGTTTTGACAGAGCACTTTAACAGTGAGTGATAGTGATGTATTGTGGTGTACTGTTCTCCACCGCGGCCTGCTATTTTGCGGCATTGTGGGGTGCTTGGTGCACATCAATGGATGTAACACTGTCGAGGCACCTGTTTCTTTTGTGGTGCTTGCTGCACATTTATGATTATTACGCGGTGTTTGTCATCGATCCTATGAAGTCTCACACTGTACTGTAACAAGTAAGCGGGTGCTTTCAGAACTGCTAGGCACTCTGTTGTGAACAAATAAATAACTAGCATATGTTGTGAACTAATAAAGATGAATTATTTTCCAAATAGTATAATTTTATTCAGCAACGAAACCAGTGCAAAGAAAAATCTGTGCAATTTACATGCAAATACATTCAAAACTTAATAAGTTTAATGGAACAGAACTTAACAAAGGGAAAGAACAGTCCTGTCCATTTTAGCTACAGACCCCCTAACCTTGGTGTATGTGAAGCTGTGGCTGTCCTTAATGTCCCCCAGAGGTGCAGTGGTAAGGGTAGGACAGCAACCCTGGATGTCATGTGGAGTGTTACGTGGGGGTATAGGGAGGTGCAGTGGTAAGGGTAGGACAGCAACCCCGGATGTCATGTGGAGTGTTACGTGGGGGTATAGGGAGGTGCAGTGGTAAGGGTAGGACAGCAACCCCGGATGTCATGTGGAGTGTTACGTGGGGGTATAGGGAGGTGCAGTGGTAAGGGTAGGACAGCAACCCCGGATGTCATGGGGAGTGTTACGTGGGGGTATAGGGAGGTGCAGTGGTAAGGGTAGGACAGCAACCCCGGATGTCATGGGGAGTGTTACGTGGGGGTATAGGGAGGTGCAGTGGTAAGGGTAGGACAGCAACCCCGGATGTCATGTGGAGTGTTACGTGGGGGTATAGGGAGGTGCAGTGGTAAGGGTAGGACAGCAACCCCGAATGTCATGGGGAGTGTTACGTGGGGGTATAGGGAGGTGCAGTGGTAAGGGTAGGACAGCAACCCCGGATGTCATGGGGAGTGTTACGTGGGGGTATAGGGAGGTGCTGCCGTGAAGTTCTCAGTTGACTGGAGCGGGACACGTGTCTGGGACTGTTGAGCCTGTCGGTCCACAAGAGTCTGTAGCATCTTTGCTTCCAGAGAACCCCTGTTATTTCTGGTGCATCTCCCTCTTTTTTTCCTGCTGGGCCTTTCTGTCGACTTTTTTCTTCTCCAGGCTGCCTGCAATATTCATCCTCCAGGCCCTTCGCTCGCTGTCTGCTGCAGCGCTGACTTTCAGGATCTCCTTGAACATGTCATCCCGAGTCCTCTTCTTTTTCCCCTTATCTGGCTCAGGTGTTCTGCAGGTGTTTAGGGGGGAGCCCTCAAGGCCCCAATGGCATCTGCGGCAGACAAAACAAAGGTCCCTTTGTCAATATAGTCCCAATGAGAAGTGGACATTAAGAGTCCGAACTCCCCTCCCTGGCTCTCTTAAAGTTTCAAACAAGACATGTCTATTGATGTTTCTGCTTTGGAGTGCTTGTGCCCATCACCACTCACAGGACTAGCTATGGCGCGTTTGGCCCACCAGGGCCAAGGGAAGTGAGGGAATTGCTCAGTTGCATGAAACTCTGAGTCTAGGGTAACGGCTCTGAATACTGGCACCATTTTCCACAAGCGGGTGATTCTCACTGTTATCTGCACTCCTGACGATAACAAAGGTGCAGAGAGTACAGCTGCTGCTGCTGGTGATGTCCAGAAGCTGCCCGGGCCTGTATGCTGCTAGCCTGTGTACTGCGGCAGTACCGCCGAAGTTACCGCTGACTGGTGTGGGAAAGTGTCCTACTGCGGGGTAAGAAATAAGGCTGCCGTTCCTAGAAACTTTCGGGAGAGGACTGCAGAGTACCTCCACAAAAGCTTCAGGGAGGCCTCTCAGGAGGCTTCCAGAGACATCCCTGTGCTCATAACCTGCTTCTCATGGCCCCAGTTGTCTAACTCTACAGGGGAATGAAAGCAGATCTGCTGCTTCTCCGTTGTACCACTACCTCTTCTAGGACGAATAAATGAATGAAAAGTCGCTAGCTGTGTCCTGTTAAGTTGGGCGTACCATCAGTACATCACTGGAATGGCAAACACAATTACACACGACTTTCCCAAGGCTCCTTTCCCTGCATCGACTGCTGGGATTGACTGGACTGTGGTGGAGTCTCAAACAGGTTCTGGCTCATGGCATAGCTGGACACCCCGATCGCATGTCACTACATCACTGTATGGGAAAAGGTGCTATATTAGCAAGAGGGCTACATAGCTACTGCCTCTTGCAGAGGTGGGTTAACTATGCTGATAGGAGACGTTCTCCCGTCGGGCGTCTTCACTTAAGCTCTGCCGATGCAGCGTTTTAAGTGTGGACCTGCCCTCAGTCGCTCTTGTTACTCAACAGATGCCAGGGACAGGTTAGATCATTGGTTCTCAAACTGGGGGTCGCGACCCCTCGAGGGGTTGCGACCCGATTATGTGGGGGTCGCGAGCCCCTGCTGCCGGTGCAATGTATTATCGTGCTCCTTGTAAGACTGTGCTACTTAAGGTGTGCTGAGCATGCTCACATGAACTGAGCAGGCTCAGTAACATCGGCTGTAGCCACTGCCCTCCTCCCCGCCTTGATTAGCCATAAGATTCTGCTGACTGCTGTTTACAGGGCTTAAAAAGTGGCAAAGGGGGCAAAACGGAGGAAATGGGTGGCCCGGGTCTGAGCAGGCGGCGGAAGTGAACTGGTCAAGATGGGTCAAGCAGCTGGAGAAAGGATTAACAAAGGAGCGAACGGGCAAAATCAGGAGTCCGGGGGGAGAGGGAGGAGTTGAGCCCCGGAGTGAGGTGCTGGCAGAGGGTGACAGAGGGCAAAATCCAGCATAGGCAGGGGCAACGGGAGTTTGCAGTTGCCCCAGTGGGACTGAGACAGAAATAGTTTGTAGTGGGGGATGAGAGACTTTTTTATTTGATCAAAGTGGGTTTTTTGTATGTGCACACGTACCTATGAGGAACTGCTACAGTAGCACATTCCTACGGGGAGCAGTATAATACACTACAGAATGCAAGAAAATGCTACCTGTAGACATTTGCTACGTTTGGTAGCAGTTTTCTACGGTAGCTTTATATGGTAGCACTTTCTTACACCCTAACTATGAGGAACTGCTATGGTAGCACATTTGTACAAAGAGCAGTATAAGACACTGCATCGGCAGCTGGCCTCAATCCTAACCCCTGCCGGCGGCGCCCCAAGCCCCAGCCCTGGCTGCACCGGCAGAGGAAGGCGGGGCGGCAGAGAGCCCTCTCCCCTCCTTCCCCTCTGGCAGAGTCAGAGTCAGGGGAAGGTGGACTGCGTCCCCTGGCCGGAGAGCTCTCTGCCGCCCGGGGCATGCTGCAGGGGCGGGGGCCCAGCCTGCAGCCAGTGGCAGGGCAGAGAGCCCCCTCTCGCAACCTGGCTCCGGCTGCCCCCTTTCCCCGCATCTCCCCCATGGGTCCCCCGGCCTCCCCTTGCTGCCCCCTTAGACCTTCTGCGGACAGGGGCAGTCAGAAGCCTCCCTTCTCTTCCCTGCAGCAACATGTTGCCTCCCTGCAGCAACTGCCACCGCAGGGTCCTAGTGCCCACCGACTTCCACAGGGGTGAGTGAGTTTGCTGCTGGGGAAGCAGGAAAGGGGGGCCCCTGCCCCAGAGCTTGCTGCTGCTGGCAGGGAAAGGGATGGGGGGAGTCCTCCTCTCTGGCCCCAGTCCCAGAGCAGCCTGCCTGCACCCGTCCCAAACTCATCCCCACCCCTGCCCCACCCCAGAGCCCACACCACAGCCAGAGCTTACCCCCCCACACCGCACCCCAAACCCCTACTCAGGCCCTGAGCCACTTCAGCACCCCAAACCCCTCATCTCCAGCCCCAGCCGGAGCCCTCCCCCACATCCCAACCCTCTGCCCTAGCCCTGAGCCCCTCCAACACCCCAACCACCTTATCCCCAGTTCCAGCCACAGCCCCCTCCATACCCCAACTCTCTGCCCCATGCTACATTACATTATCCAATATTCATTAAAAAAATTATAATAAGCAGTGCTCTGGGAAAAGGGGAGAGGGGGTGTAAGGTAAAACTTTTGCCTAGGGTGCCAAAATATCCTTGCACCCCCCCATTGCTCCCCCTCCCCCCTGCTCGCCCAATGTGTCCTAATATTTTGCTCTTGCAATCTGGTCACCGTACCCAAGCCCCAGGCCCTGCCACAGCGGGCTACCGGCGGCACCCTGGGCCCTGGCACCCTCCCCTGAGCCCAGCCCCTGCCCCAGGGGGCTGGCACCCCTACACCCACAACCCCCCAGCTCAGCCCCGGGGGGCTGCTGGCATCCCCGCCAGCCCAGCCCATGCCCCGCCCCTGCCCCCTAAGGGGGGTCGCGCTTAGAGGCCTGGTGTCCGAAAGGGGTCACTAATAGAAAAAGTTTGAGAACCACTGGGTTAGATAAATAAATGGTTCAATGAATCCAGGCAATATTCAAATAGTTCCCCAACCAGCAAAGCACTTAAGCATGTGGTTCATTTTAAGCACATCAGTAGTCCCATCAAAGTCAATGGGGCTACTCATGTGCTTGGAGTTAAATACCTACTTTATTGCTTTGCTGGATGAGGGCCGTAGTTACTGACTGCATTTGCGAGTAGAGTAGAGTAACTTTAACTCTGCCTTCCAGTTAAATCACAGTTACGAGTCTGATCTTGTATTCCCTGATGGCTCCTCTGTGGCTTAATTATTATTATATTGCTGCTATTGTTATTTATTATTGGTACAGCACCCATAGTATGCTAGGCATTCTACATACAGATATTAAATCTTGATGACTGTATTGGAGAGCTTACAGTGTAATCAGACAATATGCAGACAACGCACCGGGGCAGGGTGTGACGAAAAGGAACTCGATCAAGCAAAGGAATGAAGCATGTGTACCAGAGTTCCATAGTCTGTTTGGCAGGGAGGTTGTTTTAAATAAGAGGGGAGATGCGCTGGGAAGGGTGGGCAGGTCAGGGAAGGAGTTCCGGATGTATGGAGCAGCACGCAGTGCTTGAACTAGCGGGAAACCCCCCCAGCCAGTGGTGTACTTCCAGGCTGCACCCACAAACCAAGCTACCCCCATTGAGAGTCCAATCTGAGATGGCACTCATAACCCACTTTCTTTCTTGCATGTGCTGTACGCAGTGGCATTTGCTGATCATTGCTAGTGTGTGCTTTGATCAGCAATGGAGTAGTTAACAGCGTCGACATTTTAAATCAGCAACGTTAGGTTTCAGAGCGAATAGCCTATTGAGATGAATAAAGGCAGCTCACACCGCACAAAGCTATTGTTTCGGGATGTCTCCAGAAGCTGTAAGACATCACTGAATCTTTTGCATTTTGACTGTTTGTTCTCACATCTGTAAGGGCGAGACAGGTTTTTTCCCCAGAAAGCTTAGACACAAGATGGCAGCCTCCAAAAAGGACTGGTTGGCTGAGCTGCTGTGAGCCAGCCAAATCTGACCCCTACTCATATGGAAGAAGGTGCTGAGGTGGGCGAGGGAGAGGTTAATCGTATGGCTGGGGAGGTGCACATATGTCAGGTTGTAGGATGGAAGGAGACAGGAGCAAGAAAAGAAGGCGCCTGGAAAGTGATGACAAGGAGCTTAACTTTGATACAGAGGGTGGTGGGATAAGGTTGCCATATGTCTGGTTTTTTACTGGAATGTCCGGTCGAAAAGGGATCCTAGTGGTTCTGTTGCTGCCTGTCCCCTTGCCACTTCCTTGTTGCTAGTGAAATAGTAGTCTACTATTGATTGCCACTAAATCAACCAATGAGGCTATTTTTCTTATAGGGTCATTATTTTTTTCATGGAAAAAATGGCAAATTTCACAGGGCAACACTAAATTCCATATATATGTATGTTAAAGGCCAGCAATGAGTCAATCAATACTTTGTGAGGGGCTAGAAAGTCCAGGAGAGTCCTAAAGACAGAAACCAAGAATTCCCACTCACTTTGAGCTTTATGGAGATTTATTGGAATAACTCCAAGGATCACAGGGACACTTGTGTGTAGACCATCTTCAGAAACACAGAGCAGTTCAATAACATCAGCTTCAACAAATATTTCAGAGCTTTTACCTGAGGCATGTTTATATCCACTTGAGTTAATTCTGCTGCTTCCTTTCATTCAGCTCAGTTGAGCTGATTTATTTTACTTCTGAGTCTAGTATCTAAGTATTTTTTACAGAACGTTAAAAACTGTCCAACATTTTGAGTTTTTCTAGTGTTCAGAAGCAGTGATCACATTCACACTGAAGAGTAAGAGTGGGCTTGTGCTTACGGCGTTGCTCAGGTCTTCAGAGCCCTAGTCCTGGCTCTGCTACAGATTGTGTGTGTGTGTGCTTGGGAGGCTAGTCTTTGTGTTTCAATTCTGCATCTGTAAAATGGGGATAATAATACCTCCTTTGTCTGTCTTGTCTATTTAGACCACATGCTCTTTGTGGCAGATCCTAACTCTGTGGGGTCTTAATCAAGTTTAGAGGGTGGGACCTCTAAGCACTACTGTAATGTAAATATTAATTAAATGCAAAAAAAGAATTAGAACAGTGTTTTTCAAACTTTTAGGCTGCGTACCCCTTTCCAAATAATGTAATCTACTGCATACTACCAACTGAGATAGGGTCATAGTATACCTATGAAAACAGAAAAAGAAAGTCTGTGAGGGATAAGACAATGCATAAGCCCTCAGAATGTGTTGTCACAGATACAATTATTATTTGTTGTAGTAGTAAAGCAAACAATTTTATTATATATACTTTTGCCTTGGATAAAAATAGTCCCTGAAACAAATTTCTAGTTGTTGTAAACATTCAATTGGAGATTTTCAACCACCTATTATTGTAATTAATTAAAATGAATGAAATCTCCATGCTGGTCTCAATCACTCAGAACTGATATAACCCATGACAGCCTGTTTGTGACTAAGCATTTAAAAATGCCAGTCATGTATTTTTGTTGATGATAAAAAGATACAGAAAAGGAGGCAAAGAAAAGTTCAGTATCCACCCATTTATACAGCTGACCTGGGTAATACAAAAATACATTATTGGCATTTTTAAATTCTTGGTGACTAACATATAGTCCTTACTAATGTTAGTTAAAAATAGTAATAATAAAAGGCTTACCCAGCAGGGTGATGGATATCCCTGCTTTTTATCACACAAATCACTGGTAGCAGGGAAAATTGGAGAGAACGTCAATCGCAAGTCATTTTCGGCATTTAGTCTCTGACACTACTTGGTCTTGATCACCGTGAGGGAGAGAATTCAGCCTCAAAAAGGTACATTGTGGAGAAGAGCATCAGGAAGTTGGCAGCTCACAGGTCTGGGTAGTCTTCCACTCTTTGTGCCCAAATGTCTGCCAAAGGTTTGCTTGCCAATTCTGATTCAAAAGCCCACCATCAGAACAGAGATCTAAAAATTTCTCCTGCTCATGTACTGACAGATGAGGGATTGAGAGAGATTCAGGCACCTCAAATGGATTGTGTATCCAGGCATTTGCATTGTCCATTTGGGGGAAATATTTTCCAAGTTGTTGGCTAAGTTGTTGCTAGTGGCCCATAATGTCAGCTTTTACACTCTCATGGAACTGCATATTGCCATGTGTTGCAAGAAACTCTTGCAATGTTGGAAAGCAACCATCACATTTCTCTTTAAACAGCTGTCCCAACACAGTCATTTCTTAATCGTGGGTTTGATTTTGCCTTGTGTTTTGAAAATAGTGACGTTTAAAGCCTAAGGACCTAAACTCAGCTCATTGAGGCAAGAAAAAAATGTCTGCCAAGTAGGCTAATTGCTGAAGCATCTTCCAAGCAAGAAGACAGTGCAGAGGAGTGGTGATCGGTAAAAAGCATGTGACGCTCACTGCGCAGCTCAAAGTGTTGTGTTACTTTGCCACGCAACAGCCAGCGAACCTCAGTGTGCATTAGTAGGAGCATCAAATGGTCACTTCCCATTTCGTCACATAGAGTAGCAAAAATTCTTGATTTTAGAGGCTGAACCTTAATGAAGTTGACCATTTTGACTGTTAATTTAGTTGGGACATTCTGACTACATTTCCCAGATGTGAAGAAGAGCTATGCATACGTTTGAAAGCGTGTCTCTCTCGCCAACAGAAGTTGGTCCAATACAAAGATATTACCTTATCCACCTTGAAACACATTGGCAGGGCAGCACAGAGGAAGCTTGCATCATCCCTGTTTATGCTGAACCTGTTCTGTGGATGAACAAAAGGATAATTTTCCAAGATTACTGTTTTGGCATCATTCATGAGCTCTTCATTCTCTACAGAAAGCTGTTATTAAGAGATGTCATAAATATTTCATTAAAGCAAAATCCACAGAAGAATATGATCCATACGGCTGGATTTGTCAAATTTATTTAGATCACAATAATTTCCATGGCAATATACTATGATGTCCTTGATACAGGATAGGGGCTTTGATCAATCAAAAAGGAGACCTAGACTATGTGGGAGGAATCTCTTATTCATAACTACGTGGTTTGTTCTGTCATGGTAACCCTTCTTTTAAAGTCCAGCATTGCTCCTATTGAAACCAGTGACAAATAGCCCATCTACAGGCAGTCTCTTCCTGGGCCACCTTCTAGAAAATTTTCTGGACAAATGCACCACAAAACCAATGATATAACTCAGCTATATCAATATTTTCATCCTCTGGACAGACAACTTAAACTCCCTCGTAGATTTCCTTCACAACTTGAACAACTATTACTCCTCCATTGAACTCTTCTGGAACACCCCCACACCAGTATCAACTTCCTGGATACCACAAGCAGCTTCAACAATGGAACCCTACAGACAACCACATACAAGAAACTCATGGATCACCACACCTATCTTCATATCGTGTTTCCCCGAAAATAAGACAGTGTCTTATATTAATTTTTGCTTCCAAAATTACATTACATTATATTACAGCGAGAGGCAAAACTGGAAGTACGTCTTATTTTCGGGGGATGTCTTACTTTCGGGGAAACAGGATAGATCCTGAAACCAACCCAGACACACCAAGAAATCATACACTCAGATATCAACAGAATATGATCTGAGGAGAAAATCTGCTTTATACACCTTAACACACTCAAAACCACCTCCACCAAACAAGGACACTCCACTGGAGAAATAGATCACATAGTTGCCTGCCCATTTGTCAGCATCATGAAATAGGCCACTTGAATGCCTGTGAGAACCTGCTTCAATATAAAAATAACCCCTCCCTTGACCATGCCCCCCTAGTACCCACACTAGCATCCATACTTGGTATCATCAAAGAACTACAACCCCCTACTCGATGGGGATCCCATCCTGAAACAAATTTTTCCTGAACCCCCTCTTCTGGTCTTCAGAACAACCCATTATCCTCTCCACGCTCCTCACACCCCTGAGCCACACAGTTAAACCAACCTAACCCTGGTGTAGACAGCGTTATCTCGATGGGATGGCTTCTCCCGCAACACAGCTGTCGCCTCTCATGGAGGTGGATTAACTACGTTGATGAGAGACACTCTCCCGTCAGCATAGTAGCGTCTTCACTGAAGTGCTACGGCGGCACAGTTACACCAGTGCAGCATTGCCCGTCTGTAAAAGGGGATAAAAATGCCTCCCTCCCGGGCACAGTGAGGATTAATAGAAGATGGTAAAGTGTTTTGTAGTTTAAAGATACTAAGTGTTATTAATCAACCATATTTCTGTAGGAGGCTCCTTTGGTGCCCTCAGCCATAGTCTTTAAAAGCGTCTTTGGGTTAGGAGGTAACAGAAATGAATTCTCACTGACTCCTGCCTTGTATGTTTGCTCTGTGGCTAACACCGGTGAACCCTTTGAAGACTGTGGAGATAAGTATTCTCCTGAACATTGTCCCATTTAGCATTCGTTTGGGTGGCTGCCTGGAAAAGGGCAGGATTTTTCTAATATTTAAGGCCTGGTTTTAGGAATGAATGTTAGAGATGATCTTCTTTTCCCAAAGGGCTAAGGCGGCCACTTAGATCACTTCCACTTAGATCACTTCCACTGCTTGTATCCGACGAAGTGGGTATTAGCCCACGAAAGCTTATGCTTCAAAACTTTATAGTTAGTCTTTAAGGTGCCACAGGACTCTTTGTTACCTCTGCTATTCCAGACTAACACGGCTACCTCTCTGACACTTAGATCACGTCTCAGCTCAGACTAAGGCAGCAGTTTTTTGTTTCTAACCCTTTTAAAATGACCAAAGCTTGGCTGTCAGCTTAGTGTATGAATAATTCAATTTCTGTGCAAGGCTCTTGGATGCAGCAAAGAAAAAGAGGATGTGTTGTTCTGTTACAAGGTGTATGTCACTGAGTATTGCATTTGGCATTTGAAGTAAATAAGCTGCTAAAGGCCTTATCCCCGATTGTGGCTTTATGCAAGAGTAGATCTTGCTAACGCTTTGTTGTAAAGCTGTTACATTTAACAGGCAAGTGGGCAGTAAAGCAAGACAGGCTTATTCCTAATACATGGCTGTAGACTCAGATAAGGGGAATCTAGCTGTCCTAGCACATAGACAGTATCTAGGCACTACAGCTGAAAGGAAGATGAGTTTGCAAATAGTCTCTCCAGCTCTTTTTTTAGTCTTTTGTTAACTTAAGTCCAGACCAAAAACATCTAGGCTGATGAAGAAGACACGTGATGCTGGGAAGGCTTTAATAGGCAGAATCTTTCTATTACAGACTGGGGCCCTGCTCCTGCTCCCGTTGATGGGGCTTTTGCCACTGTTTGCAGTTGGGGCATATCATTTTCTATTCGTGAAATGATGGACTGTCTATGATTTTGTGCTGTACAGAAGGAAGGAGATGGCAAAGGTTTATAAAACTCCGGTTTATGCCAAAGGACTGAACCATCACACAGTCAGTCCAGGACTGGGGAGCATGCAGGTGGCTTAAAGTCACCTTTGAGCAGCACCCTCATTCTCTTGAGTTGTTCTGTACTTTTCACAGTCATAGCTGAGGATTTAAGCCAATGGTTTTTAAACAGCTATGGTCAATTAGAGTATTTCTTGCACTGTTACTTCATGATTTCCAGTAATATCCTCCCACTAGAAAGCAAAAGCAGCATTACTATAATGAGATCATAAGCAACTGATTTGGCTAAATCGCTTTCATGTAAATTTCATCCTTTCTTTCCAAACCCTTCACTGCAGCACTGAAAGTCTGTGCTACAGAGAATTGCCCTTAAGCAAAGATCAGAAAATAATACAGGTTTTTGCATTTCCCATCACTACACCAACCAGTGGTAACACTTTAAGGGCCTGATCTGAAACCCATATGTGTCCCAAACTGTAATTGAGTTTTGGGGTGTATAAAGAATGTAAGTTTAACCTCTGAACTAAGATTCACACATATGTATTAAGTCCATTAACGGCTATGAGCCAGGATGGGTAGGGAATGGTGTTTGTCAGAGGAGGGTGATGGATGGGAGGAGAGAGATCACTTGATCATTACCTGTTAGGTTCACCCACTCTGGGGCACCTGGCATTGGCCACTGTTGGTAGCCAGGATACTGGGCTGGATGGACCTTTGGTCTGACCCAGTACAGCTGTTCTTATGTTCTAATTTAGTTTTAATATATGTAAATAGATTTAACATAACTTAAAACAGCACAATCTTTGCAGCATGATCTTTGCATGTTTGTATTATAACAGTTATGCAGTGCCTGATTACTGATGTGCCATTGAAATAGGCATTTGCTGCATCAACTATATCCTAGAAAATAGGTTTGTTTCTTTAAACTATACTTTATTTATTTCCCTTTTATGCCATGAGTCTATCATAAATCTGTAGGCTCATTTACAAAACAAATTTTAAATCACATCATTGAATATAATCTATACCAACACGATGCAGAGCTGCTAAAAAACACTCCACCCTGTATTCCCTGCCAAACAAAACCTCCCCACATAACCCTCCCCTCTAGGATTGTAAATTGCCAGTAGACAAGGAAAGCCATAACCTATGCCCTAAATATCTTAGAGACTACCTTGGACATAACATGACAGACATACAATTCACAGCACCTGATTTTCAGAAGTGCTCAGCTCAGCCCCTAGGAAGATCTGGTCCCAAGTCTCCTACAATCAGATGATTCAGTCTGAAAGAGGTGGACATTTCCCCCCACAAACTTCTGGCTGAATTATTCTTGAAAGGCTCCTCCACAAATAAGCGTGTTCTGAGAAAGGGACTGAACGAAGCAAAGTTGTTTGTGGGATGCACAAGGAGATGAGAGTAGCAAGCACAGTGCACACTCCTCCCAGCAGCACCTGATAAGTCAATGTACTGAGAGCTACGCTTAGCGGAAAGTGAGCGGTGGGGGCATCGGTAGGAGAAAGATGTCAGTTTAAATAGCTAGTTTGTTAACGATGTCGCGGCTGGTCATTTTAGCAGAAGCAGACCGCGAATATTTTTATCCCATAGCCCCAAAACTGCTTCCCATGCCTCCCTAGATGCCAAAAGCCTGCCCAGCAGGTATTCGCATTTCAGCATTTCTGCTTCCTTTCTGTAAATCAGATATGTGTGGGTGGGGACACGTGAGCCGATGTCAGAGAAAGCTTGGTGGAGGTTTGGTTCCAAAAAAGGACGTGTGTTGCATCTGCCCTCGTCAGCAATCTCTCGTTTTGTGCGGATCAGTCACACTGTAGTTCACTTTGTCAACTAAAGACAGAGACTCTCTCGACCTCCCAATCCCACACGGCTTGGTTCTCAAAATATGTCCAGCTCTGGGTCCCCAGGAACAGCTATGTGCCCCAATGGTGGCCCATGGACCACGGCATTCAAAACAAACTGCAGAAATTGTCAAAACCATTTCTTAAGAGACAAGGTGGGTGAGGTCATATCTTCTCTTGGACCAGCTTCTGTTGGTGAGAGAGACAAGCTTTTGAGCTTACACAGAGCAACTCTCCAGGTTTTCACTGCCTTCTTCCCTCCCCACCTCCCAAAACCTTCCAAAGGAAATGGAGCCAGGATTATGAGTAAGAGAAATTACATGGTGATAAACTAGGACCTGTTTTGCCTGTAGCAAGGCAAATAGACCAGCTCTCTAGTCTCCACCATAACAAAGAGAACCGTCTATGCCTGGCACCCCACTCATGGCGCTCCATTCTCAGCATGGCCAGTTCCAGACACCAGCGCTCCAAGCACATGCCTGGGGCGGGAAGCCGCAGAGGGCGGCCTGACGTTTGCGGTCAGGGCAGCAGTTAGGCTGTCTTCCGTGGAATTTTGGCGGGAGGTTCGCGGCTGCCGCTGATTCGACGGCATTTCAGTGTTGGGGACAATGAGGCCGCTGGACCCATGGACCTCCCGCTGAAACGCTGCTGAATCTGCAGCAGCCGCGGACCTCCTGCAGGCGTGCCGCGGAACGTCCACGCTTGGGACGGCAAAAGCCTTAGAGCCTCCCCTGATTCTCAGCGCTCTGAAAATGGGCTTGGGAGAACGGAATAGTCACAGGTTAGCTAAGGCCACTTCCTCAGCCATCTGTTGGACTGTTCATGACTAGCTGGCTTCTAGTCGCTTCTTCAAGAGCACCTAAGTCAAAAAAAAAAAAAAAAGTGGTGGAGTCAGCTGAGAGAGGCATGTCCTCCTTTAAGGGGGATCAAGGCTGCTTAAATTAGACCCACTCAAGGACAGCTCTCCCTCCCTCTAGGGATATGTCTACACAGCAAAAAAAAAACCCACTCAGCTGGCCCATGCCGGCTGTCTCAGGCTTGCAAGGCTCAGGCGGTGGGTCTGTTTCATTGTGTAGACTTCTACACAACAATGAAACAGGCCTGATCCTGAGCTGTGGGTTTTTCTTTGCTGTAGACATACCCTAGGTTCTAGGTAGTTATGTGGTAAGCAGTCACCCAACTCTCCTTATTTTGCAATTTAATCAAAAGGAACAATGAGATGTTGATATCACCCGCCCTTCCATTACATGGGCTCATCTGGCAGGGAGGGGGTCACTGTTTGGATGGCTAGGGCCTGCACCGGCAGAGGGGATCTGTATTTTATGGGGACACCCTAAGAAATCACCTTGGCTTGAACTTGACTTAAAGATCTTTTTAAAGAAGCATTTTCTGCAGGAGGGCGTGGTTCCCTGGCGTTTGCTATCAGATTTCTATAGTGCCAGGGCTATGCATCACAGGCAGGTGTGAAGGCAAGATCCCTGCTGCCCCAAAGAGCTCAGGGTCTAAGCCGGCGAAATACAGGTGGGTATGAGGAGAGGCACCGCAGAAAAGCAAGGAGGCAGAGCGGTTGTTTTATTTATTTATTTTCAGTTATGTGATTTCTGTTTGAATACGAAGCGCTCAGTGGGGCCCCGTCACACATTCCTGCTCTCGGGGTGGCCTGGCGGTGCCCTGCTCTGGGAGCAGCTGGGAGGGATTGTGTTTCAGGGAGTCCCAGTCTCTGCCAGAATTCCCAGCATTCAATGGGAGTGTGCGGGTCTGGGCTGGTGCCATGCCCTCCCCTCTCTGTGCCCAGTTGATTCTGCAGGTTGTGTGGAGGGGTGGGTCTGTAGGACTGACATACTGTAACGGGGCCTATTCATGGCTGGCTAGTGACCACTTCGCAATGACTTTTTTGGGACAAAGTCTGTAAGCACCCCCTGCCTTTGTGAATACCAGCCTGGAGCCTTTAGTTGTTGTCTTCTGCTGATTCGCCTCTTCCCTTACCTGAGTCTTTACCTTAAAATGGTGGTAAAATTTTTACTTTAAAATGGTGGTAAATTTTTTTTTTTTTTTTAAATATCACAGCATCATCTGGAACACAGTGTGACTCACGTGATTTGTATTTGTTTTAACCTTTTCCCTGACTCATTCCTTTACCCAGCTCATAAAAACATAAGTACAGCAATGCTGAGTCAGACCAATGGTTCATCTAGTCCAGTATCCTGTCTTCTGACAGTGGCCAATGCCAGGTGCTTCAGAGGGAATGAACAGAACAGGGCAATCTCGAGTGATCCATCCTCTGTCACCCATTCCCAGCTTCTGGCAAAGAGAGGCTAGGGACATTTCAGAATTTGTTTTTGCATCCTTGCCTGTCCTGGCTAATAGACATTGATGAGTCTATCCTTCATGAACTTATCTAGTTCTTTTTTGAACCATGTTATAGTCTTGGCCTTCAGAACATCCTCTGGCAAGGAGTTCCACAGGTTGACTGTACATTGTGTGAAGAAATACTTCCTTTTGTTTGCTTTAAATCTGCTCTTTATTAATTTATTTGGTGACCCTTAATTCTTGTTTATGAGGAGTATATAACACTTCCTTATTTACTTTTTCCACACCAGTCATGCTTTTATAGATCTCCCTTAGTCGTCTCTTTTCCAAGCTGAAAAATTCTATTCTTATTTATTGCTCCTCATATGGAAGCTCTTTCATACCTCCAATTATTTTGTTGCTCTTTTTTGTATCTTTTCCAATTCCAATATACCTTTTTTGAGATGGAGCAGCCAGATCTGCAAGCAGTATTCAAGATGTGAGCATTCCATGGATTTATATGAGGCAATATGATATGATCTGTCTTATTATCTATCCCTTTCCTAATTATTCCCAAAATTCTGTTAGATTTTTTGACTGCCACTGCACATTGAGTGGATGTTTTCAGAGAACTATCACAATGACACCAAGATCTCTTTCTTGAGTGGTAACAACTAATTTAGACCCCATCATTTTATAAGTATAGTTGGGATTATGTTTCCAATATATATTACTTTGCATTCATCAACATTGAATTTCATCTGCCATTTTATTGCCCAGTCACCCAGTTCTGTGAGATCCTTTTGTAATTCTTCACAAACTGCTTTGGATTTAATTATCTTGCAGAGTTTTATATCATATGCAAATTTTAACACCTTACTGTTTACCCTTTTTCAGATAATTTATGAATATGTTGAACAGTATTGGTCCTAATACGGATCCTCGAGGACACCGCTATTTACCTCTCTCCATTCTGAAAACTGACCATTTATTCCTACTCTTTGTTTCCTATCTTTTAACCAGTTACTGATCCATGAGTGGACCTTCCCTCTTATCCCATGCGAGCTTACTTTGCTTAAGAACCTTTGGTAAGGGACCTAGTCAAAGGCTTTCTGAAAATCTATCCACTGGATCCACCTTGTCCACATGCTTGTTGACCCCCCTGAAAGAATTCTAGTAGATTAGTGAGGCATGATTTCCCTTTACAAAAACCATGTTGACTCTTCCCCAACAAATCACGTACATCTATGTGTCTGACAATTCTGTACTTTTTTGCCCAATACTGAAGTTAGGCTTACCAGCCTGTAATTGCCAGGATCACCTCTGGAACCTTTTTCAAAAAAAGGCATCACATTAGCTATCCTCCAGTCATCTGCTACGAAAGCTGGTTGAAATGATAAGTTATATACCATAGTTAGTAGCTCCACGTTCCACACCTGTTAGATTTATACGGTAAGCCCTTTTGGGGCAGAGGCTGCCTTTTAAAAAATCTGTGCAAAGCCCTGTGCAAATTAATGTCACTCTGAAAACATCGCTTCATACTAATAATAATGATCACAAGCCCATTGGCACCCTTGCTGGCAGTCTCAGCAAGGAATCCTGGCACCGAAACAGTTCAGCTGCTACTAAGTACTATAAGAAACATATGCTGCCCAACAAATATGTTGAGAAGGCCAAAATATTTCAGCAATTCAGAAGTGTATCCAGGCCCTTGTTGAAGCAGAAGTTCTTAGTCTTGGCTGCATTGTGATAATGATATGGAAACATTAGCTATTCATGAAAAAAAGCTTGCTGTCTTTGTCTTGTTTGTTCCATGGTGCTCTAAAGCAGTAGTCTTCAAAGTGGGGTGCGCAAGACCCCCCACGGAGGGCTGCAATAGCCCGGCGCCGCCGCGGGATCGACCCTGGGACACCGCTGAAGTCAGAAGCGTTCTATTTGTGTCCCGCCGAAATGCCGCAGAAAGCAGAAGTGTTCTATTTGGTGGCATTTCGGCGGACATACCCCCGGCCGCGAGAGGACGCGGGAAAGCGGAAAGGGGCCGCGGAGGGAAAACGTTGAGAAACGCTGCTCTAAAGGATGTGCCCCGCCATCCAAATATCTACAGGCTTTGATGACATGGTAACCAAAACAGCAACGCTCGACAGGTTTGTGGTGCCGGCAGCACCGTGCTGTGTGTTTATAACATTGCGGCCGGATCCTGCAAATTCATGTGTGTGAAATTACTCGCTCTAATAGACTCATGGATGTTACAGGGTGTCTGGTCCAACGCCCCTTGAAGTCCGTGGGTTTCTCCATTGACTTCAGTGGATACTGGATTGGGTATGTGAGTAACTCTGTGCCCATGTGCTTGTAGGACCAGGACCTTAGACAGGGAGCTAGTAATGTCTAGCGCAGGGGTGGCCAATCTGTGGCTCCCAAGCTATATGCAGCTCTTCAGAGGTTAATATGCGGCTCCTTGCATAGGCGCTTGCTCCACGACTGGAGCTACAGATGCTAACTCTCCAGTGTGTTGTGGGGTGCTCACTGCTTAACCCCTTGCTCTGCCCCAGGTCCTGCCACCACTCACCCCTTCCTCCAAGCCTCCTGCCCCTTCCCCCAAGCATGCCATGCCCTTGCTCCTCCCCCTTCCCATCACAGCCTCCTGCGCACTGCAAAACAACTGATTGCGGTGGATGGGAGACGTGAGGAGGAGTTGCTGATTGGTGGGACTGCTGGTGGGCGGGAGGCACTAGGTAGCGGATGGGGGGCTGCTGACGGAGGGTAGGCAGGAGCAGTGCTGTTAAGGCACTTGAAGGCAAAGATGAGACTCTCAGACTTGACAGGCCAGATGGGAGCCAGTGGAGGGATTGAATGGGTGAGTGACATGGTTTGAGAGATGGGCGAGAGATGATTTTAGTTGTTCCATTTTGGGTGGGCTAGCGCAGTGGTTCTCAAGCTTTTCTTTTACCCAGGGGCCCGTAAACTTAAATAGACAAGCCTGCAGAACCCGACCCAAAGGCAACACATGGTGGGGGGCATGTATCGCCTCCAGATTTCTATCGTCCACCATTTGGCCCTGCTCCCCGAAGTGCTGATGTAGCAGGGCAGAGCAGTGGTGTCTCCCAGGCTAGCTGCTGTCTGCTCGTGGAGCTCAGGGGTTGTGAGGCAATCCCTTCTGCTAGCAGCAGGAGATCTCTTTTCTGCAGCAACGCTGCAATTTTTTGTTGTGCTCCACCCCCATCCTCTCCCAACCCGGACAGGCTGAGGTGAGTTTCGGGATGGAAGTGGCGCTCTCTCCCTGAGCCCTGCTGTCCAGGGCTGAAACTGGAGCCTGAGCCCCGCCGCCCATTTTATAGATAGAGAGACTGAGGCACAGAGAGGTTAAGTGAGTTGCTCCAGGTCACATAGCAAGTTAGCAGGACTGGGGCTAAGTCTCCTACCCCAGGGCTTAGTCTATTAAACCACAACTGCCTGGATGACACACGCACACTCTGTACTGTCAGGAAAATCTCAAATTTGTTACATAACCCCACAGGGAAGGCACACCAGCCTATTAATTCTGCTGTATACTTTAGGTAAACAAAATAGTATGGGCTTCTCTTCCTCCACAGGAAACTTTCCAAGTATTTGCCATATATAACTGTGTTCCAGAGATTCTGTAAACTCACTTGCCTCTAAGACCAAGTTAGTTCCAGTTATTGGCATAAACTGAGGAAGCAAATATAAATCATCAGATGTTGGAATCTCTGCCGAAACAAGAGCCTGTGTTAGCAGCCAGCTCAGGGAGGGAGGGAAATGGATTGGGACAGAAATGAGGGACTTTTATAAATGGGGGAGAAGGGGAGAATCATTCATGTGCATGGTTGTTTTTATGAGCTGTGCAGAGAAGCTCTGCCTCTTTGAGCATTACCTTCACTGGCGCAGATCTCACTACCACTGATGTCAGTGGAAAGTTTGCTGTTTAGCTTCAATGAGAATAAGATCAGGATCATTATCTGTGTGTCTCCCCTGCCTTAAACAGCACTATTGTTTGTTAAGATATTTCAGTGGAGAACAATGGATGTGTTTTCCCAGAATCTTGTCTCTGGGCATATTATCTAATCCCTGCATACAGCACATCTCTGATGAACGAAATAGCGTTAGTGCTCCCAGTTTCCAGCTGCTCTTTCTGTAGCCAGCATGAAACAGTCTGCAAAACACTGAGCTCCTCACTCAATGGCTGCTTTTCTGAAGTCTGCATCATGCTTTGGGTTTTGTTAAATTACGCTACAGTAGGCATGATGAATACCCAGCAAATTGTGCCAGCGCAGTGCTTTGCAAATCAAGATAGTGTGCAGTCTCACTCTGCTCTTTTACAAATGCTTTCCTGAGGACAGCGTTGGGAGGGACAATTGCGAGTTGCATGGAGGAGAGTAAATTTTTAATATCCATGAATTGGACATACATGTAATTGAGTCCGTTGGCAGGGGAATAGAACTGGCAAAATGGAAAGTATAGTATCAGGTTAATATGGCTCTAAGTTTAGGTTTTGAAACAATGAGCCTAAGAACAATAGAAATGTTTACATGAAATTAAGAAAAAGTCTGGTGGAAACATTTTTTTTTTAAAAAAAAGCCAATAAACATTCCCCTGGTCAATTTTCAATCCAGACATTGCAGTATCCTGCAATTGCAGTGGAAATTGACTAAAACCTGTCTAGAAGTAAGTGAAAATGATTCACCTGTTTTCAGGGTCTATACTTAAAGAAACGATCAAAGTGAATGAGCAGCACAAATAGCGAAGTGGAAAGGAGGTTTTTAAACATTCCCTCACTTTTGAAACTCTAAGGTGCTATTACTAGCTTAAGGATTCTTTTTCACCGCTCTGTGATTCTGAACCTGGCAATATCTCTTTCAGACACAGAAAACTTGAGGGGCTTTAGAGTTGGAGTCTATGGGGCCATACAGGATTCCTCCTTCTCTGATCTGAGTGCAGGATTGGGCCCTAATATGGTCAAACCAAAACCAGGTGTAATTGGAGTGCCATTTTGTCCCTCTTCCCCTCTTAAGGTGTTGTGGGGGTTGGGGATTTCAGATAAATGGTTCCCATTTTGTCCCATCTCTAAAAACAACTAATAAACTTTCTTTGTTGTGTCATGGTAGATTATTTGAAAATTACATTCACCTTTTCCTTGAGGTTTGTTTTTTTGCTTTGTTTTCATGCTGATGTGTCACTCGTTTTGATACTTTTCATCGGGAGGTGCCTGTTAAATGTAATGGAGCCTCAAAGGGACAGTCACGAAAGAGGGAAAATAATGTTGGCCCTAATCCTGCTCCCAGTGTAAATCAGTGGTAAAATTGTCACTTAGATCAATGAGGCAGGATCAGCCCTACACTGTAAAGGATGGAGGAACTCAGTGCATGGTGTATTGTAGCCCTAGATCAGAACCTACTAACACTTTCTAAAGGTGCAAGAAACACTGTTAAAAAAAGGAAAAGAATATTTCCCTGTGACAGGAAATCAAGCTTCTCCATTTTTTTTCTTTCAGGATTATATTTGGCACTCTTTACCCTGCGTATTATTCTTACAAAGCTGTAAAATCAAAGGATATTAAAGAATATGTAAGTAATGTTGCCTTTTCTCCTGTGCTATGTTTTATGGTCTCCGATCATTACATTTTAAAGTTGCTATCTGCATTCCAGATGAGTCTGTAAACCAGGGCTAGGGGAAGTGCAACGTGTAGACTGGTGGATACGGCCCTAGATTGAAAATTAGGAGAGCTGGATTCTATTCCTAGCTCTGCTTGTGACCTTTGACAAATTGCTTATGCCTCCATGTGGTGGCATAACTGTGCTTGTATGGCTGATCTCAAAAGGTGCTTGATGCCATACCTGAGATACAGTTTTGCTTTGCTTATTTACTGTAGGAGAGCAGAACAAAATAAAGCCTCTTCAGAAGGCCCTGGGCCCTTTGGCTGCTCCCTCAAACCAGGATTTGCAATGGAATTAGCAAACCAAAAGTACACCTGATTGTGAATATCTTTCAGGAAGCAGAGACCCTTTCTCTCCAAAGCAGCAGCCAGCCTCTGTGTGGAATGGCCTCTTTCTATAAACTTATGTCTGGCAAATGGGTGGAGCTGTCCTGACTTTTTCCTAGGAGAACGCCTCTGGGTCCTAGTGTCCCATGACTCAGGCCAACACTGCCAACTTGTGTTAGGGGAAGTGGGATGTGGGAGAAGCATGACCCGCAAGGGCCCCTTCTGTGTCCCAAAGGGTCTATACTGCCTGTCACTATCTTGTTTTCTAAACTGTACTGAACACTGCAGAGCCTTCAGGTATTTACTCTTCAAATATCTGAGCGTCTCAATGACGATACGCCCATGTCCATGTCTTTGACGATTATTTTAACATGTCCTTAGCACAGTATCAAGCTGTGACTTGGAGAGGCTCTTGAGATTCTTGCACTTGAGCCTTTCCCTCCGTGAGATTAGTTCTTTATATCTGAAAGCATTCACTTGTCGTGAGCATTGTAAGCAAACCAGATGAGGGCTGCCTGACCTGCCAGGTATGTGAGGCAAACTGTACTTGCAGAGCTGACTCTGCTGCACCATTCCAGCTCTATAAATCTCCTTTGACGTGCTGGCAGTTCAAATAACATCACCCAGCAGGGGCTAGCAATGATAGTCTCCATTTCTAGAACACGTGTCATCTAAAGGCCTGGTCTGCACTTGGAAGTTGTTTTGTTATAACTATGTCAGTTACGGGTGTGCTTTTTCTTTAACCAATATAGTTATATCAATTCAAGCCCTTGGGTTAGGGTTGCCAGGTGTCCGGTTATCGACTGGAACACCCGGTCAAAAAGGGACCCTGGCACTAGCTCCGGTGGACACTAGCTCTGGCCAGCACCGCTGATCAGGCCATTAAAAGTCCGGTTAGCAATGCAGCAGGGCTAAGGCAAGCTCCCTGCCCAACTCCCCATAGGTCCTGGGAAGTGACTGGCATTTTCCTCCGGCTCCTAGGCGGAGGGGCAGCCATGGGGGCTCCACACGCTGCCCCTGCCCCGAGCACCGGCTCCGCAGTTCCCATTGGCTGGGAACCAGAGCCAATGGGAGCTGTGGTAGCAGCACCTGTGGGTGGGGGCAGTGTGTGGGGTCCCCTGGCTGCTCCTTTGCCTAGGAGCCAGGGGTGATGTTGCCACTTACTGGGAGCTGCTTGAGGTCAGCACCACCTGGAGCCCACACCCTGAGCCTCCTCCCAAGCCCCTTCCCCAGTTCAGAACTCCCTCCTGGATCCCGCACCCCCTACCACACCCTTGCCCTCACGCAAAGCCCCCTCCCATACTCTGAACCCCCCAGCCCAGAGCCCTGTCCTGCACCCCAGATCCCTCATCCCTGGCTCCACCCCAGAGCCCACACCCCAAGCTAGAGCCCTCACACCCCAGCCCCCATCCCCAGCCCGGATCCCCCTCTCACACACCAAACCCCTTGGCCGTACCCATGAGGCCACTCCTGCACCCCAGCTTCACCCTACAGCCCGCACCCCCACCCCAGAACCCATATCCCCTCCCACACCCCAACCCTCTGCCTCAGGCTGGAGCCCCCTCCCACACTCTGAACCCTTCAGCTACAGCCTGATCCCCCCACCCCCCTGCTCCGGCCCCCGCTTCCCAAACTGATGTAGTACTGCAGTATGGATAAAGAGAGGAAAGAAATACTATTGTGTCCATCTCTGCTGCAGGCGGTATGTTATCTGGAAGGCTTCTCAGCCCAGTTAAAACGAGTGTTACCCCTGAATCCATTTCAGGCCCCTGCCTCAAGATACAATTTTCTGTTCAAACACCAAAAATGCATGAATAACTCAAAGCAAAGCAATTCCCTGACAGACACAGGCGGAGGCCCTTGTCTCTCTCCGCCAGCAGAAAGGAGAAATGCCCTTCCCTTAGATCCTTGCAGGGTCATGGAACACTTTTTCCTGTGTGGTTTTTTTTTGCCCGGTCACAGGCTATTTAGACAAGGTAAGTATATTTTGCCGAACTGCAAAGACATCCCTGCGCTTGTGTCAAGTACCCTGGGATCTCTAATGATCGCCGATGGTTAGGATCTCAGCTAGGTACGTGTAACCCCCACCCAGTCAGTATGGCACTCTGTCCCCCTCTTGTCGTGGCTGGTCTGTGTATAGAGGTTGATGAGCCTGCTATAGTCTTGACCTCTGGAGCTAAAGGCCTCTACTGCCTAAGCTAAAAGACCCACCTCTTTTAGCCTCAGCTGCTGCAGGCTTACCAACCTCTTTCTGTGGCCCCGATTACTAAAGGGGTACAGAGCACCACACTGAGTGGGGGTGGGTTACATAGATCATCTGAGAGAGGACACTTCCAATAGCACAGCTCTTCCTGTCAGCAAATTTGGGTATGCTGGAACTTACTCAGCGGGAAGAGTGCTAGCTACTGAATTGTAAGCACCATTTCCTTCCTGCAGTACTCAGAGGTCACTTGGTGATCTCCTATCCATATACCCTGATTATAGGGCATGACCTGATGGGATTACAGCACAAGGTAACACGATAGCAGGGTTACACTTGCATGTGCCAATGAAGAGGGAAGTTATGTGGCATCATCTGTATGCTCTAGTGTTATCAAACTGTCCAAATCACTATCCCAGTCAGACAGCAAGTCTACAGCAGAAACTCCTTGTGGAATATGAGGAGCGAGTCTGACTACTTTGTCTTTTGGTCAGATTGATCCTAAGGGGCAAATTTCTTCTTCTTATGGGCTTGTGCATGACTCTGATTTGTGTTGGGGAATACCCCTCTGCCACAACTTGCTGGGTGACCCCTCGCAAAGCCCTTAAGTTTTCTGTACCTGCACAGCAGGTTTCTGAGGTTTTCTTGTTAATAAGTGTCACCAGGCAGTTGTAGATGGGATGAGCTTTGAGATCCTCAGGTGAAAGGTGCCGTACCCTAGAAGACTAAAATACCATCACTGTACATTTGTGCCTTCCTAGAACAACATGGTGATAAAATGTCTGATTTCTCTTCACAGGTCAAATGGATGATGTACTGGATCATATTTGCACTCTTCACGACAGCGGAGACTTTCACAGATCTCTTTCTTTGCTGGTGAGCAGCAGACCGAGGTGGGGCATTTGTAATGAGATGGGGAGGAAAACAGACGTGTTTATAAGGGAACAGCACTCCAGAGAGAGGATTGTAAGGCTGTGTCATTTCCTGTGCGAGGGGTTAAATGTCAGCTGCATGGCGTGTTTTGCTTGGAGGACCAGCACTTCCTCTCTCAGCGCTGCCAGATTTAGCGGTTGGGAAATACTCACGTCAGGGGAACGGCACAGGTGCCTGTGAGAAAGGGGTTGGAACTGCACCTCAGGCCTGTAAAAGGGCTGGGAACACTGCAAAGGAAGCCTCCATGGCCCCTTTGTGTAGACAGCACTACCCCTTGTCACTTAATTGGCTGTAAGGGTCCCTATTAAATAATGTTGCTGCTACCTCGCTGCCATGAAGACTTTGCATAGAGCTCAGCCAGAGTCTGGGTGTGAGTGAATGTGTGGGAAAGTATATGGTAGATCTCTAGGACTCTCAGGTAGACAGAAACCAGCCTAGGCTATGAATCTTCCAATTGCTAACTGCCTTGGGCTTCCATTGTCATCAGAAATGCAGTAAACAAGAATCTATGTCATCTTTGTTTTCCCATAGGTTTCCATTCTATTATGAACTGAAAATAGCTTTTGTAGCTTGGTTGCTGTCTCCGTACACAAAAGGCTCCAGCCTCCTGTATAGGAAATTTGTACACCCAACACTGTCTTCAAAAGAAAAGGTAATTGCAGGTGTTCATGCCCTAACTGAGTGGATCGCTCACAGCAGTGGAATTAGCGTGTTTACTGTACGTCAGCTGTATCAACGACTTTCATCTCAAGAAGAGGAGTCACTGTCTTTTCTTTTATTTATTTTTTGTTCTTTGATCTTCTCTTTGGTGTTTTTATTTATTTTTTTTTGGTCTCAGCAGCTGCTGAGCTCATTCAGAATAACTTAACTACGTCTGGGCACCGGGAAACCTAGAAGGGTGGGATACATGTATTTTGTTTTCCCTGAAAATAGCACCCTGAAAACAGTCCTTCCTTGGATTACAAACTTCACAGTGTTGGAGATGCTGGCTGGGGTGACAAGGTGGGTGAGGTAATATCGTTTATTGGACCAACTTCTGTTGGTGAGCGAGACAGGTTTTTGAGCCACATACAGCTCTTCTACAGGTCTGGGAAAGGCACTCCGAGCATCATAGCTAAATGGAAGGTGGAACTGATTGGTTAGCATAAGTAGGTAGCACATATCGTAAGGGACCTCTCAAGGTAGAGTGGCCTGTTAACACCTCTGCAGTCATAGGACAAAAAGAGGGGGTTAGTGGGTTACAGATTGTTCTAATAAACCATAAATTCAATCTGTAACTCAGGTCTGATCTACACTCCAGAGATAGGTCAACATAAACTCTATGCTACACATCTACACTAAAGTAGATACACAGGAGAACTGCAGGAAAGAATATGGGGGGTCATAGTGGAACACAAGCTAAATATGAGTCAACGGTGTAATGCTGTTGCAAAAAAAGTGAACTCATTCGGGGATGTACCGTATTTTTCGCCCTATAAGACGCACTTTTTCTTCCCCAAAACGGGGGGGAAAAAGTTGGTGCGTCTTATAGGGCGAATGTCTTATAGGGAAAAAAAAAAAAAAAAAAAAAAAAGCGCCTCGCTCTCCCGTCCCCGCCGCGCGGGCGGGCTGCCGAGGTTCCCCCCTCCCCGCCGCGGGCGGGCTGCCGAGGTTCCCCCCTCCCCGCCGCGGGCGGGCTGCCGAGGTTCCCCCCTCCCCGCCGCGGGCGGGCTGCCGGGAGCGTTCCCGGCAGCCCGCCCGCGGCGGGGAGGGGGGAACCTCGGCAGCCCGCCCGCGGCGGGGAGGGGGGAACCTCGGCAGCCCGCCCGCGGCGGGGAGGGGGGAACCTCGGCAGCCCGCCCGCGCGGCGGGGACGGGAGAGCGAGGCGCTTTTTTTTTTTTTTGGTCCGGCTTTTTTATTAAAAAATGAGGGGGCGTCTTATAGGCCGGAGCGTCCTATAAGACGAAAAATACGGTATTAGCAGGAGCGTTGTAAGCAAGACACAAGATGTGATTTTTCCACTCTGCTCTGCGCTGATTAGGCCTCAACTGGAGTACTGTGTCCAGTTCTGGGCCCCACATTTCAGGAAAGATGTGGACAAATTAGAGAAAGTCCAGAGAAGAGCAACAAAAATGATTAAAGGTCTAGAAAACATGACCTATGAGGGAAGATTGAAAAAAATTGGGTTTGTTTAGTCTGGAACAAAGAAGACTTAAGTGGGGTGGGGTGGCATGATAACAGATTAAGTACATAAAAGGTTGTTACTAGGAGGAGGGAGAAAAATTGTTCTTAACCTCTGAGGCTAGGACAAGAAGCAATGGGCTTAAATTGCAGCAGTTGTGGTTTAGGTTGAACATTAGGAAAAACTTCCTAACTGTCAGAGGGGTTAAGAACTGGAATAAATTGCCTAGGAAGGTTGTGAAATCCTCATCATTGGAGATTTTTAAGAGCAGGTTAGACAAATACCTGTCAGGGACGGTCAAGATAATACGTAGTCCTGCCGTGAGTGCAGGGGACAGGGCTAGATGACCTCTCGAGGTTCCTTCCAGTCCTATGATTCTATAAAATGTAGCTCCCACTGATGTAACTTGCCCACTACATCGGCTAATAACTCCACCTCTGCGAGAAGCATAGTGCTTAAGTCTATGGCCGTGTAGACTCTGCGTTGCTTACATAGTCTGTTGCTGCCTTTCAGAAACTGTCCCACAAGGCCCCACACTGGCAGTTAAATGGATGCAAGTGCCCAGGTGGGGAAGCACACCATGGACACAAGGAGCATAGTGTGGATGTGTAAAGTCAATTCAGTTACTGTGGTGGCTGTACATTGACATGATGTAGGTTGACTTAATTTTGTGGCGTAGCCTTGCCCCCACTAACCTTCTCTTTTTGTCCTATGATTACGGAGGTGTTAATGGGCCACTCTACTTAGTGTGTATTAATTACTTTGTCATTACTATATGTGCTACCTACTTATGCTAAGCAATCTGTTCCACCTTCCGTTTAGCTGAGATTCTCAGAATACCTTTCCCAGACCTGAAGAAGAGCTCTGAAAGCTGATCCAATAAAAGATATTACCTCACCCGCCTTGTCTCTCTAGTATCCTGGCTCCAACACGGCCATAACTACATTGCATATAGCTGGGGTGTCATTTCTGGAAGTACTGCCTTCTCCAGGTTAGGGGAGTGGGGACTGGGTGGGAGTGGGGCTTGCTTGGGTCTCCGTTCCAAGCGGTGCTAAAGAGTTGCCATGTGATCCTGAGACAAATCAGCTGACCGGTCTGTAAAATTGGTATAACGAACACTTGCCTGTGTTGCACGTGCCGCTAATGTTTGTCATGTGCTTTGAGATCCTCGGATGAAAGGGGCTGGATTCCTCAAGAATAGTACTTCTAGAAATGATGTCATAACTCTACAGCCGTGCAGAGCCACGTGTTGGGCCGTGTGTTGCCCGTGGTCTGCCCGGGGAACTTCTGCTGGCGGGAACTGGATGTTGTTGGGCAGATCTGAGGCATCACGTGACCCTTTGAACGTGCTGTCTGAACACGGGCATTGCTCATGGGGCATATCTGTATTTTAGACATAAGGGAAAGAATAATTGCGGCTGGGAAAATAGTGCCACGCTCGCAGCCTAAGAGAAGGAAGATCGCAGCATAGCCATATAAACAGGCAGTGACCAGAGTGGCAGGGCACACTCTTCCCTGACTGCATCACCCTTGTGCCTCGGTCCTGTTCTAGGGGACTCATTTGTACGGTGCAGAGTGGAGTTCAGTCCCATGCTTGCTCCCTCTGGGGCACCTCGGCTTAGCCTGCCACCAAGCGGGATGGGGAGAGCTGAGATGTGGGCTCTCGCCAATTAGGGAGAGGGCTGGAACCACCAAACCCATTCGCTCAGGCCATCAGACTCTAACGGCTCCTGGAAACCGCTCTCTCTGGCTAAAATCAAACCAGTGACCGCGCAAGGGCAGGCCCCTTCCAGTCTCTTGTGTCTTTGAAGGTTGTTTCGGTAACCATTGTACTGAACGTGGAAAAGCACACAAGCCCAGACATTGCCCCAGTGGCTAGGAGCGTTCTGCAGCTCTGTTATCCAGTAACCACTAAGCGTTGTAGGCCCAATTCTCCACTCACAGCGTAAAAGCAACTCACAGAGGTTCCAGTGGAAGCTACTGCTCCCCTGCCTTCCTCTCTTCCTTTTCAGTTACTGGCTGTAAATCTCTCTCCCGCGGGTGGGAGGGAGGGAGATGCCTGCCTCCAGGAATGACGGCCTGACCCCGGAGGGAGAGGGCAGGAGGTCTGAACTCTTCCCCCGTGTGCTTTTTTGTCTTGCCTGACAGGAAATTGATGACTGCCTCGTCCAAGCAAAGGATCGGAGCTACGATGCCCTGGTGCACTTTGGGAAACGGGGCCTGAACGTCGCAGCAACGGCAGCCGTGATGGCGGCTTCCAAGGTAACAGCCGGGAGAGCGCAGGTCACAGTGGTGCCGTCAGCATCTCAAATCGGGTCCGGGTCCATCGTCTCCGGTAACAACACAGCAGGGCAGAGAGGAGGGAGGAGGGGAGAGTCCAGAACGTTTTCAGTGGTTATGATCCTGCCTCCCATTGTCCTGCTCATCGGCCTCATGAGAGCGTCTTGGGCTGAACACATTATGCAAGACTGATGCTGTGGGAGTGAATGAAGGGGGAAAACTCAAGGGGTCACGCTTTGCCTTCAGGTCTGTGTGAGGGCCACGGCTGAGCGGGACGCGGAGCAGCATGCTCTATCCTCATGAGGATGCACAATTAGATTTCCATGAGTGATACAGATTAATCATACCCGGGAACAGTTAACACGCCAGGCTGGGAAATTGCTTAATGGCTCCTTTGTGGAAAAATTAATCTCAGCTGTCCAGTTATTTCCTGCCACCTTTCACAGGAGAAAGCACAGAGTAGGGCTGAGGAACGAGCCCCCGCACCGGGCCTGTTGTTTCATTGGATCGTTAAAAAGGCTGGCTAACATTCTGACCGCTAATTTGGATGCTGATATCAGATCAATGATATCTGAGGCTTCTGAACATTAAGTGGTCACCTGCTGGGGTCAGGCAGGATCTCTTCTTTCATACCCTGTGTAGCATCATATGGTTGACGAGGTTCATTATTATGTTGAGGGAAGGGGAGATCACATTCTTTGGAAGCAGCAGATGTTGGTCACTTTTGGAGGCAGGATGCTGGAGGTGATGGAGAAATGGTCTCATCTGATGTGGCATGCCCCGTGCTCTATTCCTGGGTTACGTCTAGTACAAGAAAAAGCCATGATCTGTTTTCTCCAAAGGTACAGCAGCAATTTGCAGTGGGAAATGGATGCTGTTATGGTTAATGTGCAGGAGTGGGAGTCCAGAGACCTGGATTCTGATCTGCCATAGGCTTCTTGAATGATCTTGGGCATATCATTTGATCTCCCTCTGCCTCAGTTTCCTAATCTGTGAAATAGGGATGTTGCTTCCCTATATCATGGGGGACTATGACGCTGAATACCTGAATGTTTGTAAAGTACTTTGAGTTCCTTAGACGGAAAGTGCTCTAGATATGCAAAGCAGACACCCACATTATTCTGTATTACTTCTGTACTGTTACACACGTCTGGTGCTACAGCAATATTGAGATCTGTTTTAAATATGCAAAAGCCAAGAATGCTTATTTTGTTGCCTGCTCACAGTCGTCTGTTTCTAGATGTTGAGCTGATGTGATGCTGTATGTGTGATGGTCCCTACAATACCTCCACACTACAGTGAGACGTTTGGCTGACACCTTGGCTAGGGCAAGGCCTTTTATGCCACTTTGGCAGCATAAAAGAGCCTTAAAATGCACAGCAGTCCACTGAGAGTATCACCGTCTCCGTACTGCCTTTTCTCCCAGCATGCGGTGTAGATGCACTGATGTCCCTAGTGTGTTGCACTATGTCTCTGTTTTCCAGGGCCTGCAGGAGCACGAGGCAAGCAGAGTACAAGTTAGAGCAGCCCTGAGGCTGCTCTGATTTACACTTGGGGCTCCACAGGGCCCTGTCCAACCCCAGAATATGGCCTAAAGCCTTTGTGCCCCACCTCTCCCTCCCTGCCCTGAGCACAGGAATAGAATAATGGAGTCTTGGGCCCTTTCTCTTGAGGGTCAATGAATGTCACTGTCCTACTTGCCTCCTTCCTCCTCCTCAGGGATTTCTCTTGAAAAAGAATCTGTCTCTCAAAATGCTTGTTTTCCACCTTGCTAAGAGATGTACACAGCTCCAGTGGTAGTGGGAGGCTGGGGATGGCCGTAGGGAAGAAGGTCTGCAGTGAAAGAGGGCAACAGACTAGTTTTAGGGATGATCTAATGGAGATCCTTGTTCAGTGTTAGAAGAAAGTATTTCTTTCTGTGATACTTTGCCATAATCGCACCTTACCTTTGATTCCTATCCTGTCCCGTCCCTGCAGTATCTGAGTGCCTCACTATCTTCAATCCTCATAACACGCCTATGAGCTAGGGAAGTGCTCATTTCAGATGAGGGATAGAGGCACAGAGAGGCTAAATGAGTTGCCCAGGGTCACAGAAAAACGCTGATTATAGAGCATGGACCTGAACTCAGGTTTCAGGCTTGGGCCCTAACCACTGAACCATCCTCCCTGTCTATGACCTATTGGAAGGCCTACTCCTAGGGACAACATTTTAAATTAGGCTAGTACCCATAACAGGTCAGAAGTTTACCTAGCTGCTTGTTTTCAGAGGTGGGAGAGGGGTTTAATGGCTAGATCAGGGGATTAGTATTGGATCGATTTGAGGCATTTGACACTTGCTCATATTTTGTCTCTCTTCCCTGGCCCTTCTTCTGGTTTTACCTTTTAGACTGTAAGCTCTTCCAGGCTGGGACTATCCTCCAGGTTTGAACGGCACCCGGCATAATAGGCTCTTTAGGTCTACTGCTATAGTGATGATGATGACCATAGTGAACGGGGAATGAAAAGCTGAAACCTCTTTGCAACAGCCACAGTGTTTTGAACAGGGAAAAAAATGAGACGGAGAGAGAAGGCGGCATGCATGACTGGCAGTGATGAAAAGTCCGTTTGTGCCTAATAGGTCTGAGAGATTGTCCAAGAGTCTGTCATGCGTATGAAAATATGACCTGAAACACTGCCAGAGTTGGTGGAAATTCTGGTTGTTTGCTAGAAGTGCCAGTCAGCCAAGTTAAGGAGTCAGAACTGCAGCGCACACACATCGCTCTGGATCTCAAGAGCGTTTAGGGCCTGTTCCAAAGCCCACTGGTGTCAGGGGAATGACTCCTATTGACTCCTCTGGGCTTTGGATCGGGCCCTCAGAAAAGATCCTTGTTCTAGCATGTCTGTCTGGGCCAGTTCTTCCTCTCTGGGCAAACTCCGTCCCCCTCTCTCCGGTACCAGCAGGCTTCTAGATCCCACATGGGAGAATGCTGACTTGGCACAATTTGCCAGTGGAGAGCTGCAGTGCGCTCTCTCCTTCAAATTGCACGTGGAGCTGAGTGATGTGGGGAGGGAGAACCCCGTATGGGGGGTGGGGGGGGATTTCCTTCCTTTGATCACATGCATAGAGCCCTCTTTGATAATGAAAGCCCTCTGTTCCTGGTAGATTCACCCCTTTGCCTGCCTATCTAAGGAATCTGATGGAAACTCTGTTCTCAGCACTTAGCACATCCATCAAAGTGAGGGCCGTATCCTGTCCCTAGTCTTTGTGGTTGGGATTTGCAAAAGTGGTAAGTGATTTTGGGTGCCCAGCATGAGTGACTTTAAAGGGGCCTGGTTTCCAGGAAGGGTTGAGCATCTGCCCTGTGAAATCAGGCGCTCTTTAAGTGTCTCAAAATCAGTGGTCACTTGAAAAGCCTTGTTGTATTGGGCTAGTCAAGAGAAGGACACAGCTTTCTTGAAGCATATCATCATGAGCATTCCTCAATTACCTCAGCGCCGTGGCTCACCACTGCTTCAGGTTTCCAGAGGCCTTTTTCACTAACTACACTACAAACCAAACACATACTCAAACTCTTCACTGCACACACCCAGGGCAGGGTGGCTGATTATTTTCCCCCCTTCTGTTGGGTGTTTCTTTGGTGTAAATCCAGCCCCAATCAAAAGTGAAGATGACATATAGCCAAAGCACAGGAAGGTAGAGCCACGCTGCAAAGGTGGAGTGAGTAGATTAGGAGGAACTGTCTGCAGGCATTGATGAAAAATCCCCATGAGAGGAAATGAACTGCACAAGGAAAACAGCTGAATGTAACGAACACTGACACCATCGTGTTACAGTGAGCAAATTTCCCTTTGTTTCCTTATTACTGTCCTAGTATTATTTTTTCCACACTCTATCGTGGTTACAGGGAAGATATGGAATCAAGATTGAATGGAGCATTAGTGTATGAGTGTTCATATTGCTCTATGATGGCTAGTCTATGGAGGTGATAAGCCATAATGCTATCAGAACCCCTTTAGCTCATGGGGAAGAGGCCTCGATTTTAGAGCGTAAGGTCCTGGGTTCTATTCCCATAGCTTGTGCTTGCACCCGACTACATGTGCAACTATCACCTCTTTACAGTATCTAGTCCCCGGGCCCTCCCCTGCTGTTCCCCTCCCCCACAGCCTCAGCGCACTGCAGCACTCTGGGGGATGGGGCTGCGTGCTCCTGTGGGACAATGTGTCTGGCTCCGGCCAGGCCATGTGGCTGCCAGACACGCTGCTCTGAGCAGTGTGGTAATGGCTCCGGGGGGTTGGATAAGGGGCAGGGGAGTCCGGGGGTGCAGTCAGGGGACAGGGAGCAGGGGAGGTTGGGTAGGGGGTGGCGTCCTGGGGGCAGTTAGGGGCAGGAGGGTCTCTGGAGAGGGCAGTCAGGGGACAAGAAGCAGGGGGGTGGGATGGGTTGGAGATTCTATGGGGGGCAGGCCAGGCTGTTTGGGGAGGCACAGCCTTCCCTATCCGGCCCTCCCTACAATTTTTCAACCCCAATGTGGCCCTGGGGCCAAAATGTTTGCCCACCCCTGGTGTAGGGGACTGGACTAGATGACCTCTCGAGGTCACTTCCAGTTCTATGATTCTATGATAATAAGCTTACCAGAGATAACCTCCTGACTCCAGCAAAGGCTTTGGCAAGAAATTAGTTCTTCAAACTCCACTGTAGCAGGGCACCTTCTTCACTCCGAAGTGGTAAACTTAGAGTGGGGAAGCAGCCACAGCTGGGCCCACGCCCCAATCAGGCCACAGCAGGCCTGGTAAAAGGGTTGAGAGTCAGGAGCTGAGACACTCTCTCTCTCCAGTCTGGAGGGAGAAGGACCTGGCTGCCTGAGAGACAGGGGGACCTGAGGCAGAGCAGTGCTGGGGAAAGGCAAAAGGAGCTGGAAAGCTCCAGCCTGGCAACTCCTCAGGCTTCAGGCTTTGAGTGAGGCCTAAGACAGGTACTGGGGTTGCAAAGGGAAAGCCTGGGGCTAGGCAGAAGCAGCAGGTCCAAACCCTCTTTGCCAGTGATGAGTAGTTTACAGACTGCAGTCTGCCCCAGTGAGCGGGGGCTAGATGCTGACAGGCAGTAGCCACTGAGGCAAGGTGGGGATAGAGGGTTGGGGGTTCCCCTGGGAGGGGAGACCCAGAGTGTGGGGGTACTGTGGGGCCAGAAGCCCAGGGCAAAGGGCATCGGGGTCCAGGAGTGACACAGGGGTCAGTGACAGGTGAGACACCAGCCTGCAGAGAGCGCTCCAAGACTGGTGCCAAGAGCTAATTCCCAGACAACCAGCAGGAGGCGCCGTACCGGTGAGTCCTTGCATCGCTACACCCACAAAGAGTTTCTGTGGTTACAAGTTCATAACAGCCTTGGCTGAGAACCAGAACAACAATGAATAGATCAGTCTCTCTCTTATACAACTCAGGCCTTTGATCTTCGGTTAGTGAACAAGGGGATCAGTAGACAATGGTCCCCTCTCCAGGGCATAGCTTCCAAAGGCTGGGTTTTTGCGTAACGGGGGTGGATTTCTCAGGAAATCCATGACACATGTATTGTCCCAAAACACCAAGGATGGTCCAGGCCCACAGTAATACGTAACCTTTGCATTCAATACAACAGGCTCCAAAGACACGTAATTTTAATTCAGTAAGGTTTTTCAAGGATATTCCCATAGCTTTCACACTAACCTTCTCCCATCCTCCGTCAGCCACAGAGATGTGTATGCATCACTAGCACATCACTGCCCCCTCAAAATCTTGGGCTAACCTGGATTACAATTGCCCTGAATGCACAGGCGCTGACTTTTTAATTTTTCCCCAGTGGGTGCTCCACTCCGGCTCCGCCCTGAGGCCCTGTCCTCTCTCCACCTCTTCCCGCCCTCACTCCACCCCCTAACTCCCAGGCTAGCAAATGATTCCCAACAAGAGTAGTGTGTTGAAGAATGTAATCATCAAAACTAAACTAGTCCAGGCCAGGACTAGCAGATATTTCCCACTCTGATGAGATTATCATGGGGACACCCACTGCCTGCCAGCATGTGGCTTTTGTGTACTCAGCTCTAAAATCCTCTCCAGTCTCATCAGCTAAATATCTTAAAAGTCCTTTGCTGGTGATCAGGTCAGATCCACCAGTTAGTCAGTGGAGTTGATCTTTTGTCTTTCACAGAACTCTTGTTGCTGTTCTGTTGGCCGAGTTGCTGTGTTTGCTTTTCAATGCAGAATCCCCTGTACAGCTGAGGGGGCAAATTCTGCCCTCACTTACACCAGTTGTGCAATTCCATTGAACTCTATGAGGCTGCAGTGGTGTAAGTGAGGGCAGAATTTGGCTCAAGCATTTAGGTATCGAACCCCCTTCTGCAAATATTCACGACTGCCTTATCACTTACTGTACTATACAAACCCACAAAAAACTTGACACCGGTTAGGCTGCTGGCGTGTTGAGACCACAGCCTGTCATGGTGACCAGTAATGTCTCATTGTTCTCTTGTACTCCCGCGGTCTGTCTCAATCCATCTGCTGTCACAATTAGATTGAGAGCTCCTTGGGACAGGGTTTGCCTTTTTGTGCAGTGTTTGTACAGCACCTAGTACAATGGGGTCCTGGGCCGTGATTGTACAGGATCGTAGGTGCTACTGAAATAGGAAGAAGGATAAATTATAATTTTACTCCTGGGTATAATCCTATCAAAGCCAGTGGGACCACAATTCAGTAGCAAGCACTACTCCCCATAGTAAAAGTCTGTACCCACAGTGTGGGTGCAGATGGTTCTGGTACTATACATGGGAATCTCTAAGCACTTTTCTTATAAGCCTTGATTTTCAGCAGCTAGCTCAAGGCTCCCTGGGGAAGAAGAGGGATGGTCTTGTGCAACAGATTTCTTGTTTTATCTTGAGGGAATCACTTGACCGCTCTGTGCCTCAATTTCCCCATCTGTAAAATGACATTAATATCTTTCTTGCTTATAGGTGTGTTGTGAGGGATAAAAGTTTACAAAATGCTTTGGAGATGCTTAGACCAAAAGAGCGATAAAATCGAAATACTATTTATTTATTTGTATGTCAATTGCAAGGAATTGGACCTGCCTAGAGAAGTTATTGGCCCATGAAAAATTGTTTCAAACATTGAGGCCATATTAAGTTTACTTGTGCACAAGAATTAACATTTCTCCAATGAAGAGTCTCATTGGCTTCAAATGCAGGATTTTTTCTTCAGACCTCTAAATTCATCTCCCATTAAAAGGTTCTAGACTAAATGAAGCTATCACTTGATTGCAATGATAAAGGTAGCTTCTGAGAGTGGCCCAGAGACAGGAGGGAAAGCGGAAGAAAGGATTTAGGCATCCAGTCACGGAGAAGCTAGGAGAGTGAAGTGGGGAAGATTGGATTTTAAAATTAGCTTTGCTCAAGGGGCACTGTTGTCAAGATGAAAAACCAGCAGAGGGAAACATGTATCGATGGTATTGTCACCACTCAAGAAACACAGCGTACACCATCTGTCGAAAATGCCCTTTTGTCTTAGAACAAGGTAATACACGAATAGTGTAGCTGACGTCGACATAGCTTAGGTTGACTTACCTCGGTGTCCTCACGGCGGCGAGTCAACTGCTGCCGCTCCCCCGTCGACTCCGCTTCCGCCTCTCATGGAGGTGCAGTTCTGGAGTCAACGGGGAGAGCACTCGGGGATCGACTTATCATGTCTAGACTAGACGTGATAAATTGATCCCCGATAGAGCGATCACTACCTGCCAATCCAGCGGGTAGTGTAGACCTGGTTAGATAGAACCTTCTCAGGGGATTTCTGTGAGCACCAAACACTTTGTGGGATGGTAGGTTCAGTTTTCCAGTTGCCTCTGTATGAAGCAGATGAGAGAGGCTGGCAGATTGATACTTGTGGAATCCTATTCTAGGTGGTTCGAGTATCTTAGTACCATTCCATCTTATTGATATTAATGTATTAGGTGAGCCAGGTTGACATCAGTGAAGTTGTGTTCAGTTGTACAGTGTGGAGTATTTCCCACTGCTATTTTCTGATCATGAAGGGTGGTTGATTTCCTTATTTAAAACAAACAAACTTTTTATTTAACTACACTATTTTACAGAAGTGTAAGTGTAACCCACACACCTTCTGGGTGTGGTGTTCCGTCCCATCTAGACCACTTAGAGAGAGATTAATGAGTTTGCTCTCTTAGCTTAACAGACAGTTGTCTTTTATGCTGGAGAATGCTGATTTTTAGGTTTTTAGATGGGATTTTTTTTTTTAACTGGACAGTGTTCCTTTAAGCACCAACCATTCACATAAAAAAACTGTGTTCCTGTCTTTCAGGAATAGGCCTTCTGTGGCTTGATTTAAAGGAAACCTGCGAAGGGAAATAAATGAATGTGTGGCCTTTATTGCTTCTTTATGCTGTATGGAGAAGCTCTGAAATGTTTCTTGGTTTCTAAAAGGATTTTGCTTTGACATTGGAAATTCAGATCTTGTTTGCCTTGGGGGCGCTCTGAGCGACTGGAGAACTACAAGGCTGCTGTCATGCAGAAACCATGGAAGTGATTAACTTGGAATGGCAGTGATTTTGATCTAGTTGGTTTAAATCTCTTGATTTTTTTTTTCTGTTTATCAAACACCTGTTTAACTCAAACACTTGCTCCTTTCGTTAAGGTCAGGACACACAGCTGTGCTATCCTATGTTCTCTAGCAAAAGCCTGAAAGACTAGACATGAGCTAACAGAACACTGAAGGAAAAAGGAAACAGAACAAATTGTTTTACAAACCCATTTTATCCCCGCCCTGTAGCGGGGGAGTATCTCCACTTGATGAGTTCCCTCCTCTCCTCCTCCTGAGGGACTGCAGTAACGTAAGGGCTATATCTACACCGCAGCACCTGCACCGCTGTAGCACTTGTGATAAAGAGGCTCTAAGCCAGTAATTCTCAGACTTTTGTACTGGTGATCCCTTTCACCCACCAAGTCTCTGAGTGCGACCCCCTTATACATATATAAAAGAAGTGTTTTTAATTTAACACCATTATAAATGCTGGAGGCAAAGCAGGGTTTGCGGTGGAGGCTAACAGCTCATGACCCCCCCCCCCATATAATAACCTCACAACCCCCTGAGGGGTCCCAACCCCCAGTTTGAGAAACCTTGAGGGGAGAGAGAGATCTCCTGTCAGCTTAATATCTCCTCTCTCCTGCAGACATAGCATGATCTTCTACACCAACCCTTAGGTAGATCTAATTTACCAGGAGTGTGAATAAGCCACACTCCTGAGCAACGTATAACTTACATTTCTCAAAAGCAATCTGTAATGTAGACAACATCTTAGAAGGAGCGGGGCATAAAATGGTGTGTCATGGACTCTGACTTGTGTGTATTGTTTGTTTGACCAGGGACAAGGGGCTCTGTCTGAGAGACTCAGGAGCTTTAGCATGCAGGATCTCTCAACCATTCGAGGAGACAGCAGCAGCCCTGTACCTCCTCCCGTCACTATACGAACAAGCAGCAAACAGAGCAAGCCCAAAACAACCAGAACTGTGTCAGAAAGCACGGGCAGCTCAGGTAAGTCTCAGCATTTTCTTCGGTCTTGTGTTATCCGAAGTTTCTTTTCTCCACTCAGTGATCCTCAAAGTGGAGCAACAGAGGAGTGCAGGAATTACTGGTACAAGGACATGGAGATACAGTAAACCCTCGATTTAACGGACTTCGGATGCAACGGACAAAATTTCCGATGCATCCGAAATCCGTTATTGGGGGCTGCCGGCTCCCGCCCGGGTCCCACCTGCGGGCGGGCGGGCGGGCTGGCAGCTCCCGGCTCCCGCCTGCGGGCGGGCGGGCTGGCTGGCGGCTTCTGCCTGCGGGCGGGCGGGCTGCCGGCTCCAGGCTCCCCGCTGCCTCCCCGGTCCAGGCAGCGGGCGGGCTGGCTGCTCCCGGCTCCCCGCTGCCAGCCTGCCCGGGTCCCGGCTGCTGGGACCCGGGCGGGCGGGCGGGCCACTGGCTGCCGCCCGGGTCCCAGCAGCCGGGGTCCCGGGCGGGGGGGGTTGACAGCTCCCGCCCGGCTCCCCGCAGCGGGGAGCCGGGCGGGAGCTGTCAACCCCCCCCGCCCGGCTCCCCGCAGCCGGGACCCGGGCGGGCGGGTTGACGGCTCCCGCCCGGGTCCCAGCAGCCGGGGTCCCGGGCGGGCGGGCTGCTGGCTGCCGCCGGGTGGGCTGACTCACGGCTCCTGGCCGTGATAAAAGTAAAACCTCTATATAACGGACTAATTCGGGCGAGGGGGTGTCCATTGTCATCCGAAAGTCCGTTATTTAATAATTTAAAAAAATTATTAAATAACGGACTTTCGGCTTTAACGGACACCCCCTCGCCCGAATTAGTCCGTTATATCGAGGTTTCACTGTACAGAGATATTGCAACGCTTAAGTTCACAGGATAGCATCACACCATTGAAGCTTAAAAGAAGGAGCAAGATTGCTTTGTGATGACCACCATTTTGGCAGACACCTAGGATTGAACCTAAAACTTCCAGAGGGGAGAAACATGAGTTTCTATACCTTGAACTAATACATTAGATCTCAACCTTTCCAGACTACTGTACCCATGTCAGGAGTCTAATGTGTCTTGCATACCACAAGCTACACCTCATTTAACAACTGTTTGCTTACAAAATCAGAGATAAAGATACAAAAGTGTCAGCACACTATTACTGAGAAATGTCTTACTTATTTTATGATATGCTAAAAATGAATCAATTGGAATATAAATATTGAGCTTACATTTCAGTGTATATAGAGTAGTATAAGCACATCATTGTCTATATTAAATTTTAGTTTGTACTGACTTTGCTAGTGCTTTTTATGTAGCCTGTTGTAAAATTAAGAAAATATATAGGTGACTTGATGTACCCCCGGGAAGATCTCTGTGTACCCCCAGGGGTACATGTAGCCCTGGTTGAGAACCTGTTTTAAGGAGTCAGGCTCTGAGGGTGCAGCAGATTCTCATCCTCTGCAGGGAAGCACAGAGCAGGATCTATGATATACATTGACCGTGGTGTACAATTGCACATTGACACAGTCTTGTGGCAGGATTATTTTGTCTATCAGAACAAACATGCTGAGCTGACAGCTCTCATGTACCAGTGGAGTCCAGTGACTGCGGAGTGTGGGTGGGTGAAATTGACAGAGTCCCTTTTGTCGTAAGGAGTAAAGAGTGTAGGGTAAGATCTTCAAAAGTACTTACACATAAATCCCATTTTGAGAAGTAACTCAGGAGCTTAAGTCTCATTGAAAGTCGACGGGATGTAGACTCGTAATTTTCTTTTGAAAATGGGACGTATGCTTCTGTCACCTGATTTTGATAATTGTACCCATACCATGGTGTGTATCTAGTGTGAATTAGGTACACCAGTGCCTACCCTGCCTGTCCTCTGAATCACCACTGCAGTGTACAGTAGATATTCGGACACAGTCATATTTTAAGATAATGCACTATAGACAAAGATGACACATAAATAACCCCCTGTCAATGTTTGTGTATGGATAAATGCCAGGATTTGAAAGCTATTTATGAGGGATGTCCCGTAAGTGTGGGCGAAAGGGAGAGGAAGAGAAGCAATTGCCTCTGAAATGTATTTGATTAGATTCAGCTTCTGGGAGGACAAAGCAGAAAAGCAGCACAAATTTTGCTTTGTCAGAAAAGTGTGGAGGCCAGGAGAGGGAGAGATTTCATTAAAGGTTTTTGCAGGTTCAGGCATGAAAAGCTTTGTGGGCCCAGATCCAAACTGCATGGCTTGAGCCATCTCTGCAGATAAATCAATCTGAATGGTTGTTAGATAATAGATTGTCCCAGACAATGTTTTCCAGAACTCTTCTGTATCACCCTCAGACCAAAACTCCTGTAACTCATACTCCTGTAACTCCCCTGCTTGATTCTGGGGAGAGGTTAGGTCTCCTGGAAAGAAGCAGGTTTGTCAGCATTTATAGGCTGGTCAGTGAAGTGAAAAGTAGAGGAGTTTGAAATCTAGCAGTTTCAGTTCCTGGTGGAGTCAGTGTAAATGTGTGCTGGCTTTCAGATTTATTTTGCACTCCCACCCCTCAAGGTTTGCTTTGAGTGCTGGGATCTACCGGTAATATCTGTTTCTGGGTTACCACCATCCTCCTATTTGAGCACCTTACAAATTCTCAAGGTTATAAATCGCAAGGATCTCTGGTGATGTTTTTTCATTCCCCCATTTGCGTACACAAACCTACACCAAAATAATAAAAAGATGTGTGAATTTAAAACTATTTTATTATTTTGGTGTAGGTTTGTGTGTGGACACACTTGGCTCCAATTTGTATGTCATATTTTGATTTTTTTAATAGGACACTCAATCTGAAGTAAGAGGGTTCACAACAACAAAATAGGACAGTCATAATCCAAAAATATGTGTTCGCATGCAGACTTCCACCAAAATAACTAATAAACCTGCTTTAGATATTTATTAGACTTTGTGGGTAGACCAGCCCTGGTGTTTTGTTCTAAAGAGAATGACACTGACACTGACACTGGGCTCAAAGGCACTCAAACTCACTCAAAATTGCCGATTTTGGCCTGGTTTCACATGGACACCAGACATTGACCTCAGGTCTTCCAAAGCTGGGTCCTGGTTAACTGAACTGTTCATGAGCCACGCAGCAAAGCTGGGCTGAGTTCAGAGTTCCTCCCAAAATCGAGGATCTAGGTGAATTGTGTGTGATTTGGTGTTTGGTAATGAAATTTGTAAACTGTGTATGTGTGCAAGTGAGAGGGAGAGCGAGAGATTTGCTCCAGTCAGGCAGTACCATGTCTGGAGAGCCATGGATAGGGGTAAGTAGCTGGACTTCCTACCCTTCTGCAAACAGAGTGCACTCACCCTAGATACAGTCCAAACTGCCCTCGTTCCTGGAGTTTGCCTTCCAAATCAACAGCAAAACACGCCAGTGGTGCTCTCTACCTCTCAGAATCCTTTACTGTACATCTTTTTATACTGCTGGGTTAGAGCTAAGAGGACGCAGCTGCTCTGACATATGAAGGAATCAGCAAAAGTATCTCTGCGTCGGTGCACCGGACAACACAGCTGAAAGGCTTTACATTCTTGTAAGGGTCTGAGAACCTGCCAGACTGTTACAGTGACTGCAGTAGCTAGATTACAGGGGACAGCTACAAGTCGCCTACATCTTCAAGAGGATTTACAGAAATCCCAGTCCATGCTAACAGATTGTGGGGAGGGATAGCTCAGTGGTTTGCTCATTGGCTTATGAAGGCCAGGGTTATGAGTTCAGTTCTTGAGGGGGTTGAACTAGATCTCCTGAGATCCCTTATATTCTATGAAAGCTTATGCCCATTGAAATTGGTTAGTCTCTAAAGTGTCACGAGGACTCCTCTTTCTTTTAGGGGGGAGGGATAGGATAGTTCAGTGGTTTGAGCATTGGCCTGCTAAACCCAGGATTGTGAGCTCTGTGCTTGAGGAAGCCATTTAGGGATCTGTAGCAGAAATCTGTGGGTGCATTGTGTAGGAGGTCAGACTAGATGATCAAAATGGTCCCTTCTGACCTTAATGTCTATGAAATTGTAACAACTGGGTATTGCAAGCCTTCTGTAAGTGGAACTCCTGCTTTTGTGAAGAGAATTATTCCAGCCTGGCTTGCAGTACTGGGTCCTGCATTTGCAAAAGAGGAAATCTAGATGTTCAGGCACAAGCCTAGTACTTAAGAGACCCTTGCTCCACCACAGACTTCCTGTGACCTTGGGTAAGCCACATAGTCCCAGATCCTCAAAGGAATTTAGGTGCCTGGCTCCTAATGGGAGTTAGGTGCCTAAATATCTTTTGAGGATCTGGGCCTCAGTGCATCTGTCGAATGGGGATAGTCGCACTTCCCAGAGGTGTTGTGAAAACAAATGTTAAAGATTGCAAGGTGCTCAGATACTCTGGTAAATATCTTAGCTAGGTACTTACATGCATTTTACTTCAGTGATTGAAATTAAAAAATATGCAATTCACTCTCCTCCTCTCCCCCGGAAGTTCCCCTTTGGGATCAGTTCCAGTTGTTGGAGCGCATTTCTGTTGTTCCTGAGCCGCTTTCTCTGTTGCTAGTAAGAAACATTCCATCTTGTCACAAGGTTTCAGAGTCCATGGCCCATCCAAATTCCTGTTTTACGCATGAGAGGAAAATTCTCTCTTTTGAGAAAGCCACTTGTTAGTGTCATGGGTTGCTCTACTCACCACGGTAGCGCCTCCTTCTGGCTGCATCTGGCAATTAGCTCTGCCCAGCCATCAGCCCTTCCCACAGTTGCACTCCATTGCTCTCTCAGGACTCAAATGCTCCCGCTTTGTGGCTTAGTCCTCTGGCCAGGTCACTGTAGTCCTCCCTTTCCCAGCTACTATCAACATCCTCCACTGAGTTCCAGGCAGAGGCACCAACTCTGTGGGTGCTCCAAGGCTCAAGCATCCATGAAAATAAATAGTGAGAACCTACCAGCCACCCGATAATCAGCTATACGGTGGGCCCCACTGATCAGCTTCTCCCCTCCTCCCAGCACTTCCTGCCTACCTCCAATCAGCTGTTCAGTGGCAGGCAGGAGGCACTGGGGGGATGGAGAGTAGCATGGGTGAGAAGAGACAGAGCAAGGGAATGGTACACTTGGGGGGGGGGCAGGAAGGGGCGGGGACAGAGCCTCGGGACGGACAGGAAGAGGCAGGGCAAGGGTGGGGCCTTGGAGCAGGGCTTCAGAGCAGTGGTGGTGCACCCCTAGGGAAAGCTGAAAGTCAGCACCTGAGGTCCTAGGCAGTCCTGAAGTCTACTGCCCTGGCTAAGTGATTTCCTCAGTGAGTGCGATGAATGGTCCAGGACAGTCTTCAAGATCACTGCCCCAGTTGTATCACACACTCATTCAGTGGCTGGTAGGGGAACCCAGGCCTCCCCACTACATTGGGTTCCTGTCCAGGGGCCCTATCTTCTGCAGCTGAGGTCGGTACTACCCCAGACTTCCCAGACTCTCATTCATCACCCTGGCTAAACCCCTATGTCCCGGTTCTGCTAGACAAACCCTTCCTTTTCAATTCAAACCCCTTTCACTCCCATATCTCAGAGAAAGTTCCTAGAGCTCACTTTCTGACACCTGCTCCCTGGTTTTATAGACACCCCTCTTGTTGCTCCACAGGTGAGCTTCCCGCTTCTCTCCCCTCTCTGTACACATCCCCTAGGTTGCGGCCTAGCAAGTTACTTGGCCCACCTAGCCTACGTTATCCATGTCTAGCAAGTGTGGGGAACACACCTCGTCGTGGTTGGTCTTTCTAAAACTTTACCTTGTTTCCTTCGCTTAGGACTATCTGCCTTTTGCCTACGTTCCTCATGAATCAACAGGCAATTGATTTAAACCAGCTCTGTGTTGCTTCGGTGATAAGATGATGTGTCATGAGGTGCTAAATTATTTCCTGCAGTTTAATAGTAGTACAAATGGCTCCGTGCATCACTGAGGGCCCAGGTCACGGGTGTGTCTACACTATGCTCAAACACCCATGGTGGGCCTGTGTCAGCTGACTCAGGGTCAGGCTATGGGGCTGTAAAAATACAGTGTAGACATTTGGACTCGGAGCTTGTACTCTGGGACCTGGGGGAGGGGGAAAGACTACACTGCAATCTAAGCCCAGGGTTAGTGGAACTTGAGTTAGCAGATCCTGGGTTTACCTCATTTGTAACCCCAGGTTAGGTTCTAGCCTGGGGCTCCAGTGTCTGTGGTGCGTTATGTGGGCTCAAGTCCAACCACCCATAGCCCAGACTTATGTCTGGTGCCTAAGTGCCCACTCTAGTGCCCACTCTCGCCCCTTGTTCATAGTTCAGCGTGGGAAAACTTGTCGGTCCATCAAACTTGACAGTCCAGAGGACAAAGAAAGTCGGTCCATGGCACCGTGGGATACTTTTGGCAGACTCCCAGAGCACGAGTCAAGCGGGGCTGCATCTATACTGCAAGGAAAATAGGGCTTAAACCCTGGGTCCCAGCTTGACTCAGGTTCGGATCCTCCACTCCTGATAGGTCCTGGACTGGGTCTGAGCCCCGGGTTAGCAGGATTTGTGTGTAGATGGAAGGGGGATTGGCTTGAGCCTGAGTATGAACCCTGGGCTTATGTTGCAGTGAAGACAGACACTTAGGTTTAGTTTACACCTAAAACTTCAGTTGACCTAGGAGTGAATATATGATGGGAGCAGTGGAAAAATATGTCCATTACATGAACTAAGATACATATTGGGGACAGTAAACCCGCTTGAAAAGATTATCTATAGTGAGATCAGAACTGCTGTCCTTTACTCTTCCTGCTATTTCTTTTTTAGACAGCAACATGGTGAGCCAAGTAGAGCCTCAGGAATTGAGTTTAGGGCTTGGTTCTGATCTAATCTACCTATCCCACAGAGTTTCATCTTGTCCCCCTTCACTGTAGTACTTGACCGCCTTCTATGTAAAATTAATAGCAAAGTCCCTAGCAGATTTCGCGGAGTCTCTGGCGCCTCTCTTTTACACTGATTTTAAACCACTGACATTGAACTGAGTGGAGTGACTCCTGATCTGTGCTGGTCTGAAACTAGAATTGGACTCTCAGTGATCAGATGGCTCAGTGGATCAAACCTCGCTTTCCAAAAGCCATTTCCTCTTAGTGCCAATGTGTCTCTTCTCCATGTATAGGGATCAGTTGGGGGCATACATTGTAAGGACCAGACTGGGAGCAATTTCTCAGATGTTTTAGAAGACAGGTGTCACTTGCGTCATGGTGAAGGTCACAACTTGTGAGTTACCAGTGCCTTGGGACTGAAGGGGTTTATAGAACTCCCTGGATCAACTTCCTCCCAAGTGTAACACCACTGGAGTACAGCCTGTTGTGTCCTTGTGAGATGGAGATTTTGACATTGTCCATGTCTTATTTGTAGTGATAGTAATGACCATTCTAATGTAATGCTCAGAAGCTGGGTGAATGACTAAACCAATGCTTCCAACATAACTCCTCTGTAAATCTATTGAATTAAATAGATCTGTATGGATGCAAACCCTACATTATGGAACTGTGCAGTTATTCTCATGTAACCTGCACCTGTAGTGTGGAGCATGGCTTATTCAGTCTTAGAGAGGCTTGTCAGAGAGCAGTGTTGTCTAGTAGTCTGAGCACAGGGCTGGGAGCCTGGAGCTTCTGTATCTAACCCCCCTCTACCACTTCCTAGCTGCAGTGGCTTTCAGGAAAGCATTTAATATCTCTGTGTCTGTCCTCCCACATTGGTAAATGGAGATGGTAACACTTATCTACCTCACAAGACTGATTTGTGATTGGACAGAGCTTGGGAAGAAAAGCCAAGCGCTTTCTAAGTGATATTGTTGATGCAACACGGTTGATCTTAACGTTCGGCTCCTTTTTCAGTGTGCTCATGTTGTTCGGTGTGCCGAATCCTCCGAGGTGAGTGCCGGATTCCACGCATCCCTTGTGAGCACGGCTGCGTTCGCCTGCCATGTCTTGCTATTTTTATTCTTGCTCCCTGGGTATCCTAACAAAGAGAATAAATGAATAAGGCTGGGGCAATGAGACTTGGGGCTGTGGTATGTGTGTTTCGTTGCTAACCGTGCATTGCCGTGAGCTCTTCCTTTCACCTTACTGACCTGCATTATAGAGGCTGTGGAATGTTTTGACTTCAGCCCTGTGGATATTGGGGAGTTTTTTGTCACAGTTGCTACACCAGTGCAAATCCCTGGCATAGATACATTGTGTCAATGTAAGGCAGGGCTTCCTCTGGTGTGATTTAAGCAAGAGTAAATTACCAGGGGACATCACGCCAGTCCCAGCCTTATGTTTCACTGGTGCAGTGTGTCTACGCTAGGGTTTGCACAGATGTCACTAGATAGATGCATTTACACCAGAACAAATTTCTCTAACGTAGAGAGGGGAAGGAGGCAGAGAAGAGACAGGGACTTGGGGGAAGGGGGTGGAATGGGGGCGGGGCAGTGCAGGGGCAGGAAGAGGCGGGGCAGGGGCGGGGCTAAGGAGCAGTCAAGCACTCACCTGGCAGAGGGGAAGTCGGTGCCTATGCTCCCAGTCACATATCCCCATCCTCCTTGTCCTCACTGTTCAGGATAGGGACTGTCTCCAGCTCCTTGGAGGTTTCCACAGTAGTGGGCTGGGTAGCGTTGGGGTCTCAGCTGTAGTTGTGCCTCTGTAGCATCTGGAGTGTAGACAAGCCCTGTAGTTGGGGGTTTGGCTGTCAATGCTATTTTCAGCACCGCATCAATTAGATCAGCTCCTGCCAGACCTAGGTTATGTCCTTCCTTTGCTCTTTATCCTGGTGGGAGAGAGAGGTCCTTTGTTTTGAGCGTGCCATGTATGGAGGATTGGGCTGCAAGGGCCTTAAAGGCAAATTAAAATAAACCCTTGCTGTATTAGAACCTTGTAACCCATACTTGTAATCTCTCATAACTCTAGCCTGACCTCAGATGTACAGTACCTTCCTTCTGAAACTTGTGTAAACTTGATTTTAAACATTAGCTTTAAATAAACCTTTTTATTACTTAGGTAATTAGCAGTGAAGGGGGTTTTAAATGTGTTCTTCAGCCTTTGTACTTACTGTGTATTGTGTGCACTTCTGCCCCCCAGGAAATGCAACAGCACAAAGATCAAAGGGTTGCAATGCTCCCACCCCACTACAGCCATTCCTTTCCACAGGCCCCATTCTCCTCACTCACACCGCCTAAGGGCCTGATTCTCCGTTGCCGCCGCCTTGTGTAGTCATTGGCCTCCATGCAATATTAAAGCTCATTGATCTGGCGATTCTCATCTGGTAGCTTTTTATGGACACTTGGCACAGGTGGACAGGACTCTATTTTGGGTTGGCAATCAGGCCCAGGTAATTGGTCACTTTCCTATTTCTTTCAAGCCATTTCATTTTTGGGAGCTCAGGCACTAACACCATTTTGCAAAGGATGAATAACACTGCAGGACCACACAAAGGCTGTTTAAGGCGATTAATCTTAGGTTTTATAAGTGCCCCTCTTGCTTTAAGAAAATCTAGGTTTGGAGTGGAAGCTTGTCTGACAACGTCAATTTGAATCCAGACGTGTTCCTCATTAAAAAAAAAAAGACCTAATCCTTAACATTTTTAGGTATAGAGCTTACTCCCATGAGGAAATCTTACTGAAGGGGGGTTACTCATGGTATTAAACCCAGTAGTTCAGGTGTGGCCCGTGTTAAACTTTACACCCCGCCTTTAAGATTTTCTTTTTCTTATTAAAAATAAGCATTTAAAAATAATTCAGCCCCTGGAAGCATGTCGGGAAGAATAACCTGAAGCTCCATCTTGTGCCTCCACAAGCTGCCCTTTCTCTGGCTCCAAAGCAATAGACATTCTAATGCACTTGCAAAGAACGCTTTGCCTTTTAAAATGGTCTTTCACTGAACACAGCTTTGGTCATTCAGTGGACGGGGTGTAATTAGGTGGGTGTCATTTCTCAATTCTGCCAAAAGCGGCGAGGAAACCAACCCTGCTCTGTACAAGAGCTGGAGAGATGCTAAGTCTTTCTACGCTGTTATTTATCCTTGAGACCACATGGGTGAGGTACTATCATTTATTTGACCAATTCTGTCTCTCTAATGCCCTGGGACCAACAGGGCTACAATAACCCCACATACCACAATGGAAGTTGTTTATCCTAATTTAGCACACACGTGTTCCGTGCTGTACAAGGTGCAAGAATAAATATAGTCTCAGCCCCAAAGAGTTTATAGTGTAAAGAGGCAAACACACAAGGCTTGTCTACACTAGGAAAATTAGAAGCCGCCTTGTAACCACGGTGCAGCTGTAGCCATGGGAGCAATAGCATCAGTGCAAGTGCATGTAAGACGCCATTGTTTTTCCTATGGAAACCTGCTCCTGTATCATTCATTCATTTAGTCATATGGATGTGGTGTCTCAGAGGCCAAGGTATGGACTCCATTGTGCTAGGCACCGCACAAACACAACAAAAAACAGCCCCCGCCCCAACTGTAAAGCCATTCTATTTATGGGGAAACAGCATTGCAGGAACAAGCTGCTGCTCCTGCTCCATGCGCAGTGCTCCGCGAGTGCCGTTCACACCGCACCACATTACTCAGCAAACAGATATTCTTATAATAATTTTAAAAAAAACAGGAAAAAGTATCATGAGTCAGAACATTTATGGCAAAGTCCTATTCCCTTTGCTGCAGATGAGAGTTTTGCCATAGGCTTCAGTGGAGCAGGAGCTGGCATGCAGTTGGTTACAAGTGTCCTGGAATGGATCTGCCCATTTTTATTCATCTGCAACCCCTTGATATCCTCAGAGGGAGAATAAAGGGTGGGCTAAGCATGCACTGGAGTCACTCCAGATAGCAGGTAGATCTGGCAGTATCAGACTATCGTGGAACTCTCTTTTACTGAAGCTCTTTGTTTCACAGAACAGCTTAATTATCCAGTTTGTTCACTCTAACTGGCCTCACAACCCGCTCCTTGCAGGGTACTGATATTCTATGGACAGTTTCACTAACTCCAAGCCCATTGTAAATGGGTTCTACAATATACATGAAAATGTGTCTTCTTGACAGTTCCCGTGTCAGCCTTTCTTACTCTGACTCCGTGGTATGCCTTTTTGGGCAAAGTTCCCCCCAGGGGCTTTCAAACAAGTCTTTGATTTACTTCTACTATATTAAGTAACAGAGGGGTAGCCGTGTTAGTCTGGATCTGCAAAAGCAACAAAGAGTCTTGTAGCACCTCATAGACTAACAGATGTTTTGAAACATAAGCTTTCGTGGGTGAAGATAATGAAGTGGGTCTTCGCCCACGAAAGCATATGTTCCAAATCATCTGTTAGTCTTTGTCACTTCTGCTATATTAAGGCCCTGTGGAAAGATCAGGCTATAACATCAGAGAACATTGATACCATGAAATCACAACTTGTTTCTGTCCTGAAATGGTTAAATTAATATCCCCACTAATGATGCATGTTTGTTTGTAGGATGCTGGCTGTGTCTGGAAAATGCACAAACCCTGATGGGCTATTAAACAAGCTTTCTTAGAATTTTCACTTTTAAAATAAAAAAAAAGCTTTTTTAATTTTATTTTATTAAATACTCTCAGCTCAACCAATCTTATCGGATACTTTTGCACTGATGAGAGAGGAGCAATTTCAATTCTGGTAGCCAATAACTACATCTGAAAGAGATTTACCAAGCAGAACTGTGAGGAGCGCTATTATGATAGCAAACCTGCTTTTTGTTGAAGCACCCTTATCAGTAAAATACTGATCCAGAAGTGGGAACAGCGTTAGAAATGTTTAAAGATGTTAGTGACCAATGATACTATTTGCCTGAGCAAGGGTTGGAGGGTTGTGCTCCCAAACGGATGACCAATACAAGAATGTGTTCCTTTAAAGCAACAGCGCAGTTTTAACATGGGATCCCAGCCGTGGCTGGCAGACTCAGTTATTCGTGCACAGCATGTTGCAGTGCAAAGCCAGCTCCTGGAGCTCTCCTAGTAAAATAATGTTGAAAGTTTTCTGGGGTGTCCCCCCAAGGCAGGGAGACGTCATGTACAACCCAGTGGCAGGGTTCTCAGGATACAGCTGATCATGATCTTAAAGGCACATTCATCAAATTGTGCATTTTAAACCACTCATGTGCTAGTATGTGACAAATATGCCCAAATCCTTATTTTTAGCATGTTACAAATGACCCCTGAGATTACTGAAATGGAAAACATTAAAAAATCGAATTGACTTTTCACATGTATGCTGTTTGTTTGCCTTTTTGAGTTAGGACAATTAAGTGTCTTAGGCAGTTTTACTTTTGTTCTTAGCCAGGGCAATATTGATTTGGTTTCAAGAACTATTTCCGGTGGAACTTAAAACCACCGAAAATGTATACTGGTTGCAGAGTTGTTGTTTTTTTCTCTTTTGTTTGTTTTAAAGCGTCTTGTTACAAAATCTAACTTTTGAGCCAAATTTGAGAGGGATGCTATATAGGAACACAAATGTGAGTACGTTACCTCGGAATTACAACTCATGAGTTTCTCTAGGCTTTTAAACTATTTTAATACTTACCCTGCTTAATTCAGGGTACATAAAAAGTCAACATGTATGTCTGCTGCCCAAGCATTTTAATAACTGTTAAAACGTGCATTTCAGTTTAATAATACAATTTAACCACTGGTGTTACAAACAGTGATGATCAAACTCTGCCGAAGATTTCTGAGCTCTGAAACAATGTTCCATTTTTCCACAAATGTTTTCCTTAAAAGTTTATTCTTTTCTTTTCTTTATGTGACTCATGTGGGACTCTGATGTAAGTGCTACAGATTTGCATGACTTTTCATCTGAGATATTTAGAATAGACTCGCTTCCTCCTTGTACTTAACACCTTAATCATTTGTGGGATGTGTTTTCATTAACTGATGACTCTGTTGATGATGTGACTAGACTTGTTTGCCTGATTAATATTGAGCCTGACTTGTGTTTTGAACAGACAACCCTCCTGTCTCCCTTTGTTTTTATGATTGCTGTGCATTGTGTGGGTGGCCGTACTCAGCTTCTTGGCTTGGCAATGAAACAGTTGCTGTGAGACGTGATTTGTCCAGTTACCTTCTGGGAATGAATACTCTTCGAATCTAATGCATGTAAAGGGATTGAGCTCCATAGTGTATGTTGTGCTGCTTTCGCTGACCTTTATGGAAGAAGTAGGATGAGTGACCCACAGCAAAGAAGATGAGATTTTGCTTTCGTGCGACCTTGCATTAGTCATAGTAATGTGATCTCTGATATGTGACTGATACAATATGTGACTCTGAACTATCCTATTTTCCTACGGGAATTTAATCAGTAAGGAGATCATGTCATTGGGGAAAATGAGTTCTTTGCTCATCCACTGATCACATATGGGGCCAGGTTCTGATCTCTGCTATACTGGTGTAAATCCATTGAGATTGCTCTGGATTTTCACAAGTGTAGAAGAGAACAGAGTCTGGTCCATAGCGAAGCAATCACTGAGCAAGTGCTCCCCTACGAAAGCTCCTTTGCTGCTGCATGATGGGTTTAGTTAGTCCTTTCTCAAGGAGGATTTACCAGCCCACATCAAATCATAGACATTAGAGATGACCCCGGTCATGTTCTCCATCTCCATGTCAGTAACTACACCATTGTTCTCTGCTAGCTTAGGCCCGGACTCAGCAACATACTTAAGCAAATACATAAGTGCTTTTTACAATCAGGGGTTTAGCCCAAATCATCAAAGATATTTAGGTGCCTAACTCCCACTGATTTCAGTAGGAGTTAGGTGCCTTAATACCTTTGAGGACCCAGGTATTAGTGCTTTTCCTGGTTTAATTTTAAATGTTTGAAGCATCAAGCCTCAGCGTGTTGCTGAATGTCGTTTCCCTCTGAGCAAATTAAAACTCTCACTTGCAAAAGCAGGCAGATGCTGACTTGCCTTGGTGATCATTGCAGCCTGAGGGGAGACACCCCTGTATATGAGGGGCTTATAGTTAATGTAATCACGGCAGCTGGGAGCTGAGCCATAGAATTCACCCGGGTGCAGATGGAATGCGCTAGTCTCTCTCGAGTGCCGCTTCCCAGAGCAATGCTTGGGCATGCGCAGGAATACGTGCGACAGGCCAAGACCCCATCCACAGGCATGTAGTTCAGGCTGACATGTGGCCCTAAGCATGTTTCAGAGCAGATGTGCTGAAATCTGTGAGGGAGGGGGAGGGATTTGGCTGGCCACGGTTGTTCAGATACAGCTACTGGGCTGTGAAACCCTTATAGTGGCCACACTGAAGGAGACTATAGACCGGTGGTTCTCAAACTTTTTGTATTGGCGACCCCTTCTGAACACCAAGCCTCTCAGTGCGACCCCCCATTAGAAATTAAAAACACATTTTTGATATTTAACACTATGTTAAATAGTCAATTTAAACCCTATTTCTTAAAAAGAATTTTGTCACTGTCTCTCTCACTGCTTTTAAATTAAGACTGAAACATACCGTATTTTTCGCCATATAGGACGCTCCGGCGTATAAGACGCCCCTGAGTTTTTAAATAAAAAAGCCGGACACAAAAAAAAACAAACAAAAAAAAATAACCCACCACCACACACAAAAAGCGCCTCGCTCTCCTGTCCCCGCTGCGCGGGCGGGCTGCTGGGAGCGCGCCGCTCTCCCGTCCCCGCTGCGCGGGCGGGCGCTCCCCGGGGCCCGAGCTGCTCCCGTTCCCCGCCGGCCCCAACACATGCGGGTGGGCTCGGGGGGGAAGCGCCACCCCGCCCCGCCCCGCCCGCCGGGCCACCTGCAGCCGCCCCAGCTCCAGCTGCCCGGTGAGTTTAATATATTCGGCGTATAAGAGGCCCCCCCTAATTTTGAGGCTATTTTTGGGGGTTAAAAAGGCGTCTTATACGCCGAAATATACGGTATTTTTATCAAATTAAATATAAGTGGAAAAGTTATTTTTAAGTAGAATTTTATTTTAATATTTGACCGGAAACAATCTGGGGTCAGGGTTCACAGCCTGGTGCAGGGATCGGGGTTGGGGTTGGCAGCCCAGCACAAGGTTTGGGGTCAGAGCTCAGCTTGGGGCTCAGACTCACAGCCGCCTGCCAGTACCAGAGTCGGGGGTTGGGGCTCCTGGCTCACAGCCCCGCAGCTCTGGTCTGAGGTGGGGGCTCACAGCCCTGCTGCTCCACCATGTGGGGGTCAGGGCTCGGGGCTCACAGTTCCACCACTCTGGGCTTGCAGCCCCTCCGTTCCAGGTCGGGGTTTGCAGCCTGCAGCCCCTCCACCACACTGGGGTGGGGGCTCACCGCTCCGCCCCGGGCTTGGACCCCGCCGCTTGCAGCCCCTCCGCCACGCTGTGGCCGGGGCTCACCGCCCCGCTGCTCCGTCCCCGGGTTGGGGCTCGCAGCTCACTGCCCCGCCACTCTGCCCCGGGGATTGGGGCTGGAGCAGCAGCCCGCTGCAGGGGCCGGCTCACCCGCCGCGGGGATCGGACTGGAGCAGCAGCCTGCCATGTGGGTGAGAGCTGGAGCCGGCAGCCTGCCATGGTGGCTGGGGCTCGTGACCCCCAGTTTGAGAACCAGTGGACTGTTCCTCTAGTGCAGGGGTGGGCAAACCGTTTGGCCTGAGGGCCACATCTGTGTCTGGAGATTATATGTTGGGCTATGGATGCTCACAAAGTTGGGGGTTGGAGTGCGAGAGGGGGTGAGGACTCTGGGGTGGGGCCAGAAATGAGGAGTTCAGGGTGCAGGAAGGTGCTCTGGGCTGGGGCAGGGGATTGGGGTGCAGGGGTGGGGATGAGGGCTCCGGCTGGGGGTGCTGGCTCTGGGGTGGGTCTGGGGATGAGGGGTTGGGGGTCCAGGAGGGTGCCATGGGCTGGGACTGAGGGGTTCAGAGGCCACAAGGGTAATCAGAGGTTCGGGGCATGGGAGGGGGCAGGGGTGCAGGCTCTGGCAGCACTTACCTCAAGCAGCTCCCAGAAGCAGCGGCATGTCCCCCCTCTGGTTCCTACGCGGATGTGCGGTCAGGCACTTTTGCGCGCTGCCCCATACACAGGCACTGCCCCTGCAGCATCCATTGGCCGCAGTTCCCAGCCCCAGCATATACAGAGCAGGGCAAGCCCCAGACCCCACTCCATGGCTGGAGCTCGAGGGCCAGTGGTCAGGTGGACTATGATCATGACTCTCGGGAGCTATTAGTTTATTTCAACAGGCAATGGACAGGGTCACAGGATCTGAGCTATAAAATCCCACCTCCACAAGAGGAATAGCTCCCAGTGCAGCTCCCAGCACTAGTGAACTGACTACACTGGCAGTTTAAAGTGCTGAAACTTTCAGTGCTCGGGGGGGGCGGGAGGGGGGTTTCAACCCCCTGAGAGAGAACGTTGCAGCACTGTAAAGTGCCAGTGTAGACAAGCCCTTAGGCTGATCATCTGTGTGATAAGGGTAGTGTTAGAGCTGAGTGAATAATGGATTTTTTGGCAAATTGCAGAACCTGAACATTTTTTGTTTCTAATTGACTGAAGCAATTTTGTTTTTTATTTGTTTCAGGTTGACCATAATGTGTGTGGTTGACTTCAAATGAGGGGTGGGGGATGTTTGAGTTTTTGTTTAAATTCAGCCATTTTGGGTGTTTTTCACCCTTTTTTAAAAAAAATGGCTAAGTTTGAAATGGAAATGCTGTTTTGCATTGAAAGGTCAAAAGAAAACATGTTGAAATAGTCCCAAATTCAACACATAGTTTTGGGGCGTGAAAAAGACATTTTTCTAAGGGGGAAAAATGTCACTCAGCTCTAGTAATAATACTTATGTAACTCGTGGGGTGTCATGACAATTGATTAGCTGAGTACTTTGAAGACTTAAAATGCTAAGTATACATATCAGGAGTTTAAGGATCCTCTTATCGCATGTGTGCACTTATCACCAATCTGAGAGGTAGAAATTGCTATTTTGATGTTGTTTTAGATTATTATAAAATATCTAAAGTTTAACGGGATCTTGAGCCGGTGATTGCCATTAATATTTGTACAAGCAGCAAAAGCTTCCGTGCCCAAGACAATTCAGAATGGAAAAAATATAAGCCATCAATTTAACTCTGAAACCACCATAGCAAATTGTCTGTAGAGGGATAGGAGGTTTAGCTGGAGCTAGGTACCATTTCATTGATTCATATTTTATACTACCCATTAAAAATATCATCTTATTTAACTGTCTGGATACACCATAGCAACCTTGGACCACAGTCTGCCAGTCCTGCTAATGACTCGAACTGCCACCATATAATAGCACTTATGTAACACTTAAAAATTCAAACTGCTACACAGACGTTAACTATTAAACAAGCCTTTGCAGTCTGCACACAGCGGGCTTAGTTCAGTGACATCACTGATTGTAGACAGAGTGGCTTTGGAAATCTCCCAGAATCCACTCCTTTCTGGAAGCAGTACCAGGAACTGTGGAATAGACATGCTGAGGGCAGTGCAACTGAACGGAGTGAGAAGAGGACTAAACATGGGGCAGAACTGTAGCAGTTCAGAACACAAGGCAGCATGGCTAGGATGGGCATATTGAATCATTACTGCTTCTGCTAGTGCAGCCATACTAATTCACCCAGGAGGAATGGCTCGGATCTGTAGTGTGAACACAGCCAAAGTGGACAGTGCAAGAGGAAATCTAAGTAACTCCTCAAGTTCAGTTACAAGTTTGGGTTTTTTGTTTTGTTTTGTTTTTTTGCTGAAGTGAAAATGTTCCCTTGGTGTATTTGTTCAGATCAATATGCTGCCAGAAAGGCTTTCCTAGAGTGATTAGCCGTTTCATTGATCTGTGATCCAAATACGATTAAAACCAACTGTTTATGGAATCAGCATAACGTCAGATGAGCTCTTAAATCAGTCTAAATTCCATTTTAAAAGTCCAACACAACTAATAAACACACCATAAGCTGGGGCCACTTTGGTTTCTGACACCTCAACCACTGTTGCTAGAGTATGATATATGAACCCCATTTCTGTTCATCTCTGGAAGATGCATGACTTTGGGGTGGGATTAGTGAAATGAACAGAAGAAGCCAAGTCACCACTGACCTTCCTTATCCTTTGTTTTCACCATGTAGATTTTAAAATGCTGTTGTAAGTGGTTGAGGTAGACATGGATGATGCGTGTGAAAAGCCTCGTGAGGCAAACTGTGAAACAAAAGACTTAGTGTTCTCAGATGATGAAGAGCCTGATTTATTGGATCACATGGTCAAGAACAGAAGGCTCAAAAAGAAGGAACAAGCTCTTGAGGTACTTCCATACTGGAAAAGGTGCTGCAACCTGCAAGGTTGCCTGTGTTTCTAGAAGGACGTCTCTCTTTGGAATGGAAACACTGTTTGAGGCCAACGTTCTACTTTCAGTCTTGCAGGGGGTGTGTGGACTTGGATATTCAGCTCTTCCTTCAGGTGTGGAACCTCCCTATGGGAGTTAAGGTTCCACACATATAATAGCAAACCAGAGCTGCAAAATTAGGAGCTAGCTTTGAATTCTTCCAAAGTTTTGAGGTGTTTGGACGTGAAGTTTGGGAGATATACAAAACTCTCCATTTCACTTTGCATTTACTTAAAGGAAATTTTTATTGTCATACCTGAGGGGAAGATAGCTGGGGAGATGGGCCAGGACCAAAACTCTAGATCCAAACACCCCAAAACTTTGGGAGAATTCAGAGCCAGATCCATACATATACAATATGGGCCTAATCCAAAGCTCATTGCTATTAATAGGTCTTTCCGCTGATTTCATTGCTTTGAATCAGGCCCTATATTAGCAAGTATGCTTTACTCTATAAAGGATACAAGAGCACACATCGTGCTCTGCCAGAAAAGGTTTTAGCATCACTCATGTTCATAGGAAATATAGCCACAAGGCAGACAAGCCAAAGGAATAATTCTTAAAAGAAATCAGAGACGGCAGACATGAGGAAGCCTTCCAGATCTTTGGGGAAATGGAGGCAGCTGCTGTCTGCCCAGATATAGGTCCTAAGAAATCAAAGGTGGGAATCTCTGCCAATGGGTAAGTCAGAACAGTTACACTCTTAACTTGGCTCAAAGCGAGAAGGGGATATTGTTGGGGGGTAAAACTAATACTTGTTGCTCTAAAGCAGGGCTGGGCAAACTTGTTGGCCCGAGGGCTGCGTTGGGGTTCAAAATTGTATGGAGGGCCAGGTAGGGAAGGCTGTGCCTCCCCCAACAGCCTGGCCCCGCCCCTGTCTTCCCCCCTACCACGCCCCACCGCCTGACTGCCCCCCTCAAACTCCCAACCCTTCCAACCCCCCCGCTCCTTGTCCCCTGACTATTCCCTCCAGAGACCCCCACCCCTAACCACCCTCACCAAGACCCCATCCTGTATCTGTGTCCCTGCTCCTTGTCCCCTGACTGCCCCCTCCAGAGACCCCCCTGCCCTTAATCACCCCACAGGACTCCACCCCCCTGCTCCCTGTCCCCTGACTGCCCCAACCCCAAGCCACACCCCCACACCCTGACTGGCCCCCTGGGATTCCCATGTTGTCATAAGTATAAAGTGCTGGAGAGGGTTAATGATACCTGAGAACAAGTGGCGTAAGAGCTTCCCTGCCATGAGAGAGGGAGGGAGGGAGTTTCAGTTCGAGTTTGGCTTGCCATGTAGCTTGGCAAGGGTCCCGGAGCGTCTCTGGCTAATGAGAATGACTCTACTTTCCTTCTTATACTTCTAATTAGCTGACTGTAAGTGATGTTGATTTTGCTAAGTTCTGTACCTATTTCGGGTGTCTCTATCCTTTTCAGAAGGGGAGTTAGAGAATTCTAAATTGTAAGTTGTACTGTAGCCTATGTTCTAATTCCTTTTCTTTATTAAATCTTGTTAGTTATAAAAAGTGTTTGGTTTATTTCCCTTAAGGTTTTCTCTGCTTCCAGACTGGGAAGAGAGGAGGGAGGGGAGTAGGTAAAAGGACCAGCTCAGGGTAGGAGCTGAGAAGCGGAGTCTGTCTCTACCTTCAGCCGAGAAGGGTGAGGGGGGAGGGGAAACAGCCTTCAAGTGTCTGGCTCTCAGGGAGGAAGACAGAGTTAGGGTTTTGGGGAGTCTGAGTACCCCACTCCAGGGCTTTGGAGATTTACTCAGATGGTGGCAGCTGGGGGTCCCCAAGTTCCCATCTGGTAAAGTGTGGGAGTCTGGGGGGTGTAGAGAATTAACTTAAGCTGGGGAGCAGTTAAAGTTAGGTTGTCTGGCATACAAGAGTCCCCTTCTCTGTACTCAAGAGCACAGAGACTGGGTAGCACACTCTTACACATGCCCTATCCAACCTCCCTGTTCCCCATCCCCTGACCATTCCCCGAAACCCTCTGGCCCTTATCCAGCCCTCCAGCCCTGGCCCCCTCAGAACAGTGTGTGTGGCCCCAGGCCAGACACACTGCCGCGCTGATCCCTCAGAGTGCACAGCCCTTCCCCCCCCCCCCCCCCCCCCCGGAGCGCTGCTCATGTACGTGCTGAGGCTGCGGAGGAGGGGGGAACAGCAGGGAAGGGAGAGGAGCTAACCTCCCGAGCTGGGAGCTCGGGGGGCCAGACAGAATTAGCCCGTGGGCCGGATGTGGGCTGCGGGCCATAGTTTGCCCACCCCGCACTAAAGTGTCCTTATCTATGGCTCTAATAATGCCCGAGATCGTTAATGGGAGGAATTTTGAAAATCTCAGTGACTTCTCACCAGTTATGCTACATATTAACGCCCTGAATTGCTGTCTGCCGGTCTCAGTTCTGGCCCTGCTGTGGGTGGTGAGGGAGAGAAGAGACCTGACCTTTTTGAAGTCTCCAGGCCTCTGGATGGTAGCTCCTCCGGCTAGGGTGCTGCCTCCTCCGATGCTACGAGGAAGGGAAAGGAGAGGGTGGCTTCTCAAAGACAAAGAGGGCACCCTGCACAGAGCCCTGCCCTCCCCTCCCTAACCAAGGAGCCTCCCAAAACTATGCAGCGGTGATTACTCTGTTGTCAGGGTAGCTCTGCTGTCCCAGTAGCAGCCTTCTCCAAAGCTACTGTGGGATCTACTCCTCTGATGCTCTATCTAGTCCCTGGGTGGCTCCTATTCCAGCCATGGTGGCTATATCTCTGGCAGCTCCACACACACAGTACACGATCCCTGAAGGCCACGGTTTTATACCCAAGATCACCTTCTGCAGCTGTTCCAGTGAGAGGCTCTCCACATTCTGCCCTTCTGGCTGGAAGCCTGAGTTCTGATATTTCTATCTCATCTTTATTTTCCATTAGGTCCGTAGTGCTCTTCAGGAATTCAGGGATGAAGAGATCATTGAGCATGAGCTTGTGGCACAGGCATGGGACCTGGGTGACTTGGGTCCTAGTGCCAGCTCTGCCACAGACGTCGTCTGACATTGGGAAAATCATCTGTCTAATCTAATGAACTCATCAGTGTAATGTGTACACAAAACCTCTTTGTACCAGTTTCCTCATCAGTACAAATGGGATAATGGGCCCGCCCCACCTCACAGGATTGAGAGGCTAAATTAAGCAGTGGTTGGAAGGTGCTATAGCAATATAAACAATTAATGATAAAAAGATAATGGAATACATCCCACTGGATAATAGGGTTCTGTTGTAGAGGCCTCAGATACCGGCACTGCCACAGGCAGGGAAATGGAATGGATGACAGAGTTTGATCCTGTGTCATGCACTCATGGTCTTTTCACATCATTTAGCTGGACCTTCAGGGTTGTCCCAGATCAGGACTGAGGTGGATTGGCAGAGTCTTCTTACAATGCCTTGTCTCAGCCGCTCACTTTACAGAGCATGGACCTCTTGGCCCTCTTAGAAACCATCCCACTACTGCATAGGCAGTTTGCTTCACGATGTATATGAATGCATTTTAACTGAGCAACACTTTTTACTGCTTTACGAGTCATCTAACTAGTTTCCTGTGTGATTCTCACAAACCATAACTGGACCATGCTATAGCTTTCTTGGGTGAACTATGCACCAATAGTTACCACCACCACATAGTTGTCTGTTTGCTGCTTGGGGTGCTTTCTCTCTCTCAGATTGTTTACTCACCTGGGGAGTGGGGCTAGTCAGGATTTGAGACTAAAGTGGAGTTAATCTGGCACCTGCCACTTGGGAAGCTGTGATAGACCTCCTGGTAGAGCTGCCTGTGAGTCGTACAGTGAACTGTCTGCTTGTAGCTCACTCATTATGTCTGAAGGGGTCTATTTTTAAGAACTCCACATCAGCGATGTAACTGTAATTTTCAGAACAGTAGTTCTGAAATAATTTCAAACTGTGTTCAGGCTTTATCCGAGCAGGGAATCTGGGTTGGCAACTTGGCAGGAATTCACAGGCTTCAGGGAGAAGATTGCAGATGTCCTTGTCTTTTTTTTTAATGAAGAGGCTGCCTGTGAAGGCTACAAGTCACAGCATGCATTGTTGCCTTTTGAGAAGACCTTAGATTTTGTGGGGCCCAGACAACTGATTTCTCAGGCCCTGGAATAGTGTTTGGGGTGGGGAGTGCCAAAATTGGCATTCTGGCACCTTTTTGCTCTCCTGATCAAAGGGACATAACTTAGAGCAGTCTCGAGGCTTCTGTAAATTGCACTAGTTTATAATGGCTTCCTAGGGGCCATTACAGCGGTAAGGTTTATTGAAGCACAATGCGCCCTAGCTATTCTCTTTCCTAGCCACGCCTCCTAAATCAGAAGACCAGAAAGGTGATGGTGTTGAGCTGGCTACAGGGCTTTGGGGTTTTAAGCCACTAAAGGATTCTCTCTATTGGGGGAATTCCCAGCTGCCTATTTAGGGAATCTTTAAATGGGGATTTATTAGGGATCTGGTCTTTGTTTCTTCATCTCTAAATGTGGATTATACCTACTGACCCTACATGAGGTATCGTGCGGATGAGTAAATGAGTCTTTGTACATCACTTTGAAGATGTAAAACACAATATGTTACTACCGTTTCAACAAAACCTTCTCTTGATTCCCCACAGGCACCGCCTAGGCCCCTTAGACCTCGCTTCAGGAAGAAAAGTACCTCGACCTCTACCACTGAAACCATGTGAGTGCGATGAGCCAATAGCACCAAGATCCACAGAATGTCTCTCTTCTGCCTTAAAGAGTTACTTGCTAATTATGTAGAAAAACAGCAGTGAGATGGATGTGATTTGATGTGCAGCACTGCAGACATGGCCTTTCTCTCTTCCCTTAAGTTACACGTTACTTGCATTTTCCCATAACATTGTTAGAACACTCTCACAGGTGGTAACAGCGTCAGGGTCCCTGTTTCATTTGCAGAATATACAACCACTCAAGCGAACCCAGGCCGTACATTTGCAATTATTAGTTGTGTCTGCAGTTTTAGCTTGTGAATGCAAACAAACAAAATTCTCATTAGCTCTTAATGATACTTTAACTAATGTATCTATTTATGGTTTATCCTTAATGAAGTGGACTTGCAAGAGTGATAGATTTTTCTCCCTACCCTTCCTTCATCTTATTACAAGACTGTGACTGACGTAAAATATTTTGAATTCTTTTGACTGTACAGAATGTCTGAGACTTATTAGCAAAAGTTGAGCTGCAACTCCATTTCTTTTTCTGCAAGTAAATTATGTGAACTCGTCATTGTGCTGAAAATGTAGAGACAAACCCTTAGAGATGATGAGAGAGAGATACAAGAGAATGAACTGTTTTACAAAATAAAGTAGGGGAGTCTTAATTTTGATACTCCTGAGCCAGAAGAAGAGTAAGTGATATATTTTGTAAAAAATGAATTAATCTGATAACTTTTGACCAACATTTTACAGGCAGTTCTACAATATATGCAAGCCATGTGTGTAATAACTGCTACAATGTAAACCAGAATCACAGCCATTGGTTTCATAGGGCAAAATTCACCTTCCTCATCTGCATATAGGAGCTCAGTTCCGGTGTTTTGCTTTCCTGGAGCAGATGTGGGAACTGCACTTCCCCCAGCCAGAGAAGAGCATCTGAATTGAGCTCTCCCATGTGGCTTGGTGAGAATTTTGCCAGTACGTGGATTCTGGTTTAAACCATGAGACTCTGTAGTTTGGCTGGTGCATTGGTATCCATATATAAATGCTAAATACAAAAGAAGAGGGAGAAGTTGTAGGATATGTGTATTTGTGCTTAGAGTTGGTGTCTCCTGTAAATGTAAAAGCATGTGAAATTCATAAATGAGTTAATTATGTAGCCCTTTGTGTTTGCTCTTGGCCCTATCCCATAGACTAGAAAAACGTTTAGAATCATGTGACATATGATTGCCATTGATAACTGATCAATAAACAGGTTAGGAATAATGTTAACCTAGTTCAGATACAGAAGCGGCCCCGCATGCCAGTAACTGGTTAGAGTGCACTGGGCTCAGAGATAAACGTATCTGATGTGGTCTTTGTTAAATATTAGCTGCTGGATAGGCTTCTACATCTCCGCCTTCTCTCTAACTCATCTTGAGGTAATTCTGAAGCTTCCTTAAGTGGTTTGAGAAGTAAAAGTTACTGCTGTCCCTTCCCCCACAAACATTTGTATCAGTTTGGTTAGTAAAAGGAAAGGGCTAACAGACATTTCTTGTGATTGCCATATTTGGACCTGTTCTGGAAAATCTGATTTCCCTTATAAGCACTGAGTAGATTGTGTTTTGTGAAGATTATATGCTAAAAAAAAAGTGTGTTCTAGATGGCAAGTAAAAAATATTCCATCATTAGAACACACTCATCAAAAGCTTTGAGTAGCTAAGCTTATGTATTTAAGTTAAGCAGCTTTAAAGTCAATTTGATTGTTCAGCAATTTTTTTTAAATAAGAACTTTGCCTGAAGTGTAGTAGAAATTAAAATCCTGTTGCAAGCAAGCTTCATTTTCAGTGCTACGCAATAGGGTGCCATAAGACAAAACAAAAGCTGACAAGTTTGCACTCAAATTATGCCAAAAATAAAAATATATAGCTGCATAACGTTTGATGAATACTACTCTCTCACACACACTGTATTAACATTCATCCTCACTAAAGTTATTAAATATGTCTGATCTGCTGTTTTACTGTAAACTTGACTGTTTCAATTTTCTTAAATGCTGAGGTGAAACTGTTGACAAGGGAGTTGCCTTATCTCTCAAAGACATTTACTGTATAACTGAAAAAAAAATCTTTTCATATCGCTGGCAAAAATGTGTTATCAACTCAGCTGTGTATTTGTGTCTAGACTGACAAAAAATGTGAATGCCTAAACATGTATACTTAGTGGTATAGTGTTCTGTACACAGGATAGAACAATCACTTGCTTAGAATTCAGTGTATTACAGACACAGGTTGTTTACAAATGCTTCCTCTAAAGGTCTGTCATTTTAACATTCAGATACATATGTTTATTTGGGATCAACATCAGCTGTATGCTCTTTGGTCCTGACTCTTCTTTCAGGCATTGTCTCCCCTTGGAAGTAACCTCAGTTCAACAATTAGTATTACTACACATGGGTTTATCCCTAGCAGGTAGACAGGGTGACCAGACAGCAAATGTGAAAAATCAGGACAGGGTGTGGGGGGTAATAGGAGCCTATATAAGAAAAAGACCCCAAAATTGGGACATCAGTCCACTCTACAGGTAGATAACTGCAACCTGAGTTTGCTTCAGTTGGACTAGTCAGAACATCACATGCTAGCTGGCCCTTAAGGGGGAATAGGGCTCCACCCTCTTCTCTGACTAATCAATTGACACCCAGCTGAACTAGTAAAATCAAGGAGCAGGTGGCTTAAAGATAACCTGGTTCTCATCAATAACAAGAGCCCAGGTTCGGGGCAAGGCCCCCTCCAGCATCAGTTTTCAGCTCTGGGGAAAGAACCCAGTATATATGACTCTCAGGTGGTTGTAAGCCTGTGTGGAGTAGTTAAGTCCGTGCAAAAGACCTCAACTCAGGCAATATGTTGAATGTGTTATTTTGAAGAAATAAAACTCAAGCCTTGATGAGAAGGGGACAGAAATCCTGTGGCTGACCAATGTTCTTTGGTGCCTAGGCCAGTGAATTAGCTTGCAGGTTTACACAGGATTTACCTTAATTATGAATGGGGTAAACTTTGAGCAACTAAGCACCAGTGCAGCTACCATGATTGTTGAAGCATGGCTATTTCTAACTACAGCCAAGGCTCCACTTACCCTAGTGTAAATTGGGAGTAATTGCCCAGAAGCCAAAGGAATTATAAGAGTGTAAACCTGGTATAAGGAAGAGGAGAACCAGGCCTTCTGTTTCTAACAACCAGGGGAGAAATTACCTTGTGATTAAAAAATAAGGAAAGGCTTACTAGAGGGATGTGATGCTCCCTGGTCTCATGTAAACAGCCTTTGACTGTGCTCTGTGAAATAACCATGTTCTCATGTAGTAATGGTGTCTATATATTTGTGACAGAATGCTTATTAATTAGTCTTCTTTTGCTGTTTGTTTGTTTCGGGTACCTGTTTTGCACCTAGCACGTATTTGAAATTGTAAAGAACACTATGCGTACTCTTGAGATTCACACTTATACAAACATATTTAAGGATCATAACTGTGCACTTAACAGAGGTTTCTTTCCCATGGTCAGTAGAAAAAGATATGTGATATGATAGTATACTTAATGCCTCATAAGGATGGACATTACAACAGTATTCCAAAGGTTGGAGTTTTGCTGGTTTTGTTATGCTTGATATACATCTTGAATAAAGTCTTAATCTTTTCTTTAAAAAAAAAAACAGAAAAAAGCATCTTCAGTCTGTTAACAAGTATTCTGGCCTGCCAGATACATTGATTACTGCATTATTTAGTTGTCTTAATTCTTGCTAACGGTATATAGATGTATTCACTAAATGCTGCATGTCCTTCAGAACTCCCTTCTGTATTACCCATTGAAAAAAAATACAGCTACTAAACCTGTTACCAGTGAATGCATTGGACTACCACAGCTTTATTATAAAGTAAGCCTTGTCTTGTCAAACAAGTGATAATGGAACTGATTGACAGAGGCTACAGTAAAGAGACTGGAACAGTTTGAAGCTACTGTTGTCACATTGTCTACAGGCTGCCAAGTTTTAAAGAATGCCAGGGATTGGGCCTTAGTAAAAGCAGAAGCAAACATATAATCCTGACCTAGAGTGTAAAACTAAAATCACATACATGGTTTCATATAAAAGGGCCATGTGTGTACCAAAATATATAGTGTAAAGTAGAGCTAGACTTTGAGAGAATTAACAGGCAGGCAATTATTCACAATTAACAAGAAAGCAATGAAAATTAGAAACGTTCAGAGTGGTTGTAAGGGAAGTTCTCTAACTTTAGCTACTTTAACATCTGTTTTCATCACTTTAATGTGTTCCAAATGTTGGTTAGTGGATAACTAATTTTCAGTGTTCTCCATTGGAGAAGCTACATCAATCCTACTCAGTGTCAAACTGGGCACGGTTATTAAAATGGCAGCCCCATTCATTTACTACAGACACTGAGACAGCAACTGTCTTTTTGCTCTGTTTGTACAGTGCCTCACCCAATGAAGTCCCAGTCCACGACTGTGGCTCCTAGGTGCTTTGGCATTCTATATTATTTGCATTTTTCAAAGGGCTTTAAACATTCTCATTTTAATATTTTTAATTTAGATGTTCAACTACAGATGTTATTTATACCCTATTGCAAGAATTTCACGAGGAATTCAGAATATTTAGCTGAATCAAAATTTCTCACCTTTTCCCCTTGCCTCTCCTCCACTTTATGTGAAATATAATAACCAACTATGACTCAATACTCCAATCGCAATCTGGAATTAGTTTATTTTGGGTGTTTGTCCCAATAACTCAAATCAGATGGTATGTTTGCATGTTACATGGAAATGTGAAAAAATGACAGAATGTAATTATGTGTCTGGAAATGCATAAAAAAGATCCCAGCCCGCAAACAATGACATGTACTGGGCAGGAAGAGGAAAAACAAAAGTGTGAATTGAGACACAGGAGAGTGGTCTTCTATAGTCGAAGGTTTGTGCGATCATGATACTTCTGGAAGGGATCATCAACGTACCAGTTTCTTCTCTTCCAGAAAGAAGTGGTCATTTTATCAAGGAGTTTGCTTTGGGTTTTATTGCAAAACACTTGTTCCCTTAAGCGTCTTTTCCGGGGAATAGACTTTTTCCATAATTTTTTCTTGTAACCAGCCTGTCAGAAGACAAAGAATTCTATATCACTTTACCATAGATGGATGTATAGCAACAATAACCCATACCTCAACAATCCCCAGGCCCTGAGCAAGTCAGCTTTCAACTCTCACCCTGGATTTCCTTTGTTTTTTTCCCCAATCACTACTGACCCCTAGAGGAAGGAAGGCAGCTGGCTCACTCTGTCTTTAAGTAAGGGTAGATCTCATATGTAATAAAATGAAAGCCTTACTTTTTTCCTTAACCAAAGGCCACAGTGCAGTCGGAGAAATCTATAAATTACAGATTTTACAGATTTCCTCTTTCCTTTTTTCAGGCTATAATAGGTGAGAGTCCTCACTGGCTGCTGAAGGATATGTGGCAGTAAGGGTGTTACACTGAAATAAAGAACACAAAAGATGAAGTATATAATTTAACAAGAACAAAGTGCTCTTTCCCCAGAATGCAGTATCTGATTGACTCCCATCTAGAAAACCCAGAATGGCTTTACATCAACTTGCCTGAGGAAATTTAAAAGCAAGCATTTCAATAGGCCCTTTTGTGGAGTACTGACATATACATTTCTATTAAATTGCAATGCAAATGTCTGGCCGAGTGAATCTCAAATATTATTAGGAGCCTTAATCATGGACCAGGACTCCACTGTGTTAGGCACTGTATGGACAATTTTCTTTGGTTTATAATTTTTAAAAATGGGAGTTGAGAACGGAGGGTAGTGTAACACCAGAGCTATTTCAGGTGAAAAGTTAAAATTACACATTTTAACATTAGAGATTTGGGGCTTTCATTATTTTAATTAATAAAACAAACACCAGTTTTACAACAAGGTTTATTATTGTGATGAGTTGAGGTTCATGTTTGAGGTATGTTCCATCTTGCATCTTCATTACAGGGTCTTGAGTTGATACAGGTGGGAGAAGGAGTTTTAAAAACTGATTATGCTTGCAAGAGTGACAAGTGGCAGCAGAACTTCCCACTCCAAATTGGAGAAAGATGCTACTTTTGAAAAGTGTTGATGGAGAAAGTGGAATTTGGGTAGAAATCAGGTTTAACCTTAACATTCTCCTTACAAACTTGTGTACACTAGTATTTTTCTTTGTTCGTGTAGCAGGGTGCTCCCCGCTCCCTGCCGGCCAGGGCTGGGATAGCCCTGGGAAAGGGGTTGTGGCTGTGAGCCTGCAAACTCCCAGGCTGATTGGGAAGCAGGCTCAGCTGAGTGGCCACGCCCCAAACACTCAGGCCTGCATAAAAGCCTGCGAGGCAGGGGCCTAGAGAGAGAGAGGAGAACAGAAGAGACAGAGTCTCCTCTGTGATCAGAGGGAGACAGGCCTAGCTGCTGGGAGGGAGTGGGTAGCCAGGGAGATGCAGGGCTGGGGCTAGGCACCTAGAGCTAGGGGGCTCTAGCTTGAGAGCCCCAGGCTGCAAGACCTGGCAGAAGGCCTCACCCAGGGCTAGAGATAAGGCAGTCTCCTCTGTAAGCAGAGAGAGACAGGCCTAGCTGCTGAGAGCCTAAAACAGGGTACCTGGACTGGGACAGGGCGAGGGCAAGGCAACTGGGAGCCAGGGAGCTGCAAAGCTCTAGAGAGAGGGCCCCAGGCTGCCACGCCTAGCATAGGCCCGACCCACTGGGTACTGGGGGTGCGAGGAGGCAGCCCCAGGCTGGGTAGAAGCAGCTGGCCAAACCCTTCTTGCCTGTGATGAGCAGCCTGATACTGCCGTCCGCCTCAGTGTGTGGAGGCAACTGGTGACTAGCAGAGGCAAAGCCTGAGGCAAGTTGGGGATAGTGGGTGCAGGATTCCCCAGGGAGGGGAGACCCTAAGACTTGAGGGGGGGGGGGTTCTGCAAGGGTGCAGCACCCTCAGTTCGTGGGCACCGGGGTCCGGGAAGGACTCGGAGCAGGAGCGGACATCAGCCGGCAGAGGGCGCTCCAGACGCTGAAAGAGCTGATTCCCCAGATGACCAGCGGGAGGCGCCGCCGGGGTGAGTGACCACTCTGCTACAGTTTCCCATCACTGCTCCAGCACTGGTGCAATTTGCTCTGAGCCAGAGTTAGGTTGGTGACAAAAATGTTGATGGTGATCTACATTGCATTCCATCCACTGATGCCACTGGTTGAGCTAAACTGTGCACTGGGCTAATGAAATGGTGAGAAATATGAAGGAAAGTTCTAGTGCTGACTCTAGCATGTATTACATTCTGCAAATTTTACAGCAGGCTCTTTGTTTTCTAATAGGTTTTTTGTAACCTTCATTCTTTAAAAACGTACTGTACCTGTTAAAGATGGAGAGAGGACACCCACATGAGAGATCACTAACAGACAGCAGAGGTTTCGTAACAGAGGAAGCTAATGGTGCCTGCACCCGGTTAAAACATCGTAAGGAGAGTCCAGAAATAAGACGGATGTTGCAGGAGCTGTTGTAGGCCAAAGGGACCAGAAAATTCAAAGGTCTTAAAATCCCTATGGAGAGAGAATAGATAATACCAGGAAAGGTTAATGAAAAGTGAGCAGTGGGTTGAAACCACCTGAACCCATGTTTTATTGTGTTGCAGTAAACATTAATACCACTTAATTACAAATCTGATAGATTCCCTGTTTAGACATTTCACATACAGCAGACAGTGGGACTCGCAAGAATAATCATCAAAATCTCACTGACTGAAAATGTAGAACTAGATATTCCTCAGATACTCTAACATGTAAGCTCAGTACTGTATCACCAATGATTTTCATTGTAGCACCAAATTCAGAATCATCAGCTTCTGGGTGTGAACATCTTTGAAGATCTGCTCTCTAGCGGTCAATGACAAGGAGTTTTATAATGATGGTTGACAAACACCTTCTTGGAAATATCATGCTGCTCATGTATATTAACTTTTGAAAAAAATTCAATATGTATTTTCAAACTAATGACATCTAGAAATAACTTTTATAAATTGTAAAAGATTGACATTAATATTGATACTTTTTTTGCTCATTTATGATCTGAAACTAAATATTGCAAATAGGAAACAAAGTTCATTTCCCCTTTACGCTTTATATACAAAGAGCGCTTCTGACCAACAACTTTAAACACGACACTTTCCTTTAAGTGTTTAGCACACAGATCACCCTGTTTCCTCTTTGATGTTTTTTAGAAATAATTTAGCTAGGCTTCTGGCAAAACAGACCAGCATTTCAGAGCATTGCACTCCAACAAGATGCACTTTATCTAAACCAGGAATGGCCACAGCGTGGCTCACAGGGAAAACACACTCCTGGCCATAGCCCCAGTCACCTTCAACACAGAGATGCACCCTGCATAACGGAGAATCCAACATGCAGTTCTCCATCTTGACCCAAGAACTTTCGGGATGGAGGAATGGGTTATGTACAGCCTCATATCCAATTTGAAGATGAGGTCACCTACAAAATGTTCCATCAGTTGCCTGGGGATGAGTGACCTTTCTTAAATCTATTTATGGGGCTCACTCAATGGGGCGAGGAGAAGCACCAAGGTTGGGCTTGTCATGGGTGTGAGTCTGGTGCATGGAGACGTGTCCAAGGATGGAATACTTCGTTTTAATTCAAAGAACGCAACAATACAAATAACAAATCCCAGCATGCCCTGCTTCATCGAGCCCAGGATGACCACAGGTGTCGCCCCTGCAGCTCCCACGGGCCGGGGACTACAGCCAATGGGAGCTGCGGGGGGGAGGGGCCATGTGCAGACACCTCTGGTTGTCCCAGTGCCTAGGAGCCGGCTGCTTCCAGGGAGCCGCATGGAGGCTCGCAACGGGCCTCCAGCCCTGCCGTGCGGCGCCACCGACCGGACAGTCGACGGCCTGGTCAGCAGTGCTGCCGGGAGCTGCCAGGATCCCTTTTCGACCCCAAACCGGACACCTGGTCACCCTAAGCGTGGGGCCCCCACGTGGGTGCAGGTGGGGCAGAGCCTCAGTCTGAGGTGCCCAGGCCCAGGTCCCACGTCCTCTAGGGGCAGCGATTAGCGGATTGTTAACCAAGGACAGGTGGGTTCCTGGTCTGGGCGGCCCCAGACGCGAACCCCCCTCCCCACTGGGGGCGGGGCTGAAACGGGGCAAAGAACCACCAGGGTCATGCTGGCCACAGTGGTACAGGGGCTCCCCCATCCCCCCACGGGCAAGGCGCCTCCCCCCGCCCGCGCGTAGAGTCTCCACTGACCCGACACTCTCCGCGTAACGGCAGCGGCCGCCATCTTGCCAGCCGAGCAGACTGCCTACGGCAGGCAGCGAGGGACACACTGCGCAGGGGGCGGGGATTAGAACGGGGCGTCCGCAGGACGGGCGATGACGGGGAGGGGGCGGGGCAGAGGCCGCAGAACGGGCGGTGACAGGGAGGGGGCGGGGCAGAGGCCGCAGGACGGGCGATGACGGGGAGGGGGCGGGGCAGAGGCCGCAGAACGGGCGGTGACAGGGAGGGGGCGGGGCAGAGGCCGCAGGACGGGCGGTGACAGGGAGGGGGCGGGGCAGAGGCCGCAGGACGGGCGGTGACAGGGAGGGGGCGGGGCAGAGGCCGCAGGACGGGCGGTGACGGGGAGGGGGCGGGGCAGAGGCCGCAGGACGGGCGGTGACAGGGAGGGGGCGGGGCAGAGGCCGCAGGACGGGCGGTGACGGGGAGGGGGCGGGGCAGAGGCCGCAGAACGGGCGGTGACCGGGAGGGGGCGGGGCAGAGGCCGGGCGGTGGCTCTAGGCTCTTCCTTCCCCGCCCTTGTATTCGAAATCCAGCATGGGGGGATCCAGGGAAATCGGATCAAGGGCTGGTAGAAAGTACCCTGCAGAATATCCCACCCATCCCTTACTTCCATCTTCTCTTGCTGATCATTTACTATTTTTGTCTTTTATGGTCTTCTTAAAAGTCCTGTTCCCTGTTGCCCAATGAATTCCTAGCAGAAAACAACACTAAGGTTCTGCTTCCGCAACAAAAGCCAGGTGAGCTGACCTTTGCACCTATATAGCGCCCGTTGCCCTTGTCCCAGGATCAAGACCTTACTGTGCAGGCAGCTACAATCTAGTGGCAATTTCTGAATTGTCTGAAGTGTAGCCCTACCCAGAACATATCGCTGTAATCTAACCTCCAGGTGACAAAGAAATGGATAACCATACCCCAAAGGAAAGGATGCAGCATTCCTGCTAAGTGTAGATGATATGAAGCACACCTGATACTTGCCCTTCTTGCGGTGCGAGGGAGAGCCTGGTGCACATTTGTCTCAAGTGCAGCAGGCTGCAGCTCCATTTCCAGCTCCTCCAGAACCTTCTCCTAAGATTTTGGCTGCACTATTACCCGGGCCTCCTCATTCATGCACATCCTCTCTGTGGTCCCAGGGACTCACAAGACCTCCTGGTCAACCGCCTCCTGGCATTGGCCAAAGTGGCCATTTATAAAACCAAGAGGAGGATGCTGGACCATGAGGTGCTCTGCTACTGTGGGGCCCCTTTCTGTTCTTCCAGCCAATCACGTGTCCGGGCATAGCTCCTCTGGGCAGCATCCCCTGGTTCCCTAAACACCTTTGAGGAACAGTGGGAGCTGTCCGGGGCTCTCTGCTCAGTGTTCGGCTCTGGTTCCTTGCTTATGGCCCTATGATCTCACTCCAAGCCCCGTTTTCTCATTAGCTGTTCCCTGAAATTATTTGAGCCCCAGGTTGAGCTGCTCCTCCTCTTGGGAGAGGGATCTTCAGCTGTTGGTGGGCTTGTGCTCGCTCTCCTCCTGGAACTGAACGGTCACACCTGCTAGCTGGAGTCTCTGGCCCTAACTTGGACCTATGATCACATTGCAATTATAGGTGCTGGAACTCAGGGTGCTGCTGCCACACCCCCAGATTTCAAGTGGATTCCATCCTATGCAGGGTGTAGTGTTTGGTGCAATGGCTCTCAGCACCACTATACAAATTGTTCCAGTACCGGGCCCTGGCTGCACCCAGCTGGGAAGCAGAGACTTTACCTTTTTAGTTTTCAGGCCCAAGACTCTCCTGCTGGACCTGAGGGTCATCTCTGAGGTGGGAGCAGCAGGGGGGTCCCTAAGACGTGGGGAACTGACAGCTCAGCCAGGCATGGGGCACAGCATGTTCTGTGTAGATGCATTTTCCCCTCTTAGCCATCCTACTGCCAGTGCCCAGCTCCCCAACTTCTGATTGGCTACCACTCCTATGTATTGCCCCGCCTTGAGGACTGGGTGCAATATAGCGCCTTGGTGACTCACGTTGGCTCGCTGGAGATTTATTTGCATATTATCCGAGTCCTGATTGGGCGTCCGCTCCCGTCAGTCACCATCTCCTCCCATTGCGGCTCCACCCCTCCGCCGCGCGGCAGAGGCGGTTGTTGCGCCTGCGCAGTGCGTGTGCCTGCTGAGGGGGGGCGGAGGCAGCGGCCCTGCTGGGAGTTACCGCACACGGCAGCTTTCCGCAAACCCCCGCCCGCCCCCGCGGCTACCACGCACACTGCCTGGCGTTTGAGGACGAAGATGCTGCGAGTCTGTCAGCGAGCGGGGGCCGCGGCAGCCGCCCAGGTGAGCGGGTCGGGGGCGCGCCAGCAGGAGCCCTCGCTGCTCCTCTGCCGCTCGCGCACTGGGGCGCTTTGCCCTAGTCGCGCTATAGGGAGGGGGCTGTCTCGATTAGTCGCGATGACGCCACTTTCCGGCGAGGAGAATGAATCGGGGGCGCGAGCACGCGAGGAGACACGGGGAGAAGTCGCGTCCTCTAATCGCTGCTCAGCTCTCCCCGAATGACGGGGCGCACCTAGATGCTGATTGGCTGCCTGTCTATCGAGTGACGGGTAAAGTGGCCAATAGAGGGGTGCAGTCAGTTCTGATGGTAGACTACGGGCCCCAGCATGCAAGGCGCAAGCCCTGTCTTTGGCAAGGGGGAGTCGCACTGCATGCTGGTCCTTGTAGTCTTCGTGGGTCGGTACTGCTCTCACGTCCCGTTTGTAGCTTGCTGGCGACTACTCCTTAGGAGAGGTCCACGGTCTTAAAGTGGAGCAGTGCATTGTGGGATTAATTGTCGTCACGGACGAATAAATTCTTCGAGCCAGGAGGGGGCCAGTTCCGCGCTGTATGTTGGGAGTTGTAGTAGCAGCACCGCTCTCCTAGAAGACTCCAGGATGCTGGGGACTGTAGTCTTGGGCATCACCCCTACCGCAGAGGCGGGCCTGGGCAAGCTACACACATTGTAGAACTCCGCGAGCCTGGCCTTGGTTGTTCCCTGGCTGCTGGTTCAGTGTCTGGGAGCAGGAGTTGCAATAAACACTAGGAGGTGGCTGGAATTTTTTTACAGTTGTCTCTTGCTCCAGGAACAAAATGGACACATAGTTATTTTTAAAGCACCCAGATGCCTGCATCAGTAGAGAAGGACGTAACCCTGTTTTCCTCTAATTTCTCCCGCTTATGTGTGACTCACACCCGCTCTTGTTTCCTTCTAAATCTTTTATAATGACCACAGCAAACAAACCAATATGTTAAAACTGCCCTAAGGCAATCCCTTGTTTTGGTTTCCCAACACATTCTAAGGTTGTTCTTCTATATTGTAACATCTGCTAGACCGTGACGGTTTTCATATTGTCCTGTACAGCCCCAGAGCACATTGGTGTTTCATAAATAACAGGGAACACGGTAATGGGAAGGAGTTATTTTTGAGGCTAAGGGGATACTTCAAACTGAGTAAGTTTAAGTATTGCTGAAATCAACACAGCTAGTTTTATTGTCTCTGCTTTTGAAAGTTTTAAAGTCAATTCCCAACCAAGGGAGTTTGCTACCCTGCAGTGAGTTGGACTTGTCAGTTTTGATAGTCATGGAGAAAAGAGAAATAGGAGAAAAGTGCATGGTGTCATTCCAAGAAGCAGCCAATTGAAGAAAAAAAGTGTAACCTTGACTTTATCTCATGTTTGGAGATTATGAGCTTGAAGTCTTTTTAAAGCAATTTTTTACCCTTTCTTCTGAAGACCATAAGTATTTATAGTTTGGACTGATTTTCAGATACATTGTTGGAATATTACAGTTTTCATTACAGAAACATATAAAACAAGTGACTCAATTATATGCTTTGCGGGTTTTACTCGATCCTTCCATGTACGTTAGGTTTTCCAACCACAGAGAACGACAAAGAGCCAAAATATAAAAGGCCGGATGGCTTTGTAGTTGGGGTGTAATCTCTTTAAAGCTAGCAAGCCCCACAACAGTAGCTGGCATTCTTGTTGTTGCCCTGTAAGGTTGAAGAGCTCAGAATGCCAAGTCATCTGACATCCTCTAAATTAAGGTTTGTGGAAAGTTTGAGCTGTGGGGTGGGATCCTAGAATGTAGACGTCCAGAAACTGCCAGCCATCTCTTGAGAGTTTTACACATGTACGCTTCCTGTTTTAAAAATCTTTGGAGACTCTCAACCAGCTTTGGATAATCAGGGTTATGGTGTAGTTCTAAAATGTGGCTTTGGTCTGAAATTTTTTTATATAAAAAAATCTGAATTGTATGTGGCATATATCAGTGGTCTTCATATCTGTTTTCTCAGTTTGTAAGTAAATATCTTTCTAATGAGATAAAGTCAAAGGGGTAAGGGGGAGAGAGAGAGGACTACAGGACTACAGGAACTCACATGTGCCCGACCTGGCCCCGGCTGAGGTGGGATTCTGGCGCCCCCGTGAGCCCGGCCCCTGCCGCGGTGGGCTGCCGGTGCCTCTGTGCAGCTGCTGGAGCCCCCCCTTCACTGGCCTCGGGGGGGCTGCTGGAACCCCCCCATCCCAGCCCCTGCCGCAGTGGACTGCAGGCACGCCCCCCCTGCCTGACCCCAAGGGGGGGTTGCGCTTAGAGGCCTGGTGTGGGAAAGGGGTCACCACTACAAAAAGTTTGAGAACCACTGGCTTAACATCATTTTGCTTAAAGTCGCATTTTTCAGGAACATAACTACAATTCCTGTATCTCAGATGGCAGGAGCTAGATGTAGAATAAGGCAGCATACTGAGCTTTAAAATGTTCCATCTTTTACCGAGTCACTTATTTTTATTTCATATTTATGTTTCTGGAAGACTTGAGGCCTCAAAGGAGCTAGAAGCTGACTTAGAAACATGGTTTGAATTCTAGGGGCTGTTTTGATACAGTGGTTAGGGCACCCACCTTGAAGGTGGGAGACCAAGGGTCCAGTCCCCTGGCTCCAATCGCTAGTTCATTATTTTTCCAAAGTGGAACAGCTTCAATAGGAGAGTTTGATGGAGCCTTGCATCAGGATATCCCATAGGTTAGTGGTTAGAACACTCTCGTGAGAGGTGGTAGACCCCTGTTCAAATCCTCTCTCTCCCTCTGGCAGAGGAGGGAGTTGAATTGGGTCTCCTCATACCAGGCGAACACTCTAAGCACTGGGCCAAAAGTTATAAGGTGGGCTTCTGCTGTTGCCAGATTTTGAATAGGATCCAGTCCAGTAAGCAGACTCTGAGTACATCTGTCAGATCAGACAGCGCACACAACTTTACGTGTTTATCTGCCTATTTCCCCACAGTTTATGAATTGTTCTGGGGCTTAGGTGGGAGATAGGTGTTAGGACACCTGTGGCAGCATTGTGCATGCCTAGAAGTAGACACTTAGGCACCAAGATAACTTAAACCGTGAAAACTTAGAGAAGGAATTACTTTAGGCCAGCGGTCGCCAATCGGTGGTCCGTGGGAAAATTCTGGTGGTCCGCAGCACCGGGCTCCCTCACGGCCGCCCCTCCGGGCAGGCAAGAGGCTGCGGGCGCCTGTCCCGCCCCGTCCGCGGCGGCCAGCAAGCGCTGGCTCGCTACTGCCTCCCATCTCGCGCCGTGCGAGTCGGGGGGCCTGAGCCGCGCCGCGGGAGCCGGGGGTGGGGGGGCCTGAGCCGCGCCGCGGGAGCCGGGGGTGGGGGGGCCTGAGCCGCGCCGCGAGAGCCGGGGGTGGGGGGGCCTGAGCCGCGCCGCGGGAGCCGGGGGTGGGGGAGCCGAGCCACGCCGCCGAGGCCGGGGGGGGGGGGCCCCGAGCCGCGCCGCTGAGGCGGGGGGGGGGGGGGCCCGAGCCGCGCTGCTGAGGCCGGGGGGGGGGGGGGGGGCCGAGCCACGCCGCGCCGCTGAGGCCGGGGGGGGGGCGCACAGCTGGAGCCGGGGGGTGGGGGGCCGCCCCTCGCAACTTTAGTGGTCCGTGAGGACCAAAAGGTTGGCGACCACTGCTTTTTAGGCACCTACAAGGTTGTCAGTTTCTGGATTGCAGTGGAGACTTGGGCACTGAAGTACTTTTGTGGATCTGGGCCACTGTTCCTATGTAAATTAAACTTGTGGCTTTTGGAGGAGTATGGTGGTTAGTGTCGTCTATCACAGGATGGGAAAAATTTTGTCCAGTTTGTCTGTGCTGTGTTTTTTATAAAGACTTAAAACAAGATCTGTTTATACAATATATGGTCTTGATGGTGTAAAGTGATACACCCGTTTTCATTAATGGGAGGATGGATTTCAAACTTGTGGGCCGGTGTCCTTAGTACACACAACACTGCCATGAGGAGGATTAAGTTCTGCCTTATATGATTTTGTTCATTCCTTTATTAAATGCATCTATTTTACATTCTAGGGGCACATTCTTGTTTTATAGATGCACATGCAAAAGGCATTAAAATTGAGTACTATCCTTATGCGAACAATTTCCTTATTGTTGGCAGTCTACTGAGACCTGAGCACTGTTGATGCCTATAAAGCTGATTTTCTGGCACTTTTCTCAGGCTCACACTTCACTCGGCTTCTCTTCATGAAATATACGGCAAATAGTACTTCTATTGCAAAATGGCTCTTTAGAAGGTAGAATGCCAAGATTAAAAAAACAAGAAAGGGATAAGTGGAAATTAAAATGTCAGATGGAATAAGTAGCATACAGATGGCACACCAGTAGGAGGAGGAAGTAGAATGCTTCTACAATGTCCTTGCCATTAGAGATCTGTGCTGTCAGCAGAAATGCCTTTTGATGAAGAGTCAAACTATCTTGGCTTCTAAACTCAGAAATAATTGCTTGTTGTTCCTTATGCAGGAAATGGCAACAAACATATGAAGTAATTAAATCCTCGGATACACTTTCCACTATCAATAGTTAGGTTCATGTTCCTTGTAAGTAGTTCTATTTCCAGTAATTACACAAAAATGATGCATTAGCAAGTGATCTTATGAGTTGCTAAACTAGGCTTGTAATAAATGTAGGTGAAATAATTGAAATGGACTAAAGAGTCTTAGCATCTTTAGGTAATTCCTTCTATCCTTATCTGTGGAAGGGTATATAGGAAATGGAAAACCATACACAGGCCAATCTCTGCTTACAAAACTCCTAAAGGTCCACAGATGTGCCAAACTGCTAATAACCCTCTTTACACTGCTGCATTTTAAAAGGATGATTACTAAGACCTTGTCCTCACTGAGATTTTGTCAAATTCTCCCTCCATTCTGCTACTGTAGAAGTGGTAGCAAAGAGTGGGTGCCACATTTTTACCACTCTGTTATCTAGAACTACTCTGAGCAGTGATGACTGGTCTAAGCTAGTGCTTCCATTGGTGCACAAAAAGAGAACCAAGTCCATCCCTCTCACATGATTCCTAAAAGCTGTTTCCTATGTACATATAGGAACAGATGTGTATATATAATAACAAATCTTGTCACTATCATCTGGCCTCTCTAGAGAACAGGGTATTTGATCAATATTGAAAGGTGAAGTGGGAACAATGGTGTTTGCAGTCATATCAGACAAGCACATTGTGAAAGTTGGAATCTTTGGCTCCACTGTGATGTACCAACTGTTCATACTTGTTTCTTTTTCCCCCCCTCCTTCCACTCTGTGCATTGTGCCTTTTTTCATTGTGCCCCTACACCTGGTAAAAACTCCCTCTCAGTGTACCACCATCCTCCGTCTCTGCCTTCAGATCCCTTGTCATCCCACTTCTGTAGCCTGAGTGCCCACTGATGACTTCCACTCCTGTGCTGTTCCTTCCCTGTAGTGAGACTGGGGTAAGACTCCAAAAAGAGAATTTAGCAGCTTCATTTGCAATATGAATTTGTAATAAATATAACACAGCTCACCTTTTCTTAATGTTTGTTCCTTCCTTTCTTTGTAATTTATCTTAATTTGGTATGTTTCATTTAGATTGTGAGCTCTTGAGACCTGCATTGAATTTTTATTTCTGTAAAGTGCTATGCAGACTTTATAAATATTAAAAATCAAGCCACTGGTATTGGATAGGTGGATTGGAAGAGTTTCAGGTCTCTGGCCTGGGGTTGGGAAGTTGCATGGGGTTCAGCTCACTTCAGAATAAGAAAGCTCAGAAAGTGGCTTGTGGCTTGTAAGTTAGGTCGGTGAGAATGTGGGGAGAAAACTAAAGTTGTTCTGGGAAATTAACTAAATGTCTATTCTACAGACTTCCCTCTTTATTGAAATATTCTACTAATGTTAAAGGCAGAATATTCTTACTTTTAAAACATTATTTTTGACTTTTTCAAGTAGCAGTGGTAAGAGAATTCTTTTCATGCTTGTACAACTCGAACATTGCTGCTGTTCTTGTGTAACCTGTATTAAATCAGTAATGCTAGACAGGAGAACAGAAGAGCCATAGACCACTGAGCCAGTAACTGCTCTGGGACCCATGTTTCTGCATTCTAGCATATTAGTTCTCAATCTTTTGTACTGGTGACCCCTTTCATGTAGCAAGCCTCTGAGGGCGACCCCCGGCCTTAAATACACCGGATCCTCGTTATAGCCTGCGTCACTATAGCATGGGTTCGGGTGCAGCAGCACGGTCATTGCCAGGGATTCCAAATTTAAATATTTAAATTGGGATACAGGGCAACGTGTTGCCTGCGTTAACGCGGTCCTCACATTAGCGCAGGACCGCGCATGGATCCCAACCCCCGGGCTATAGCAAGGGTCCAGTGTATATTAAAAAGTGTTTGATTTCTAACATTGTATATGTCGCAAGCAAAGGGAAGTTTGGGGTGGAGGTTGACAGCTCATAAACCCCCCCAGGTAATAACCTCATGACCCCCGGAGAGATCCCGACCCCCCAGTTTGAGAACCCTTGCTCTAGCAGTTTAAGGCTCCCTCAGCATAGCCAGTGGCACTCTCAGCAGTTATACTCTGTCAGCATGGTGTTTAGAGGGGTTATAATTCTTGATGGGCATCTGGTAGACTTTATAATCCCTATTGGATTATCTGACTGAGTTTCCAGCATTAAAGAACTTGACCTTTTATATAGAAGACTAGCGAAAATACCTGGCGTTGCTCGGGTCCGTCGGAGGTGGGGAGGGGGCAGAGAGCTGAGCGAGTGTGGGGCCCGTTGGAGGGGGGAGGGGGCAGAGAGCTGAGCGAATGCGGGGTCTGTTGGAGGGGGTATTATGACATCATAACTATGTCACAGAGAACAGCAGCTGCCCAGCTGATGTGATTGGCCTTTAAATAATTTCACCCCTATGGGGTGTCAGAGGTGAGATTTGAAAAATTTTCTACTCTTATCCTGATTAGGACCCTAAGACCTATAACTATACCAAATTTCAAGTCTCTAGCTCAAACGGTGTGGAAGGAGTAAGTGCACGTACATACACGCATACATACACGCACGCATACATGCATACACCATTTAACTTATATATATATATATACAGATATCCAGTGAGGCTTATTACATAAAACTAGTATGAAATTTGTGCATTTGCCATTAAGTTATGAATGGACAGAAGAATTTGGAACTCCGCAAAGCTATTAATTTTCTGAAGTCCAGTAATTTAAGAATAGTATATGTAACACCAATTTTGTTCTCAACAAATTCTTCTCTGATTTGGAATTAAGCAGTTTCAGCTTCAGGTGGAAATAAATTTATATTGGGAAACCTAGAAGAGGATCAGGAATGGAAACTGAATGGTAGATTCATAATGACTTATAATAAAAACAAAATTTTCCAAATGACTGAAAAGCAATCCCAATAAATCCTCTGTAGTAGTTGTGTTATGACAAGAACCACGTTTTTAAGATTAAGGAACGCAAATAGCAGAGTACAAATCTTGTGTGAATAAGCACATTTATTTATACTTAGTAAAGGGTGGTAAAGAGCCACTAACTGTGAGTCAGAAGCAGATGTCAGATGTGACATTTTTGTACAAAGCAATAAAAATTTATACATAAGATTTCATCTAAAAGAAATAACAAAATCTTAGTTTGGATTTGTATGGATTGACTCCAATAGGTTTGATCTGATTTCTGTATTTATAATTTTTGCTTCCTTATTGCCCCATCATGAACCAAAAAACCTTACTGCTGCCCACAACTGGAATTGTTTTGTAAATCAGCTTTGTAAGAGTAAGAAACACACATTTCCTGTCACTGAGCACTCATGTTTTTGTTGGCAGTTAAAAGGTTTTGGCTACAGTTTTGAAAGAATACGAAAGACGAATTCAGTGTATTATGTTGAGGGTGGATTTGATTTAAATCAATTTGATTTAAATCAATAGTCAGGAAGACTCAATTTAATCATGGATTTCTACATAAAAGTGCATTCTTGTTGGTTTTTATAACCTTAATACATATTTTTCACAATTCAGAGATGTCTGTTTCATTTTTAGAATGTACACACTATACATTTTTTAAATGATTTATTTTGAAAGCTCTTGAGGTTAGTTTTACAGATGTCTCAGAAAATGAATGTGTGGTTATTTCATGTACCAAAGGTAATTGAAGCAGATACTTACGAAGTCATTGGGAGGTGCGCTATCTCCAGTTCAACAGGTCATTGATGAAATACAGTGTATGAGCACCCTAAAGTGTAGTCCAGTTGCACAGTCTAAGCTGAATTACGTGCAAAATGTAAACAGGCAGCATAAATGGGAAAGTACATTTAGATTTTTTTGTTCAAAATTGTTTTGATTTTAAAATGTAAAATGATGTTAGTAATGCAGGGAAGATGCTTCAGACTGACTTTTTTATAATTTCTGAGTGGAATCTGTTTTGGGAAACTGCGCAAGAATTAACTAGGGAGAAACAGAATCTAGTATCACTTTTTTTGATATCAGCAAATCCTCTTCTACCTTTTTATCAGAATATATGTAAGAGGTGGTGATTGACTGTATTGTGAATAAATTGAATTAGTTGAAATGCAGAAAATTTAAAAAATATTCTAAATTATATGCATCACTTTATGCTTGTGTTTTCTTCTTAGAATTGTCTATGCGGTAAATATTCACTCCGTCCGTTACGGCTGTGCCGCGGATATGCTACATCAGGACAGTCTGGGTATGTATTTCATTTCATAGCTGATATTGGTACTTTAACCTATCTGGTTCATCAAGAGTGAGTTTGGTTGTCATTTTCACATATGTGGGATTTGCAATTACACATTTGTTGCAAGTATATGTTTGTGGTTTGCAGCAACAGTTTCTTATGTGATTGCATCAGATTTCAAGCTGCCAAATAGGCGTCACTTGGATGGGAAAACACCAGAGAGAAGGTGGGTTGTTGTGGACAATGTTAGTTGGCATTCTTGCGATTGTGTTAGTCTGGAACCAATGCCCCAGTGTGGTACTGAGGGACTTGGTAGTGCTGAAGGAGGAGTCATGCAGATGAGATTAAAACAGACTGAACTCTTCAGAAAATTGGCCCCATTTGGAGGTACAGAGCTTTTTCGAAAAGCTGGCCCTTAAAGCATATTAGCTGTCTGTGGAGTTAGACTCAATGGAAGGGTGCTGCCCCAGAAGTCTCCGGTTGCCCTATGGCTTGATAAACCAAATGAATTGGTTGTGTAGTTATTCATTAGTTGCTCACAAGTGCTTGTAACACTTTTCCACCCCTTGTGCTTCATATCAATATGGCAGGCTTTGTGTGGCTCAGAAAGCTGCAGGTAATTAGAAAAGTTAAGTTGAAGTTATTCAGCTAGTATCAGAGGGGTAGCCGTGTTAGTCTGGATCTGCAAAAGCAACAAAGAGTCTTGTAGCACCTTATAGACTAACAGATTTCACGGATCATGAGCTTTCGTGGGCTAAGACCCACTTCATCAGATGAAAGTTGTGGAAATCTCCAGAGGCAGGTATAAATATGCAGGCAAGAAAGCAAGGTAAATTCAATCGGGGGGGGGGTGTGTGTGTGAAGCCCACTTCCAGCAGGTGATCGGGAGGTGTGAACGCCCAGACAGGAGAAACTGCTTACTCAACTAGTGTCCATGTGTATTTAGGTTTGCCTAGATGTATTAGAATGGTTGTGATAAATCCTGAATACTTACGGACCTTCATTTTTAAAAGGATGGCTTTCAGATCTATAACAACAATTTGGTATTCCTCACCAAGTTTTTTAGTTTGCTATCCTACTGGTTTGACATACATAAAAGATTTCTCAGTCTTATTTCTTTTCTCTAGCGTTTCTGCGGGCAAAATTATTGGGGCAAGTGTCCTGTTTGTTGGCGGAGGACTTGGTGGAACTGTTCTGTATGCTAATTATGATCCGCGTTTTCGAGAGAATGTAGAGAAGACCCTCCCGTACTCTGATAAAGTGTTTGAAATAGCACTTGGTCCTGCCCCTTATGTGCCAATGCCAAAGAAACCGGTAGGTTTTCACATACATTTTTTTTTTACACAGGAAACTTTTGCTCTATTTCTCTAATTCTAAATACTTTTGATTCAAGATGCACAAGAGGCCAGAACTGTGAATTCAGCATGACTGTACTTAGAAAAAGTCCATATGTATTTCTGCTTTTTTTAAGAAAGAGAGATTTAATAGATACACAATAAAAATCCTTTCATATTTCACACATTGTGTGCTCCTAACTTACCAATTACCTTTTGACTGACTTCACCTGCTGTATTCTTTTGTTCTTCAGCTTACTTGTGCACTGCTTCCTTTTGGATTTAATATGGGTTTCACAGTCTCAAATGGATTGTGATTCATGGATTGTAAAATCTTGTCGTTTTTACTTATTTGAGTGGAGAGGTCTAAAATGGATAAGTAATATGGTCATTAATGACTTGGAAAAGGAGGGAAATGGCACACTGATTACATTTGCATCTCATATGCTAGAAGGAATAGTACTTTATAGGGATGTAGTGAGGTTAAGAAATAAGAGCAGGAAATACATTTCTCCAGGCTGAATCCCCTAAGGTCATGTATCTTGGAGAACAGATAGACTTTGGAATCTTTAAAGGAAAGAGTGATAGAGAACACCATGTTGGATGTTGTATTGCAATAAAGGTCATATTAAAAAAGGTCGTTGGCATCATGTTACAGAAGGCAGGAGAGACCTTTTCTACAATCCTGATCTGGGAAGGTGCTGAGTGCCCTTAGCTCCTATTGACTTTAAATACATTAACTTTAGAAATTTCACGTTTACTTCATCAGAAAGAAAAGGCCTCCTGGCCAGGCATAGATGATGAAAAGTGTTCCTGGCCACTGCTGCTATCTGAGCTTTCAGAAGCAGGTGAGGATCCAGAAAGACCCCAGGGTTGCAAACCTGAGTTGGGGGGAGAAAAAACTAGCATATTCTGTGAAGGGAACAGGACAATATAACTTACTCCTATTGTTTTAGTTGGTTCCCCATCTTAGCTAACGTTATTCCTTATCTGAATTGAGTTTGAGCTGGTTTGTCCTTATTCAAGCCCTCTATCCCAGCCAATCGCTGAGTAAACCTATCAACTGCTTTGTTGACATTTGATAAAATGGAGACAACAAAGCTGGTGTCATCTGCCTAATAAAGGCATTGTAGCCTAAATTGCCTTATCTTTCCTAGTGATCTTGTCTTACACACCGGACAGGAGAGGCTTGAGAATAGAATAGAATCTTGCAGCCCCCTACCTGAGTGAACCTTTGCGCTTTATGCACATTCAGTCAATATTAACTTCTGTGTCCTGTCAGAGAGATCAGTAGAGCCATTCAAATTTGATTAATCTATTCCTGTCTGTAGCCATGTTTATTATATATTTTGGTCAATGGTATGAAAAGTACCTGATAGAATAATCATGACTGCTTGACTTTTACATCTATTATCCATTGTCACAAGGTCATCTACCAATGGAACCAAGTGTGTTTTCCCCACTATATCCTGGTCTGAAAGTGGATTGCCTAGGATCTAGGAAATCTGAGACTCCAGGAGTTTCCATAGTTTTTCACCATCACCACCACTTTTGTAGCCTATCCAGAAAAGGGAGTGGGTGATAATTAGTGAGATTTTAATGTCCAATGATGGTTTCTTGAGCAAGGGCTTAGTGTAAACTTTATTGTTGCCTGCCCTCACTAAGAGAGGATGACAGTTTCTACCAGTACAGATCCAGGGTCTCCTTTCTAGATTTTATGGTGCAACAAGGACAGAAGTCAAATTTGGCAGTAATAGCCAAAAGTTCCCTAAATACATCCAGAACATCAGTGAATGATGCTGACCAAAAATCAGAGAGCATGTCCTATTTCTCTGTCACCCCTCTTCTGCCAAAAGAGATGTGTTCCCCTGGAGATAGTTTGCTCTGAATCAGGGTGATAAAAGTAAACTGAAAATTCCTCCAAGCGAGGGCCCTTGATTCTATTTCCAAGTGGACATAGTCTGGATTAACCTGGAGGAAAAATGTAAAAGAACTCACTATTTATAGCTTGACAAAGTGACAGCTAAGGGAAGACACAATCTGCAAGCATATAAAGACTATAAGTGCTAATAGGGCAGCGGACTTGTTTAATATGTTATGAGGATGTATTGATAGAGGGTAATGAATATCAGAAAGAAAGTTGTCAGTGAGATCTTATAGATTATGGAAGTTGTCTCCATTGGGAAGCAGTGGAAACCCAGTTTCCAAGGCTGCTTGTGAATCCATTTGGTGAGTGTGTACACAGTCTGTATCAATACAGTTAATTGCTTTGTAGAGCTCTTTGGGTACCTTGAATGTTATGGGGTGGTACTTGATAAAGACAGTCTGTTCATATTCTTACATGTGTCAAACTTTGTTAATATTTAAATTATACAAACTAATGAATTTATTTTGAAAGAACTGAAAATTGTGAAGGCTGCTTTCAAATTAACAATTGGGTGTGAAATTCTAAATTTACCATGTAAAAGATTAAACTGATAGCAAAGGGTCTTGTTTGGACAAGTCTCTGATCTTGAAAATTGCTAATGCAAATGCCATTTTACATTCTAATAGCATTTTGGGGTTATTCAGATAATCTGATCTGTTACTGCCTGGTGGGTGGAATTCTTTTTTTGAAGTGCTAGCAATGTGCATGGTGTTGTACAATATATAAAAATAGAGGTCCTACACTGAAAAGTTTATAATCTAATAGAACTGTGACTGTTTGAATATTCATTGTATGACTGATAGTATGTGGTGATTTAAAATAAATATATATTTTAAATAATATGAATATAATCTTTGATTTTCAAGATACCACCTGGTCCACTAAAAATCTCCCCTGTAGAAGAGGTAATGAAAGAATCCAAACAGCCCAGTACCAAATCACAGAAGAGTAAGACACAAGCTCCTCCAATGTTGGTGGAAGAAAAAAGAGGTAACTTTCCAGAATGGTGTTAAAATGAAGATGCTAGTTAGTGTGAGGAGAGGAACAAAATGGTTATTTTTGGTACACTTTACATTGTCTTATTACATTATAAAACTATTTGAAGGCTGGTGTTCTATAATCTTTGGTAAGACATTTGCTCTAGAAGAAAAGAATGCTCTGTTCTTGCATTCAGCAGGCTAATGGAAACTGCAGTGACTAGATTATTTTTTTTATGCAACTGAAGACATGAATTAACTGGACTGTGGGGCTTGTACACAGGATTCAATAAGAATATCTTGGATACTTTGTCTCCTAGGTCTCTTAAGTTTCTGGTAACTGCAGGGGGCTTAACATGAGCAAACTGCCAAGTCCGAGGTGGGAGTGTCCTGTCCTTCCTCCCTATCTTCAGTTAAATCCTGGGTGGGAAGTAGTGTCTGGTTGTCTGCCACTCACGATCTTTGCCCTGTGGGAGAAGGTGGCTTATTCACTCTGCACATGGAATGTTCTTTCTTGCCAATATAAACAACATTTAGGTATCTATATGGTGTTATACACAGAAATTATACAAATAGTACTAAGAACGAGGAGTATCTGTGGCACCTTAGGGCTGGTCTTCACTAGCGCTGCCGGAGATCGATCTTCTGGCGATCGATTTATCACGTCTCGCTAAGATGCGATAAATCGATCACCCGGAGCTCCCCCGTCGACTCTGGAACTCCAGCTTGCCGGGAGGCGCAAGCTGGAGTCGACAGGGGAGCGCGCCACTGACTGCCGCCGCCGTGAGGACGAGCGGTAAGTCGGCGGCAGATACGCAAACTTCAACTACGTGATTCACGTAGCTGAAGTTGCGTATCTGCCTTCGATTTCCCCTCCCCCTCCCCGAGGACAAGCCCTTAGAGACTAATAAGTTTACTTGGGCAGAAGCTTTTGTGGGCCAAAATCCACTTCATCAGGTGCATAGAGTGGAATATACAATAGGAAGCTTTTATAATATATATTATCTCACACAGACACACACACACACACCATGAAAAGATGGGGGTTGCCAGTCTCTTAGAGTTGGTATGGCAACTCCCATCTTTTCATGTTCTCTCTCTGTGTGTGTCTATATCTATATATCTTTCGACTGTATGTTCCACTCTGTGCATTTGATGAGGTGGGATTAGCTCACGAAATCTTATGCCCAAATAATTTGTTAGTCTCTAACGTGCCACAAGTACTCCTCATTCTTTTTGTGGATACAGACTAACATGGCTACCACTCTGAAACAAATAGTACTGTATATGTTGTTTTTATTTGTTGTTCACAGCAAGCTCAGAAGTAGCTCAAATAATTTCTGCAACAGGTGAAGCTTTGTCAATTCCCGCTCCAGGCATGCAGGATGACAAAGATGAAAAAGATCACGTACAAGGACACCATGAAGGGAAACACAAACCTGCTGCATCAGGTGCTTAAATGATTTATTAATCAGATCTAACAACTCAATCCTTTATGCTTTCTGCATGCAGACCTCTCACCAACTTGAATGAATGTTCTTCATTCAAGGACAGCAGGATTGGGCCTTATGAGTCCTTAGATAATGTGAAAAGAGTTCTGCTTGGTTAGTGCTTTGTGGAAAATCAGAACTGTATACATCCCACTCCAACCTCCGATCTGGTGATTTCTTGGCCAGACTTCAGGAAAGCGATGTATCTAGGGCCTTAGTGAAGAAGCAGCAATCACAAAACTTTAAAACAGACAGTAGCAAACCGATTAGAAGAGCTATAGCTTCTTTGCAATAATAGTATTTCCTTTTTTCTAAATAAGATTTTGACTGGTATTATATTTAACAGGTCTCTGAGTCAATATGCCAATGGTAAACAAACACTTCAGAGTTAGCGTGAGCATTAAGAGGCAACTTAGTCTTGTGGTTACAGCATAGGGCTGGGAGTCAGGGTTCTGGATTCTCATCTCTGCTCTTCTACAGACTTCCTGAACAAAAACCATTTAGGCCATAACTTTTCAATTGTCCACTTACAGTGTGTTTGGGGAGCAGGGAGAAATAGTGCAAAGTGAACTGTCCTAAACAACGGGCAAATTGAACTCTGCTGATTTGAAATTATATCATCCCATCTTTCTCTAGCCTCCTAATCTAACTGCTTTGGCTGAACTTCCCTGCCATGCTAACAGTGCAACAGAAATGGAAGGCAATGATTATTTACCATATATGACAGTCCATGTTTCATTTCCCAGCTGAGTCTTAGCATTGCTTTCCATCTCAAGTTTTTCTTCAGTTTATCCTTCTACAACTACCAGAAATGTAGGAATTATGTGTGTCTCTGCAGTTATCTTTGACTACAAGGAGAGCTCAGGCTAAACTTTGCAACTTTGGGAATACAAGGTTTGAGGCGGTTGCTAGATGATGGAAGTGATGCTACCAATACAAATTAGATTCGAAAGGAAATGGTCCCTCCATGATGAGTAACCCTGGTACTAATTTTGGTTTTTCAATAAGCTTTGTTTTTTTCTCCACATCTCTGTGCCCAGGTGAGGTATCTGCATATGGTGACTCTCCTGCTATAAAAGAACGGCCACCAGAGGAGGTTGCAGCCCGTCTTGCACAAAAAGACAAAGAGGAACAAGAGAAGATTTCAGGTATGTAAATTAAGATATTATTTGGTTGTCATAGGTAGGAATTCAGGCTGTTATAAATATACAGTATAGCCATGAGTGTAAATGGTAGTGGACGAACAATAATTTATGAAGTAACTGCAGTGTTGTAGATTCTTTATATAAGATTGCTTCCGTACTCTTTCTGTTCTGTTTTAGTCTGGTCCCTCTCTTACTTTAGTAAGAATAAGTGGCATTCTTATTGTAGCAGTTTAGGCAGCGCAGGAGCAGCATGAACCACACTGGGATTTGTGTGGGCTACTGGGAAAGAATGACTAGAGATCTTTGTTGGAGAGCAGACTGCTCCAGAGGGGAAACATCTATTATAATGGATCTTACTCAGTGCTTAAAATGTGCCAGGGCTTGTGAGAACCTTTGTAGTTGCCCTTGATGCAACACAGTCCACAAACTGATAATTTTACAGAATTCTCACTAATCCTTTTGGGTGGTGGAAAGTAAAGTCATGGGGCCAATTGAGGAAATGTAGTGAGGGACATGAGAGTGACCCATATATGTGCAAATGTTTTTTATTATGGTAAGGGTGATGGAGGAGATTAATGGTGTGTTAACTGTTTATTTCTCCAGCTCTTGCAGCAACTTTGGAAGGAGCTCTGAGCAGTACTGCTCGAGTAACCCTTCAGGCAGTTACTGCCCAGGAAGCTGCAGTGCAAGCTGTTAATGCTCATGCTCAGATACTGAAGGAGGCTATGGATAATTCGGAGGTAAACTGAATAAAATGCTGATGCAGTGCTTTGTCTACCAAAGTATCTAGAAATGTTTATCATACAATTGAAGATAATATCAGATAATTTATTTTTCTCCTGGGGGGGGTAGTCTGTAGTGACTCCCTGCTGATTTTGACGAGTCTTAATAGTTGTCTGTCTGAACTTATGAAAGTTTTTCACATGTGAAATTTTATTTTAATATTTTTTTGGATTTTGCGGGGGTGGGTTTTTTGTTCCTTAGTTTCCCTGTCTGTGAAGTGGGGATAGTTCTTATTTATCTGCTCAATAGGGGTATTCAGAGACTTGACATTTGATATATGTGAAGTGTGTAGGAAATTAATATACTAAATATTATTATATTAATATACTAATTGTGGTAAGGGCATCAAACTGCCCTATAACTCCACTTTAGATCACTTTGTTAAAACCATTACTATTGCTAAGATAGTTCAGTGGATTTCTCTGTCTTGCTACAGAAGTTTATTTGTTAGTGTTTAGTAGTGAATATGGAATGTGTCATAATGGAGTCTCACATCAGTGTCAATGTACATGGGATTCAGCAAACACTGTAAATGAGCAAGTATAGATCAGTAGATCAGTCTGAAGTGAGAAGTGCAGACACAATTGCATGTGAGACAGAAAAACTTGTCCGTGACCACTGCAAGCTATTGTATCCTTGCTTTGTGCTGTTCATATTTTTCTCATAAGAGGGTGATACCTCTTGCTTCAAAGTGGCTGACAGCAACATGACAAATGTGCTGCCACCTTGCTGTGTTGAGAGATGTTGCTTCCCAGTTACTGGGATCAACCTGACATGTTTTCAAGCTTGACTTCCGTGTATCTTTATACACGATCAACGTGAGTGGGTGCTTTACATTGACCGACCGTAATATATAGCCTTGGGTGTTCTTGGGTTGGCCATACGAATGAGGGGCCCAGGCCAATGCAGTTAAGTTGTTATGAGTATGCGTTGAATGCCAGACATCCGACAACAATTAAGGAGTTTGGTTTAGGAATCTTATGCCATTATGTGATCCAGCAAACAGACTGAAGACAGTGCATATGGAACTGATCAAGTTTCCTGGTATGGCGGTGATCCCACATAGAAGTGTTGTTAGCACAACTGCCTTATAAACATTTCGCTCAGTGCTTATTTGTATGCCTGTAGTGTTCCATAGGCAGTGTGACAACATTGCAAATGCAAAGCTTGCCTTGGCTATGCGATGGGTAATCTCATAGTTAGTTGTGGCCTTGTGTGACAGCATGTTCCCTAGGTAACAAAACTTTTCCATGGACTTGAGCATTGTATGCATCTCCTGGCACAAGTTGGTATAGTACTTCCATTTTCTTTCAGCTAACTGAGAAACCAAAGCAGTTAACTACATGAGCGAAGTGATCAGTTATAAATCGACTATCACTAATCCATTGAGCAACCAGTGCACAGTCATTGGCACGCAAAAGCTCCTTAAGTAGATCTACCACTTTTATCCAAGCATGGAAGCATTAAACAACTTTTCATCGGTGTGGAAATGAATAAATAATCCTGTCAGTGTTATGAAATGCATCCATAAGCATAGCTGAAAAAAGGATGGAAAAGAGTTGTTCAGTGCCACTGATGACTGAAAAGGAGTCTGATATCTTTCCGGTTTCCACCACTCTGGCCATCATCCCATTGTGCACCAAATGATGAAAGCAAACTTTGAAGAGCATCTAATGATGAATACAAGTTTCCAAAGTCTTTCATGATTTACACAGAATCAAAAGCCATAGCTAAGTTGATGGACACCGTAGGAAAGTCACTTTTCCCGAAGTTGACGAAGGCTGTGAAGATGATGTCTGTAATGCCCTGTCCAAACCAAAATCCACATTGAGACTCCGGAGGGAGCTTCCCACAAGATAGGTGCTATGTCTGTTCAATATAGCCCCTGGAAGGCTTTTTCCAGCAACAGAAGGTAGAGAAATGCCATGGTGATTATCGGTTTGTCTTATCACCCTTACAAAAGTGAATGATGTTGGCATACTTGAAATCCTGTAGCACCAACTCTTGCTCTCAGACACTGGAGAAGAATCTTGAAAGACACCTTGCAGTATGGTAGCCAGCCTACTTGTAGATCTGTGCTGGAATAGTACCTGATCTGGCTGCTTTCCCTTGTGACCTCTACTTGACTGCTATTATGGTCTCTTATCAGGTTGGGGCTGGTACAAGCTCTTCTCTTAAAGGGTGCCATGGAATAGAATGAATTGCTTTCTCAGAAATGTTGGAAGGGCAGTTTAGTACCAAACTGAAATGTTTGTTCATCAAGCAAGTATTTCTTTTTTTTTTTTTTTTGGTCAGTTGAATGGATTGCTGTCCAGTGTGCATACAGGGATTATCACATTGCATCTGAAGCCATATGCAGCACAAAGGCCAGCAAACAGCTTTGGGGTATCTTTGTGGTCCACTGTCCATAGGAACTCCATGGCTTTATTTTTCTGGCCACTGTTTTTTTATTTGCCAAAGTCTGGTATGAGCCACCTTCCTAGCTGCTGAATCCACATCCTTAATGTAGACTCAATGGGTAGCGTGCAGTGAGTGTTTTGAAGTCATTCTCATCACACCAGTCTTGGTTCCTCTTAACAAAGCCAAAAACTTCAGCAGCCATATTATATGTTGAATCTCAAAAATGTTTCCAGGCTATCTCTACATCCACTGAAATGTCTGTGGCTAAGGAATGTACATTAGCTATGCCAACATAGAGTCCCGGTGTGTTTTAATTTAACATTTAATTTAACATTTCTCGGTTTTATTTTCAGCAAAGGGCTGTTACTTTCAGCAATGTTCTAGTCCAGATGGTGGTCAGGTGGCTAATTAGCTTTGAAGGGGCATATCCATAGCTAATAAGGACTGGGTTGAGAGGTCTCCTATATGTGGAAAGTCTGAATTGGTGATACCACTTTTCACAATGGGGAGTTTGCCAATCAATGCTACTGGATTGATAGGAACTGAATGAAAAATATATTCATCTGTTTTATAATGAAAGAAATGTGATTAAATAGGTTAAACTGAATCTAGAGCTTGAATTTTAAAAAATTGTTTTTAAAAGACAAGAACTTCTATTTACTTGTATTACATTTTTAAAGATCAGCAAATATTTTGCAGTAGTGTCCAACCCTAAGACTGCTACATTGTTCTGTTGCAGTAGGATCAATGTGAAATTGACTAGTTTTATTTTCACTGTTCAGTCAGAATAAAGTACATAAAGTAAACAGCATAAATTCTGATAAAATCAGATTTTTTAAAACTTTCAGTGATTAGTAATAAAGGTAATTGTTTTTAAATGGCTTAACTTGAAATATGCCCTTTTAAAAATTAACTTAATTGCAAATTAGTTAGGAACCTTTAAGTTTTTGCAGCTATTTTGAATTCCCATTGCTGATAATTTTGTTAGGGGTTATAACTTGCCTAATTAGAAAGCTTGTGCCTCCTAGACTTCAGGAGAGAGAAAATCTGCTCAGTGGCGGAGCTTGGAGGATGCATTGAAAGATCGCAGGAAGGCTGTGGATGAAGCTGCTGATGCCCTTCTGAAAGCCAAGTAAGTTGTTCTGAGCATTTCATGGGGTTGATTTAATATCGCCAAGTGTCCAGTTTAGCAGAAATTCTAGAAAGACATAGTAATATGTATTTTTGTAAATTAGATTGACCTGTTAATAATACCTAGATTATATCTATATCTATGCCAGCACCAAAGAATTTAACGCTAGCAAGTTCTTGATATAAGAATGCATAGCATGTGCTTCTCAGGTGTGTCTGGATTTTGTATTTTGCAGAACATTGATATGATAGAGAATCTGAAAATCAGCAAGATCTTAGATATTTTCATTGTTTCTTTTATTTTTTCTAATAAAACAATGGATGAATCAGATCATTCTTGGAGCTTAGATACCATAGCAGCAACACCAAACAACCCAAATCTGGTCTGAACTATTAATTAGAAGAGACAGTGGACATATTAATATTTTTAAAATCTGTAATAAACTTCAAACTTACAAGTATGACAAATATCCTTGCTTTTTAGATCATTCTGCACGTAATCCTAAAGTTTTGTATAACTTCTTTTAAGTCTTCATTAATGAGCTTTTAGTAGTTTATGCAGGGTCTTAAATAGTGGTTTCAGAGATATTAAAAGAGGTGTGTATGTGGAAGTAAGAGACGCATCTAAAATTGTGTTATGTTGAAAGGACTCTTTCTGGGGAGATGAGAAAAAACAAAACTTGAAAGCATGTGGGAAGAACTCAGGAAAGCCTGTTAGCCAACCCCTCCCGCCCCCCCCCCCCCAAACAAAAAAAACCCTACTAGTAAATGATAATGCTCCTAATAGCCACTGACTGTGTGCAAACTTTAACAAAAAATATCCTTTTAAATTCAAAATGGTTGGAGTGTTGAATGCTGCTCTTCCCTTCCCCTTATTGCTAGGAATAGTCAAACTTAGCCAGTATTTTTTAAAGGACACTTAAGATAATTTATCTATAAAATCTGACTGGCTGCTCTTAGTTTACTTTTCTCTGTGTTGTTTGTATTCGTTTAGGGCCTGCTTCATAGTCCATTGAAGTCAATGGGAGTCTTTCCCATTCGTTTCAATGGGCTTTGGGTCAGGAACATAGTGGTGTTGTCTTGAGTTTCCAGTTATGCAAGGGAGGAATGTAAATTTAAAAAAAAAAAAGTCACAAAAACATTTCTATTAATATTTGATTTTATAAATGTCTCCATTTCCTTTTCATCAAACCTTCCAAAAGACTTGGGCCAATAGTACTTTGTAAATAGCGCTAATTCACTTCTACAAATGTAAGCATTTCTTTAATATTATACTTTGCATTAGCTAGAAGTGGCTCAGTTTTCAAATATCAGGTGCATTTGGTTTGGCAGAGTACATTCAACCCAGTTTCCTGCATGTAACAATGTACAATCACATGTACAATTTAAGAATATAAAACTAAATGAGCTTACAAAATAAAACAGTGTCCTCACAACCCATCCTCTTGGGCAAAAAGTTTTATGAAGGAAAATTTCACACTAAATACAATCATAATTTCAAATCTATTAACTATTGAACCCTCTAACAGCTCTGAGAGTTTAAAGCTCTCCTTTAGTTAGTTTCAGTTAGATTATCTGATCAATCTCCTTGTGAGTGTGAATAATAAGGGAACTTCTGTATACGCTAATTAGCAGTTTCTACCTTTTTCAGAGAAGAATTAGAGAAAATGAAGAGTGTGATTGATAATGCAAAGAAGTCTCAGATCGCTGGAGCCAAATCTCACATACTTGCTGCAGAAGAGAATCTTCATCATATGATAGTTGATCTGGACAATGAAGTCAAAAAGGTAATGTTTCCTAAGTCTGTTCTAATAAATCATTATTTGCATAATGGTTATTTGCCAGCATGTGCAGAAACTTCTCCAGTAGCTTAAAAATACTGAGTATAAATTTAGAACCATTCAGCTGTAACTTGAGCTTTTGAGCTGACATGTCACAGTGAACAATGTTCACAAGATCCTGGGGGGGGGGGAGGGGATGTGTCTCAATTACTTGATCTGTTTTAGTGGGTGAATGCTTTCTTTACTTTGGCGGTTGGGTAACTTGTAGCTTTTGATCGTGGTGCTAGTTGTAAATCAATCAGAATGGATAAATAGACGCACACTAAGCTAGCTTTGCTTGGTTTGACGTATTCAGGTAATGTTGTTTTTCACGATACTCTTGAGTTCCTTTTTTTGTTTTTCCCTCTTCAGGAAAAAAGGTAAATAATATTATAGAAGACTTAGAGGGTTGTGATTTTTTTAACCTTCATGAGAAATTCATATTTCTTTGAAGATAGGAAAGGAGAGACACCATGGTCCAGTGGTTAGAACATAGAACTAGGTGCAAGGAATTTCATCTCAGTGCTGCTAATGATTTGCTGTGTAGCCTCAGGCAAATCATTTTACTGCTTTCTCAGCTTTCTTATTTGTAAAGTGAGGATAAAACTTACCTGCCTTTCACGGTTCATCTGACTTATAAAGCTGCTTTTATTGAAATGTGCCTTTTCTACTTGTCTTTATGTATTGATAGGAACATCGGCGCACAGATCTCAACTAGAGCAACAGTTTTTTTTTACCCATGGATGGGTTTTTTTACATTTTTCAATATATTGAGTTCTATTACCTCACAGAATATGAAGTATACAGGGCTTACTTTATATTATGTTTGATTACAAATAGTTGCACTGTAAAAATGATAAAAGAAATAGTATTTTTCAATTCACCTCATACAAGTACTGTAGTGCAATCTCTTTACCGTAAAAGTGTAACTTACAAATGTAGATTTTTTTTGTTTGTTACATAACTGCACTCAAAAACAAAACAATGTAAAACTTTAGAGTCTACAAGTCCACTCAGTCCTACTTCTTGTTCAGCTAATCGCAAAGACAAACAAGTTGTTTACATTTATGGGAGATACTACTGCCTGCTTCTTATTTACAATGTCACTTGAAATGAGAACAAGCATTCTCATGGCACTTTTGTAGCTGGCGTTCCAAGGTATGTGTGTCAGATATGCTAAACATTTGTATGTCCCTTCATGCTTCAGCCACCATTCCAGAGGACATGCTTCCATGCTGCTGAGCTTGTTAAAAAAATAACGCGGTGATTAAATTTGTGACTGAACTCCTTGGGGGAGAATTGTATGTCTCCTATTCTGTTTTACCCGCATTCTGCTATATATTTCTTGTTTATAGCAGTCTTGGATGATGACACAGCACATGTTCATTTTAAGAACACTTTCACAGCAGATTTGATAAAATGCAAAGGTACCAATGTGAGATTTCTAAAAATAGCTACAGCACTCCACCCAAGAAAAGGAATCTGAAGTGCCTTCCAAAATCTGAGAGGGACGAGGTGTGGAGCATGCTTTTAGAAGTCTTGAAAGAGCAACACTCTGAACTACAGAACCGAAAGCACCAAAAAAGAAAATCAACCATCTGCAGCTGGCATCTGTCTCAGATGATGAAAATGAACATGCTTCGGTCTGCTCTGCTTTGGATCGTTATTGAGCAGAACGCACCATCAGCATGGACGCATGTCCCCTGGAATGGTGGTTGAAGCATCCAGGGACATATGAATCTTTAGCGTATCTGGTACGCAAGTATCGTGCAATGCCAGTTACAACAATGCCATGCAAACGCCCTTCTCCCTTTCAGGTGACATTGTAAACAAGAAGTGGGCAGTGTTATCTCCTGCAAATTTGAACTAAACTTGTTTGTCTGAGCGATTGTCTGAAGTAGGACTGATTGGACTTGTAGGCTCTAAAGTTTTACTTTATTTTATGTTTACATGCAGTTATCTTTTAGTACATAATTTTGCGTTTTTTAATTCAACTTCCATGATAAAGAGATTGCACAACAGTACTTGTGAGGTGAATTGAAAAATACTAATTGTGTTTTACAGTGCAAATATTTGTAATAAAAATAAATAGAAAGTGAGCACTGTGCACTTTGAATTCTGTATTGTAATTGAAATCAATATATTTGAAAATGTAGAAAACATCCAAAAATATTTAAATAAATGACATTCCATTATTGTTTAACAGCGCAATTTATTACGGTTAATTTTTTTCATCACTTGACTGCCCTAATATTAATATATATATATTAATACTTGCCTTGAAAGGTAAATCTAACCCAATTTTTATTTATATCTTGTAGGTTCAGGCAGCACAATCTGAGGCTAAGATAGTAGCTCAGTACCATGAACTTGTGGCTAAAGCTAGGGATGAATTTCAGCGAGAACTGGATAGTATCACTCCAGAAATACACACTGGCTGGAAGGGGCTAAGTAAGTCTTGGACTGTTATGTTACCTTTAATGTTTAATGATGCACAAAGCACTTTGTTTTCCAAGAGTACTACAGTTTCATACCCTGACATATAGTTGTTTTCATTTTCTGTTTCTATACATTGTAGCTAGTTTAATTGTAACCTATTATGTATTAACTTTGAATCCCAAGTAATCTGAACCAACTTCCCTCATTTTGAATAGGTAATTTATGGAGCAATTGTGCTCTTGATGATGAAATCACAAGAGATGGTTTCTGGGTAGCTTGAAGAAAGCACTGAAACTTGACATTGGAAAGGTACTTTAGCTGTCCTCTTTTGGAGACTTTTAAACTTCCAGGTGTTCCAAGAGTAGTGATGTAGAATAAGCCCCATATGATGGAAAGAGAAAGCCGGGTGCAACTGAAAAGGGCCCTTTCAATAAAGCACAAGCAACTGCTATTTATGGAACAACTAGAGTAACTTAGTTTTGGTTTTCTACTTGTTTCCATTAAAAAATCAATCTGTAATATTTCCATTCTGAGATTGTTAATGGAATATAAACTGTATAAAGCAGTAACTGTTTAAAGAGCTCTATAGCTGTATCTGAGTTGTATAGAATATGGGTGAAGTAACCACTGTACAGTTAGTTAGATTAAATTAACTTGAACTGAAATGGAGCATGTCCATTTAATGTCACATGGAAGCTCTCTTGAAATAGCTACTACTCTACTGCATTAGTGACCATTGCATAACATGACAGCTATGTTAATCAACAGAGATAAAGCATAAGGATGTTTCTTTCATTTGGAAAGTATGTATTTTTAAATACCATGGTTTTGCCCTGTTGCTGAGTCCATTTGAGTAAAGCCCCTAAGCATGTGCATAACTCTTCCCTTTTCAAAACACAGAACTTAAGCATATGCTTAAATGCTTTGCAAAATCAGGTCCTTCCTTCTGAAGAATGGCTTGGCATTTATCTGACACTGGGAGTCTCTAACTTTCTGACAAGGTCTAGTTCCCTTGACATAATTGAGGCTATCACTTCATGGCTTTCGGGGGGTGGTGTCTTAATGATTCATCTTATGGGTATGCAAAGGCATGTTTATAATTTAAGTAGTAATTTTTTTTAACAATGATTGTTTAAATTGTCTTGTTGTAGTGGATACTGATATGACTCCGAGAATGCTGCTGGGTTTTTTTAGTGTGCTCACATTCCTTTATTAGTGAGAGAATGTCCGTCTCGTTGTAGAGGGCCATAGCTTTGCATGCATGCAGTGGAAAGCATGACCTGTGTTGGAAATAGTGCATTACCCCAGATACTTGTGTTCATATTTGTGTGGTCCGATAAATTGGCAGCAGTAACTGCAGCATTGAATTTTGAACAGTAAATACACATATTTTCCCAAGTTAGTGTTCTTTTAGGTGATTTACTAAACATGGTTCTACGGATAGTGGAGTATTATGTTAGAGCAGCAAATAAGCCTGGTTTGATAACATTACAGCTCTTCTGTCAGCGAAATTGGAGTTTTTTATTCTCTGGGGAATTTCCTTTGCTAGGTGCTTGTGTTTTTTTCCTCCTGGCTTAAAAATATGCAAGCCCATATTAGGAACCATTTGAAACATGTGTCAAAAGTGAGTCACACATTCTTTAAATGATGATTTTTAACTTTAATTTACCTTACTTAAAAGACTTGAATAGCTTGATGAGCTATAGGGAATTTTGTCATAATAAATCTTGTCCCTGCGCACCTTATGCAATTAATGCAGTCAGGATTTGTATGCTTGCACAAAACAAGGAGGGGGGGGAGGGGAGGGAACAGCCAGCCAGCAAGCATTAATCAATAAATACCAGTTATGCTGTTCTGATTTATGCTGTTCTGGTTTAGCAAACAATCTAAGATTTTGTTTTATATCCAATATACAAAAAATAATTTTTCATATCTTTTAATGAGTTAGCTTCTGAATTAGTCTACGTATTTGTAGATATAATATATTTGTGATGTTACAGGTTGTGTATTAATATTAATTTAGTATAATATAGCTGTGCTGAATCATGCTGCAGTAGTTCACCTTATATTTTCTGTGACTACTGCCTTTATTTTTAAGGAATTTGTAATAGCCATAAAAAAACTTCACTTCAGGCCCAAAAGTAGCATTCCAGGTCTTTGCAGGTGGTAAACTGTTTTTGCCAAATTCTCTTCAAACAAACAAGAAAAGCTGTTTTGCAAATAAGTTTAATAAAATTTGCCTTATTTAATGAAGAAATACAGTGATCAGAATAAGGGTATGTCTTCACTATAGGTCTAGGTCGATTTCCCTTAATTCGATTTTCTAAACTCGAGTTTAGAAAATCGAATCAGTGTGTCCCCACCAGGACAGCAGGTCGACAGTGGTCGACACTGTCTGTCCTTGTACTTTTGCAGGGGGTCGACATAGCCCGCATTGCACTGTGGGTAGGTAGCCCACAGTGCAATGCGTGCTGGACCCCCCCCCTGCCCAAGCAGCCCCACGGAGCCCCCCGCCCGAATAGCCCCCCCCTCGCCGTACCCACCCGCCCGAGGGGGGGTGGGGGAGCCAGCGCGCGGCTGCTTGGGCTATCGGCTCAGCTGCCTGGTGAAATTGACCAGACAGCTGAGCCGATCCCCGCGCGGGCTTCCCCCCCCCCCCCAGCAGCCCCGCGGACCCCCCCCCCGCCCGAACAGCCCCCCCAACAGCCCCCCCGCCCAAACAGCCCCCCCCGCTGGACCCCCCCCCCGCCCGGGGGGGGGGGGGGAGCTGGCGCGGGGCTATCGGCTCAGCTGCCTGGTGAAATTGACCAGACAGCTGAGCCGATCCCTCAAGCAGCCCCGCGCGGGCTTCCCCCCCCCCCCAGCAGCCCCGCAGACCCCCCCCCCGCCCGAACAGCCCCCCCGCCCAAACAGCCCCCCCGCTGGACCCCCCCCCGCCCGAAGGGGGGGGGGGGGAGCCGGCGCGGGGCTATCCGCTCAGCTGCCTGGTGAAATTGACCAGACAGCTGAGCCGATCCCTCAAGCAGCCCCGCGCGGGCTTCCCCCCCCCCCCCCCAGCAGCCCCGCGGACCCCCCCCGCCCGAACAGCCCCCCCCCCCAAACAGCCCCCCCCTCGCGGGGCTGCTCGGAGGTCGGAGGCTTAACTTCTGATGCCTCTTCACTAGCCCACAGTCGAGCTTGTAATGTCGAATTTAGCCTTACTTCTCTCGTCAGGCAGGAGTTCCGAAATCGATCTTGAGGGCCCTTTAAATCGACTTTAAGGGCATGTATGTGAAGACAGGTACACCTTTAATTCGACCTAACGTCGTTAAGGTCGAATTAAAGTGGTAGTGAAGACATGCCCTAAATCTGTCAAATATGAGCAGCCTTTTTAGATATAAAAGGCTGTGTCTAGAAAAATGAACCTATTGGAACTCCCGGCTATGAATTGGAGCAGGTTCATTTTTCAAGTGTCTACTTCCGCACTCTGTTAATTCTTGAAATTATTTCCTAACTTCCATGCTTGAGCCTTGATCCTACAGGTGTAGATGTCCCACCTGCAAGCTGTTAATCACAAAGAAGCCATATTCAATTTGCATTTACTGGGGGGAAATCTTCCCTGTACTGGTCTGTCTTAAATTTCAGTCTTCAGAGAGCTTCATTTGAGCAAATAAACTTGACAAGATTAATGAACCACATTGCTGCTCATAATTAAATGCTTCAGAGTTGTATTCTGAAGTGTTTGTGTGTCTAGCAATAGGTATATTATGGACACCGCTGCTTTGAAATAACTAAAACAGAAAGACTAACTTCTAAGTGTAATGCTGTGCTTCCCAATTAAAATTTGTAATCCTTATTCTTAAACATATTTTAGCTTAATCTGCATTGTTCCTTTGGTATGACTGTTAAAGCTCTAAAATCTGCATTTGTGGATTTCGAAATGTGATTTTAGAGGCTTTGATGTTGTGGGGTTTATGTTGGTGTTCTATAAAGGGACTTTTAAGAGCTTTAACAAAAAGAAAAAGCTGCCAGTCTGACTAAAAGACTCCCTATACTATGCTAAGGCACTCTAAATATAAAGCTATGAGTGGTATGTTTTACATTTCTGCATGCTTTTACCAACTAATTGATTTTCTGTGTTGACTGTTCATTAATTTTTCCAAACCTTCCTCTTTCTGTTGCAGAGATAACTGACTTAGGTGAGTTGCTGTAACTTTTTCTGCTCTTGTGAATGTGTAGTTTCTCAAGTCTCTTTCTGTGTTTGTGTCTTGCATTGCTTTACAACTAGGCAATATTAACTAGTGTGTAGTTGCTGCATTTATAAAAGATATTAGTGCCGAGGTTTGCTTTGGGATACTTCTCATTTAGTTTCTCTGCGTAGTCTGGTTCTTGTCTGTGCCTGTAAATCATATACTTGAAATAATTTTGCTGTTCAGGTAATACTTACTGTAAATATTAACAACGACATGGTTAAATTCCTTACATAAATATTGCATGTCACCGGGGATACCCTTATGCTGATCCCAGATGATTAGGAGCAAAGAACTGTGAACCAGAAAGTTTTGGGTCCTGCCATTGATTTGCTGAATAACTTTGGATAATCCATTTGGGCCTAAATTTTCCAGTGTCCTCAATTTCCTATGCCCACCTTGAGCCTAGTTTTGTAGAGGTTCTGAGCAAACTCAACATCTCTGAAAACCAGACCCTGGAGATCAAGTAGGGCCTGCAAAATGAGTGGAGCTTGGAAAATTTTGGCCTCAGTGCATTGTAAATGGCCTAAGTGCACTGTAGTTTCTCCATGTTAAGAAAATGGTAAATTTATCAACTTGCTTAGTTTGATTTTAAAAACTCCGAACCAGAGCAGGTTGTACAAGGAGCTGTATTCCTTTGACATCAAACTTAAACACAGTACAAGGAGTTACAAACCCTTCATCATGGGAGCAGCGCTTCTTCCAGCACCCTGTCCACATGTCCTACTAATTGTTGATAGGTGTCCTAAATTGGACTAAAAACTCCCCTACGCAGCACATTCCCCCAAATTCCTCCTCCAGTGCTCACTGGGTGGATGGGCTTAGCAGCGCACGCCTGGCAGGTCAACAAGCTTGGGCTCTTTTGGACCAGAACTGGGGGAGAGCATTCCACAGGGGTCATCAGAGAGTGCTCTGCTGGGAGCCCCATCTCGTCCCTAATGACAGCAAGGTGATGCGGCTCAAGTACGCCTGCTAATCTTTACCGGGGCAGTCTGTGTCGGGGTGACTTGGTGTAGGATAGGCTGAGGCCACTGGTTCGGCTTTTTCCATGCTGGGGGACACCCGCTCACAAACACACTTCCACCATTTAACAGGTTCAGATCTCAGTTCCTAAGCCGTCTAGAGCCTTTAAGCTCCACCCAGAAGCTAATAGGAGATGTAGATTCTGGAGCACAAGTATAATGTGCTCATGGTAAGGTACTTTGCTTATCAAGTAGGTTGTCACCTTCTGCACTGGCTCCAGCTTAGGAATGGTTTGAGAGAGAGCCCGGTATAGCACACATTGCAGAAATCTGGTCCCAAGTGCCAAAGGTGGCCAGGTCTACATCCCAGAGAAAAGGCTGCAACCTTCTGACCATGTGCGGATGTAGTTTTGATCTCTGCCACTGTTTGATCAACCAGACCCCCAACGTGTGAACTCCGATAACAGAGGCTGGATATAAACCTCAATCAGAGGAACTTGTATAACAGCTGCCAATTCTTTGACTTGCTCTCCTCTCACTCACTGTCCCTGCTTGTCTTCTCAGGACTGAGCTTCAGCAAGCTCACTGTCCTCCATATCCAGTCACACCCAGACTTTGGATCTGCGTTACTCTACATCCCTTGGGGTGCTGAGCAGCTTATTAGCAGAGTGCTAGTTTCATGGTGCTTTAAAAAATCAATTAAAGGGCTGTTCTTGAGACACTTACGGTTCTAAATTAGACTTAACGGGGGGTGGGGAAGAAGGGTGGGGAAAAATCAGAGGGCTGGCAGGGGGGCAATTAAGAGTGAAATATTGTGAGATGAGCATTGTGGTAGCTCCTTCTTGTATCTAGGGGGGGGGGAAATTCACGTTGTTAGTTTGTAGCTGCTGTCCAGAAACACTTGGATGGGTGTCCGGGCAGGAAGAGGAGGATTGTTAGTAAGGTGCTAAGATCCTTGAATAAAAGGTGCTAGTTGAGTATTAAATATTTCCAGTTTGTGACCTGAGGATGATCTTCTTGCGTGTGCCCTGGATAGTGCAGGTGGTCTCTGTCTGTCTGTGTCTATAGTGATTTATTTCTAATAAACCGTGTTCTCTCTAGCTGGTCAGCTGTCTACAGATGATTTAAATTCGCTCATTGCCCACGCTCATCGTCGTATTGACCAGCTGAACAGTGAACTGGCTGATCAGAGAGTGAGAGAACAGCAGCACATTGAGACAGCCCTGGAAAAGCAGAAACTGGAAGATAAGAGGGCACTTGAGACAGCAGTGGCAAAGGCACTAGAGCACCACAAAGGCGAGATCCAGATTGGTCAGGACAAAAAGGTACCGTAAGTATAGGGTCATTGGTCCTCCCGGGCTGCTGTCTTCCAGATGTTCTCTGCCTCCAGCGGAATTCACCAGTGAAGTCTGACTAATAGTGTGGCAGCTGGTTAGAAAACAGTAATGTAGCTTTGGACGTTGAGGCTTGATTCTCAAATGTGTGTGCAAATTGGGCTTGTAGGGCAAAACTTTCAAAAGCATGTGAGTCACCTAAATACTTTTGAAAATGTTCCATGTAGTTGCATAGTCAGCCACAGCTATTACATACAAGTATCGGGTATTTGTATTGATATATGATCAGCAAACTGTAGAGAGGACTTGCAAACGATACATGAAATCTTGCATGTGTGCGCGTCTGAAAAGAAGGGTGTAATCTTGATTGTACTGAACTCAACAGCAAAACTCCCATTAACTTCAGTAGGGCCAACATTTTACCCCGGTTCTGATGGTCCAAAGTTGCATTCTGATTGCAATCTTCAGAGTTAAGAACTTTTCTCCCTTGTCCCCCTCCCCCCCCTTCATTTTAGTTGAGCTGTTTGGATCCAGGTTGTTGGGGCATTTGAAGAAAAGGGAAAACTGTGGAAATCCCTAGTGACCAGGGCTAGCTTGAGTGAACAGTTCACTGACAGGAAGCTCAGTACAAGAAAACTAGAAGCCTATTGACTCCTCATGTGACTCATTATTGCAAAAACCATTCAGGGATTGGGAAAATTTACAGCCACTGCAGAAGAGAGAGAGAGAGTGTGTGTGTGTGTGTGAAGTTTTATAAGCAGATAATCTGACTGTGTATATATCGAAATAAAATACTGCAGTCAGAGGAGGGGGAAAAAAGTAGAAGCATTTTAATTTGTGACCTGATTGATGAAATTTCATCAATTTTTTTAATGTATATTTTTATCTAAGCAATTTATTTTTCATGCATAGCTAAACTTAAAAGCATGCACTGTTAACTATCTACCGAGGGTCCTCACTGGTTGCTAGCATTATGGATTTTTAGCCTTAGAAAGACAAACCAACAGAGCAAGAGAACTTTCAAGGTGTCTCTAAAACACTGTTAATTTTAGAAATGTAAAATTATATAGAGTCTTTGTAAGAAGCTCAGTGATATCAGGAATAGATCCTCAAGAAAGTCATCGTTGGGTTAATTTTAAATAACATCGCCCTTGCTATCAGCAAGCAGTTGGGAGATGAAGGCTTATAGCTGGTGCCTGTTTATGTACAGATAGAAGAAGTCCGAGAAGTAATGGAAAGTGAAATGAGGACCCAGCTCCGCAGGCAGGCAGCTGCTCACACCGATCACCTGAGAGATGTTCTGAAGGTCCAAGAACAGGAACTCAAACTGGAGTTTCAGCAGGTGAGGGAGGGGAGATCTATAATGAAATGACCAAGGACTACATGGCATGGTATCGGGCTTACTGTGATAGCCTTGTGAGAGGCACATCATTTAAGGGTCCCACTGGACAGCAGTCTTACAAATGCATCCCTCAGTACACTTGAATGCAGGCCATAGAATGAAATCAATTGTACTGAAAGGGGATGGATTACACAGACTCTTTGATCACTTCAGGTTCTATTCCTTTTCCTATTGCCTTCTTTTTGATGGAAGAGAGGATTTGCTGATTCTAAACAACAAATGCAATAATATTTGGCCCTACTCTCAAGTTAGGGTACCCGATTGCCCGGGCAATGTTGTATTTACTATAAGTGCATTGTCTTTGGAAGGCATACAGTAAACTGATCTGTGGTATTGTGCTCTAACAGGTATCATTTTGATCTCTCTCATGTATTTGTTTACACTGGTACTAGATTCATGTTACGTTTCTTGTTTCAGAGCTTGTCGGAGAAGCTCAGTGAACAGGAAATTCAATTCAAACGCCTTACTCAGGAACAACTTGACAACTTCACTTTGGATATCAACACGGCCTATGCCCGGCTGAAAGGAATTGAGCAGGCAGTGGAGAGTGAGTACTGGAAAATGGGGCAGAAACATCCTGTAATGACTGTGATGTACCAGAGCACGATCCAGACTAGTGGGCTCCTATGTCACCCTGGCCCTGCACTCTTGGCTGCCTTACAGTACCTTGCTATAGTAGTTCCTGCCTGGGCTGCTCACAAACAGCCTTCCAGCATGCTGGCCATACCCTCCGTGCTTGCAACTGCAGCCTGCCAGCCACACCCCTGGAGTCCACCAAGCTTGATTCTACTTCAGGGTGACCCCAACGTCCCCTCCTCCCCCTCCAGTCCCGGATCAGATCTTCCTCCAGAAATGCTTGTCCTTTACTGCCCAGCCCTTTCCTGGACAGTACAACTATATTAAGTCTGTTATTCCTTGAAGGCAATAATACTCCGTCTTATTTTAAATGGAGTTACCCAGGCACTTCAACTTAAACACACTGGATTAGATAAAACAGCAAAAAGTCTCTTCACTACAAAGAGATTTTTGAGGGAGTAGAAGTGATGAGGCACAAAAGTCAGAATGGTTACAAGAAAAATAAAGGTAAAACACTTAAGAAACAATCTGGGTTGTAAAACAAACTTTCTCACCACGTGCTCCAGTAGATTACCGACCAAACTTTCAGGTCTGGACCCCTCGCCCAGAGTCCAACAGTTGTTTCCTTTTGTCTTCTCAGGCATGGAGAATGCAATGGGGGTGGGAGGGGTGTCCCTCCTTTTTTATAGTTTGTCCCTCTTGAAAAAGCTTTCCAGCTGAAACCCGGGAGTCAGGGCTTGGTTACACTTACAGGATTATAGCGCTTTTAGTTTTAGTTGTCCCCATATACAGCAATAGGTGTAGCGCTATAGCATATCCTGGCGTGGCCACATTTGCGGCACTTGCAGTGGCACAGGGAGTGGTGCATTATGGGGAGCTATCCCAGCATTCAGCTGGGTGCAATGTGCTTTTCAAATGAGTGGGGGGAGGGGGAACATGTTGTGTGTATGCAGAGGGAGAGAGCGAGGGGATTTTCTACGGGCTGAGAGTCTTGTCAGTGAGTGTCCTTTGAAATTAGAGCCTGCTATGGTTTCTCTGTCACACAGCTCCCTTTGTAAACATTTGCAGTGCTTATCTGCCGAGTTAAGAGAGAAACTCTGAAAAGGTACTTCCGCATTCCTCCAGCCGAGTTCAAAACAAAGCGAAGAGACGTCAATTGCCTTAAATGGCTCAGAGGCGTGCCAGAGATCACTTATAGCGTAATGCCCGTTTACACTTGCGATAATACGCTGCAGTGAATATGCAATAGCTGTTATTCCTCAAGGAAGGGAGGATTACCAGGAGCGGTATAACTGTGGGTTTATAGCGCAATACATTCCTTGCTAGTGTGAACGGGTAGGGAGTTATAGCGCCCGTGGAGGCTTTATAGCGCTCTGAAGTGCCAGTGTAACCAAGGCCTCTGAGTCTACATAGAAGGCTATTCCCTGCTGGGATTTTATTTTTCCCGTTTGAACCTGCTTTGTTTTCCCTCCCGGCTTGATGATGATTATCACTTAAATGCAAAGGAAGGCAAGCACACATTCCTTCTTTTGTTTAGGACAGACCTGACTTCTGTCTGGTCAGGGCTGTGGGGTTTGGAATGTGTGTTAACATCATACAGGGGAATCTTACAACTTCACATACAATGTTGCCACACATATTTTACCAGGACAGTACTGACCAGCAAATTGTAAGGTGGCATTTGAAAACTCATAAGAAATTATCTGTACAAAGATTATTACAGTAGTGTGTAGGGTATGATCAGAAGGGTGTATTCCATCACCGTGACCCAAGATGCCTAAGCACGTAATGTGGTGAGAAGATTCAAAGAGAATATGTGTACTTGGGGACAGAAGAGCTGTCCTGCTTTTGAAGTGGCTGGCTTTATCTAGACAGCTCAGGGGTGGTAACAGGTTTTGCACACCTCACTTCTGCCGTCAGACCCAATATTATCCTGAACTGATGTTAAGCCAGCCTGTCCCACACCTCCAAAAGTAGTGTGTGCTATCTTTGGAAGTAACTGATTCATAGGCTTGTTCTTACTAACGTGTTAAACTGGCCCATAAGGGTGCAGATCGTTATAGTTATAGTTACTTTACCTTGATGTGGCAGTTACGCTACTCTGTGTGTCAGTCTATGCAAACCTCCTTTTTGGGTTTATTCCGCAGGCCACGCAGTTGCTGAAGAAGAAGCCAGAAAGGCACATCAGTTGTGGCTTTCAGTTGAGGCTTTAAAATACACTATGACGACTGGATCTGGGGATAGTCCCACTGAACCACTGGAGTGCGCAGTTGAGGCCATCAAAGTCAGCTGTTCTGACAATGCCTTTACTGAAGCCTTAGTGGCAGCTCTCCCCAAAGATTCTTTGACCCGAGGAGTCTACAGCGAAGAGGCACTCCGGGCACGTTTCTATGCAGTCCAAAAACTGGCAAAAAGAGTGGCCATGATCGATGAGACCAGAAACAGCTTGTATCAGTACTTGCTCTCTTACCTCCAGTCGCTTCTCCTGTTTCATCCCCCGCAACTGAAACCACCTGCTGAGCTCAGCCCTGAAGATCTGGACACATTTAAATTACTATCCTATGCTTCATATTGCATTGAACATGGAGATCTGGAGCTGGCAGCTAAATTTGTCAACCAGCTGAAAGGGGAGTCTAGGAGAGTGGCACAGGATTGGCTGACTGAAGCTCGAACGACCCTGGAAACAAAACAGGTAGTGGATATCCTGACTGCATATGCCAGTGCAGTGGGATTAGGAACAACTCAGATAGATTGATCTAGGTTAGGGATCTAGGATTATACTTTCGGAAGCAGTCTAATGCAGAATTGTTTAAGTGCTGGGAAAAAATCAAATGATCTGTAAACGGTTTGTAAACCAGGATCTTGGAAACGAGCTATGGCACAAACCACGGGTACCGTCCTATCTCCTTGCACTGAGCTGAATCTCACCACTTATCGTATTTGTATTGGTTTCAGTCGTTATCATGACAGGAAATGTCAGGATGCTTTCTCTGCAACTTGTATAGCCATTTTGTTTCCAAGTTGTACTGATTGGGCTTGTGATCCAGCCAAAATGATGTTTGTAACCCACCATTATTGATTTGCCAGTTGGTGCCGTTGAATAAAACAAGATGTAAAACCCATGTCTTCTACTATTCAATTCTCTTGCTTAAATCTGTTACCAAATACACACGAGGGCAAAAGCAGAACGTTTCTATCCGCTCTCTCATCTGCATGTGGGAGGAAGATGAGATTGCAGCATCCAGCGATCAGTGATGCAGGAGTTGGTAATAGGGGCCTGAGGCTAATGGCTGCCACATCTCTTGGTAACTGTTAGTGTATGTATTGTTTTTAGGGTGTAGGAATTTAAATTTATACCATCACTTCCCCTTACCTTTTACCCACCATAGTACAAGTGCAGATGTTATTTCCTGTAGTTGTACAGTAAAATCTCGATATAACGGACTAATTCAGGTGAGGGGGTGTCCGTTAAAGCCAAAAGTCCGTTATATAATAAAGTAGGTTTTCCGAAGGCGTATGTTTAAAAAATTGACAAATTAGTTAGTTTACCTGTTTTTACTTATGTAGACACGTTTGTGTAATTAAAATTAAGTATGTCTGAAGTTTAATTTCACAGAAAAGTTTTCTATACAGTAGACTCCCGATTATCCGGGCGCGGGTTAACTGGGCTGCGGATTAACCGGGATGTCTAAACGGGTCAGTAGGGGAAGCCCCAAAGCGGCGGCGGACTCCGCCTTAGCCTGCCGCTGCTTTGGGGCTTCTCCCACTGGCCCCTTATGAGCTGGGGTCTCAGCCTACTTCCAGCCTGGGTGTAGGAAACGCAGGCTGGCAGCAGGCTGAGACCCGGGCTGGCAGGAGCCTGGGGGGAAAGCCCAAAGCGGCAGCAGGCTGTGTGCTGAGCCCGCCACCGCTTTGGGCTCTCTCCCCAGGCTCCTGCCATCTGCCCCACTCAGCTCCCACTGACAGCCAGGGTGTGGGAAGCCCAGGTTGGCAGTGGGAGCTCAGACCCCGGCTAGCAGGAGCCTGCGGGGAAACTCAAGCCGCAGCCAGCTGAGCGCTCAGCTGCCGCCACTTTGGGCTTTCCCCCCAGGCTCCTGCCAGCCGGGGTCTTGGCCCACTGCCAGCCTAGGCTTCCTACACCCAGGCTGGCAGCAAGTTGAGACCCTGGCTGGCACGGATCCACCGGGGGAAACCCCAACGCGGCGGCAGGCTGACTGCTCAACCCACCGCCACTTTGGGCTCTCCCCCGTCTCCTGCCAGCCGGGGTCCTGCTGCCTGCCCCAGTCATCTCCCGCTGCCAGCCTGGGTGTAGGAAGCCCAGGCTGGCAGCGGGAGCTGAGGTCCCCGCTGACAGGAGCCTGCGGGGAGTCTAAAGCGGCAGAGAGCTGAGAAGTGGCAGTGGCCGAGCTCACAGCCCGCTGCTGCTTTAGAGTTTCCCCCCAGGCTCCTGCTAGCTGGGGTCTCAGCTCCCGCTGCCAGCCTGGGCTTCCTACACGCAGGCTGGCTGCAGGCTGAGACCCCAGCTGGGAAGGGGCCAGCGGGGGAAACCCCAAAGCAGCAGCAGGTTGAGCACTCAGCCGCCACTTTGGGGTTTCCCCCTGCTGGCCCCTTGCCAGCCGCGGTCCTGCCTCCTGCCCCAGTCTGCTCCCGCTGTCAGCCTGGGTTCCCTGCACTGAGGCTGTCAGCGGGAGCTGAGTGGGGCAGGTGCCAGGAGCCTGGGGGGAGAGCCCAAAGCGGCGGTGACCTCAGCACACAGCCTAATGCCGCTTTGGGCTTTCCCCCCAGGCTAAGGCTGAGCCCGCCGCCACTTTGGGGCTTCCCCTACCGACCCCTTTAGACATCCCGGTTAATCCGCAGCCCGGTTAACTCATGCCCGGATAAATGGGAGTCTACTGTAACAGTGAATTAACAAAAAATAACCTGTTTAATTATAAGCAAATCTTGGTTAAAAGCATTTTAAAATTAACAGGGTGTTAATTTTCACATATGATATATGGACCGGAAATTTTGTCCGTTAAATCCGAAGTCCATTAAATCAGTGGTCCCCAACCTTTGAATGACCGCGGACCGGTCAACGCTTCTACAATTGTACTGCAGCCCGGGGCGCAGCGAGACCCCTTTTCCTCGGCGCGGCGCGACCCTATTTTTTTTTCCTCGGTGCGGCGGAACCTTGTATGTCCGCCGAAATGCCGCCGAATACATTACATCCGATACGGAAGCTATCACGGCGGCGGCGTTTCGGCGGACATATAAGGGCGGGAAGTACCCCGCGGTGCTGAGAGACCGGCGGCGCCACTGAACCGAAGGCAGCCGCGGCCCGGTGCCAAATGATCCACGGACCGGTACCGGTCCGCGGCCCGGGGGTTGGGGACCACTGCATTAAATCGAGGTCTGCAAAATTGAGGGTTTACTGTATTTTAATCCTTGAGAGGTTCCAGGTGATGTACATAATTTAGAACTAGAATATGTGTGTGCTTGGGCAATTCAAAACAAACATCCTCTCCCTATATAAGGAAATACTTTTATTTAGTTGTATCACTTGGTTTAACCAGAAAATATCTTGAAAAATATTGGATTAAACCTCATCCTGTGCCTCTTTCATGATAAGTTTGAATCAAGCACAAAAAACAGATATTAAACTTGCAAGAAAATTCTACTAGGTTTCCCAAATGCCTCCCTGTTCTGCGTGTTTAGGGCTCATTAGTGGTAAGGAACTTTCCTCCCTATATTTCACTGAAGTGTAATGTTAAATCTGGGTAGAATACACCAGCTCTCTTTAACTTGCCTTGAATCAGCCCCATTCATTAGTATCTCATGCAAGGGGTCCTGCCAAACTCATTTACAAAACATACCCCAGATGTACATGCTTACTGTATTTTAGTTCCAACATGGACAATAGTGAAGTAGACCTGTTCAAGCCTTTATTTATCCTTATTCCATATGAACTAGTTCAAACATCACTTTTCTCCTTTATTTTTGACATATACATTTCTGCGTGGTTAACTTTGCCTTGTGCTTTAGAATCTAAGAGCACAGAAGCAGGATATTTACCTAGAACAGATATCTACAACCCAATCACAAATTACATCCCCATAATGTTAGCATTCCAGTTCTCACCAACAAAAGTTGCTATTTACGGTCAGCTTCAAACATTTGGAAAGGTTTTTGGTGGCCTAGCAGTACTCCTATAGGAAAATCCCAGTTACACTGCCTGTTCTATTTCACCTTTACATGAACCTAGCTGGAGTGGCTGAATAATACAGTAGGAATTCTTCTACTACTATAACACTCTAGCTATAGCCTCATAGCTCACGGATGCAAGCAAGAATGGGTGACATGAGAAGGCCAGCCATTCCCTCCACTGGCTGAGACAGAGACAAAGTTGGAAACAACTGGCTAGTTCCTCGTGCTATTTTTTGTGTAGTCTAGCTGTAAATATGGCACCAGGGAGATGAGATAAGAACGAACAGAGCTGCCCTCATTTTGCTTAGTCTAATCAAATGTAACCCATAGCAGAGACTCCTGTGTCTTCCCGGTTTTCCTCTTCTCCCCAGTACTTGTCATTATACTGTTGTAGAGCTGCATCTTCCCCTACTCCCTTGGTTAATCCTGCCCTTAAACTCTTTTTTTCTGCTCTTGCATGTTCAGTGGGGGATACATAGGAACTGCTTTAGTGTGAGACTGACTTGTGTACAGCTGAGCTTAACCTTTACTATCCTGGTAGCTATGGAAGTGATCGAAAGAATATTACCAATAAAAGGAAATTATTAATTTGTGCCTTGAGATTTTTCATACTACCCAACTGATCCTCTTCCATGATAGAAACTCCCTCTTCCCCAGGTGGAGCCTGGGAGGGTAAATGCTATCCTTTGGTGTGGATGTGCTGGGGACAAGATAATCCTAGTGGTATCAGTAAAAGGGAGCCATCAAGATTCCCAAAGCAGTACTGCCCCTGCCTCCGAGAAGACAAGGTTCACTGTAGGCCTCTGGTGGAGGGTAGAAGCAGTATCTTGGAGTACAGCAGCCAGATACATTTTAAGGTGAGAATCACACCCCCCACTTTCCAGCATAGCTGGAGCCTTAGAGGCTCACATTAGAGCAGTTGGAGCCCAAAGCCCATTCCTGAACCCAAGAGGGGACAGGTACCATAAGCAAGTCCCTGGAGAAGTCTTCATAGATCAGCTCCATTATGCTGTAGAGTAACTTAATAGACGGAGTGCACAGGGCTGGTATGTTTTGTGTAAGACCGTGATTCAGGCTGTTTTAAATACATAGACTAAGTCAATAGAAAACAAGTAATTGTCCCAGTAAGGGTCATGTAGCTGTGGTCTAGTCTTTAACCATATGTCTCCTCTCTACCCCCTGGATGAGTCACTAGGTGAACATTTAATAGGGAAGAGCTTCCATGGTCGCTCCTAGCTGGTTGAGGGTAGTAGTGGGAGGAGAGGTATTCTGCAAGCGGAAGAGTACAAACATCTTGTTCCTAGTGTCCTTTGGTCTGTCAGGTCCAATGGAAGGAGAGATGTGAAATCATGAGTTCAGCTTTCCAAAGCAGCCCACGCAGGCACTAGTGGTGAGAAACTGCTCCCATCCTTTGTTCCACAGAGAAAGCTAGAGAAACAGCTCCTAGTCACTGTCGCTATCACTGCTGGCACAGCTTTGGTGATTAGCCTCTTCCAGAGCCTTCCTGGGGAGAAAAGGTGCAATTTAAGAGATGGCTGAAACCCACTTGGGACACTTACAGAAAGGACAGCTCTGCACACTATGCTAGCACCACATTACACCTCCACCTATCCCTACTCTTCCCTGGCAGAGAGCTCCCTTCCTGAGGGAAATGAAGGCTCATGTTGTAACAGGGGAAGCAGGCTAGAGTAAGATCCAGGCAAGATCAGGCCTCATGAGGAATCATTTAAATTCTGCACTGCAACTTTCAGAATAAGAATTTCCTTTAGTCTTGAGGGTTGCACTGATTTTTAGCTGCTTCAGTAGTTTTTTTCAGATACAAGTCGTAGTAGTGAGATATTTAAACAGGAACATTCTATCTAAGTCAACAAAGCCCACTGAAAGCATTATCTATTGGTAACATCTAGGACTCACTGAACTGAGAGAAGACAGCATGTGTTTTCAGAGGTGGCTTGGGTGCCCAACTAGACACCAGCCAGAGCTTTGATTTTCAGAGGTTGGGGGCTCAGCACTACCTGATAAGTTAGTTTTACTATAACTACACACAGGCAGGAGACTCACTAAAAACTTGAAGTCTCATAACCTTAGTAACTGAACACCTTTCTTCACAAGCGGTAGGAGCAGAGCCTGGGGTTAACATTGAGGTTTTCTGCAAGCGAGGAGGACTGGACTGGAGTGATGGTTACAGCAAATCTGTGTGTGTGGCGTTCTGAAAGCCAACTCTCCCGTAAGCCATTCACAGAGAGGGGGACAGACTTTCCTAGTTACTGCTGACAGTGGCTATGGAACAAATACATAAAACAATCCATCTTACTTCTGCTCTTCAGACAGTTCAAACTCCTCTATCACCCTCTTTGCAAGCTTGGCCATCGTAGGTAGAGTGAAGGCAGCAGCCAGCTTCACTAGCTCCACCGCCTGATCTGGAATGTTGCTTTGTTTAATGCAGGTCAAGACCTCGTTCATCACCTTGTCACTGCAAGTGAGAAGCAAAGAGTGAGTGCGCTGCAGAGCCAGGCTTGGGACCGAATAGGCTGAGCTCCAGCGTGGGGTGTCCCCAGCACACACAAGCCCTCAGTAATTTACTTCTGTAAAGTTGCCCGTCTGGCAGAGCCCTTCAGTAGCTGGCCAGGCTCCCTCCTCTCCTGCTGGAGGTTCCACATGTTGCTGATGGGGAAGAGGAGCATCTGCAGCAGCCACCAGAGAGAGGAGTAGGACAAGAGGGTGAAGCTAGGCCCCAAAGGAGCCATTTTCTGTTCTACGGGCAGCTCTCAAGGAGCAGATTCCCTCCCATCACATTCAGAGCCGATGGCCACTAACAGCCATGCTGAAAACCTCAGCATTCCCCCTCCCTCCCCTCAGCACAGATTCCTGCTGGGGCTCTGACCTCGCACATCAGCTCAGAGGATTCCCTACTGCAAGTGCTTTGAGTTGTACATATGCAGGGGGGGAGGGGTGTGTGTGGAATTAAACACAAGAGCTCCTTCCAATACAATACCTAATTCCTGCTGCAAGCCTATTGAGGTAGACTGGCTGGAATTACCAGAACTCATGGGACCTAGGTTCTCAAAAAGTACTCAACACCCTCCCCACCCCTGGTCAGTTTCATTTTGAATGCTCTACCAAACATTTACCAACTACAGTGATCAGTTCAGGAGCTAGTGTGATTTGGTGTGATCTGCTCAACTCCAGAAGCCAACAGGAACACCTATTGCTTTCAGCTAGACTGAGCAGTGGTGTCCAATATGTTTGCCACTAGCCACATGGGGCTAATAGGCTATTGAATTGTGGCTAATGCATGAGCATACCAGATTTCAGGTTATGGTACAAGAAAAAGAATGCAAAGTGTAACACTGAAGTAATTCTGTGGTAGTGGTACCTACTCTTTTTTTTGTGTGTGGTATCTACTTATTTTTTATATTAATAAAAATAAATTTGAAATGTCATTTGTAGTAAGTTTTTTAATCCTTTTTTATAATGTGGCGAACAAGAAAAATTCAAAACCACAAGTGTGGCTAGTGTCAAATTTCTATTGAACACCACCGAGCTAGAGGGTTGAATGCTAAGTATGCTAAAATCAAAGACCATCAATCTTGACATAAGAATGGCCATACTGGGTCAGACCAATGTTTCACCTAGCACAGTATCCTGTCTTCGGACAGTGGCCAATGCCAGGTGCTTCAGAGAGAATGAACAGAACAAAGCAATTTATCAAGTGATCCATTCCCAGCTTCTGGCAAACAGAGGCTAGGGGGCACTTCAGGGTGATGTTGGTTGGGAGAGTCTCGGTTGAGCTGCTCTCGGTCTCTAGTGGAGTTAATCTGGCCCCGCACTGAGCTGTTCGGCTTGTTTGGAAACAAACTGAGCTCTTGAGCCCATTCAATTATTTTATTATCCCATATCTCAAGAGTCTGACATGAGGGGAAAAAAGTCACAGCATCCAGAATTGTAAAGTTTCAAGGACCTCACTCAAACCAACCTCTGCCCCGTGACCATATTCTGGGGAAGAAAAAGCTTTCAGCCTAGGTTTTATATTGGGTAAATGAAGAAACCCTCACACACTCACCAGGGAGGCCAACACCCAAATGAAAAGTATCCAACTTAGGAAGTGAAGGTTTGAAAATCACACTAGACTGCTACTGTCACCTAGGGCTTGGTTCAACTGGCACTTTATACTGCAGTAAAGCCTCCCAGAGCACTCTACCTTACTACTCGTCCACACTGGCAGGGCACATAGAGCGCTATAAGTCTGTGGCTGTGGCGGTCCTGGTACTCCTCCTTGCCAGAGAATTAACAGCTATTGCATATTGGGTGATATGCTTTACCTCCAGTGTAAACAGGTAGTAACAATACTGCGCTTTGAGTGATCTCTGGAAACACCCCTTAATGTACTTAAGTCAATTGACCTCTCTTCCCTTTGTTTTGAATTTGGCTGGAGGAATGCAGAAGTATGTTTTCAGAGCTTGTAACTGGGCAAATCAACAAAGCAAATGTTTACCGAGTGAGTGAGAAGCAGGAGGAGGATCTGCATTTAAAAGAGAGCATGCTGACACACTCTCAGCACTCCAAAAATCCACGCACATTCTCCCCCTCCACATACACACAACATACTCCACTCCACCCTCTCGTTTGAAAAGCATGTTGCAGCCAGCTGAACGCTGGGATAGCTGCCCATAATGCACCACTCCCAGTGCCGCTGCAAGTGCCGCAAATGTGGCCACACCAGTGCGGTTGCAGCTGTCAGCGTGAACACGCTGGAGCACTTTCCCTGGAGCTGTATCCGAAGGTGGGTATAACCGAAAGGGCTAACACTGCAAGTGTAACCAAGCCCCTAGAAACACAATGCAAGACTTCAACCAAAAGGAGTGTATGAGATTTGCCACCTGAAGTCAGACCACTAAATGAACTCACCTGGGGACTCTATTGTTTTTTTTGAAAAGCTTCAGCATGTCCCTGTTTGAAGATGAAGAAAAAAAAACCAAAACTGAGGTTATAATGTCAGTCTCCTTTTAAGATAAATGTCTGCTTGGAACACCATTAAAAACCCCACCTTCACCACAATTTGGAGCAGACCCTTCAATATGATTCAGTCTCTCACCACTATGTGGAAAACACTCATTAAGGAAGGATTGTCTTTGATATACATATTTTGAAATATTCACTGATTTTATGTGCAGACTAAAATGAGTGATTAATTTATGTCGGCTTTAGTCTTCAATATACTAAGAAAAATATCACTGCAGACGTATATGCTGAGGGTGCACTTAAACTCCATTCACTTAAAAAAAAAATTCAAACAGATGTAAATGTATAACTTCATATAAAGGCGCCCACCTCTTGGTCTATTCCCAAATGTACTGATCCAAGTGACTCAATGGGAGGTCAGATCAGATCCCAAAATTGTGGACTGGACATTTGAAGCAACAACATTATTTTGAATTGAACCTCTGTATTACTGAAGAGTTGGAAGCCCCCCCTTCAAATTTTAGTTGTAATAAATTAAATGCTCACAGACTAGTTTCTTTGGTGTATTTATAAGACATCTTGCAGCATAAAGCATTTTGCATGCAAGTAGGATATTCCCTATGCCAGTTACCATGTTTATTTCTGATCATCTTATTGAGTGGAAGACTGTAACCTTCAACTAGTCAGCGCCAAGAGGAGACAAATGGCAAGTAAAAATACCAGAATTTAGCAGGTTTTTCCCCCATTTACAAGAGAGTTTAAAAGCATCTGCACATCACAGTCTGAATTGGAGCTATCAAGGATGCAAGCAGGACAAGAATTCACAGCAGCCACACACTTACCAGGCTTCTTGGATTCTCCCCACTCTTGAGAACAGTATGGCAATGTTACCCAGAGCATTCGCTGTCCACTCTAAAGGGACCTGGTTCCTCTCTCGAGTTTCAAAACTAGTTTTGATATCTGCAGCACAGTCGGCAAATGACACCTGAGTCTGTGAAGAGATTACTCCATTAGCACCCAAACATCTGTAACTTGTAAAACATCATGTTTACCAGGGAATTGTCTACTATGCTTTCAGCATCAGAAAACACACCTCTTTTGTAGGAAGACCGCTCCACCAGAAAGCTCTCAACTGGAAAGATTTTTAAGCACCACTGCAACTGTAAGTCACTGTATACTAAGGCAAGAAAGGGGAACGCTACCAGGTGGGCATTTGGAAAGCTGCAGCAAGCTGCTTCGCAATAAACCACTAGGGCTGGGCATGTTAGGAGCACCTACATTTGCACACTTTTTTTAAAACAATCTCAATGGAGATTTTCAAAAGGCACAAATGGCAGTTATGCATCTCACTCTCCCTGAACCCCAGTGAGAGTTATGGAGTGAAATGTCTGTCTCTCTCCCCTCCCCCCCAGTGACAAGCAGCTTCTCTCAGTAAGTCAGATGTATACAGTCTGTAGATTCCTTGATCTCACTATTTTTGAGTTCTCCTGTGTCAAGTTCATTCCTGGTTTAACTCCACTGAAGTCAATGGAGTTACATCAAGAGGGTGGAATTTGGCTGCTCATCTCAGATGATGACAAATCCCAGATAGAAGCCAATTTAATTTTAGGGGGGAGAGATCTATTCTTTGTGCATGGTCAGATTTGGAGCCTGGACCCCTCTCCATTTAGAAGAGAATGAGTTGCTGGTTCTCATGAAGGGCCCACTCAAGTACTGGAATTCACTCCCCTCTTCCACCCTAGTCCCCAAAAGATGGAACATACCGATCGTCAGGGCATGCTGCAAAGCCCCACCTATTTTGAGGACGGATGCACATGTTGAAAGATGAAGTGGGTTTTTTCGGAGGATGCTGAGCTTATTTGCTATATATCGAAAGCTCAGATTAATAAAGGTGCCTAGGAACCTTAGATTAATCTAAATATATAGGCTTGTGTTATTTGTGGTCTCTATACAGTGAATGGAAATCTAGGATTACCTCTACATGAATGGTTCTAGTTACTCTAATACTTTGCATTTACACACACACCCATGATGGACAGTAAAGTCAGGGTGACGCTTTCATCCTCACTGATCACTTCATGAGCCTTACCTCCTGAGGGTGTACCTCCCTGGCCATCAGAGCCAACACCTCCTCCAACAGTTCGGGTCTGTTGTTAAGCCCATGATGTTTGATCTCTGATTGAAGGAAGAGAGTGGGTAGCAATGGGGTCATCTCAGGAGCCTTACATCCAACATTCCCTCCCAAAGCGCAAGCAGGACAATTTTTAATAGTACATTTAGGGAGCAGCTCAGATGTAGGCACCACTCATGTAAATGTTTTCACTTTTCCCACCACATGCAGGACAAAAACATTTACATTCAGCTCCCATAATGCAGCTGAGGTCCGTACCCCTGCGCCAATCATCATTGCTGATCTAAAGGGAGAGCCATGTCTTTTCCCCTTCAATGAATAGTTCCACTAGCCGTACCACCTCTGTTGTCCACCCTTCCTTTAACTACCATACTAAGATGTCCAGATGTTGCATCGCGAGGCTATCATGGCTGTGAACCGGTGTTCTGAAGATCAAAGCAGGACAAACATCACAGCAGCATGACATTGTACTGCAATAGTTTGTGGCTCTCACCTTGGAGGTGTTTAAGTGGCTCTCCAATGACTAGTATGCTGTCTTACCCCTTTTATTAGGTGAGCTGTATGGGCAAGCCTTAGGTTACTATAGGCAGCCAACAAGCCAAGCTACCACTAACCTTTCCAAATCTGAGGGACCATTTCCAAATGGTTGGCTGTGTCCAATGCTTGAAGGAAATCCCTCATTACTTGATGACCTGGGTAGAAGAGCTGATGAAGAGAAACAGCAGTTTAGCCTGGCATGATTGCCTTCCTTTTCCAGATTTATATCATAAGCACTAATGCTGCCCAGATACATGGAAATACCATCTTACCGAAGGGACCAGTTCTTTATACCACTTCAATACGACATCGAGTTGTTCCATCGTACACAACAGAGAAAAGAACATTGCACTACAGAAAAGGGGGAAAAATGCAGGCTATGAGAACTCAGTAGTAATTAGATTGGCTGAATTGGATACAAGCAGAACCTGTAAATAGCAATGCTTAGATCTGAAGTAATGTTTCCATGACTAGCACTAAACTGGACATTAAACACAATCAGCGTTGAAAAAGTAATGTTTTTGGTAGGTGTGACCCTAAGAACCTCAAAGCAAAGGGTTCACTGTTCTGCAACAGCAACTCCTATCAGGCCTGACAAACTCATGACACTTAACAGACTGCTCTCATAGTATTTACCCAGAAAGGGACGTGATGTGTCTAATGGAAGCTTATGTCATACTGATCCTCCTAATCATTGTGTGATGTATGTACGGGTGATATTTAAGAAGCTGTATGTACATACTGAAAATTGTTTCGAATCTGTGTCCTAGGCAGGGTAACAAGGTGGTTTTGCCAGACAAAGGAATGTGGAATCATCTATCCACCCTGTCTGTGATGGAAATTAAGCCAACACAAAGCAAGCTCCATTTGCATGAAAAGTCAACAGGAACAACAGATTGTTGAGGGGAGAGAAGGAGAGGTGAACTCAACCGGGGAGAGCACCCCAGAATCTGAACATCAGGGAGTCATCTGATTCTGTGAACAAAAACAATTGATATTGGGGGGTAAGAAAGTGGCACCAGACCCGCTCCTGCACTTGAAGGGATAACCAGGCAGCGTGGTTGCATCATGAAAACAGGATCTCAACCAACTTAGGTTGAAATACTGCAGAAAAGGCTTAGGTGAGAATAGACTTCCTTAGAAAAAGTATTGTTTGCAGAGTTTTTGTAGCTGTTCTAGTCCCAGGACAAGAGCAACAAGGTAGCTGAGGTAATTTTTTTTATTGTACCAGCTTCTGTTGGTAAAAGAGACAAGCTTTCAAACTCCAAGAACTCTTCTTCAGGTCTTTACAAGGACTGCAGACTGTTAAGTGTCAGTCTCTAGAAAGAATGTTACAACTTTTGCTTTATTTATAACCTGTTGTTCTTAGCACTCTTGATTACTCTCCACAGATAATTTCTGTGACTGCCCAGTGACATGGGTCAGACACTAGAGGGAAATGCTCTGCAAGGGGGCTCAGGCACTGGGGAACAAAGAAAAGTTAGACTTGGCAGAGTCCCGAGGAGAGTGCTTGAGTGGGTGAAAGCTGGTGGTGTTTTGGAGATGGCACCCAACTACCACAAAAGACACTCCCACAAGGCAGGGGGGGGAGCAAGGTGATTCCTAGCCCTGGGCATCCAGAGAAAGTGTCACAGCTTTTTGGATTGATGTAATTGGTAGGACTGGTTAGAATTAGGATGCATATCATCCATCTTGCCTTGTAATACACTAGTTCCAATATCCCAAGTCCAGGTATCTTCCACGTAACTGCAGATTAATGTTCATATAGAAATGGATGGAAAGTGAACTTGTGCCAACAGCCAGATTAGAATGCAAGTCAAAGAACACTGTAACGCAATCATCCTACCATGGTGTAACAACACATCCCCAAGCGTTCCCCCAGTTCACTGACAGGAAGATCAATGCGGAGGTGTTCCACTTTGTTAAAATAGCCCAAACCCTGCCCTTTTCAACTTGTTAGAACTGTCTCATTGGTACACTATCCAGAACAGGTGAACACCGAGAAAACATTTTTGCCCTATAGATAAGAAACAATTTCTAAGTCTAGTAACATAGTAACAGGATATTTTTGTGAGCTGGTGATTAGACAAGAAACGTCACTTTTGCTTTACTAAACAGACTGTCCTAGAGCCACAGAGAGAAACATCTCTTCTAATCAAGTCCCTGACCTGATGCAATGACTGAGATGCTTATTATCTAAATACAGCCATCTCCTTTGATTTAAACTATAGACTAAAAGACCCTATAAATCCTATTACACTACCAGTGTCTTTGGGGATACTGATTCCAATACCAAATTCCTTTCTTGGTGCTTCTTTAACACTATCCTTCCAATGGGCTTTCTTCAGGTCACCTCAGCAACTCTCCAGATATTTCCTATTATGCTCAATTAGCATGATGCCTGAGAGCCTATAGATATGCATGTTTTAGATCAGGCATGTCCAAAGTCCGGCCCGGGGGCCAATTGAGGCCCGTGTTCTAATTTTCACCGGCCCGCAGACTCTTTTCTAAAATCAATAATATGCGGCCCGCCAGCACTGTCGCCAACCAGTGCACGGAGCCGCAGCCGAAAGAGAGGGGCGGGGTCAGTAAGAGGCGAGCGGGGGGGGAGAAGAGCGGAGGCGGAGCCGGGGCATGAGGCGAGGCGAGGCGGAGCTGGGGGAGAAGAGCGGAGGCGGAGCCGGGGCCGGGGCACGAGGCGAAGCGAGGCGGAGCCAGCGGAGAAGAGCGGAGTCGGAGCCGGGGCCGGGGCACGAGGTGAGGCGAGGCAAGCCGGGGGAGGGGGGGAGTGAGAGCACGGCCGGAGCGGGGGGGGGGAGGAGGAGAGGGAAGAAGAGCGAGAGCACGGCTGGAGGGGAGGGGGAGGGAAGAAGAGCAAGAGCACGGCTGGAGGGGAGGGGGAGGGAAGAAGAGCAAGAGCACGGCTGGAGGGGAGGGGGAGGGAAGAAGAGCGAGAGCACGGCTGGAGGGGAGGGGGAGGGAAGAAGAGCGAGAGCACGGCTGGAGGGGGGGAGGGAAAAAGAGCGAGAGCACGGCTGGAGGGGGGGGGAGGGAAGAAGAGCGAGAGCACGGCTGGAGGGGGGGGGAGGGAAGAAGAGCGAGAGCACGGCTGGAGGGGGGGGGAGGGAAGAAGAGCGAGAGCACGGCTGGAGGGGGGGGGAGGGAAGAAGAGCGAGAGCACGGCCAGAGCGGGGGGGGGGGGGGGAAAGGAGAGCACGGCCAGAGCGGGGGGGGGGGGGGGAGGAGAGCGTGGCCCGGGGGGGGGGGGGGGTCGGCCCTCACACATCTTCGCCTTACCAAATCTGGCCCTCTTTCCAAAAAGTTTGGACACCCCTGTTTTAGATGCTATTGTTATCTGCACAACACTAAGTGTAATAGGATGAAATCTTTATTCCTTTAGGGGTAGAAGCAGGGGACCTGGGACCAGTCAACCCTGTTCCAAGGCTAAGCCCCTTTAAAGAGACGGCATGCTGGGACACATGGTTCCCTGAAGGACATGGAGAACTACAGTCCGTTGTGGATGTCAGAGGGGCAGGTGGCAATCACATGATCAGCGACAGCATATAAGGAAAGTCTGGACTTTCACTTAGCCTGTGAGGATAGCGGGACAGTAGAGTTGAAACACTCTCCAGAGTCCAAAGCCTGGGCTGGAGACCTGCAGGAAGCAGGCGCCTCAGCTGAGTGGGCTGCAAGAGACTGAGCCAATCCTACTATAAACTGAAAGGACTAATGGATCCCAGGGAACATGGCTGGGCTAGAAGGTTTGATGCAGGTTATTTTAGGTAACAAACTACACCTAGAAAGGGAGTGGTGCTGTGAAGAACACCACATGTGCTGGCTTGATCAGAGACCAAAGGTAAACTGAGACAGTGGATAGGCCAGACAGAAGATTGGGTGAGCCCCTGCCTCACCAAGAGTTTTTATGCTTCCCCTATTCTGGCCAAGAAAACGGGCTCCCCCCTTTCTACCTCCCCTAACTAATCACTGAGATTGGGAGACAACAGAGACAGTGCCAGGAAGGATAGCTTCTCCTCACTGGCTTATAATGAAAATGGTTCAATAGGCTGTGACCTGATCTCTAAAGAGAGAAGGGCTACACGGAGGGTCACAGTGAGCCTCTGAGGCTAGCACAAACCGCCTGGAAGTGGGGAACCCACAGGGACAAGGTCAAAGCTTTGCCACAGTTCTTAATGCATTAATGGTACTAAATGTAACTGCACCAAACTTACCAATAGAGAAACTGTTGCTGTGCATCTCCTATAAGTTTCCAGTTGTCTCCTGTCTCCAATACCTTATGTAATCTATATGCAAGTTCAACATCCTTAAGCTTGAGGCACTGCAATAAACAGACGCACATTTAAGTTGCTTAGATACAACACTTACATCATGTCTTTCTATGCAGGGCATCAGAGCTATTTACAGAGTCAATCAGCTGATAGTGAAAGGAAAGTTTAAAGACAAGATGCGAAGAAGCAATTCAGTGCAGTGATGGATTAACTGTTTCCTTAAGCCAGTGCTTCTCAAGTATTTTCTGTCATGCCCCCCCTAGGAAGAAGAAAACATTTCGCGCCCCCCCGCGAATAATAATTAATAATAAGTAATTAATATATAAATAATATATAAATAATAATTAATAATAAGTAATAGTATAAAGTATAGTATAAAGTATAGTATAAAGTAATAAATATAGTAAATAGTATAAAGTAATAGTATAAAGTAATAAATAGTATAAAGTTATAAGTAAAAGTATAAAATTGTTATAAGTACACCTCTGCTGGGGCGAGTCACCGCGCTGCCCTGCGACCCCCGCCCCTCCTGTCAGGGCGCAGCGGGCAGCAGCGACGGGCTGGCTCCCGCTCCCACCGGCCGCGCCAAGGCCAGCTCCGGCCCGCGGCTCCGCTCCCCTGCCTGGCCCGCCTACCTGGGCCCGCACTTACCGCGCGGCTCCCACGATGGCGGCGGCACCGAGCGCGGCCTGAACCCACTGAGCCGCCTTCCCTCGCGCTCCCCGCCCCGCCCGGACACGCCCAGCGCCCCGCGGCACGCCGGGAAACAGAGTCCTGCCACCCGCAATGAACGGGCCCGGCGGGGAGCGCAGGGACTACCATTCCCGGCGTGCCACGCGCCGCGGCCGCCCGAGCCCCCCTTTACGGAGCCTCGCGCCCCCCCTGGGGGGCGCGCCCCACTATTTGAGAAGCACTGCCTTAAGCTAAGGCAAAGAATCACTTTGGCTGGCTTCACTTAAGGGCAAGTTAAACAAGTGGGTGTGTGAGGATGTTTTGGACAACGCTGAAGTGATCAGAAAACATATGGTAGGACAGAAATGCCAGCCAAAAAAAAAAGAGAAAACATCCCTTTATCTGTTTTGCATGCTGGAAGTTGCCTGGATTGTAGCCAACAGGCAGACAGGTTACTGATTCAGTGGCTGACAGGGGAGGAAGAGAGAGATTCAGACTGGAAGGTCCAAATGAAACAGCAGGGAAATGAAAGGCTACAGAAGGCAGCCAAGGCAGGTGGAACTGAATGAGCAAGGAAGGCAAATAGTTGAAACTAGTCTGTGCACTCGGTTTGGAATACCCAGAGGCAATTCCAATCTAGATTTATAAACCTACAGGAGGACAATGAAATAGAGGAATTCGTTCAAAGTGTTAAATACCAGCAATGAATACTTACTATTCGCATCGCATTGAAAAAGAAACAGTCTGAAAGGAAAAAACGAGTCCATTAACATCTAGTTTTGAGAAATGCTAACCACCTATCCCATGTGGTCTCACACAAGAAGTTGTTTGATAAAGTAGCTGGGACTCCTGTATTACTTTTAGATTCGGGCTAGAGATCTGTTTGGGAGAAAGACCTCTACAGAGGACTCTATAGTCAGGGGGTAGGGCAGATTTGTGAAAGCTACATTCACCTGTTTGCTTCAGGATAGTATTTTCAGAATCAGGCCAGTAAGAAGAGCCACCTGCTTCCCATCTCCAGAGCCCCCAGTAGAGGCTGCAAGAACACATACCTAAAGGCAGTCACTTCCCAAGCTCCTCCTTTCTTCCTCTTCCTTGGGTACACACTAGATATGTCTCAGATATGGCCAAAGCCTCCTGGGCTGTGATTGAGGGTTGAGGTGAGGGGCATAGGAGGGGGCAAAGTAGAACCCTCTCCCCCTCCCTGTTGCTCCTGGATGCCCTGCCCTCCTCTGGAGTCACCTGGGGCACAGCGCTGTAGGCACGGGCAGCCAGCGAGTTCCCCACTTTCCCATGGGTGGCGGGGCTCAGGTAGGGCAGTAAGCTCTGTCCGTGGGGCTTCAGGCACCAGCCCTCGGCTCTGGCACTGCAGTGGCAGGCCCCAGGCTCTGGTCACCTGGCTTCAGGCTCTGTCCCTGGGCCCCATGCTCCGGCCGTGGGGCTTTGGGCTCAAGCTGCAGGGCTTCAGGCTCCAGCCCCCCACTGCCTCCTTCAGCCCAATCTCCCCTGCACCCCACTGCCTCCTCCAACCCTCCACCCATGGCTTAATTTGTCCCCAAGCTTGCCAGGGCTGATTAAGTCTGCTGTGAAAAGTGATACTTGTATGTTTGCTTTTCACAACAGACTTACTAGCTAGCAATAGATAAATTACAATGTTTTGGATGGGGGTGTGTGCATATTTATTGATTTAGCTTTAGGATAACCAAAGCATTTTAGGAAAAAGTGAGATAGGTGCCACCAGCAAGAGTTGGTGGCCGCACTCTGAGGCCACCAAAAAAATTTGCCCTGAGAACCCCCGCACATACAACAGTTGCCTCCTCCCCCTTTGCCTACACCCTTATCCACTCTTCATCACTAACAGACCCCTAGAGAGGGGGAAACCGTTCAGTCAGAGTATGAAGAGCAACAGCTGTGAAGACCATCTGTGCATGGGCTGGAAGTCTTCCTGGCAGTTTCTAAAAACAAGTTTAATGTAAAAGTGTGCAGCTTGTGCTAAATTAATCCATATTGCTGTATGTGGAGAGCAATATGGATGAAAGAATCTAAGTGAATTGCCTTTGGGAGTTGGATTAGGCTCACTGTGGCAAGGCACTGAAGAATTAAGATGCCCTTTAAGAGAAGCACCATCCTGCTATTAAAATGTTTAGACTGTCCATCAACTAACTGCATAATAACCTACAAACCCTTTGAGATACAAAGTCGAGATCTTGCAGAGAACATTTTAAATTGCAGTGTGGCTTACAAGGGCAAGAGTGAATATATACACTGCAATGCACTCCAAAGGGGCAAGACTCCATTTTAGTACAAGTGCTAAGGTTAGAGGAAATGCTGAACATCTCCAAAAATAAGCTGAGAAATATGCACTGGAGAAGTGCAAGAATGATTTGTTGGTGGTTTTTTAAGAGTTGAATTAAAGCAGCTCAGACTAGGCACAAGTCTCATGTAAATATTCTCAGATGCCCCACTGCATGCAGGACAGAGAAACATTTACATTCAGCTCCCATGACTCAGCTGAGGTCTGTACCCCTGCGCCAATCATCATTGCCTTATTCAAAAGTGGTATTTCTTTCATGATTCCAAATGAACGTTAAGAGCAGTGGGGAAGAATCAGCAAAGTGCGAGTTTTTGTTCAGCTACATGGTCTTTTTCTTTCTGTGATCATTACCAGCATATCACTCAGTCTGTCCCATGTCTGACATGAACAAGTGTTCTGAGTAGCTCTAAATGCGAAGACAGACCATTCTTATGGTCTAGCCACAGCACATTAGACTGACACACAGCAGTCAGTTGGGGATGAGACGGAGTCCTTAATTCCTGGCACACCATGAATGGAAGGGTCTCAATACCCGCAGGAAAAGTACTCTGAGTCCCCTCCAACCAACATAAGGAGTTGTGCTGAAAAACAGCAGAAGCAGAGTGGGGTGAAAAACCAGTGTAGAAGGGCCAAAACTTTAATGTAACATTAAGGGCTTGTCTACACTTAGCAACACAGTTGAAGTGTGGTGTAGTGCTTCAGTGTAGACACAATCTATGCTGATGGGAGGGGTTCTCCCACTGGTGCAGGTAATCCACCTCCCTGAGAGTTCTTCCATTGACCTAGCATGATCTACATGGGGACTTAGGTCAGCTTAGCTAAAATGCTCAGGGGTGTGGATTTGTCACACCCGAGTGACATAGCTGAGCCGATCTAATTTTCTAGGCTAGATCAGCCCTAAGACTAAGAGGAGACAATGGGGCAGACGGATCATTTGCAGATTAGTTTTCCAGGATGAAGAAAGTTTCTAGCAGAGTAGCGTAGTGGACTACTAAACATCTAGCAATCCACATTTGTCAATAACACGCTTATTGAGGCAAATATAGTAAAGTACTAGTTTCTTCTCTACAGCACATGCTTCAAAAATCTAATTTTAGAACTAACTTGTTCAGCCCATCTGACATTTCCATTCATTGATCAAATTTGTCCAGTACAGCAATAGCAACAAGACACATGGGACATTCTGAATCTTTGCCCCTCCTCACCTACCACACACTAGTTATTTGAAGTACTAATTTCCATTACACTTCATTTTATACAATTTTCAGACCAGGACTAGGAGTCTAAAACTAGTCACACAGTTCTGCAATCAAAACCCACCTAATATCAAGAAATGCAGTGACTTTCTGGAAATGCTAACAGACATTTTTCTCCAGAAGTGTGCAGTGCTGCTCCACCACTTGCTCCTCTCAATACCGGTCTCTCAAGAGTAGAAATTCTGTGTCAATACTGTGGAGCAGCTTCAAGACAGCTAGTGTTTTGTGTTCCACCCTATCAACAAATGCTATACTATATATAGTCAGAGGTGGACAAATCAGTATGCGACTAGCTCAAGATACATTTGATTTATCTATGCCGGCTGGACTTATTTGCAGTTCACTGGACATCAGAAGAGATTACATCAGAAGAGAGAGCAAGTTGTTAGATGTACCAAATTACTTACTATCATCTGGATCCCGAGCAACAAAAGTCTTTCCTTCAATTTCATCCATCACTTCATACATGATTTCCACTGAACCTGGGGCAAATAGGACAGAATGATAAACATATATGCAACTATCAGATCTCGGTTATATTACACAGTTAATTGACAAGGTATGTCTAGCAAAAGCACCATGGAAATAGAACCGGGGGTGGCTGGGATTCTGAAGGCAGCTCAAGTAACAGTTCTTTTTTCTCCCTCTCATCATGGTTTTGCTGCTCCAAATCAGCTGCAGTGTTGTTTAAATTAAAAGTTGTCCAACTGACATTGGATTTGCATAACACAACGGGACGGCTTCAGAAATGTAGACATTTCCTAAAAGACCAATTCAAGACCCCTACCCAAAGGCCAAGCGAAGAGGCCCTAAGGGCAGGGGATTTGCCACAGCAGTTGATGGGATGAGCAGACAAAATCCAACCCGCTCAACCACAGATACCAGTGCAGCGGTCCCACAAACATTATTACAGCCTGTCACCTGCAGCAGTGACCCCAGAAATCTTTCCATCCCCCACCTCCAGGGATTTTGACTAGTGGACCATGTGGTGGTGGATTCCACAGGTCAGACGTCTGCCTTTCTCCCAGCCATGCTACACAGAGTACCATATACAGCCCTGCACCTGAGTAGCAGGAGATGCAGAGTCCCTCTGCTTGGCCTATCCCATGCCCAGTGTAATGCCGTGTTTAGGGCTTGCAAGAGTGTAGGATTTTCTGACTAATGCATGGTCATCACCCGGTCTTCTATTTGCCGATCTCCATGTAGAAAGGGCATCTCTTCTGTCCCTGCAGAAAGTTTGACAGAGAGAAGAAGCCTCCCCTCCTTAACACAGGATAGGAGCCCCTTTAGCTTTTTCTAATGAGCTATTTGGGCAACACAGCAATCAAAGAGGCAATGCACATGATCCTTGCAAGATAGTTGCATAGCGTGATAGTATTTTCAAACCATCAGACTGCTGCTTTCATCCAAGCCACCTTTAGGCACTCAGAACAGTTTATAAACTCTCTCTCTGTCTTAATTACATTGTACGTACCGGATTTAGAAAATATAGCAAGGAGATGTTCAAATGTTGCAAGGCTGGGTTCTGCAATGTACAAAGACACTGAAGTCAGCCTGGTAAATGGAGGTAGACAAAGCTTTACAACTGAACTCTAAAGTAACAGCAAAGAGATACTGCATAAACAAGTTTTATATTTAGTGTATTAATACCTATGTATCTGCTTGTAGTGGGGCAGCTGCCCGACTCCAGAAAAAAAAGGGCTTAGAACAGCCCTGGGAAGGGCTCTGACTGGAGGCAAGCAGCTCCTAGGCTGTTTAGGGAAAAGCTGGGCTGATTAGGAGGCAAGCTCAGCTGGGGGCCGTGCCCCAAACAGACCCAGCTGGCTATATAAAGGCTAGTGAAGCCAAGAACAGAGAGACAGAGTCTCCTCTGTCTGTAGACAGGCCTGGCTGCTGGGGGAACTTAACAGGGTTCCCAGAGTGAAGCAGGGCTGGGGCAAGGCAAGAGGAGCTGGGGGACCTCCTGCCTTGAAACCCCAGGCTGCAGGGCCTAGGGGAAGGCCCAACAAGGGGTACTAGGGTTGCAGGAGACAGCCCAAGGTGGCAGAGGCAGCAAGCCAAACCCTCCTTGCCAGTGATGAGCGGCAATGATGCTGCAGTCTGCCCCAATGAATGGGGGTAAATGGTGACTGGCAGTTGCCTAGACTGAGGCAAGGTGGGGATAGGGGGTGAGGGTTCCCCAGGGAGGGGAGACCCTCAGACTGTGGGGGTATTGCAGGGGTGCAGCACCCCAGGTAAGTGGGCACCGGGGTCCAGGGAGGGACACGGGGCCAGTGGCAAGCGGGACATTGGCCTGCAGAGGGCGCTCCAGAGGCTGGAAGAAGCTAATTCCTGGACGAACCAGCAGGAGGCGCCGGCGGGTGAGTTGCCACCTTGTTACACTGCTAAAGATTTATTAATAGCAAAGGTTTCTCAGAGACTGAAAAATAACTAAATAAATAAATCTAACATGGCACCAGAGATGACAATATTCATATTGTTTTACCTCTTAAACCAGTGGAGTAAAAAAACCCCACATTTAGAACTTGTGTAGTTAATAGTCCATTTGACCATTCCTATCACACACAGAATCCTATGTTCCCCTTTTAAGATGTACAATTATTCATACATTAAGACCTGAAGGGATCATTGCTCATCTAGTCTGATGTCTTTCAGTCAGTAATTCCTGCATCAAGCCCATAATTTCTGGTTAAAATAGAGCATCTCTTTTACAAAGACACCAGCCTTGTTTTAAAGGCTTCATAGGATACAGACTCCCCATCTCTGGAAAAACTGTTAATGACCATAAGCTTTCGTGGGCTAAGCTTATGCTTCAGTACTTTTTTTGGTTTTAAGGTGCCACAGGACTCTGTCACTTCTGCAAATCCAGACTAACACTAAGCTCTCTGATTCTTGTTAATGACTATTTACCCTCACCACTGAACATACATTCAAACTAGAAATAAGGTGCATCTACCTTCAGCTTTGAGTAAGTCTATATCATATCTTTCTTCTAGATTCACATGCAAGTTATCAGAATCTTCTTCCCACCTAGGCAACTAAAATCATGAGCATGTCACCTCTGAGTATTTTCTTAGATAACCTAAATAGATTCAGCTTAAGTCTCCCTGTGAAACAGGATTTTGCAGTCCTTAAATCAGTAGCTTTTTTCCAGCATCCTTTTTGAAGTGCTAAATGAATCTCATTTTAAAAAAGCAGCAGATTTGTTTAACAAGACCTACTTTTCAATCAAACTACATTCCTACAGCAGTAGTTCTTGTTTGTCTGCATTATGTTTACAAGCTGTTTATAAGCAAACCAAGAGGCATTAAAACCTGAACTGCAGGAACTCCTACTGCAGAGATTTAAAACCTGTATGCTTTATTTCATATCCTATATAATAAAAGGCCAGAAGAAGTTTGTCCAAAGCCATCATGCGCAGTAGAGACAGCCCGGACGAACAGCATGCTGGGATTTGTAGTTCAGCGGCACAAAATGGCCACCGTGAGCAGTGGAGATGGCCCGGACACACAGCACGCGGGGGGGGGGGGGGGGGGGGGGGGGGGGGGGGGGTTGCCGGGGCAGGCCGCAGGCTCCTGCATCAGGGGCAGCCTGGGAAAGCGAGAGTAGGTTGGGCCCGCCGGCCGCTGACACCATCACGCCGCATACGGGGGGGAGGGGGGGGGGGAAGGGGAGGAAGGAAAGTGATGGGGGGGTGCATTGGGCGGGGGTGAGGGTGCGTGGGGGATGGGAAGGGGAGTTGGGTGGGCTGCATGAGGGTGGGGATTCGAGAGGGGAGTGCGGGTGCATGGGGATGGGGGAGGTGTGTGCGTGCGGGTTCATGGGGAGGGGGGAGCTGGGAGGGTGGGTGCATGGGGGTGGGGTGCAATAGTGAAGGGAGCTGTGTGTGGGGGTGGGTATATAGGGGGAGGGGTGCATGGAGGTTCGGGGGGGGGGGGAGGGGTGACTTGCCTGACGTGCTTCATTAAGCACTTTGGCCCGTGTACAAGGGCTTTTACACTAGTTACTTATATTATAGTAGCATCTTACAGCCCCAGTTTAGATCAGAGCCCAGGCACTGCACAAACACATAGCAAGAGAAAAATTCTTGTCCTCAGCTTAGAATCTAACTAATAATTATGGATAACTGTATTATACAGATGTAAATAAACAAATTAGGGGAAATTTGCATTACAAGTGACGCTTACCTGAACCAGCGTGAGGCTTGATCCTGCAATCTTTACAAGCCCCAAACTCTCATGGGCTTCTAAGATTGCAGAATTGGGGCCCCTGTGTTTAAATATGCAAAGCGGTATTTATTCCTGACATATGTCACAAAGTTTTAAACTCTCAGAACCGTGTCTTTCTTTGGTCAAGCCTATGATGTATTAATCTTTTGTACAGTACTTTACAATTAAGAATTAAGACTGGAAAGGGACTCATGAGAATCAGGTTCAATTGTAGGCTCTGGCACGGATTTGCCAGGTTACTTCTTTGCCTCAGTTTTCCCATCTGTAAAATGGAGATAATTATACTGACCACCTTTGTAAAGCACTTTGAGCTCTATGGAGGAAAAACTTTATGTAAGAGACAGGTATAACTAAATTATGCCCTGCCTCAAAACTCATCTGGCCATCACCCTAACACTTGCTATTTTGGATGTACCATTAGGAATATCTAATGGAGTCTAGGGCTCTCTCTTACCTATGTTAGGTGCTTTCATTTCCCTCAGTACCTTTAGGGAGATAATCTTGGCCATACTACCACATTTCCTCAGTGTCTTCAAAATAGCATTAAAAGTTAACAGATTCGGTTGCACCTTTTGTTGAACCATGTGCTCCAGCAAGTCCTATACCAAGAAAATAAAAGATAAATAAACACTGCTTTGTGTTTTTCACCTCAATTCAGCACTTCTATAGAACTGTAGGTGTTTTCCCTGACTTTATATTTCTGTTCTTCTGCCAGTGGGTGATTGCTCCCAAAACTGTATGTTTACTAATGCATTATCTGGTCTTGGTTTATATTTCCCAAATTATGGGGCTGCAATAAATTTTCTTGGGTGACTATTCCGATCTAACAGATCTCAGCTAATAAGCTTTTCTGATACTCATCTTAAGTTTTCCTTCTGGATGTCATCCTGTTAGTCAAAGTCAGACTCTCCTATGTTATTATCCCAAATAATTTCATCTCCCTCTAGTGTTTTTATTCCTTTCATATATTTGTAGGCAAAATTCAGTGCAGAACATTGTTTAGAATGCTCACATTCCATTTTAATTCCAGATCCTTTCCATTGATTGGCTATTTGCTAAAGAACACATGAATCCCTCACAAAACAACATAAGGAATTTTATTTTTTGCACCACTGTTTTACAAAAATTAATATTAAACTGGAATACTTTATTTGAAAGCACTAATTATATTATTGTCTCATTAGAAAGCTTTTATTTCTAGTATTATTCAAAACACATTTTCATTTACTCCAAACAAAACCAGTCCCTTCCCTCTCTCATCCCCTTCTCCTTACTTCAACAAGGTCCCATCTTTCAGTGTAACTTTCTTTCACTTCTGGGACTGCTAAAATTAGGGCATTGAAGGTGTATACGTCAGCTGGAAGATTTAAGAAAATTCATTTTACAATAAGCAGTTGTATTTTACTAATAAGCACATCTTTAAATGGGAGTTGATTGCTTCTTGTTGTTGTTATTATTAACATGGCTCAGTGCAAGGCAAAGTTTTCATGTGAACTTGTTTCCCGGCAGCCAACCACATGTTAGCCACACTGGGGAAAAAAGCGGAGTTCACATTCAGCTCCCATGATCTAGCTGAGGTCTGTACCCCTGCGCCAATCATCATTGCCATGGGAAAAGAAATGGCCAAATAAAATTAGACTATTTTACAACATTCCAGGAGAATGGATTTTAAGTAACAGAAGATGGTGCATTATATACCAATCTGTCAATGATTACAGACACTCACCGGTGTGCCTGTCATTCAGCAAGTCTCTGTACATAACATGAGCCCCCATGGAAGCCCCGTGCTGAGAGAAGAGAAAAATGTTTGAGAGACACTGACATAGTAAACTGGAAATGAGTCAAACAAACTGATATCCTCTGGAGATAATTGTACCTTCACCATTCCTCTGATCATTGTGCAATAGGAGTGTGCATTTCTCTCTGGCATTAGGTTAAATATCCTTTCAGCATTGTTATTCTTCCTAAACTCAATAAAGAATAGAGCATTAGATGGGAAGCCTAGGAGGAAGAATAAGTAGTTTATAAACTGTTTTGAGTTGGAGAGTCCCATGAAGACTATCCTCAGGAAAATAATCTAATATATTACATCCACAGTTTGCTATATTCTACAGAAGAGTAGGGGGTGTTACTTCTGGGATAAAGGACAAATTCTAATTTGGATAATTCTATTTTACCTAACAAAACTTATCTGGCAGCATCAATTAGAGATGGTATTATTCTTCACTTCTTATCATCCATTGTGTCCCATACAGAGATGACAAATGTGATTTCTATTTGTAATTCAACTTTTGAAGCTTAAAAATCACTTTGTCTAGGGATATTTTTAGGGTGACCACTGCCATGGCAACTGAGCAGAAGAACATAAGAATGGCCATACTGGGTCCAACCAATAGGTCCTTCTAGCGCAGTATCCTGTCTGACAGTGGTCGGTTCCATGTACTTCAAAAGGAATGAACAGAACAGGAAAATTTGGAGTAATCCATCCCCAGTCATCCAGTCCCAGCTTCTGGTTGCTGGAGGTTTAGGGACACCCAGGTCATGAAGTTGCAACCTTGACTATCTTAGCTTACAGCCATCGATGGACCTATCCTCCATGAATTTATCTAAATAATCCCAGTTTCCTCAGCCTCTTCCCATAAGTCATGTGCTCCAGCCCCCTAATCATTTTTGTTGCCCTCCCCTAGACTCTTTCTAATTTTTCCACATCCTTCTTGTAGCGTGGGGCCCAAAACTGGGCACAGTACTCCAGATGAGGCCTTACCAATGCCGAATAGAGGGGAATGATCACATCCCTCGATCAGCTGGCAATGCTCCCACTTACACAGCCCAAAATGCAGTTAGCCTTCTTAACTCATATGCAGCTTCTCATCCACTGTAATCCCTAGGTCCTTTTCTGCGGAACTGCTGCCTAGCCACTTGGTCCCTGGCTGTAGCAGTGCATGGGATTCTTCTGACCTAAGTGCAGGACTCTGCAGTTGTCCTTGTTGAACTTCATCAGAATTATTTTGGCCCAATCCTCTAATCTGTCTAGGTCCCTCTGTATCCTATCCAATGGAATTATAATATATTTTCTATTATCTATCCCTTTCCTAATAGTTTCTAACATTCTATAAGTTTCTTTGACTGCTGCTGCACATTCGAGAATTACCCACAATGACTCCAAGATATCTTGAGTGGTAACAGCTAGTTTAGACCTCATCATTTTTTATATGTAGTGTTGGGATTAAGTTTTCCAATTAGCATCACTTTGCATTTATCAGTACTGAATATCTGCCATTTTCTTGCCCAGTCGCCCAGTTTAGGGAGCTCATTTAACTCTTCTCAATCTGCTTTTGACTTAACCATTTTAAGTAATTTCATCTCATCTGCAAACTTTGCCATCTCACGGTTTCATAAATGATCTAGGAAAAAGGGTAATGTTGAACCACATAGGGCCCAATGCAGTTCCTTGGGGGATCCTAATTTTCCCCTTCCCATTGTGAAAACTGACCATTTATTCCTATCTTTGTTTCCTGTCTTTGAATCCGTTACTGATCCATGAGAGGACCTTCCTTCATATCACATGATTCTTCCCTTTGCTTAAGAGAATTTGGTGTGGGACCTTTTCAAAAGCTTTCTGAAAGTCCAACTACACCATATTCACTGGATCATCGTTGTCCACATGCTTGTTGGCCCCTCGAAGAATTCTAATAGGATTGGCGAAGCATGATTTCTCTTTACAAAAGTCGTGTTGATACTTCCCAACATAGCAGTTCATGTATGTGTCTGATAATTCCGTTCTTTACTATAGTTTCAACCAATTTGCCTAGTACTGAAGTTAGGCTTTGTAGCAGGCAGCTGACTCAGCAACCTGCTGAGTCAGCCCCTGCTCCCTCCTTACCCCTGCAGAAGCTACAAGCCTCTGCAAGCAGCCTGCTGAGTCAGGCTAATTGGCCAGCTGGCTGTAGCTCTGCACTGCAGAGGGCTTGATGGGCTCCACCTGGCAGCCTCCTCAGGTATATAAGCCCTGCTAGGGAGGAAGCCAGGGTGGGTTGTGGAGCTGGGAGAAAGAGGTAGGAAGGAAGGAGGTAAGAAGGAAGAGTGAGAGAAAGGGAAGAAGCAGGGTAACAACTAGCTGAGGCAGCAAGCCTGAAGGGGCTAGTGAACCCTGAGGCCAGCCAGAGACGAAAGGCTGAGCCTAAACTTGCACTGGGGAAGAAGCTGTATATAGGTGGTGGGGATTTGTGCACTGTATATATAGAATAAAAAGACACTGGTGAAGCCACAGAGCAGTCTCCGGCTGATATTTGGAAGAGGGCGGTCAGGGGCCCGCCTACAGGCTTACTGGCTTGAAATTGTTCTTCAAGTTCTTCCTCAGTCTGCCTTATTCTACTTTTACACATTACTTGCCAAAGTTTATACTCCTTTCTATTTTTCTCACTAGGATCTGACTTCCAATTTTTCAAGGATGCCTTTCTGCCTTGAAATGCCTTTTTAATGTGCTGTTTAGCCATGATGGCATTTTTATTGTCCACTTACTGTGGTTTTTTGTTTTGAATTTACTTCAGGATGACAGATGTAACATAATTGCACTCTGTGGGTTACTAAACTATTTGCTAGTCACCTGTAGACTTTTCAGCCCACCCTCTCCTATAGACTGTGTATAAGATTTACAAACTACTTCAACATGTTAAGCCAGACGTAAAAGGTCAAGCCATCCTTAAATCTCTTACTGGATCTTGATTACCACTAAAAAGAGTACAGTAGAACCTCAGTTATGAACACTTCAGGAATGGATGCTGCTCATAACTCTGAACAAAACGTTATGATTGTTCGAAAGTTTACATTTGAACACGGACTTAATAGAGTTTTGAAACTTTACTATGGTGAAGAAAAATGCTGTTTTCCCTTTATTTTTTAGTACTTTACGTTTAACACAGATTTATACTATATTTTCTTTTAGTCTCTGCTGGGGTCTTCCAGTTCCAAATGAGGTGTGTGGTTGAATAGTCAGTTTGTAACTCTGGTGTCCATAAGTGAAGTTCTATTGTATATCTTAAATACATCAACATATGGCATAAAGAGGTGTCAGCTGCAGATATGTTAATAGGTCTTTACAAACACAACAAAAAGAAACTGCCATTTTAGAGCAACACAAGATTCACATTACATTTAATAAACCCCCAATAAAACCCATTGCAGGAACACCTTCTATATATACCTCCACTTAGGGCCAATGGAGACTGAGGTCTTCCGTGAATGCCCCCTCTGTTTCCTCTGATCTGGAGCTTCCTCCTGAAAAGATTTTTGCCAAAAATATTTGTAATGAGTAAAATATCAACCTTTTTTTACAATTCTAGAAAGTGATAGCTAGAATTAAATAGGCTAAAGACAGCTCCAACTAAACAAGATTTAGACACTTCAAAAGAAGTCTGGGAGAAAGGCAGGGAATCACTAATCACCAGTGGGGCCCCTTTATAGCATAAACATTGCTTGCAGGTGAAATTGCATTCCTTCATCCTGCCACCCAATCTACCATAGACAAGTGAATAAGAACTGCAAGTGAACTCAGGTCTTGTACACAGAGGGAAGAGGAACAGTAGACTCCTCCCACCATGTATAAATCACAATTGCTTAGTCTGCCTTGAGATAAGGAAGCCAGTTTGCATTATCTTGTTTGGTGCTTTAAAAAAACAAACAAACTAGATTTTAATATAGATTTTCTCTCTCACACACATACGTGTGTTTACAAGAGAAGGATGTGTGTTGGTATCCCAAATCAAATGCATCAGGATGCGTTTCATTTATTAATGGGACACAATCAGGTCAGAAGTGTTTGTTCCGGTCATTATTCATTACCTCAAAGTACAAAAAAGTAAACATTAAATGAGAGTGTATTTCAATTACTTGTTCATTCCTGTTCACCCTGCAGATCCAGATTCGCCCTGTTGCCCATGCTGGACGCAGACTAGAAATGTTGTCTCTATTGCCCACTTCATTTAAAAGCAAAAGAAACCTGTCTCCATGCTCTAGTCTATATGCTAACAGGGTACAGGAGAGAAATTCAGCGAGTCAGAAATCTTTGAGTATGTGGGGGGAGCAAAATGGGCACTGAGCTGGAACCAGAGTGGTAGAACTAGAGAGTAGGGAAGTAGGAAGATGGGTAGTGAGAGGGAACAGTATCAAGACACATTCTCCTTTCCTTGCCACAGGGTCAAGGAGAGAGCAGCAGCACTCATGTAGGATAGACAATTGCTTGTTCCTGGGCAGCAGGCCTTGGCATCAGTCCCATCAATATGTTGGCTGCCCATTAGGATCTTAGATGCCTCCCATGGCTGAAGCCTTACCAGCATGTCAGTTTATCATGGTTCTTGGTACCCAATTCTCTAATCTGTGAAGGCAGAGATTCCGACCCTGAGAAGTATGCTAAGTCAACCCTTGCCTACCCTCTTTGTAGGATATAATTTTTTTTTTAATTATAAAAACACAGCAGTCAAACTTTTTTATCCACCTTCACCACCATACTGGTCAACAACAACTGTTTAAGCATGGTTCTTGCCAGCAAGGTTTCAGCTAAGTTTGGACAGCTTTTAAAAGTAGGCCACTTTGGTCAGTTCACAAGTTTTATAAATGCAATAAGCTATTCGAAGTGGATACTGACATCAGCAGACTCCTGCCTTTCTAGGCACTCAAGGTGTGAGGATGTTCTTGCCATCGACATGTGCTCTCCTACTATTTAAGCAGAAAATTAACTGAACAGCCTCTTTACAGTTATTTTGTACCTCTGTTTCTTCCGGCTCCTCCTTTTGTTCAGACTGGCCTTCCCTAGCAGGCTCTCTGTCTCCATAGAAACATAATAGATCCAGAAGACTGTTTGATGTCTCCAGAGATAAAGGGGTTCCTGCAACATATGAGGAAGAATTATGAAGCATAAAGGATACATTGTTTATTCAACGTTCATGAAATGGGGCTCTTTATAGACACGAACACACGTTACAGACTGCAGAATTTCCGGAAAGCAACTTTATATGGACAAAGATGATTATCTCCCACTGCGGAGCTAGAAAAGTGTATCATTCGTGAGACTACTAAGAACGTCTCAGTGAAGAAGTGATAGCTGATGAGAGCCCAAGATTTAAGAACCGTTTCCCAAGAATACAAATCAGTTGTGCAACTCTGTACTTTAACATTAAACCAGCTTCACCATCCTATGTCTAGGTTTCTATACACAAGCTGACTGCCAAATTCAGTTCTGTATCTCAAGGTGGTACCTGCTTGAAGGAGCTGATCAAACATGTCCACTGAAGCTTTTACTCTTCTAAGCTGGATACGTTCTTTAAGAGCTGCCTCACTCACTTCTTCGATCTGAGGTACAAGGTTCTCTGGCATCAGGCACTAAAATTAAAGAGCACATAGGCTGAATGAATGCTCTATTCCTGGGGGAATTCTGTACCATTGTGTATGTGCAGAATTCACACACCCCCAACAGAATTTTTTTTCCTGCAGAAAATACATTCTGCTGGAGAGGCACTGCAGTTATACATTTCACCCACTAGGGGCTGCTGTGGCACTAGGACACAGGGCAGCTGCTCCCAGGTGGGAGCAGCCAGCTGAGGATAGAGGGGAGAAGGTGCTGGGTTCCTCACAGTGCCCTGCCCATGGAACCAGATGAGGAGGCATGGGATATGGGGGGGGGGGGGGGGAGGGGGGGGGGGGAGGATGGACAGCATGGGGCACAGGAGGGAATCACAGACTGAGGTTCAGAAGGGCTAGTGAGGGGCACAGAGACACATGGGGACAGGGGGAGGGAGGTGCAGAGATACATGGGGATGGAGGGGTGGCTAAGTGAGGGTGCAGGATCACATGGGGATGGGGATAGATGTGCCTGACAGAGGGGCTAGGGGTCGGCCAGGGTCTGCATGGGGAAGCCTCCCGAACTCCCTAGTAATCCTCCCCACACACCCATAAATAAATAAATAAATAAATAAATAGAATTAGTTCCACGTCTCTCACACCCACACCCAACAACCCTCCAGGTTCACTTCCTGGCTCCTTTCCAGCAATTCCTTTCCCTTCCCCCTCAGCTCCTCCGTTTTCCCTGACTCTCACAAGCCTTTGTACTTCTTCTGAGGGGTGCGGGAAATTAAGATTCTACATTGTAGTTTAACTTAATTATTACTCTAAATTCAGTATTAAGATGCCTAATAAGGAATCTATTTGTCAAAAACATTTCCTGAATCTTTTCTGGTATGTATATTGTTATCAATATACTTGCTGACAAGTACTTTGAATGAAACGATGAAAATATTTGAAACTGGGATGATTATATTTTATTGTGACAAATAAAATATTCCGAATTTTAAAATGCTGTGTGCAGAATTTAATTTTTTGGTGCAGAATTCCCCCAGCAATAATGCTCAAACCATCTAATTGCCAGGACACCAACTGAAATTATTACTCACCCTAAGAGCCATTATGGCTCCTCATCTTCCCCACCGTCCCCAAATGTAATAACAGAAGTGACTGTAGCACAAATCATTTTCTGGGGATTAGGGACTGCATTTCCTAAGTGGCCAGTCACTTACAAATTGGACCATCAATACTAAAGTCATTAGAATTAAAACGAGATAAAAAAAATCAACTAGATCTAGTCAACTCCTTACTTCTGTCAGAAAGGCCTTGAATGACTTCAATCACAAATATTATCTGAGGTCTTAAGAGATGTTCTCCTTGTTAAGCCCACCCTGAAATGTGGTTTATGTAAACAAGAGAACACTCAGTTTAGTGGTAAGTCATAAGGTTTTGCTATTTTTAGACTAATTTTTGAGCCCAGTCCTATAGTCCTTACGCATACAGTCCTACTGCCCATATCGCTAATAGCAAAAGTACAGATAGCATAACCACAAGAGCAGAGAGATTACCGGTATATGAGGCTCCGCAATGTCCTTCTCAAAGAATCGAGGGAATTCGTTAACAATGTATTTTGCAGCATTTTTCCCAGATTCCTTGGACAATGAAAATAAACGCTGTATAGGAAAGTAAGGGGATAAGTTTGTTTCTTTACAATACCCAACATGTTGAGAGAAATAATTACCACCTTCTAGAACAATGAATCCTCAGAGGGATTAAATACTTCATGCCTCCCCCGGAGCATGCATGCTTTTTAGGGACAGGAGAACACTCTTCTGCTATCTCAGCTGCTAAGCTCATTTCTCTCTCCTCTCCCCCCCAGATCTCACACTGAGGACAGCAGCCTTCTCCTCTCTGATTTCACCTTTCCAATCTTCACATCACATCAGTCCCTACCCTCATCTTTAGCGGATTCCAGTCACATCAAATTCAAGCTCCTCCGCTTCACTTTCAAGGTCTCATTTAATCTTGCTCCCATCTACGTTCCTTCTACTCGCCTTCCCTTTTATTTCACTCCTTCCAATTCTGTCTCCCCCAGCTCTTTCCTTTATGCCTTCTATCTGCTAAACCAATTTCTGATCTACAAGTACCCTCTCTCTCTTTCAAAGATTCCTTCCTCTCAACACTGTTCTTTCCGCACATTCCATTCTATGGCTATTCTGTGTAAGACCGTAAGCTCTTACAAGTTGGGACAATTAGTTTCTTATGGTATATAGAGCAACACATACATTTACAATTCTATGTAGACATGTTATCTCACATAGACATTTAATCTATGCTATATAGACATTTTATCTGTGCCGTAGGTTGCCTTCCCCTGCATTAGACTGAAAAAACAGCAGTTCTAAGAATAGCAGCCGTGTTAGTCTATATCCATAAAGAAAACGAGGAATACTTGTAGCACCTTAGAGACTAACCAGTTTATTTCAGCACTAGTGTAAAAGCCCGTGTACATGGGCCAACCGTAAGGCCGCCCAGCTCCCTCCCCCCCCCGCCGCCCAGCTCCTTCCCCAACACCGCCCCCTCCCAGGCCCCCCCTCGCCCAGCCCCCTCCCACCCCAAGGCCCCCGCCTAGCCCAGCCCCCTCCCCCTGCAACGACCCCCCCCGCTCAGCCCCCTCCCCATAGCTCCCCGTCATGCGCCCGACAGCCCAGCTAACTTTATATGTATAACTGCTCCTTGGTGCTCTAGCTCCATGTGAGTGAGGATCACCCAGGTGGGCACGCGCGGTGGCCATTTTGTGCCTCCGAACTACAACCCCCAGCATGCCATTCGTCAGGGCCGTCTCTACTGTGCATGACGGCTTCACACACACTTCCCTAGTCGATTATTATATAGGATAAGCTTTAGTGTGCTATAGCCCACTTCATCGGATGCACAGAATGGAACAAACAGAAGTAAGATGCAGTAGCAGTTCTGAAAGTGGAAAGGGAGCAGACAGCCAAATGCCGGGGGGAGGGGGGGCATGTTGGTCTGAGCCTGCTTAGTGGTGTTGCCCCTGAACCTGCTCAGAAGAACTTATAATCAACAGGAGACCAGAAATATTGAAAGAAAAAAATATTTTGAACACGTTTAAAGAGTGATCAGAAAAAGACAGTTACTCACCTGTCGTAACAGTTGTTCTTCGAGATGTGTTGCTCATGTCCATTCCAACAGTGTGTGCGCACCGTGCATGCACGGTCCCGGAAGATTTTTCCCCAGCGATACCCGTAGGGTCGGCAGGGGCGACCCCTGGAGTGGCGCCCTTATGGCCATGCATATATGCCCCTGCCGACCCTCCCCCCGCTCAGTTCCTTCTTGCCGGTACTCCGACATGAGGGGAGGCGGGTGGGATTTGGAATGGACATGAGCAACACATCTCGAAGAACAACTGTTACGACAGGTGAGTAACTGTCTTTTCTTCTTCGAGTGCTTGCCCATGTCCACTCCAACAGTGACTTACGAGCAGTTATCATGGAGGAGGGTGAGGAGTACTGTCAATGCCAGCTGCCAGGACTGCCTGTCCCACAGCAGCATCCTCCATTGACTGCTGCACAATCGCGTAATGCGAGGAAAAGGTATGCACCGAAGACCACGTTGCTGCTCTACAGATGTCAGCGATGGGAACGTGCGACAGGAATGCTGTGGATGCGGCCTGAGCTCTGGTCGAATGTGCTGTTAACGGAGGAGGAGAGACATTCGAGAGGTTATAGCACAGCTTGATGCACGATGTTATCCAGGCCGAGAGGCGCTGGGAAGAGACCGGCAACCCCTTCATCCGCTCCGCTACCGAAATAAAAAGTTGTGGTGATTTACGAAAGGGTTTTGTACGCTGTAAATAAAAAGCTAAAGCCCTTCTCACGTCCAAAGAATGGAACATTCTCTCCGTTAGATGTATGGGGTCTCGGAAAAAAGACCGGGAGGAATATGTCTTGGTTTATATGGAAAGCCGAAACCACCTTAGGAAGGAAGGCTGGGTGCGGACGTAACTGAACCTTATCCTTATGAAAGACCATATACGAGGGTTCCGAGGTAAGAGCTCTGAGCTCGGACACCCGTCTAGCAGAGGTAATAGCTACCAAAAAGGCCGTTTTCCATGATAAATAGGAAAGAGGACAAGAGGTCACGGGTTCAAAGGGGGGCTTCATCAATGCCGTGAGCACCAGGTTCAGGTCCCAAGGCAGAACTGGGTGCCTCACCGGAGGGTACAACCTTTCCAAACCCCTTATAAACCAAGCGACTAGAGGATTACTAAATACAGAAACTCCACCAATGCCTGGGTGAAAAGCTGATATAGCAGCCAGGTGTACTCGTACAGTGGAGAGTGCCAAACCTTGCTGCTTAAGGCTAAGGAGGTAGTCCAAGACAAGGGATATTGGAGCTAAAAGAGAGGAAACTCCCTTATCCTGGGTCCACAAGGAGAAACGCTTCCACTTGGCCGCGTAGGTGGCTCGAGTGGAAGGTTTCCTGCTTCCCAGTAGAACATCCCTGACTTGAGCAGAGCACTGAAGCTCCGAAGGGTTCAACCACGGATATTCCACGCTGTGAGGTGGAGAGACTGCAGGTTGGGGTGTAGCAGTCGGCCGTGGTCCTGAGAGATCAGGGTCGGGAGGAGTGGGGGAGTTATGGGTGTCCCGATGGAAAGGGACATCAGTAGGGTGTACCAGTGCTGGCGGGGCCACGCTGGTGCTATGAGGATCATGGAGGATCTGTCTAGACGGACCTTGAGCAGGACTCTGTGGATAAGGGGAAACGGGGGGAACGCATAAAGTAGACCCCCCTTCCAAGGGATCTGAAAGGCGTCTGCCTCTGATCCTGGGCCGAGGTTCAGGAGGGAACAAAACCTCTGGCACTTCCTGTTGGCTCTCGTGGCAAACAGATCCATCAGGGGAAAGCCCCACACTAGGAAGATTGAGTGAGCAATGTCGGCCCTGAGGGACCACTCGTGGCCCCGAAAGGAACGACTCGGGGTGTCTGCCAGTACATTCTGAACCCCTGGGAGATAAGTGGCTTGGAGGTGAATATTGTGTGAAATACAAAATTCCCAGAGGGCTAGGGCTTCCCTGCACAGGTGAGAGGACCGAGCACCCCCTTGTTTGTTTATGTAAAACATTGCTGCTGTGTTGTCTGTCAGCACGAATACACACTTGCCTTGTATGCGTTCCCGAAACGCTTGGCAGGCCAGACGAACCGTTCTGAGCTCCCTGACGTTGATGTGAAGGGACAGCTCGCTCCGAGACCAGAGGCCTTGAGTCCTGGCGTCTCCGAGATGTGCTCCCCAACCGAGGGCGGAAGCATCCGTCCCCAAGGTTACTGATGGCTGAGGCTTCCGGAAGGGGACTCCTACTGCGAGGGAGTTGGGGTGAAGCCACCATTGGAGAGAACTCAGTGTGTGGTTCAGGAGAGTGACAATCAAGTTCAGAGGGTCTCTGCCTTGTCTGTATACAGTCGCCAACCAGGTCTGAAGAGGGCGAAGTCTCAATCTGGCGTGCGGCACTACATATGTGCAAGCCGCCATATGCCCCAAGAGTACCATGCAGTTCCTGACTGTAGTGGTGGGAAATCGAAGGGCCGAGTGAATCAAGTCTGCTATGGCTTTGGCCCGCGTAGGAGGTAGGAATGCCCTTGCCTGTCGAGAGTCCAATATCGCCCCTATGAACTCTATTCTCTGAGTGGGCACTAGGGTCGATTTTGGCTCGTTTAGCAGGAGGCCCAACCTGAGGAAGGTCGCCCTGGTAAGAGCTACGTGTTGGGTCACTAGCTGTTCCGTCTCCGCCCTGATGAGCCAATCGTCCAGGTAAGGGTATACATGCACATGTTTCCTTCTCAGGAATGCGGCTACGACGGACATACACTTTGTGAAGACCCTTGGGGCAGTGGACAGACCGAACGGAAGAACTGTAAACTGGTAGTGGCAATCCCCTAACGTGAATCTCAGGAATGTCCTGTGACTGGGGATGATTGAGATATGGAAGTACGCATCCTTTAGGTCGAGGGCAGCAAACCAGTCTCCGCGATCCATGGAGGGAATGATGGTCGCGAGGGAGAGCATGCGGAACTTCAACTTCTTTATGTAGGAGTTGAGGCCCCGCAGGTCTAGGATGGGACGAAGACCACCTTTGGCCTTCGGGATAAGGAAATAACGGGAGTAGTATCCCCTGCCCCGAAATTCTTGAGGAACCTCCTCTATGGCACCCAAAGACAAGAGGGTATGAACCTCCTGAACAAGGAGTTGCTCGTGAGATGGGTCCCTGAAGAGGGACGGGGAGGGAGGATGGTGGGGCGGAAGGGAGGAGAATTGGATAGAATATCCCACCCTTACCAGGCTGAGGACCCATTTGTCCGAAGTAAGTCGGGCCCACTCCTGGTAAAAGTGGGATAAGCGGTTCACAAAAGGATTTGCAGGATCTAAGGGAACTGGTCTGAGGCCCTCGAGCGCAACTTCAAAAATTTGGTCTGGGCCCTTGCTGGTTTCTGGGGCCCGAGTTTTGCTGTCCGTTCCTGGGCGAAGAGCGAGGGCGTCCCCTGCCATTGCCTCTACCACCTCTCCTAGGGGGGTCCCTTCGAGGCGGGAACTGGTAAGGTCTCGGCTGTGAGGGCGGGGGAGGTCTGAATGGCCTACGGAGGGGCTGAGGAGTGTGGAGACCCAGTGATCGTAGCATGGTCCTTGAGTCTTTCATAGAGTGTAATTTTTTATCAGTCTCCTAAGAAAACAGACCCTGCTTATCAAAGGGCAGGTCCTGTATAGTGGATTGCACCGGGGGTGGAATACCGGATACTTGCAGCCATGCCCCCCTTCGCATAGCGATGGCCGTTGCCATGGTGCGTGAGGCAGAGTCAGCAGAGTCCAGAGCGGCCTGTAGGGCTGCCCTTGACACAACCCTACCCTCCTCGAGGATGGCCTTAAATTCCAATTGAGAGTCCATGGAAAGCTGGGGCTGGAATTTCGCCATTGCCGACCAGGAGCTGTAGGCGTACCTCCCCAAGGCTGCTTGCTGGTTTGCGATGCGCAGCTGGAGGGCTCCCGAGGAATAGACTTTTCGGCCAAACAAGTCCAATTTCTTGGCCTCATGGGACTTCGGGATGGATCCCGTCTGCCCCTGACGCTCACGGTGGTTGACTGTGTCTGCCACCAGCGTCCCTGACTGAGGGTGGGTGAATAGGTGCTCGTACCCCTGCTGGGGGGCAAAGTAACGTCTCTCCACCCCTCTAGCGGTAGGTGGGGCAGAAGATGGTGTCTGCCATATCACATTAGAGATCTTGTGGATAGTCTTTATGAACGGGAGGGCTATTTTGGTAGGGCCCCCCGTTGTCAAAATGTCCACAGTCGGGTCAGTCTCCTCCTCCACTTCCTCAGCTGGAAGGTGAAGATTCTGCGCCACCCTTCGGAGGAGTTCCTGATGCCCCCTGACATCCATTGGTGGTAAATTCGGGGATGAGGAGCCAGCAACTGCCTCGTCAGGTGATGAGGAAGAGGAAGGAGCGAACTGGGGGTCCTGAACCAGTTCTCCAAGTGGGTGGTCACCGGTAGGCCCTGACTGTGGTATCTGTGTAGGTTCCGACGGGGGGTTGTGCAGGCCCGAAGGACCGGGTACAGGAACCTCCTGGGGCACCTCCGGGGGCGGCACCGAGACGGTGGCGGAGACCGGTCCCCTCGGCACCGAAGGCAGGGAAGATGACACCGATGGTGGTCCCTGCTGGTGGATCGCAAAGGGCGTCCAGAAAGGCCATGGCCCTGGAGCTTGGTCCTGAGGAAGCCATTGTGGGAGGGTCCTATGATGTGAGGACCTGCGGTGCCGGGAACGGGAGGTGTGATGACTACGTCCCGATCTAGAGGAGCGCGCGTCGGACTCGGAGGAGTAATCCGACCCAGACCATGGGGGAGCAGACCCCGTCGGTGCCATGGTGTGCCTTTCAAACATGGTGGGGGGGATAGCTCAGTGGTTTGAGCATTGGCCTGCTAAACCCAGGGTTGTGAGTTCAATCCTTGAGGGGGCCATTTAGGGATCTGGGGCAAAAAATCTGTCAGGGGACAGTACTCAATCCTGCTAGTGTAGGCAGGCGGATCCTGCTAGTGTAGGCAGGGGACTGGACTCGATGACCTTCAAGGTCTTTCCAGTTCTAGGAGATTGGTATATCTCCATTTATTATTATTATTATTATTATTATTAGTCGGCTTCCCTGGGTGCTGCTCGACGCGCCTGGGTGCCGTAGAGTCAGAGATAGCCGGTACCGGTATGATCGGTACCGGGGGAGCCCGTGCCGCCCGTGCCGGTGCTGACTCCGGGTAGGCGGGAATCAGCGGCACCGGATTCTGGAATATGACCGGTGCCGGAGGTCGCGCTACTACCGGTGCCGGTGCTACAAACTGGGTGTGCGTTTGCGCCGGTGCCGGTTCCGCCGTTAGGGCAATTAAATCCCTGGCCGCCTCAAAGGTGTCCGGTGTTGAGGCTCTATCCGGCTGCTCCATGAATTGTGGAGGCGGTGAGGCGGTTCCGAGGGGCACATGCGGCTCGGGTTCCGCCGGCTGCGCAGGCACTTGACGGGACTCGCCCTTGCGACCCGAAGTCTGCCGTTTAGGGGAGGGTTCACCCTGGGTTTTGCGTACCGGGGAACGACCTCTCGACTTCTTCGAAGGCACCGGTGACTGGGAGCGGTGCCTTCGGGAGCTCCCCTTCTGGGTACTTGCCCCGGTCAGCCTTCGGTGCCGACTGGTCCCGCACCGAGGTCGGTGCGCTGCGCACGGAGGTAGACGGCGCCTCAGGCTGAAGAGCCGATTCCATGAGAATTATCTTCAGGCGCGAGTCTCTCTCCTTCTTTGTTCTGGGCTTAAAGGCCTTGCAAATTGCGCAGCGTTCAGCTAAATGGCCCTCACCCAAACACTTGAGGCACTTGGCGTGAGGATCACTCACGGGCATAGGCTTAGCACAGCCTTCACAGGTTTTGAAACCCGGCGCTCCAGGCATACCCCGGTGCCGGAATTTCACTTTCTTTTATCTAATTATAAATCTATTTTATTAAGAATATAAAGGTAACTACTAACTACAATAGCTGAACGAAACTACACTAACTAGAGAACAAGCTAGATACAAGGATACCGCAATAACGAGCCGAAGCGTCGTTGTTCCAGCGACCGTCACGAACGGAAAGAAGGAACTGAGCGGGGGGAGGGTCGGCAGGGGCATATATGCATGGCCATAAGGGCGCCACTCCAGGGGTCGCCCCTGCCGACCCTACGGGTACCGCTGGGGAAAAATCTTCCGGGACCGTGCATGCGCGGTGCGCACACACTGTTGGAATGGACATGAACAAGCACTCGAAGAAGAACTTCATTTTCTTTTTCAATTAAAAAAAACCCAAGTGGCTGACTGTCCCCCTAAAGCCTGGGGGTAGAAATTGTCAAAGTTTCAAAATGGAATACTTACAGACTGATAATGGTTTCTAGGCATAAGGAAAGGGTCATCTTGAAACATATAATGTGCAGCTGTAGGATCCTGCAGAGAGGACAAGGCAGAATTTAAAGTTTTAGCTCGTAGTGTAGACAAAGCCTTTGGTACTAAGAGCATCCTGCAAAGCAGCAAGTGCCTTAACTGCCACAGAAATTAATGGGACTCAAAGGCTCTTAACACCTTGCAGGATTGGGCTATTAATTCCAGGAATCATCAAACACACACTGACTTCTCTGGGACTCTATGTTCCTGTGACTCTCACAATCTTGATTTAGAAGATTTCTGGTCTTTATAGTCTATAATGCTTTTTAAACAGGCTCATTTGGCACAGTCGTTAGAGTGAAAATCCAGGGCCTGATTCTCTGCTACCAAGCTCCTTGCATAATGAATGAATGTAAAACTCTACCAAATCAGACGCTGGCATTTTAAAATATGCTTCACACTCATGCTGCACTGGTGAAAATGGCTGCACAATGTGCATGGCAAACGAGAATTAGGCTCTTATGGTCCACAGTGCATGCACAATATCTCCCCCATTCTTTAACAGTTCAACACTGGTCTGACACATTATCTTCACATATTACTACAGAGCTACAGCTCCAGGTTATTCATATAAGACTCAACGTGCTGCATGATGCAGCAAGTCTGTACTCAGATGGCAACAAGGATCCCATTTTTGACTTATGATCATGGCAGATATATAAAGGGTTGTCAGAATGCAAGTCTAGTGTATTTAAAAGCAGCACTACACAGTTCTACAAGATTGATTGTAACCTAAGAAGGTACTTACCCTGTTTACTGTAGATGCAAGTGTTTGAAGAACTGCTAGTTTATCCCTAAATTTAAGAAACTTACATTAATAGCATGCAACAGGTTTTCAACATCAATTCAAATGATGTATTAACTTTTTGTCCTCTACTGGAGGGATTGGGAGTCTCTGGGGATCAGGATTTTAAGAAAAATTGCTCTGTCAAGTATAATGATGCTCTAAATATTCTAATCCTATTTAAAATACATAATTTTCTCTTGGGACATAAAGGGAAGGAGGGGAATGAAAACTTGACTGATGAGATGGAGTTGAACCACTTAATGTAATACCCTATTATATATTTATTTAATTAGTATGAAATCATTGCAGTCAACACAGTTAATACTTTATAAAAACAGAGTCTGTGTGTATTTTCACCTTCCTCACACCACACACACGAGTTGGGAGGGAGAAAATGTTATCTGGTAACCCCCATCTTTTTATGTTCTGTGTGTGATTTAATATATATAACACAATAAAAAGATCTTCCTAACTCCTACTGTATCTTCCACTCTATGCATCTGATGAAGTGGGTTTCAGCCCATGATCTAAGGTGTCACGAGTACTCCTCGTTCTTAATATTATCTCTGAAAGCCTAAAATCACAGAAACCACTTCTTGCGCTGACTGAGGGCTGGATGTAGCATCCGATGCAGTAACTCTTCCCATCCTGTAAGAGTGTCTTCCCTCTTTCTGGACCTGGGATACAGAGAGGAAGGACTCTTCTATGCCAGACCAAATAACTATAAGCTGATTCCCAGCCTAAGTTAAGTCTTCTCACCCCCAACACCCACACTCTACCAGTAGGGAAATGGGGGTACCCAAGCTGCCACCATCCGGGTGGATCTCCAAAACCCTGGAGGGGGGTACCCGGACTCCCCCAAACTCCTGCTCTCTCTCCTGAGAGCCGGACACTCAGAGGCTGCTTCCCTTCCCCCTCACCCTTCTAGCCTGAAGGTAGAGAGAGACAGACTCCACACTCCAACTCGTACACTGAGCTTGTCCTTAGACCTACTCCCCTTCCTCCCTCCCTTCCCAGTCTGAAAGCAGAGAGAACCGTAAGGGAAATAAACCAAACACTCTTTAACTAAAAAGATTTAATAAAGAAAAGAGAATAAAGCATACACATACAGTATAACTTCACAATCTAGAGTTCTCTAACTTCCCCTCTGAAAAGGTTAGCGACACTCCAAATAGGTACAGAACTTTATGGAATTCAACATATTATACTCACAGCACAGCTAATTATGAATATAGGAAGGAAAGTAGAAGGGTTTTCTCCTCCATAGCTAGAGGTGAAAACGGGGACTCTTGCCCAAGCTGGAATGGCAGGAAACTGAAACTCAAAAACTCCCTACCTCCCTCGTGGCAGGGAAGCTCTTACCTCACTCCCTCTCAGGTAACATTAACCCCATATAGGCAGAATAACACTCTTCAGCACTTTACACTTAGGACACATCCATACTGGTTTGCTTCTAATATCTCACTTCTAGATCTACACTATAACTAGTAAGACTCACTCTGCACTTGAGTCAGCTTCCATCCATAGATGAACTAGCAACAAGAATGGAGTGGGGTACACGTAATACCAGATCTTCAGCACCCCCTCCACAAAAATCCATTCTCCAAGATTTTAGAAATACAAGCTTCCTACTATTATTTCATCGTCTGCAGTTATGCAAAAGTTAAACTTAACTATATTGAAATGCGTCTCAACATAAGCAACATCCCAAAAGATCAGTAAGACCTGGCTGGCTAGAAATGTTCTTTCAGAACTTTTGTTTCTTTCTTACTTAGAGAGAGGTTCTTCAAAGTGGTTTCTTAAAGAAAAGGTAGGGGTGGATTACTGGAGATAAAGCCCTTCATTCAATTTCCTCACTGACCTTCTCCCTCACATCAAAATACACAAAACTGAAATTTATTGACTGTTAGCATACACAAAAGCATACAGGGCAGATGTCACGAAAACTCCAAAGGCCCCAACTGGGAGAGAGAAGAGCAAGAGATGAGATATTAACACTCACCAAGTTTTCTTTCTTGGAATAACAATTTCTTCATCAGTAACTTTAAGAAGAAATATTGATCATAATACTGTTAGAACAGATATACGAGACAGGCATTTCTGCAACTACAACCAAACTTTTTTTTATTCTAAGCAGCTAAAAGTCAAAAATAGCAGTCCTGATTTTTAAGATGGGCAATTCTGAACATCATAAGTTTTAAATTCCTCTTTAGGTGTCTTGTTTATTTTAACTACATAACAACGTACATTTTGCAGAACTGCAAAAATCTATCTATCTATAAAAGTCAAATGGTGTATGCGTGCATGCGTGTATGTATGCTGCCTTACTCCTTCCACACCGTTTGAGCTAGAGACTTGAAATTTGGTACAGTTATAGGCTTTAGGGTCCTAATGACCGTAAGAGTCGAAAATTTTTCAAATCTCACCTCTGACGCCCCCCAGGGGTGAAATTCTTTAAAGCCCATTCACATCAGCTGGGCAGCAGGTTAAAACCTGCTGTCCTCTGTGACATAGTTATGATGTCATAATACCCCCCTCCAACGGACCCAGCACTCGCTCAGCTCTCTGCCCCCTCCAACGGACCCCGCACTCGCTCAGCTCTCTGTCTCCTCCCCACCTCCGACAGACCCGAGTTGGGTTTGGTCAGAGGGTAAGTGAGGTGGGGGTGTTGGGTTTGGTCTGGGGGGGTGGGAAGGTGTCGGGGAGGGTGGGGGGTGAGGTGTGTGTGTTGGGGTTGGTCAGGGGGTGTTGGGTTTGGTGGGGGGGGTAAGGTGGGGGTGTTGGGTTTGGTTGGGGGGGTGAGGAGGGGGGTCAGAGTTGGTCGAGGGGTAAGTGAGGTGTGGGTGTCGGGTTTGTTTGTGGTGGTAGGTAGGGGTCTCGGGTTTGGTTGGGGGAAGTGAGGTGGGTGTGTCAGGTTTGGTCTACGGGGGGTGAGATGTGGGTGTTGGTCAGGGGGTGTTGGGGTTGGTAGGGGGGTGATGTGGGGGTGTTGGGTTTGGGTGGAGGGGTGAAAATGTGAGTCGGGGTTGGTCGAGGGGTAAGTGAGGTGGGGGTGTCGGGTTTGGTCGGGGGGGTGTCAGGTTTGCTCTCTGTCCCCTCCCCCCTCCAACAGACCCCACACTCGCTCAGCTCTCTGCCTCCTCCCCACCTCCGACGGACCCGAGCAACGCTGGGTATTTTTGCTAGTATAATATAAAAGTCAAATGGTGTATGTATTGTGGCAGGGTGGGCTTGTCCCAGCCTGCCGCCCCTTTAAGAGGGAGAGAAGCCCTCTGCAAACCTCCCCTGCAGACGGCTAATTAGCCACCTGGGCTGCAGAGGGCTCAGGCTTGATGAGTGACACCTGGCAGCCTCCTCAGGGGGATAAAAGGCCTGCCAGGAAGCAAGCCCAGTGTGGTGGGGATGGTATAGAGTGTGGTGGTAGTAGGAGCTATTCAGAGCTGTGTGTTGGAGCTATTCAGAGCTGTGGGTTAAGAACTGTTTAGAACTGTGTGTTAAGAGCTGGACTATATAGAGTCTGTAAAGCTGTAAGCTGTAAGCTGTAGAGCTGAGCTATCAAGAGCTGTATGCTGAAGGACTGTACAAAGCTGTATATATTGGTGGTGGGGACTTACACTGTGAATTAAAGAGCACTGTTTGAAGCAAAGAAGGGTTTTCCTGCCTGTTCCTGAGAGGGGTGAGAGAGCGGTCTGTCACAGTATGTTCCCTTACTCCTTCCTCACCGTTTCAGCTAAACACTTGAAATTTGGTATAGTTATAGGCTTTAGGGTCCTAATCAGGGTAGGAATTGAAAAATTTTAAAATCTCACCTCTTACACCCCCTAGGGGTGAAATTCATTAAAGCCCATTAACATCAACTACACAGCTCACATAACATCATCTGGGCTGCAGGTTAACATGCTGTTGTCTGTGACATAGTTATGATGTAATACAGTAAACCCTCGATTTAACGGACCTCGATTTAACGGACTTCGGATGCAACGGACAAAATTTCTGAGCAAGTCTGATGCATTTCTGATCCATTTCTGGCGGGCTGGCTGCCGGCTCCCGGCTGCCGCCCGGGTCCAGGCACCGGGCGGGCTGGCTGCCGGCTCCCGGCTGCCGCCCGGGTCCAGGCACCGGGCGGGCTGGCTGCCGGCTCCCGGCTGCCGCCCGGGTCCAGGCACCGGGCGGGCTGGCTGCCGGCTCCCGGCTGCCGCCCGGGTCCAGGCACCGGGCGGGCTGGCTGCCGGCTCCCGGCTGCCGCCCGGGTCCAGGCACCGGGCGGGCTGGCTGCCGGCTCCCGGCTGCCGCCCGGGTCCAGGCACCGGGCGGGCTGGCTGCCGGCTCCCGGCTGCCGCCCGGGTCCAGGCACCGGGCGGGCTGGCTGCCGGCTCCCGGCTGCTGCCCGGGTCCAGGCACCGGGCGGGCTGTGGAGCTGCCGCCCCGACCCTGTGGCGGGCGGGCTGCTGCTCCGACAGCTCTTTTTTTTTTTAATTATTAAATAACGGACTTTTTGATTTAACAGACACCTCCTCACCCGAATTAGTCCGTTAAATGGAGGTTTTACTGTAATACAGATAACCAGAGAACTTAGTGTTGTGTAGCGCAAACCTAATTAAATACACTGTTTTTTTCTTAAAAAGGACCCTATTTGTTATGCCGCGTAAAAAGCGAAACTGTATCGGAGAAACCACATCTAAATGCAAGAGAATGAAATTAATTAGACAAAATGAAACTTTTGAATAAAATTTGTATTAATAAAAAACATTGTAGTCTTTTTACATCCCAGTTTCCAATTAGAAATACCCCGAGCAACGCCGGGTATTTTTGCTAGTGAACTATATAATTAAGATACTGTACCTCCTGGGTCAGCTTCAGTCTTCTGAAGTGATGCACTTCCTGAACAATGCCTAGAGACACCAAACATGGCCGTGAGGGTTTTGAGTATCAGCATGCACATTAATATATATTGCAAAAATGGATTTGCAGAATTCTGGACTGCAAGCAACTAGACTATTAACAAATGCAGATCACTGACAATCCTACACAGTATTACCAACTCCGAGGATTTATCACGAGCCTCATGATATATGTTGTTTTTCTTAAAGCCCCAACTCCTGGAATCAGGTGATCACAAGAGAATCTCTAGCCAAGTTTCTAGAGAAAAGCTTGAAAACGTAAACTTGGAAGGCAAAGTTAAAAAATGGAAGGCAAATTTTAAAAAATCTCCCCAGATTTTGCCCCTTCCCCTCCACGTTTTTGAATACTTGCACTGCCTGCACAAACACAAAGCTTTGTGTTGAAAACTGAAACTTGGTGGAATGCTAATATAGATCAGGTCTGTTTCAAAGAGCTCACAGGATGTAGACTGATTCAGAAATGAGTGCACATCACCTCTATGTACTGTGCAGCCTGCAGACAGCTATTTTGCACTGAATTTGGATCTCTGGAGCACACAGAATGCCCTTTAACGCAAGCCTCTCTTTTGTTCACTTTGGTTTTTATGTCATTCTAAATTAAGGGTAATTTGTATTGAAATCTATTTGCTCCTATCAAACAAACAGGCTTACACTTTTATTAGACTTGATGGTGTCAGTTTTGAAACAGAAAAACTTCCAAAACAGACTCCAAGGAGAAACTGAGGAACTGGAATTAATTTTCAAATTGGATACAATAAACCAAGGGCTTAACAGAACTTCTGAATGGTTCTCTCATTACACTAATTGATTGCATTTCCCTTGTTAATTTACCTTCAATAGGTGTTATCTCCTGCCTGACAGATATCCATTTCAAAAGGTATTTTTTTTCTCCTACTGATAATGCCCCATCTAAATTTAGCATACCAATTCTAAGAGGCTGTTTATGTACAACTTTTTTTCTTTCTTTCTTTCTTTGTGTATAAATGCATCTTACTTTTGTTCCATTCTATGCATCCGATGAAGTGGGCTATCTCCCACAAAAGCTTATGCTGAAATAAACTGGTTAGTCTCTAAGATGCTACAAGGTCTTCCTCGTTTTATGTATTAGACTGTGCCTCCAAACTCTGATGCAAGCTCTAGGGCTGGTACACTACAAGACTAAACACTGGCCCGGAGGCCTGTGCAAAGCCTGAACCTACATGAAACACAAATCCCTGCTCCTGCAGTGAGGTACAACTGTGTTGTGGGACAACCAGCCAAGTGCTCGTTGTGTAACTAGGTCGCAACACTACAGTTAAAACACCCACCACTAAATGGCTTTTTCCTTTCTCCATCTCTCCTCTGTTAGATTGTACGGAAGGTATCAATGGCCGTGAGCGTTTGCTACGCTGTTCAGTGGGGTCCTCCCGAGTTCTGCCTAGACAGTGCTGCCGTGAACGTGATTAATGACAGTACGGACCGAAAACGGGGCCATTTAAAAATAAACCGGCAACTGGCTGCCTCCCGAAAACCGGTACTGAAAATCGTGCACGTGCTAATGCAGCCAGGACAGGCCCCTCCGCGGGCAGCTGAACCCCCCCCCACCCCCACCCCGCAAATGGAGGCAACCCAGGGAAGGGTGGACAATCGTCTGCGTTGGTAGCCTCCGGCTGGACCCTAAAGCCGATCCCAGGAACCCCATCCATGGGCAGCCACAGCCCACTGCGCATGCGCGTTTTCACTAGCCTGGAGCACCGGCACGAATTGCACATGGCTAGAACAGCACCGCGAAGGGCGACTACACTGCGCAGGCGCAGCGATTACTAGGCCTAGCGGCGCAGGCGCTGTCCTCATCTCCTCAGCGCCTTTCCCGCCCACCCGCGTTACCGGCTCCCCAGCCCACCCCCTGCTCCTACCTGCTGCTCTCTCCCTTCCTCGCGCTGGGCAGCCGTAAGCGGCCTCGTCCGCTCCACAATATCACTCGCTGCCAGGAGCTGAGGCGCAGCCACCGTCCCGCCATCTTAGCGGCCCGTCGCGGGGGATGACGGGAAGCAAGGGCGGTACCATTTGCCTCTGGAGGAGGGAAGTGGGAGGTACCCTTGGAGTTGGTATCGCCCAGTAACGGTCCCTCCCCCTGAGCGCGGGCACGCCGTTGAGGGCCGCGTGGTGCTCGTGGCGCAGTGGCCCCCCAGGGTGGGAGTCGTTGGTGTCAGAGCGGGAGGAGGGAGCGGTTGAGCGCTCACCATGGGGCCGCCCCGAGCGGTGCCGTGGCGGCGGCTGACCGGTGTTTCCTTCGGGATGTACACGGCCGAGGAGCTCAGGTGAGGACCGGAGCCTGCGGAGACCCCCTCGGGAACTACCGCTCCCAGCATGCCTTGCGCGCCCAGCGGCCAGAACCCCATGGACCCTGTGCGCATGCCATGCTGGGGCGTGTAGTCCCGGGGCGAGAGATCGCCCGTGGTGCGGGGCTCCCCGCTAAGCCGGTAAGGGGGTCTCGGAGCGGGGCTGAGGCACCCGCCCCCGGGGTGCAGGGAACCGGACCGGCGCCCTTCGAGCTGCCCCGCTCCTGGAGCCCAGCGGAGCCTGGGCGGGGAAAAGGGGGGACTGGAGAAGGGGCTGGGGCAGCCCAGGCCGGAGGGGTGTGGGTGCGAGGGGGCTGTGGACGGTGGGGAGACAGGGAAAGGGGGCCCCTATACCATAGCATGGAGAGGAGAAGCCCCAGCCTGGGTGGGAGCAGGGCGGAGAAGGTGGCCCTCGGCTCCTGTGCAATGGAGAAGAGGACCTGGTGTGTGCTCCCAGGAGGGAGGGAGAGCTGACCCTGCGGTTATTAAAGATGGTACTTTGGGTGAGAATAGGAGTATTCTCTTGGGTGCCATGTGACCAGCTTTTCTGGCATCCCTGCCACTGTCGGTGGTACAGTGGTTGGAGCTTTTAAAGAAAAGTTTTCTATAGATATAGCCCTATAACTGAGCATACAGAGAAAGCAAGTGAAACTGACTATGCACAAAATAAACAAATCCCCTGTTTTGATGTTACTTGGAACACTCAAGCATATACATCTGCCATCCTATATAACTCTTTGTTTTTCTTTCATCTTTAGAAAACTAAGTGTAAAAGTCATAACCAACCCTCATTATCTAGATAATGTGGGCAACCCAGCAGTAAATGGACTGTATGACTTGTCTTTGGGACCTCCTGATGCCAAAGAAGTGTGTTCTACTTGTATGCAAGACTTCAACAATTGCCCAGGACACCTAGGTCACATAGATCTGCCACTCACTGTTTACAATCCTCTATTTTTTGATGTACGTATATGCTGTTGAAAATGTCTTAACGTTGTAGACTAGTCTTCACTGGAAAGTAGTCTAGTGTCTTTCAGAACTAGTGATCTTTGAAGAATATTAAGGATTCTGTAGGTAGTGATACAGGGAAATTCTCCTCTGGTGAAATGGCTTCCATCAAAAGAACTTAATTTTAAACATACATTCACTGTAATAGTCAAATGATTCCTCCCTCCCTTTCCCACTTGATATTGCCATGGCTTCATTTACAGTGAGAAACATCTGTAGTAAGACTGGCCAATTTTTTTTCACTTAATAGAAGAAATTATAGTAAAAGGAGGAGCCATGGGTCACACCCTACCTTGTAGTAACAATGTCTGCACCCCTCCTCCTTGCTTAGCCAGAGGACAGGTAGAGAAGTTTAACATAGAACTAATTTATGGTGGAGTAGAGAGTTCTGTGGCACCTTAAAGACTAAAGTATTGAAGCATAAGCTTTCGTGGGCTAATACCCACTTCGTTGGATGCAAGCAGTGGAAGTATCCAGGGGCAGGTATAGATAAGTAGGCAAGAACCAGGTAGGAGGTATAAAGGTCAGTCCAATCCGCCTGAACCAGCTTTTTATTGGACTAACCTTGTTACCTCCTACCTGGTTCTTGCCTACTTATCTATACCTGCCCCTGGACACTTCCACTGCTTGCATCTGACGAAGTGAGTATTAGCCCATGAAAGCTTATGCTTCAATACTTTAGTTAGTCTTTAAGGTGCCACAGGACTCTTTGTTACCTCTGCTATTCCAGACTAACACGGGTACCTCTCTGACTCTTGGTGGAGTAAAATTTCACTATAAAAGGAGTGAAAGTCCAGGGTGCTCACTAATTTTCGGGTGGGGGGGTGGAACTCCAGCGCACGTGCTGGTGTTCCAATTGGTGCACGGGGAGGAACGCGGTTCTGGGGTGCCTGCTGATGCTCCAAGAGGTGCCGGGGGAGGGATGGGATTCTTCCGCGCCTGCTAGTGCTCTGGTGGGGAGGGATGGAACTCTGCGGCACCCGCTGGTGCTCCAGGGTGGGGAGGAGGGGCGGTACTTTGTTGCTCTGGTGGCAAGGGGGGTTGGGCAGCCCTGAGGTCAGTCACACCTGCTGGCTGCACGGAGGTCCTGGGAATTCATGACTTCTGTGACCTCTGTGACAGTCTTGCTGTCTTATTTATAAGGTAATGAGGACATAATATTTGAATGATAACATTTAGTGTAAGATGTTCCTTGGTTAAATGCAAATTGATGATAAAGTAATGTGATTGAAACAAATTAGAAATACAACTTCAATTTAGCATTTAATTTATATTGCTTATTATCCAAAGATCTCAAAGGGCTTTACAGACACTTAAGGCTTGTCTACACTTGGAAATTTATTTAAATAGGTATTGTGGAATAAGAGCAATCCCACGGGCTGATACTAAATCACTAGTCCAGAATTCTGGAATAGCTGTTTAGGTAAATATTCAAGTGAAGGAAAGCCCAAAGAACTACATCCTGCAATATTCTGAGTCCCTGAGGAGAGATGCTGAACTCCTGTTAATTTCAGTAGAGCTTGAGGGCATTCCATGTATGCCTGATCTTGGGAGGTGCTCACGTCTCTGTAACATGCTGCAGTTAATTCTAAATACATGGGTGGCTATTTTCCCCACACTAACTCTTATAAATATTAAAAGGTCCTTCACTTTGAGCCTGACCAACTGTTTTAGAAGCAGGATGCTACCTCTGGATGTCTCCTTCTCCTTGACCAGGGTATAGAGTCTCAGAAACCATGGTGAGGGGGATGGTATGTGAACCTGAATAGAAATAAAATGAAGCAGTTCAGCTTCTCCCCCTGCATCCTGGACAGCATCAGGCACTTAAGGGTGGGTTCAAGGCCAAAAGGAAACACTTCCCTGTTTGAAAGCATTGGAAACTGGAGCCTTTCTGTATTGTTTGACAAGTAACTTCTGTCTTCCAAATAACACTGACATTTTCTTTAAAATGAGTCAGCTTCCCTCTGATTCTTCTATTTCCCACACCATTAAATCTACCAGACTAATTTTTTTTTATTTTGCAGAAATTATACCTTCTGATCCGAGGTTCTTGTTTAAACTGTCACTTGCTAACCTGTACCAGAGCTGTGGTTCACCTATTGCTTAGCCAGCTGAAGGTCTTGGAGAAGGGGTTGCTTCATGCAGTCTGTGATCTTGAGGCCATCCTGAATAGGGTAGGTATCCCCCGGTTTGAGTTTGCAGCATTGTAATGGTATGATGATACTAATTTCCTCTTCCTCTGTCTTTCAGTTTTTGGATGAAAACACAGATGCATCTGGTTTAGACATCGAAGAAGAGTTAAATTGTCATGTGAATGAAATACTACAAAATAACCAAGTAGGAGATCAGTGCTCACATGTGAGTAGAATAAGTGATCTTTCTTGGAATCTCAGGCTTGCCATGTGTGTACCTCTTCAAATAAGTAGCTTGGTCAGGAATCTTCCAGATTTTATCCCAAAGCTGTGAATTCTGCTGCTTTAGAGAGAAAAAAAAGCTGACTTGTGGCCAAATGTTTATAGTGGAGCTGCCATTGGCTCCATAAGAGGATAAGATAACTTAGCTCCTACCAAAAGAGAGTTGTTTGTGATGTGTGGGTCGTTTTGTGTGTATCTAAATATCTTAGGATATTCTATGTGAACAAGCTACAGAATAGCTATAATCAGGTAAAGTAATTTGCCTACCACGTTTATCTTGAGTTTGTCATTTGTCCCTTGTGAGATGAACGATGCTATAATGAAGCTCTTGTGCATTCTTAGGACAACAGAAATCCTTTGGCATGAAAAAAATTTCTGCAGATTTGTCTGTTTTCTACACAACTTAAGCTTTCACTCAGTGTAGCCTTTCTGATTGCAAAGACGACCTAGCGTAGTCTTGAGTTGAGAATTAGTGAAACTAGCAGTAATGGAAATATTGACACCTCACTGCCTGTCAGCCTCTGTAGGGGTGGGGGATAACTGCAAAGCCTTATTGCGACAATTAAAATGCTAACATATTGTCTATTGCTGAAGACTGAGATGTATTCTCCTACCAACCCTAATTACAGGATACTTACAGGTGCCTAATACTGCTATGTCAGACTTCCGTTAACAGCAGTGTGGGTTCTCACAGGGGACTTTATACAATCAGGTTACGTAACATGCTAAAAACACCAGTGCTCTGTCTACACTAGTGTTTCTGCTATTGCTACCATCAGCATTAGCAATGCTGGGGCTAAGGCAAAATGGGGAAGGCATTTCAAAAGTCTAATGTCAACACTGCCTAAAGTCCGAGATTTAATTTCTTGTCCCATTCTCTAGCCACCAGGTATCAGGAGCACTGTGAGGATAAGACAGGCACACACAGTTCCAGTTAGGTGTCAGGCAGTGTCTTCCATGAGTCAGTGATCCTTCTGGTCAAAATGTATCCCAGCAATTTATTCGTGTCTGAAAGATTGTTAGCCCCATATAGGGTGGATTAAAAAAATCTGGGGAGAATTTGGGAGAATCTCAATTGAGGGGGAAATTAAAGTGATTAAAGCATGAATTTTTAATCAATAAAGGTGATAAAGGCATGAATTTAATTAACTGCCATTATCTATATACAGTAGACTCTCGATTATCCAGGATTGGATTAACCAGGATGTGGATTAACCAGGATGTCAAAAAAAATTACATGCAACTCGCAGGGCCAGCTCTGGCTTTGCTACCATCCCAAGCACACACACAAAAAAACCCCACCAGGGCACAGGGCAGCCAGTGAACCAACACCCCCTCCCCCCAGCACAGGGTGGCTAGTGAACCAACCTCCCCTCCCCATATTTCCTATGGATGGTGATTATCCAGGCTTTTATTAACCAGAATTAATTTTTTTCCCCATCATCCTGGATAATCGAGAGTCTACTGTATGTATAAAAGTCAAATGGTGTATGCGTGCGTGTATGTATGCTGCCTTACTCCTTCCACACCGTTTGAGCTAGAGACTTGAAATTTGGTATAGTTACGGGCTTTAGGGTCCTAATCAGGGTAAGAGTCAAAAAAATTTCAAATCTCACCTCTAACGCCCCCTAGGGGTGAAATTCTTTAAAGCCCATTCACATCGGCTGGGCAGCAGGTTAAAACCTGCTGTTCTCTGTGACATAGTTATGATGTAATAATACCCCCCTCCAACGGACCCCGCACTTGCTCAGTTCCCTCCCCCCTCCAATGGACCCGAGCAACACTGAGACATCTGAACAAAATTTGTATTAATAAAAAACATGGTAGTCTTTTTACATCCCAGTTTCCAATTACAAATACCCGAGCAACGCCGGGTATTTTTGCTAGTTAGCAATAAAATCTGTTTTTTGTGTGTACTTAAATTGTAGCTTTTTATTGTCACTTTATCTTTTTTAAGGATTTGGGTTTGTTTTATTTTTATCCCTTCTAGGTAAAAAACGTGTGTGAGTGTAGAACTAAACTGATTGCGCAGTTTTGGAAACTGCATATGAGTTCAAAGAGATGCCCAAACTGCAAGTAAGTATGACTGTGTGCAGAGAAAGCAAGTAGACTTGTAGATTTATTTCTTGTAATGTAAATAGTCATTTGAACATTGCAACCCATTACACTGACTTTTGTTTTTCCTATTTTTCTTCAAGATCTAGAAGATCACTGGTACGGAAAGAGCACAATAGCAAATTGACCGTAACCTACCCCACTGTGGTACAGCAGAAGTCTGGAAAAGAGGCCATCTTGGAGGAGCCAGCAAGTAAAACACTATTATTTGCACAGAACAAAAGTATATTGTATTTGTATTTTTCATCCTACTTAAGGTCCACAGATCAACTACAATGGGCACTTCAGCATGCTTGCAACTCAGGGGCACAGCCAGACCTAACGTTTCCTCCAGTTTTCTGTGCATAACCAGCCCTCCCTGCTGCAGAGATTTTTTCTGAGGGACAATTCCAGTTTTTTATTTCGAATATCTGACTTAAAAGTAGCTCAATAATTTGGCTTTGCTTTCTGAGTTGCTGTAGCGGCTGTCTGGTGATTTCAGGGAGAGAGCTAGGCTAAGAAAGCACAAACATCCACTAGCTGTAACTCAGTGATTCATCAATGTCTTGTAGCTCTCTTCCTTCCAGAGACAACTGTCTTCTGTGGTCATAAGAAGCAACATGTCCATGGGATTTTCATAAACAAACTGGGAAGAAAATGATAATCCCACAGAGAAAATAAACTTCTCTCATGGGAAGAGGTGTTTCTTATTTCTGTATGCACTGCATGTAGGAGATGAACATCAAGGCAGAATGGTTTACAAGACAGAAGCTGTATTAAAAAGAGTGGAGCCTGCACTTGGAGGTATCTTGACTCACTGTTAGTCAGTTTGGTGGGCTGCTGATTGACCTCTTTGATCTGCAGTAAAGCATCTTGTTGTCTCTCCACAAGTGAGGACCAGATAGTCTCTACGTAAAAGAATAAATGGACACAAATCGGACATCAGGAGTGGTAACATACAAAAGCCAGTAGGAGAACACTTCAATCTTCCTGGACGTTCTAAACAGATTTAAAAGTAGCCATACTTGAACAAAAAAACTTCAGAAACAAGACTTCAAAGGGAAACTGGAGAAATTCATTTTCAAATTTAACACCATTAATTTGGGCTTGAATAGGAACTTGGTGGCTGGCTCACTATAAAAGCAACTTTCCCTCTCCTGGATCACCTCATCAATTATTGGGAATGGACCACATCCACTCTGATTAAATTGGCCCTGTCAGTGCAGGTTTTCCACTTGTGAGGCAACTCCCTTGTCTTTGTGTGTCAGTATAATAATGCCTGCCTTTGTAATTTTCACTCCATGCATCTGAAGAAGTGGGGTTTTTTTACCCACGAAAGCTTATGCCCAAATAAATCTGTTAGTCTTTAGGGTGCCACCGGACTCCTTGTTGTTTTTACAGTCTCTAGGAAGTAAGATGGAATTCTGGCTGTAGAAGCTGTCACAATTGAAGGCACCTTTTAAAGCCAGGGCATTCATTCTCTTGCTGCCAGTGACTGACCGATCCTGGTTCTGCCCTAAAGCAAGCAAGCAGTCTGTAGCTCTGTTGTACCAGATCTGTGGCTTTATTACTTGAACAAAGGGAAATCGTTCATGGGAAGTTGGATATGTTTTCCCTCTGGTAATCCACAGGGTTCATTTTTCCTGTTGAACTAATCTGGATTTGTACACACCTCCTAATCTGTATATGTCAAACTTGGTTTTAGTTGTTTCAGTTCTGTTGATTGTGACGAGCAGAATGACTGTCGCATCATTCATATTTTATTTTAATTTTACTTACTGGAGAAACAGTTGGTTTACTTGACTTGATTTTCCCAGAACATAGGTTGCAATAATAAAGCGCCTTTACAGATGACAGCAAATGGTGCTCAGTCAGTTGTGTTTTCTGTTGATTTGCTCCTTTCCATTCCTTTCTCTAAGTGGAAACAGAATTTGACTTCTTCACAATTACTATCCAAAGGGACTATATCAAAATATTTTTTTTCACCCCGCAGTTATTGATGAGACTCAGTTGGGGAAAAGAGGTTACTTGACACCCATCACTGCCAAAGACCACATTGTGGCTCTGTGGAAGAATGAAGGTAACTGTTAGACCAAAGCTACTTCAGATTTCACAATGTTTATATGTTGTATTCCTATCCTCTATCTTTTATCTTTGTTTCTTTAGCTTATCAGAGTAGAAATTGTTGGATTTTTTTTTTGCTTTGTGCAGTGCCCAGCATAATGATATAAACTGGGGGTTAAATTAAAGTCTGTTTCTAATGTATATGCAGAAATAAGATTATACGGGCTACCTAAATTCTGGTATTTCTTTACTTCACAATCTAATGTTTTCTTATAGGGTTTTGGGGTATGGGTTTTTGTTTGTTTGTATGGAATACAGGTTTAGCATATATTGTATACACAATGAGACCAAGTGATGTGTGGAAGTGGAACAATCCTGTGAAACAGCATTGACGTTTGCTCATATGGCTCTTTGGAGAGATAGGCTTATTAGAAGTGTCTTCAGTTGGCCATTTGGTAATACAGAACCTCCTGCCCTCTTATAGCAAGTAGTCAGAACCGAAGGACGTGTATATAACACAAAACCATGAAGGTTAGAATAGCATAAGGACAAGAAATAACAACTGACTAGTAAATTAATTTAAGTTGTCTGTGTGGTGGATGCCATTGGTATTTAGCATTTGGTCTTGATGTTTAAACCAGTTAAATGCTATTAGTCCTTCACCAAATGCAGTTGACTTTGGATGCCTAGAGCACAGCAGACCTAATTCAAGTTTTATCTCTTCTCCAATTGTACTACGTAGGTTTCTTTCTAAATCACCTCTTCTCTGGTCTGGAGGTGGGTGAGAATTCAGGATTCAGCCCTGATATGTTCTTCCTAGATCTCCTTGTGGTTCCACCTTCAAGGTAACAAAATTTCTTGTGAAACTTTGTAGAAATTAGTTATTGTCACATACGGTTTGCAAAAGTCAGAAATGCAGACTCCTAGGGTAGAGGTACTGCTCTGTTACAATGTTAGAGTCATGTAATTCAGGAAAAATCACAATTATAATAAGCAAAGATGTCTTTCACCAACCTCCCTGGAAGACTATTGAAGGACTAAAATGCTATTTACAAGTAATGTTCCAAATTACTATAGTAACTGTGTGATAATATGTACTTGTTTTACCAGTGGAATTTCTTGTAAGATGAGTGATCCTTTGGCATGACAGTGTTGCTTGAGAGGTTGCATGGGAGCTATTAGTTGACATTGCTATTTCTAATGCAGATGGCGGGGGGGAAGGGCAGGAGGTTATTGTTTCTGTTGGCTTTATCCCTGTATAATGAGTATGACCTGCCTTTTAGGTATCGTCCTGTGAATCGTCTTGGGGACCAGATGTTTACAAATGGTCAAACTGTGAACTTGCAGGCTGTCATGAAAGATGTCCAGTTAATAAGGAAGCTTCTAGCTTTCATGGCTCAAGAACAAAGTCAACCAATAAAACTTGTAGAGACTGAAATCCAGAAGGTAAGAGCAGCTGCATATCCGAGTATCCGAAGTGATGAAATAATGTAAAATCCAAGACTCATTAAAACTGTTCTAATAAAGATTGCAGAGTGGGTCAGCAGGCCATTTATGACTGGAAAGGGTCTCTACCTGGCTGGGCTTGTGTGCTGTTGTCCCAAGGAGACCTGCTGCAAGGGGAAAGCAGTTTGCTCACAGACTTTTTTATTGTTGTTTTTTTCTGCATTTATTAATAAAGCGAATGTTTAGTGTGCAAGAGAGAATGGGCGACTAGCACTGGAGAGCGAAGTGCTCTGTTCACTGGGTTTGTATGGCAGAGACCAAAGTGAAAGTTTCTGCTATGCTGCTTTGAACAGATGAGACCCAGGAAGTGGGATTACCACTGTGGGTAAGGGGCAGTTCAGCGTCTGAGGCTAATCAGTGCCAGTTGTGGTGAGTACTGCCGATTAGTACCTAAGCTGGCATCAACTAATTCACACAGGCCACAAAATAGCAATTAGTTGGTAACAATGTTCAGTCACTGCTGACCTAAGCTGTTTTCACATGGCTGAACTAGAAGTGGAAAGCTTCATATCCAGTCACCAGTCCTCTGAAACATCCAGACCCAGGTCATTTCCCAGTTGGATCATATTGAGAACTGCAAGGAGAATGCTGGGGAAGCCCTGTACTGATGATTTCTGAATTTAACATGTGAGCCATTTTATCTGTAACCAGGGTATGCCCAGTACTTGCATTAGGGGCCTTTCTCCCCCAGATTTAAGTATTCTCCTTTATAGCTGCACTCCTGACTGTGAAGTGGCATCCAAATATTTTACTTCCATTATTATGATTTTATATTTTTTAACATTTCGATTGAGGTAGCACTTACCGGCCTTAATTAGGTCAGTCTCTTTACTCTATGTACTGTACAAACAGATGGTAAATTAGAGTCCGGGTTTCTGTCAAACGTGTTCCTCATCCTCAGATAAGAAACCTTTGCACCTTTTAGCTAGGAGAGGAACTCCCCAATTCCAGTTTGAAACATGCCAAACCTAAAAAAAAGTAGGACTAGAAATAAACTGTAATCCAGTTGAGTTCCCCTCTCCCAGTATATAGTCCAGGTCTCTGACACAGATGCTTCATATCAGCTAAACTAAATACTCCTTTTGATTTACATTCATTACAATAACCTCATTGAAGGCGTTGTAAATTATTTTAATCACTATGATCTTCACCACTAGATGGAGCTGCATCTTTAGCTATTTGAAACTGCTTGAGATAGGCATGTAATTAACTGTGTTTGGAAATTGGCTGTGGCACAGTCTGTAATACCTCATGAAAAAATGACATAAGGTTTTTAATGATTGTGATAAATTAGGATCTGGGATTATTTTTATCCAAAAGAGGGTGCCTCCCAGCAATAGGGTGGCTCCTTGCACCTTTTTGGTTCATTCACTCAGTGCTGACTTGGACAGCAGGCTGCCATTTGTTTGAATCCCTATTGCCATGTGTTATCTATTGTTTTCCTTGGAAGTCTCCTGTCCAGTGGCGAACGAGGCCTGACCCTGTTTAATTTTTGAGGTTTGATAACAGAACAGCCCAGTGTAATATATTGAGATAATCTAAAGATTCTAAAAGTAACATGTATCTTGTTAATGATTGTTGCATTTCTTAGCACTCATTTTTGTGCATCTGATTAAAGCTATTTCAGCTGTGATTTCCTTTGAGAGCATAATGCTATAAATACAAGGTTGGTAAAACAGGAATTGAATTTTTTAAATCCAGGTTCTTGTACATTTCTACAGGTGACAGATGAACCATTGGAATCACTGGATCGTTCAGTCCTGGCTATGATCGCAGGACAGAGCACTGCAGACAAACTGTACAACATTTGGATTCGTCTTCAGAGCCATGTCAATATTGTGTTCGACAGTGAGATGGACAAACTAATGACCGAAAAATACCCTGGTATCCGTCAGGTGAGTGTCAAGGGAGTCTCAGACAGACTTCACTAGACGGTGTGGCAAGAAACAGCTATAGAGAAAAGCACAGAGGGAATAAGTATGAAAAGTGAAGTAGTTGTGTTAATTCGTAGACATTTCCATAGCACTCATCACTATTGTATCTAGCGTGTTTGAATGGGTCATGGATACTTTGATACAGTATATTTGTAACATCTGCATTTTTTTTGTTTTATCATTCTCTTAATTTTTACTTTCAAAGATACTGGAGAAAAAGGACGGACTGTTCCGCAGACACATGATGGGAAAACGTGTGGATTATGCTGCTCGGTCAGTCATTTGCCCCGACATGTACATTGCTACCAATGAGATTGGTATTCCTATGGTAAGAGAAAATAAAGTATTATATTTGTTAGGACAAGTCTGTAGGTGGGATTGCAGTGTAGCATATTTGACAATGTAGTTACCAATTTGAAATTTGTATATTCACTGACTCATCCAATCTCAATAGTCCTGCAGAGCAGATTCCCCTTGCATGTAATCTGATTGTTATATCTGTGTTAATAAAAAGATAGTTGAAGACTAGAAAATTTTCCAGTTGTTATACTAAATATTGCCTCTGGGAAGGAGAGAAGGTCATTTTCCTATCCTTGGTCTTTGCATGTTGCATTTTGTAACATCACAGCAGCTTGTGCCAAGTTTAAATAAAAAGTGTGCTGAGTCATTGGTGCAAAGCTGCCTTAATTCCTTCCCTAGTGACTTGGATGTTTCCTCCCAAAAGAGAGAACTACACTGAAGGGAAGCACTTGCTGGCACTTCTGAAGACCTGAAAGTTCTGCTAATTACTGTGGCTGGAATTCTCAGCTTGTGCAACAAGGCCTATAGGGAAGGGTGTTACTATAATTTGTTGCTGGTTTATTTTTTGGTTTTTTTACTTCAATCACATTTTCCTTGCTAGTACTGGTGGAGTTTAATTAGCTTAGAGACTTGGGCTGTTCTCATAACATCATCTTTTTCCACTTCACTATCTAAGGCTCATGGATCTGTGACTGTGCATTTTTTTTTCTTTTGTAATCAGCTGTTTGCTTTTGGAAAATTCAATCATGATTTCTCTTCTTGTATATATAAATATATCCAGTTAATGGATTTTTCTACTCGTACTTCAGGGCGGAAAACAACAGAGAAGGAACACATTTTCCCATTTATCATAGTGAAATCACAAAGAAGGAACAGAAATATATTTAATATGGCAATGATCACAGTTTTGGGGTAATTGCACCTGCATACCACCTTTGGGATCCTCTCTAGGGGCACCCAGTCAGGACTTCAGACCTTCAGCTGTCACCTGATTTTGGGCAGGGACTTGTGTGCCCACTCCCTTCTGAACAGTGTTTTTAAGGCTGCACAGCACCCTGTTGTACACTGATATCCCCAGCAAATCAGTCTGCCTAAAGGCCAACTCCTATGTGTTGCTTTCTCTCTCTGGGCTATGAATAGTGTATTGCCAGCACATACAAGTTGCCACACAACTGTAACTCAGCAGAGTACATTTATTCTTAACAGAGGAAAGCACATAGATGTGTATATATATATTTTAAAAAGCCTATGATGTTACACACACACACACACACACAAATCATCCATATGTCATGTGGGGATTCTGGTAGGCCCACGCCCCTTCCAGAACTGCAGCAAGAGGCAGAGCCTTTCCTTGGACAGAAGATCCATTTTCTTAAAAGAAGACCACAAGTCAGTTCAAGTTCATCCTTTTATTGCAGAAGTCATGTATTTTGTTTTCCTAGTCTCTGGAAAACCCACCCTGAACTAGTATAAGCAAACCAACCAAGAGGTGGTGCTTCTCCTTACTTGTTTACTTTCATAGGGTTAGTCAGTCTCCACTGGTTGTAGTTGTGGCACATACTTATGGCAACTCTCTTCCCCATGGAGAGGCACACAACTCTTCATAAGCCATTCATAAATTAAATACAATGGTGCCCAAGGATACTGCATGGGATTGCAGTTTCCGTTACTGATATTTCTGGATTTCAGTTTTCTTCTTAGTTTGCATTCATATATGGTTCTAGAGTTGTCATTCTGAATCGCTGGTACCATTTTAAGCCTAAACCCAGCAACCAGTTGTTTTGTTTTGCAGTGACTGATATGTGGCAAGGAAAAAATGACTTAGTTTGATTATTTACTAGAGCAGAAAGAAGATCATAAATAAATGGTTTCTTTAGAAGGCTACTGATACTTGTAAAATATTTTCTGCTATAAGGAGATTTAAACAAAACCTTGGTAAAAGGTCATATGTTGAAATCTGTCCTCATGCCTTTTGGTAAATCAAAGGTTATACATCATAGATTGTAAGGAGACTGTAACAATATTGTGGTGCATGAATGGGTGGGTGTGGATTATAATGTGGGTTAAGATGCAGATAGGAGAAATGACTGGGACATACCTTCCCTTTCTTCCAGGTGCCCAGCACCTTTTGGAAATAAAAACTCGACTCTTTTGACTGGCTGCTGTTCATTGATCATTGTGCCTGTTTTTCTTCCCGGTTAGGTATTTGCTACCAAATTGACTTACCCTCAGCCAGTAACTCCCTGGAATGTCAAAGAACTGAGGCAGGCTGTCATAAATGGTCCAAATGTTCACCCTGGTGCCTCCATGGTCGTTAATGAAGATGGGTCACGTACGGTGTTGAGTGCAACCAGCCAGACCCAAAGGGAAGCCATAGCTAAGCAGCTCCTCACTCCTTCCACTGGAGCCCCAAACCCAGGAATGAAAATTGTGAGTACCGGCAGGGTAAAGCATTTTTTGAAGGAGGGGGCTATTGAAGCCAGTTACAAACTGAAGCAGGGCCGATATTCCGGGTACCTTACCTTTTTTCATCTGGTGGTTAGAGAAGCTTGTGTGGATGTATGAGGAGAAATGAAGTAACTTTTTTAGGTTCAGGGAATTTTTCATTCTTGCATTTCACTTGAATTCTTGGTGTTTGCCTGACTTCCCAATCCTGTAAAGATAACGAATGCTGCTTCTCTTGGAGGTCTGGGCGATTTAGCTAACGAGATACGGTTTCTTTTAGTCATGAAACCTTTCCCGCCCCCTGTCCTTTTCTTTGTTATACTTTTAATATTTAATGTCAAGGTACCATGCTGACAATCCTGACAGCTGTAGTTCTGCATGTCCATAAAATAGATACAGCACAAGCAGCAATAGCACAGGAGTCTCCTCTTGTTTTGATTATATGACTCAGCTTGTGACCTAGAAAGACTACCTCTAGTGGCAAGAGGGGAATTCAGCCTCCTGGCACATTCAAACCTTGTCTTGTGCTGAGACTGCCATCAGAGTAGCAAGTGAGAGGAAGGATGGCCTTGTTAAGACACAAATTTGAAAGTCTGATTTCAATGGTAAGCTCCTTCAGACTTTGAGGTAGGGTGAATCATGTCCCCTTTTCCCTTGGTTTTCTATCTGTAAAATGGGGATAACACCTAACAAGGTTGTTTGAAAGGCTACATTAATTTGATGTTTGAGAGGTGCTTAGAGGAAGCTGTTCCATTGCTCCAGCGTCAGTGTCCTAGTGACCGAAGCTGTATGGCTTGTTTTTTTTCCAACTTTTTTCCACAGATAGTAAATCCTAATTTTAGACTGTCCTAAATGTGCATATATTCTTTCCAGCTCTTTGTGGGTGAGGTTGTGCACCTCTTTATGCTCAGTCAAGTGTAGAGGGAGGAGGGAAGAACAAAAGTAGGATATCTTGTTTTGTCAGGAAAATAAGTTGCTTCTGTGTTAGGTCTCCATTTCAGCTGAGATGCAATTCCCAGCTCTTATAGACTTGTAACCAGGACAGCACAGGTGGTGACTCAGGCTAGACACCCGACTATGTACGCGCCTAGACCAGACCACTGGGTATGCACTCAGGTAGCTAGCTCAATCCACCACCCTTGCTACACTGCTGTTTTTAGCAGAGCTAACTAAAGCCAAGCAGCAGTGATATGATTATAGACCACGGGTGGGCAAACTTTTTGGCCTGCGGGCCACATTGAGGTTCAAAATTGTGTGGAGGGTCTGGTAGGGAAGGCTGTGTTCAGGAGCGCGGTGCTTGCCGTGTTTGGCCCAGTGGCACCCAGCACCTTGGGTCAGGAGCATGTAGCCTCTGGCACTGCTCCCCAAGCCTGAGCTTGCGGGCCGGATAAAAATATTTGGTGGGCCACAGTATGCCAACCCCTGATATAGACAGGGTTGTCTAGCTGTTAGTCCCAAACTGGGCCTCTTGTCTTCTAATCTCATCTTTGCTGCTCACTGTCTGATCTTATCTAAGTCACTTAGTTTCACTATGCCATAGTTCAACCCATGTGTAAAGGTCACATAATATTTCCCTACCTCACAGGTGTTGAGGCTTAATGATAAAGGTTGTTGGATGAAAAATGGTGTACAAGCGGTGAATGTTTTTATTTTGATACCTTTTATTTCTACCAACATGTTTCTGACAGAGGTCCCTGTGCTGATAAGATTGTATTTAATACTTAGCATTTCAGTGAGTCCAGTTAGCTCAAAGCCCTTCATAGACCTAAAATAAACCTTCACCATGTTGTTATGAGATAAGGTGAATAAAAACCTGATTTAAAAGAAGCAAGGTAAATTGTTGCAAATACGAAGAGCAGTACTTTTGCCACCTAGACAGTAATATCCCCCTCCAGCAAGCAGCCTTTGGGTCAAGTTGTAGATCTTCAAGAAATCTCAAGCTGAATCCTAAGCAGTGATGCAAAGTAGCAAGCTGGCTACTACCACTGACTAGTCTGGCTGACTAAAAGGAGATGGGAGTACATTCAGGTCAGATGTACAACTGTCTATGTATCTCCTCCTTCATGATGGATGCTTACATTTTCTTCTGGGGTCAGATTTGGTTGCTCTGCGTAGCATAATCGGGTGCATAGCATTAGGCTCGAGTGGTGGCTCTTGTACCACGAGAGCGAAGTTCAACTTCCTGTGCTGCCACAGACTCTCTATGTGACCTGGGGCAAGTGACCTAGTTAATGCTGCAAGTCTCATGAAGGTCACCGGTTCCGTGACATTCCAGGACTTCCGTGACTGCTGCACTGGCTGGTGCGGCTGGCCCCTGAGCTGCCCAAGAGGCTGGGGCCAGCTACACCAGCTGCTGCTCCAGTGGCCTCAGACAGGTGGTCCCGGGCGCTGGCCCCAGACAGCGCTCTGGGCCACCCACCAGCAGCAGCAGTGTTGAGTTCCCCAGGCAGCCCCCCATCCGGAAGAGCAGTGGCGGGTCCCCAGGTCGTTTCCCCCTCCCCAGAGCAGCATGTCTACTGTAGCATCCCTTCTCCTCCAACACCTAAAATTTAATTAGAGATATCTTAACAAAAGTCATGGACAGGTCACTGTTTATTGCCCGTGACTTTTACTAAAAATACCCGTGAATAAATCGTAACTTTAGACATAGTGTCTCTGCACTTAATCTCCCTTCCCCCTCCGCTCCCCCTGCCCCCCATAAAAAGGGGGAGAATAGCACTGCCTTACTTTACAGGGGTGTTGTGAAGAAAAATGTGTTCAAGACAATGAGGTGCTCAGAGATGACTGTAAAGGGGGCCATATAAATTCCATAGATCGTATAGAACATGGTCAGTTCTGACTGAACTAAAATACCCCTAGAAATGTCTTTAAATAGTGAACCACTGGGAAGATTGGCAGACAATACCACTCTCTTCACATCTCCTACCCCAAAATCTATAAATAAACTTTCTCTGCTGTGGCATACATTTTTGGAGGTAGGCGAGAGCTTGATGTGAACTTCTTCTCTCATGCAAAACAAATCATACAGAAGCCCCATAAAAAGCCTTCACTATGGTATTTATTCAGTGAACAGAAGCAGGAGAGCTTCCTGTTTTGGGCTAGAAAGGGCAGCGCTCAATCAGTTGCGGTTTGGCAACAGTTGTGAACATTTGAGGCATTTCCAGGGGGTGCTTCAGGGGAGGACAATGAGTTCACTTTACATTACAGCAATATCCTAAACTTGAAATTATATAACATCATTGGCTGTCTGCCCATCCAGTCTAACATTCCACAGAGACGGGTAGAACGGAAACAACCCAGCGCGCTTAAAAGAGCTGTGACATGAAGTGGTAGAGCACTTGCCAGATATTCACATGGATCCACTGACTCAAAGTTGAAGCATCTTCTTAGAAACTTAATCCTTAAATCATCTCCGAGGGCTGTGGAATTAGTGATCATGGTTTCCCTCTCTTTAAGGACTGTTGGAGTCGGCTATCATGTTACTTAAATTTTCCTTTCGTTTTTAGATTGTAAGCAACCTGCAAAGCAAACATTAAGATTGAGTTCACAACTAAAATATGTTCTGAATGCACCCACTAACCAGCTTGTGGAGAGCACTCATCACAGAAATATGCCAAACTTAGCCTCTTAAATTTGTTTTGTTAAATTTTGTTTGTGATGCTTGGAAAGTTTTGCTGCAACTGATCAGGCTGTGGGTTACTAGAATAAAATACTAAACAAATGCTAAGTGTTTTATGTGCTTAAAGCACTTGTACAAACAATTTAAGTAATCACAATAGCACTGCAAAGTAGTTAAGTTTTCTAGCACCTGTTCTATTGAAAGGGAGGTACAATAAGGTGAGGGGTTGTGGTGAAGATCAAATGGCAAGTTGGCCTCAAAAATGAAATTAGAATTCAGGAGTCCCTGGCCTCTGATCCTGTCCTCCATCTATTTGACCATGCTGTCTTATTCTATAATGTCTGATATTGGAATTACAATGCTCCCTCTTATTATTGAGCCGATTCAGAGGGAACCAGGTCAATGATATTTTTTTTCCCCTCACATGACAGAATTTTAAAGGTTTTCTTTTTAGTATTATGCTGAAGTCTTTGATGAACCATACTGTGAAGGGAGAGGAGGGGTTTCATCTTACCTGGAATGCTGAACTGGTTTGATAACCATCATCATCATCATCAATCCTCTTCACTCCCGCTGGTAGTGATAACACGGGGAACTAATTCTGGTTTCTGTGTAGAGTATTGAAATGTGGTCTAGGGCTTGTCTTCACTAAAGCCGGCAGGAATCGATCTTTTGGCGATCGATTTATTGCGTCTCATCAAGACGCGATAAATCGATCGCCAGCGGCACCCCCGTCAACTCTGGAACTCCAGCTTGCCAAAAGGCGCAAGCTGGAGTCGATGGGGGAGCACGCCGCTGCCGTGAGGACTTCAGGTAAGTCGGCTGTAGATATGCTGAATTCAGCTACGTTGTTACGTATCTACAGCTGATCTCTCTCTCCCCCCGCCGCCCAGTGAAGACCAGCCCCTAGTGGGGAACAGAGTGGTTGAGGAGGTAAGTGGACTGGATCTGATACCTTTACAAAGGGGATCCACAGAATGAAAATGGTAGAGAAAAACTGCTTTCGAATGGGCACATGGGTTTTAAATTGTCTTACTTTCTGATGAGAGACTAGAATGCTCTATAAACAGGTGAACTGTATTAAATCTCTCTCATAGGTATGTCGCCATGTTAAAAACGGTGATGTCCTCTTGCTGAACCGTCAGCCCACCCTTCACAGACCCTCCATCCAAGCCCACCGGGCCAGAATCCTGCCAGGAGAAAAGGTGTTGAGGCTTCACTATGCCAACTGCAAAGCCTACAATGCTGATTTTGATGGTGATGAAATGAACGCTCATTTTCCTCAGAGCGAGCTGGGCCGGGCAGAAGCCTACGTGTTAGCCTGTACTGATGAACAGTATCTCGTTCCTAAGGTAAATAAAACCATCTTACTGAAAGACAATAAATTGTTTACCTCTCTAGAACCTTCTTCCTTTTTCAAAATGCTCCTTTGGGCTGTTTGTTTTGTTTAATGGTAGCTTTGCTTCATAATGTGTTTTTGGGGTAACAAACATGACTAATAACTACTCCATTGTCAAGAATCAGAGAGGTAGCCGTGTTAGTCTGGAATAGCAGAGGTAACAGAGTCCTGTGGAACCTTAAAGACTTACTAACCTGGGCACTTCCACTGCTTGCATCCGACGAAGTGGGTATTAGCCCACGAAAGCTTATGCTTCAATACTTTAGGTAGTTTTTAAGGTGCCACAGGACTCTTCGTTACCTATGCTCCATTGTGTTAGATCTTAGGACTTAAGAATAAAAATTGTGAATACAGGCTCAAATTGTGCATGTGAGGGGGATTTTGTGGGGAAACCTGGACATCTAATTCTGGGGTTACGTACTGTGGTGACAGGGTTCTTAAAATACTCTAGATTGACCCTCCTCCTACTTTTAACTCTTTTATAGTGCCTGATTGCTGGTATTCTGCCCTGTCTGAGCCCCTGAAATGCCATACATACCACCTTCCAGTTCTGACTCTCCACTCATTCTACATAACGTTTTTCTCACTCGGCCAACTGCTTTCCCTGAATCCAAAGGGGACTGGGGGAAGGTAAACTTAGAGGTTGGCGTGAGGGTGGTAGAATATCTCATTGCTAACAGAATTAAAGAAGTGGTTGGTGGAGGTGGTTGTCTTTTATTTTTTTATTTTTATTTTTTTTAAATATGAATTTGGGGCCAGCTACTTCTCCTAAATCTCAGTGTTTAGGAGATACTTAGTGAAGGGAGGGGGCTGTCACCATGAAGAACTCCTCACACCAGGACTATTGTGCTTTTATTTGCCCAAAATAGAGCTAATTTTGGAAGATACTAATATATGATTTCCACCTCACCTACTCTTTGTATATGTCTCTTAGGATGGCAAGCCACTGGCAGGTTTGATCCAGGATCATATGATCTCTGGTGCCAGCATGACAATCCGGGGCTGCTTTTTCACGAGAGAACAGTACATGGAGCTGATCTATCGAGGACTGACAGACAAAACGGGAAGAGTGAAAATCCTTCCACCTGCCATTATGAAACCACAGCGGTTATGGACAGGGAAACAGGTAGCTGAAAAGTTAAGACTATTAAGAAAACAGGCTGTTCAGAACTAAGCAAAGTATCCTAATTGAAACAAGGATAAGCTATAGTGACTAAGAAGCATGGTTCCAGTAGGTCGACGTGTGTGTTCTTCCTGGAGGTATACAGTTTTGTGTCCTTTAATATAGCAATTGCACTTTATCACTTACTCTTGGCAGTGTTTTAACTAGAATTGTAGCACGATTTACAGTGTGTGAGCTGAAGGAGGAGATGCACATGCAGAACAGAAGCAGAGAAATGATGGAACTCCTGCTTAGTGATTTAGTTTCCTTTTTGGGATGGGATCTGGATATAGTCTTTGAGACACTTTTTATGGGTGTTCGTTTTTCCAGTCCCTGAGATTTTTCTCTTTCATGCATCTCTGATATCAAAACGATTCTATCGTTTTCTGTAGAAAATAGAATGTTTCACTTAGTTGGGATGTGGAGGGGGAGGGAAGGATTTTAAATTGGATCACAGTTTATATCTCCTAAATTTAATCTTGACAGGCAAAGTCTTATCTGTCTTTGGTGTGTTTGCTGCATTATTTATTTTAGTCATGAAATATTTGATAGACCTTATTAGAGAGTATTTCTTGCTTTTTCAGAGTAATATACTCTACATTCAGTTACTATGATCCTTGGCACAATAAGGGAATCCTCTTATGCTGTTTATGCTGTATCATTCTGACTTTCCGTAGATGTGCTTCCAGATGTTACACAATAGTCTCTTATTCTCCATATGCCTTACGTGGTAATGAGACTGACTTTTAATATATGGCGAAGGAGCTTAGAAATCACTTTTTAATGCCCTGTATAAATCTGTATGCAATATTTAAAAAAATACTGCTGCACTCGACAGTAACTGCCACAGAGTTTACAATAGTATTACTACGCTGGAGCATCTGGAACTCATTTCTGTAGAATAACACATTATATCATTTGAATATGGGAATTTTTTAAACAAAAAGGAACACCTGCTGGTTCTGGATAATTGAGGGGAATAGCTTTGGGGACTTTCAGAGTCTGGGGGTAACCAAGGGGTAGTCCATCCCTGAGTGCAGACTTCTAGCACTCTTGGCTGTTTTCTGCTCTTGGGTAGGTGAGTAGCCAGAACAGGGCTGAGCGGCAGGGCTTTCTGTTGCATGTGTGTGGGTGTTTATCCTCTCTCTGTTTGCCATAGTGAGATGGATGATATGAAAAACTGATGACTTCTGGCAGTTCGTTAATCCTGCCCTGTTTTTCTTTTCAGGTTGTCTCTACGTTGCTAATAAACGTAATCCCTGAAAATCAAATCCCACTGAATTTGTCCGGGAAAGCTAAGATTGGAGGAAAAGCATGGGTAAAAGGGCCCCAAAACAGAATTCCTGGATCTAACCTTGATTCAATGTGTGAATCCCAGGTACGTTTGTGAAAATAACTGGTCACAGAGACAAGGACTTGTTTTAAGAAAAAGTGTAAGGAAAAAATCCTGAAGCAGAAAAGATGTATTGTAAAGTTTTTATAATTGCTAGAATGGGGTGATCCAAGCTTGGGACCGGGAGCTAAGAACACAAGAGATCTGTTCGTGGCTCTGACATAAACTACATTTTCTTTTGTTAGAGTATCTTCTCTGCCTTCTCCCATTTTGTAGGTGGGGGCAACTAGTATGCACTTGATTAACTTGTTTTGTAAAGTACTTTAGGATGGAATGGATTATAGAAGTTTTAAAATCTATTTGTAATTCTGCTATTTTAATTTACTCATTCTTGTTTATGGTTCATCAGAAGATATTGATCCATAAGCATTTTGTATGTGTTATGTTCTTATTCCTCATTATTTATTCTGTGTACTAAGAATAACCTGTGGTCAAAGTTGGGTCTTGCCCACACAATGATCAAAAAATGGCTATTTTCCTAAGTGTTTAAATCTGTCATCTCATCCTGTCCACCAGGTTATCATTAAAGAGGGGGAGTTACTTTGCGGGGTCTTGGACAAAGCTCACTATGGCAGCTCTGCCTACGGTCTAGTCCACTGTTGCCATGAAGTCTATGGTGGTGAAACCAGCGGCAAAGTGCTTACATGTCTAGCTCGCCTCTTTACTGCCTATTTGCAGCTGTACAGGGGATTTACAATGGGTGAGTATGGGAAATGTAAATTTAACCCTTGGACTACTGCAGCACCTCCTGAGGTACAAAACTGCCATTGTGCATAAGAAATGGAAACAGTTCTGTGCATGACATTTCACAGCACATTGCTGTATTGCTGAAGCTGATAGTTCACCTGGCGTGGCTTGCTTTCTAGTCAGCATATATTTCAGTTTCTTCCAGTCATTAAGTACATCCATCACTGAGTTACCTGCTATCATCCATGTTTTACATGTACATGGTCATAATGTCTTTTAATGAATCTTTGTTCAGATCAAAATTACATTATTAAGTCTTAAGTTTCTTTTTCACTTGAGTAAAAAAACAACAACCCACCAAGCAGCATAGTAACCAAAGCTTACCCACGTGTTCAGGTTAAAGAATTCAGAGGTGTTCTCAATTCTTGCATTTACTTTTGGGGCTGTTACTCTTCCTGTAGACATGACTCTTATTTGGTGTCAATTTACATTGTGATTTTGCTAAAGTACTCAGCCAAGCATAAAATCTAACATCCCCCTCCCCCCCCCACTCCCACTCCCACTCCCACTACAATTTCCCTTACCTGGGGAAATGGCTGGGTAACATTTTACAGGACTTTCGTTGGTATAAAACATGTATAGTTTTGTAGCCTTATAAGGGTCTAAATCAGGGGTGGGCAACCTTTTTGGCCCGAGGGCCACATTGGGGAATAGAAATTGTATGGCAGACCATGAATGCTCACAAAATTGGGCTGGGGTGCAGGAGGGGGTGCAGGCTCTGGGGTGGGGCTGGGGATGAGAGGTTTGGGAGCACCAGAGCAATCCGACCCCCAATCCAGTGCCCCAGCCGGAGCGGGGCTGAGCCGCATGGTCTGACCTCCAACCCAGCACCCTGGCTGGAGTGCCTGAGCCGAGCCACATGGTGTGGCTTGTGGGCTGGTTTAAAACCTAGTCCTCCCCTCCCCAACCCCCCCGGTATAAATATATGCTTTAGCTACATATGATCAGTTATGTTAACTTTCAGTGAATGCCATTAGTGTGCACCACTCTTGACTCCAACTCCCTTTTTATTATAGGCAAGGATAGTTAACACTACCTATTATTAAAACTGGCCAAAGCTTTCCATTAGAAGATCCTATTTTCAGTTGTTTATATCTTTATCAAACTTTAACTGTTTGGGCTGAAATTCCCCATGTTAAGTGACTGCCTCAGACTGAATTTTTGGAAAGTGACAACCAAAACAATCCAGCTGTTTCCAAGAATAAAGTCAGGGGGAAATAGTTGTTTTGCTCTTAAAATATTATTTTGCTTTAAAATAAACAATATCCTGGGGATCTCTTCTTTGAAAATTTTTTAGCATCTCCTGCTCTGGGGTAAGGACTTTAAATTAGGCACAGGGGTGCCCTTTGTATCAGCAGGGTGCCTTTTACCATCCCTCTGAAAATCCTCCTACATTTGGCCATGTTATAAGCCTTTGAAAAATCATAGTTTGCACACGCTCAATAGCTGGGAAGTTCTAGTAAGTCTCTAAATTTCCCAAAGATTCTGTCCATACTGGACATGCTTCAGCTCAGGACTGGGCAGGCCTTTGTCTGCAGTTGCAACACTGGGTTGCTTCAGGCTATAGCTGTGCACCTAAATGGAGAGTGGTCAACCTTTCTCTCCTGTGCTCTGACTGACTTCCCGAAGGACCCAGGCAGCATGGAGGAGGAAGCTGCCTGACTCAAGAGCCAGGCCTAGGGAGAGAAAGGGGAAGTAGACTGGGACTGGAGGATGCTTGTTGTGGGAGGGAAACTAGGGGTTAGTGTGACAGTAGAGACTGGGACCAGCTGGACAAGGAGACTGGGGGGAGAACTTGGAATAGGTGAGAAGAATATTGAGAGGCCTAAAGCAGTGGTTCTCAAACTTTTTGTAGTGGTGACCCCTTTCCCACACCGGGCCTCTAAGCGTGACCCCCCCCCCCCCAGGGGTTGCGGGGGGGGGGGGGCGTGCCTGCAGCCCACTGCGGCAGGGGCTGGAATGGGGGGGTTCCAGCAGTCCCCCACAACAGGGGTTGGGATTGAGGGGGGTTCCAGCAGCCCCCCCCCCGAGGCCAGTGAGGGGGGGTTCCAGCCCACGGAGGCGCCGGCAGCCCACCGCGGCAGGAGCCAGGCTCATGGGGGCGCTGGAAGCCCACCTCTGCAGGGTCCGGGTCGGGCATGTGGCAATGTCTGCAGCCCGCCGCAGCAGCAGCTGGGGCCCGGACCGGGCTCGCAGGGCCACCAGCAGCCCGCCACGGCAGGAGCCGCGGCTGGGACCAGCCTTATGGGGGCGCCGGCAGCCCGCCACAGCAGGGGCACGGGCTGCCAGCAGCCCGCGGCAGCAGCATTGTTCGGGGCCAGCTGCTGGCAGGAGGGGCTCGCGACCCCCACAGAACTGGCTCACGACCCCCAGAGGGGTCCCGAACCCCACTTTGAAAACCAATGGCCTAAAGGGTGAAAGGCAACTCAGACTAGGATGAGATGCCTGAGAAGTGGGACTGGGATTGACTAGTAAGTAAGAAGAATGGGCCTGGAACAAGGAGCTAGCCACGGGGAAGAGACTAGGTTAGAGCAGGAACAGGTTGGCAGGGATGGGGCAGACGGTGTCAAACTTAGGGGAAATGGGCAATGAGTCTGTCTGTGCCCACTAGGCTAGAGTATTATGCCTTTCAGAGCCTGGAATAGAAACCGGAATTCCTGAATCTCTTCATTCCTCTGCTGTTAGCAAGTGTCTGTAAAACACACTGACAATGTCTCATCCCCCTCGACAGCTGGCCCACATAACGGATAACATATTGTTGAAATCACATACTCCTCTGCCACTTGATCTAATGATTTCTGTGGTGGATCCTACGTTTTCAAACCTGCTGATGGCTGTTGTAGGTGTGAATATGAGGCCACATGGTGGAATTTGTTTTTTCAGATTCCTTATCCGATCCTAGGAAATTACACTATGGGCTGGTCTTCACTACCCGCCAGATCGGCGGGTAGCAATCTATCTTTTGGCGATGACCCAAGAAATCGATCACCCGCGGCGCCCCCGTTGACTCTGGAATTCCAGCTTGCCAGAAGGCGCAAGCTGGAGTCAACAGGGGAGTGCGCCACCAACTGCCACCGCCGTGAGGACGGACGGTAAGTCGGCTGCAGATACGCAAACTTCAGCTACGTGATTCACGTAGCTGAAGTTGCGTATCTGCAGTCGATCTCTTCCCCTCCCCTCCTCCGCAGTGGGAACCAGCCCTAAGATTCTCTGGTCTATCTTAATTTGGCCTTCTTATGCATATGCATTATGACAGTCTTTTATTACATAATCAACTACCTTTTTTTCCACAAGATCCCTGTCTAATCCAGTGCAAAGACTGGACCTGCCCTGAGCCTGAATCAGGGTTGTATTGCAAAGGAGACTGTTGTCTCTAGAATCCTTGTTGCAGAAGTCAGAATGTGTGTAGGGCAGGGGTTCTCAAAGTGGGGGTCGCGACCCCTCGAGGGGTTGCGGGCCACTTTTGTGGGGGTCGCCAGCCCCTACCGCAGCAACTCCCTGCTGCGGGATTTCCGGGGAACGCAGCGGCTGGAGCCGCGCGCCCCGGGGAGCCCGCCCGCGGCGGGGGCTGGGGCCAGGGCGCTGGGGGGGCCGCGGCAGGTGTTTTTTGTTTGTTTGTTTGTTTGTTTTTTTAAAAAAAATTTGGTGGCTTTTCGGAGGATGGGTCACGCCCCCCCCCCCCCCCCCCCCCGCCGGAGCACAAAAAGGGGTCGCGGTCTCAACAAGTTTGAGAACCGCTGGTGTAGGGGGATTTCAGGAAGGGAAAGGGTGGTCTTGTGACCAAGCAGTTGGAGTTCCTGTGTGATACTGGGTAGTCACTTACTTACATCAGATTTTTCACAGGTAGTCACTAATTTTGTTCTCCTTGATTTCTGGGTTCCTGACTTGAGACCTTTGGTCTCATTTGCAGAAATGCTGATCACAACTGCAACTGAAGTCAGTGAGAGCTGTGCTTTGAACATAATAGAAGTGCTATGTAATGCTAAGTACCCTTAAAAAAACAGGTCCTCTGCAAATTAGGCACAGAAAATATATGGATACTTCTGACCTTAATTTCTCTGTCCCTCTGTATCTGTAAAATTGGGGTAATAATATCCCCTCATCTCCGAGTGTTTAAATAAATTCACTATTGTTCATGAAGTGCTGAGATATTATAGTGTCAAGTGCCCTAGAAAAGCCCATGAGGAAATGACTAATTCTCCAGAGCAGGGTTTGAAGAATGTGCAGTATGCTAACTATGGGGGGCGTGCATTGAACAAGGAGACAACAAAATATTGAATAACAGCTCTTTGAGTAAACATCCTCCATCTTGTTCACTGAGGGAGGCAGGTGTCCTGTGAAAAGAACAGCATGTGATAGTGTAATTTAAAGACACTAATAATGCATGCACACAGGGGACTAAATTAAGGTTGCATAGGCAACCTTCATTCTGGCATTTCCAAACTTTTCTTAGTGCTTGACTTTGCAGTCGTACTGTTCTTTTAACATAGCTTTTGTGTGTGTGATTGTGTTTATATAATATATATATATAAAATGTGTTTCTGAGACCAACCTGCCCACCCAAAGAAGTCCCCAGTATTTTTTCTTGTTGTAGCTTTTAAAATGCAATGAGTCTGGTCCAAGCAGCTATGGTGCTTGGTGTTTGTGATAAGTTCCTCTTTACCCCCACCCTGACACTCAAACATTCTAGCAGCTGTCCAGTACATAAATCCCTGTTGTGTCAGGATTCACATTCAGACCATGATACAATGTATCTCTTTTTTTCTATTTCACTGCTGCAGGAGTTGAAGATATTTTGGTCAAACCCCAAGCAGACCACAGAAGACACCGAATCATTGAAGTGTCCACCCATTGTGGTACCAGAGTAAGCACATCTTGCAGCAGGGTTTTAGCCCTTGTAACTTTTTCATTTCAAGCCCTTGCTCTGTGTAATAGCATCTGCTTTGGCACCTAAGAGACTTTTTTTACTTTCAGGCTGTTAGAGCTGCATTTAACTTGCCAGAAACTGCATCATGTGAAGAGATCCAAGGGAAATGGCAGGATGCCCATCTCCACAAAGACCAGAGGGATTTTAATATAGTAGATCTGAAATTCAAGGAGGAAGTAAACAATTACAGCAATGAGGTTAACAAGGTTGGCATTGAGAAGCATTCATATATACTATATTTGGAGATTTTTCTTATGTTAATTTAATGCTGATGAAAGGCACCTAAGAATCCTGCAGACTGAAGTCATCCCTCTGTCTACAATATGGGCCTTTCCACCCTGCCCTGCTCATGTTCCTTGGTCATCTTGTTTTTTGAGAGGGAGTCAACCTCTGTAGAATAAGAAGCTGGCTTAACCTTTAAGGCCCTTTTAATTTTTAGTTTGTCATCAGAGCCTAGCAACAAGGTTGCCAGCTGTAATGGTACTTCTAGGTGAGAGTTTCCATACAATCTTACTAACACTGTTGTTTACTGTAACTATAAATAACATCTGTTTGTCTTGATTTCCTCCCCCCCCCCCCCCTTGCTGCCAACAGAAATTTCTGTGATTTTAATTAGAAATGTGAACTTGACTCTTTGGTATCTTTCTTTTAAAACATTTTTTAGGCTTGCATGCCCCTTGGTCTCCATAGGAGCTTCCCAGAGAACAACTTGCAGTTAATGGTGCAGTCAGGAGCCAAAGGATCCACTGTAAATACAATGCAGGTATTAATGTAATTACTTTTATAAGGCTCACTGGTTTGTTTCCATGACTTGTTCTACAAATATAGCTTATCAAGGGGCGATTTCAGGAATGACTTGTGTATTGTGTAACAAAGGAGGGTATTTATTGTTAGCTTTGGGAGCTGGGAGGGACACCATTTTGACTTGAGTACCTTTTAGGGAAACATATTATAAATGAGTCAAAGACCTTATTGACACATAGGACAGTGAGGGACAAATATTTTCAGTTTGACCACATTTCACTTTTGGATCAGTTTTAAGAACAGCAAGATTTGTAACAAAAACAGTAACTCCTTAGTAGGTGATGACATAATGAGGAATATCAAAACAAACCCCAGTTCTAACTTGTAATTGTTTTGTTGTATTTCACAATGGAACTTGTCAAGGTAAAGCTTGTCTATGTAGGAGACAGAGCTTTCTCAGCGATATGAACTTTCACAGGAGCTAAGGGCCATCACAACTTTACACTCCAACCACCTTCCTTCTGGGAGAAGGATGACCAAGAGAATGAACCACCGTGAAAGATGACAGTTGTGTTGCTTAATGCACTACTGAAAGGCACTCCGATACTATGATGAGCACAATATAAGAACTTGTATCAAATAGAATAGAATTTCTACTGGTACAGTGTTACCTCGATATAACGCGGTCCTCAGGAGCCAAAAAATCATGCTGTGGTATAGGTGAAACAGCATTATATCAAGATAGAGGAGTGTGCAGCTATGTCCCCCCCCCCCCCCGAGCTCTCCTTTGCCACATTTTATCAGAATTTGCCTTGTATCAGACTGCATTCTGTCGAGGTAGCAGTGCATTTAAAGATAGACAGCCAGCAGAAGAGAGGAATGCCTACTCTGCTGTAGTCTTTACTAAAATGATTTAATTGTGACCAACATGCTCCACACAATTAATATGAACATCTAGAGGGTTACGGACAGGTAAAGGAATATCTAGATAAGTTAGATGTATTCAAACTGATGAAATTCATCCTAGGGTACTTAATGAACCAGCTGAAGCAAATTTTGAACTGTTTGCAGTTATCTTCAAGATCTCATGGAGGATGATCGAGGTCCCATAGGACTGGAGAAGGGCAAACATAATACTTATCTTGAGAAAGGGGAGCAAACCGTTCCTGGGGAATTATAGACCAGTCTGCCTAACTTTGATACCTGGAAAGATGCTAGGAAAAATTCATTAAACAATCGGTTTGTAAGCACCCAGAGGATAATAGGATTATAAGGAATATATGATGCCAAATCAGCCCAATTTCCTTCTTTTAACAGGTGTACTGACCTAGTAGAAAGGGAAACAGTAGACATACTATATCTTGATTTTGGTAGGATTTTTGACACAGTCCCACATAACATTCTCATAAGTAAATGGGGGAAATTAGGTCTAGATCCTGGTTGAAAAACTACTCAGAGTAGTTAGCGGTTTGCTGTCACACCAAAAGGGTGTATCTAGTGGGGTCCTACTGGGCCATTTCTGGGCCGAGTACTAATCAATATTTTCATTCAATGACTTGGATAATGGAGTGGAGAGCAAGTTCATAAAATTTGCAGGTGACACCAAGCTGGGAGGGGTTTCAACAACTTTGTATGATAGGATTATAATTCAAAATGACCTTGACAAATTGGAGAATTTGGTCAGAAATTCAATAAAGATAAATGCAAACTACTTGACTTAGGAAGGAAAATTCAAATGCACACTGTGAAATGAGGAATAACTGTCTAAGTGGTAGTATTGCTGAAAAGGATCTGAAGATTACAATGGATTGCAAATTGAATGGGTCAGCAACTTGATGCAATTGTGAAAAATGCTAATATTCTGGGTTGTATAAACAGGAGTGTCCTGTAAGACACAGGATTCATTTGTCTTGCTGTGCTTGGCACTCGTGAGGCCGTGGCGGGAGTACCTTGTCCAATTCTGAGCAGCGCACTTTAGGAAAATGTGGAAAAATTGAAGTGTGTCCAGAAGAGAGCAACAAATATGTTAGGTCAGGGTTTCTACACCTTCTGAGGAGAGGCTAGGAAAAAATAGGTTTTGGGGGGAAAAGGAGTGAGGGAGGATTTGATAAGTCTTCATATATGTGAAAAGCTGTTATAAAGAAGACTGATCAACTGTTCTCTGTGTCTTCTAAAGGTAGGACAAGAAGTAATGGGCTTAATCTGGGAGATTTAGTCTAGATGGTGAGAGTTTCTAATTGTAAGGGTATTTAAGCTCTGGAATCAGCTTCTAAGTTGATTCCCCTCCATCGCTAGAGGTTTTTAAGAACAAATTGAATGAATGCCTGTCAGGGATGATCTAGGTTTACATGGTCCTGCCTCAGCACACGGGGGCTGGACTTGAAGACTTCTCAGGGTCCTTTCTAGCCCTAAATTGAGATGATTCTGTGATCTTTTTATTAATTGTTCAGGATGATCTTAGGGGACATTAGTAATGTGATGAAATTGAGCAAAGGAAAGCCTTATAAGGAAAAGGTTGAAGAAGATGACCTAATAGACTATATATAAATTTATTTTTTCAGGAGAGAAAAGGTGTTACACTTGTGCGAACCAAGAGAGTAGGATGGAAAAATGAGCTTTTTACCATTAGAAGTTTTGCATGTCATTCTGTTTCTTTTCTGCATGCATCTTTCCTATGTAGATTTCGTGCTTGCTGGGTCAGATTGAGTTGGAAGGTCGAAGGCCCCCTCTGATGGCATCTGGTAAATCATTGCCTTGTTTCCAGCCTTATGATTTTTCCCCTAGATCAGGGGGATTTGTGACTGGCAGATTTCTCACAGGCATCAAACCTGCTGTAAGTATTCTGCTCAGGCTCCTGTTTCTATTTCCTTCTTTCATGCCTTACTTGTACCATAACTTATTTAGATTCAGATACTAAAGTGGAGAATGTCCTTGAAAATATCTAGACAAATATCTTATCCAACCCTATTTTTAAGTGCTGCTCTTGAGAACAGTAGTTCATATTCTACCTTAACATATTCCCTGGCAATATGAAGCTGTTTGATATTTTCTTATGAAGATTGTGCTTGTATCTTAGGAATTCTTCTTTCACTGCATGGCTGGCAGGGAAGGTCTGGTGGATACAGCAGTCAAAACCAGCCGATCTGGATACCTTCAAAGGTAGGAGTTGCTTCTTGGAAACTTTTGATATTTTACAAGTATTTTTTCCTGAAATATTTTTACTTAGGCAATAGATGTGCATCATCTAGTCTAATTGTACAGAAGCCAGTGGGTTCCTAAAGCATAATTTTACCATGTAGGATTTTGGGCTAAGAAAAAAACATTCTCTTTCTGAAGGCTTTGATCCAATGGGTCTTTTTCATCTCTAACTTCTCTGGCTTCTATTGATACTGGCTTCTTATCTGTACCAGGAAAACAAGTCCTTGGAAAGAAAATAAACAGATTAGAGTGCAATGTCAGGGTTTTTTGGCCAAATAGTTTTAGTTCGTACTCAGACAAAACTACTAAGGCCTTCAGAATAGGCCCACCATTACCAGTGCAGTGAATTTTCAGCAGTAAGTGACATAATGCAAAATATCTTCTTACATGTTCAGTGGCCGATCTCAAATGTGTTGTTTCAATCCCACTCCTATTGAATGTGTGTCCAAATCTCTCAACTCACTACTACTGTTAACAGAAGGGAAGGGTCAAAATGGGCAAAAAGTGAACTGCCCTCTTGCTTACTGAGGTGGTCCCTTCAATTCACGTTCAAGGAAAATGGGAGGGGTGTCATAACTGTTGTGGCTACAGAAGATTTCAGCCTCTGGGATTCCTGATCATCCCTAAAATTTATTTGAAAAATACTCATTGAGTACTGTTCCAGTTTAAAAATCTGTCATAACCTAGTTGTTCCATAGCCTCTGACAACACTTGTTTTCTTGCAGATGTATCATAAAGCACTTGGAAGGGCTGGTAGTTCAGTATGACCTGAGCGTGAGAGACAGCGATGGCAGCGTTGTGCAGTTCCTTTATGGTGAAGATGGGCTAGATATCCCCAGGACCCAGTTCCTGCAACCCAAGCAGTTTCCTTTCATTGCAGATAACTATGAGGTAGAACATGCTGATCTTAAACTCACATGGGTGAGGGGAAAGACGTGCACACACTTAGCGTCTTGTAGATCTCTTGAATACAATGGCATAATTGCTTTCATGGCATTGTCTCAGTGAGTGTGCATCTCTTATATTTAATAGAGTATTTTATTTCCCAGCTTATTCAGACTATAAAAATGTCTTATTAGAATAAAAAATAATTTGAGCTGAGGTTGATTCTCTGGAGCCTCAGACACACTCATACCTATACTTTCCCCTCTACTCGAATCTTGGCAATTGATATTAATTCAACCTAGATTGTGCAGCATCACCATGGCCAATATTTTCCCTTCAATACTGTCATGGCGGCCTTAATTCCTATGGAGAGGTAATAGTCACATGAAGCAAAAATAGTTTTAAAAGTCGGCTTTGTTGGAAAATAATAGGACCTATTATGAAAACTGAAGATTTTGAGAGCCATTATAAATCCATTTCAACGTTGCCTTTGTGGTTTCAGTTATAATGAATGTAGGGGGGAAACTATCCTAAGGAGAACTGGAAGATGCCTGCTTTGGGTCTCTTTTTCTAGGTGATACGGAAGTCTAAACACATAGATGAAGTTTTATCCAAGATAGATCCTCAGCAAGCAAATCAACACTTCAGAGCTATCAAAAAGTGGCAAGCCAAGCATCAAGTTTCTTTGCCAAGAGAAGGAGCTTTTCTGCTTTATTCTCAGAAAAAAATGGCGAGAGTGAGGGAACAGACCCTAGGAGGGGAGATCATAAATGGCAGAGATCCTGCGACCCTACAGGTAATGCAAAGAGCAAATGAACTGCTTAAAAGCTTTAGTACAGGATTCTCGGGGGGAGGAAATGGCTCCAGCGCCACTTTACTTGTATATCGTGTCTTTTTACCCCCAAAGTGCTATCTGAGCTACTAAAATGGAGCCATCTTTTGAGATGGAAGGTGCCAGCCTCTGCCCACCTGTTACTGCATAAGGGTGGGCAGAGCCTAAGAACTGTGGGGCAGGCTCTCGGATCTTGAACTTCCACACAGAGTAGGTCTTCTCTGATGCACAGCAAACCAGATGAAAGGCTGAGTCAATCCCGCCTTCAAGCAGTATATATTGTGGCAGGGTGGGCCTGACCCAGCCTGCTGCTCCTTTAAGAGGGAGAAAAGCCCTCTGCAAACCTCCCTGCAGAGAAGCCTAATAAGCCACCTGGGCTGCAGAGCAATCAGCCGTATGGGTTGCACCTGGCAGCCTCCCTCAGGGGGATATAAGTCTGCCAGGCAGGAAGCCCAGGGTGGTGGTGGTATGGTAGTGTGGAGGAGTGAGAGAGAAGGAGAGAGAGAGGTACAGAGCTGAGGCTAGAGGCCTGACAGAGCTGAACTATATAGAGTTGTGTTAGAGCTGCAAGCTATAGAGCTGTGTATAAAGCTCTGTATATTGGTGGTGGGGGCTTGCACTGTGAAATAAAGAGCACTGTTTGGAGCCAAAGAAGAGTTTCCTGCCTGTGTCTGGAGGGGGGCGAGAAGGCGATCTGTCACAATATATATTCAGAGCACTAACCTGTCTTCTGTAACTTCTAATTAATAAAACAAACATTCAGGCAAATGGTGTAAACAGGTGCAACTCCACTGATTTAAGTTTCTTTACCTATAACAAGTCTGAATTTTTTTGCATAGAAATTCAATTATACTTTGTTCACCTAAAGCTTCATAAATTCTAAAGCCAGAAGGGACCACTGTGATCATGTGGCCTGACTGTCTGTATAACACGGGCCAGAGAACGTCCCCAAAATAATTTTCTGTTTGAACTAGAACACAGCTCCTAGAAAAGCATCAGATTTTGATTTAAAAATAGCCAGTGATCAAGAATCCACCTCAACACTTGGTAAAGTGCTTCAATAGTTAATTATCCTCACTGAAGCTTCTAACACTGGTAATTCAGCTGAAATTATTATAAATTCTGTCACTGATCTGATTTAAACATTTGTGATGTAATTACAGTTCTACTAACTTTCAGAGCAATGCAGCTACATGGAATGTGAAACTTAACATATGAACTACTTCTTAGCATGGGTCCCATTCATCCCTGAGCTAAGCCCTGGAAGACAAGGGAGTTTACATGAGAAATTAATTTGACCTGTTGTGTATATCAAATGCTTTTGTTTGGTGTTGTCTTGTGTTTTATTCAATGCAAAATATGAAAGGTTAAATTTTTTTTTCCTTTTTAAATGAAGAACAGAAATATGGCCTGAGACAATATAATCTCATTTTGTTCTGTCAGCACTGATCAGGTTCAAGCTAAATGGAAAATCTCCATTTAATACCTACTGGGCTAGAGCCTTGGCTGGAGTAAACAGGGATAGCTCCACTGATTTGCCAGGTTTACATCAGCTGATAATCTGAGGAAAGTGGGAAGGATCACCCTTGTCTCTGAGGTAGTATTGTATCCCCATATAATAGGAATCCTTTTTCTTCTAAAAGTGCCATTTTTCATATGACACTTGAAACAGACAGAGATCATTCAAGATGTATGTCACTATTCATTAAAGTAGGTGTGCTGACTTCAGTGCTCTAGACATTTCATTGCATTATGTCTCTGGAACATCTTCAATCATAATTGGAAAAGGGAGTCTTCACTTTATCCTAAACAGGTGCATAGTGTTACTGCATCCTGTTATACTATATTGGGGCAATTGACTCTCAGAAGTGGCTGCATTATGGTGGTGGATGAAATGACCATTGTGTGTGGCTGGTATATTTACTTTAAATTGGTTATGTGTTTTGGGATCAAAGATGCGATTATGAACATAATCATCTCATGTGACATCTGATATTATCACACTAGTGATCTTTCTCCCTTCTCTGTTGCTTGATGTAATGCTGCATGGGTAAACTGCGGCTCATTTTGCAATCGACTGTTTTCAGTTACTGAAGATGTGGTATGAACTGGATGAGAAGAGCCGGAGGAAATATCTAAAGAGGACATCTAAGTGTCCTGACCCCAGCCTCGCCGTCTGGCGTCCAGATATTTATTTTGCATCTGTTTCGGAAGCATTTGAAAGTGAAGTAGAGAATTACATCAATGAATGGAATGCTCAGAACAACAGCGACTATGGAAAATCAGAGCTTTCTTGTGATAGGTAATAATGTTTATATATTTACAGTTCCTCTTTCCTCCCTCTTTCCCCCCCCCCCCCCATTTGTACAAGTAATACTGATTTCGATCCAGGATGGTAGTGATCATCTGTACCATCTGGTGGCTCTGCCTTGATCTTTGTGAAATGGGTTAGTGAGTCTCAGTCTGGTTCCTAGGAGAAAAATGTGCCCAGCACAAAACCATGGCCACAATTGGTACCTTTATGGTCATGCTCAACAGAGCTCACAGAGACTGAATTTGCCATAGACACAAGATACTCTTCTCTGTGTAAGAAGGGAATAGTGGTACTGACCTCCTTTTTGTAAAGCATTTTGAGATCTACGGATGAAAAGCGCTATAAAGAGCTAGGTGGTATAGTCTTATTCCTGGAGATACCTCTCTCCAGAATAGGATTGAAGTGCCTCTGTTCTGTGGATAGAGGACTGACAATCCTCCAATTTTGCAAGCACTAAATTAACAAATATGTGTTTTGACATCAGAACTGAGTAGCAGTATTAGGTTGTCTCCTTCAACCCTTACTACCTGTGCAACTCATCTTTGATCTCAAGAGGACTCCTGGTGTGAATAAGGGTTGCTGGAAGGCGTTCTCTGTCAGTTGCACTATTCTGCCATTGTGTAACTGCAGCAGGAAATGTAAAGTATTACAGTAATACTATATTAAAAACTCACACTAATTCTCACTATGCCTCAGTGAGATCAATAGGAATAGCAAGTAGTAATAAATGTATCCCCTTTTACAAATGAGGAAACCAAGACACAGGTTATATGACTCATTCAAGGCTTCTAGTTCTTTGCTCAGATCAGTAGACTATGCCTCTCAGGTTTAGATTGTGCCTACACCGGCTTGGGGAGGCGTGATTCCCAGTGGGGCTAGACAGACTCATGCTAGTTCAGCTCGAGTTAGTGTGCTAAAAATAGCAGCATGGACATTGTGGCAGTGGGTCAAACTAGCTGCCAGAGTTCAAGCCTGCCCAACCCCTGAGTCTGAGCTTGCGTAGCTAGCCCAGCCGCTGCCAGTGCCGCAGTGTAAGTGTGTACAGGCCCATTCATATCACTGACTTTTCCAAAAGCAACTCTGGCTGTAAAACAGAAAACACAGTCTGCATCTGGTTTCCACTTTTGCACAGCGTTGAGTTAAGCCTCTGTGTGTAATCATCTCTTATCTGTCTGCAGATTAAACAGCGTGTTGCATTTGAAGTGGCAACGGTCTCTGTGTGACCCAGGAGAGGCTGTGGGTCTCCTTGCTGCTCAAAGCATTGGGGAGCCTTCCACGCAGATGACTCTGAACACCTTTCATTTTGCTGGCAGAGGTGAAATGAATGTCACATTGGGTATTCCAAGGTAAGAAACTTATTCCCTCTGGGTCTGTTATCCCTCTTGAAGCTTGTAGATAGTATCCGTTAATACTTACTGGAAACCGCAGTGTGAACTGAGAGCAGAACAGTCCCTCTAGGTCACTGGTGACTGTGTATGGACAACAGTGGTGTTTAAAAATGTTGTAGATGGAAAGAAAAATCCCTAAAGATGAATCACAGCAACTGGAGTTGGGCCAGACGTATTAATAGCCGTCTAGTCTAAGAGGAAGTGTGGTTGAATATCCTTATTGTTTTGTATTTTTAGTCAGTACATCATTTTATTTCACATCATTTCAGGCCTCTTTGAATCTGGCTGATATTTTAGTTGAGAGCTATATATATGCTTGGGTCCATGGGAGGGGGGAGAGAGCTGAGCAAGTGCGGGGTCCGTGGGAGGGGGGAAGAGAGCTGAGCGAGTGGGGGGGCCATGGGAGGGGGGGAGAGAGCTGAGTAAGTGGGGGGGCCCTTGGTGGGGGTGAGAGAGCTGAGCGAGTGCAGGGGCCCTTGGAGGGGGGAGAGAGCTGAGCGAGTGCAGGGGCCCTTGGAGGGGGGGAGGGGGCAGAGAGCTGAGCGAGTGCAGGGTCCGTTGGAGGGGGGTATTATTACATCATAACTATGTCACAGAGAACAGCAGGTGTTAACCTGCTGCCCAGCTGATGTGAATGGGCTTTAAAGAACTTCACCCCTAGGGGGCGTCAGAGGTGAGATTTGAAAAATTTTCGATTCTTACCCTGATTAGGGCCCTAAAGCCTATAACTGTACCAAATTTCAAGTCTCTAGCTCAAACGGTGTGGAAGGAGTAAGGGAACGTACATACACGCATGCACGCACCATTTGACTTTTTTATATATATAGATTCAGTTTGGTACACACTTAATGATGGGGAAATGAATACCAAACCAAAATGAAACAAGTGTTGCACTGGCCATAACTTTTAGATGCACCCTGATTTGCGGGAGGTTCCAGAGTATTCCATGCTACCTCATTAAATGACTTGTATTCTTATTTGATTGTATTGTGCCCTTATAGCTTAATTTGCAAGCGCATTTTCTGTTAAAGGTTGCGGGAGATCCTGATGGTAGCTAGTGCTAATATTAAAACTCCAATGATGAGTGTTCCTGTGTTTAGTACCAAGAAAGCGCACAAGAAGGTGAAAAGGCTTAAGAAACAGTTTACAAGAGTGTGCTTAGCCGAGGTGAGACTCTCCTTTGTCTTTGTGTGTGTTTTGTGACTCGTGGCCCAAAAAAGGGGGGGTCAGCAAAGTGGGTACGCTGTCAGTCTGCTCCTTAATAAGCCATTGCTTGTCCCAGATTTTCCCAGAGGATGCCTGTTTTGAGTCGGATTGGAGGGAAGAAGGCCTAGAAACTGATTTTGAGGTTTGGAGGTTTAGGATCTGTGTGCACGCGCACAGGTTAGAGGGAACAGTGCTGGCTGGACTGGGGAGGACGGGACTTCCTCTTCCCTTGTACAGCATCCCGGGGCCGTGTCAGACCCACCACCAGATTTCTCCCCAGACTTCAGGAAGCTGTACAAACAGCCCTTCGTCCCCTGCTTCTGGCATCTGTCACCCCTCAGCTGCAGAGGGAGGGTGGTATGGGGAAGTTGCTTCCCCATCAACCCACCGTCCATGCCTCCAGACCCCATCATACCCAGAACCTCCCGCCGAGCCCCACTCCCTCTGCAGTTGGAACCATCCCGACAAGCCACCCACACTCGGATCCCCAACCAGCTGCACCTGGATCCTCACCCCACTGAGGCCCATTCCCCCCAGCATCTGGACCCTCCCACTAAATCCCCTACACCCAGACCTCCCTGCTGGACCTTCACCACCTTCACCTGGACACCTCCGCAGAGTCCCATTACTGTTTCACCCAGAACCCCCCAACAAGCCTCAGATCCCCCCTCTGCACCCAGATCCCCCACTGAGCCACCCGCACCTGGATTGCCCCACACAGAACCCCCTTAACCCACATCTGGATCCCTCCACACTTGGATCCTGCCTTGCTGAGCCTGCCTGCTCACACCTGGTGTACCTGGCATGGAAGGGTGGGGCTGGTCCTTGCAATGTGTAAGGGTTGGGTGCAGCCTCACCCCTAAGTCAGTGTCCTAGGGTGGGGGAGCTGCAGAGTGATCTCCCACCTCTGTGCAGCCAGTGGCCTGTACTCCCCAGTGCCATGCTGGAGCCTCCACATTTTTTGGACAAATAAAATTTGCAGAATTTTAAAATACTGTGTGCAGAGCTTTTTAATTTTGGGGGCGCAGAATGCCCCCAGGAGTCCAGGGTGTAGTCTCCTTCCCATGTCCCCAAAGCCAGCATGCAGGGAGCGTTTGACAGCTTGCTACATGCAACTCGTCGCCTATAAAAAGGGATGAAGTTTTGGGGAGTGGATGAAATGTCTTGCCTGGAGGAGACAGAATCTTACTTGTTGCTGTTTCAGGTCCTGGAAAAAGTTGAAGTTGAGGAGTCTCTCTGCATAGAAGGGAAGCTAAGCAAACACCGTCTCTACCAAATCAAATTTTATTTCCTGCCATACGAATACTATCGGGAGGAGAAGTGTCTGAAGCCGAGGGACATCTTATACTTCATGGAAACACGGTCAGTTCACTTTCAAATCCTTCTGCTGTTCAGTCTTCACTTGTCCCATCTGCATAGTCCTATGGTTCATTCTAGGCTGCAGGATCTCACCAGTGCTGCTTGAGGCTTTCAATTTTGGACAATCATGAAGGGATCTGTGCAGTAATGTCTACACAGCTGTTCGCTGGGCTATCAAAGGGATTTAAATGAAGAATGGCAAAGGTTTAGAAAAATAATAAACCGTAGAGATTTGCACATGCATTGTATAACTAGTTTGTATAGGGAGGGCCAGATTTTCAGCTGTTCTCTACTGAGATGCCCAAAGAATAATATGTATAATTAACCCCTCATCCACATGTGTAGTATCTATTGCAGGCACAATCGTTGAATTAAAAAGGATTCCATGACTTTTCCTGACCAATAGGAACTTTCTCAGATCAATAACATTTCAGAAGAGGCTAATTTTCAGTGTTGATTATCAAATGTGGTGTGGCTGAGAGCAGACTGGGGAGACTGATCCCTTCCATCAGATCTTAATCTAAACTTGACATATGCAGTAAAAAGAAACCCAAGAGGAAGCATGCTGCAGTTGTTTTGAAAACTGGGTTTTGCATGACAAGGGAGACTTCATCACCCTTCCAGCATTCTTTGTTCCTCCCTCAGGCAGTGTTAGCTTGCTTTAGACTGAGATCTTTTTTTAAAAAAAGTCTTGACCACTCTCACTGCTAAAAAATGTGACTGTGATAATAAACCAGCAACACTGAAAACAGCTCTCCTACCTCTCTTTCAGTTTGATAGCCCACTGAGCTTGATGGGTGAGCTAATTGTTTGTTTAAACTTTGGATAGGTGGTTTCATATGTAATTGAAAGAGACATCATTCTTGGGAAGAAAAAAAGTGGGGGGGGGGGGCAGTGGGAGAAAAAGCAAAATAATTCATCCCACCTTAAAAGTCCCTTTAAAAGCATCGAGTTTGTCCTCTGCTTCTGAATTGACTGACTTCCTGGGCAGAACATATAAATCTTGCCTGGAAGATGATTATGGTACTTTTGAGTCTGGAGACTTTGCACTGCATTTTCTTTTAGATTCTTTAAAATCTTGCTGGAAACCATTAAAAGGAAGAGTGCAAAACTGGCATCTTTCAACATGGTCAATACTCGTAAGGCAACTCGGAGGGATCTAGATGGCAGTGGTGAAGAATCCCAGGAAAACCAGGTGGGGAAAAAAGTTTCTTAGAAAATACCTTTATATTTTTCTTTGTGAACTCAGCCCATCATTAAAATGCTATTATCCATAGAATGCAAATGCTTGTCATGTGTAGTGCTTTTTTATTTTTATATATATAATATATATATATAAAAGTCAAATGGTGTATGCGTGCGTGTATGTATGCTGCCTTACTCCTTCCACACCGTTTGAGCTAGAGACTTGAAATTTGGTACAGTTATAGGCTTTAGGGTCCTAATCAGGGTAAGAGTCGAAATTTTTTCAAATCTCACCTCTGACGCCCCCCAGGGGTGAAATTCTTTAAAGCCCATTCACATCAGCTGGGCAGCAGGTTAACACCTGCTGTTCTCTGTGACATACTTATGATGTCATAATACTCCCCTCCAACGGACCCCGCACTCACTCAGCTCTTTCCCCCCTCTTCCTCCCCCCCCCCCCCAACGGACCTGAGCAACGCTGAGACGTCTGAACAAAATTTGTATTAATAAAAAACATGGTAGTCTTTTTACATCCCAGTTTCCAATTACAAATACCCCGAGCAACGCCGGGTATTTTTTGCTAGTATATATGTGTGTGTGTGTGTGTGTATATATATATATATATATTAAAGCACTACACATGCTCTATAATAAAAATTTTAATAAATGGAGATAGGTATATCTCCTAGAACTGGAAAGACCTTGAAAGGTCATCAATTCTAGTCACCTGCCTACACTAGCAGGACCAAGTACTGTCCCCTGACAGATTTTTTTTGCCCCAGGCTCCCTCAAGGATTGAACTCTCAACCCTGGGTTTAGCAGGCCAGTGCTCAAACCACTGAGCTATCATATGACTCTACAAATACTATCTCCATTTTCAAAGCACTAATCTCTAAAGAATCCCTTTGTGTATATTCCACCCACCTCTGTATTTTTATAAAATCCCATCTTATTGATGAGGGCCTGAAAAGCCAGTTTGGTGACATTCCCTGAGTGGCATGGAAATGAATAGCTTACTATGGTTTGGTCTGCTAAACTCCATGTCCCTTAGGATTTACTGGATGAAAGTGCCCAGCTGGCTTTAGCCCCAGTGACTGCTGCTCTCACTTTGCTCTTGGGTTGAAGATTTAAGGGAGCAGCATTTTTCAAAGCCAGCTGGCTAGCTCTCTGTTTCATCAGAAGGCTTTGGGTGTTGGCTAAACAGGGTGATGTACCTTCTACAGCAGGGGTAGGCAACCTATGGCACCTGTGCCAAAGGCGGCACACAAGCTGATTTTTAGTGGCGCTCACACTCCCTGGGTCCTGACCACTGGTCCAGGGGGCTCTGCATTTTAATTTAATTTTAAATGAAGCTTCTTAAACATTTTAAAAACCTTATTTACTTTGCATGCAACAATCGTTTAGTTATATATTAAAGACCTATAGAAAGAGACCTCTAAAACCATTAAAATATATTACTGGCACGCGAAAACTTACATTAGAGCGAATAAATGAAGACTTGGCACATCACTTCTGAAAGTTGCCGATCCCTGTTCTACAGAATTGTCTCTTGTTTAATGCTGAAAGTATGACCAGCTGGGTTTTGTGGTTCCTATATAATAGGATTCTGAGTGTGACTTGATGTACTGAATATTCATCTACTCACATTGAAAACTGTCTAAAGTGGAAGGAGAGGAGGATGTTGCATTCCAAAGGTTTAGCAGGGTTCTTTTAGTTCATGGGAAGCTTCCAAATGATCAGGCTTTTTCTTGTCTAACATTGGGTATATTCCAGGACCTGAATCAAAATACAGAATCAGCTTGTGCTTCTTACTTATAACTGTTCTCCAGGCACAGGATGATCATGAAGCTGATGAAGAGGATGCAGGGAGGCTCATTGAAGGGGAAGCAGATGAAGGAGATGCTGATGCTACAGATACAAAACGAAGAGAGAACCAGGAAGAAGAGGTAATTTCTTTGGATCCAGTTCTAGAGAGATGCTGAGGACCTGCAACTGCCATTGACTTCATTAGAACTGGTTCAGAGAATTTCCATCAAAGCAAAATGGGAAAGAAACTGAAAACTTTCCGCTCTGTGCTTTGGAGGGAGTAGCAAATACTTAGCATCCCTGGGGATTTGGCCCATTCTGTGAAATGATTGGCCCAGGACCTCACCTAGCACCAGAGATTAGGTATAAACCACTTTGTTAATCTGGACATCGTCGTCCAATATTCCTTAGTCTGATAGACCAAAAAATATAGAAATTAGAGATGACAAAGACTTGGTGGATTTTCTAGTCCATCCCATGCTGCTGCAGGATTGATGCATCTGGAGTCAAGTTGTCCTTGCTGTAATTCAATCGAAATTTACTTAATTTCATCCCATTACTTCAATTTATAATCCTTCTATGGAATTAAACAAATCCTCTCCTTATGTGTTTATATTGTTAATTTGTCCCCTTTTGTATAGCTATTATTTAAGACAGATGGCTATCATTTCAGTGTAAGAGTGAACTAGATGAGATATGCCGTGTTCCTTTATCACTCAGCATTGCTCTCTTCCCAGAATCCTTGAGGACACAACCATATTTTGCATAATGGCGGTGTACATTTATGTGTGCGTATATGAGGTGCAGTCTGAAGTTAATAACACTTGGTAAAACTTACCATACTGAGAAATCATGTCACGATTGCAAAGAAATTGAGACTAAAATGAATATGTACCACTGTCTTTATAGGCAAAACCGGCCTTTTGAAGGGTTGAAAGTGAACTTCATGTCAACCTGTCTGTCAGGAAGCTCACTTCCACAGTGAGGGGGGTTGTGTGAACAAAACTGCTTCCTGCTGTGCTCTCCACATATATGGGGTGCAGATTGGGTTTTAAGCATATAATCTCTGTGCAGGTTGATTATGAGAGCGAGGAAGAAAACCGTGAGGAAAATGGTGATGAGAATCCAGAAGAGGAAGAAGGCCTGCTGCTTGATGATGAAAGGGCTGAGGATGTTGAAGAAGGAGTTCAAAATGAATCTAATTATCAGACTAAAAAAGAAAAAGGACCTAAAGTAGAACATTCAATGCAGCTAAGAGTTAGTGCTGTGATGAGCAGTTATCCACCTATAGTCAACTACACATATGATACAGAAAATGAGCTCTGGTGTGAGGTAAGATTGTGGTGACTGGAAAACTCCTGCATCTGTGTGTTTGTGTTGATATCTTCAAAGCTACAATGCACAGCTACTGTAATGCAACAAATAAATAACCCTCTCCAGAGAAGAGAGAGAGCAGCAGCATTCTCTAGAGAGGTTCTCTATCTCCCCACGGCGATTATTAACTTGCAGATAGGATGTCTATCCAGCTCATGCATGTAAGAAGACATTTCCTGGCTATAGATCTTAACTTACAGGAGCCTGAAGTATTTTTTTCTAGTGGCAGTTAACAAGTTTTCATTCTGCCTCAAGCTTTTTTATCATACGAGGGCTAATGATTGACATTACCATGGGAGACTATTTGGGATTGCCCAGATAAAAGCAGGGCAATGGTAGGGTGTGTGTGGGTGTTTTCCGAGCGGGGAAAACCCGCAAAGAACACACGCGTTTACTGAGCTGTGTGAAATGAGCATGCAGCTTTGCAGCTGTTAGATTTGACTTAATCGGACTGAGCAGCAGGTAAAGGGATCCTCTCTGTGGCTGAAACAGTAAGCTGCAGTGTGTGAGTGAATGGGCCTGGTGTGTGTTGTTTCCTGTTAGTACCCATCTGTTGGAAGCTGCATCATCAGGATCTGTCCATTTCTAAATGAATGAGTACTAGGATAAATGTGTTCTTGTAAATCTCATTCCCCTAAAAAGAAATAACCCAGTGTTTGAACCTATACTTCTCTGACTCAGTCCAACGCTGCATTGTTCTTCTCTTCTAGGTTTCACTGAAGCTTCCTCTGATGAAGGCATACTTTGACCTCTCCTCCATCCTAACGTCCCTCATGCAGAACACGATTGTGCATGAGACAAAGGGGATCACCCGGTGCTTCCTAAATGAAAGCACCAATCCGAAAGGAGAGAAAGAGTTTGTTTTAAACACCGAGGGAATAAACCTCCCAGAACTATTCAGATATGCTGATGTGTGTAACGTATTTATAATCCCTGAGACTTTTGTGTAATGTTGTAGGGGAAATGGGAGGCAGGCACCTACCTCCTCCATTGACTTTCAGTGTCAGTGGGCACTTGGCACCTGTTTTTTGACCCTCTGGAAATCTCCCCCCAGCGGGTTAAAAATGTAGGTGCCACATCTCCCTCAAGTGAACCCTTAAGTCACATTTTGATCACTGCAGATGTACTTTTGTGCAGAGGTACTCTGTGCCTTATTGCCAAGATAATGACCAAAGAGGCTCCAGTCTCCTTGCAGCTGTCTCTGAAAGTTACTTGAGGGCGCTCTCCCATCTAAATGAATCACACTAGTTGGAGATGAATAGATCTGTGATACTGCCTACCCCACCTCCCTACAAGTTCAGGACTGTTGCATGCAGTGTAAGCTCCAGTGCTTTGTCTGAGAGTTGCAAATGTCCCAAGCACCATGCTTTCCACAGTGTAAGAGATTTTCCATAGTCTAATGGAGCTCGTTGTTGGGAATTTCATCTGAAATTGTTTATACTTTTTCTTTGCTTAATGTCCATCCCTTACACCCGCTGATGTAAATGATGAAGAAGTTGTTGACCTGCATATAAAACAGCGGTGGGCAAACTTTTTTGGCCCGAAGGCCACATCGAGTTTGCAAAATTATATGGAGGGCTGGGTAAGGAAGGCCCCACCATCCAATCCGGCCCCCTCCCACTTATTGCCTCCTCAGAATCCCAGACCCATCCAACCCCTGCCTCCTGACCTTGTCCCCTGAGTGCCCCTTCCAGAGACCCCTAACCACCCCACAGGACCCCACCCCCTACCCAATTCCCCTGCTTCCTGTCCACTGACTGCCTCTACCCCTATCCACCCTCCTGGGGGTGGTGATTAGGGGTCAGAACCCCACCCCCATCTAACTCACCCTGCTCCCTGATTGTCCCCTCCAGAGCCCTGCCCCCAACTAGCGTCTGGACCAGAAATGACTTAGCCAACTTTGGCTGAATAAAGATGATATGTATATTATTTGTTTTAACTCCAGAACTCCATCCCCTATCCCTGTCCCTTACCATAGCTGCTCAGCCGGGCTCCAGGGGAGCACGCAGCCTCCTCCCCCCGGGGAGCACTGTCGGCATGGCTCTGGGGGAGGGGGGAGCGCACAGCCCTGGAGCCCTGCCCACTCAGGGGGTGGGGGGGAGAGGGAGGGAAGCGTGCAGCTCTGCCCATGTGGCAAGGCTGCAGGGCGGGGGGGAGCACGCAGCTCCAGCCCCCAGAGCGCTGCCAGCGCGGCATAGCTCCGGGAGGCGGTGGGGGCAGCCTCACCGGCCAGGGGGCCAGACAGGATGGTCCCACGGGCCGGATCCCGACTGTGGGCCGTAGTTTGCCCACCCCGGTATAAAACTATATGTACATTTTTTTCTATGGCTAATGCTGTTCCTGCATCTGGTGGTTTTGTAATTGACTATATTGGCCCTCCTTGAGGTAATTTGAGCAAGTGAAGAATTGGAGAAAAATTAACCCAGGTTATCCAGAAGAGGTATAGTAACTGCAGTAATAACTTGCACTTATCATCCTTGCCTCCAGATTTTAGATCTAAGCCGGCTGTATTCCAATGACATTCATGCAATGGCTAAGACCTATGGAATCGAGGCTGCCCTGAGGGTGATTGAAAAGGAAATTAAAGATGTGTTTGCTGTGTATGGTAAGATATTGTTGTTAGATCAACTGAATAGATCCTGTGGTTCATCTGATTTTCCATCCTCATGATATGTAAGCATGTTCTCTGAGATAAGTCTCTCATTTAACTGGTAAAATCACTGGAGGACTCTCTCTCTCTCTCTCTCTCTCAAAATATGAAAATAGTCAATATTCTCCAGTGATTTTACTGAGTATGTGCATATATAAAATATGATGTCATTAGCCATTTCACCTTTACAGTTTTGATGGACAAAGTAAAAAGGGTTTATTTTAAAAAGAAATATATGTATAATTTCTTTTTAAATAAACCCTTTTTACTTTGTCCATCCAAACCATTCAGTTGGCATTCGCCATTTCACCTTAAGTGCCTGCCTACATAGATTTGCCTTTCAGCACTAACTGGCCCATGTCTTACTATGAATTACAGCCAGTGAAAAGAGGGAAGACTGTTTTGAACTGCTGGTCCGCAAGTGCCTCTCTAGTAGCAGCTCACTAATATTTCCATTTTTATTCATGCCTGACTTTCTTTGTGCTATTTAAGAACCCTGGGATATTTGTTGGTACAGGTTGTTAACAGACTTCACCATCACGCCACAAAAATGTCCAAAGTTCTATCGTAATTGTGATGTACACCTGCTGGGGTAAAGCCTGCAACCTCCTGCACATATGTAACGATTCCTCAGTAACAAAGTTCTGATGTCCCACCACATGGGATTTAGGGGTAACCACGTGGGAAGGCAGGGGGCAGAGCTCTATACTGTAGCGTCTGGACCAGAAATGACTTAGCCAACTTTTGCTGAATAAAGATGATATGTATATTATTTGTTTTAAAAAATATGTAGTGCCCCAAAAGACTAGCATACTCATATCATACATGATGAAACATTTGGGTAGCTAAGGCACAATTATCAATATGGTCCCTCTGCAAATCCATTACTTCATGCAACAAAGAGGAGGTTTGATAGTGTCTCAGGTAATAGTTGATGCCAGTTAACTGTAAGGAGAAGTACCACTGCATCATGTGATTTACCTGTATCGTGGTGAAGGAGATAGAGATTCTTACAACCACTACCCCGCGGCACTCCATTGATTAGACTATAGGATTTAACGTAGTGCTAGTTAGTTCTTGAATGTTCTCATGTTCCCTTTTCCTGAATTGTCAGGTATTATGGTGGATCCTCGGCATCTTTCTCTTGTGGCCGATTACATGTGTTTTGAAGGCGTTTACAAACCACTGAATCGTTTTGGAATGCAGTCCAACTCCTCCCCTCTGCAACAGATGACATTTGAAACCAGCTACCATTTTTTGAAGGAAGCAACAATGATGGGTAAATAATTTTAGTTGAATTAGAAGTCTCTGCATTACTGCTGCTGCATTTCACATCTGCTCGGTTTCCCTTTATAACTCTCCACTCTATTGAGAGATGTTGAACTACAATTTAAAACTTTTTACAGACTAAAATGTTAATGCGCTCCTTGCATGTCAAAAAGTTTGAGATAAATTGGGATGCTCTTTTTAATATAGTGCTAACAGCTAAAATAAGAAGACTCCCCCATGGTGTGGTTTGTGGAGTATAACATTCCTTCAAGAACCAGATAATGCTAGTTTATATAATACCTTGAAGATCTGGCCTGCCTTCTCTGTCTACACCATTCAAACTCTCTTCCAAGTCCTTCTCTCATGGCTGTATTGTAAGTCTGCCTGGGTTGCTATAATTTTTCCATTCAAATCAATTCAACATTCTGCCAAAATCCTCTTCCTAGTTCGTTGCTTTGAAAGCATTTGTTCCCCTCTTTTCAGAAATGGCTTCTCCTTGTTCACTGTTTCAAACATAAGCTGCTTGTCTGTGTACCTTTTAATCCTTTAGCAGGTTGTTCCCATCCTACCTAGCTGCTCTGACTTGTCACGTGTTAGCCACACCTTCATTTTGTCAACATCCCCGGTCTTCACCACCTACCAATCAGCTGCTTCTTCAGACTCTTCAGTGCTTTCTTCCTTGCCACCTTGTATACATGGGGAAAACTCCCCAACAAAATCTGTTCAGCCATTACCTTCACCTCCTTTTGTCTGTGGACAGACACTAGTTAAGGGTGTAGGATCACTCCTTAATACTGATTATACTGGTAAGAGACAGCAGGTCATTCTTTTTAAAGTTTTAGAAAGATGATGATGATTATTAAACTGCACTTTGCACGTGACAATCTGCAAAGGGATAAGTGTAAATACAGGATTAAATTGAATAAAGGAGAGGTATGTCACATTTTCTTCCTGTATATTTAGCATCCTAAGTGGATTTAGAAATAACTTATGATCCCTGCCAAGTGAATGTCAATCTTATTTATACAGGTAACAACACAAATAAACACATGAAATAGGGAAGTAACAAAAGGGTATAAGGGATCAGCAGAAAGTGCTCTAGGGTGTTTAGGGATGGAGAGGTAGATCTGGAAGTTTTTGGCAGCATTCAGATGGAAATTGAAGTCATGGACTGGATTATGGTGGTGTCAATTGAATTTACAACAAATTAGATTTAGTCAACTAAATGGTCTTCTGTCATTTCTATTAGACTAAATACATGTAACCCTTTGTCCTTGGAGGGAGGAATAGAGGAAGTACATAGCATAGTGGGTGGGGCTTGGTGTCCGGTCTCTGCTACAGCTGTGCAAGCAACTAGCTGCGTTTTGGTTTCAGTCAAAAATGAAGCCTCTTTGTTAGCTAATTATATAAGACAGTCAGAACTGTTCTACTTCCTCATGTGATGTTAACAAAGCAAATAGTTGTTCTTTGAATAATTGTCTACATGGATTCCATTTCTAGTGTGTATGTGCCCCAAGCATGCAAAATCAGATTCTTTTGTCCTGCAGTGCCCTAAGTCTCCATGTGGACCCCATCCAAGGGTACAGCTGTCCCTTCGTTCCTTCTTGCTGCCTATAACATCTGTGAACTTTTGTGATCTTTCTTAGGCTAATAACTGGTGATTTTTTTTATACTCCTGTTGGCATTTAAAAAAAAACTTTTTTTCTAATAGATTAAGGGACAGCCCCCCATAACAGGAATAGGCAACATCCGGGGAATTTAAAGCTGCCCCTCTTGTGATGTCAAGAATCAGAGAGGTAGCCATGTTAGTCTGGAATAGCAGAGGTAACAAAGAGTCCTGTGGCACCTTAAAGACTATCTGTAAAGTTTTGAAGCATAAGCTTTCGTGGGCTAATACCCACTTCGTCGGATGCAAGCAGTGGTTCCTGACTATTTATCTATACCTGCCTCTGGACACTTCCACTGCTTGCATCCGACGAAGTGGGTATTAGCCCACGAAAGCTTATGCTTCAAAACTTTATAGTTAGTCTTTAAGGTGCCACAGGACTCTTTGTTACCTCTTGTGATGTAGCTGTTCTGCTCAGTGAAGGGCACTCTTGTGCCATTTTTGCCTCAGAGAGGAGCACGCTGTTGTTAGATGCTCAGTCTGTTGCCCTTTCCCTCACTCAATGAGGGCCTCTTGAAAACTTGCGACAGAAGGGCCAACTAAGCCAGAACTGTGCCCTCAGCTAGTGCCCCTGTGCGCTGTGGCTGTACTTCAAGCTCCTGGGCTCACTCTTCACTAAAGAGATCAAATCCTTTGACCCGCAAGTCCAACAAAGAGCCAGAACCTCTTCCACCCTCCCTTCGGGAAGGGGTGGGTAGGAAAAGTGAGTGCAGGGATAGATCCCCCTCTTGGATGCCAATGAGGCAAAAACCACACCAGGTCATGTGTTGCTTCAGGTCACTCAGCCGAAAGCCAGGCACAGCCCAGATTGGGTCCCTCTGATGCCAAACCCATTGCACTGCCTGAATCTGTGGTCCACGCTTTTTCCAGGACCAACCTCTCAGGACTAATATTGGCACACTTGGTGCCGATTACTCTGGTGCCCGTGATTCCAGTACCTGTCTCTCTACAGGGCAGATGTGCTTTGGAGCTGGAGGTGCTTGGGTGACCTGGAGTTGGGGAGGGCTGGTAAGGGGGCTTTAGGAAGAAGGGACGTGGGAGGGCTGGGGCCTCAGGTGGGGCACGAGCCTTCCTGAGCCTGTGGTTCGCCCACTGCCCATGACCCTACTGAAGTCAGAGGAGGTACGGTGAGAAAAGAATCAGGGCCACATTTTCCAAAGAGAGAGATTCAAACAGAAGGTGGCAGCATCAGTCTGAGATGGCAAGTATGACTCTTTGTAAACAAAATAAACCCTTGGATCATCGCATTTTTGTAACCTGTGAAAGACCTTTGGAAATTGCCCTCATCTGATTTTTGTTGAACTCTTTGGTTTAGGTGCCCATGATGAGCTGAGATCTCCTTCTGCGTGCCTGGTGGTAGGAAAAGTTGTCAGAGGAGGGACTGGTTTGTTTGACCTCAAGCAACCCCTTACATAGTGTGCTGCCTCCTATTTTAAAAACAAATGAAGTGTGGCTATCACAAGAGATGTACACGTACGGCAGTTGTTTGCAAAGCTTTGGCTGAAATGTCAAAACCAACAAATCTTTGTACAAGTCTATTAATGATATCTTTGGGGTGTGGAGGGGTTCTGTACAATGTATCTCCAGTTTTTCTCTTGATCACCAATGGGTTTGTTAACCTAACTAAGTGATGTACTTTGACTGTAAAGTATTTGATGGGAATGTTCATGCCTAAAAACTCGCCTCTGGCCTAGTACCCTTCCTTCTCTCCCTCTGTCCCCTGTTCATTGTTATAAACTGGAGAGAGATTAACAAAGCTTCGTGTGTCTGATTAGGAGCCAGATGTATAGTATTTGACATGTACAATTTAAAGAGGAGAGTCTTCTCATATATAGAGGTGTCTGTGATATTTGCAGTCTATCTGGGTAGGCTTGGGTATCATGCTCTGTCACATGATAACTGTACCTAATCTTATTTTAAATAGTTCTGGAACAAACTCACAAGTGGGCCTGAGGAGCAGTGTGTTGGTAGGCATGAAACTTATGTGCTGGAGACAAATTCTGTTCTTTTATTGTATTTATTTGTACTATACTGTTATGATTTTTAAAGAGATACGGGGTGCCTTTTCCTCTTCGTTCCAGTCATTAAAATATGTGTCTGTGACGATGAATGGGCTCTCTGGCTAAGACCATGATTTGAATGTTGTGTATTCATCGGTTCTTTTAGACCATTCCAATATCGGCGCTTGCCCCAAGCAGGACTGTCCTCAGTGAAATGTTGTTTCCTCTTTTGTTGAGATTTCTCCCTAGAGCATCTGGAGCAAAATGAACTGCTGTGAATGTGAAATGTAACAATATAGCAAAGCAGAGGTTAAACTTCTACAGTAAAAGCTTTTTTATCCAGCATGTTGGGGGAATGTAGGGTGCTAATAAGTGAAAAATTCCAGTTAACTAAGAGGGAGGGGGTTGGGGTGTGGGCTCTGGGGGGAGGGGGTTTGGGTGCAGAAGGAAGCTTGGGGTAGGAGGTTGGGGCACAGGAGAGGTTTCGGAGTGCCGGATTCAGGGTGTGCTCAGCTTGCGCAGCTCCCTGCAAGCAGCAACCTCTCCCTGCTGTTCCAAGGCAGAACTGCCCCTGCCCCAAATGCTGGCTTCGCAGGTTCCATTGGCCAGGGACCACTGCCAAGGGGAGCTGCGGGGGTGGAGGCAGCGCACAGAACTGCCTAGCCATGCCTCTGTCTAGAAACAGCAGGGATAGGTAATCGCTTGCAGAGAGCCACCCGAGGTGAGCGCACCCCCCCCCCAATCCGGCACCCTGAACCCCCTCTCGTATGCCGAATCTTCGGTGGCCGTTCCTTCACCTAGGAGCAGCAGGAACATGTCACCGCTTCCGTGGAGCCACGCAGTCAGATAGGGAGCCTGTGAACCCTGAACCAATTGGACTAAAACCAGATCTTCTATGAAGATTAGAAATACCGGCTTATAGAGCTTTCCAGTTGGCCAGATAACAGCTTTTACTGTTCTTTGGTTTATCATTTATTCTGTGTAAGGGAGGATTTGTAATAAAGGACATCGTCAGATGTTGGAAAAACACCTTTGTGTCATTTCTTTCTGCTGTGGAAGCTCTAGCATCAGCATTCAGGGGCTTCTATTTCCAGACAACAAACTTAACTGTGATGCTGAGAGCCACGTTAGTCACTTATCGGGAATAGTTAGGGGGATGTCCGTGTAGATGCTGCATTACTCATATCAGCTGTTGGCTCTTGTCCTCATGGCATGGAGCCGTGAAATTTACAAGAAAGCCAGGCTGTCACCCTGATGCAGGCAGGGACTCCAGCGAGAGCCCTTCTCCCAGCTGAGCTGTGCCTGCCCCACCGCGGGTTCTGGCTCTCCCAGTTTGGCTGCCGCCTAGGCTCCGAGCCGGGCTGCTCCGATCTGGTCCGCACTCCCAGCTGGGCTGTGACACCCAGCTCCACAGTGGGATTCTGGATACTACATTGTAAGCTGGCATGGCCATCCTTCTGGGTCTGCATCTGAGGGAGGCCATACTTCCTGGCAGATTGGTCTGCTAGAGTGACTTCCCAAAGGAAGTAAAAACAAAAAGGGAGGGAATTAGCGGGTTCTCAATGGGTCCCTTGGGCCTTCAAGCGAGGTGGGGCCATAAACAGTCTGGGCTCTGGCCTGCAGTTTATTAGCCCAGCTGTTAAGCAGGGCAGAGCTGCAAACAGTCAGGACTCTGGCTTGTAAGAGCTGTAACTGTTTGTTAGCCCAGGTGTTAAGCAGGGCAGGACTGCAAACAGGGCTCTGGCTTCTAGCAAAGTAGAACTGTAACTCCAGCCTTTTCTGGGGGCTCCGGAAGAGGTGAGCGCCAATCACCATCTGTGGGGCTCAGCTAGGACTGACTGAGGAACACAGGCCCCCCAGCCTAAAGAGGGGAAGTACTGACACCCCAGGGGTCATGGGCCAACCCATCTCCACTGCATCCCAGCACAGGGCCCTAATAGTGGCAGAAGGGATTGCCGTTGGGTCAGAGGTGGAGTCCACCCACAGCACCTTGACAGAATTTCTGGTGGCACCACAGCCAGACGATAGTGTGGCTCCCCCAGGCTGCTTCCTACCCTCCCCCTAAGTGTACCTGCGTCCAGGGGTCATCCTCGGTCTGCCCGGGATATTCTGCCAGGGACAGAGTAGCAGGGCTCTCTGGAAGCTCAGGCTGGGTCTGAGAGAAGCGGCATCCCCTCCATGTCTGCCTCCACGGGAGGAGAGACACGCACACACACACACCCTTCTTCGGAGCTGGTCTAGTCCTGTTCTATGTTGGCATTCTCCTTACCAGCATAGCGTTGAACTGTAAAGGCAAAGGGTTGGAGCGACCGGTACCAGCATATCAGCTGGGTCTTGGTTTCTTTTATTTACTGCAACCATTTCAGGGGGATGTGGTCAGTCACAACGATAAACGGGTTCCCGAGGAGGTAAAAGCCCTCTGGAACTAGTGCCCCTTTGAAGGCCAAGGGGTTCTTTTTCGATCACTGAATTACATTCCCATGGGAACAGCTTCCAGCTCATGGACAGCACAAGGTGTTCTTCGCTTTCTATGTCTTGCGAGAGGACATCCCCTAGTCCGACTGCTGATGCATCAGGTTAGACTATGAAGCTGTATGTCAAGTCCAGACTGTAGAGTATGGGCTCATGGCACAGCGGTTCAGGAGCTGAAGCGCTGCCTGTCTCCGTCGGGAGTCCGTTGTACCCACAGGGGCAGGTCCTTCATGAGCAGTGCAGTCAGCAGTGCAGCGATAGTCACTAAGTCGAGGATGAAACGTCTAAAGCCCATGTGTCCTAGAAATTGCCAGACCTCCTGCTTAGTGGGAACTGGGTGGTCGTGGATTGTCTGGACTTTCTTAATAAGGGGGCACAGCTTGCCTTGTTATGTTTCTTGCTACCTGCTTCTGCATTTTTGGGGGGGTCGTAGTGAGACCAGCCTCCCAGGGGGTTCTCAAAACAGCCACCACCTGGTTTAGCGGTCCTCCCAGAGAGGGGTATATTTTACTACATTGTCCAGGTAAGCGGCCGTGTAGCTCAAGGTGAGGCAGGAAGAACCGGTCGATCAACCTCTGTAATGTCCCAGGGCCGCCATGGAGTGCAAAGGGCATTTGGGTAAAATGATACAGCCTGCTGGGAGCAGCAAAGGTGGTTTTCTCTTTTGATTCTGGCGTCAGCGGCATCTGCCATTATCCCTTGGTTAAATCCAGGATGTTGATTATACTGGGCTTCCCCCAGCCAGTCAAGTAATTCATCCACCCAGGGCATTGGGTAAGCTGGCATTTTCTCCAAGGACCAGGTGACATTCAGGCTGTCATTTGACCCCTGCACTCAAAGCCATCACCTAGGAGACAGAGAATAGTCAGAGGGGGCTACTCCCACCTCTTAAAGGACCATCCTACCCTGTGAAACAGATGTCTACCACCAGAAAAATAATACTTCATTGCATTGGGCCCATCCAGTTAACAACTTTTAGCCTTGTATTCACCAAGTCAACATCACTCTATTTTACCATGTGGAACAATTTGGGATGAGCAGCATCAATTTATTCCTTGCATCAGTCTGGTAAAGTCAGGGGGAGTTGAGGGCATGCAGCTCCATGCAGGAGTGTTCAGTGTCTCAAGGTTGTCCGTGTCTGAACCCACAAGACACACTGGTTTAATTAAAGGTGTTATTTTAACTTTGCATGTGGATGCTCTTATCAGTGTAAACCTGTCTTCATTGGTTTAATCTGATTCGTTCGATCAGGATATTCTAGTTTCCAGGTGCAGCTAACCCAGCAGAACTCGGGTTGCACTGCTTCATCTAAAGCAGCGGTTCTCAAACTGGGTCGTGACCCCACTTTAATGTCAACCAGGGCTGGCTTAGACTTGCTGGGGCCCAGGGCAAGAGCTGAAGCTTGAGCCCCATTGCCTGGGGATAAAGTCGAAGCCTGAGGGCTTCAGCACTGGGCAGCGGGACTCAAGCTATAGGCCCGCTGCCTGGGGTTGAAGCGCTTTGGCTTTGGGCCCCCCACCCAGGGCCAGGGGGGCTCAGGCAGGCTCAGGTTTTGGTCTCCTCTCCTGGGACTTAATTTTTGTTGTCAGAAAGGGGTTGTGGTGCAGTATGACCGCTGACCTAAATCCATTTAAACATCACCCCACTAGTCACTCCGGAGCAGCTTCTATATATGACCAGGTCTCAGCTGTGTTAGCCACATTCTCTGTAGTCTTTGTTCTCTGTGAACTATGGACAGGGAGGATCCCATCTGAGTCAACAGCAATCCTATTAGTTGTTATTACATATAGAAGATTAAACGTTTATATAGAGAGTCTCATGTCTGTTTATGGTAATGTCAGATAAAACATTTTATGATTGAGTCTCATGTCTGTTTATGGTAATGTCAGATAAAACATTTTATGATTGTATCTTGGAGTTTGGCTTACCTTTACCTTTAGTTTAATGGCCATGATCTCTGAACTGCTCATGTTTTATTGGTATTTTCAAATCAGATGACTTGGTTGCTTTGGGATGTAACTCTGCTTCTTCCCTGAGGAATCCTCACTGGTTGATGCCTGTTTCCTCTGCCGACAGAGTTGCCCGCAGTCTTGGATGGATGTTCTTTGCTTTGGAATTCTTAAAAATTGATATAACGTAGCAATGATTTTTTTTGTAATCTCACTGATACTAGCATGGTGATAAAGTGCCTTGGGATACACTGTGTGAAGTAGAGCTGGATTTAATTTTTGTTTCGAAAGTAACCAGAGCAAAGCTAAGCTTTGTTGGTACTCTTGATAAAGAATTTTTGGTGCATCTCCCACGTCGGCAAAAGGGGTCCTTTTTCATTCCACTTGCCTGGATCGTCCTCATCTCCGATCCCTTATTTGGGCTATAGTCCCATCTCTTTCCTCTCATCTACGTTTTAATGTACGTATGCCAACATCAAGAATAAGGAACCTTCCTCTTATCACTGGTTAATGGAGCTCTCCTTTAGCTGAAGTGAAAAAGGCCTAGGTTCTGTGAGGTAACGGATCGGAGTTCTTGTCCTGGCTTCCCAGGTGCATGGGTGATGTACATATGTAGTAGCAGATTCATTACCTGCTTATTGGTTTTGTTGATATGGAGAAATGCATCTAGGTAAAGTCCTGGCTGGGGTTCAATTTTAAAAGAACTCCGTTTTTAAGGTTAACATCATTACCATCTACTGTCAAAAGTCTCCTGGATTCTGGATACCTTCTTGGTATGCTGGCTAAAGCAGATGTGGTTTAGTATTGTGAGAGCAGTCTGGGGGGCCAAGAACTTCTGAGTTCTGTCCTGCCGGTGACATTAGCTCACTCTATGACCTTGGGTAAGACGCTTAACATCTATGACTCAGGCCTGGCCTACACTAGGAAATTAGTGTATAATGGTGTTGCACAGGGGTGTGAAAAATCTACTCTGCTGCGTGATGCAGTTAAACTGACCTAATTCCTGATGTAGACAGCGCTAGGTCAAGAGGAGAATTCTTTTTGTCAGAGAGATGCTTCTCTTCGTACACCCTCTGCATGTTTGTCAAAACATGTTTGCATGATTGGGAGTAACCAGGAAGGGAAACGTTAGTATAGACCTGAAAATCTGCAGGCATCTGATTTATATCATGGACCATTTTTGTGGATAACCGCTTGGATATGGACACAAATTTTGTATCTGCGCAGGGCGGAGCTATAGCACAGACTCACCAGAGCAGGTGGAGGGCAGTAGCCAGCTACCATACTGCACAACGGGTACGCGGGGTCGACACTGGACAAGAATACCTATAAACATTACTGTGGGGGCTAAGGTTTGGTCTGATCCACACTGACAATAAAGAGCAGCTCTTTTGTCTAAGCTGAGTCTAAAAATGGCATAGCAGGGGTGCTTATTGTCTCGGTGACTTCATATCAGCTCAGTTTTCAAGCAGAAGCCGTTTTTCCTGTAGTTGTGGAATATCAGCTGAGCAGGGCAGGATGGTGATTCAGAAGGTGGAAATAACTTTGGGGTTTCTAATCTTGATGCTTCTTTAAATAAAACCTCTAAATTCAGATATTACTGTGGCAGGATGAGTCAGCTTCCCATTGTTGCCGTTTGTAAGTCATCCATTGTATGCATGGGTGTGGGCCAGTATTCAGGCGACTCCTGATCTGTAACTTTTTTTAAAGCCTGACATGGGTTAGAAAATAATCTTCTATAGTAAGCAGGTCGGTTTCCAAATCATGGTCTAACATCTGTTTAATGATGCCATGATGAAAATGAATGAACTGGTGCCCGGCCCCCTTTATATCTGAGCAGTGTGGTGTCTATGGATGGACTATGTCAAGTGCCCTGATTTCCTCTCGTCTGGAACTGGATCTTTCTTGGTTATGTAGCCCATTGACAGCCGAAGAGGGGTCAGCTACACTGTGATTCTTTGTGCTAAATTCAAGAGAAGCAAATAAGATGGCAGACAGACCAAGTCAGTGGGGCTGACACACTTGCCAGTGCATCAAATAAAGTTCTCACCAGCAGCAAAATCAGTCCCTTCTGGATTGATGCACTGTTCAGAACTAGAACAGATAAACCAAGTCCTTCTGCCTGACATGCTCCTTTCATAAGGCTTCCATCACGATCATTGGGCCTACAAATCTACCCTAACTGGGAGCTCAACAGTGAAAAGTGAGTGAAAGTTCAGAAAGAGTTATGATAACGTAGTCCGATAAAAGTTGATGAAAAAGGTAGTATTTGAGAGTTAGCTGGTGGGAGAAAATAGGGATTTCTCTATGGCATTAACTGTTTCCACATGTATTAGTAAAAATGTAATCTGGACACAAAAAAAGAAGGTAATCAATTGTTGTGCTAAATTAAAAATAAATATATATATAACAGCACAGGAAACTGCTTGTCAGAAAAAATTAAGTGCAACTGTAAATGTACTACAATCTCAGATAACTGAAATACAGAACTAAAATCAGGAAATTAAACCGGCTGTAAAACAAATAATAGAATCATAGAAGATTAGGGCTGGAAGAGACCTCACAAGGTCATCTAGTCCAGCCCCCTGCTCAAACCAGGACCAACCCCAACTAAATCATCCCAGCCAAGGCTTTGTCAAGCTGGACCTTAAAACCCTCTAAGGATGGAAATTCCACCACCTCCGTAGGTAACCCATTCCACTGCTTCATCACCCTTCTAGTGAAATAGTGTTTCCTAATATCCAACCTAGACCTCCTTCACTGCAACCTGAGACCATTGCTCCTTGTTCTGTCATATGCCACCACCGAGAACAGTCTAGATCCAACCTCTTTCGAACCCCACTTCAGATAGTTGAAGGCTGCTATCAAATCCCCTTCATTCTTCTCTTCTGCAGACTAAATAAGCCCAGTTCCCTCAGCCTCTCCTCATAAATCATGTGTCCCAGCCCCCTATATTCTTTTTGTAGCCCTCTGCTGGACTCTCTCCAATTTGTCCACATCTCTTCTGTGGTGGGGGGCCCAAAAATGGACACAGTACTCCAGATGTGGCCTCACCAGTGCTGAATAGAGGGGAATAATCACTTCCCTCGATCTGCTGGCAGTGCTCCTACTAATGCAGCCCAATATGCCATTAGCCTTCTTGGCAACAAGGGCACATTGCTGACTCATAACCAGCTTCTGGTCCACTGTAATCCCTAGCACATTTTCTGCAGAGCTACTGTTTACCAGTCGGTCTCCAGCCTGTAGCGGTGCATGGGATTCTTCTGTCCTCAGTGCAGGACTCTGCACTTGTCCTTGTTGAACCTCCTCAGATTTCTTTTAGCCCAATCCTCCAATTTGTCTAGGTCACTCTAGACCCTATCCATACCCTCCAGCATATCTACCTCTCTCCCCAGCTTCGTGTCATTCGCAAACTTGTTGTGGGTGTAATCCATCCCATCATCCAGATCATTAATGAAGATGTTGAACAAAAAAACTGGCCCCAAGACAGACCCCTGGGGCATTCTGCTTAATAGAGCTGCCAACTAGACATCAAACCATTGGCCACTATCCATTGAGCCCGACAATCTAGTCAGCTTTCTAAACATTTCCAATACATTGCTAAGATGCAGCAGTTATTAGAGCTCAGGTGAAAAAAGTTATTTTGCCCATGAAAAACTTATTCTCAGCTTAAATATAAAAATAGAAATTGCTGTTTAAAAATGTAAGCAACTTAAATATCATTTGCTCATAACCTGCAATTTCCTAAAAAAAAAAAAAAAAAACCTAAACCAAAACAAACCTCCAGGATTGTAAAACCATTTTGAAAAAGAGAAAGTTCAGAGGCTCAGCTGGCAAGGCTAAGCCAAGCAAGTATAAAATATTTATTTGCTCTCGTGGTAAACTGTTTACAATATAGCAAGGAACCACAGAATTTAAGAAAACAACTGTTTTAAAAAGAAAGTAAAACTTGAATTTGGCTTTTAAAAGAGTCCACTGAAATCCGTTCAAATCTTTCTTTGAAGGTTGCAAAACTTTCCCAGATACTCATTAGGTGTCAGCAAATGGTTCCTGACAGTCTTAACTTTAACTTAACTTTAACAGTCTTAACTGTTTATTAACCCTCCAGGTGTCTCAATGCTTTTACAAAGTGTAACATTTATTTATTTTTATATATATATATATATATAATGTTAGAAAATAAATTAGTAAATTAAAAACAGCACTCTAAAGTGGTAATAATAGGCAAAATAGTAATAGGAAAAAAATACCCCCATATCCTTTTTTAGTAATAAGCTCAACAGCTAAAAAATCTGCAAAATATTATATGCAATGAAATTAATATCGCTAATACAGCAAATGAAAAGTAAACATTAATTTATAAAAATATACATTCATATTAAAGATGCAGTAATACAATAAAAATTTAAATGTAAATAAAACAAGCTACTTAATTAAAAACCTCTAAAGGCTCCAAAAAGGAGCCATGATAAGTTGTTTTCTTTTACAGGCGTCCATCTGCTTTAAAAGCAGAAACCAACCCAACACCAGGAAAAATAAAAAGCAGCAAATATAAAAAATAAAGCTAAGCCACCAAAATCCTATTCAGAAGTGCCATCCAAATTGTTTTCTTTTTACAAGTCATAATATATATAAAAACTACTTTAAATAGTGCAGTAGCCATTAAAAAGCACAACAAATTTCCAACCATTAAAATCCTACCCCTAAATTGTTTAACTATAGTGTAAAATGTTACTAAAACCTCCTCAATACTTGTATATAAATACAAAGTTAAAATATCCTAAATTAAATCCAAATTTTAAATTGAAATCTATAAAAATATTATACAAAAATATTAAATTTGTCAGTATTATTACATTTTACCAATCGTCCGTTATCTAAAAAATTGTGCCCACTAAAATTTAGTAAAATATAATTAAAACCTACAGTAGACTCTCGATTATCCAGAATTGGGTTAACCAGGATGTGGATTAACCAGCATGTCAAAAAAAAAAAATGCACGTAACTCACAGGGCCGGCTCTGGCTTTGTTGCTGCCCCAAGCACACACAAAAAAACCTCCCATCAGAGCGCAGAGCAGCCAGTGAACCAACACCCCCTCTCCCTGGCGCAGGGTGGCTGGTGAACCAACACACCCCTCCCCATATTTCCTATGGATGGTGATTATCCAGGATTTTATTAACCCGGATTAATTTTTTCCCTATCATCCTGGATAATCGAGAGTCTACTGTATTTAAAAAAACACCTCTCTCTTTCAAATACATAAAACTACCAAAGTACGGGGCAACTACACCAAAAGTAACTAGCGGATTGGCACAGGAATTGAGCTGACTGATATCGGTGTTACTCCAAGCAGGCATTGTTGTGCTATGGAACGTGACTAAGCATTTCGATAGAAAATAGCAGCAAAATTATTACATCCGTTGAATAAGCAAACCAAGGGCTCATTAGTGAAGCTTTACAACATTATGTATATTATATACAGTTAGTTACTTTTTTAAAAGTATGGTTTTATCTCTGTGTGTTTTAGTATCAGATGTAGTATGTGGGGACTATAAGTTCTACAAACTAATATAGAGCAAGAAAACTTGCTCTCTCTTATCACCATAGAAAAATTAAAAGTGTAAGACAATAGAAGTGACCCCAGATTGTGCAGTGTAAGAAAACTCTCAGTAGTCCCATAACATGAAGTTAAATGTGAAACCACTGCCACTCAAATGGGGTGGGAAAAGTTTTTCTCGCCTCAAATGCTGTTGCCAGGCAATGCAAGGTCTGGAAAGCCCCACCCTTGTCCGGCTGTTTGCACTTGGAGGACATTTTGTAAGTGCAGGGGTCAAGTCGGAGTTGCTGGCGTGTGGGTTCGCTCTGAGGGAAAAGTCTCCAAATTGCCCAGTACACTTAAAACGCTGGTAGTGATGAGTATTGTGTGGTAGCTGAAAAGGACTGCTTCTGGTATCGACCCAGGGAATGTTATTTTAACTGGGCTGTGTTCTGTCCAGAACAGGTTTTAATTTTCCACATCAGTTTTTTATGCTCTCAATCAGTGGTTCTCAATCTGGGGCCCCCTGGGGGTGCGCAAGCAGGTTTCAGGGGGTCCCCCAAGCAAGGCCAGTGTTAGACTCACTGAGGGCCAGGGCAGAAAGCCAAACTAGCTCCACACCATGCAGAGATGAAGTCCAGGGCCCTGAGTCAACCACCGGGGCTGAAGCAGAAGGCTGAGCAAATGAGCTTCGCGGGGCACCCTGTGGCGTGGAGCCCCGGGCAACTGCCCTGCTTGCCCCCCTCGAATGCTGGCCCTGACTTTTCTATGCAGAAAACAGTTGTGGCACAGGTGGGCCATGGAGGTTTTACAGTATGTTGGAGGGAGTGGGTTCAGAAAGCAAAAAGTTGAGAACCCCTGCTCTAAATGTTAACCCCTTTGACCCATATAGTCCATCTAAATTAGTACAACATGGCTCTACCCTGCAGCAGATATCCCCCTTCCAAACCCTTTTCCCTGAGTCTCCTTCTTCAGGAACTTTCTAGCTCCCATCAGGTCTCTTCCCCTCACTAAGCAGCTTACTGGCATTTTCTCCCAGGACCTGATCCCTGTCCTCAAACCCATCACCTAGGAGACCGCCAATAGTCAAAGAGAGGGCTTCTCCCACCTCTTAAAGGACCATCCTACCCTGTGAAACAGATGGCTATCACCAAAAAAATACTTCATTGCATTGGGCCCAGCCAGTTAACAACTTTTGGCCGCCATGTTCACCAAGTCAACATCACTCTATCTTACCATGCGGAATAATTTGGGATGAGCAGCATCAGTTTATTCCTTGCATCAGTCTATTTGGTAAAGTCGGGGAGTTGAAGGCATGCAGCCCCATGCAGGAGCGCTCAGTGCCTCAAGGTTTTCAGTGTCTACGCCCACAGGACACACTGGTTTAACTACAGGTGTTATTTTAACTTTGCAGGTGGATGCTCTTATCAGTTTAAACCTGTCTTCATTGGTTTAATCTTATAAATCAGGATATTTTAGTTTTCCGGTGCAGCTAACCCAGCAGAACTCGGGTTGCACTGCTTCATCTAAAGCAGCGGTTCTCAAATTGTGGGTCATGACCCCATTTTAATGTCAACCAGGGCTGGCTTAGACTTGCTGGGGCCCAGGGCAAGAGCTGAAGCTTGAGCCCCATGACCTGGGGACAAAGTCAGAGCCTGAGGGCTTCAGCACTGGGCAGCGGGACTCAGGTTATAGGCCCCCTGGGGCTGAAGCTCTCAGGCTTTGGGTTTGGTCTCCCTCCTCTTCTCCCCCCTCCCACCCCCCCGCAGTGGGGCTTTGGCTTTGGCCCACCCACCCGGGGCGGTGGGCTTGGGTAGGCTCAGGTTTTGGGCCCCTCTCATGGGGTCATGTAGTAATTTTTGTTGTCAGAAAGGGGTCGTGGTGGAATGAAGTTTGAGACCTGGTGACCTAAATCCATTTAAACATCGCTCCAATAGCCACTCCAGAGCAGCTTCTGGAGGTGACCAGGCCTCAACTGTGTTAGGAGCCACATTCTCTGTGGTCTGTGTTCTCTGTGGACTATGCATAGGGAAGATCCCATTATGAATAAACGGTAAAGTTTTAACACAGCAATCCTTTTCATTATCATTAAATATAGATGGCTGTGTGTTTATAGTGTCTCATGCCTCTTTATGGTAATGTCAGATAAAACATTTTATAGGGGTTTCTTGGAGTTTACCTTATCTTACCTTAGTTTAATGGCCATGATCTCTGAACTGCTATGTTTTTTATTAGTATTTTGAAATCCGATGACATTGTTGCTTTGGGATGTAACTCTGCTTCTTCCCTGAGGAATCCTATCTCATTTTGTTGCCTGTTTCCTTGTCCTCTGTCAACAGAGCTCCCCACAGCCTGGGATGGATGTTCTTTGCTTTTGAATTCTTAAAAATGGAAGTAATGTAACAAAGATTTTTCTTTTGTATTCACTAGTACTAGCATGATAAAGTGCCTTGGGATGGAGCTTTGTTGGTACCCTTAGTGAAGAATTTTTGGTGTATCCCACAAGTCGGCAAAAGGGGTCCTTACTTTTTCATTTCCCCTTGTCTGGATTGTCCTCATCTCGAATCCCTTATTTGGGCTATGATCCCATCTCTTTCCTCTCTACTACATTTTAGATGTGCTTATGCCAACATCAAGAATAAGGCGCTTTCCTTTTATCACTGGTTAATGGAGCTCTCCTTTAGCTGAATTGATAAAGGCCTAGGTTCTGTGAGGTAAAGGATCGGAGTTCTAATCCTGGCTACCCAGTTGCATGGGTGATGTACATATGTAGTAGCAGATTCATTACCTGCTCATTAGTTTTGTTGTGGAGAAATGCATCTAGGTCAAGTCCTGGCTGGTGTTCCATTTTAATAGAACTATCCGTTTTTAAGGTTAACATAATTACCATCTACTGTCAAAAGTCTCTGGACTCTGAATAACTTCTTGATCTGCTGGCTAAAGCAGATGTGGTTTAGTATTTAGGAGCCTTCAGGGAGGTTGATTATCAACAGTGAGGGGAGAATATGTCCCTTCAGCATTTGAAATGCTGCAGGTGCTTCTGCACCCTACAAGTACTGTATAGATAAGCCCTTAGCTTTCAGTAGTGATGTAAGGATCAATTAGCTTATGTTTGCCCAGCACTTTTAACGTGATAAGGGACATAATTGCTTAGTAAATCTTAATTACATAATTAATCATGTCAATGAACTTCCAAAAATGTAAAGCAGACAGAGCAAATGGATACAAATCAAAATGAATGTCTTCAAGATTAGTGGAGCGCAATAAACATTAAGATACAGGGAGCAAGACGAGTGTTTTGGCAAACCTTTTAGACAAATGTAACCAACATGTGGAAACAATCTCCAGGCACATTAATGTCTCTTGCCTTAAATCATTCAAAAGTCTGCACAAAACTACCAAGCTACCCATAAATATGTATTCTGGAAGCTACTGCCGCAGCTAAAGAGCTTGGCTGGCAAGAGATGCTGTAACTAGCAGGAGGCATTCTACAATAAGCCAGTTTGTCATGAGAAGGCTCCCAGGTCTGTTTGGCTGTGGGTGGACCAAGCCCAGGGGAATCCTTTCTCTTTAATGGACTGGATCAAGCAAGAGAAATCCACCTGGAAACGAGTTCTGGGTGAGAATGGACCAGTAAGAAACGGGACCGGTACCAATATGCGCCAGGAGCACATTCTTTTCCCAACTCAGAATTAATCAGGCTGCCCAGTGGATCACTGGCTGTCAGTTAATCCCACCGCCTTTGAGTCAGAATCACCATAATTAATTATTTAATCCTGACTACGCCACAAGACCATAATGTAAATGGAATCTATATGTCGTTACGTGGACAAAAAAATCCCATGTGGTGCATACAGTACCAGGTTTACCATGGCACCAGACCCAGTTTCAGAAGGGGCCCCTGCCAGGAAAGCTGCCCCAGTCCCTGCTCCCCTCCTGCTCCACCTTTTCTCTATGGTCCCTGCCCCCATTCCCCTGCTTCCCCCCCCCCCCCAGCTCCCTCCCATGAGCTATGTGTCCCAGGGGACTACAGCAGGGGCTGGGCCTGCTCTGCACTCACCAGGCTGCAGGAAGTGGAGTGACCTGGCCCCAGCCAACTACACTTATGAATGGATCCTCCGAGTGAGTGCTGGGGGGGGGGGCGGTTTCCCTCCTCCCCCAAAGTCCAGGAGTCAGGGGAGGGGAGTGGGGCGAGCTAGGGCTGGGTTGCTCCACTTCCTGCTGCCAAGTGAGTGCAAGGTCGGGCCCACCCTGCAATCGCTGGGCGGCAGGAAGTGGTGCAACCCAGCCCCAACCCACTCCGCTCCACCGGTGAGTGCTGGGGGGACGGTTCCCTCTCCTGCTCTCCACGCCTGGGGAGGAGATGGAGCAGCGAGGGCTGCTCCCGGTGCTCTGTGCCTCATTGCCCCCAGCCTGCCCTTCACGCTGGAGACTGATCATCCCGCTCCCCTGCACCTTGCCTCATGGGGGCCCACAAATATGTTTGGTGCCAGGCCCACAAAAAGTTAATCCGGCCCTGCACTGCATAATATCCTGGGGACCCAGCAGGAGGGCATTGTTTGCAAACCTGCAGCGGCCCAGCCCTGTGTTGCCAGCATACCCCTTCCCTTTGAGAGTGGGCCTGCACCACACCGCCCTCCTACCCAGGGCACCACACCGCCCTCCTACCCAGGGCCCCACCCTTATTCCCTGTCCTGGCTAGGGACCTTGGAACAATCAAAGAGGAGGCTGCTCCACTGAATCCACCCCAGGTTTTACAAGGAGCCCTGTGCACCCTTGAGCAGTTTGACCAATGCTTTGTGAATACCTGTGTGTAGTGTAGACAGTGACTGACTAAAGGTTCTAGCAATCCACTTCCCTGTCAAGTCTTGGTGCCCTGGTTAGGAACTGGGTGGAACTGCAAGTTCCCTTAAATGATCTGACTGCAGATATCCCTTCTGTGAACTTAACTCAGGGTTTGTCTGCACTACCCCCTGGATCGGCGGGTAGCGATCGCTCCATCGGGGGTCGATTTATCACATCTAGACACGATAAATCGATCCCCAAGTGCTCTCCCATTGACTCCTGTAGTTCACTGCCACAGGGAGGCATAGGCGGAGTCGAGGGGGGAGCGGCAGCAGTCAACTCCCTGCCGTGAGAACACCGCAGTAAGTGGATCTAAGTACAGCAGAACCCCGAAATACCATGACGATCGGGGTCCAAAAAAATCTACCGTGATAAACGTGGGGTCATGGTATTGCGGGGTTCCGCTGCATCAAAGCAGCGCCCGCTGCAGCTGTTGGGATCCAGACGCGCCCCACATTATAAGGGGATTCGTGCTATTGTGAGACGCAGTATTGCAGGGTTCTACTGTACGTTGAATTCCGCTATGTTATTCTTGTAGCTGAAGTTGCTTATCTTAGGTTGATCCTCCTCAGTATAGACCCAGGGCTCAGAAAGGAACTCGTGGTCAGGAAATCCCCTGCCCTCTGTGACCCGCTGCTTCCTGCAGCTCCCATTGTCCGGGAACGGCGAACTGCGGCCATGGAAGGGCCATGCCGGTGGATGGTCAATGTAAACAAAGTGTCTTGCAGCCCACCAGTGGATTACCCTGATGGCCACATGCGAAGGTTGCCAATCCCTGGTGTAGGCATCACCAGGAGATGGAGGTTTTAAGCAGTAAGTTGTCCTGTGCAGATATAAAATGCATATTCCATCAGCACATCAGGAATCAGCTCCCAATATTGCAAACACCAGGTGAGCTGAACAGATTGGTCCATTCTGAGGCCTGTTCCTTCTCCCATTAAAGGAAAGGTCACGACGATCAGGATCAGGATCGAACCCTTAGTGATTAGCAAGATTTAAGTAATGAGGTTCCAGTATGTGGTTTAGATCCAGCAAAAGGGTTGAACTTCAGATTGTACTGTGGGATGGAGTCTAGGATTACTGATCCAGTCAACATGTAAAACTTTTAGTCCCACGTAGTGAGTGGACATTAAGCCAGCCCATGGCATGCAGATGAAATTCTCCTTCCCTACATGTGCAGTGCTTTGCCAACTCTGATGGGGCTCCAACCTGTTCTAATACTCAGCAGCTGTTTGCTTTTGGATCCTCGCCTGGCAGAGCAGAGAGAATAGTGAGTAATCAAGAAATAACAGTGGAACATTAATGCAATCCACAATAATACACAGATGCATTATTAATGAAGCATTAACATTGAAAGGGCAAGTAGCACAAATTACACATACACAGTACAACTCCTCTTCATAACTTCCCCAGTACAGCCCCTTGGAAAATCAATGCTCTGTAACAACATGCTGTTTCCATTAGGCTGCATTCCCACTGAGAAGTGACCTAAATATTCTGCAAGATTAAGTTTTACAGAAAGGCTGATCTGACCAAACTGTTAGTGTGTTGATAGAGCTACTTAGTTGGCCAGGCCTAGAAAACAGGGAAGTGCCTGGTCCTTTCATGGAAATCAATTACCGGTTAACTGCATCCTTTTTCTTAGAGTGAAACCTCTGGAACCAGTTCATTCTTCTTAAAAACAGAAATGGGACTGAATCAGAATCCTGGATCCAAGCTTCCCAGACTTTGGGGAAGTTTGGAGCTAGATCTAATCCTCATGCACCCCTTTAATCTCTGTGTCAAATATCCAGATCTGTGTTGTGTGGTTCAGACCCAGTGCTAATTAAACATAAATACACCTTCCACCCTTCCTATCAGTTAATTCTGATAAATCATTATTGGATAATCTAATCACTGGTTAATACAATATTGCCTTTCTGTTGAAGAGGCCATAATTCTGGATGATAATAAAGTTTTCCAAGGGTGGTCTATGAGACAGTGCAAGATAAGTACCATTTAAAAGTCATTCCTCATTGATTGTTTCTAACAGGATGTGATCTAGCATGGACTGATTTAATGGAAATACTCCCATTGACCTCAGTGGAGGTTAGAACAGGTCCATTAGCAATAGCATATGTATGCTGTTGTGAGGTACTTTGGAGATTGCGAGACAAGGCATACACACACGTGGTTAAGTAAATAAAGTAAGTGAGTTTATTGGAAGGTCCCGGTCTTGGCACTGAGAGGGCTGTCAGATCAGCGCGACCGCAGAAGGAGTACCCGGACTCTTCGGAGCAGTAGCCGGGGAGAAGAAAAGAAAAGCCCAAAGATAGCCCACAGGAGTGGGCTTAAGTACACTCACACATTTGCATCTCATACATACTCATGTCTCATTTGCAAGCAACAAGCTGATTGGTTACACGCTGTCCTGCCTCAGTTTCCCCATTTGGTTTCCCACGCATTCATTCTCACACAGACGGGGTAAACACTCACACAGCTGGGAACAGTCTGGGAACTGTTCCCAAACACACAGATAACAGCAAGGTCAGTCTCATAGCATCACTATGCACTCTCCTGGAGTTGACTCAGAAGCGTAACTGCACTTCTTAGAGATTGCCCGTCACAATGTCTTCCGGTCCTAACATCTGCTTATAAAGGTTAGATTTTATGTCAATTTCACCAAATACACAGGAACCAAGGCAAAAATATTTCCATGGATGATCATTGATATTTACAGGGAGGCAAGGTAAGAAAAATGCTGCTTCAGAACTTAGAGTTTAAGGGTATTTACTGTATATTTTGATGTGATGTTTAAACACAAATTGTCTACAGTTATCAAGCTTTTAACTTTTTGAATTTCACCATCTACTGTCACTAAACAATTGTCTGACCTGCCATACATTCCCACTTCTGTGAAAATTTAAATTGAGAAAAAATACTTATAAAAACACGATATCTATCAAAATTATTAAATTCTACCAAGCCTAAGCATACGCTCTGATTTGGAGGCACAGTGAAATAATTTGCTGGAGATCTTCCCCCATCAGCTCCCCGCTCCCCTAAGTTCCCTGTGCGGCAGGCTATCAGTTGCCAACAATTCTGCTGTCCTTCCCCCCACTGTCATGTGCTGCTCCTGCCTTCTGCTTGGATCTTCTCCAGGGAGCCTCCTGCTTTCTGTGTGAGGGGAGGAAGGGAGGAGAGAGGGTAATGTCAGGTTGTCGTCCCTGCCCTACACCCCCCCCCTCCTGCCATCTGTTTACCCCATCTCCATAGAGCAGGGTGGGTGGACATAAGAGGGCTCAGGATTGAGGGAGCTTGCGCGCAGCAGCTGCTATCTCAGCTTGGTGATCTGTTTTAAAAGGCAGTGTACTTAGAGTGGGCTCAGTGTACTTAAAGGGGCAATGCACATCTCTCACACATACAGAGTGTGTCTCTCTGCCATGCTGTCTCCCCTCCCTCTATTTGTGCTGCCTTGTTGAGTGTGAGGCTACATTAACAATGTGTTAAGCCTTGAGGGCTCAGCTGAGTACTAGTTCATCATTTAACAGTAAGACATTCCTTGGGAAATATCCCACCTTCTGATTCCTCCACCTCAACCAAGCTTCACAATCATCATTGTTGTGTACAGTATTAAATTGTTTGTTTAAAACTTGTGTGTGTGTGTGTACACACATGTCTTTTTTGTCTGGTGAAAAAAATTTCCCTGGAACCTAGAACCTTCCCCCCTTTTACATTAGTTTTTATGGGGAAATTGGATTCGTTTAACATAATATCACTTAAAGTTGCATTTTTCAGGAACATAACTACAATGTTAAGTGAGGAGTTACTCTGTTAAGGATACAGTTTGGTCCTGGAGATTACGGATTTCGTGACTTGAACAGATCTTCATCACTTCTTCGGTTTCAGCTTCAGCCGTGGGCAGTGAGGTTCGGGCTGTCAGCCCTGGGCCATGGGACTCCAGCTTTGGCTTGAGGCCTGCTGTGACCAGACCTGATTTTGTCCTTTTTTCCTATGATTGTTCCATGAATTTTTTGAATTTTACCAGGACAAAATCGTATCCATCACCATTACACCCCAAGAGCACAAAAAACGAGTCCTTTAAAGCAAATTTGGTTTCAGTAAAAATAGCGGTGGACCATAGCCCATTGGGGGTGTATATCGTCTCAATAAGTGTGGTCACATAGTGGTTCCAGCAAAGCCCTGGAAGTGGGAACAAGTGTTTTCATATTTATACTGAGGAGCTTTGTGGCGATCAGTGAATCATTTGACTCACCCTGGAAGCGGGTTAAAGCAAGTTTGGCCTTGGGGGAGGTGGGTACTGCTTGTGCTCTCGTTCTGGTGGAGTACCGGAGTCGATGGGAGAGCACTCAGCAGTCGATTGACCCCTGCTGGATCAATTGCTGCCTGCCAATCCGGCAGGTAGTGTAGCCAAGCCCTGAGTTACAGGGGTCTGGGGGTGGGGAGTATGAAGAGGTGTTAGAGGAATGAGGACCTGACCCAGATACTTCCACTCTGGCTACAGATCAGATACAGGTTCAGAAACCACCAGTAGAAGAGAAAAGGTAGCTCTGTCTCCATGGCTGTTCACTGTGTTCTCATGCCCTAGCTCCAGCCGATCTTATTCACAGCACAGCCTGAGTGTGGAATGTGAGCTCCACAGAGGAGAGGTGCTGCTCCCAGGTCTAGTCCCTGGGGCAGGAAGTCAGTATTTTGTTGATAAGCAGGGCAGGGTGATTAAGATAAGAAAGGTCTGATAATTAAATGGAGGAAATGAGGAATCCCCCTGCTGGGGGTGGGGAGAGGAGTGTGTGTGGGGGGGTATTTGAAGAGAGGGGCAGGGGACTCAGCCAAGGTTCTATTCAGAAAAGAGGGAGATGTGAGGGGTGGAGTCAAGTGGCTATGTGATGATTTCAGCCTTCGTTCTTGAAGAAAAATGAAATGTCTAACCCTCGTGGCTGTGGGCGAAGCTTCAAAATGTGACCCCCTGTGCACCCTCAAAAAACAAGAAGGCAAATAAAAAGAACAACAAATCTCTTTTTACATACGTTCCTGATTTTTATGACAATCTGCTGAGTTTTGGACATTTGGGGTTGGCAGCATTGGAGGGACTGTTCCAGTGTGTAGATATTTTAACAGTCAGTAAAACAGCAGGAACATGAATGCAGCAGTTACTGACTAGCTGCCAAGTGTACAGCTTGAAACGTAACCCCTCTAAATCCCAGATTAAACAGAGAGAAGTGCAATATCTTGGAATTCAACTCAGTACAGGGGGAAGGGCTGTGGATTAGAAAAGGGTGAAGTGTATTGTTAACCTCCCTAGGCTGCTAGATACGAAATCTTTGCAGTCTTTTTTGGGGCTTACTAACTTCTGCAGAGAATCAGAGAGGTAGCCGTGTTAGTCTGGAATAGCAGAGATAACAGAGTCCTGTGGCACCTTAAAGACTAAAGTATTGAAGCATAAGCTTTCGTGGGCTAATACCCACTTCGTCGGATGCAAGCTTCTGCAGAGAATTCATGGTTGGATACGCAGCTAAGGCAGGTCCCCTATATGAGCTACTTAAAAGACCACAGTGGACCTGGACAGAGGAAGCAACTAATGCATGGGAAAGCCTGAAAAAAGGGTTAATGGCTGCCCCCAACAATGAATTCCTTTTTGTGTTAAGAATATCTGTATTGTTAGTGTGCTCACACAGGATACTGGTGCTGGGGAAAGACCTGTTGCTTATTATAGCAGAGTGTTAACAGATCCAGAAAGTAAACTGGGAATTTGTGAACAAACTGCTCTTGCTGCCTACTGGACACTACAAAAAACGCGGGCAATTATTGGAGCAAGCAAGGTGATTGTAAAGAGCCACCCTGCGCTATTAAAATCTATCTAAAGGACATGTGAGAGTAGATAAGGCCATTCAATGGGTCTTTGCTCTCATGTCCGAGAATGTTCAATTAGTCCTACTAAAAGAACCTGAAATATCTGTATGGGGATTGACTATAAACAGTCGAGAACATGTTTGTGACCCCCAATGGGAATCCAAAGCACATCCTATCTTTAAAGCAACCCCACCTGAACAGGTGGTTGGAAAAACCATTTGGTTTGTGGACATTAGCTCATATTATACCGAAGGAAAATGAATAATTGGTTTTGCAGGGTTTTGTGTAACTGAAAACCTGGAAGGAGTTGACTTTTTCCAGTACAAATTAAGCAAAGGGAGAATACAGTTTGCAGAAGTGTCAGCCGTCTTAGAAATTTTAGCTAGCATGAGGAACAAGCAAACAGAACTAATAACAGGAGTGGATTCAGATTATGCTTACAGGGGAACCATCATCTTCCCACTATGGTGGAATAGTGTAGGTTTTACAGGAACTGACTGATCCAAAATTAAATACAAGACCTTATGGCAGCAAATAGAGGAACTAGCAGGGCAGTATCAGAAAAGCCAGATGGTTAAAATAAAAGCCCATAAGAGGACAGGGCCATTGAAAAAGGGAAATGAACTAGCAAATAAATTGGCTAAGGAAGCAGCCCTTACTGTGGGAGACTATACCCGTGGCAGTAGCCACCTGGGCACAGGCAAAGCAAAAACAAGCAAGTGAGGGAAACAACCAGAAAGAGCTTCAGTTTCTACAGGACCTACAAGCAAAAGATGACTTAATACAGCAATGGATAGTAGAATGCCCCTCACAGTGGCAGGATGTCCCGTTGACAAAGGAGGGAGATCTAATTCTGGTGAAACCAGAAACTGAATGGGTTTTGGTAGTTGCTCACCAGATACAGTACCTCTTTTTCGGATGGGTGTATGGTTCAATTGTGGGAGGTCACCCAAAACAGGACGAGGCATTGGAAAAACTTAAAAACCTGGAATGAAAGAGGATTTAAATCTGCATATTCATAGCTGTTTCACATGTGCTAAGCAAGACCCTGCTAGAAGAAAAAGATGTGGAAAGTTAATGCATCAAGTGTTAAAAGGGCCCCTCCAATGTTTACAGGTTGATTTTGTAGGACCCTTGCCTATTATTCCTAGCGGAAATAGATTTGTGTTTGTAATTGTGGATAGTTTTAGCAAATGGGTAGAAGGATTCCCTACTACGAGAAGGTGCTAGGCTCCCCCAGGCAGCGATTCATGCACTGCCCATGCTCACATACTTTTTGGGTGCACAAGGAATGCATGATTTGGGCCCGAAGTTGACATTCAAGCCACTTTTATGGGCTTACCTGGCAATTCTCTACATGGGCGCTGACTCCAGCCCCAAGGCACTCATTGGGGAAAAATGGTGGGTGCTGAGCACCCACTGGCAGCCCCCCATCAACTCCCCCCCCAGCACCTCCCACCTGCCGGTGGGCCCCACAGATCAGTGGCTTCTGCCTATCATGATCAGCTGTTTCATGTCATGCGAGAGGCAGGGGGTAGGAGCGAGGATGTGGTGGGCTCATAGGAGGGGGTGGAACTGGCCGGGAAGAGGCAGGGTGGGAGTGGGAAGAGGAGGTGGGCTGTAGTGTGGGGCCTTGGGGAAAGGGTTGGAGCGAGGTAAGTCCTGGGGTGGAGCTGGGTTTCGAGCACTCCCCTGGCAGTTTGAAAAGTCAGCACCTGTAGTTCTCTAAGTGGACAAGTACAGTTCTGTGTCTGGTGCTCTGTTCTGTTCAGTGTTGATAAGTGTGTGTGTGTGTGTGTGTGTGTGTGTTCCCTCTGTGTGCTGCCCAGCTCTGGAGATCACTGACACTGCGAGCCCAAGAGAACCCCCAATGACCACAGACTCCGATAAGGTATGAAGGCTCCTGGTCAGATCTGTTGTCAAACGAAGCAGAGTAATAGCTTCCCACAGACTCTACCGGACATACTACGCATATGAGCCCCCTGACAACATATGCAGCTCACTCAGTGGCAGGACTCTCCACTGCCCCCTACACTGGACAGAGACAGGGATGCATTCTTATATACAGGTACAAACAAGTTATACATCACTCCTGTCATACTGTGGTACAACCCCTCTATGTGTTAGTTAGGGTGCCGCCTCTCTCCTGGTACATGTTGGTTCAAACAAACAACTCATTATCTCTGTGGAATGTGTTTGTACCAGAATGTTCTGGTGCCATCCCGGTACATGTTTATCCTATTACTACTTGATACCCTTTAGATATGTGGAATTAGCAGTCGCCTTCTTGCCAACTTCTGGTTGAGGGCTGTGGCTGGATTAGGCTGATTGGCGAAGCGGCCACAGCTATGACCAGCTCAATCAGGGCCCCGCTGGCCCTTATAAGAGGGCTGGGGGCCAAGAGCTGAAGAGTCTCTCTCTCTCTCTCTAGCAGGGGCGAGAGAAGGACCTAGCTACCTGGGAGAAGGATACCTGAAGCGGAGCAGTGCTGGGGAATAGGGCAAGAGGAGCTGGGGAGATCTAGCCTGGCAACTTCCCAGGCTTCAGGCCTTGTGTGTGGCCTAAAATAGGTACTGGGGTTGCAAAGGTGCAGCCTGGGGCTAGGCAGTAGCAGCAGGTCCAAACCCCCCTTGCCAGTAATGAGTGGTTGATAGACTGCAGTTTTCCCCAGTGAGTGGAGCCTAGATGCTGACTGTCAGTAGCCATAGCCTGAGGCAAGGTGGGGATAGAGGGTGGGGGTTCCCGAGGGAGGGAAGATCCACTGTGTGGGGTACTGCAGGGACAGCACCCCAAGGTAAAAGGGCACCAGGGTCCGGAAGGGACACAGAGGCCCTAAGGCAGGTGAGACACTGGCTACCAGGAGGCGCTCTGGAACTGAAACATGCTAATTCCCAGACGACCAGGAGGAGGCGCTGTGCCGGTGAATCATTGACATCGCTACAGGTAGATTGACATGTATTTGACCAGTTTCTTATTTATAAAGCACTTCATTTTCTTTTTCTTTTCTTCATGCTTGGGCGGGGGGGTTTCGGTGTCTTCATTGTATACTGATATCATCTGGTGTTTTTGTGGTGTGATATCCTCTGCTGTCTTTGGTTTGTAGGATGCAACCTTAAACAGGTAGTTAGTTAACATAATAAAGTTTTGTTTGTTTTACATCTCTTCTTGTTTTTCAGTAATCCAAATTTAATCTACTAATGAAGCTAGTTTGTTTACAATGTGATGGGGGCCAAGTCTTTTTTGTAACACAAGCTATACTTTTGCAATTGTATAGACCTTCGTTGTCATTTGAGGTGCATTACTAATATTTTATACTAAATGTAATGCTTAACTGCTAAAATAAATGGTCACAATCTTCTGAGAGGTGGTGTATTACTCCCTCCCCACCCCCGTTCAACATTCTGTATTAGCAAGAGTCTAACATAATTTTTACCAAGCTTTTTAAAGTTAATTTGCTTGTGATACCAATTTCACTCTTGTTAATTGTTTAGAAAGTACAAACTAACAATCACAGCTTTTCATTAACATAATAGAACAAAAGAAAAGCATATAAAATTAAACCAAAATATATGTTAAATACAGGGTCCGTGCAAATACTTTGAGGGTATTAAACTTTCATGATGCTTTGTTGTGTTTGGGAGCCAAAGGTGGAAACCTATTGAAATTGTTTGGTTAGCTTTATGCATAAACGATTTTTGTTATCATATTCTTGTAACTGTATTTAAAAGTGCAAACAAGTTTATAAAAACCCAAACAAGAAATCAACATTTTGTTAATTTATCTTAATGTTGAGGTTTCCTCTTACATTTTTTTTCTTTGAATAACAACTAGAAACAGCTTAAAAAACAAAACAAAATTGTGATTAATAAAAGAGAATTCATTTGGTTTGCAATGATTTGTTGAGGGAGAAATATATGTACATATATTTGTAACTTAAACCTTTTTGAACTTTGCACCAAAAATTGGTGTTAATAATACTATAATTGTACCCCAACCATGATCTTAAAATAGCGCGGTACCACATATACATATTTTTAGAAAGGTATAAAATTGACTTTTGTTGCAACAAAATAAAAATAAGTAATCACGTGACACACAACACACAGGACAACATACAGGACTAACTTAGAATTCTGTCGCCATTTGTATTTAATTGTATTTACAACTATACAAAATAAGGCAGGCAAATAAAAAAACAAAAGGGTTAAACATATAAATAAGTGAGTTATCTTTTTATTTAAAACTTTTAATAAAATATTAAGTTATTTATCAAATTTCTTGTATTAATTTAGTAACTTAAGGCATTTTTATTACTCTATATCAAACTTTATATTAAAATTCTACTATCTGGAAATAAAGAAAGCCCATGTTTCAAGTCTTAGTCAGTGGTTAGGCTCAGAAGCAGAGTCTGCATTTTTGTTTCTTGGCAACCATATTTTCAAGTAAATTAGGAGTAAATCCATCTGTTGCATTTCTGAAGGGTTAAAATAATCGACTGGATTTATTTAAAGTAAAAGTTTTTACCTTGTTTTCTTTTTAGTGGTGGTGGTTTTCAGTTGCTTTGTCTTTTGTCAATTGCTTCTGTAAAAACTAACTCTTAAAACAAAGAGATGAAGTGCAGAGAGGCAGGTGAAAAAGGGGGGGGGGGAGTGGGAGGGGAGGGATGAAGAACAACCTAGGAAGGTAGGGAGACCTGAGCCAAGAGAGATTAACTCTATTAAGGTATTTGAAAGTACAGGCAGCAGCAGCGAGTTTAGCAAACTGAGAAAGCATATAAAGAAAAAAACTTAACCGGTATGTAAAAATATTTAAGAAAGATGGTTTTAGATATGAGCAGGGAATGTGGTTCCGTGGGTAAAAGCAGTTGGGAACTGCACCCCTGGTTCTTATCCTGGCTTTCAAAGGAGACTGGGTTGCTATAGTTATTGACTCTTGTAAAACCTGAATTTGTTCCTCCAGTGTCTGTTGCTTTTGTGTGTATGCCAAATGGATTGCAGGAGTGCCCTTTTTTTTTCTGCAGTTAACTGTTTTTGGGCAGCTCCATGTGTTAATTATAGGTGTCAACCTGCTTAATCTTGGTTTTTCACTTTGAAATGCTTTTTTATTTATTTCCCTGCCATTGAGTTGCGGCTCCTGTCTCCTAAAGTGCTCTGTGAACCATTCCATTTTTAACTTCATCTGATTTACCAATTCAGTGACAGTATTATTTGCTACTTTCCCCTCCTGTGCTTTTACTTGTCCCGTTCTGACAGGTACCAATTTAGATTTAGGTTTTACCAGAACCTGACTCTTATCATAGTGGTGGTTGCAATGCAGTGGACACTTTTAATTTTGCTAGGGCCACTTTTTCCATTTCTGTCCCCCTTCTTCAGGCACAGGGGAGCTACCTGAAGCCTGCTGTTGATCGCAAATATTTATAACGGGGGGGGGGGGGACTCATTTTTCTTTTGCAGGTTTTCCCCAGTTGTCTCCAATCTCATGTTTTCCTGCTTTATCTGTTTGAGATATTATGAGTCTGGACTGCCTGTTGCCCTGTTAAAAAAGCTTGGGCTTTCCAGTGCTCGATTGCCTGGGTTGCTTCCTCCAAGGCTTTAGTTATCTCTTCTGCTTCCCTGGTTTTCTCCATTACTTGCCTGGACAGTGTATTAGGGTATTGTTTAAGCCGTCTTACTGCCATGGATATTAATTGCAAAATTCTAGCTTTTTTACTTTTGTTATGTTTTTTTAGAGCTTCTGTTTCTACCATTGCTTTACATATGCCAGTCCATGCTTCCTCACTTTCTTTTTAAAATTCATATGGACCCCCTTTTCTGACAATCCAGCAGGTCCATGAGGTATCAAACTCTGTGGGGATTTGAAGGGAGGGGATAAGGGAGTTCGCTAGCTTGTGGTTTTCTGTCATGTTAGATTTTGATTCCTACCGGGGAGGAGGAATAACTCAGTGGTTTGAGCATTGGCTTACTAAACCCAGGATTGTGAGTTCAATCTTTGAGGGGCCCAGTTAGAGATATGGGGCAAAAATAGAGATTGGTCCTGCTTTGAGCAGTGGGTTGGACTAGATGATCTCCTGAGGTCCCTTCCAACTCTGAGATTCTATGGTACAGCAGACAGCTCACTTACTCACCAAATCAGTGGTCGGGGTTACCAATGGAGTGCTCTGCTCCAATAAGGTACCAAGGCTCCTGGCCAGGTTTATTGTCAAAGGAAGGACAATAATAGTTTCCCACAGACTCTACCGGACATACTACGAATATGAGCTCCCTGACAATGGATGCAGCTCAGAGGCAGGACTCTCCATTTTCCCCCTATGCTGGATAGATACACCGTCCCAAGGATGCATTCTTATATACGGGTACAAACAGGTTACACATCACTCCTGACATATTGAGGTACCACCCCTCTGTGGTTAGTTAAAGTGCCGCCTCTCTCCTAGTACATGTTGGTTCAAACAAAAATACTATCCATCATATTGTCCTTTTGACCCTGTCTTTAGGATGGGTCAGCCTGTTCCTTGTTATCTCTGTGGAATGTGTTCGTACCAGAATGTTTTGGTGCCACCCTGGCACATGTTCCTCCTATTACTACTTGATACCCTTTAGATATGTGTGTACGTGCAATCAGCAGCTGCCTTCTTGCCAACTTCTGTGAGCAGGGCCTGCCTCAGGCTCACATCTTAACTTTCCTTTATGTTAGCAAAGTCTTGACCATTATTTTAGTTCAGGCCTTAGGTCTGATACTGGGCCTCTGATACAAGGATTTGTGTTTCAGGGTCTCATTTTACCACACTGTGCCTCTGGGCTACCATAGCAGGTTTTCTAGCATAGCCTTGTGTTTTATAATGGAAGTTGTTTAAATAATCTTTCTTGCAAAGGTAACAATTCTTGGATGGAACGAGGCAGGCTTCTAGTTGCATGCAATATGTTTATTTTTTTCAGTGAGGGATGCAAAAGATCCCAAAGGATCAGACCCTCTGTAATTTTCCCTTGTTTCCACATACACTGCATCCAGTAGCAGCCCTTTCCCCTGAGACATATGAAACTCTTGCTGGGCTACCAAAGGTGAATGGAAAAAAACCCTCTAAGAGCAAGTGATATTAAGAAAGTAAATAAATAGGTGACCTATTTTAGTGAATAGTGGCAAGAAGTGGACATGACAACACTGCAATCTTTTATCCTTTTTAAAAATATTACTTCACTCTTACAGGGAGGGACCAGTCCCTCTCAGTTGTGGACTCCCAGCTGACTTTAATGGGTGTTTGATTAGGCCCTCTGTAGATCTTAAAACAAGTTACAAAGGTATCATTGTATCCATTTTACAGTGGAGAAAATACAGGCAAGCTAGGTAAAGGGTCTTTTGTAAAGTTACACACTATTTCATTGGCAGAGCCAGGAACAAAATCCAGGTCTCCTGATGCCCAGGCTCTATCCATTAGACCACATTGTTTCTTTTATGGGGCGAGATTACCATCAAATCTAGGTTTATTCAGGATGTGGAGATTCTCCACTTCTGTTGTAGGCACTGCAGATAGATTCAGATTATACTATGTAGAAGGACCAAGACCGATTGGAGAAGGGCAGCTGGCATGCCAATATTTTCTTTTAAAGTGACAACTATGTTTTAAAAGTAAATCTGCTAAACATCACTAGAACATGAACTCTACTGCCTGAATAGAAGATGGGTACAGACAGAGAATTACAAACTTCCCTCCCGTGCCATGGTACGTGTTTCATCCCAGAGCTGCATCACCTCTGATGTTTTGCCTTCAGCAGGAAATTATATTGTGTTGACTGCATATCCGTGGTGGTTAAAAGTAGCTAATGCTGCTGAGCAGGCCCAGTGGGTCAGGAAGCGATGGATAAGTCATATTCAGGACTATCAGCTGCTCATGAGTAACCCTGGTTCCAGCAGAATTTAATCCTAGCTAGCTGACATGATGCAGATTTTATTTTGTTTTGTTTTTGTCTATTCCAGCCACATCATTGCTATCAGCACCACATCAGCTGGCTGAATACAATTACGTCTGAATACCAGCCTATTTTCTAATGTAGGCAAGCCCCCAGGAAATTCAGGACACAGGCCCATTCGCTTCTTGGCCTCTCTTCCAAGGCTACTCATCTAAGAACCTGCAGGGCTAGAACCTGGAATCATGGGGGTTCTGGGCTGCTGATGCCTCCACATAATGACAGGGGGCTTAGGCTGAGCTCCTGTGGGAGGACCCTGTGAGGTTGGGTCTAGCAGGAAGTACCACCCAGCAAGACCTGAGTGGAAGCTCCTCACAGCCCATTGATTGGCTGGCACTGTTACTTAAGCGAGAAAGCCATAACAGGGAGTTGTCTGAACAAAAATACAGACTGCCTGCCTGTCCTGTTTCAGACCTGGCATGCAAGAGATCCCAGACCCTGACTGCTGACCCTGCCTGACACCTGACTCTCGGTTGCCTTCTGGCCTGTCTCAGATTCTCACCCTCTGGTGCTGGACTTGGCCACTCTGACCAGTAGGTCTGGCCACCCATGACCTGGTCACGACAATGGAGCTGATAACGGTGATTGTGCTCAGCACACTAGTTCACTTGGACTTAAGCCACTGACTTCTTTCACAGTAGACACCACAGAGCTCTCTGAAAAATGTTTCCCTGTGTCACTAGCAACATGGGATGCACTCCTATCAGTCACTCTGAATATTATGATTTGTATTGCAGTCACACATAGGAACCCTAGCCAGGAGCCAGGATAAGCAGTGGTCTCAGCACACGAGCTGCCCAACTGTTGTCAAGTTCCCTATGGATGTCTCGTTGTTTGGGTGTAACTTCCCCTTGAAGCGTTCCCTTCCCTGAGTGCAGATACATTTTCTTTTTAAATAAAAATCTTTGCCACTCCTTCCCCAAAACATTTGGCTGCCTTGGTTTCTCGTTCTGTTTGGGGGATAAGATCAAATCCTGAAGTCCTTATTGAGGCAAAAGTCCCATTGAGTTAGGACTTCAGATTTAACTCACAGAAATTAAAGCTGGAGAAGGTTCCCTAGTAAGAAGTCCTCTAGCCCTCCCCCTTGCAATGCAGGGCTGAGGCGTGCAGTTTATGTCCCAGTGCTTTGCCTGGTCAGGACTGGTTGGTGTGCGGTTTGGACCACCTCCATAATTCTGACCTATTGATGGGCAAATCCCAGAAAGGTTCCTTTGACTCTTTTCAAGGAGGAGTGAGAAATCATTCTCCTCTGAGGATAGGATAAGAAGCAATGGGCTTAAATTGCAGCAAGGGTGATTTCAGTTGGGCATTAAAAACTTCCTAATTGTCAGGGTGGTTAAGCACTGGAATAAATTGCCTAGGGAGGTTGCGGAATCTCCATCATTGGAGATGTTTAAGAGCAGGTTAGACAAACACCTGTCAGGGATGGTCTAGATAATACTTAGTCCTGCCATCAGTGCAGGGGATTGGACTAGATGACCTCTCGAGGTCCCTTCCAGTCCTATAATTCCTCATGGCCTCTATTACTTCCTTCTGAGTATTTTCCCCTTGGAATGCTTTGGACTGTAATTGAAGTCTAAGAATTGAGTTAAATTTCTGTGATAGCTCTTCTATCACAGAGGAGAGCTTATCTGTCAGATGGAAACTGCATTTTGATAGGTTTATCAGTAGACAAACAGTCTATTTCATACTTATCAGGCTGAGCAGAGCATTGAATGATTGAAATCCTCAGAGTTACTCATGTTTCCCCAACTTAACGTTGTGCTCCTCTTCCCCATCCATAAAGGAAGACAGACATGATGCAAGTGTTATGCAAAAATGTGTTGTAGTTTTTTTTTCAGTATCCATCATTTTTCGAAATCTTTTAAATTTATGAAAGTTGTTTGCTGCTTTTGATATTCATTGCTTGACGTCTAGTAGTTGCTTCCAAAATAGGTAAATGACTTACCTCTTCTATTGCTTCTTCATCCAATCTAATAGTTACGTTGGGGATATTGACAACCACATATTTTCTTTCCCTTGTTGATGAACAAATCAACTCTTTTGCTGTATCTGGCAAAATCTGGGTCTCTTTTTCCATTAAGTGGTGTGTTGGACTGAACAGGACAATATCATCCGTGAAAATGAGGTCATCCAACTACTTTATCATTTATCCATAAAATTCCTCTGTTGCCTTCTGCAGTTGCTTTCCCCATTATATGACCGATGACCAGTGAAAACAAGTCAATTTAGTTTTATATGTATCTATTTTCTATTAACAAAACTCTGTACATTTTAAAAACTCCCTCTGTTTACACTTCTTACCATTTTTAATGCCTTTAACTGTTTCTTCACCATTGCTAGTGGTGGTGCCACTTATCAGGCTCTGGTTTAAGGAGTCTGGGCTAACATCCGCTCCTACTGGTTTACCTTCCTAGGTAAGCAGGCCTTCTGGTTGGGGTGAAAGTTCACAAGGATTTAGCTCAGACCCCTGAAGGACATGGTTTAGGTCATAATATCATTTCCTTTTACATCATTCCATCCTGTGCTGCCATTTCTGACTAAAGTGAGGCTTCCGGTGATAGCAAGAGCTGGAACTTCTGGTTAAGGCGGGATTTCTGGTGACATCATCAAGTCATCCATCAATCTCTTATCTCATAACAACCTGAATGTAAACCGTTACTATGGTCAGGAATGTGCTAGTTCTAGGATTTTGTTAAAACCCTAAGTACTTCTCCAGCACACTAGCCATAGTGCCAGCAGCAGTCAGTTAAGGTTGTGCAAGTACTATTGTTTGCATTCAACAGAGGACTGGAATGAGAATTTGAACTCTTCTGGGTCCTCCCATGCCTACTGGAATAAGAGAGTATTAATAAATTACTCCTGGGGGAATTGTGCGCTACTGCACATGCACATAATTAAATAGCTGTGCATATTTTTAAGTTTTTGCATGAAAAAAAGCTGCCAAAATATTGCTGCAGTTCACCTCCTGGGCACCAGAGGGCGCTATGCCATAGATCACAGCAGCAGCTCCTGGCCAGCTAGGGAAGAGAAAGAGCCTACCTTTGCAATATCTGTAAGACCAGGTCAGGAGGGGACTATGGGGTGAAAGACTGTGTGGGGTAATTGGGGGCATCAGACGGGGGCTCATAAGGGCTAGTGGGGGAGGACAGACTGGGGCAGAGGCTGAATGGGAGTGGAGGCACAGGGGGAGGGAGGTGCAAAGCCACATGGTGATGGGGGAGGAAGTGCAGAGCTACATACGGATCAAGGGTGGCTGAGTGAGGGCACAGACACGGGTATGGGGTGTGTGCAAGGACACAAGGACAAGGGGTGGATGAGTGGGAGCACAGGGACACATAGGGACATGGGGAGGGGATTTAGGGACAGGGGAGTAGCTAGGTGGGGGCACAGAAACACATGGAGACAGAGGAGTGGGTACAGAGCCATAGGGGAAGAGTTTACAGGACCACATGGAGATGAGGGGAGTGAGTGTCTGAGTGGGGGTGGAGGGACATGTGGACAGGTGGTGCAAGGACATATGGGGACAGAGGGAGATGTGCCTGACTGAATGGGAGAGGCTAGGGGGTCAGCCAGGGTATGCATAGGGGAAGCTCCCTAACAATCCCTCCCCGCCCACCCCAAAAAATCTGTTCCATACTTTTCCTATCCATACCCAGCAATCTTCTAAGTTCACAAGCAGGCTCCCTCCCCGCAATTTACTTTCCTCTCCCTCAGCTCCTCCATTACTCCTGACTCCCCCAAGCCTTTGCACTGCTTCTGAGGGGTGCAAGAGATAAGGTTCCATATCGTACTTATTACTCAGAATTCTGAATTAATATGCCTAGTAAGGAATTTATTTGTCAAACTTTGAATCTTTTTTACTGTCTGTATTGTTACAGACATACATGCTGACAGGTATTTAGTAATAAATTATCAAAAATAATTGAAACTGGTGTGATTATATTGTGTTATTTTGACAAAATTTGCAGAATTTTGCAGTATTTTAAAATATTGTATGCAGATTTTTTAAATTTTTGTTGCAGATTTTTTTTGGGGTGCATAATTCCTGCAGGATTAATAAATAATAGTACTGACTTTGTAATGTAGTAGTGACTTCAAGCTGAGAATTTCAAAACACATCACTAAGTTATTGTACTATAAAAGAATTTGCTCCTGTTTCACAGAGGAAAAATCTGAGATTGAGAGCTTAGATGCCTTGTCCAAGATCACATGGGAAGTCTATAGCTGAGCTGGGAACAGAGCCCAGATCTCATGATTCCCAGTAATGTGTGCTTAACCACATGACCATCCTTCCTCTCCTAATGGAAGCTAATGACTCTGATGTATCCTTAAGCTAGTCATGTTCCATCCTCGTGCTCAATTATAAATCTAGTGAAATCCAAATGAACACAAGATATCCGATCCTGGGCACTGATTTGCCAATTTACATCAGTTGAAGATCTGATTCCAGGTATTCAAAACAACCAGAAGCTCCCATTAAAGACTGTGGCAAAACTCTTGATTTCAGGACTGGGGACAGTGGGCTTTAGCCTGCGATAACATTTCAGTTACTAGGACAGATGTAGCACAGATGACAGAGAGGCTTAAAAGCAGGGTCCTTTATTCTGAGATGAGCTGGTAAAGACCAGATTCTCCATGGCACTGTAATTTCAGAGAGTGTTTGATTATATATCCAATGCGGCTCTCCCATATACTGCACATTTGCTTGTTGATCATTATTTACAAGGCTGTGTCTAGGTAAACATTAACTGGCTGTCAAATTTGTAATGCTGCAAGATGAGTATTTAATGTGTCATTTTCATTGCTTTTGAATATGAAGGGCAGTTACTGCTGGGAGCAGCTTCTGGTTGACTTTGAAAACCTGGAATCAGATCTTCCACTGCTGTAAAATGGAAAATCTGTAGTTCTCCGACAGAGCAGGAAAGCTTAAGAGTGACATGATGACTTTCACCTAAAATTAAATATGTCAATAACAGCAGCAATCTCTGAAAACTGGTTTCTTCTGGTAGAGGCTGGTGACATCTGAAAATACATAGGAAATGCCTGGACTCCTAGGGGCTCGTGACTGGAGAGCGCATTGACCTTGGCCATTCTTGAGGTGGCCTTATCCTTCCTTTGTGTCTATGCACAAGGGAGAATTCCCACCAGAGTGCACCTTTAGCATTGCTGTCTAGCCCTTCTGATTCAGTGGCTCCAGATGCCACATGTTGCAAGGTTCTGCCATCTCGTTTTTGTCTCCAACATTCAGAATCTTCCTTCCTGGGATTTCATCTGAATCCCCAGAGTCCAGGTTGTGTTTGTGCAGGGTTTGGGGGGGTTGAATAAAGAAGACACCTCTAATAGAGGAATACTTCTCCCAAGCTTTGCAGTGTCAACCTTGCAAAGAAGTTCACGTCTTGGTGCAAGTTTTGAATGAACCCACAATCGCAAGAGCCAAAAAATGCTGGAAACTGTGCCAGCCACTGCTGCTTCTTGGTAGGATCATCACTCCAAACTGCTGACCCCAACAATCAAGCTTCTCTCTCGGCCTCTGTCTGGGTTTCCTTAAGTCCAACTTCCTGTTGTTTACAGGCGCTTAGCCCAGTATGTTAGGAGGAGGGCACAGATTAGTCAGGCTCAGTCCTCCTGATCACTGCCCCCTTCCAGCTTTGCCTTAGTTTTCCTAAGGCTGCTACAAAGGCCAGCTAGCTTAACTGCTTTTAGCAATAAGCAAAATTATCGCTATTTCAGTGCTGAAAGTGGCCTAGACATTTTGCTGCGCTGCCAATGTCTTTCCTAACACCTCCTATGTACCAAAGGGTGCCCAACTTTGTAAATTTCAGCCTGGGGAGATCTATCTCAGCCTTTTCCATGCCCACCCTGATCTTTGCTATCTCTCAGACAATTCTAAGCCATACACCCAGGGCTGTGCAAGGATATTTTACGCCCTAGGCGAAACTTCCACCTTGCACCCCCTGTTCCTTCCCTCCCTCCAGAGCATCGCTTATTATAAACTTTCAAAATACTTTGAAAAATACACCCTTTTTAGTCACATATCCTTCCTTCCTTCATATCAAACTACATTTTATTCTACCTTTCGAATATCCAATTATTGTTAATAAAATGTATAAAATTAGAATGGCGGATATTCCGTCATACAACAACTGACCATACCAATATGACATATTTCAACAACCTACACACGCATATTTGCGCATAAACATATACACTCAAATACTTAACCTACACACACAATTGACACAAAGTATTAGCGAAATGGTGCAGCAGCACTTGCCAGAGACTTCGATCTGAAACAACTCAACAAAAATAGTTCGCCTCAGTCGACAACCTCCGAAAACTAGTAAACGTAGCATTATAAACAGCCAGTCAGAAGGGGTAATGGCTGCGCGTGACGAGAAAAATGACGGTTTTGCCACTTTGTATCGTAGTGAAACAGTGCGCTTGTGCCCGCAACACAGAGCTGGCGTAGACTGTAGGTGTAATGTATGAGAGAACGTCAAGTTAAAATGCACGTTCAACGACATTTCTCTTTTCTTTATTCATTCATTTTCCAGCAATAGTGTAAAAAAAAATTTGGGGCACTGCTTTTTGGCGCCTCCAAATCTTGGTGCCTTAGGTGGCCGCCTAGTTCTCCTAATGGTTACACTGGCTCTCCATATACCAATACACATGACAGACAATTTCACCTCTTCTGGGATGGACTTCCCTTCTCACAATAGTCTCTTTTGATTCACTAAGGTGGATGCAGCATAGACTTCCTTCAGATGAGATGGGAATGCCGGGTTCCTTCTGAACCTCCGTTATAGTTGGCCAAGTAGGAAAGAGTAAGGGTTAGTTAGAACAGTGTAAAATGCTCACAACAAAATCCAAGCTCAGGAAAGACGTGTCTGCTTTCACATTTACTTACAAATGCAAACCATGTTTGTAGACAGAGTGACCGCTTTCTTGGGTCATCTTGGGCTTATTCTCAATACCCCATTGAAACTCCTAGCGTGGCACTGTGTGGACAGGAAAGCGAGTGACACTCTCTTTAGCAGGAATCGGACTTTGAGTTTTTGTGTTAATTTCTGTCTGAAATGCCAACTCAAGAAACATGAAACTTAATGAAAAGCTTGCACCCGCCGCTGGCAGCTGAAACCAGTTGAGTTGCATCCAGCTATGGATTGCCCTAGCCAGTGCAAATAACTTTCTCACTGAAACAGGTTTGTATTTCCCAGGATGGGTGGGAGTTATTGGCAGTGAAGGCAGAATGGCTTCCACAGTTGGAGCATTACTGGTGTCTCCGTTTATTATTTTTGTGAAGGGTTTAGCAATACTTGGAATGAGGAGCTCACGTCTATTTTATTAACTGCAAGAAAAGCCCAGTTATTTCTGGCTCGGAGACGGACAGGCAATCTGCTGACTGCTGCACAAAACACTGGCTGCATGGCGATTATTAATAGTTTATGTCTAATGTAATCATGTCATGTGTCCAGCAACCTCCATGGGCTCTATTTATGGTCCTCAGGACAGAGCCCAGTGCTATTATCATCTTAGACTCCAGTCAGCAAGGAGAAAGCAGAAGCTGTTAGGGGGAAATATTAACTAGCTGAACTATTTAGTTTAGATACAGGAACCCCTTGTTTCCTCATGTTCTATACAGTCCCTGACAAAGGACCAGATCCTGCAACGTGCCGTGAGCCCTCACTGTCCATTGAAGTCAATGGGCAATGAGGCTGCTCCATTCCTTGTTGGATGGGGTCTTTAATCCTCCACCCCGTTTCTTTCCTGCCCCATCTTCCTATTTTATGAAGGCTTCTTGCTCCAATGCCCACTGAAGTCAACAGAAACGAGCTTGGGTCAGGCCCTGATATCAATGCATTGGCGTTCTGCAGGAATATGAATGAAGCTTCAGCTAGAAGTATTTGAGTAAACCCAAATATCCCAGTGTTTGTGTGTATTTTCCACAGGCATTGCCTTAAGGGTCCCAAATAGCCTGAGCAGTCCAGCTCTTATATCTTTAGTGATTTGGGCTTCTGCGGGACGACTCATATGCATAATAGTAGGCATGTGTGTAAGTGCTTTGCTAGATCAGTGCCACAAGGATTAACCTTGTCATTAATATAAAAGGAAGGGTAACAACCTTGATACATGCAGTAATATAAAATCCCTCCTGGCCAGAGATACAGAACCCCTTCCCTGTAAGGGGTCAATCAGTTCGGTTAACCTAGTTGGCACCTGACCAGAAGGACCGATGGGGAAAGAAGATACTTTCAGATCTGGAGGGGGGGAAGGTTTTGTTTGTGTTCTTTGTATTGTTCTCTCTCGGGACAGAGAGAGAGACCAAGCAGGTAACCAGCTCCTACTGAAATGATCCATCTAAAATGACAGAAATTGTAAGTAATAGCAAGGAATGCATTACATTATCTTTTGTTTTAGCTTGTGAATTTCTCCTGTGCTAAGAAGAAGACTTATTCCTGTTTTTGAAGTTGATCCTAGAGGGAAATTCTCTGTTTTAACTTTACAGAGTAATAAAAAGATTTATCTTCCATCCTGATTTTGCAGGTGTGATTCTTCTACCCTTTTAAAAAAATAAAATTCTTCTTTTAAGAACCTGATTGCTTTTCAGTGTCCTAAGAACCAGGGATTTGATCTGTGCTCACTTTGTTAACCGTTTGGTGGGGATACTATTCTCCAGTCTCCCCAGGAAAGGGGGCGAATGGATTGGGGGGATATTTTGGTGAAATAGGATTCCAAGTGGTCCTTTTCCTGAATCTTTGTCTAAATCACTTGGTGGTGTCATCAATACCATCCAAGGACAAGGAAAGAAATTTGTGCCTTGGAAGTTTTTAACTTAAGCTAGCGGAATATAAACGTAGGGGGTCTTTCATGTGGGTCCCCACATCTGTACCCCAGAGTTCAGAGTGGGGAGGGAACCCTGACAAGCCTCTTGCAGGACTGAGCTGTAAATGAGGAGCCCTGACTCCCCTCTCTCCCTCAATCAATCACTTTCATCTCTCCTGTACAGTTGCCATTTTAAGACAATCTTTCTCCTACAGCCTATGTTTTGTTTCCACTTTCAAGGCTTGTTCAGAAATCTTCACTCCTGCAGTTCTCCTGCTATTAGGTAAAATTCCTCTGAGACAGAATCTTGCACCAACATCATGTACGTGCACATCCATGTTGGCAGGGCACCATCACCACCTTGGGGCAATCCCAAGCATGGATCTGCTATAACAGTCTGGATCTGTGCCTCATGTCGGCAGGCGGAAAGGGATGTGGCTGGAGAGCTCAGTGGTGGGACAGCCCTTGAAGGCCACTGATATCAAGTTTAATTTAGAGCAGTCTTGAGGCTGCTTTAAACTGCCCTGCAAAACAGGATCAGGCAGCCATAAGGTGGACTGAGAATCTGGCATTTAGAAAGTGCATTTAGAAGCCTAGCGTGGCACTGGCCCCTATTTTGTGCCTTATGTCTGAAGGTTTACAAGGAAATCCCAGGTGGGTGGGTGGGTGGAGCACAACTAAGAAAATGTCTATGGTACAGCTCGGTTAAATTAAAGTGTGTTTTCATCTGATAACACCTTTCCTTTCCCACAAATACAAAAAGATGTTGGAAAGATTCTTTCCATGTCAGCAGCAGCAAGTGATGAGAGATCTGATTTGGAGGAAAGAGAGGCTTTTGTATTGCAGCAGTTCTGCCGTGTTATAATCATTGAAGCAGGAAACAATTCATCATGACTTTGAAAGGCATTGAATATGAATATAGAACGGTTATGTTTGTACGGTGTGCTTTCTTCAGCCTTTAGTAATTACAGTAAAACCTCCATTTAATGGACTAATTCGGGCGAGGGGGTGTCTGTTAAATCAAAAAGTCTGTTATTTAATTATTTTTTTTAAAAAGAGCTGTCGGAGCAGCAGCCCGCCCGCCACAGGGTCGGGGCGGCAGCTCCGCAGCCTGCCCGCTGCTGGGACCCGGGCGGCAGCCGCGAGCCGTCAGCCAGCCCGCCCGGGTCCCGGCTGCTGGGACCAGGGCAGCAGCCGGGAACAGTCAGCCACCTGCCTGCTGGCAGGACTCGAGCGGGAGCCGTCAGCCAGCCCACCCGGGTCCCGGCTGCTGGGACCCAGGCGGTAGCTGGGAACCATCAGCCAGCCCGCCCGCAGGCGGGACCCGGGTGGGACCCGGCAGCCAGCCCGCCCGCGGCTGGGACCCCGGCGGCAGCAGGGAGCCGGCAGCTAGCCCGCCCACCAATCCGCCCGTTGCCTGGACCCGGGCGGGAGCCGGGAGCCGGGAGCCAGCCCGCCCGCTGCTGTGACCCGGGCGGCAGCCGGGAGCCCGCAGCCAGCCCGCCAGAAATGGATCAGGAATGCATCAAACTTGCTCAGAAATTTTGTCCGTTGCATCCGAAGTCCATTAAATCGAGGGTTTCCTGTAATAAGGTACTCCTCTGGGTTGACTCACCACCTCAGAATGCTAATTTTTGTGATAACATCTGCCCAAGGCCCAAATTACAGACACAAGGTGGGTGAGGTGATATAGTTTCTTGGACCAACTTCTCTTGGTGAGAGAGACAAGCGTTCAAGTTTCCACAACACACTTCTTCAGGTCTGGGAAAGGTATGGAACAGAGACACTGCATTTATGGCAGTGGTTCTCAAACTTTTTTACTGATGACCCCTGTCACACAGCACGCCCCTGAACGCAACCTCCCCTTCTACATTTAAAACACTTTTTAAAATTTTTTATATATAATATACACAATTATAAATGCTGGAGGAAAAGCAGGGTTTGAGTTGGAGGCTGACAGCTCGTGACACCCCCCCCCTCTCCCACATAATAACCTCCCGATCCCCTGAGGATTCCCGACCCCCGTTTGAGAACCACTGACTATGGCTTATTATATCGCCCTTTAACCCACTAATCCCTTCTTTTTATCCTATGACTGCAGAGGTGCTAATGTGCCATTCTACCTTGAATGGTCCCTTAGCATAGGTGCTAACTTCTTAATCTGTTCCACTTTCCATTTCTGTGCTGCTCAGAGTGTCTTCCATGGTTACACTTACAGGATTATAGCGCTTTTGGTTATAGCTGTACCCATATACAGCAATAGGTATAGCGCTATAACATGTCCTGGTGTGGCCACATTTGCGGCACTAGCAGCGGCACAGGGAGTGGTGCATTATGGGCAGCTATCCCAGCATTCAGCTGGGTGCAACGTGCTTTTCAAATGAGGGGTGTGAGGGGTAACGTGTAGAATGTATGCAGAGCGAGCGAGGGGATTTCTACGGGTGACAGTCTTGTCAGTGGTTTCCTTTGAAATCAGAGCCTGCTTTATAAGTTTCTCACCACACAGCTCCCTTTGTAAACATTTGCAGTGCTTATCTGCTGAGTTAAGAGAGAAACTCTGAAAAGGTACTTCCGCATTCCTCTTGACGTGTTCAAAACAACACAGAGACATCAATTGCCTTAAAGGTGTGCCAGAGATCACTTATAGCGTAATGCCCGTTTACACTTGCCATAACACGCTGCAGTGAATACGCAATAGCTGTTATTCCTCAAGGAAGGGAGGATTACCAGGAGCGGTATAACTGTGGGCTTATAGTGCAATACATGCCTTGCCAGTGTGTACGGGTAGAGAGTTATAGCGCTCGTGGAGGCTTTATAGTGCTATAAAGTGCCAGTGTAACCAAGCCCCCAAGAGCGGAAGAAGAGCTCTGCATGGCTCTGAAAACTCGTCTCTCTCACTAATAGAAAGTCCAATAAAAAAACTCTTCAATAGTGTCTGAAAACTGGGTAATGGCACAAGATCCTGCCTGTGGGTCGGTGCTATTATTGTAGCTGACATGCAAGCAGGAGGTTGAAAATTTTGCCCAGTAAGTCTCCTGTGCTCCACAAACCCAGCATTTATGGAAAATCTTCCAGACTGTCCCTCTTTGGCTATAATTGGTTCAGTATCAGGAACATTAACCAAGTATTTAGATGCACCTTAGGGAGATCCTGATCCTGAGAGGTTCCTGCCACCTTCAGCTTTCATTGATTTGCATAGCTGATGCAAGTGCTTGCCAGTTAGGGTGACCAGAGGTCCCGATTTTATAGGGACAGTCCCGATTTTTGGCTCTTTCCAGTTGGGACAGGAATTTGGGGGCTTGATTCAGGCCCCAGTGACATTGATGCCAAGATTCGCATTGACTTCAGTGGGAACTGGGCTGGCCAGCGAGGAGTATGGTGTAAAAACCTGAATGTAGCATCTCTACATCAAGATTTACGGCACCAGTGACTCCAGTTGGATTTCCATTTAACCTATGCTATGTGTATTAACAGGGCTGTCCTTAGGCATACGCAGAATATGCATCTGGATAGGGCACCATGAAATTTGGGACACCAAAGTGCTCCTGACAAGGACATGCACCGCCGACGCAAGGAGCCACGTGTGCACGCACACAAGCGATTTAATTATTGTGCTGGCTTTATGCTGATGTCAGTTAGGTCAGCATATTTCGTAGCATAGACATGACCGAACTTCCCAACTGCAGTGTTGTTTTCACGGAGCGGGGCTATTTTGGCGCATTGCACTGTTGCCAGTTCTCATGATTTTATTGACAGTCCTCCAGCTAGTTGGTGTTTTTCTTAAAGCAGGGGTGGGCAAACTTTTGGGCCTGAGGGCCACATCGGGGTTGCAAAGTTGTATGGAGGGCTGGGTAGGGAAGGTTGCGCCTCCCCAAACAGCCTGGCTCCACCCCCTATCTGACCCCTCCTACTTCCCGCCCCCCTGACTGCTCCCCTCAGAACCAATTTAACCCCCCCACTTGTCCTCTGACCACCCCCTCCAGAGACACTCAACTCCCCCTGCTTCCTGTCCCCTGCCTGGCCCCCGGTACTCCCTGTCCCTATCCAATCACCCCGGCCCCCTTACCACACAATTCAGAGAAGCGTATATGGTGGCCCAGCTGGAGCGAGACCCGCTGCCCCACTCTCCCAGAGGAGCGCACAGCAGTGTGGCTCTGGGGGCAGGAGGACAACAGGGGAAGGGTCGGGGCAGCCTTCTGGTCAGGAGCTCAAGAACCGGGCAGGATTGTCCAATGGGCTGGATGTGGCCCGCGGGCTGTAGTTTGCCCACTCCTGTCTTAAAGACTCAATTTCTGGAGCTGAGTGGTTGTGTGAAAACCTCCGCTTTGGTTTGATAAAGAGGAAGTTTCTAGTCCTTGTGGTTGAAAACGTGGATCTTAAAGGCTCAGAGAGCCAAAGACAAACAAAAGCAGCCCAAATGCATTAGTGTTTAAGCCAATCTCATGATTCAGGGGGGCTGGGGGAGGGGCTGACTCATGATTTTTGAATGCCTGGGGTTGGCAATACTGACAACAATAAAACCTATTTCCTCCCCTCCCCCATTATCTTTATTTATTGGTGGGAGGGTGCTGGGGGGAAGGGAAGGAAACGACACAGTTGTGTGTTAAGATGAATAGAAGAAAGCTAAATGAGTGGTTAGGTTTTCACCGGGGAGGTGAAAGAAGATCAGTGGGAGGAAGGATATAGCATCAGTCAACTATCTGCATTAACTTCCAGTCAGATTTCCTGTAGGAAATCTGTAGGGTTGACCTACTTCTCCCCTCCTCCCACCATCTGGTTCTTCCACCCACACCCCACAGGTGATCTGACCCTAAATGTTATTCACAGAGGGATGAGTGAAGGATTGGGAGAGGTTGCCGGTTCCCCAGTCTGCACCCTATCCTAGAAGGTTCTTCCAGGTCATAGAAGTGGTGAGGAGAACACAGCTCCTGGTGACTTCAGTGTGGAATGGAACAGTTAATAATTAATAACCAGGAGAGGATTTAACTTTTGCAGGGAATCAATAGCTGGAACTTCCTTCAGAAGGAATGCCAGAGAAGAAAGCCGCTGGTTAACAGAATTCTGTCCTGGGCATGGATTCAGATTCCTTTACAACATTTAGGATTTGACAGAAAGCCAATGGATAGCTTGGGTGGAAGGCTGGGGGATGAGATGGAGGTTAATATTTAAGAACTGGAAGCTGATTAAAGCAAAGAAAATCCCACAGGGGAATGGGAGGATGCATGAGAGAGTGAAGGATTATTAAGACCATGTGACTAAACTCCCATGAAAAACCACATTTCTAAAACAGAAGGACTGTATATTACAAACCTGTATTGCCTTCCAACTTGATTAATGTTTCTGCCCAGCATCCCTGGAAAGTAGGTATTATTCTAATTTATAGATATGAAAATGAGACCACTTATCCCAGGTCACAGTGAATCTTTGGCAGTGCTGGGATGGGAAACCAGGGTTCCTGACTATAAATCACTAGCTCATCCTTCTGCCATGGAAAACCATCAGCATGTTTTAATAAGAACTCGACATGATTTCAAAGGCATCTTGGTTAATAGGGCAACAGTAGGCAACTGTATGAGAGTGTGCTGGTTGGTTCATTCATCTCTAAACTACCACAATCCCGCCCCTCAATAGTGAGTTGCTCCATAACTGCCTGGAGATTAATATATATATAAATAATTATTAACTGTTCCATTCCACACTATATATATATATATATATATATATAGTCCCCATTCTTGGGATTGGCTTAGCTGTGCTTTAGTGCAAGGTTTGTAAGAGAGTTGGGTAGTAAAAAGTGGCTTTACACCAACCTTAATTTAGCCCCTGTCATGAATCAGAGATGCCCTTGAGCTGCTCTAAGTTACCATAAGGTGCTGTTCTGGCACCTGGGAATAGTAGAATTGCAGAGATGCTCTGGTCACATCCCCTTTCTCCTGGCCATGCCTACTGCATCAGGCACTGTGCTTGGTGAGTGGGAGGAGAGTGGGGTAGGAGAGAGAGCAGTAGTTACTGATTCTGTAACAGTCACTTTGCATTGACTCACTGCTCTGCTTACCAGCTGGTAGACAGGAGATGCCATACATTTAAAGGTGCAGTACACAGAAAACTGCACCTCCACTTATATATTGACTAGTGAAAATACCTGGCGTTGCTTGGGTCCATCGGAGGTGGGGAGGGGGCAGAGAGCTGAGCGAGTGCGGGGTCTGTTGGAGGGTGGAGGGGGCAGAGAGCAAACCTGACACCCCCACCTCACCCCCCCGACCAAACCCGACACCCCCACCTCACTTACCCCTCGACCAACCCCGACTCACATTTTCACCCCCACCCAAACCCAACACCCCGTCACCCCCCTACCAACACCCCCTGACCAACACCCACAGCTCACCCTCCGTAGACCAAACCTGACACACCCACCTCACTTCCCCCCCAACCAAACCCGACACCCCTACCTACCACCACAAACAAACCCGACACCCACACCTCACTTACCCCTCGACCAACCCCGACCCCCCTCCTTACCCCCCCCCACCAAACCCAACACCCCCTGACCAACCCCAACACCCACACCTCACCCCTCACCCACCCCAACACCTTCCCAACCCCCACAGACCAAACCCAACACCCCCGGCTCACTTACCCCCCGACCAAACCCGACACCCCCACCTCATCCCCCGACCAAACCCGACACCCCCACCTCACCCCCCGACCAAACCCGACACCCCTACCTCACTTACCCTCCGACCAAACCCAACTCGGGTCCGTCGGAGGTGGGGAGGGGGCAGAGAGCTGATCGAGTGCGGGGTCCGTTGGAGGGGGGAGGGGGCAGAGAGCTGAGCAAATGCAGGGTCTGTTGGAGGGGGTATTATGACATCATAACTATGTCACAGAGAACAGCAGCTGCCCAGCTGATGTGATTGGCCTTTAAATAATTTCACCCCTGGGGGGCATCAGAGGTGAGATTTGAAAAATTTTCGACTCTTACCCTGGTTAGGACCCTAAGACCTATAATTGTACCAAATTTCAAGTCTCTAGCTCAAACGGTGTGGAAGGAGTAAGTGCACATACATACACGCATACACCATTTGACTTTTATATATATAGATATATATGCTACACGTTTAAAGACCAGCTTTGCCCTAAATTAGGTGTTCATGCAATGAAGACTCTGCTACTGACCCCCCATATCTTTATTGGATTCTAATAAATTAATATTAATTGTTAACCTATAGATACACAGATTCCAAGGCAAGAAGGAACCATTGTGATCACCTAGTCTGACCTTCTGCATGACACCTTAGATGGGCTCAAATTCTGACCACATTCCAGTCCATTGAATCCCACTCCTGCCAGTGAGGTTGCCCAGGGACTGCGTTAGGGCAGAATTGTGACCCTGTTTGGCAAACTGGCACGTATTCAGAGGAGAGAGAAATAACGGAGAGAGTGACTTGAGAGTTCAGCGGGGGGGTGTTTGCCCATGCACGTGTGCACCTAGTGTAAGGACTATGCATGCTCGCACCACAGCTATCATTTGCTTCATGGAGCCTTTGTCTGACTCAAATTGTGCAGACAGAATCAGTATGTTTGAAGTCCTAGTTATTCTAAATAAAACCTAACCGCTTCAGCACACGCCAGGAATAGGACACTTAACCTACTGCTCCGTGGCCAGAATAAATAGAGCTGCTTGGAGAAAGCCCAAAGAAATAAAAAATTAGCAGCTATCATCTGGTGGGACTAATCAGTAGTATGTGACCTTGAAGAGAAACACCACACCAATTGCACGTCGGCAGAGGTTACATTTTGCTCCTTCCTTTTCCATACCTTGTTTTGTCACTTCCACTTCACTTTCAGACTGGGGCCCAGGGCTTGCCAATAGCAAATATATATCGGGAACAATTTTGAGGATCATACCTTATGGCCCTATCCTGTGAGGCGCTAAGCACCTTCATCTGACATTGAAGTCATCCCTGAACATGGAGCTAGTTCACATCCGCATATGGCTTAGGGTTTTACGACTGAAGACTCCGGTATGTTGTGCATTTGTTTTATTTGCACTGCTCCTTTGAATCCCTGAGACCTCTGTAAAGACAGGAGCCACTTTGTTCTCAGAGTGGCTACAGTCACCTGTTAGAGAAGAGACGCACGCACTGTGCTTTCTTATGGAGACCTTACTTCTGTTCCTGTTTTGATGTTGTTTTCCTTAATTTATATTCATTTTTGAAACAACAGGGCTGGTGTTTGTAAGTGGAAATATAACTGGGCTCATCTCTCAAATGTTCAAATAAGGATGGAAGTACTACAAAAGTAGTTTTCTTTCCCCCCATCAGTTTAATAAGTATTATGTAAGTAAGGCAAAGGGGTGATGTGTTATCCCAGTATTTATGGAGGACTCAAACACAAAGATGTCATAGCTAACTGGCAAATCAGAACACAGGCTTTGGACAACAGGGCCCAGATTGTCATTAACTTTGAGTGTGTGTGTGTAAAATTGCATATACAATTGTATGCCTAATTTAGCAAAGCAGTTATTGCGGTCATCATACAGTCACTATAATTGTTTTCTGTTGATGTACTCACTGGCTAGGTGGGTTAGTGCCAGAACTGGAAGATGCACACTGCCTATCACCCCACCACAGTTAGGAAACCCCATTGCTGCGAATCCATCCATTATTTCCTGCACATTGCTGAGAGTCATGATGGTCCTTTGCAGACGGATCTGCTTATTGGCCTTGTAGACTTGGAAGACAGGGGTCCCCACTGTGGATTTTCCAACTCCAAACTGATTGCTCACTGGCTGATAGCAACCTGGCAATCAGGGCCGGTGACAGAAATTTTGGGCCCCCCTACTCTGAGCATTTGGGGCCCCCCTACTCTGAGCATTTGCCCCTCCCCCCCCCCCGCCAAGGGCTGGCCCGGCTCTTGCAGGTGGCCGGGGGAAGCGCTGCAGCCGGGGGTGCCTCGGGAGCGGCGCGCCCGGCCAGTGCTCTGAAGCCGCCGGCATCCTGTGGTGCCGGGGGGCCTCCCCCCTCTGCCCCCACCAAGGGCTGGCCCGGCTCTTGATGCGGGTGGGCGGGGGAAGCGCTGCAGCTGGGGGTGCCTCGAGGGCGGCTCCTGGGGCGCGGGACGAGCAGCGGCTGAAGGGCTCGGGAGGCAGCCGGCCGCGGCGCCGGACACAGCCGGCGAAATGCGGTGCGGTGCCCAGGGGGGATGACTACGAGTAGAGCTGTGTACCGGTCCCCGGACTTCAGGGGACCCCCCTGAAGTCCGGGGCCCGGTACAGCTCTACCCATTGTACCCCCCTGTTGCCGGCCCTACTGGCAATGCAAGCTTCCGCTGCATGATCACCACTTCCTTCTCTACTGACAATGTAGCTCTCATTCGGCTTGCACTGAAGGACTGGGACAAGCTTGTTGCACAGATCTAGGAATGTGGCCTATAGAGAGGTGACTATAAAAAAGGCCATATTGGGTCAGACCAAAAGTCCATCTAGCCCAGTTGCCTGTATTCCAACACTGGCCAATGCCAGGTGCCCCAGAGGAAATGAACAGAACAGGTAATTATCAAGTGAGCCATCCCCTATTGCCAATTCCCAGCTTCTGGCAAATGGTGAGAGGCCTGAGGGGGCATTTTTGGGAGCAGATCCCAGAGAGGGGTTAAAGGTACAGTTACCTCAGAAGTGTGACTCGCATAATAATTACACATATGCACTGGCTGATAGGCAGAGAAAAACACGTACTGAATTTTGATGGCTCGTTTTCTGAGTTGTACGTAGGTGTGGTATGACAGGCTGTGGGCAACAGAAAAGGAGCATTTGGGGTGCGGTACTTTTGCCAGTCTGAGGGGAGACAAGCACCATTGTGCGTGGGCTCGGGAGACATTATAGTTTGTCTTAAAATCAGACAACATGGTCTTGCCTCATTCATTCAGCTACCCCCCAATGTGACAGTATTTAGAAAGCTCCCGTCAGCACAGTAGTCGACTGAAGTGTAGCAAATACCCACGCACAAGCTACTACACACCAGTCACTCAGTATTCAGTCTATTGTTGCATGAACAAACACAAAACCTGCATTAAATTACATAACATTGTTTCTGTTCATCTCTCACCTACCAGAGATGCTGCAGCAGCCTTTCCATATTCCAAAATATTCTACCTGGGTAAATAAACAGCTTGCCCATCGTCATGATTTTAACCCAAAAAGCTTATCTGGCAGACCAGATTGATTTACTCCGTGTTTGTCAGTCAAAGGAACAGTTAGGAGAAAGGCTTCAGAGTGGTAGCCGTGTTAGTCTGTATCTGCAAGATAGGAGAAAGTGCCTTTTTGTTTCACTTCCCTTTAGCCTTAGGTCATCTTTCCCTTTCCCATGTGCCAAACATCCTAGCTTTCCTCCTTTAAATCTCTCATTAAAACCCATTTCTATCACCCTGCCCTCCCTCATCCGGCTCTCTGCTCCAGCTCATGTCCCATTAGTGACGGGATGGTCTCATGATCCCTTCTGGCCTTAAACTCAGTGACTCATTCATTCATTTTTTATATTAGATCCAGCCAAATTAGGGTCTAAGCACCTCCGAACAGGGGCCTTGTCTAAATATGTGTTTGTAAAGCTGGATGTAAATAATAAATAAAGTGTGTGTGTGTGTGTGTGTGTGTGTACATATTGCTGTGTACATCAGTTCCCAAACTTTTCAGAATTGTGCATGTGTGGTTGTTCAGACAAAGTACATGTATATTTACATGTCTAATTTGCATACCCAGTCATAGTAGCTGTACATGCAAATGACCAGGTAAACTTGTAACTGGTTATTTGCACGACGGCCACTTTTCCAGGATATTGCATGGATCACCGGGGACATTTTACTGATAGCCGTGTGGGCCGGTCAGGGAAGGTGCATGGCACTTGCATCTTTTGGAACACAGGACTTTCCCAACAGCTGTAAGCTGGGACATTCTCCCCCGTCTGGTACATTCCCATTAGCAATGTTGAAATGCCAGTAGTGATTCTGGGGACCCAGCCTTCCCCTTGCTCACCTGTCTTATGCAGCTGTACTTTAATCACATCGACAGCACCAAAACAATTCAGCTACTGGCTCAGCAGGTGCAGGATGTTGAGCACTGTGGTAAGGAGACCGGGGACAGGGGGTTGGGTAAGGGCCAGAGGATCTGGGGTGGTAGTCAGGGGACAGGGAATGGGGGAGGGGAGAGGAGTTGGATAGGGACTGGGAGTTGGATAGGGACTGGGAGTCCCAGGGGACCTGTCAGGGGGCGGGGTGTGGCTAGGGGTCAGGGCTGTCAGGGGACAGGGAGCAGGAGGGTTGGATGGGGGTGGGGTCTTGGGGGGTAGCCCACGAAAGCTCATGATCCCTAAAATCTGTTAGTCTATAAGTTGGATAGGGACTGGGAGTTGGATAGGGACTGGGAGGGAGTTGGATAGGGACTGGGAGTTGGATAGGGAGTTGGATAGTTGGAGAAGAACAGAAAGGGGTCGCAAACTCACAAAGTTTGAGAACCCCTGTACTAGAAGCTGCTGTAATATGGAAGCTGTATAAATCCTCTAGGGCTAACCCAGGCCAAACGGCTGTGTGTGTGTGTGTGTGTGTGGGGGGGGGATCTCTTGCTTATGTTGGATAGGGAGTTGGATAGGGACTGGGAGGGAGTTGGATAGGGACTGGGAGTTGGATAGGGACTGGGAGTCCCAGGGGACCTGTCAGGGGGCGGGGTGTGGCTAGGGGTCAGGGCTGTCAGGGGACAGGGAGCAGGAGGGTTGGATGGGGGTGGGGTCTTGGGGGGTAGCCCACGAAAGCTCATGATCCCTAAAATCTGTTAGTCTATAAGGTGCTACAAGACTCTGTGGCTTTGAAAGTATTTCTTTTTATACTGACGGAATGCCAAGAGGAAGTGTAAAATCCTGTGGTCCACGGGCAATTTATCTCAGCAGCCACTGAACTCTGTTGTCTTGGTCCAGCTGTTACGAAAGTTCTGTCTCTTTCTGCTGTTATGTGTTATCCTGGAGGGCAACAACTTCATGTTTCCAGTTCCTGCTGTCATGGTGCTGGAGAGAGGTGTGATCTCTTTAGTAGCCTGGCAGCCTCTCTCCATTTGGATATCATGACGTAAGCCCTTGAAAATGATGCTGATCAAGGTGTGTGTGTTTTGGGGGAGAGCTAGTGCAGAGAGTGGTGTGCTGGAGTGGAGCCCTGCTGCTGCATTCTCTGCAAGCTGGAGCCTGCCAAGGCAAAAGGTTTTATTCCTCAGTGTAATGAGTTGCAATAATCAAGTCCAGAGGCTACATATTTGTGAGTCACTATAGCCCGGTCTGTGCCCAATAGAAAGGAGACCAGATTGCTGGCCAGCTGCAGATGGAAAAGGCATTTTTCACAGCTGTAGTTCTTTGGGCAGTGAGGAATCCAGAAGGACCACAAAGCTGTGAACTGATTTAACAGTCTGAGGGTGATGTTACAGCGAAGACAACTTCCTCTAGGTGCTTCCCTTTCCCCACAAACATCACATCCATCTTGCCTGTGTTCAGCTTTAAGCTAGAAGCTCTTCATCCTGGTGCTGAAGGCAAGGCAATGGGAAAGCTGGGAGATAGTGCTGCCTAGCTTTGGGGTGTCATAGGAACAGGAGAAGTGAGTGTCATGTTTTCAGTACGTGCTATCTCAGGGCTCTCATTCCACCTGCCATTGCTTTGGGTAGGTGCTGAATAAGAGAGGGAGAGGCTAGAGGAACTTCACAGGTGAGGAAGGGTCTGGAGGCGAAACTGACCATCATGACTCCCTAGGTATTTCATTCTGGAGCCAGGAGTGGAGGCATCATGAACACTATGGGGAAATGGGCCAAGAATTGCCATTCCTGCTACACATTCGCAGCAATAAATCAGAGAAAAGAGTAAAGCAGTTCTTGGCTCCCAGCTGTTTTGGCCAGATTTTCAAAGCACAATTCAGACTTTATTCTTCCATCAATAGTTTTCCTGTTTAAGAGGGGGCAGAGGCATAAACATCTCAGGCAAAATGTCTCATGACTGCAGAATGTGACTAAACACAAAGGAGCATGGAGAAAAGAAACACTGTAACCTTTGTGAGCAATATTACACCATGTGGCAGCCTCACCACAAGATTGTTCTGCCTAAATCTTGTGCTAAACAACACCAATCAAAATGCAGAAGCAGGTGGGGGCAGTGAATTGTAATTGCCAATGTAGGAGTGGATGCTAGGAACTCCTGTGTATGCCATTGACTCACTAGGCCCAGTTCAGCACTAGCATAAGTGAACACAATTTCAGTGACTCCAGTGGAACTGCTCCCACTTACTACACCTATGAATTTAGTCCTGGGAAGTTATGAGGCTTAGGTCAGATAATGGGGTACATTAGAAAACATGCACTGGCTTAACTAAACGGACTAAATTAATATGTACACCCGTGCAAATCCCTAAGATAGATGTATTTAAATTTTGACCCTTGCTTACATCAATTAAGATTAATTTGCCTATAAACAAAGACAATTTAAGAAAGTGTGTCTATTTCAGGGGGTTGCACCAGTGTAGCTGTCTACAGTGGTTCATGAGCATGAGTCCAGCCTCAGAGCAGACTGTGAAGAAGCAAGGCACAACTCCCAAAGTGGCTGTGTGTTCTACCAGCCAAGTATGAATTCCTCAGGCACTCTAGCAGCCTTAACAGAGAGTCACAGACAGTCCCTCTGGGTATTCCAGTCTGTCTTGCCAGCCAGGCAAGCATGTCTTTGTGATAGATGTACACCAAAAATCACAACAATACTCAGGTTACTCCGTCCCACTCACAAAGGACTAATCACTTACACTAGGTCATTTGCTCCGCGGATCCTATACCAAAGACAACGCTTGTAGCCAATCCTGTGATAAATTAACTCAAGATTTATTAACTAAGAAAAAGAAATGAGAGATGAAGGCAGGGAAAGGTACACACAGATGAGTTACAATCAGGTTCCAAAAGGTACTAGAACAAGGGTTCTCAAACTGGGGGGTCATGGGGCGATTCCTGGAGGGGTCGCAAGCCCATATTTCATTCGGCAGCATTTCTGAAGATGCCCCGAATGCTGGAGTGTGTCTGACGAATAGCTGCCGAGTTGAATACGTCCGTTTTTGGTGGTATTTTGGCTGAAATGCCGCCGAAACTGGAGGTGTTCAATTTGGCGGCATTTCAGTGGACATACCCCAGGGCTGCAACATGTGCAGAAGAACAGAAAGGGGTCGCGAACTCACAAAGTTTGAGAACCCCTGTACTAGAAGCTGCTGTAATATGGAAGCTGTATAAATCCTCTAGGGCTAACCCAGGCCAAACGGCTGTGTGTGTGTGTGTGTGTGTGTGTGTGGATCTCTTGCTTATGTTCAGAAATCAGAATTCTAGCCGCATAGAGAGAATTTCTTTGTCAAGGAGTTTTATTCCCTTCCCCCAGAGTTCAAGCTGATGGGGCGAGTGCTTTTGTATAGCTCCTCTTCATGAGTGTGGGAGGAACAATTAACTGTCTTTTGTCCACGGATGTTCCACAAGGGTTTGTCTGGTGTCTATGGGAACTTCTTGTGTTGGAGAGGAGATGACACCTCTTGTGGTAAACTCGTATTTCACACTGGTAATGCTTCTCTCCTGACTGGATTTACAGTTTCAAAGTAAATACTTTTACATTTACAGTACAGACCCGTTTACGCGTGGATGTCAGGAGTCAAGCTGTCACGACCGTGTGTTAACGGACCACGGGTTAAGAGGGTGTCATAAGTGTGAAGTGCTTTAGAGTTGCTGTTTTACCTGTAAGGGGTTAACTGAACAGGAGAGGGGGGTGACGTCAGAGGAGACTACCTGGAGACAAACCAGGAAGTTTTAGTTAGTTCCTCCGGGGCGTTTGGGCTGACTCAATCTCTTTTCCAGCTATGGAAACTCATCTCCTCCTTTTCCTTCATATATTCATAAGTTAGATGAACAGTAAGTAGAACTATTGATTACATAAGCTTTGTACCTGATGTAAAGTGTCACTAACCTTCTCAGAGGGAGAAATCTTGAGGGAGGGGTTAGAGCTAGAAAATTAAGTTTATCTGTGTAAGTTGTAAGTTTTTTCTCTTTTCTTTATTAAACCTTTTTTTGTTATAAAAAGTGTTTGGTTATTCCCTTAAAGTTGTCCTAGCTTTGGATTTGACCCAGTTTCCGGGTAGGGGGGTCTGTGTATCTGAATCTCTCTCCTGTGAGCAGGGGGGAGGGGCTGTTGCTCAGAGTTTGTGTTCTCATCTCTCCCGGTAACAAGAGGGAGGGGGGAGTTTATCTCCCAGATAGAAAGGGAGGGGTTGGGAGGGCTACTCTTGGGGGTGTCAAGGTGCCCCACCCCATAGTCTTGGGGTACTTCACTTTGATGTTGGCAGCATGGTCCCAATCCCCAACTGGTAAAGTGTGGGGTTTGGGGGGAAAAGATTTAACTTAGGCTGGGAAAGTAGCTTAAAGTTTAGTGATCTGCATGAGAGACCCCCCTCTTTTACCCTAGAGTTTAGAGGGGGGGGAGAGGAAGATTCTCTCACAGAGGGCCTTGCTGAAATGTCTTAAGATACAGTACATGTATAATTATCTAGCCTTACAGATGTATTCACAGCGTCCCAAATACTGCAGGATTTTAACTCAACGGGAAACGCGTTCGCGGCCAATTCATCGGCTGATCAGCTTTCTCCAGGAATCGATACCTGCACCATGCCACGACGTTTTTTAAAACAACTTATAACGTCCTTGCTGGCTTGGGATGATTCATCCCCCAATTTGTCCAAATTTTGTCGCTTGGACTTGAAGAATTGGTCCGCTTAGCGGCATTCCTTTCAGCCTTTCCTGAGCAAATACATCTCTCTAGCGTGACAATGACTAAGCGTGCGTGATACGTCTTTACCAATAGTGGCGATCAAAAGGAAGAGGAAACGCCAATAGGCCTACAACACGTTTCCACTCCACACTTCCTGTCAATTTCTACGTCAGTGAGTTAGTGAGCAAATCTGTAGCGCTACACAGCAAGTTCCTGTACCGTGTGTTAACGAGTCTCACGTGTTAACTAGGTAGCACTGGGAGTCATGGAGCTACTGCCTGTTAAGCGGATTCACACGTAAATGGGTCGTGTGCAAATGGGTCTGTACTGTACCATGCAAACACTTAAATATTATCTTATAACATGGGATTTGATCTGTGAGATCAATGCATGCAGCAACTCACAAGCACGGCATAAAGTCTCTATACATTTTTATAAATCTAATACCTATTTTAACAATATTAACACACAGGTGAGTCAGAGTGGTTGCCAAGTGTGCTTTTGTCAATGTTCAGTGAGGCCTACCGGCCTTGGCATTAGCAGACACCTAGTCTGCCAATGTCACAGTAGCTAGATGGATTTTAATTAAACTAGTGCAAGTTTTTTAATGTAGACCAGTACCTAGCCAAGATCACATAGTAACTCAGTTAATATATTCATCAACTCATAGATTTTAAGGCCAGAAGAGCTCATTAGATCATCTAGTTCAGTGGTTCTCAAACTTTTTGTAGTGATGACCCCTTTCCCACACTGAGCCTCTAAGCGCGACACCTCCTAGGGGTCAGGTGGGGGGGGCATGCCTGCAGCCGAATGCAGCAGGGGCCAGGCTGGGGGGGGGTCCAGCAGCCCCCTGGGGCAGGGACTGGGGTCGAGAGGGGGTGCCTGTAGCCCACTGGGGCAGAGGCTGGGATGGGGGGGTTCCAGCAGCCCCCCAGGGCAGGGGTTGAGATTGAGGGGGGGGGGGTTCCAGCAGCCCCACGGTGGGGCTGGGGCTGGGTCGGGCACGTGGCAGTGCCGGCAGCCTGCCGCAGCAGGAGCCAGGTGTTATGTAGTATTTACAGTGTTTTCAGTGTAACAATTCTGCCAACAGTATAGTGTCTTGTTCTGTATTTGTTTCTGTGATTAGAACCACCATGGTTATTTTAATTGTGAGTTTCTTAAGAAAGGAGGGAATGTGGTGTTTTAGATGTTGCTTGTAATTATTAGGACTGGGGGACTATAGGACAGAAAACAGGAAGGAGGGGGGAGGAGTGGAGCCAAGACGGAGTTAGAACTACAGAGGGGTGCAGCAGCAGCTCTGTAAAGAGGTTTCACTGTTGTTAAACAAAATCTGTTAAAGTTTGTTAGTACCTTGCCAGCTTGATACAACACCAGGGCCCGGACTGGGCTCGCGGGGCCACCAGCAGCCCGCCGCGGCAGGGGCACCGGCTGCCTGCAGCAGCAGGGGCCGGATGCCAGCAGCCCGTGGCAGCGTCATTGTTTGGGGCCGGCTGCCGGCAGCAGGAGCTCGCGACCCCCACAGAACTGGCTCGCGACCCCCAGAGGGGTCCCGACCCCCACTTTGAGAACCAATGATCTAGTTGGACCGCCTGTTTTTCAAGGGTGAAATTTAATGGCCAGTTACCCCTGTTCTGACCACAGTCATATTTGTGACTGGCTGTAGCATATCCTCCAACCAGGCATCCAGTCTTTGAAGACATTAAGAGGTGGGGAATCTACCACTTTTCTTAGTAGTTTGTTCCAATGGTTAGTCACCGTCACTGCTAAAATTGTGCGCATTATTTCTAAATTAAATGTGTCTGATTTCAGCTTCCAGACATTGGTTCTTGTTATGACTTTCTCCCTCTAGACTGGAGAACCTTTCAGTACCTGATATTTTCTCCCTGTGAACATGGGCGGTGCGTGAGGGAGGCTCCGGGAGACTAGCCCCTGGCCCTTCTACCCAAGGCCCTGCCCCCAAACCCCTGCTGGAGCCCAGAGACCCGCCATGGTTGCCAGCCACCCAAGTTCCCGCAGCCCTGGATGGCAGGGCCCCCAGCATTCCCAGCCCTGACGTGCCGGCTGGCTGGGCAGCCCAGCTCCCAGCACTCTTAGCCTCAGAGCACCAGCGGGGCAGGCAGCACAGCCCCAGCCACCCAGAGTCCCAGGCTGTAAACCAGCCCCTCCTAGTCTTGCAGGCCTGGCCATGTGGGAAGAGCTTTGACGGGAAGCAGGAGGAGGTCTGGGGGTGGGCCCACGCAGGGCTGTTTGGGGAGGCTTAGCCTCTCCTGGCCTGTGATACCTACTGTCCATGCCGGTGAAGGTACTTATTCTACTTTTCTGCATCATTATTAACAATTTTAGCATCTCCAGCTAGTGATGGGCCTATGTCAGTGTTAGGACAATGGCAGCCATAGTTAAACTATCTAGGTAGTATGCGGAGTGACTGGCAAAATAGGCAGCCTCAAAAGTGGGAAAGCTGGGAGGAGTAGGGATTTGATTACTTTATTGAGCCTCTTAATTGTAATAGGCCAGGTGGAAGAGAGAAGCGTTGAGAAGAGTCAGGTGGCCAGTTTGTTACAAAGACTCTCTTTAATTTGATGGATGCAGTGGATGTGATTCAAGGCAGAGGAAAACAGAAGTCTTATCATGTCACCTCCCCTGCCCCCAACACCTCCATTCCACCAGCAATGCCAAGTCTTCATCACACAGTCTCCTCCTCCTCCCAGTACATTTGCACTTTTTCCCATGCTGTCCATTATGCATTGAATATCCCCCTAGAACTAGTCTGCAAAGCCACTGGGATGCTGGTAGACCAGGTGCCAGCTCAGGTCAAAGTCCCTAGGCCTCAAGCGAGCACTGTCAAAGGCATACTGGAATCCAGTCTCACCTGTGTTAGTATTGCTCAAAGAGGTGTTAGACTTGTGTGACATTATCTGATTAAAATATGACTATATAGATCATTGTTGCAACCGCTAGTATATATTTTCAGCAAATCTTGTACAAAGGTTGTCAAGTGAGATGTCTATGAAAAGGTTATGATTTGTTGGTTGTGATTCTGCTATCTGTATGCATGTATCATTTTTGTATCTGAAGTTATGAATATTGGCTCTATACCTCAATTTCAAATGTTTGGTCCAGGGGTAACACCCATGAAGTACTTAGCCAGCACATCTTGGAGGGATTTGTCAAGTTGAGTGACCCATCAAAAGGACACTTAACTGATAATGAACCATGGGAGACGCCTATCTACACTGAAAGTGACAAAGAGTCCTGTGGCACCTTAAAGACTAACTAAAGTATTGAAGCATAGGTTTTTGTGGGCTAATACCCACTTCGTCGGATGCAAGCAGTGGACTGTCCTGTAGCGTGCTGTCTGGAATACAGGTAATGGCTTCCTGCAATGACTGAGCAAAACTGGGCATGAACATGTGACTTCCCCATGTGACTCCAAACATTTGGTCACTTGTTGATTCTGCACTACCTGTGTTGAAGTTTCTGTTTGAAACAATGGGCTTCCCTCCACATGGCTGAGGATATAAATGGCCCTGGAAACTCCTCCATTTTGCCTCTATCCTGCTCCAGCCTCTTTCCTTCCCAAGCTTCTGGACTATAAACTAATGGGAGCATTCTAACCAAAGGAGCGAGGTCCTTCCAGCGATTTGGAAACAGCCAGAGACTTATCTAGCCAGCAGTTTATTCCATGACTGCTATAAGCCTGAACCAAGAACTTTACAATTACTGTATGTATTTGATTCTTTTAACCAATTTTAACTCTCACCTTTCTTTCTTTTTATGACTAAACCTTTAGATTTTAGATACTAAAGGATTGGCTTCAGTGTGATTTTTGGATAAGATCTAAGTTATATATTGACCTGGGTGTGTGTGTGGCTGGTCCTTTGGGATCAAAATACCTATTATTCAATTAGACTGGTTGTAAAGAACCCCTCATCTTTAAATCCTGTGGTTTTGATGGTGACGTAAGCACTGGAATGCCCAAGGAAACTGCTTTTGTAAATTTTTGTTAGCTAGTATGGAGAAACAGAAGTTTACTTTTGTTGCTGGTTTGGTATATCCTATGGGGGATTAGCCACTAGTCTTGGGGTATATCTGCTCTATTTCTCAGCAGTTCGTCCTGAATTTGGCATCCTCAGTTGTGACCCTCTAGAGCTGGTTTACAATTTGTAACAATGTTTTTAGACTTTAAGAAATGCTTGTAGGTTGCTGCATGCATTTTTTCACTTCTAATAGCTGTAACCCGTGCTCTAAAGTAACCCTTGTGTTTGTTTAGTAACTTTAAAAATATTTGCTTTGAAACTGTACATCCAGTCATGAAAGAGAGATCATCAAATGTGAAATACTGCTTTGTCTCCATGAGGACAGGTTATTTCCAGCTCATCAGGAAGGTTTATTGAATCTAAACCAGCCATTGTAAACCACCAAACAAGGACTTTGTTGATTGCTTTTGGCACACCCATGAAGAGGGAACTGTGCAGCCTGGACTCTAGTGATGTGGGGATAAAAATCCCTTCCCAGAAGGAAATAAGATCTTTTTATGCTGTTTGGAACTCTAATGGGCAAAGATTCCTAAACATAGTCAAGAGATCCCCAGCATTAACCTGGTTAGCCCTAAAGGACTTCTAGAACTGGTATATTTTAGCAGTTCTATCACCATCTGAAACCTAAGACTGCAACTAATTTGGGTGTGTATGTTTATCAATAAATCCTTAGTTTACTATGGGACTGGCTACAAGCATGTCTTTGGAATGAGATTGAAGGGGCAGATTGACTTGGGGTAAGTGACTGGTCCTTTAGAACTGGGAGTCACTTGAATATTGTTGTCCTCTTTGGTGTAAAGTGATCATTTATTACAGAGTCAAGCTTCCTTGGGTGACAAGATGGATCACAATGCCCGAGGGGACTCGTGTTAAGGTTGTATAGTGCCTGAGGTGTTTACACTTGTTCTGTATTGGTGAAAATGAAAGTATAGAGCGTGCCCTGCTTATTAACAGAGGTCAAGAAGCAGAGAACAGCTGCCAAGAGGGACTTTATAGCTAATGGGCTGCCCATAAAAGGGAGCTACGTCCCTCCTCTGCCCTTTCATTTATCACAGCGGGTTAAAAGTTTCATTTTTTACAGAAAATATTAAAGGCAGCTGTATGCCCGGTGGAGAGAGGGCGCTGAAGATGCTGTGTGTAGGGGCGCATAAGGTATAAATCCAGCCCTGTGCTAGGGAGAAGGAAGATGGGAGATGGAGTGGCAGCTGGTGAAGAGACGTGGATCTAAGGAGTGGTGTTTGAAGAAGGGGATATTGCCAGTGGCATAGCTGAAGACATAATGGAAGACAGAAGTGGACAGTAATTAGCTAGTTATTGCTAGATATAAGGGTTGGGAGGTAGGACAAGACACCTGAGAAGCAAACTGGCCTGATATATTAGCTGAAAGCACCCGACCTACAACAGAACCAAGTGGAGGGAAACGCAAGTGCTTTCAATCTGACCTAAGCTCTGCTTCTGTTCCAAGGCAGGACAAATAAAACAGTATGCAGGCTGACAGGAAGCACGTCCAGAAAGCTAATGAAACAGAGGTCAGACTCACTTGGTGGTCTGTAAACACCAGTTGTAAGGTTCATGCTGGAAGCGATATGCTTAGTGCAGAAGATGCAAGCCTAGCAACAGTACCAGAGCAGCATAGCCAAGCTGTGACCATTACATAAATAAAATTGGCAAGGCGAGATTTGTCATTTAAATTGCACTCTAAGAACAATTTGCACATTCTTTCATCACTGCCAGAGCGAGATGCTTGAATATGGCCTCAAAACCAAGCCGAAAGTAAATAAGTAGATCAGGTCTGCACATAAGTGCAACTTGGCAGGTCTGATCACTGTATAAATTTACAGTGCTACATAAATGATTGTTAACAACAATAAATTGGGAGAATGTTTTTATCCTGTGAGTACCACCCAAGACCAACATTAGGGTTTTAGTTTTGTACTGGGAACACCAGGGGTGGGGGAATCTCTAGTACAGCTATGCTGGGAGTTTGTGGTAGCAAGAAGCATAAGAAAATCATGACTGCTCTGCTCCTGAAATTTTCATCAGCATTCTTGATTTGTAAACCACAGAGCATAATATTTCCTGTCATGTTTTATGGAAGGATGGATGAGGGGACTTAACCTAACACGACAGATTAAAAACTCAGCCTTTAGTGTATTACAAATATCTGATTTGTTTAAATGAGATTATGTTTGTTTACTAAAATAATGGTTGGAACCATCTGACCATAGTTGTATCAGATTATTATTTTTAAGGGATGTTGTTGTTATTCTTAAGGCCCAAGCCCCTGAGGTGCTAAAACAGAAATGTGGCCATAAAAACTAAAACCCTTTCTTAATAGTCATATGCAGCAGTTGGAAGACAAAGGTGTTCAGTATGTTGTAGGAATGGCCCAGAAAGATAAGGGCAAACTATAATTCAGACGGGGGAAGAGTCACTTTATTTTTAGGAATTACTATGGAGACACAAAAATGTTTTGAAGAATCCATCCAGAGATGTATCCATGGATAATAGAACAAATGTGAAGCTTCTAGGCAAAGACATCAGAACTTTCCTTTCCTAGTTTCACATAAAAAAATGTCAGAACTTGATGTTCCTAAATACAGTAGAGGCTAAAGATCACTTACTTTCTAACTAGATACCATCTTAAAGAAACTTTTCAGGAGGCTGCTTCGGTACATGATAAGACCATTTTTTACTGGTATCCTTTAGAGAAGTATGTGATAAGTAAACAAAGTTCTGTCTGAATCCTAGCAATTCAGTTGTAGCATTCAGTGGCCAAAAGCCAGTGCAAGACATTATTCCAAGATAACATCTACATAACCTGCATAACCTTCACTAGAAGCAAAGAAGCTGTTCATAAATGATTCAAGCATAGCATAAATGGTTAGACATAAGCATGTGAATAAAGTCACTAGAGGAACCAATCATACATCACATATATAAATCTTTGTTTCATTTGAATCAAGCAGTCACCTCCAAGGCAGGCTGAGGGAACTGTGACTAGAAGCCAGGAGAAGAAAAAGGCTGGATGGGAGCTGCATAAAGCCATGGTGAGAAGTGTAAGAGCCAGTCAGCTGGGTGAAGAGGAGGGTCAGTACAGAAAAGTGGAAAACCCACCATGAAGAAGGTGAAAGAACCAGCATGGCAGGACCCCAAGGAGGGGCGTGAACAACACCGGACATAGAACCGGGGAATCAGAGATGCGCTGTAAGAGAACAAGACAGTCACAGAGAACCCTGTTAGGAAGAGTAAGTGGAGCAGCCGGGAGGGGGACAAACTGTGGAAGCCCATTAATCCCTTCCCCCTGCACTGTACTGCCCTGAGACCAGCCAGGAAGGGAGCCATCACTAGCACCGGCCTGGTTCGTTCCTCGCAGCCCCTGCATCCAGGGGAGAAAGAGGCAAGTCCTGTGGGCAAACTGCAACTGATTCTGCAGAAGCTTTTTCAGTCCAGGCCTGAGGCGAGACCTCTGTGAACTATGCATAGCCCCAGGCAAAGGCTGCGCCACCTCACAGCAGACAGGGCAGTCCCCCGACGACCCTTTTTCTCTTTTACTCTCCTGTTTAGTTGAGCCTTGACTGGGGTTGGGGGTGGGGGTGAGCAGCCCACTCAGTGCTTGGCGGGTGCGTTCACTCACTTGGGAGGAGGGTCTTCTTCATTCCCCAAAGCCTACGGGGCAGCGCCCGCCTTAGGGGTAGGCCATCTGGGCGACCGCACACGGGCGCCATGGTGAAGGGGGCGCTGTGTGGCAGTGAAGAGGTGGGCACTGCTGGTGCAGAGTCAGAAACTGCTCCCAGCTGGCAAGGGAGCACCACACGGTCCGGTTAGGTTTGCCAACTAATTGCACAAACTGAACCACCCTTCCCCAAGGCCACGCCCCTGCCCCTTCTCTGAGGCCCCCACCCCCCGCTCGCTCCATCTCCCCTCCCTCCATCACGTGCTCTCCCCACCCTCACTCACTTTCATCGGGCTGGGGCAAGGGGTTGGGATGTGGGAGGGGGTGTGGGCTCTGGGCTGGGGCTGCGGGGTTTGGAGTGTGGGAGGGGGCTCCAGGCTGAGCCTGGGGAAAGGGATTGGGGTGTAGGAGGGTGTTCGGGTTGCAAGCTCTGGGAAGAAGTTTGGTTGCAGGAGGGGGCTCAGGGCTGGGGGGGGGGCGTTTCAGGCTCCAGACGGACGGTGATTACCCGGGGCGGTGCCCGGAAGTGGTGGCATGTCCCTGCAGCTCCTAGGCTCAGGGGCATCCAGGCGGCTCTGTGAGTTGCCCTTGCCTGTAGGCACCGCCCTCACATCACCCATTGACCATGGTTTCTGGCCAATGGGAGCCCCGGAGTCGGCGCTCGGGCTGGGGGCAGGATGCAGGAACCCCCTAGCTGCCCCTGCGCTTAGGAGCAGGACATGCTGGCTGCTTCCAGGAGCCGTGCAGAGCCAGAGCAGGTAGGGAGCCTGCCTTAGCCCTGTTGCGCCAGCTACCAGACGTTTGGCCTATTAAAATCTCCTGGATTGCTTCAGTAGCAACTGGGAGACTGAGGCCGATTCTGGGGGACTCCCTGTCAATGTGGGAGGATTGGCAACTCTAGGCAGGGTGCCCAGATTTCTCCCTGGTTCCTCACAGCGGAGGAAGGGGGAGCAGTGATGATGTACAGATACTGCTCATCCCCCCCCCCCAATATTCCCCCATGTCACTCTAAGGGGCAGTGAGGGGGAGTGAGGAGCAACACCAAGCGCTCTGTGCCTCTAGGTCACTTTCTCCACCTGGGCTCTGCTGTGAGGCGAGCATCAGGAGTTGCTGCTCACCTGACCTTGACTCGGCTCAGATGGGCAAAGTGCTCTGGATGCGGGGAGCCCTGATGTCACTCCTCGCTCCCCCCTCACAACCCTCTAAGGGTACCTGGAGGAACAGCATTTCTGAGGGGAACCAGCAGCAATGCCCAGCGCTCCCTGCATCCAGGTAAGATTCCCCATGTGGGCACAGGAGGCAGGTGCAGGAATTAGAGGTACAGCAGGAGGTAGGGAGTCTGAGGAGCTCATGGGAACCAGGGGCACCAAAGTACAAGTTCGCGCAGGGTGCCATGTTCCCTAAGGCCGGCCCTTTGACCACCTAGTGACCTTTTGAAACGGGGTCTCCGCTGTTGGGGAAGATTTGGGGTTTGCAACAAACAAACAAACAAAAACGCAGGGTCTGGACACTTCTGTGATAGTTTGTGTGGAACTTCAAGTGACCCCATAACCTGGTGGGTGGTGCATTATCCTCATGCCACCCCTTCTCTAAGGCTGTGCCCTGCCCACTTCACGCCCCTCACTCCCCCACACCCTTGTTCACTTTCACCTGGCTGGGGCAAGGAGTTGGGGCGTGGAGATGAGGGGTGGGGGCTCCAGCTGGGGGTGTGGGCTATGAGTTTGGGCCAGAGATGAGAGTTTGGGGTGCAGGAGGCGGCTCCAGGTTGGGGGGTGGGGCCAAGGGGTGCAGGAGGGGATTCTGGGCTGGGGGAGGGGGTTGGGGTGCAGAGGGGGTTTCTTCATGACTCCCAAAACTCCCCCCCCCCATTTCCCTCTGAAAATGACATTTGACCATATGGCGAAACGAACAGAGGAATTGCCTTTTAAAGTTTCTGTTTATTTTAAGAGCAGGCACTCCTCGTATTAGACAAATGAGCAGAAACAATACTGTAAGTAACGAAAAATCATTCCCAAATATAGTATTTTGTGCAGGCAGAAAAAAAAATTGTAAAATAAAAGCAATGCAAATTCAATTCCAAACAATAACTGTCATGCTGTCTGGAGTGGCTCATGGTCACGCTGTCTAGAGTGCTCACCTCAGGGCAGACTGTCAGAAATAGGGCAGATAAGATTTGGTGGTGTGTTCTATAATTAGATTTCACCAAACCAGTAAAAAATGAACTCCTGGATCACTGTAACGGTTTTACCATGGAGTCAGACAGTCCCCTTAGACTCTCCAATCTTTCTTGACACCGAGGCAAAATTGGCTTAGTGATAAACGGTCACTTTTAAACCAAAATTCACACAATACTCAGGTTATTCTCTGTCCCGAGACCAATCCTTTACCTCAACATCAATTGGTACCCTAGACTGTACACCAAAGACAATGCCTGTAGCCAATCCTATAATAAACTATCTAAAGCATTGTCTAGACAAAAGAAATAAGAGAATTATTTACAGGTTTAAGCAGGGAAATGTATACACACAAATGAGGGTATGTCTACACTGGAAACTTCAAAGTGTTGCCATGGGACCGCTCCTGCGGCAGCGCTTTGAAGTGTGAGTGGGGTCGCGCACAGGCGCTGGGAGAGAGCTCTACTGGTAATCCACCTCCGCAAGGGGATTAGCTCCAAGTGCTGGGAGTTGTGCTCTAGCCTGTCTACACTAGCGCGTTAAAGCGCTCAGACTTGCTGCAGTCAGGGGGTGATTTTTCAGACCCCTGAGCCAGCAAGTTAGAGTGCTATAAAATGTAAGTGTAGACAGTCCCTGAGTTATCATCCTAAGAGTGACAAAATTGTATGATCTGTCAATTCAAAGTGTCTTTCAGGGCAGACCAGGAGGTAACTCCTGGGGGTCTCTGGCTTCAATTTGGTTTCTCTTTCCCTGAAAGTGTTCAAACAGCAAAAGAGATGGAAAATTTTCCTATGACACTTTTCCCCCCTTTGTTCAGCTTCCAAGTCCATAGGATGAGCTCTCTTGCCCCTAGCATTTCCAAGGTGCGGATAGGGCCATTAATTAATCCTTTGTATTATGATGTTCCTTAATGAATCTGATTTTGATAATCCTTCTGGATGGGGGTGGGGGAATGACAATTCCTGTGCCAGGGTACACCAGTTCAGAGCAGGTTTCAGAGTAGCAGCTGTGTTCGTCTGTATCCACAAAAAGAACAAGGAGTACTTGTGGCACCTTAGAGACTAACAAATTTATTTAAGCATAAGTTTTCGTGGGCTACAGCCCACTTCATCGGATGCATAGAATGGAAAGTTCAGAGCAAACATCTCCAAAGTTATAAAGCAAAACATATATTTTCTTATAGTGTGGAATATAGACATTACAAGGGAAATTAATGCACACAGCAATTTATAAGCATTTCATAGAGTCTGAACACTAAATACATTCGTATAAAACTAATACAGATTTTGAGCAAAACTAACATACAGGTGACCTGGCCTGGTCTCCAGCTGGTCTGTTGTTCTTAGCTAATGCCTGCAGCCTGGACAAGAGCTGGCATCTGGCCTTCCAGCGTCCCAGCAACAAACAGACAAACCAGTACCCAAGCATCTGAATGAAATACATGGGAAAGACACAAGAATGCATGCAAGCGCTCTGCCAACTGGGCACTCACACTGCATAATTGTGCAGGAAGAGCACTGTACATTTACTGGCTGCATGTTTTCCACTCAAAAACACTATTTTGGTTTCTGAGGCCACAAGTCCAAATTGCTTGCAGACTATTCTTCGATTCAGGAGAAAGGAGAGTGGTCTGTTGCTGGCTCACAAAGCTAGCCAGCGAGGACAACTCTTCTCCGCTTGCAGCGATTCTGGTTTATCTTAGCCCGGACCTCCCTTTCGTCCCCTGGCACAATTTCAGTGAAGTTCTCAAGCAAGCACTGTTTGATCGTTGCACATTTCCAGGAATAGCTGCCTTGTTTCTCCTGCTGTGATAAAACAACTTCCAGTGCCACTCTGCAGTGAACCCTGAAGGCACCATTGGTGTGAAGAAGTCAGGAGCATATGGCCTGGATGACCTTGAGCCATCTCGAGAAGAGACAACTCGTGCCTGCCGAAGGGAGGAGGGCAGAGTGAGAGAAGGTGGCTTCTGAAGTGTTACTGAGCATGCTCAGCCCGTGTGTGAATACTCAGTACAAGCCAAGCAGCAAATTGGGGAAGAGGGCGATGTGACCCTGCATTGTCCCCCACGCATCACCTGTGATCTCGAGCACCTGCCTTCTTTGGGCCTTTAACAGATTGCCTCAGGTGCAGTAGATCCACTTTGATCACCTCCTACTGCCTGTAATAATTTTACCAGTGCTCACTACTCTATCTCTGGTTACATGGACTCCTCTCGGTGCTGTTCGACTCTGCCACCCCTCATAGCTACCAGGTTGGAAAATTACCCCCATATACTCAATGTGCTGATAGATGGCCCAGAAGCAAGCATTCATGAGTCTGACCCTGTTCATAATTTTTATATAGAGCTATATATATATATGGGGAAAAAATGTAGTGAGCTGTCACACTTGTCTTTTTATGTCTGCAGGGCCCTTAAATCTGTCTGTTTTTCAGGGGCCTCAGCTGAGGTATACACACTCCTCCATACTTGCTAAAAGACTGACCAGAATATAGAGGAATAAGAAACAAATGAAGGAAAATACATTCTCTGCAACGTTGTCCTTTCCACTGAATACAGCTAGATAATAAGGAAAACTCTTATGGCTACCCCTACACTGACCTGTAAACGATCCCTCTGCATTTTGCACTTTTTCAGTGTTTTAAATCTTTTTTTTTTAAATAGTGTGTCCATTGTTTATTACTAAAGTGTGAAAAACATTGCAACATGCTGTATTTCAAAATAGCACTGCCATTTTCACCACAGATGATGATAGGGTTTGTACAAAGTATGTCTTGTGAAGTATCATATAAAAAGTCTTGATCTGTTGAACATTAATATCCTGTTGAATTTTATGTGCTATTGTATGTGAAGTTATGAAATATTGCTACATGTTTGCTACTGAAATATACTGTAAGTGGGAAATGCCCTGAGCTGGCCTTTCAGTGGCAACAAGGGAGCAACTGAGAAGATGGATTTATATCAGGACCAACCAGACATGTGTTGATGGCCCATCAAGAAGACTCCTCACAGAGGGGCCATACACAGTTGGGGCTACCTAACCCACAGGTCACAGCAAGGATCTTTCTAGCAGCTGGAGAGAAAATATAAGTGAGGGTCGATGGTATCATCACTTGGCCTGTCTCCTCCCCCATCTCAACACCTGGAAGATTGTCTGGAAGACACAGACTTTGAACTTGGGAGATTGGTCATCGAATCATAGACTATCAGAGTTGGAAGAGACCTCTGGAGGTCATCTAGTCCAACCCCCTGCTCAAAGCAGGACCAATCCCCAACTAAATCACCCCAGCCAAGGCTTTGTCAAGCTGGGCCTTAAAAACTTCTAAGGTGGGAGATTCCACCACCTGCCAAGGTAACCCATTCCAATGCTTCACCTCCTTAGTGAAATAGTGTTTCCTAATATCCAACCTATACCTCCCCCACTGCAACTTGAGACCATTACTCCTTGTTCAGTCGTCTTCCACCACTGAGAAAAGCCTAGCTCCATCCTCTTTGGAACCCCCCTTCAGGTAATTAAAGGCTGCTATCAAATCCCTCCCCCCTCCCATTCTAATGATCGAATTGCTCATTACTTATACCTGTCTCTCTCTCATAGCTGGAGTTCCCTCACCCAGGAGGTATCCTCAGTGCAAGAGGATACCACAACATCATCTGGAAGGAAGGTCCCAACGGTGGGATTGGTTCTCTGCTCCGGGTAGACGCTCTTATTCTCTGGGACTTTCATCATCATCCTCAACAGCACAGTGGCTGTCAGACCAGGGGTGGGACCATTCTACTGTGTCCCAGAAAGTCTTATTTATGTACCTCTCTGTCTCCCTCAGCTTAGCCACTTCGGTCTCCAAAGCCTGTACATAGTCTGAGGGTCAGGAGCTCCTTGCACCGAATGCACAAATACACCACCTGCTCATAGGGCAGGTAATCATACATGCTGCATTGGGTGCCTGTAAACGTGCGGCGACTCACCCCTGCTGGCGCCTCCTGCTGGTCATCTGGAGAATCAGCTCACCAGCCTTCGGAGAGCCCTCTACAGGCCAATGTCCCGCTCAGTGCTGGCCCCGTGTCCCTCCTGGACCCCGGTGCCCTCTTCCACTGGGGTGCTGCAGTGCCCCACAAATCTCAGTTTCCCCTCCCTGGGGAACCCCCACCCCCTATCCCCACCTTGCCTCAGTCTAGGCAACTGCCAGTCACCACTTGCCCCCCATTCTCTGGGACAGACTGCAGTATCATTGCCATTCATCACAGGCAAGGGGGGGTTGGACCTGCTGCCTCTGCCTAACCCTTGGGGCTACCCTCTGCACCCCAGTACCTCTTTGGCCATAGACTAGGCCAGGCAGCCTGGGGGGGAAGGAGAGGGTTTCCAGGTCAGAGCTCCACAGCTCTGCTATCTGCCCATGCCCATGCCCATCAGGTCCTCCCTCTCTAAAGGCTATAGAAGGACTGTTTGCCTTTAGCCCACTGCCCTCTTATAAGGGCCAGCTGGGCCCTAATTACATTGGCCGCAGCTGTGGTCAGCTACCCAATCAGCTGCCCCAGCTGTCCTTAATCTCCTTCCCTGCTTCTCCCAGGGCTGTTTAAGCCCTTTTGAGCAGGAGCGGGTGGTCACCCCGCTACAGTGCCATAAACTGGGTATCCCCCACCCTGTTGCTGGACTTCTGCCTGCATTCTCTTTTTACTCCTGCAGCGGGTTCCTTTGTTGTTGTTTTGTTTATATCAAACGGGTGTTTTTGGCTTTTAAGTTGAATGAATGTTGAGTTCTAGCCCCTGCTCACACTCCCCCTCTAAAGTCCCTCACCAAACTCCCCTCTTAGCCACTCCTGTTCACTAGTTCCTCTGGTCCCTCAGGAGTGGGCTTTTTAAAGCCCTGGTCTCCCTGAGTAGCCCCGCCCCCTGGTTAAGGGTTGATGGGTGCTAAATGGCTTAGGGATCACAGCCTCATTAAGAAGCTCCCAGCTCTCAGCCTTGCCTAGCAATGTTGATAGTTTTCATTCCCCATTTGGTTTCAAAGTTAATGTCCCATTGAGGTTAATGACATTTATTGAAGTTTTGTTTGAGGCTGTGGGAAGACAAACATGAGTTTATACTCTGTTCTCATCTTGAAGTTTATTTTGGCAACTATAGGGACCAGAAATGTACTTGTTTTTAAAATGAGAGCTTTGATTCTGGAGTATAATGGTGCAGCATGGAGTGGATTCTGCTGCATATGTCAAAAAAAATATACAAACAACCAATGTTATGTACAGTGCTCTCTGTATGCAGTTTATATCTCATCACAGCAAAAATGCTGCTGTTTTAAATTACCATGCCATGTAAATATAGCCTGTTAGTAGAGTCCCACACTATTCTTAATTATAGTTGAATAAATGTGCTTCCAAGAAAACACATTGTAACTTTCTAAGCATTTCTTTATTGGTGCAGTCGCAATCTTGATGCTCAGTTCCGTTTTTCAGTAGTCAGTCAAAATAACCATTAAAGCACAACACGGCTCAATAAAATTATAAGAGCAGTGCAGCAGAAATAATTTAAAAGATCACTACCCAGAGACAGCACTTATTTAAGGGCAGACCTACTGCAGTAGGATGACTTGCCTTACCCCAGCCACTGAATGAAGATAGTCAGTACATAGGCTGACCATACGTACCGTTTTGAACAGGACAGTCCCGTTTTTTTCATATTTCTGGACCGTCCCGTCTTTTTAACAAATATATCAATTTTGTCCCGTTTTTTGCGCAGGCCCCTCTTTGCAAGCTGCTTTCTAGGGGGAGGTTCTTTCTTTGCAGGACTCGCAAGAGCTCAGGTGAAGAATCTTGCTACCTAAGGACAAGTATAAGATGTCAAAATCTCCGATGAGCAGCGAATGGAGGGAGAGAGCAGGGAGGAAGGGAGGGATGGAGAAGGGGGATGGAGAGAAGGGAGGAAGGGAGGGATGGAGAGAAGGGAGGAAGGGAGGGATGGAGAGAAGGAGGGAAGAAAGGAATAGAGAGAAGAGGAGGCAGCGGATGGAGGGAGAGAGAGAAGGGAGGAAGGGAGGGATGGAGAAGGGGGATGGAGAGAAGGGAAGAAGGAGGAATAGAGAGAAGAGGAGGCAGCGGGCGGCGGGCTGAAGCTGACGGCGGAGCGGAGCTGTCCGGAGCCGCAGCCGGGGGCCGGGCGCAACGGCGGGGGGGGCTGCTGGCCGGAAGTTTTATGAGACATAATCACAGGACATCTCCGCTCTGCCGTTGGCTTCAGCCCGCCGCCTGCTGCCTCCTCTTCTCTCTATTCCTCCTTCTTCCCTCCTTCTCTCCATCCCTCCCTTCTCTCCATCCCCCTTCTCCAGCCCTCCCTTCCTCCCTGCTCTCTCCCTCCGTCCACTGCCTCCTCTCGCTCCCTCCATCCCTTCTCTCTATCCCCTTCTCCATCCCTCCATCCCGTCCTTCCTCCCTTCTCTCTATCCCTCCATCCCTCTCTTCCTTCTCTCAATCTCCCTTCTCCATCCCTCCCTTCCTCCCTTCTCTCTCTCCCTCCATCCACTGCCTCCTCTTCCATCTCCCTTCTCTCCATCCCTCCTTCTCGCTGTCCCTTGCCTCCTCCATCCCCCCTGCTCCCTACCCCCATCTCTTCTCTCATCCATCCATCCTCTCCCTTCTCACCTTCCTGCCTTCTCTCCCTCCGTCCCCTCCATCCTCTTCATCCCACATCCCCCCTTCTCTCTCTCCCTCCATCCTCTTCATCCCCCATCCCCCCATCTCTGTTCTGCTTATTCCTCCATTCATCCCCCCGTCCCCTCTCTGCCTCCCCCGCCGCCCAGCGCTGGGGGGCCCCACCGAGCTGGAGTGCCTGGCCAAGCCGCTGTTCTGCCGCAAGGGGGTGCTGCGCCAGAAGGTGATCCACGTGGTCAAGAGCCACAAAGTCACCGCACGCTTGTGCAAGCAGCCCACGTTCTGCAGCCACTGCACAGACCTCATCCGGTGAGACCCCCCTAGAGCCCCCCCAGCACCCCTCAGCCCACGTTCTGCAGCTACTGCACCAACTTCATCTGGTGAGACCCCAGGGCCCTAGAGCCCCCCTAGACCGCCCAGAGCCCCCCGACCACCTCCCCAGTGCCCCTCAGCCCACGTTCTGCAGCCACTGCACCAACTTCATCTGGTGAGACCCCCCCAACCCCGTCCCATTTTTGCCATCCCAATGTCCCGTTTTTGTTTCAAGGAAATATGGTCAGCCTATCAGTACAGGAAAAATAGCTATGTCTGTGGTTAAGGCCGTTTTCCTTTTCTAGCATGCAAAATCTATCATTATATCTAAGATGCTTTTTCTCCTGCAGTGCTAATTCTGCCACAGACCAGAGTTCCCCGTAAGGAGATGTAGTCACTACCCGGTTACTATTTACTAATAGTTCCTTCAAGTCAGTAAAAGCTGGGGATCTCTGTAAAGGCCTAATTCAGTTACACGAAAATGAAGGGCTCTGCTGAGGTTGCAAAACTTCAATTCTTAATAAACAGTGTTGTTCTCCAAACAACGATGATGGAGAAGTGGCGAGAGAGCAATTCTGGAACAATTCCCTTGAGGAAACAGGCAATAGTGCATGTATCTAAAAAAAGATCCAAATAAATAATACATAATGTATAGACCATTGCAAAAGCTCTTCTACCATTTGGCTCCTCACAGCAGAGAACACTGGCTCTACAGGCCAGATTTTTAAAGCTATTTAGACACCTAAAGATTGAGATAGCTGTTGAGTTAGATGCCTAGGTACTTTTGAATCCCACCATCTATTTCCATCTTTAAGCACCTAAATACCTTTGGAAATATGGTCCTAACTCCATAACCCTCAGCCCAGATTGCAGGAACTATCCAATTAGGATGCTTAATTTGAATCTAACTATTCTCCATGTTATAGCAAAATAGGTTACGTATTTTAGTAATGCCACCACTCTTGTAAGAACTCAGACTTTCTGCCTGCTTTATTACACCCCAGACCAATGTCCAATGTTTCCACATTACCTTCAACAGCTCAGCCAAGACGGAGTTGGGGTCTGAGCAGCGCAGTGGTGTCAACCCTACAGCTAGTTCCCACATTCAGATAACTTTATAGACATGACAAAATTACAGCCGTCTGCAAAGCTGGTGTAACGACGTATTTTGAACAACAAATAGAACATCAGTTGAAAAATAGATTTTGATCTCTTTACAGCACATTTTTAATCTGATGGCAAACAGCAATGTATTCTGAAATTGCTGCCGTTTTTCTTATTGCTCTGAAAGTCGTGGGCAGTTTTTCTTCTTCATTGTTTAGCTTACAATATTTTATTGTTTCTGATCATTTGAGACAATATTTCTCAGTAATCTCCTTGCTTTTGTACAGTGGAGAATATAACGCTTCTGTTTAATTGCCCCTTTTTTAACATCGCTTGCAAAACCTGGCCTGTTTTTGCTTTCCAGTCTTGGCTCAATCCTGCAATTACATATACATGTGAGCAAGCCCATTGACTTTAATGGGACTTGTCATGTGAGTAAAAGTTACACACATGTATTTGCAGAATCAGGGTCTTAGACCCAGATCCTCAAAGATATTTAGGCTGGAAGTCAGGAGCCCAGATATCTTTGAGGATCCGGGTATTACTTTGTACCTGCTAGCTTGTACAGTATAATCAGAAAAACGGGATTACTCAATGAAGTGAAAAGTGAACACATTTAACTCGGACGAGGGCACACTTTTTACACTATTTGTTTTCTTTTGATTTATGTAAAAAGGTAATAGAGGCGGCTTGTCCAAAGTTCTAGGAGGTCCAGCCATAAATTAAATATATATATATATATTTAGAGCCAGCAGAACACAAAAACAATGGAGATCTCACTGCCTCAAGATAAAAAAAGCCCTGAGGTAGGTATAAAAATGCTGACCTGAACAGAGTGCTGAATACTAGGGGAGAAAACAGAAAATTGCAATAAGGTCATATGAACAATGGAGAAATTAGCGGAGGAATCCGTTCAGCATCTTAGCTGCCTTACTTAGTTGTAAGGAGCGTGGGGAGTAAACAGGAAGAACTGGAAGTATTAGTACACAAGCTAAATTATAACTTAATTGGCATCACAGAGACTTTGGGATACGGCTTCTCCAGGAAGGACAAGAAGAGGGGAAAAAAGGTGAAGGTGTCGCATTATATGTCACGAATGTATACACTAGACCTGAAGTCCAGAAGGAGGGGAGAGACAGACCAGTTGAAAATCTCTGGGTGGATGAGGCATTTCTAAAATAAATAACCGAAATATCCAAAACACAAGATCTGCTAGTAATGGGAAAAGTTAACTACCCAGACATCAGGTGGAAAAGTAATATGATAAAACACAAAATGTTCAATAAGTTCTTGGAATGTATTGAAGACAACTTTTTGTTTCAAATGGAGGAGACAGTAACTGGGGGAATAGCCATTTTAGACTTGATTCTGAAGAATAAGGAGGAATTGGTAGCAAATCTGAAGATTGAAATCAATTTGGGTGACAGTGAATCATGAAATAATATATTTCATGATTCTAAGGAAAGAAAAGGAGGTGAGAGCCCCAGAATAAGAACAATGGACTTCAAAAAAGTAGACTTTAATAAACTCAGAGAACTGGTAGATAAGGTCCTATGAGAAGAAGGGGAAATTCAGGAGAGTTTTCAGTTTCACAAAGAGACAATATCAAAGGTGGAATAGTAAATTATACTAATGTGAAGGAAAGACAGGAAAAATAGTAAGTGGCCAACATAGCTCCATCAGGAGTTCTTTAATGACCTGCAAATCAAAAAGGCATCCTACAAAAATTGAAAACACTGGAAAATCGCTGAGGATGAGTACAAAATAATAGTGTAACCCTTCTGCCCTTCAGAATTGGCAGCAACAAGGGCCAGGTTCAGTAAATAGGGGTTCCCTCTCAACAATACAATGCAAACTGGCTCGAGCCCCCACCCAGTGACCTGGGAAAATCCTCACACACCCCTGGGCGCCTCAATGAGGCAATACTTCCCCTCTTGCAAGCACAGATCGGTGTAACAGAAGATCTTTATTAACATGAGGTAAATGACATCACTAAACTGGGAAAAACACCACACCTAGGGTTCATGCACCAACCCGTGAGCAAATTGCCCTTCCCCAGCAAGTTTGGGCTGTGTCCTCTCCTGTGGGTTCAGGAGTCCAGCAACCCAAACGTCACCCAAAGTCCCACAAGTCCAATAGCCCAAAGTCCCTGGAGTCCAGCAACCCCAAAAGTCACCCAAAGTCCCAAAAGTTCAACAGCCCCAAAGTCTCTGGAGTCCCTGGTGGAAAGTCACTCTGCCGAGTCTTACCTCCCAGGCTGGGTGGAAGTGGAGAGCAGAGTGGAGGATACCTTCATGAGGTCCGAGGCCGACGGCCCAGTCTCTCCGTGGGGTGCTGGTGGCTCCGCTAGCCGCCCTGCTAGCCGACACAGGAACTGCTCTGCCCACGGCTCGACTCTGCTCACTGTCTCAGGAACTGCTCAGCCAGCTGTCGCAGGAACGGGTCAGCCGGCACCAGGGCTGCTCGGCCAGCTGTCTCAGGAACGGGTCAGCCAGCACAGGAACCGCTCTGCTTAGGGCCCCCCACTTAAGATAGAGCTCAGTGATTTTCAGCTCTTAAGTGATTTCAGCTCTTGAGTGATTTCAGCTCATAGCAGGGGAGCCTTAGTGCAGAGGCACCACCAGACCCAAAACAACTTCAGCTCCGTGGGCTGAAGTTAGACTCCTAAAGGAAGCAAAAGTCAGCTCCAACATTCCACAGGGGAGAGAAGCCAGGTGCAATAGGCCTGTGAGGCCCTCAGACAAGGCCCTGACCACAAGATCTTGAGCCTGTCTACAGCCTCTCTCCATTCAGTGAGTTTTGGAACCCCTGTCCCTTGTTTACCGAGTGCTACCTAGCTGATGGCGAGTCCCTCCAGCATGCCAAAGGCCAAATCAATGTCCCAACCCCTCATTCACATAAACATGTTAATCAGCACTCTATCATTCTTGCCCCAATACTACAGAAACTGGGGGTCCCACAGTAGCCAAAGTGATCATTTTGGCTGTTAGAGTGCAGGCCAGGTGCGGTGGGTGTGTCTAAGCAAATCAGGTGTTATTTTCCAAAAGCTACTGCAATTTCTGCAACTCACCACTGGATGTCACCCATACTGACACTGCAAAGTCATTGCAATTCCTGCAATTCCCTGACACTGCTTACAATAGTATAAGCATGTAGGGACAAATCAGAAAGACTAAGGCACAAAATGAATTACACCTATCAAAGGGTATAAAAGGCCAGAAGAAGTTCTGTAAATACCTCAGGAGCAAGAGAAAGACAGAGGAAAGTGTAGGTCCTCTACTTAGCGAGGAAGGAGAGCTAATAACGGAGAACATTAAAAAGGCTGAGGTCATGTCTACACTACAAACGTTGGTTGATGTAAGTTATGATGGCATACAGCCATCAAAGTTTTTGTATTGTTCGTGCAAGTGCATATTTGGCTGTGTGTGTCAGTGCCACATATACCTATCAGCAATACTTGTGTCAATGCAAAGGGCAGTGCATCACAGGTAGGTGTCCCAGTGTGCCATGTGGTGCTGCCCAGTTTGATGCCTTTCGGGAATTTTTTGCAATGTCTTGTGAGATAGAAATGATTTGCCAATGATCTTTGAGAGCTAGGAGTTGAACTTCTCAGCATGCAACTTTCTCCATCCCATAATGCCACCCATCTATGTATATAAAAGTCAAATGGTGTATGCATGCGTGTATGTATGTAAGCTTACTCCTTCCACACCATTTGAGCTAGAGACTTGAAATTTGGTACAGTTAGAGGTCTTGGGGTCCTAATGACCGTAAGAGTCGAAAATTTTTCAAATCTCACCTCTGACGCCCCCCAGGGGTGAAATTCTTTAAAGGCCAATCACATCAGCTGGGCAGCTGCTGTTCTCTGTGACATAGTTATGATGTCATAATACCCCCTCCAACAGATACCGCACTCGCTCAGCTCTCTGCCCCCTCCCCACTCCAACGGAACCCCGGAATCCCTCAGCTCTCTCCCCCCTCCCCCCTCCAATGGAACCCCGGAATCCCTCCCCACCTCCGATGGACCCGAGTTGGGTTTGGTCGGAGGGTAAGTGAGGTAGGGGTGTCGGGTTTGGTCGGGGGGGGGGGGTGAGGTGGGGGTGTCGGGTTTCGTCGGGGGGGGTAAGTGAGCCGGGGGTGTTGGGTTTGGTCTGGAGGGGTGGGAAGGTGTCTGGGTGGGTGAGGGGTGAGGTGTGGGGGTTGGGTTTGGTTGGGGGAGTGAGAAGGGGGGTCGGTGTTGGTCGAGGGGTAAGTGAGGTGTGGGTGTCGGGTTTGTTTGTGGTGGTAGGTAGGGGTGTTGGGTTTGGTTGGGGGGGGAAAGTGAGGTGGGTGTGTCAGGTTTGGTCTACGGGGGGTGAGGTGTGGGTGTTGGTCAGGGGGTGTTGGGGTTGGTAGGGGGGAGACGTGGGGGTGTTGGGTTTGGGTGGGGGGGGTGAAAATGTGAGTCGGGGTTGGTCGAGGGGTAAGTGAGGTGGGGGTGTCGGGTTTGGTCGGGGGGGTGAGGTGGGGGTGTCAGGTTTGCTCTCTGCCCCCATCCAACGGACCTCGCACTCGCTCAGTTGTCTGCCCCCTCCCCACCTCCGACTGACCCGAGCAACGCCGGGTATTTTCGCTAGTACAGTAAACCCTCGATTTAACGGACCTCGATTTAACGGACTTCGGATGCAATGGACAAAATTTCTAAGCAAGTCTGATGCATCCGAAATCCATTTGTCGAGGGCTGGCTGCCGGCTGCCGGCTCCCGCCCGGGTCCCACCAGCAGGTGGGCTGGCTGCTGGCTCCCGCCCGGGTGCCGCCAGCGGGCGGGCTGGCTGATGGCTCCCGCCTGGATCCCGCCAGCGGGTGGGCTGGCTGACGGCTCCCGGCTGCCGCCCGGGTCCCAGCAGCCGGGACCCAGGTGGGCTGGCTGACGGCTCCCGCCTGCCACCCGGGTCCTGGCAGCGGGCAGGCTGCGGAGCTGCCGCCCCGGCCCTGTGGCGGGCAGGCTGCTGCTCCGACAGCTCATTTTTTTTATTATTATTAAATAACGGACTTTCTGATTTAACGGACACCCCCTCGCCCGAATTAGTCCGTTAAATCGAGGTTTTACTGTATTCCATTATTTTAAATGCCTGCAAACCAGCTCTTTTTGGTGTCCACCATTCCTGACAGAAGCATGGAGCCCACGGAACTCTGCACTATTCTCATTAAATTTAAGATGCATGAGCCTCCTGTAGGACCTGCAGGAAGTACTGCAGCAATGGGTGACATGACAATTTCTTTGTGGACAGTTTTCTGAGGAACATAGTGAAAAACAATTCAAGGTTGTTGGTGACATCCACAGAGCAGCTGCAGATGGTTGAGACCATTCCAGGCTTGAGAAATGAGCATTGCCTGTTGGGATTGCATTGTAATGCAGGTTTGGGCTGAAGAGCCGTGGCTGCAGAACTTTTGGATGTGAAAACCTACATTTCTGGATTTGTGTACAGAGCTCACCTCAGCCCGGCAGTGGAGGGACACCAGAATGAAAGCAGCATTGACAGTGGAAAAGCAAGTAGCAATCACATTCTGGAAGCTTGCAACACTGGATTGCTGCTTGTCACTGGGAAATCATTTTGGAGTTGGAAAATCCACAAGGGAATGTCTGGGGTGGGGAGGGGGGGAGGCAGTGTCATTCAAGTGTATTAGTGTAACTTTCCCTACAGCACAACCTGGACAACTGAACAATTGTGTCCTCTCCAACACAGAGTGCCTCTCACGCTTCTTTGCTGTGAGAGCACCCACTTCTGGTCTGTTAACATACAGTCTTTAGAATGCAAAATCACTCTTATAGGTTTGCTGTTGAAGAAAATAATCCAGAATACATAACATTTTTGTTTTAGTTAAATAAAACAATTTTAAGTCTGTTTGTTGATGCTTTTCTCTTAATACAACAAGGCAAGAATATCCTTAAAATATTAATGGTTAACCTGTTGAATTGGAGATAGTTCACCTAGGGTGACCAGATGTCCCGACTTTATAGGGACAGTCATGATTTTGGGGGTCTTTTTCTTATATAGGCTCCTATTGTCCCCCACTCCCTGTCCTGATTTTTTACACTTGCTGTCTGGTCACCCTAAATTCACCTCCTAATGACTTCATAAATATATGCTTCAATTACATTTGGTAAATGAAATAACCAAGCAATCATTCATTTTCTCATATAACTGTACAACAAATCTGAAAAGTTTTCAAAATCACTTAAAAAATGTATAGTGTGTACCTAAAGATGAAACCTACATCTATCTCCGAGTTGTGAATATGTAGTAAGGTTTAACAACCAACAGGAATGTGCTTTTATGTAGAAATCCATGATTAAATTGAGTCTTCCTGACTAGTGATTTAAATTAAATCCATTCTGGTACATTCAAGGGTTTTAAAACCTTCCTCTGAAGTATCTTATTGGTCCCTCAGAGACAGGATACCAGACCAAAGGGGTGGTTGAGCTCACACTCTATCACTTTTCCTGAATGCTTAGCAACCACATCAATGGTGTTAAAACACCATTTCCCAAGACAGTAAAAATGTGGTTTTGCCTTGTAGATAGGACCTAATAATGTTTGAACCATCCTACTAGCCTGTCCAAGCAACTTTCAAAGAATAATTTGAAAATAGTTAGGTCCCATCTACATTAAAAGACAGAAGAATGCTTTAAATATATCGGGGAGGAAGTTTATTGTAACCAGATCCCTTGTCATAGTTATTATAGTGCATGCAGTTCCTCAGTGCTGCTTACTAATTCTATACTTGGTTAGGAGCTGCCTATGTCTGGAATTATTTTTACTGTTTCCATTAATCAGTTATGATAGAATATGATTTCTGTTTATAAATCAGTGCTTAGCTATCATGATAGGCACTATATAATTTTTTTTTAGCAAGATGTGTAGCAATCTAGTTGGCTTTGTTGTTTAATCTGCTCTCTCCCGTAGCTATGTGGGCTCTCTGTGGTCTGTTCCCATGTGTTCAGCGTGACCTGCTCATGGTTCAAGTTGCTTGTTATTTATGCTCTTTCGCTGTCTCCCAGTGCAATTTACTGACTTGTCCATGGAACTAATTTTCACTGCCTTGCAACTTGCAGTCATTTACACCTGTGCAAATCAGAAGGGTGACATTCGACACCTACTGTGCCAATGCTGCCAACTCTTGCATCTTCTTTTTACAAGTCTAATATTTGGAGTTATTCTTTAAGCCACAGCTGCTGAATTCACAAAACTGCATGAGAATCGCTGCTTTCATTAAATTATTACATTTCTTGCTCTCACAGATGCAAAGAAAAGCTTAGACTCATAGATTTTAAGGTCAGAAGGGACCGTCATGATCATCTAATGTAGTCAAGGGGTTCTCAAACTGTGGGTCGTGACCCTGTTTTAATGGGATCACCAGGGCTGGCGTTAGACTTGCTGGGGCCTGGGGCCAAAGCCCTAGCCCTACCACCTGGGCCGAAGTCAAGCAAAGGACTTCATCCCCTGGCTGCAGGGCTCAGGCTCCAGCTTCAGCCCTGGGGGGTGGGGCTCAGGCTACAGCCCCCCTGCCTGGGGCTGAAGCCCTGGGATTTGGCTTTGTCCTCCCCAGCCTCTGTATGGAGTGGTGAGGATTGAGCTTTGCCCCCCGCCCCTTCCCCCAAAGGTAGCAGTGCTCATGCAGGCTGAGGCTTCGGTCCCGTCTCCTGGGGTCATGTAGTAATTTTTGTGATCAGAAGGAGATCGCAGTGCAATGACGTTTGAGAACCACTGATAGTCTGACCTCCTGCACATTGCAGATCACAGAACCTCTCTCCTCCCTCCCCCCCCCAGCTAGAGTGACCAGATGTCCCGATTTTGTAGGATTTTTCTTATATAGGCTCCTATTACCCCAACTGCCTGTCCCAATTTTTTTACACTTGCTGTCTGGTCACCCTACCCCCAACTTCTGTAACAGACCCCTAACCTCTGGCTGAGTTACGGAAGTCCTCAAATCATGATTTAAAGACTTCAGGTTACAGAGAATGCACCATTTACACTGGCTTTAACCTGCAAGTAACCCAGGTCCCATGCTGCAGAGGAAGGCTAATCCCCCCGCTCCGTGCCCGTCCCTCCCCCGGGTCTCTACCAATCTGACCTGGGAGGAAATTCCTTACCAACCCCAAATCTTATCTGGTGGTCCAGATTTGGCCTGCGGGCCTCTTATTGACAACTCCTGAGTTAGATCCATAGCATGTGGGCAAGACCCATTGAACCAGATACCTGGGAAAGAATTATCTGTAGTAACTAGTGCAGAGGTGGGCAAACTTTTTGGCCCGAGGGCCACATCGGGGTTCAAAATTGTATGTAGGGCTGGGTAGGGAAGGCTGTGCCTCCCCCAACAGCCTAGTCCCGCCCCCTATCCAACCCTCTCCCACTTCTGGTCCCCGACTGCCCCTTCAGAACCCCCGACCCGTCCAATCCCCCCAACTCCTTGTCCCCTGACTACCCCTCCAGACTCCTGCCCCAACCCACCCTCCCAAGACCCGACCCCCTATCTAAGCCCCCCTTCTCCTTGTCCTCTGACCGCCCCCTCCAGAGACTCCCCCACCCCTAACCACCCCTCTGGGAGTCCAGCCCCTATCCAGCCCCCCTATCCCGACTGCCCCAACCCCTATCTACGCCCCGTCCCCTAACAGACTCCTGGAGTAGGGTCCTGCCGGTGGGTGCTCAGTATCCACTTTTTTTTTTTCCGTTGGTGCTCCAGCCCCGGATCTATGCTAGCAGTCATAGATCGGCTACATGCCATTGTAGGCAGTCTCATCATCCCATCCCATCCATAGGCTTACTAAGGTCAGTCTTAAAGCCAGTTAGGTTCCCCCTCCCCCCTGCTCTCCTTGAAAAGCTGTTCCAGAACTTCACTCCTCTGATGGTTAGAAACCTTCATCTAATGTCAAGTCTAAACTTGTTGATGGCGTTTATATCCATTTGTTCTTGTGTCCACTTTGGCACTCAGCTTAAATAACTCCTCTCCTTCGCTGGTATTTCTCGCTCTGATGTATTTACAGAGAACGCTCATATTTCCCCATAGCCTTCTTTTGGTTAGGCTAAACAAGTCACGCTCTTTGAGAATCTTCCCATAGGTCAGGTTTTCCATTTCTTGGGTTATCCTAGCAATTCTTCTCTGCACCTGTTCCAGTTTGAGTTCATCTTTCTTAAACATGGGAGACCAGAATTGCTCACAGTATTCCAGAGGAGTCTCACCAGTCCCTTGTATAATGGTACTAACACTTCCCTAAGATCTGTTAGTCTATAAGGTGCTACAAGACTCTTTGTTGCTTTTGCAGATCCAGACTAACACGGCTACTCTTCTGATACTAACACTTCCCTGTCTCTTGGAAACATGAACAAAATATAAACTAAAGACTCAAAAACTGGAAAGGAAAAGAACCAAAAATGAGAATTATTTCTAAAAAAATCTTACGATTTTAAAGCTAAGCTCATGTTCCCCCCACCACCACTGCCATGATTTTTGAACACCTGACGCTGACAGTCCTGTGTGCACAGACATACATGACTGCTCAGGTTCAAAGGCTAGGGTGAATCAAGCTCTGCCTGTGCATTACAGTCCTCTGCTGGGAGACAACAAGTACTGTATTACCACCAGTACTGTATTACCACCAGTGCTGTATTACCACCAGTGCATCCTGAAAACTGATCTACACTTAAAAACCGACACAGTTATGTCGGCCAGGGAGTGTTGCAGAAACGGCACCCACCGCCAACCCAGCTAGACCACAAACCCCTCAGGCTGGACGCAACGATGCCCGCAGACAAGCCCTTCTGTCTGCACCGCTAGCGTCACTGGGGAAGGTTGTGTTCCTGCCCCAGCAGACCTCCTGTGGGGCGTAGGCTGCCTCTAGAAGGGGGCTCTGGGGGCACGGCTCTGCAGTGTAGACGTATCCCGAGGGAGCTTGTCTTTCAGTGCAAAGTAGAGCGACCAGATGCCCCGATTTTATAGGGACAGTCCTGATTTTTGGGTCTTTTGTCTCATATCGGCTCCTTTCACCCCCCCACCCTCTGTCACGATTTTTCACACTTGCTGTCTGGTCTAGGGCGACCAGATGGCCCGATTTTATAGGGACAGTCTCGATTTTGGGGTCTTTTCCTTATTTCGGCTCCTATTATCCCGCCCCCGATTTTTCACACTTGCTGTCTGGTATAGGGCAACCAGATGTCCCGATTTTATAGGGACAGTCTCGATTTTGGGGTCTTTTCCTTATTTCGGCTCCTATTACCCCGCCCCCGATTTTTCACACTTGCTGTCTGGTCTAGGGCGACCAGATGTCCCGATTTTATAGGGACAGTCTCGATTGTGGGGTCTTTTGTCTCATATCGGCTCCTTTCACCCCCCTTCCCTCTGTCACGATTTTTCACACTTGCTGTCCGGTCTAGGGCGACCAGACGTCCCGATTTTATAGGGACAGTCTCGATTGTGGGGTCTTTTTTCTCATATCGGCTCCTATTACCCCGCCCCCGATTGTTCACACTTGCTGCCTGGTCACCCTAGTGCAGAGGCAGGAGGGCTGCGCTTGGAGAGCAGAAGGGCCCCGCAGCTCTTTAGCGGGCGCCCCAGTGGGGCAGGGATCCGCTCTGCGGCGGGGGGGGGACTCGCCTCCCCTCCCCCTGCCCCACGGGATAAGCGCCTCAGGGAAGAGCCCATCAGGCGCCTCAGGGACCCACGGCCCAGCCCCCCCTCCCGCAGCCCCTTCAGCCCCCTCCCTGGACTGCTCCCCCCTCCCCTCCGCCGCCGCAGAGCCGGCGCCGCGCGATTGGCTGGGCCGCCCCCACGTGTCGCGTGCCCGCAGCCCAGCAGCAGCGCGAGCCGGTTACCGCGGAGCCCGGCGCAGCGGCGGGCGGAGCGGAGCTGCTGGCCGGGCAGAGGCTGCCTGGCGCCTCGCTCCCCCCCCCCCCCCCCCATGTGGAGGAACCGCCACGGGGCCGGCGCGGAGCCCAGCGCAGGTAGGGGCTGGGGAGGGGGGCGCAGCGGCGGGGCCTGCAGGGGTGGGGATGAGCTGGGGGGTCGTGGGGGAGTCTGTGGGGGGTGGGGCTGTTTTGAGGCCGTTGAGGGGTCTGTGGGTGTATGGGTTGCCAGTGGGGGGCTATGGGGAGAGGTTGTGTAGGGAAGGCTGTGGGGGTGTAAGGGGCTGGGGGGTCATTGGGGAGTCTGTGGGGGGTGGGGCTGTTTTGAGGCCATTGGGGGGGGTCTGTGGGGGTGTATGGGTTGCCAGTGGGGGGCTATGGGGAGAGGTTGTGTAGGGAAGGCTGTGGGGGTGTAAGGGGCTGGGGGGTCATTGGGGAGTCTGTGGGGGGTGGGGCTGTTTTGAGGCCATTGGGGGGGGTCTGTGGGGGTGTATGGGTTGCCAGTGGGGGGCTATGGGGAGAGGTTGTGTAGGGAAGGCTGTGGGGGTGTAAGGGGCTGGGGGGTCGTGGGGGAGGTGGGAGGCTGTGGGGCTGTGTTTTGAGGCCGTTGGGGGGTCTGTAGGGGTGTATGGGTTGCCAGTGGGGGGCTATGGGGAGAGGTTGTGTAGGGAAGGCTGTGGGGGGTTAAGGGGGTGGGGGGTCGTGGGGGGTGGTGCTGTTTTGAGGCCGTTGAGGGTCTCTGGGGTGTATGGGTTGCCAGTGGGGGGGCTATGGGGAGAGGTTGTGTAGGGAAGGCTGTGGGGGTGTAAGGGGCTGGGGGGTCGTGAGGGAGGTGGGAGGCTGTGGGGCTGTGTTTTGAGGCCGTTGGGGGGTCTGTGGGGGTGTATGGGTTGCCAGTGGGGGGCTATGGGGAGAGGTTGTGTAGGGAAGGCTGTGGGGGTGTAAGGGGCTGGGGGGTTGGTAGTGGGATGGTGTTGGGGGGCCTGGAGGTGGTTATGTGAGGGTTGGGTATTGGTGATCTTATGGATATGGGGGGGGGGTTTGTAGGGTTATATTTGGGGTCTGAAGGGAGTTATGGGGGGTTGGTGGTGGGATTTGGGGGGTTCTGTAAGAGGTGACTGGAGCATTGGAGAGGGAGTATTAGTTGCCTGTGGGAGCCTGTGGAGATGTTGGTTCTGGGGGGGTAGGTTCGTAAGGCGTAGGGAGGTTATGGGGATTATAGGGGATTATTGGGGAGGTTTGGGTGCGAGGACGATGTTCAGAAACATTGTAAAGGAATGTTGTGGGCAGATCTCGGGTAGTGATGGGTTTTTCAGTTCTCTGGCAATTCTGAAAAAATCTTAAATCTTGTTTGGGTTGAACCAAAAACAATTGTTTAGAATTTTTTTGGCATGTAAAAAAACCCAGGAAACATTTCTAGTTGGGTTGAATGAAACATTTTCTTTGCGCCAACTTGTATTTTTTTGTTTTGATTTCAGGCTTTTTTTTTTTTTTTTTAAAAGGATGACTGTACTCACAAAACAGGGGAGGGGAAGATTGAGACTGTGTCTGGTGGTGCTCTCCTTATAAATAACTTGGCGTGTGGGAGACCCAAGTTCTTTTTTTACCCCTCTCTGATATGGAGAAATGATTTGAATTTGGGTTGGCTACATTGCAGAGTGCCCTATTAGGGTGACCAGACAGCAAATGTGAAAAATCGGGACGGGGTGGGCGGTAATAGGAGACTATATAAGAAAAAGACCCAAAAATTGTGACTGTCCCTATGAAATCAGGATATCTGGTCACCCTAGCCCTAACCACTGGACTGAATGTTCTGGTGTGGGTCTCTCTCCCGTTAAAGCTATTTCACTCTGTTTACAAACAGTCTTTAAACCAGGGATTGAATTTGGATCTCCCTTATCTTGTGTGAGTGTCCTAGACCCCTGGGCTATAGAGGCTTTCTCTTTCCCTAGTCTAATTGTTCATTGTCATTCATACAATCAGTTCGTTGTTACTCATAATGACAGTGGGCCAGGGAAAGGGAATTACTTAATGGCTGGGGGAGGGGGGGTTAGGACATTCACAGGATGTGGGAGACCCAAATTCAATAACTGCTTCAATGACTGATTAATTATCTAGATTGAGACACTCCCACCAGAATATCCAGCCCAGTGGGTAAGGCACTCTCCTACAGTCCCAGGTGAGTACACTAACCATTGGACTAAACTTTATAAAGGGGGCACCCCTCACCCCTTCCTTCAGTTGTTTTGTGACTCTAACCTGCAAAAAATGACATTTTGATAATGTCAAAACAGTTTTGACCAAACCAAAAAAAATCAAAATATTTGGTGGCTTTGACACAAATTCACGAATAGTTTTGGGTCAGCTGATTTTTCCCCCCCAATCGCTCTTGTATGTTGGGAAGGTTTTGCTGCTGTGAAGTGGTGGGAGAGTTTGTAGAGCAGGGGTCGGCAACCTTTCAGAAGTGGTGTGCCAAGTCTTCATTTATTCACTCTAATTTAAGGTTTTGTTTGCCAATAATACATTTTTAGAAAGGCTCTTTCTATAAGCCTATAATATATAACTAAACTATTTTTGTATGTAAAGTAAATAAGGTTTTTAAAACATTTAAAAAGCTTAATTGAAATTAAATTAAAAAGTAGAGCCCCCTCCCCCCAGGCTGGTAGCCAGGATCCGGCCAACTTGAGTGCCACTGAAAATCAGCTCGCGCTGCCGCCTTTGGCACTTGTGCCATAGCCTGCCTGCCTTCCCCTGTTGTAGAGGATGTTACCAGATTTGTATGGGGTTATGGAAGTGTTGTGTGGAGTCTGTTGGGTTAGGGAAGGATTGTAGAGCTGTGGTCCTTAAACTTTTGAACTGGTGACCCCTTTCACATAGCAAGCCTCTGAGTGTGACCCCTCCCCCCTTATAAATTAAAAACACTTTAAAATATATTTAACACCATCATAAATGCTGGAGGCAAAGTGGGATTTAGGGTGGAGGCTGACAGCTCGCGACCCCTCATGTAATAACCTTGGGATCCCCTGAGGGGTCCCGACCCCCAATTTGAAACCCCCTGCAGTAGAGGGTTATTGAAGAAGTTTTGATGTTGGTGGCTAATGAAGGTTTGGAGATTTTGGAAATGGGGTAGTGTTGAGGTACTTGGTAAGACAGGGAAAAGAGGAGTGTTCTTAGAAGGGATGGGTTGTGGGATTTGGTTTTGGAGAGGGCAGTTTGTGAGAAGTGGTTTATTTGGTTCAGAGGAAAGGAAAATCCTGTTTATGGGGTAAATTTACCTCTTTAGATCAAATTCTCAGCTGTACTGTCCCTGGTACCTGCTATATTAAATCACACGAGCTGGAACTAGCTGTGCGGTCTTCTAAACCCCATTTTTACTATTGTAAGTGACCAAGCTGCATAGCTGGAACATGTGCAGTTGAATGGGGATGGCTCAGTAGGGGGCTGCCATAGGTGCTGGCCAAAAACCCCAAAAGTACCAGTACTGGGGGCATATCCTACTGAATAGGAGCTTCTCATTTAAATTGTGGAAGCTGCAGCAAGCTTGATTTGGAGTTCTATTGCCAGACAGGAGTGAGTGAGTGGAATATGTAGACTATATAGTTGCCACTGTTGTATGTTTTGCCATTAAAATAAAATCCTATCCTGTTCCATCATTTCTCTCTCTGTCATGTGGCCTGATGCTCTAAATTGAGTTGAAGATCTACTAGTTTCACAGCTGTCAAACTGAAAGAGATTAAATGGATTCAGAATGAAAGAGAAATTTGAATAACCTTTCTCCGTAAAAGATAGCAAAACTTTAAAAACTGCCTTTAATCTAGAGTAAGGATGGCTTTCTCCAAATGATAGACACGTGCCAAGATTGTGGATGAGAGTCTGTAATCGGTGGGGGGGAACCAGTTGTCTTTTTCAGCACTATTTTTGAGATGAGAACTTTTTTTGGGGGGGGGGTTTCCCCTGATATATATATATATTGGGTTTCCCCATACCATACACTCATATGTAAATTATTTATATATATGTACAGGTGTACAGAATTTTGACTGTTTTTTGTTTTTTAATTTACATATGAGTGTATGGTTTGTGTGTATTTTTGCTGCTGTAATTTGAAGCAGTAAAGAGACAAAGTGGAAAGAAATAGCTTCTTCTGCTATTAAAATACATTTACCTGACCCTTGCTCTCTCTAATAGTCAGGGCTAGCCTTACAAAACCTTGTGACGTGGGGAACCACTCAGGCTGCTGTAGTCAGTGCTGTCTGAGTGCTGCAAGCTAGTGGGCCTGGACTGCCGGAGCAGGTGAGTGTGTGTGAACCCAGGCTGGAGCCCCTGGGCAGGGGATGGGCAATGCTGCCCTGAGTTGCCCACTTGCTGGGGAGGCACAGGTAGCAGGGCTCAACCCCGCAAGAGCCAGTGGGACAGCCCCTGGGTTCTCCCTCCCTGTGCGTATGGATGGTGTCCGTGTACTCACTCTCCTCCTGCTAGGTGTTCAGGGGTGCATGGGCCGGGAAGCCCCGGACTCTTCCCTGTTCAGCCTGGCCAGGCTCCGGGGCCAGGAGATGACCCTTGTGCTCCAAGCCCCAAGCTGCTGTTCTCAAACTCAAAGAAAAGGTGCCAAAATACAAGTTTGCCCGGGGCTCCATTTTCCTTATGGCTGGCCCTGTTAAAAGTACTCCAGGAAGATGGTAATTCTGCTTATCTACTTCGTTTTCCATTCTAACTTAATTATAAAATGCTATGTTAGACCTTTAAAATTATGAGGGGAGAAATGTTTAAGAATTTCTTTTGGAAAAACAAACTTTTCCTTCCTGGATGATTATTTCTATTGTTTCAACTCAGAAGTCATAAGAGTGAGCAAAATGTGTGTATGCTTCTTTATTTTGACTCATTTAAAGAGATATTGTAAAGGTTAGAAATGTATTTGTGTGTTGCAAATGGAAATTTAGGTTAATAAAAATGACCATTTAAAACATCTAATTTGTGTAACTAATCATTTAGGATTTTTATTTATCTCTCTCTCTGGACAGTGAACATGGACTACTAATTTGCGTCAGTTTCAGGCTCTTACGTGCTGAGATTTAATGTTTAGGCTGCAGATAAAAAAGGGAATATATTTTTTTAAAATGCTCTCTGTTGGACTGAAAAAAGAGAGATTATGGAAATGTTACTCTTGGTTTTAACTTTTGTAAAAACTTATTTTATGTACTAAAATTTGAGCTAAAGTCTGATAATGACACTCTAAACTTAGACTAGCCCTGGACTTAGATCTCCAATTATACATGGTGTCTTTGGCATAGTTGAATAAATTTCAACACCCACAATGTTAACTCTAGCACAGCGTTCACACCAACCTAAGATGCTGTAAGACTCTTTAAGTAAAGTCTGTTGGTAAAATATTTATGTGAGGTCTAGGGAAGGTCGTGTCTCCCATGGGATTTAGAAGAATTGAATGTTGGCATTGGTGGTGGTTGTATGTTGGAAGTGAAAGCAACTTTGTCTTGGCTTTTATGCTAGTAATCTTCTATCTATCTATCTATATAAAAGTCAAGTGGTGTATGTATGACTGCGAACTCCTCCCGCACCGTTTGAGCCAGAGACTTGAAATTTGGTACAGTGAGAGGTCTTGGGGTCCGGATGGTCATGAGGGTCGAAAATTTTTCGAATCTCACCTCTGACGCCCCCCAGGGGTGAAAGTCTTTCAGGGCCAATCACATCGGCTGGGCAGCTAGGTGGTGATGATGTCATAATACCCCCTCCAACAGACACCGCACTCGCTCAGCTCACTGCCCCTCCCTCCTCCAACGGAACCCCGGAAATCCCTCAGTTCTCTGCCCCTCCCCCCTCCCAACGGAACCCCGGAATCCATCAGCTCTGTGCCCCCCCCCCACCTGCGAAGGTCCCCGGAATCCCTCGGCTCTGGGCCCCCTCCCCGCCTGCGACGGACCCGAGTTGGGTTTGGTCGGACGGTAAGTGAGGTGGGGGTGTCTGGTTCGGTCGGGGGGTGAGGTGGGGGTGTCTGGTTTGGTCGGGGGGTAAGTGAGCCGGGGGGTGTTGGGGTTGGTCAGGGGGTGTCAGCTGTCTGTCCCCTCCCCACCTCCGACTGACCCAAGCAGCGCCGGGCACTTATGCTAGTAATAGATATGAGGAGAATATTGTTTAGTTGAATGGTTAGTTGAGCTAACATGTTCAGTAATGTTTCAGCAATCCGAAATGGTATCGAACCACTTCTGTAATTTTGTGTGATGTGGTAGAGAAGATTAAAAAAAAATAATGTTCTTTTTCTTAGGTGTCATCTATGCATGTTTTATTAAACAGATAAGGTGAGCGTCCCAATACATGATTCATTTGTACAGCTATCTATAACCAGACATCCTAGGGTCTGGACTACACAGAAATAGTTTTTGTCTAACCTAAAGTGTGGTGCTAGTAATTAAAAATGCACTCATAAATTTACCAAATAGAACATATTATTTTTCTTCTTTTTTAACTTTCTGTGAAAAGCCCTGCAGATTCAACACATTCTGTTGCTTAAACGTCTACACCAGAATTTCATTATCCCTAGTCATGATCAAAGGTGACATTTCAATTGTCTAGTAAATATTGACATCTTGTCTGCAAATTATTTTTATTTTTTATTGATTTGATTTTTCCAAATACAACACTCAACATACTCAATTGATTCTTTCTTGCCTATGAACAAGAAAGTGGATCAGTGAATTTGGAAAAAGGGAAGACTTTACACTGGGTGTTCTCTTCCCTCTACTATTGATTTAGGCTGTATGTTATTATAGTCATATGTTTCTTTTAATAAAGTCTGATAGAGGCGCATAGAAAATTTTCTGGGAAATGGAGCTGCTCTCACAGCAAAAAGAAAGGGTAGTATGTGAGAAATGGATGAGGAAAAAAGAATTTTGCTTTCACCTCTCTGAGTAATTTCCAGAGTAAATCCCAGGGTTGGGATTCCAACCAAGCTGCTGCCCTGGAACTGCATTGCTTCCCCTCCAACTTTTGTACTGACTTCTGACTACTTGGTGTCTTGGAACGTTTCAAGACTTATAGCTGCATATAATGAAAATAGGCTTGGCACAATTTGATATTTTTTTGTAATTTTGATACACAATATCAATGTTTATATTTAAGCATTTTTTTATCCATTTAAATGTTCACAGTTGTGCAAAATTATGGGTTTTAAGCATTTTCAGACAATAGTTATTTAATGACTAGATGTTGAGATTCAGAAATTTAAAGCTTATAACTGTTAAATAAAAAATTGTCAACATCACATGTCAAAATATGCAAAGTAACTATTTTAAAATCAAACTTTAGTTCTTCAGCAGTATTTTTCTTTCTTTGCCTAGCTGTAAATCTGGATCTACATCTATTAAAGTATTTTTAATTGGTTTGTGTGCATACAGTGAAAGCAACATTTACCACCTATTGGAAATAATTTCAATAATTTTATTAAGGTTTACCATGACTCAGTTTCCACACAAGCATTCATTTATTTTTCCAAAGGCCAGTTGGTATTGGTTACATCCAAAATAGAAATACAAGCATATATGCACTTCTACACCACATTCTAGCAACAATACAGTTATAAACACTGGCCAGCTACTCACAACAGGAATAGGCCTAGGAGACGCCTTTCCATCATGGCATGACTCCAGAGGAGTAAGGGAAAGCTCCATCAAAGAAACCCCTAAAAAACTTTGCTTCTTATACACTATAATAAACAAGTTAAGTCACTGCTCATTATTGGACCTTTGCGGAAGCCAGATGAGGGAGTTTTAAGACTGAACACTGTACCTGATATCCTGTTACCTGTGTTTTCTTTGTTTCCATTACCTCAACTCAACCTTAAATAAGATAATGCTGGTATTTCAAGGATCAGTACAAGTTTAACACAAACAACTCTTCTTTCTCATGATTTCATTATATGTGGTCACATGCTTTGGGTTTATCGCCTGTGCTAATATTCAAATTCAATTTAAAACCATAAAAAGAACGAGGAGTACTTGTGGCACCTTAGAGACGAACAAATCTATTTGGGCATAAGCTTTTGTGGGCTAGAACCCACTTCATCAGATACATAGAGTGGAACATACAGTAGGAATATATATATATATATATATATATATATATATATTCCTACTATATGTATGTATATATATATATGTGTGTGTATACACACACACACACACCATGGAAAGGTAGAGATGGTTACCATACCAATTTAAAATCATGGTTCACCCAGTTCTAATTTGTCTATATTCCTAACAGTTTCCACTAAACACTAACAGTTTCCAATAAAAATCTAATCCTTCAAAGCCTAATGTTAAAGAACAAAGAGATACCTGGAACACACATTTAAAACAAAAATACATCTGCAGCTAGGGTCCTTGATCCCAAAAGGACAAACTTAAAAAAATTAAGGGAATTAGTTAGGGAAGTAGACTGGTCTGCAACTATCTGAGGCCTGCGTCCCAAGCAAGCGGGGAAAAAATCAGAGAGAAGCATTGCAGGTTAAACTGGATGAGCAAGCATCTCAAAAGAGGTTAGTAAGTGATAGCAGAAGCCTAAGGAATGGAAGATGGGAAGGATCAGCAAGGAAAGGTACCTCTTGGAAATCAGAAAGAGTAAAAAAAGTGAGACTTCCAAAAGCCAAGCAGAGTCCTGAGCCCCCGCTGTACCCCACACTCCTTCCTGCACCCTCCTTGCAAAGAAAATTAAAACAGTTAAATTAAAATGGTTGTATAGCCATTTAAATAAAGAAAATAAGGAAATAAGAAGTGGGACCGCTAAACACCAAGGATAAGGTGGAGATTAAGGATAATCTAGGCATGACCCAGCACCTAAATCGGGGTAGGCAACCTACGGCATGAGTGCCAAATGCAGCACGTGAGCTGATTTTCCATGGCACTCACACTGCCCGAGTCCTGGCCACTGGTCTGAGGGGCTCTGCATTTTAATTTAATTTTAAATGAAGCTTCTTAAACATTTTTAAAACCTTGTTTACTTTACATACAACAATAGTTTAGTTATATATTATAGACTTATAGAGAAAGAGACCTTCTAAAAAGGTTAAAATGTTTTACTGGCATGTGAAACCTTAAATTAGAGTGAATAAATGAAGACTTGGCACACCACTTCTGAAAGGTTGCTGACCTCTGACCTAAATGAATACCTTCCCTCAGTTTTTACTAAGACTAGTGTAGAACTTGGGGTAGTGGCAGGTTGGCTATTGTAATGAAGATATGGAAGTAGAAATGATCACATCTGAAGAGGAAGTCAGATTTAAACAACTTAATCGAACTAAATTGGGGGCCCCAGATAATCTCCATCCAAGACTATTAGAGGAACTGGCATATGAAATTGCAAGCCCAGTTGCAAGGATTTTGAAAGAATCTGTGAGCTTGGTGGACATACCCTATGATGAGATAATTGCTAATATAGTTCCTATTTTTAAGAAAGGGGGGAAAAAGTGATCCAGAAAACTACAGGCCTGAGGTTCCAAGACCTCAATTGTATGCAAGGCCTTGGAAGCAAATTTCGAAAGAGAAAGTAGTTAAGCCTCTAGAGGTAAATGGGAGTTTGGATAAAATACAACATAGTTTTACAGTCAGTAGTGTGTGTCAGATGAACCTGATCTTCTTTGAGAAGATAACTGATTTTTTAGACAAAGGAAATGAAGTAGATCTAATGTACCTGGATTTCAGTAAGGCATTTGATGAAGTTCCACATGGGAAATTATAATAATAATAATAATTATAATTATTATTAATTATAACTATTATATAATTAGTCCCCTGCAACCACTGGGGGATGGGAAGGACAGGGTAGAGGTTTCGTGGGCTGCCCTTGCCCGCAGGCACTGCCCCAACTCCACAGATTCCATTGGCCGGGAACGGGGAACTGTGGCCAATGGGAGCTTTGGAGGTGGTACCCACAGGGGAGGGCACTGCATGGCAGAGCCACCTGCCCCACCCCCAGGAGCCACAGCTCGACATGCTGGCCACTTCCGGGAGCAGTCTGGGGCCAGGGCAGGCAGGGAGCCTGCCTTACCCCCACTGTGCGCTGCTGCCACCCCTGAGTTGCTTGAGGTAAGTGGCACCAGGCTGGAGCCCACACCCTGAACCTCTTCCGCACCCAACCCCCCACCCTGAGCCCTCTAACCCCATGTCTTGAGTCCCCTGCTGCACTCCTGCACCCTAACCTCCTGCCCTGAGCCCCTTGCCGCACCCCATATTCCTTGCCACACCCCACATTCCCTCCTGCACCCCAACCTCTGGCCCCAGCTCTACATTCATGGCCCTACATACAATTTCTCCACCCAGATATGGTCCTTGGGCCAAAATGTTTTCCCATCCCCATTGTAGATGCAGTTAAGGGTATCTAATTACGAAAGCTAAATCACCAGTAACATGATAAAACATGTCTAAAATAACAGCTGAATAATATGAACAATCCAGGAGTCACATGGTGTTTGATACTAATATAGAGTTAAATGCAAAAGAAACTCTGGAACAAGAAGTTCCACAGCCTTTTCAAAATTCCCTGAAGACTTCTATTGTTTTAGAATCATAGAAGATTAGGGTTGGAAGAGACCTTAGGAGGTCATCGAGCCCAACCCCCTGCTCAAAATAAGACCAACACCAACTAAATCATCCCAGCCAGGGCTTTGTCAAGCCGGGCCCTAAAAACTTCTAAGGATGGAGATTCTACCACCTCCCTAGGTAACCGATTCGGATGCTTCACCACCCTCCTAGTGAAATAGTGTTTCCTAATATCCAGCCTAGACCTCCCCCACGGTACTTTGAGACCATTGCTCCTTGTTCCATCATCTTCCACCACTGAGAACAGCCAAGCTCCATCATCTTTTGAACCCCAGTTCAGGTTAAATTTTAAGGAACTGAATAGTGTCTATCTTCTTATTTTTTTGGCCTTACTGTTTGTGTTATGTTAGTGTAGTGTACTTTTGTAACTTAAGTCTTCCTGTGTGTTAGGTTAACCTCATTTTCTGACTAGCTAACCTAAGGCTTTGGTTACACTTACAGGATTATAGCGCTTTTGGTTATAGCTGTACCCATATACAGCAATAGGTGTAGCGCTATAGCATGGGATGGCGTGGCCACATTTGCGGCACTTGCCGCGGCACAGGGAGTGGTGCATTATTGGCAGCTATCCCAGCATTCAGCTGGGTGCAACATGCTTTTCAAACGAGGGGGGTGAGGGGGAAGTGTTGTGTGTATGCGGAGGGAGAGAACTTCGTGCTGACAGGCTGTCAGTGAGTTTTCCTTAGAGAAAACTATCAGGGTCTGAATTTGTCACACAGCTCCGTCCTTAAACATTTACATTGCTTATCTACTGAGTTAAAAGAGAAACTCTGAAGAGGTACTTCTGCATTCCTCCTGCCATTTTCAAAACAACACAGAGATGTCAATTGCCTTAAACGGCTCGTCAATTGCCTTAAATGGCTCGGAGGCATGCCATAACAAGCTACAGTGGTAGCACAACAGCCTTTATTCCCTGTGCAGATGTGGTTTACAAGGAGCGCTATAAGCTCGGACTTTAAGCGCAATATATGCCTTGCCAGTGTGTTCGGGTACAGAGTTATAGCGCTCCTGGAGGCTTTATAGTGCTATTAAGTGCCAGTGTAACCAAGGCCTCAGTGATACAGTCGCATGTTAAAGAGCAGAGAGTACTTCAAATAGATATTTTGTCTGTGTGTTATGTTTTTTTAAATTATTATAACAGTTGAACTGATAGACCTTCAATGGTTGATTCTGAGCATACTAGGTTTTGGTGGGTCCTTTTTTACCCCCATGCTATTCATATTACACAGGCAGAGCTGCCCCAATTAGTGTCTGTAGAGTTTGTAGTTCAGCAGGAAGCTGAACTTTGGACATTTGTCTAACTTTCAATATCTGTCCTTTGTAACTCATATGAAGACAGTGCAGTAGTTCGTCACTATGGGAAGTGGAGAGAGATCACCTGATATAATTAAAGATTCATTACCATACTGCTTTGTTGCTGGGCAAGAATGGTTGCCTGTTTGTTCTAGCCAAATTACAATTACACTGGACCCTCTCTATACCCAGGGGTTTGGGATCCGTGCGTGGTCCCGTGCTAATGCCGGGGATGTGTTGTCATGGATCCCAATTTAAATTTGAGATCCATGGCAACGACCGTGCTGTACGCGAACCCGCGCTATAGCGAAGCTGGCTATAGCGAGGGTCCGATGCACTACCACCATGGCTGTGTCTACAGGAAAAAAGAAAAATCAGAACCATAATTTTTCACTAGTGGTAGAAAGAGTGGACATTATAGTGTAAATAGGGAGTGGGCATTTTTTTTGCTGTGTCTTAACTGATGGGGGCCAGTGTCCTTCCCACAGCTTCCAGTGTTGCCATCACTAGTGATGACTTATGCACCTGGGTTTGTTTGTTTATTTTTGTGGGGGTTGGTGTAAACGTGGTATTAAGAGTTCTGTGTACGTTTCTGTTAAAGTTCTGTGTATGTTACCATCCATGCCATGGTGAAGCTGCTTCTAAACTGCTCCTTTCCTGCAGGCCTGCATGGAGATTTAGCCTTGTCTAACCTAGGCTCACTTCTTTAAAAAACCCCACCACTGGTTCAGCTTCATTGGTGGTAGCAACAGTCCACTACTTGTAGAAGAGACTCCAGGAGGCTGCTGTCATTCCAATCACTGCCATATAGACCAACTCTGAGCAGTGTTTGATGTCATAGTGCTTTGAATGCCCTGAGCTGCCTGGATGTTTTTTATACTAACACACTCACCTGGCTACTGCTAACGTCTAGTGGCCATTCATTTGCATTGGAGAGAACTGGAATGGATCAATTTGTATTTTAGCAAGCACCAGTGAGGGAAGAAGCCAGCATGGAACTTTTTTCGCCATGAGACTCTGTGTCTCCTTTCTCATAGCTGGAATGCACTTAATTTTGGGGGATAACCTTCTGAAGAACCCATTTCAGAGGTTCACTGGACTCTAAAAGAGAGGGGCAACCCCCCCCCCCCAAGTTATCTTCTGCTAAGACAACAAACAGCACTTTGGTCTTTGAGGGAGATCCTGACTGGAGAGGTGGTCAGCCATCTTACTGGAAGGTAGTGTGATAAGAATCCTACCTTGTACAAAGACTAGATGTATTAATCTCTAGAAAGCATTTTTCACTTATATTTACTTGTAACTCTGTCCTTGAACTCACTTAAAATCCTATTACCTATTAGAATTCAAAACAACCTTGACAAATTGGAGAATTGGTCTGAAATCATCAAGATGGAATTCAATAAAGATAAGTGCAAAATACTTCAGGAAGGAAAACTCAAATATGCAGCTACAAAAAGTGGAATAATCGATTAGGTGGTAGTACTGCAGAAAAGGATCCATGGTTTATACTGTATTACAAATTGAGTCTGTGATGCATTTGTGAAAAAGGCTAATATCATCCTGGAATATGTTAACAGGATTGTCATATGTGAGACACAGGAAATAACAGGAAATAATCGTCTTGCTCTACTTGACACTGGTGAGACTTCAGTTGGAGTAGCATGTTCGGTTCTAGGTGCCACACTTTAGAAAAAATGTGGACAAATTGGAGGAAGTCGAGAGGAGAATAACAAAAATGAGAGAGAGTTTAGAAAACCTGACCTATAAGCAATGTTCCCTCTAATTTTTGGACAAAAAATTTCTTCTGTGCAAATTTTTGCAATTTTTTGACAGGCTGTGTGCACAGAATATTTCTTCTGTGCACATTTTTGTGCTTCTGTGCAAAGTTTTGTGCCCGCAGTGTTTTGCCATGTGTGCAGGCTTTAGGATCTGTGTACATGCGCACACGTGCACAGCTTAGAGGGAACAGTGCTTCTGAGGAAAGGTTAAAAACACTGGGTATGTTCAGTCTTGAAAAGAAGATTGCGGGGAGGACCTAATAACATTATTCAGATACATCAAGTGATCGTGTAAAGAAGTCTGTGATCAATTGTTCTCCCTATCAATTGAACGTAGACTTAAACTGCAGCAAGGGAAATTTAAATTAGAGATTAGAAAAAATTCCAAACTACAAGGCTAATTAAGCCCTGGAATAGGCTTCCAAGGGAGGCTATGGAATCCTCATCATTGGAGGTTTAGTAGGTTGGACAAATACTTGTCAGGGATGGTCTAGATCAGGGGTCTCCAAACTTTTCAGCCCGAGGGCCGCATTAGCTATCAAATAGCAGTTTGGGGGCCGACAACACACTCGAGGTCCAAATAAAAAAGAATCAAAACATGGATGTTGTTTTTAATTATTTATTTAATATTATTTTATTCAGTTATTATTTAATAACACATTGATACACTACACATGAACACTACACATGAACACCTGTTCACTACACATGAACACTACACATGAACACCTGTTCACAACACATGAACACTACACATGAACACCTGAACACTACACCTGAACACTACACATGAACACCTGAACACTACACATGAACACCTGAACACTACACATGAACACCTGAACACGACACATGAACACCTGTTCACTACACATGAACACTACAGATGAACACCTGTTCACTACACATGAACACTACACATCAACCCCCCAACTGACCCACCCAGCCAGGTCTCTCCCCCCAAAACCTCCTTTCCTCCAACCCCCCTCCCCCAAATGACCCACCCAGCCAGGTCTCTCACCCCAAAACCTCCTTCCCTCCCACCCACCCCCCAATGACCCACCCAGCCAGGTCTCACCCCAAAACCTCCTTTCCTCCAACCCCCCCCCCCAAATGACCCACCCAGCCAGGTCTCTCACCCCAAAACCTCCTTTCCTCCAACCCCCCCCCCCCCCAATGACCCACCCAGCCAGGTCTCTCACCCCCCCCAACTGACCTGCTCAACCCGGTCTCTCCCCACAGACCGGTTCGCCGCCTGGCAGTGGGTGGCTCCTTGTTTCGCCCCCTGCAACTGCGTGGCGGTGCGGCGCGTCCCGGCCCCAGCTCCGAGCCGTCCCTGGCCGGCGGCGGCAGCCGAGCACGCGGCGCGTCCCGGCCCCGCGGCTGGCGGCGGCGGCCGAGCGCGTGGCGCTTCCAGGCCCCGCGGCTGGCGGCGGCAGCCGAGCACGCGGCGCGTCCCGGCCCCGCGGCTGGCGGCGGCGGCCGAGCGCGTGGCGCTTCCAGGCCCCGCGGCTGGCGGCGGCGGCCGAGCGCGCGGCGCGTCCCGGCCCCGCGGCTGGCGGCGGCGGCCGAGCGCGCGGCGCTTCCAGGCCCCGCGGCTGGCGGCGGCGGCCGAGCGCGCGGCGCTTCCAGGCCCCGTGGCTGGCGGCGGCGGCCGAGTGCGCGGCGCTTCCAGGCCCCAGCGCGGAGCCAAAAAGATCTCCGCGGGCCGGATGAGAGGGCCTCGTGGGCCGCATCCGGCCCGCGGGCCGTAGTTTGGAGACCCCTGGTCTAGATATATTTGGTCTGAAGGGGGCTGGATTTGATGATTTTTCAGGGTCTCTTCCATTCCTACATTTCTGTGATTTCCTAGCTTCTGGGAAGGCCATCATCCTTCAAACTCCATCTGCAGAGTGGTTCTCTGTTAATTTGTATCCTTAACAGCTTCTGACAATTGACCTCTGTAAGAGTCTGTTACCCCAGCCCTGTGCTCTCGAGTACAAAAGCTGGGACTCTTTACTATCCAAACCACTCAACCAAGCTACTTCCCAGCCAAATTAAGTCCTTCTCCCCCACACCTCCACTTTGCCAGCTGGGAGATTGGGGTTACCCAATGCTGCCACCATTCGGGTGTACTTCCAAAACCTTGGAGGGGCCCCCGAACTTCCCCTTTACCCTAACTTTGTCCCCCTCCCTGGGAGCCAAAGTTAGACACCTGAAGGCTGCTTCCCTTAACCCTGTCTCCCTCCCCGAGAGCCAGAGCCAGACACCTGGGGGCTATTCACCCCCCCCCCCTTCCCGTTGAAGAGACAGGCACCTTTCCTCAGCTTATAATCTGAGCTGATTCTTACCTACCTCCCTCCTTGTCCCCCTCTCTTCCCAACCTGGAAGCAAAGGAAGCCCTAAGGGAAGTAAACCACACGTATTATAACTAACAAGATTTAATAAAGAAAAAGATTAAAACAGAGATACAGTACACTTCGCAATCTGGGGTTCTCTACCTCCCTTCTAAAATGGAAAGACACACCCCAAATGGCACAGGCTTTATATATCAAAGATCACTTACATTAGCTACGTAGAAATGTAAGAAGAAAACGCTGAGTCATCTCCACAGCTAGAGATGAACTCGCACCCTGGCTCCTGCCGCATGGCTAGCCAAAACGAAACTGAACTAAACTCCTCCCTTCCTCATGGTCTTGAGGCTCTGATGACACTTTGTTTTGGATAACATAGCTCCACCCAGGCTCTGTCTCAGATAACATAGCCCCACCCGGGCAAGGCACACTCCACACTTATGACATGTCCCCCAAATCTCAAACGGTATCCGAAGGTCACTGGATGCGATTTCTTCCTGGAGCTCTAAGAAAAAACAGAGTTAAACACATGCATTTCTAAATTTTACTACTACTAAATTTTACTACTAGTTACAGTAAAACTAATAGAAGGTTCCCACATTCCAAGGACAGTTTATGAATTTATTCTGGGAAACTCTCACGGGAGAGTGCGTCAGCCACTTTATTGGAAGTCCCTGGAATGTGCTGTATTTCAAAATCAAAATCTTGGAGAGCTAAACTCCAACGAAGAAGTTTCTTGTTTGTGTCAGTGACACCGTGAAGCCACTTCAGCGCAGCATGGTCGGTCTGGACCTGGAACCGTCGTCCCCAAACATACGGACGTAGCTTCTCCAGAGCGTACACAATGACGTAGCCTTCCTTTTCGGGAATGGACCAGTGGCTCTCCTTCTCAGACAGCTTCTTGCTGAGAAACACGACTGGGTGCAATTGTTGGTCGGGTTCTTTCTGCATTAACATTGCTCCCATGCCACGATTTGAGGCATCTGTGGTCACTAGGAACGGTTGGTTAAAGTCTGGGGCCCTCAAAGTTTCATTAAACTTTTCCCCCATGCTATGGGTTTGATGGTTGTAAGGGGTGGCAACCAAGTGGCTCACCCCATGAGCTTTCCACAGATTTTTCGTAGTCCCGGCCAGGAAATTGGTTCCTGAATCTGTGAGGATGTTAGCGGGCCAACCTACCCTGGCAAAAATGTCGGTTAATGCCTGGCACACGCTCGTAGCCCTGGGGTTACTTAGAGCTATCACCTCTGGCCCTTGGGTAGCAAAGTTGATGAAAGTTAGTATGTACTGCTTTCCTCTGGGTGTCTTTTTTGGAAAAGGACCCAGAATATCCACAGCTACTTGCTGAAAAGGAACCTCAATCATGGGGAGTGATTGGAGAGGGGCCTTCACCTGATCTTGGGGTTTTTCCACCCTTTGGCACACCCCACAGGATTGGACATACTGAACAATGTCCTTGCCCATCCCCTTCCAGTGGAAAGACTTCCTCACACGGTCTTTGGTTTGGTTTATCCCGGCATTACCACTAGGGTGATCATGGGCTAAGCTTAGGAGCTTTTCCCGGTACTTAGTTGGAACGACCAACTGTCTCTGAGGCTGCCAGTCTACCGGGTGTCCAGTAGAAAGAGCCTCCCTGTACAAAAGTCCCTTTTCGACCACAAACTGGGATCGATTCGTAGCGCTGAGAGGCGGTTGGTCACTCCGTGCCGCCGCCCAAGCTTCCTGGAGACTTTTATCTGCTTCCTATTCGGACTGGAACTGTTCTCTTGATGCTGGAGACCTCAGTTCCTCGCTGGGTTGTGGACTTGGGTTGGGTTCCTCAGGAAGTGACGCGGGTGATGGGGTTGGTTCCGTTGGCGGTGGACCACTCTCCGCTGGTGCACTGTGTTGTACCTCAGGCTCTGGCGGAGCATCTTGGGTCGGTTTAGCTGCTGTTGTCGATGCAGGTTCGAGGTTGTCCTCGGGTGTTGGGGTGATAGATGGGGTTGCCAGTGCTGGGCCCAGTACAGGCAATGATTCTGGGGTTGGTTCCTTCGCCAGTTCCGGTCCCAGGACTGGCTGTGGTGGGGTCTCTGGAGCTGGATCCTCCACGGCTGGTCCAGTCGTTGGCAGGGTATTCGGCTCCACTACCTCCGTCAGGGTTTCTGGCAACACAGTTGGCCCCCTGAGGGAAGGTTCAGGAACAGATGCAGGGGTGCAAGCTTGCTTAGTTTGGCTGCAGGTGACCATTCCCACCCTCTTGTTTAGCTTTACCTGATCTGCTATATCAGGGGTCTCCAAACTTTTCAGCCCGAGGGCCGCATTAACTATCAAATAGCAGTTCGGGGGCCGACAACACACTCGAGGTCCAAATAAAAAAGAATCAAAACATGGATGTTGTTTTTAATTATTTATTTAATATTATTTTATTCAGTTATTATTTAATAACACATTGATACACTACACATGAACACCTGTTCACTACACCTGTTCACTACACCTGTTCACTACACCTGTTCACTACACATGAACACTACACATGAAAACTACACATGAACACCTGTTCACTACACCTGTTCACTACACATGAACACCTGTTCACTACACCTGTTCACTACACCTGTTCACTACACCTGTTCACTACACCTGTTCACTACACATGAACACTACACATGAACACTACACATGAACACCTGTTCACTACACCTGTTCACTACACCTGTTCACTACACCTGTTCACTACACCTGTTCACTACACATGAACACTACACATGAACACCTGTTCACTACACATGAACACTACACATGAACACTACACATGAACACCTGTTCACTACACATGAACACTACACATGAACACTACACATCAACCCCCCAACTGACCCACCCAGCCAGGTCTCTCCCCCCAAAACCTCCTTTCCTCCAACCCCCAACTGACCCACCCAGCCAGGTCTCTCCCTCCAAAACCTCCTTTCCTCCAACCCCCCCCCAACTGACCCACCCAGCCAGGTCTCTCCCCCCCAAAACCTCCTTTCCTCCAACCCCCTCCCCCAACTGACCCACCCAGCCAGGTCTCTCCCCCCCAAACCTCCTTTCCTCCAACCCCCCCCCAACTGACCCACCCAGCCAGGTCTCTCCCCCCCCCCAACCTCCTTTCCTCCAACCCCCCCCAACTGACCCACCCAGCCAGGTCTCTCCCCCCCAAAACCTCCTTTCCTCCAACCCCCTCCCCCAACTGACCCACCCAGCCAGGTCTCTCCCCCCCCCAAACCTCCTTTCCTCCAACCCCCCCCAACTGACCCAGCCAGCCAGGTCTCTCCCCCCCAAACCTCCTTTCCTCCAACCCCCCCCCAACTGACCCGCTCAACCCGGTCTCTTTCCCCCCCCCCCCCCAACTGACCCGCTCAACCCGGTCTCTCCCCACAGACCGTTTCGCCGCCTGGCAATGGGTGGCTCCTTGTTTCGCCGCCTGTAACTGGGTGGCGGTGCGGCGCGTCCCGGCCCCAGCTCTGAGCCGTCCGTGGCCGGCGGCGGCAGCAGAGCACGCGGCACGTCGTGGCCGGCGGCGGCAGCGGCAGCAGAGCACGCGGCGCGTCCTGGCCGGCGGCGGCAGCGGAGCACGCGGCGCGTCCTGGCCGGCAGCGGCAGCGGAGCACGCGGCGCGTCCTGGCCGGCGGCGGCAGCGGAGCACGCGGCGCGTCCCAGCCCCGTGGCTGGTTCCCGACCCCTGCCGTAGACAAAAAGATCTCCACGGGCCGGATGAGAGGGCCTCGCGGGCCGTAGTTTGGAGACCCCTGTGCTATATCATTCCCCAACAGCATGGGAATGGAATAATTACCATAGACTCCGAAAGTCCACACTCCTGACCAGCCTTGGTACTGGACAGTGAAAGCGACTGTAGGTAAGGCGATCGGTGCCGACAGGAAAGGGTGAACTGTAGTCTTGTGGTTGATGCGCTGCGGGTCCACTAATGCTTGGTGCCCCGCCGGCCCAGCGCCCCCTGACTGCTCCTCCTGCGCCCAGCCACCCTCCTGCCCGAGCCCCCTGATCCAGCCCCTGCTTCCCTCTCGGCGGCATATGCACGATGGCCATGTTGTGCTGCCGAACTACACCTCCCAGCATGCCATTCGTCCGGGCCGTCTCTACTATGCATGACTGCTTCACACAAACTTCCTTAGCCTTTTATTATATAGGATTCTTTGAGTTGGTAGAATAGTAGACACACCAAAGAGCACGGAATAATAAATACTAGACAGTAATATAAACAAAAAGTCCCTGGAAAAAATCTAGTATAGAATTATAAGAGAGCAGAGAGAAAAATTATACTGGCAGCACCTCTCACTGGAACACATTTCTTCATGCAAAATAATTTTCACTTAGTGATTGTATTAATGGCTTTGAGAATGTCTTGTCCTCTCATTCCACTTTAAACCCACAGTTGTGAGTCTTTCAACTTGTGACGGGTTTAAGATTATCAGCCGTGTTAGTCTGTATCTGTAAATAAGACGAGGAAGACTTGAAGCACTTTAGAGACTAACCAGTTTATTTCAGCATAAGCTTTCATGGGTTATAGCCCACTTCATCGGATGCATAGAATGGAACAGAAGTAAGATGTATTTATATACACAGAAAGAAAAAAAAAAGTTGTGCATTAGCATACCAATTCTAAGAGGTTGTTTAATTTGGATGGGCCATTATCAGCAGGAGAAAAAAATACCTTTTGAAATGGATTACTTTCAATTTGTGCAATTCCTTCCACTTGCTGGTAGACCCAGTATTAAGATCCTCTACTCTGAGGAGAAGTCTTGTTCAGACTGAGCTTTGGGTTTATGTACAATATGATGGTTATTACCTTTGTTTTCTGATAGAATGGACTGTGAGCTGTGGGGCTTCTTAAATTCAGAATACAGTAGGTTAAGCAGTTTATGGCAAAGTTCCTGATGCACTGTGGAGTGCTTTCTGTTTTTTTTCAGCTTCAGTAGCAGAAATCTTGATTTCCCCCCTGTGGGGGAAGAAAACTTTAATCCTAGAATAGTTTTCAAAACTTGAACCAAAGTTTCCCCCTTTGTTCTTTGTTTCCTACTCCTCACCCACCCCCTCGTATTCCCAAATGAGAACATGTCTAGTAGAATGACCGAGTTGAAGGTCGAATGCATATACTTGCTGATTAGGGGAATTTCAAAAGTATCCAGAGATGAGAGACCTCTTCTGTCTTATGAGATAAGAGTTTACTTTGCAGGAACGTTAAGTTTTTTTAGAAGTAGATATGGAATGTGCAAACTAGGGTCATTGTAATTATAAGCTTCTTGAGCTCATGAGAAATTCCTGCTGGATGCCTGCTGTGCACATGAACAGCTTGAATTGTAGAATGATTGGTTATAGATAAAGATTACTAGCCCCTGATAGGTTAAGGCCCCTTGCTGTATTACAATTTATGTACTATGTTTTCTGATGAATTGCCACCGTGATGCACCACCCCTTGCGACCTACCCAGGCTTGCATGCTCTGATTAAAGTGTGTTTTCAGATACATTTGACCACCAGCCTTGTTCTTTCGAGGGAAAGTCACCCCCGACACTGCCCTGCCCCCCCCCTTTTTTTTGGTGTTTGCTGCGGCCTGATTGTGTACTTCCGATTCCAAAAGAGGTGTGTGGGTGACCAGTCTGGTTGTATTTCTGGTATTTGTAACTCTGTGATTTTACTGTACCAGACTTCTCTGGTTTTTCTTTCCCGTCTTTGATCCTCAGTATTGGTTTACTCTTGTCAAATTACATCTAAAGATCACTCAGAGCACAATGAGCACTTGTCCAAAGCACAAATCTAAACACTTGTTTGTAAATTTTGTAGTGATGGCCTAAGGGCAGCTTACAGGAAAACCTTCTAAAAGGTCAGAGCAGTGGTCCCCAACCCCCGGGCCGCGGACCGGTACCGGTCCGTGGAGCAATTGGTACCGGGCCACACAAGAAATATTTTTTATGGTTTTTTTACGTACGAAAACGTACGTTTTTGTTTTTTACGTACGTTTGTTTTTTATGTACTTTTTTACGTTTTTTTACATTTTTTACGTTTTTCAAACCCCCCCCCCCCCCCCGGTCCGCGGTGATAAAAAGGTTGGGGACCACTGGTCTAGAGAACATGATCTGTGAGGGAAGATTGAAAAAAAAATGGGTTTGTTTAGTCTGGAAAAGAGAAGATTGAGAGGGGACATAACAGTTTTCAAGTACATAACCCTGAAGATAGGAAAAGAAGCATTGCGCTTAAATTGCAACAAGGGAGGTTTAGATTGGACATTAGGAAAATCTTCCTAACTGTCAGGGTGGTTAAGCACTGGAATAAATTGTCTAGAGAAATTGTGTAATCTATCATTGCGGATTTTTAAGAGCAGGTTAGACAAACACCTGTCAAGAATGGTCTATAATACTTGTTCTTGCCATGAGTGCAGGGAACTGGACTAGATGACCTCTTGAGTTCCCTTCCAGTTCTGTGATTCTATGAAAATTGTCACACAACTGAAAGAAAGCTTGGAATAATTTCTGTGCTTCTGATGGCATTACCCACTCAACAATTACTGCTAAATTATTCCTGTCACAGATTATTTAACTCTGTGGTCTTTGGTTTATTGAAAATACATCTGAAAAGCAAATGGCATGAAGAAGAGTGCTCAAAATGGCTGATATTCTTACAAAGCACATGAGGAAAGAGCTCTGAATCACTTTACCTCCCCCCACCGCCATTTCAAACTGCACAAGTAAAACACTGTTGTACAGTCAATATAGTCAGCAGATATTTGAGAAGCAAAGTACAAATATTTCTAGCTGAGGGTACTTCAATTTACTGAGTACTCTTATCTTCCCACTGAGTTTATGTGGGAATATTTTTTGTTTAAATGTGGAATAGAGCCAAGAGCCATGTGTGAAGATATTTTGTGAGGAAGGATGGTCCAGTGGTTAGGACACTAGTCTATAATCTGGGAGGCATAGGTTCAGTTTTCTGCTGTGCCCCAGATTTCCTTTGTGATCTTGGGAAAGTCATTTATCTTCTCTGTGCCTCAGTTCTCCATCAGTAAAATGGGGATAACAGCATTCCTCCCAGCTCACTGGGGTAGTGTGAAGATTCAATAATGTGAAGTGCTCTGAAGTCTGTTGATGAAAAATGCTATATAAGAGCTGGGCATAATTACTATTATCATTTATCTTTTTTTTTTTTCCTGGGTGACATCTGCTTTATTGGGTGAGGTGTGCCATTTAGGAGTTAGCATTGGGGTCCTTCTTGCCAAAGCCCGGCACGATATTGACAAAGTGCTGGTTGTACTGCATGTGTCTCTTGGCATGGCCAGTCATTGTTGTCTTCGCCTGCTTGGCCTCTCACCTTCCCAGCACAAGCCAGGGAGCCAAGGACTTTATCCCACCTAGTATGCAAGCAGCCACCTTCAGGGTGCTAAGCTCGCTGGTGCCACATTACCCAATGAGAGAGTCATCCTCCAAGGGAGTACCACCCAAGAGAATGTGGGCGGCAGATATAATAGACCAGAGAAGGTGTTGCTTTTCCTGGCTGCAGCTGCTATTGTGGGATGCTGGGGTGTCTGGGGTGGCCCTGGACCCGCTAGGGTGATGCCAGAGCTGCTGGGGCGGCCCAGGCCCGCCGGGGCTGCTCAGGTTGGTCGGCCGGCCGGCTTGGGCCGCCCCGGGGTTTCTGTGGCAGTGGGGGTAGGTGGCTCAGGGTTCTGGCAGTGTGGGGCTTCTCTCTTCTTTTTAAGAGACTGATGATAGTAAATACATTTCTTAATATAAAACATCAATGTCAGAATCCGAAACTGCACAGGATTCTGTAATAGAATTTTAATTCATGGAAAATCAGTTTGTAAAAACCCACAAATTGAGAGATTGTATTGAAGACTGTTTAAATATTTTCAGACTCTTAATACTCAAATTAGCTAAACAAGGGAGACTGAGCACTTAGATAACCCTGCTTTCTTATAAATCCAGTGAAACCTACTCTTCAGTTTACCCTCTGTTTAGACATTCCTTTTGGAGCTTGGTCATTGAATACATCACACTTGCCCTGTCTCTACAGGGGTTCCCTACTTGAAATATTTTATTACTTTCTTGTATGTTGTCATAAATGTATGTGATGCTGAACACAATTTAGAGATACAATCATTGCCTTGGGTAGTTTACAGTCTGAATAGTATAATGCTGGTAGTATAATGCTGGAATAGATGACATAGGACTTGTGTGTGTGTGTACATGTAGACTATAGTCAGTTATTGCTTTATACAACTTCTGTATAATGTAATTTATATATTTCAAAATGTTGCATTTCTTATGATTTAAACTCACATGAAATCTATGCTTTGTAAATAGCAGCACTTGTATATTTTTAGAATTGCTTCTTAGCAATACAGTTGAGAGTTGATTGGGATGAATTCATTCATTCATTACAACTTATTGGGATGAAGTGATTCTCAACAATACAGAAATTAAAACTGTGATTTACCATTGACAACAGTGTAAACAAAACCACGATCTATTCCAGGAAACTTTCCACTTTAATTGCTCATAGTAATTGGATGCCTTCATAAGTTTTTGAATGCATAGCAACAGGATTCTTATTTAAAGTGTGTGTTTTTCTTTACAGCAATGCTGAGTGATGAAGATAAGTATATGAAGTTGAAAAGTGATCAACCAAAGCTGGTCACACATGAAGATGAAAAGACCAAGCTGGTTTTTAAAAGGTACTTTCAAGTAAGTGTGTCTCTGTCATGATAAATTAGATTTAAATTGCTGTTTAATCAAACATGCTGCAGGGTGTAGGCACTGAAGATACCTTAGTGATGTGTGGTATAAAAGACTAGGGAATGGGATTGTCAGTCTGCCAAAGGGAGGTAGGCACCCAATCACATTAAAATCCAATGGAAGTTGGGTTTTTTCCAAGTGTCATTTTTTTCAAGATGCCAGCCTCTCTTTTTATATATAATGTACACAGCCCATTTTGCCCTCACCCCCCAATAAGATTTTAGCAGCAAGCCCTGAAATGTCAGTTTTATTTTGTGTCCAATAAATCATCTTGCCAAGATACTTCCATAGTGTGGTACTTGATGAAAATAGAGTACAGTGGAAATGTGTTGTGGATTACTAAATTTTCCCATTGTTCATTTACCTGCTAAACACCGTTGTGTGTTTAAAAAATATTGCACCAAAAAGTTTGTCCCTTGTAGTTAGTTCTAACTTGATAATACTTCACAGCTAGTAGTATATTACTATAAATGCTAAACTATATAAAAAATAAAGAGCTATTTGTATTAAGACATGTCATTACAATGTGGGCCATTAAATCTTTGTGAAGTGTGGAGAACCTGCCAGTGTTTTTATGGTTTACTAGACTCAGAGTGTGGATTATATGGCTAAACCACCCTGAACACGCCCGATCCCGTCTGATCTCGGAAGCTAAGCAGGGTCGGGCCTGGCTAGTACTTGGATGGGAGACCTCCTGGCAATACCAGGTGCTGTAGGCTTAACATGGGCGTGGGGCTAGCTAGCAACTCCACCCCGTAAGGGAACCAATTGCTACTGAAATTGGTGGCCCATATCCCGGCTAGGGAGTGACGGGCAAAGAAAGAGAGAGAGTGTGGATTAGCAAACTTTGCTTTTCACATAGAGTTTATTAAAAGAACTGGCTGGCTGGCATAAACTGAATGTCAAAGATTTATGGTTTATGTCAAAGGTTTATGTCAAAGAGAGTCAAATGGGAGCTGCTGGTTGCTTAGCACTTCTAAAAATTTGAGGTATTTATTTAGGATAAACTTCAGAGCTTAACTTTAGTCACTCACTTGTGAAAATCTTTGCTTTACTGTATATTTGCTTCTGACATGCAGAAACCAAGTATACAGTTATTAGTTTATTAAAATTATCTACACTACTGTGATTAATATTTATATATTGTATATAAAAACCAATAAATTGTTCTGGTTGGCTTTTGTTCCATAAGAATAAATGAACAACTAAACCTCAAAAATCAATAACCAGATTTCCTAATAAAAATAAATTATTTAAATTAGCTAACAAGTAGAATCAGAACGATCTGCCTTTGTAAAGGTCAATTTAAAAATATTTTTATTCTTTAGTATATGATGGTTTCTAAGGTATCAATGACCAAATAGCATTTTGCTAACTATTTTTGGTTTTGTTTTTTAACATGACAAATCAGGCTATTGACATTGCAATGTTACTGTTCTACAAAAGGCTTTGACAGAAAGTACGTAATTAACATTATTTATTCTGTTCTGGCTAAAAAATAAAAAAAAATCATCAGTTCTTAAGAAAATGCACTTTTTATAGCTGAGTATTGGCAAGGACTCTATCAGTCTAAAACACCTTGGCTGTGCCTTCTCAGAAGCAATAACAGGTAAATTGAAACTTTTTTGCAGCAATGATGATATAACATCCATTTTTTGTCTCTGCAGAACTTGTGTGGTGGGTTGTAAAATTCTGTGCAATTTTTTTGACTGACGTACATATGTCTAATTAAAAAAATAAAAAATGCCTCACAAAACACACTGGGGATGCGTAAAAGCAAAACTGACTAAATGTGTGATTTTGTTACTGTAGTCTTTGTTCTTCTCATCCTTTCTTCTCTATTGTGTACTACTCTGTCTTGGCAGAATCTGGATTGTAAGCATTTTAATGAAGTGGCACTGCTTGCTGCTTTTCTTTTTTCTTTTTTAAATTGTAAAGCATCTAACACACTCCTTGATTCTGTAGCTTTAAAGTAAAAGACAAATACAACACATACACTCGTGGGTACATTTGAATAAGTTGTGTTTCCAAAAAAAAGGACGCTGTTGAGTAGTGTAGAAGTGCTGGATGGTGCATCCACCTTTGAGGTGTAGTCCTCCATTAGCTCCATTTCATGGGAACTAACGCTTAAGAGAAGATTGTCCTTTAAGTGATGTTCCCTGTTTGGATTCCAAATGCGTTTGCACATGTGTGCCATGCGCTGGAGTCAGAACTGATCAAAGTCATGTCCATTGACCCACACGTGCATTGTGTGTCAACTGCGTGGTATGTCCGAGGCGGTAAGAGGCTGTGCGGGTCAATGCCACTCCAATTCCCTCTTACTGCCACATGGCCAGAGTCTGAACCCCAGGTAAGAGAACTGCTCTCTGTTTCTGCTGTATATAGTTTGTCTGTGAGTTTTTAGTGGTTAGTTAATTTTCCTTGTACTTCTCCCCTTCAGGGGTTTCTTTCTCCCTGGCCTGGAGACTGTGTCCCAACAAGCCAGCTTCAAGAACTGTGACTTGTGCCCTTGCCTCTTTTTCAGTGAGAGACAAGGACATTTGTTGCCTTTACTGCCCTGTATTGTTTCTCGTTGCCCAGACTCGAGCAGCTTATGAACGTTACCTCTCCAAATATCTGATGGCGGAGGCAATGTGCCCATGTACATAACCGGACACGGTCCACCAGATCTGCCGGAACGGTGCTTGACACTGGTGGTGAGCTGTCATGCAGCTTTGGCAGCACTGCCTCATCCACCAAAACCCCACTGCGTGCACAAGAAGCATGGGCTTAAGAGCAGTTCCCCAACAGGGACAGCTTCTAAACGCAGTGTTACCTCCCCAAGCCATGTTTAGTCGGGCGAGAAGTCGTATGCAGCTGTGGATGCTCCTGCTCCTAAGAAGGCTTACACGGAGCACTGCTCCAAGTGCCATTGTACACCACTGGCCCTGTCTTCTGCTCTGGCATCTGGGCCTCCTCTTTTGCCCTCGGCACTATCGACACCGCCAGGAACTTCCGGCTTGTCCCACCCAGTCCTGTGCACTCTAGCATATTTATCACCCCTGATGCCATCAGATGAGCTCATGCTGACTTCCGTTGACTCTCCCCCGTGCTCCAGACCCCTGCCTGTTCCGAGATTCTTCTCTCCAGTGGATGAGCCTCTCATGCTCCATCCCGAGCCCTCTCCACCTCACGGCCTGGTATTTGGAATGGGCTCGCACGTAGACCGGGCTTGTTCCGATCCCAATCCACTCAAAATTGCTATCAAGCTTAGTGGCACAGCTTCAGTGCATGGGAGCACTGCCATCACATCTCTCCAGACTCTGTCTCCATTCCTGTCCTTCTGGACTACCTCAGTCATCTCTGCCAGTCAGGCCTCGCTCACTCCTCTGTCTTCATCCACCTGAAGGCACACAGTGCCTTTCTTCCTCCTGTGGATAGCTTCTCCGTTTTCACCCATCTAATGACCTCCTGCTTCCTCTGTGGCCTTCTCCCCCAGTATGAAGGCCTATCCCTTCTTATGTTCAGAATCTGGTTCTCTCTGTGCTCACCAAGCCACTCTTTGAACCTCTTGCCATTTGCTCCTTCTCCCATCTTTCCATGAAGGTGATCTTCTTGGTGGCTATCACCTCTGCATGATGCATCAGCAAGCTGGCCGCCAGGGTGGCGGATCTGCCATATACTATCTTCCACAAAGACAGGGTCTCCTTATGTCTTTACCCTGACCATGGTAACTTCCTCCTTCCATCTCAACTAGAGTACACACCTTCTGGTCTTCTACCCTAAGCTATGCACCTCCCCCATGGAGCATGTATTTCACTCCCTTGATGTCTGCCGAGCATTAGCCTTTTATCTCCACCACATCCGTGACTTCTGAGTGGCCCCCTGGCTCTTCATCACCATCATGGAGCACTGTTGAAGTTGCACCTTTTCTTCCCAATACCTCTCCAAGTGGATCTCCCATTGCATCGTGACCACTCCACATGGGCTTATGCCAACATGGTTGCTTTCCTTCTGCAAGGGTAAGGAAAGGCATACTTCATGCTATCTTTCCTCAAGGGGTGAGCGATAGCTCAGTGGTTTGAGCATTGGCCTGCTGAACCCAGAGTTGTGAGTTCAATCCTTGAGGGGGCCATTTTGGGATCTGGGGCAAAAAAATCTATCAGAGGACAGTACTTGGTCCTGCTAATGAAGGCAGGGGACTGGACTTGATGACCTTTCAAGGTCCTTCCAGTTCTATGAGATAGGTATATCTCCATATATTTAATGTTCCATGGCAATAGATATTTCGGGCAGGTACTTGGTCCTTTCCACACCTTTTCCTCTCGCTATGCCATTGCCCCCTCAACAATGAGGGATGCAGCAGCTGGTCATGCTGTCCTACAAACTTGGTCTTTTCAAAAACCCTCATGCCCACTTCCCTATTGACCACAGCTTGCTACTCTTCCATGTTTGGAATCCTGACATAGGGACCATCACTCAAAGAAGAAGAAGAATAGAAGGTTATTTACTATAATTGGAAGTTCTTTGAGATGTATGGTCCCTATCTGGATTCCAATCCCACCCTTCTTCTATGCTCTGGGTTCCATTTGCTTCCTGGTCTGAGGGAACTGAGGGGGTGTCGACCTGAACAGCCTCTTAAAGCCTCGGATGTGGCACGTGGTTGATGCGGGTCAACAGATACTACTATGAACAGTTCTGGCTCCAGCACATGGCGTGCACGCGCATCTGTGTTTGGAGTCCAGGTAGGGACCACACATCTCGAAGAACCTCCAGTTACAGTAAGTAACCTCTTAATCCCATCCTTTGTGAGGTTAGAGGCCGGACAATTACATGCCATCATATGTTGGCAGCACAAAAGATATCTGTTCTTTATAGTTTATTTTAATTCCATTTGGAACAAGGGAATAAATGTTAATAAACATAGTCTATTAACATTCTTAGGGAGTAGTTCCCATTATGGGAACTAGCACTGGGGACCGGGTGGAACATAAAGTAATAACTATTTAACAATAACAATTTATAATTACTCTTTCCTAAATAAAGGACAGCTTTGGTTAGTGTCTCTGGGGAAGGGATGGTGGTGGAACAAGAGGACAGAAACTAGTGTTAAAATATTTTCAAATAAATATTTAAAGTGTACTGTAACTAGGGCCCTACCTAATTCATGACCATGAAAAACATGTCACAGACTGTGAAATCTGGTCTCCCACCATGAAATCTGGTCTCCCACCATGAAATCTGGTCTTTAATGTGCTTTTGCCCTATACTATACAGATTTCACAGGGAAGACCAGCATTTCTCAAATTGAGAGGCCTGACCCAAAAGGGAGTTGCAGGGAGTCACAAGGTTATTTTAGGGGGGTCATAGTATTGCCACCCTTAATTCTATGCTGCCTTCAGATCTGGGCAGCTGGAGGGCAGTGGTGGTTAACCAGGCAGCCAGCTCTGAATGTGGCACTCTGCCAGCAGCAGCACAGAAGTACGGATGGCAATACCATACCAGGCTCAAACCAGTGAGGAAAACCTGGATTACACTGATTCTAGGAACTCTGGCTTTTTAATATAGAGCAGAAAGTTGAGTGTCTTTTTAAATTTGGAGTTATAAATCCTGCATTCTGGCCTTCCGAGTAATCTAAAATAGTTTGAGTGGCACGTAAGTGGTGGTTTGAACAGCCAGGTATGGATTTTAGGCTCTGAAGTTTTCAAAGTGGTTTTTCAGCACCAAAAACATTTTAAGTATTTTTGACACTGAAAATCCAGTTTGGAACTGCACTCTTAAATGAGTAATGTTTGTTTTGGCCATTTTAAAGAATGAAGTAAAACTATTCTTTTTAAAGAAAACAAAAAGCACTTTACTGTAGTCCCAACATTTACAGAGAGCAGCCATTTGGTGCAGGACACATCAAGTTCATTTAGTTTAAAGTAACCGATTCCAGTGCAGAACCACACTACAAAGCCAAAGCATCCTTGAGCACCAGTCTCCATATTACAGTATTGATCCACTTTAGTGCAAAAAAGCTTTGATGGGGTGAGGAAGAAGGTGGCTTACAGCATTAGGACTGTGCAGTCTCCCAGTAGAGGTTGCACTTAAATATGCCTCTACATTTTTTCTTTTAACTAGCTCACATTTTATCAGCTTCACAAAGGAGTAGCTCAGAAATAACTCCAGGGTTGGCAGTGGCAGTAATCAATGGCTCTTGTTCGTTTTAGACGTGTTATCCTGTTTGCAGTCGTGGTATGCTTCCTTTATATCCTCAAGTTACATTTTGGCCCTGAAGAATGTGACATGAAGAAAATGCACTATGTGGACCCTGAACATGTAAAGGTTTGCTAATCTTTATCTATATCTAGCAAATGTTACTGATGTATTATGTAGAGTTGGAAAGTTCACTAGAGGACCTGAAGTGATGGAGTTGTAGGCTGAAGTGCTGCAATGAAGGCAGATGAATTTACCTTTCTGTATGCCCCATTATCTGCACTGAGAGGCTGAGGTTTTCAATTCTTATTCTTGTGTAGGCAGTGAGACTTGCACAAAGAAAATTATAGAGTTTTAGGAATAAAATTGAAGGAGGAAGAAAACAATGGTTAATGAAAGAGTAATGTTTGCCATCATAGGTATGATGCATAGTTTGAAAAAGTTTGACTGCATTATCACAGTGGAAGGGTGCAAGAAGGACTTAGATATGTACATAGAACTCTATGGACTGATTATCTTGCCAGTTGCATGCACAGAATGCCTTTGACCTCGCTGGAAGTTGCAGAATGGATGGGATGATTAGTCAGACTTAAAAACCAGCTTCTGTAGTGCCACACTGGGGAGTGAGAAGGCTTGAGAGTTGTTCTCAAGATGGAAACATGCTTGCTGTTACACTGTAACACAAAGGTGCTGACTCTCACCCTACCTTGGGAAAGAAGGAAGAATTTGGTATTCTAAACATCTGCTTACAATTGTACAACACCCTGTCCTGTTAAAAATATTTTGGTACCTATAGGGTCTGTTCTGCACATCTGTGGAGTCTTTTTAATTGCAGTTAGAAAAACCCTCCCCTTTTTCCATTCTCCTTTGTTCCCCTTTTCTGTAATCTTAACATCAGGCTTGCATTTTTGACTCTCCCACATATCACACAAACATCTCTTTGTTTTCTACTTGCCTGTGTTCCTCCGAGCTTTCCATTTTGTTCTTGTTTTTATGATAAATCTTCTAATTTGTTGAGCAGTGATCAAATGGCATTTTTGCCTTTGAACTATAGTAAAGTTTCCTCCTTGTACCAGGTCCCAGCTTGCAGGCTCTACTCTCTAAAAATGTGCAGCAAAATCTTGTTTCAAAGAGACAGATTATCATTTAATTGGCAGGGAAAGAAGATTCAGCTGAAAGCTACTACTGCAGGTTTTTTATTGGTACTTCATCTTCATTTTAAGGAGAACTTTAGACCCTCCGCTTCCAGGCGAACATTTTAAGCATGGTTATAGTGGTATTTTTTTAAATGACTGTAAACATCTAGATTAAAATCAGTTCACAAGTCAAAATGCTGCTAGTCCTGTCCTGGATGTGACAGTTTTTCTTTCCAGTTTACGTGTCTCTGGTAGTACAATTTCTGCAATCAAAATTTAGCTGACAAATTTGTTACTGATAGTTTTTGCTCTGCTTCATCCATCTTCCTTTCCCAAAGCTCGTATTGGCCATGAACAAAAATAAGCAGTTATTGCTTGAAAACGTTCAGGAAGCAGGCAAACTTTGTAAAAAGGTACCCTTTTTATATAGTAATTTTTCTGACTGCACTTGCACTCCAACTTACTCCTAAAGAAATCTTCCATCTGAAGGAGGTAACGGTTATACTCTGAAACCTGCACTCATGATAACACCACAAACAGCTCTTTGTTTTAACTTACTCTTTTTCAATTGCCCACAGTTGGCGGTTCAGCTTGGTTTGTATTTCTAACACCTACATCTGCTAATTTACGGATGTCTGTTGCCCTCGTGGGAGGTTGTTTCAGACAGAATATGCTATATTTATAATACTGAAATGTACTAGCTTGTGTGTCTTAAATTTTATATACCCTCTTGTTTCAGAGAGCACAAAAATATGCCAAACTCATACAGCAAGGAGAATGTCGACCTTCTTTTGTGAAGGAGGAGATGGACAGATTATTTGCTGAGAAGTATAGCGCGAACATATTTCCCTTTGTAACAGAAGATATATACAGACATGAAGCTGTGTTTAAATACAAACCCCCGTTTGGATTTCACAAGAACTCTGATAAACTTCAGAACCTCTTAAAACTCTTACCTGAGTATGACTTGCCAGACAACTTGAAATCAAAACACTGTAAGCGTTGTGTTGTTGTAGGAAGTGGTGGAATACTTCATGGACTGGAGCTAGGCCATGTACTGAATGAGTTTGATATTGTGATAAGGTGCATATTTCTCTTCTGTCTAAAGTTACAAAGTAATATAACATTTGTACTGTTTGCAAACAAGCCTTTCTTTTAGAGAGGGGAAAGATGAGTCTCAAACTCCATTTATTACTTCGTCTATGAAACTGAAAGTACTCTATTAATATTACTTGTCTTTACAATATTCAAAATATGGCGAATCAGATGAACGTACTCAAATTCAGACCACAGGGACCAGGAATATATCATTATTTCAGTGTGCTCTACACCAGTGATTCTCAACCTTTTTTGGACCAGTACCCATTTGTAAACATTTATGGCCAGTCCCAATCCAATAAATAGAAAGTAGAAAACGCATGTATTTTGGACCCAAAATACTTATTACCACTGTATGTAGCAATGACAACAGTAATAACAATAACAGTAATGATAAGTTAAAGCAGCTCAATATCCAGAAAGTTAAAGGTGTGCAACAAGGTAAGAGGCATGCAGTGTTTGCTCACGGACAGTAAATACATGTTCAGATGCTTTTTTTTTGACATTTCCAAATCTGCTTTTTCATTTAAAAAAACCAAGAGGCTTGTTTTTATAGCTAGAGTGTTGTGTCTCCAGATATTTACATAAATTTGATGGTTTTAGGCTTTAATTTGCTAACAGTTCACTGCAGATGACACACTGTGGCCTGTGTTCACCATTTCAGGCCTCGGTAAATGAAAACCCAAACTTTAAGTCAGAAGGATTGTACCTATGATTACTTTTCTTCTCAGGTTGTGATGAATTTCTACTATCTTTAGTACATGCAGTTGCAACAGGACAGTTTAAAAATGTATCCATTTCACTAACTAAAGACTCACTTTGTGATTAAAACACACTCTTCACTTGAAACTCTACACAGCACTTTTTCCCCATAACTCTTCCCACCTGTCACTGTAATTGCCCCACTATGCTGACTTGACTTCACCTCCGGAATGGCGAAGAGTCACGATCAATGTAGTTGGGTCGAAGCAGTGTGAGTGTAGACACTGTGTTGCGTATGTTGACTATTCCTGGCTTTCAGAAGCCATCCCACAATGCCCCACACTGACAGTACAATTGATACAAGCACTCCTCGAGAGGAGGCACACTGCTAACACAAGGAACAAAGTATAGATACACCCAAGCAGGGTAATTAGTGCGGCAGCTGTATGCCGACATAAGTTAGGTCAGTTTAATTTTGTAGTGTACACATGGCCTCAGTTAATTTCCCACACCTGAAGACGAGCTCTGTTTAAGTTTGAAAACTTGTCTCTCACCAACAGAAACTGGTCCAATAAATGATAGTCCCTCATCCACCGTGTCTCCTAAATTCCCGTCAGTTAGAATTGTGCAAACCCATCGAGGACATTGGGATTTCTGAGATGTCATAAAAGGCTCTTCACATCAAAATTACCCCTTGAATTACTGGTGGTGATATGCACAAAGGTTGCTGTTTGCTCCTCAGAGTCTTAGTTGAGTTATAGGGCAACAAGAAACACGAACACTGCAATAGTATTTGTACAGTTACTTTTCAGCGCAAGGCTACCCGTTGAGGTTTGTTGTTGATACCAGGGGAGTAATTTATTAATGTATTATGTTCAAATAAAATTTGGCAAGCCAACTAAAACTTGGTGCTTAGGTATTTAAAGTCATTTGTGTGGTATTTTAATGGCATCAGATATAATGTTTACTTAATGTGTTTTGTTTCACTTTTTTTTTCTTTTTAGATTAAATGATGCACCAGTTCAGGGCTACACAGATCATGTTGGTAACAAAACTACCATAAGGATGACCTATCCAGAGGGAGCCCCACTTTCTGAAACTGAATATAACCATCAGAGCTTGTTTGTTGTTGTCTTATTTAAAAGTGTCGATTTCAATTGGCTTCAAGCAATGGTAAAAAATGAAGCCTTGGTAGGTATAAACCGTCGACTTATCACATGCATATCTTGGTTTTCTGATGCACAGAAAACTGACTTTCCAGTCCAGTCACTACTTTACTGTACTGAGTTCTTTATAAGCATGCAGGGTGGATTGTTTTAAATCAGCAAGCAGGAAACTTTGATTTTAAATATTCAGTTTTAATCCTGTTTTACATTTGTACTTTAGAATGATTTTTCTAAAGAAGGATGATTCTCATTGGTTAATATAATGTACTGTTTTTTTGCTAACCAGGAGGGTACACATTATTTAATGGCATAGAGAGTACACTTATAAAGTTTGCAGATTATACCAAACTAGGAGGGCTGCAAGTGCTTTGGAGGATAGGATTAAAATTCAAAATGATCTGGACAAACTGGAGAAATGATCTGAGGTAAATAGGATGATATTCAATAAGGACAAATGCAAAGTACTCCACTTAAGAAGGAACCATCATTTGCAAACATACAAAATGGGAAATGACTGCCTAGGAAGGAGTATTGCAGAAAGGGATTTGGGGGTCATAGTGGGTCACAAGTTAATATGAGTCCACGGTGTAACACTGTTGCAAAAAAAAAAAAAAAGGCAATAATTCTGGGATGTATTAGCAGGCGTGTTGTAAGCAAGACACAAAAAGTAATTCTTCTGCTCTGCTCTACACAGAGTAGGCCTCGACTGGAATATTATGTCCAGTTCTGGGCACCGCATTTCAGGAAGGTTGTTAACAAATTGGAGAAAGTCTGGAGGAGAGCAACAAAGCTGATTAAAGGTCTAGAAAACATGAGGGAATATTGGAAAAAATGGGATTTGTTTAGTCTGGAAAGAGAAGACTGAGGGGCGGATATGAACAGTTTTCAAGTACGTAAAGGTTGTTATAACGAGGTGAATGAAAAATTATTTTCCTTAACCTCTGAGGACAGGACAAGAAGCAATGGGTTTAAATTGCAGTAAGGATAGTTTAGGTTGGACATTAGGAAAAGCTTCCAAACTGTTGGTGGTTAAGCACTAGAATAAATTGCCCAAGGAAATTGTGGAATCTCCATCATTGGAGATTTTTAAGAGTGGATTAGACAAACATCTAACAGGGATGGTCTAGACCAGGGGTCTCCAAACTATGGCCCGCGGGCCGGATGCGGCCCGCGAGGCCCTCTCATCCGGCCCGTGGAGATCGGTCGGGAACCAGCCACGGGGCCGGGACGCGCCGCGTGCTCCGCTGCCGCCGCCAGCCGCGGGGCCAGGACGCGCCGCATGCTCCGCTGCCGCCGCCAGCCAGGGACGCGCCGCGTGGTCCGCTGCCGCCGCCGGCCAGGGACGGCTCAGAGCTGGGGCCGGGACGCGCCGCACCGCCAGAAACAAGGAGCCACCCACTGCCAGGCGGCGAAACGGTCTGTGGGGAGAGACCGGGTTGAGCGGGTCAGTTGGGGGGGGGGGGAGAGACCGGGTTGAGCGGGTCAGTTTGGGGGGGGGGGGGGGAAGAGACCGGGTTGAGCGGGTCAGTTTGGGGGGGGGGGAAGAGACCGGGTTGAGCGGGTCAGTTGGGGGGGGGGGGAAGAGACCGGGTTGAGCGGGTCAGTTGGGGGGGGGGGGGAAGAGACCGGGTTGAGCGGATCAGTTGGGGGGGGGGGGTTGGAGGAAAGGAGGTTTTGGGGGGAGAGACCTGGCTGGGTGGGTCAGTTGGGGGGGGGGGGTTGGAGGAAAGGAGGTTTTGGGGGGAGAGACCTGGCTGGGTGGGTCAGTTGGGGGGGGGGCTGGAGGAAAGGAGGTTTGGGGGGGAGAGACCTGGCTGGGTGGGTCAGTTGGGGGTTGGAGGAAAGGAGGTTTTGGGGGGAGAGACCTGGCTGGGTGGGTCAGTTGGGGGGGTGGGGGTTGGAGGAAAGGAGGTTTGGGGGGGAGAGACCTGGCTGGGTGGGTCAGTTGGGGGGTTGATGTGTAGTGTTCATGTGTTCATGTGTAGTGAACAGGTGTTCATGTGTAGTGTTCATGTGTAGTGAACAGGTGTTCACGTGTAGTGTTCACGTGTAGTGTTCACGTGTAGTGTATCAATGTGTTATTAAATAATAACTGAATAAAATAATATTAAATAAATAATTAAAAACAACATCCATGTTTTGATTCTTTTTTATTTGGACCTCGAGTGTGTTGTCGGCCCCCGAACTGCTATTTGATAGTTAATGCGGCCCTCGGGCTGAAAAGTTTGGAGACCCCTGGTCTAGACAATACTTAGTCCTGCCATGAGTGCAGGGGATTGGATTAGATGACCTCTTGAGGTCTTTTCCAGTCCTATGTTTCTGTAACTTAGATGCATTAAAACAGTTATATAGCTTAACATATATTGATTCTTAATTTTTATATTTTTGTTAGAAAATGCTGAATGACACATTTATTTACTAGATTGATTTATTTTTTTAGCGGTGACTTGTCTAACTGCATTATATAGGAGATAGTATAACTTAGTGTCTAGAGAACTGAACTGTGACTCAGGAGATGTGGGTTTAATTCCTGGCTCTTCCAGTGGCCTGTGTGACCCTGGGCAGGTCACTTCTCTGAGTCCCTTAATTTTCTCAGTTATAAAATAGGGATAGTAATACTGTGACCTCTTTTGTAAAGTGTGTTGAGATGTAAAAGATGAGAAGTGCTATATAAGGACTAAGTGGTTGTTATATTATCATTGGTGGTATTTGGATAGAAATTGGAATTTAATTAAAATGACAAAAAATAGCATTGTAAAATTGTTTTTTTAAAAACTACCTTAAATATGCTGGATACGTAAGAAAAAAAGTATATCGACATTTTTTGCATTTAAAACCAATTGATTTATTAAACAATGAAAGCCTTATCTGTAGCTAATTTAGCTGATTTGTTTCTGGTTATCCTGGCCATCAAGATTTTATAACTGGTAGATCTCGTCCCCTCATATTTATTGATAGATTAAAAGAGAAAAAACAAGTTTTCTGTTTTTTAAGTTTCCAGCTGGTTTCACAACTTTGAATGAATTAATCATTGCACTGAACTACTTGAATAAACTGAAGTGAAGAAAATATTTTCTTTGTACCTGTAGCAGCGGCTAGGTCTGTCAAAAGCTGGTGTAACACTTCAACAAACACTGGTTCTAGGTGCATAGCCAATGACTTCAGTTAGTTTAGTGGCTTAACTTTTCTGGCAGCAAATATATACTGTTTGAATATTATTTTGATATTTAAATTATTGTAATATAAATTTAGGCCTTAACATAGTATAATTTCAAATTTAAATTTTAAATGTATCTTTTTTTTAAAAAAGTTGAATTAAATCAAATTTTTGTGGTATTTTTGTGTCCACCTTGCATTTAGTGTATTCTAATAATGAAAACTCCCTTTATTTTTGTAATATCAGAAGTCACATTACAGCAATAGATATAACAAATATTTTTCATAGGGATTTTTTGGGAAAGAATGTGCCCAATGTACAGAAAAGGCATCTTCTTGCATCACTTTTGTCATTTGCTCACCATGACACAATTTGTGGAGAGAAACATAAATATGAACCTGATTCTGATTTTTTACCAGTTTAGCACCAGTGCATCTCTATTGGCTTCTTTAACATTCTGACATACTCTGGCATGAGATCAGCATTGGACCTGCTAAGTCCTATCGCTCTTCTCTCCTTCCATCCTACTACACTTGTCTTTAAATGTACAATGTCAGCTAGAAATACAGTTAGTTTGAAAATGTGAGTAAAATAGTTTCAGGTCCTACACCTGTTTGCAAGTCACTCTGAGGCCTTGGCCACACTTGCACATTATACCTCAGTAAAGCCTCCCAGAGCACTCTATCTACCTTGCTACCCGTCCACACTGGCAAGGTACATAGAGCGCTCTGACTCCCAGGCTAGAGCACTTCTGGTACTCCACCCGGGTGAGAAGATTAATGTCTGATGCGTATTGGGTGGGACAGGTCAGCATCAGTGTGAATGAGGAGTTAACTACACTCTGATTGACCTCTGGAAAGGTCCCATAACCCCCTTAAGTCAAGTGGCCTCTCTTCTCTTTGTTGTTAAATGGCTGCAGGAATGCAGAAGTGTCGTTTCAGACAGTGGCTGCTTATCTGCTCTGCCAGCAAAGCAAACAGTGAAATGTTTGCTGGGGGGGGGTGGGGGGGTGAAGGAGGTCTGAACTTACAAAATAGCATGCTGATACACAGCACCCCAAAAACCCACTCTCTTCCCCCCCATATACACACACACCCCACCCCACCCAACCTGCATTTGAAAAGCACATTGCGGCCACTTGAACGCTGGGATAGCTGCTAATAATGCACCGCTTCCAATGACGCTGCAGGTGCCGCAAATGTGGCCACACCATTGTGCTTGCAGCTGTCAGTGTGGGCAGATTGGCGCGCTTTCCCTAGTGCACTCTCCCGAAGGCTGGTTTAACCCAAAACGCTCTACAGCTGCAAGTGTAGCCCAGCCCTCAGTCAACCGTTGTGGAATTTTGATAATATTTTTCTTCTTTTCAAATGCTTTCTCTACCATGTTCCTGTGGAAAAGCCCAAATAGAGGCATTAGGGATGGGTGAGTGACTGTCCACAGAAATGCAGTCACATGTTCAAAGTAAATGACCTAAACAAATAAAGAATTGTGCGCTCTCGCTCTCTCTCTCTCTCTCTCTCTCTCTCAACTTAAGTATTATTTGTTTAAAAGAATTCAGGCATCTGGGAATTATACATCAATGTCTAGTAAGTCTTTGCCATAAATCATTTGTGATGAGATATGGACAATCTTATGTTTTAATAGTACTGAGTTGCATGCTATGCCCCAGTATCAATTTGTCATGTCAAAGTATTTGTTTCCCAGTTTTTAATTGATTTTTCTTTTCTTTTTAGCCGCTATGGGTGCGACTATTTTTTTGGAAGCAGGTGGCTGAGAAAATTCCTGTAACACCAAAACAGTTTCGCATTTTAAATCCGATCATCGTTAAAGAGACTGCCTTGGATATACTACAGTATCCTGAGCCTCGATCTAAATTTTGGGGCTGGGATAAGGTAAGATACCTATGGGAAGGTACTGGATAGAATCAGATACATTTAACTCCTTAGAAATCTAATATGACGAGATCAAATAAAAAAGTTTGGACTTTTCATTCAGGGTTGTCTCTTTGTGCAATTTCTCAGTCATTGCAAAACACCAAAGTCTTCTCTTCTCAAAGACTATTTGTATTTTCTTTAACATTCCATATTAAATATTTGTAAAATAGTGGGGTTCAGCGTTCTCGCTAATCATAGAAAAAGTACAAATGTAGGGCCATTTTAATTTTTAAGTTGGAGATTAGGTTTGTTTATGTTCACGTAAAATGACCTGCATGTGATTTTTTTTCAATACTCCAAAGTTTTAAAAAGGAAGTGCTTCTGTGAAATGTATTAAGGATGCAGGCCATTTCAATACTATATAGGTAGGCCATGCATTGCATTTAAGCATTAAAAATTTAAGGCTTTTTGAATCATTTGTATGTCCCTTTTTTGCTGAGGAGGATTTTGCCTCAGAATATGTTTACATCTCCCTCACAATCTCAGCCATGAAGACCGAAGCAAGATTTCATTTAGTCTCTCCGCAATGACCTTATCGATCTTGAATGCTCCTTTAGCATCTCGCTCATCCAATGGCCCCACTGTTTGTTTAGCAAGCTTCCTGCTTCTGATATACTTACATTACATACATACCAATACTTTTTGAGTCGTTGGCTAGCTGTTCCTCAAATTCTTTTTTGACCTTCCTAATTGTATTAGTGTACTTCATTTGCTAGAGTTTATGCTCCTTTCTATTTTCCTCACTAGAATTTAACTTCCATTTTTTAAAGGATGTCCTTTTCACCTCTCGCTGCTTCTTTTACTTTGTTGTTTAGCTATGGTGGCATTTTTTTAGTTCTCTTGCTATGTTTTTTAATTTGGGATATACATTTATTTGTAGATTCATGCTTCATTCATTAACTTCTGTTTCCTTGTTTTCTTTCATTGTTGATGTAAGGCCTATACAGGACCTAGTACTGTTCAATATTTTCACTGATGACTTTGATAATGGAGTGGAGAATGTGCTTCTAAAATTTGTGGATGACACCAAGATGGGAGGGGTTGCTAGCACTTTAAAGGACAGGATTAGAATTCAGAGAGACCTTGACAAATTGTAAAAGTGGTCTAAGAGCAATAAGATGAAATTCAATAAAGACAAGTGCAAATAACTACTCATAGAATGAAAAAAAAATCTAGTGCAGAACTACAAAGTGGGGAATAATTGAGTAGGTGGTAGAACTGCATAAAAATATCTGAGGATTATAGTAGTTCTCAAATTGAGTATGACTCAACAGTCTGCAAACGTGATGCAGTTTAAAAAGGCTAATATCGTTCTAGGCTATCTTATGTATTGATTGTAATATGTCAGGCATGGGAGGTAATTGCCCCAGTCTATTTAGCACTGGTGAGAACTCAGCTCAAGTATTATGTTCTGTTTTGGACACCGCACTATGAGAAAGAGGCGGACAAATTGGTGAGAGTCCAGAATGGAGCAACAAAAATGATAAAGTTTGGAAAACCTGATCTATGAGGAAAGGTTTAGGGGGGAAAAAAAAGGCAAGGGGCACGTATAGTCTTGTGAAAAGAAGTCTTCAAACACGTTGTAAGAGCTGTTATAAAGTCCTCTTTTAAAGAGGACCGTGATCAGATGATGTTTTCCATGTCCATACAAAAAGTAGTTGACTCAAGCCTGCAGCAAGGAAGATTTAGGTTAGATAGTAGGAAAAAATTTCTAACTATAAGGATAAATAAGTACTGGAAGAGTCTTCCAAGGTAGGTTTTGGTATCCCTGTCATTGGAGGTTTTTAAGAATAGGTTAGACAAACACAGCAGGGATGGTCTAGCTATACTTGGTCTTGCCTCAGCAAAGGGTGATGGTCTACATGACATCTAGTGGTCCCATCCACCGCTATGTTTCTATGACTCGATGAAAACTGATGAAGGAGAAAGATGATGTATTATAATCATTTATTTTTCTTTTTAGAATGTTCCTACAATTGGGGTCACTGCAGTTGTTCTGGCCACACATTTATGTGATGAAGTGAGTTTAGCAGGCTTTGGATATGACCTCCGTCAACCCAGCACACCTTTGCACTACTATGACAATCTCTGCATGGCTGCAATGGAAGGACAAACTATGCATAATGTGACCACTGAAACAAAATTCCTACAAAAACTGATCAAAGAAGGGATTGTGAAAGACCTCAGTGGAGGAATACAGTGTGAATTCTGCAAAAAACCAAGCTAATGACTGGAACTGAGAGCACAGACTGGATTAGAGGTTCCTGCAGCCTTGCTAGCAATGGCCCCCTCAGTGCTCTCATCCCACAAAGACTTTGAAGAATCTGTTGTTTATATTTCTGTTGCTTTTTAATGTCAAGTTAAATTTGTTGTATTTTTTTTAATTTATTTTGAGTCCAGGTTTTTACCTTGCACACTTTTGTGGTTAATTATCAGTACAGTTTTGAGTTTAATTTGAAATGTCATGTTTTAAGCTGTCTGAAGGAAAACAGAAAATTTAAGGGTTTTATATGTGAAGGGCACTCATGAACCTAGGTGTGTGTTGCCTGATCTGGGGAAAGGAGATTGTTCCCACTGAAGTGATGTCGCATTTGTGGGTCCATTTGTCAGTACATGATTCCTTTGTGCATTCAAAGAAAAGCAAAAGGGTGTGTTTTCTAAGTGAATCTGCTTTGTTGCTTGCAGGTTTACTATTCTTTGTGGTAGATCATCCACTTGTGTAAACTTCCACAGATATTTAGGCTACTCCCTTTCTGTGCTGATGCCTATTTTGGGGGGAAGGAGAGGGCAGGGAGAGAGGAAAGGGCAAAACTGATGTGGCAGTGGAGCTGAACAGTAAGTTCATTCATGCCACATCTAGTCATGCCTGGTATTTAAATCATTGACCAGTGTGGATGTTTTAGGATTAGAATGCTGGCTTAACCACTTGACACATTTGGGCTTGACCATGTTATAATCAGATTTACACTACAGCCTAAACTCTTCTCTTTACCATTTCTGGCTTCCAAACACCTAGTCATAATGTGGTTAGGTCACAAAAAGTTTAAATATCATTGTTATAGGAACAGCATTAACACGAATTCCAGCCCTTTTTAGGAAGGGAGTTAAAAAGTAGTGTTTGGGGCTACACCTGACCTTTTGCTATTTTATAAAAATGTTTTACGCTTTGCTGTTGTGTGAAAGACCCGCAAACGAAATGGAAACTTACTATGTAGTAGTCAGAGCGAAACTGACTACAGATAAAGTAAAAGAACGGAAGTATTTTATTGAATCTCCTTAATGGTATAATAGGTATTAACTTGCAACAGTACTATGTAAAATAAAAATTCAGACTCAAATATAGTTTAAGATGATAGTGGCCCTTTTATGTTGTGAATATGGTGTATGCTTCTTATTTGGGAGGGAGAGAGTGCAATTGTTTGCTTTGCAGACCACCTAATAAACTGGCAACTCTGTGTGCACAAATATCTTAAGAAGAAATTGCCTTTGAGGAAGTAGTATGATCTACTAGCACTGTACATTGCCTGCTAAGTGCAGGTTGCTTTTAAAAATTCCTGTATACATGTACTTTCTAATGATTGGAAATCAGTGTAATTGAAAAAAAGCGGGACTGTAGATTTGTGAGCAAGTCTAAACTGTCTTGCAAATAACACTGTCGTTCTTGGACTACTCACTTTTGAAATAACACAGTTGTGGTAATTGGACTGCTTGCTTTTGAGTGCTATCTGTCACTCAGAGCAAGTGAAAAATACTTGATTTGAATATGAAATCTTAAAAGAAAGTTAATAGAATTGAACAGGTCAAACATAATTATATGAATTACAGGAATCACTTTGACTTTCCGGTGACAACCCTTCCTGTTCCTTATATGGTAAAATACTGTAGGCATATTTTCAAAATTAGCATCAGGTTAAATTGCATCAAGAAAATGGGATGTGGGAATGGATGTGGGATGTATTCATACTTGCCGTGAAGAGTCGGTCTAACAGATGATGGTGTATTAAGGCAGAAGTTGCACTAGCTATAGTTGTGAGACACAATAAAACAATGCCAGTTTACAAAGTGTAACACAAAATAGTGGCTATAAGACCCCCCCCCCCCCGAAGTGTATGATTAGAGATCACGTTCCGTGTGTGCAGGGCTCCATTTGTGCAACAGCAATAATATTAATGTAATTTCCTCCTTGTAACTTGGAACAAACTAATTTTTATAACAGCAATAAATTTCTAGTCCATGTTTTTGTATGCTTTTAAGTATAGATCAAACTGTTTACTTGAAAAATTACTGGTATGTAAAGAGTTTTTACAGATAGTGTTTTGTTTAATATAACATGTTAATTATTATCCCCTTATAGTTAAGATAAAAGAAAGCTACCTTAACTCCATTCAGTATTACTGAAATATGAAAGGGTTTGGGAAAGATCAAAATGTGTATATTGACAGTAACACACTGAAGTCTTTCAAAGCACTGTTACCCAAAGGTTTTGTTGTACATCAATTGTTAGTTCACCAGGACTTCACGCTGTTGTGACTTAAGAATATGAAAATGTGAACTTAATAGAATGAAAGTATTATTAAAGCAATTAATAGTGTCCTTTGAGGTTTTCCATTTATCATCAGCTCTACAAGATGCTTTAATGTGGGCTTAAACTGTAGTCCAACCAACTTTGTCAGTTGTGATTAAAACTTTTTTCTCTGTAGTAGTAAATATTATGTAGAATACTCCTATGTTTACTTGGTCATTCCTGAAAGGGCAATGGAATTCAGGCTGTGAAAAACAATAAACAGATGGAACCACTTTCGATTTATGTAGTTTCCACAGGTCACAACATATTCTGTCTTTTTCAGTAAGAATTATATATGGCTAGAGACGATGAAGGCTTGTGGCACCTTAGAGACTAACCAGTTTATTTCAGCATAAGCTTATGCTGAAATAAACTGGTTAGTCTCTAAGGTGCCATAAGTCTTCATCGTCTCTAGCCATAAATAAGACAAACACGGCTGCTAATCAAAAACATAGAGCTAGAGAGTTCACTGTTCCAGTTTAATAGTCGACATTAGATCCTAGACAATCTAGAAAGAGACTTTATGGAATAGTGCCTCATTTCCTTTCACTTACACCAGATTAATTTAAATAATTTAATTAGTTATTCTTGAATCTCCCTGGTGTACGTGAGAATTGGTCACCTACTCACAGCGCACAGCCAATGTGCTTCTTGAGGCTAATGTAGATGAGAATATATTTGTCTTCATTACAGCACTGTCCTGGGTGTTCTAAATGTGTTTATGTTAAAAGTACTTCTAGTGAAATTTAAGGAATTTCTGAGTGAAAATAAAGAAACCTCACTTTGTAATTTGCCTTTTATAATAAGCATTATAGGTGGGAGGAGGCACGGATGCATATTCAGTATCAGTGCAGTCGATATGCTTTTTTTAATTGTAACTAGGCTAGAACTTTAATTTTTCAACTTTGAATGGTGGTAGGTTGTTACCTTGCAGCATCTGTAACAAGGAAAAACATGATATACGTGATAATCTGTTCAATCTTAAAGGATTTAGACCCATAATCTAAACTACTTTTTTAAAGCAGACACTAGCTTGCCATTTAAAAATACTTTTTATTAAAAAAATCTTTAAAATAATTTAGTTCCTATTGGGGGAAGTATTTAGAAGATAGCAAAGAGACAAAGCTAGGAACAGCTCGATTATTTTGGCTTAAAAGAGGTTGCCCATTCCAGTTTACTTTCACAAGGCATTCTTTGGGCTGGGGTCCGTATCTCTTGAGTGGTCCAGAGTCCTTGAGGCCATCTGGGTTCAGCACTGTGGGCAGGGTCCCCTCTTCTATGAGCAAGGTTGAAGAAATGTCTTTCACTGAAATGCAAGGTGGTGAGGTTTTGTGATAGGCCTTAGTTCCTGGGGGAGTTTAGTCCACACCCTGGAACCACATCTCAAAACACACACGCAGGACTACTCAGACAGCTCCCTGTTTTAACTGACTGCTTTAACATTTCCCATAGTTGGCAGTTTAAAGTGGCTGATCGTCTTAAAAGCTACATCTTCTATTTTACCGATTTCTGGAGGTCTCCTGGGAAGTTGCCTCAGACAGGATTTGCTGTATTTGTAATACGAAAAGGCACTAGCTGGTGTGACTGAAATTCTATATGCTTTGGTGTTTCAGAGAGGACAAAAGTATGGCAAACGTATGTCTTAAAGAGAACGTCAACGTTTGGTGAAGATGGACAGATTATTTTCTGAGAAGTGTGGCATGACTATATATATCCTTTGTAAGAGAAGGCATGAAACTGTGTTTTTATACAGTCTCCCATTTGGATGTTGAACATACAGTACTCTGATAAATTTAAATTCAGGATCATAGAATAGCAGGGTTGGAAGGGACCTCAGGAGGTCATCTAATCCAACCCCCTGCTCAAAGCAGGACCAGTCCCCAAATAAATCATCCCAGCCAGGGCTTTGTCAAGGTTGACTTTAAAAACCTCTAAGGAAGGAGATTGCACCACCTCCGTAGGTAACCCATTCCAATGCTTCACCGCCCTCCTAGTGAAAAACATTTTCCTAATATCCAACCTAAGCCTCCCCCTCTCCAACTTGAGACCATTACTCCTTGTTCTGGCATCTGTACCACTGAGAACAGTCTAGAACCATCCTCTTTGGAAACCCCTTTCAGGTAATTGAAAGCAGCTATCAAATCCCCCTCATTCTTCTCTCCTGTAGACTAAACGATCCCAGTTCCCTTAGCTTCCCCTCATAAATCATGTGCTCCAGCCCCAGTTCTCTTGGCACTTTTACCTGAGCATGATTTGTCTGAGAACTTGGAGATGCAACACTAAACATTGTGTTGTTGCAGGAAATGGCGGAACCCTTCATGGCCATGTGCTGAATCCGTTTGATATTGTTATTAGATAGGCATTTCTCTTCTGTCTGTTACAAGCTAATTTAACATTTACAGTGTTTGCAAGCAATGCTGCCTTTTACTTTTGGAGAGTAATTAATTCATTAATTTATGAAGCTATGTTTGAACGTACTTGCATCAAAATTACTTAGGTGGCTTTACATAATTAGAGTATGATGAATCAGAAAGCAAACTAATGATTTCCGTGAACCTTAAACACCAAATGCCACAGAACTTGGATAAGAATAATTGAGTTGAAACCACAGATAGTGCTCAAAATACACATGAAATTGGTGCTGTACAATGTGGAAAAATTAACCACGTATGGTGTTTGAATCAGGTAGCTGTAGGCTCTTTATTAAAGGTACCACTACAAGCATGCAGGGAGAGACAGCTATACGAAAGCTGCTCTTCAAAATACAGAAAATCAGAGGTTTATATAGGGAAGTTGTCTACATTCAATAAACATACTTTCCCATTTGTACTTTTTAAATATTACAGCAAGGCATGTTTTTCTTTGTGGTGAACTGCCCTTTGCGATTAGTAGTTGCCACATGGTTAGCTGTTTGTTTTGTGTGTTAAAACTGCATTACTTAAAAACCCTCTTATTACCCCCTCCCTGTTCTACTGGCATGCACACACAGTTAATTTGTTTAAAATTTAGCTAGCTTTAGCTTGACCAGAGTAACCAAAATTTGAGGCCTGGTCAGTTTTTTTTCCTGTAAACAAATACCTATGGTAAATGGATTTTTGCCCAGTCTAATCTAGGCTCTTGAAATAACCTGTCCCACCTCCTTGTTATCAGGGGGAGTCTTCAATAATTTTGCTTTTCTAGTAGCAAGGATTTCAGGTGAAAAGATAAGTGGATCTTCTAGTGTTAGGGTATGTCTACACTTGCTCTAAATTTCACTGGTGATAGGGAACTGGTGAAAGTAAAGCACTGGTTTGTGTACTCACATAATTCCTGAGGTGTCAGTGTGTTTACATTAGTAATAGGTGTTGACTCCGTGCATGCTCTGGGGCTGGAGCACCCACAGGTAGCTTCTCCCCCTCCCTTCCTCTCTCCCTCCCAGGCTTGCCATAAACCTTGGAGGGAGGTTGGTGGAGGGGAAATGTGGCACGCCTGCGGGAGGAGGTGGGGCCAGGGATTTGGAGAAGGGGTTGGAATGGGCAGGCCAGAGGGGCATGAGCACCCACCAGGGCTGGCTAAAGTGGCCACCTACGCTTCCATCACCAATGAGAGCAGCACCGTAGGGCAGCTATCCCACAGTGCAGGACTCTCCGGTTTGACGGTGGGTCTTAGACTCATAGAACCTCAGAGTTGTGTGGCAGGGTCCTGGCCAGGAGTGCCTGAGCCAGCTCTGCCGGCCCTTTAAGAGGGAGCAGAAGCCTGCAAACCTCCCTAGCAGAAAGGCTAATCAGCCACCTGGGCTGCAGGGCAATTAGCCTTGAGGGGTTGCACCTGGTGGCAGCCTCCTCAGGGGGATAAAAGGCCTGCCAGGAAGCAAGCCCAGTGTGGTGGGGATGGTATAGAGTGTGGTGTGGTTTGAGCTATTTAGAGTTGTGTGTTAGGAACTATTTAGAGTTGTAAACTGTAAGCTGGACTATATAGAGTCTGTAGAGCTGGGAGCTGTAGAGCTGTAACTGGAAAGACTACACTGTACAAAGCTGTATATATTGGTGGTGGGGTCCTGCACTGTGAATAAAGAGCACTGTTTGAAGCAAGAGAAGGGTTTCCTGCCTGATCCAAAGAGGGGTGAGAGAGCGGTCTGTCACAGTTGGAAGGGACCTCAGCAGATCATCTAGTCCAACCCCCTGCTCAAAGCAAGACCAATCCCATTTTTGCCCCATATCCCTAAATGGCCCCCTCAAGGATTGAACTCACAACCCTGGGTTTAGCAGGCCAATGCTCAAACCACTGAGCTATCCCTCTTGTGGGAAGGGGGGGGGGGTGTGTGATCCCGGGGCATCCTGGGTCCCTGCACAGCCGCCGCCTCTCCCCAAACACTGATCAGCTCCAGTGGCTCAGCATTGCTCCAAGCAGGGGATTGTTTGCTCCATGGAGCAGCCATTGTCACCTGGCCAGATAAGTGAGCACTAGTCAAGAAAGCAGGAAGGGGAGTTTCAAAGTTTCTGGGGCTTTAAAAGGGGAGGGGTGGATGTCTGTTTACCTGGTAACAGCAACAGAGCTGCTGGACAGTGTGATCACTAGGCAGTGTGGGATATTCTCCGGAGACTAAAAGCTGTATAAACAATTAATCCACCTCATTACCATTTCAAGGCAGGCTGTGAAGAGTTTTGGTGAAAACTGTGTCTCCTTGTTTCACACCTTTCTTAACTGGAATGTGAAGGGGAGTTTCAAATAAAATTATATCTGTAGTGCTGTTAGAATTTGCTCCCTTTAATAGTTTGACCAATAATTCAACAAACCAATGAGAATGTACTCCCAGTCCTTATCAGTGAAGTTCAACATGCAGTTCACCACATGAAGGAAGGAAAAGCCCTAGGTACTGATGATCGAAATTATAAGAACTGGAGGCGAAGACCTCTGGGAAATGCTTGCTCAGAGGTTTAGCCATTACTTGGAAATGCAGAAGATACCATCTAGCTGGAAGGAGTCCAACACCATTCTGCTGTACAAAAGGGGCGATTGTGGAGATCTAAAGAACTATCATTCAATATGTCTGCTCTCATGTGTCTACAAGCTGTTCTCCAAAATAATAAACTGAGTCTCTCAGAAGCGATAAAGAGTCCTGTGGCATCTTAAAGACTAACAAAAGTATTGAAGCATAAGCTTTGGTGGGCTAATACTCACTTCATCCAATGCATGCAGTGGAAGTATCCAGAGGCAGGTATAAATAAGAGGCAAGAACCAGGTTAGAGATAACAGGGTTTGTTCAATCAGGCTGAACTACCTTGTTATCTCTAATCAGGGAGGATGAGGTCCTCTTCTAGCAGCTGATCTGGAGGTGTGAACACCAAGAGAGGAGAAACTGCTTTTGTAGTTAGCCAGCCATTCATAGTCTTTGTTTAATCTGAGTTGATGGTGTCAAATTGCAAATGAAACCGTAGCTCAGCAGTTTATCTTTGAAGTCTTGTCTCACAGAGTCTGGACAAGCAGCAGCCGAGAAAACAGGCAGGCTTTCGAAGGAATTTCAGGCACAATGGACCATATTTTCTCTATAAACCAGCTATTGGAACACTCAAGGGAATACAATTTCCCTTTATGTATTGCCATTGTCAACTATGAAAAAGTGTTTGACAGCGTAGAGTTCAATGCAGTGCTGAAAGCTCTTGCAGAGCGGGGCATCGACACAATAAAAATAGAACATTTTTTACTGATTATAACTCAAAAGGTAGATAAGGTTTGGGAGTGGTGGGATGGAGGAAGAATAATATAGGCTCAACAAAGGCCATATTAAATACTCATTGAAATTAAAAGGTGAGAAGTGCTATATAAAAAATGGGACTTTTGCTCATTTTACTGATAAAAATAGCACTTTGCTACTTTTTACTTTTGTTAGCCTTGCAGAGCCAGTACAGTTGGGTGCTCCTTTTCTTCTCTTCAGTACAATTGCTTCCTAAATTCCAATCCATTAGAACTGTGCAAACTCGTTGAGGACATTGGGGTTCACCAGCGGCCATTGAAGGGATAATTTAGACCTGAAGAAGAGCCTTTTATTACAGGTGATAATCTGCAGGAAGTTTGCTGTTTGTCTTGGAGACCTAGTCTAGTCAGCAGGGCACATAAACATGAACCCCACAATCCAATTTGTACAACTGCTTTCCAGAGCAAGGCTGCTCGTTGATGTTTGTTCTTGTGCCCGTTAATCTAGAAATAGAATTGCCTGTCTCTCAAACCAGACAGAAGGCTGAATTCAGGAGATTAGGAATGTGGGTTACCAGGAGAGTCATTTACTGATGTATTTGAGCACAATTCAAGTTTGTATTCAAAGTCAATATTCAAAGTCACTTGTGCAGCATTTTAATGAAATTAGGTACCTTGCCTAGTAGATGTGTTTTGTTTCTCTCTTTTATTTTTTTTTAATAGATGAAGTGATGCACCAGTTCACGGGTGCACAGACATGCTGGTAACAAAACTACCATGCTGCTGTCCTCACCGGAAGGAGACCCATGCTCTGAACATGAATATTCTGACAGCTTGTTTGTTGCTGTTTTTATTTAAAAGTATTGATTTCAACTGGATTCAAGCAATGGTAAAAAATGAAACCCTGGTAGGAAATGACAGGAGACTTATCACATGCCTGTCTTAGTTTTCTGACTCATGGAAAACTGCCTTTCTAACCAAGTAACTATAGTATACTGTGTTGCATTTTTCACAAGCAATCTGTGTTGCAGTACTTCTAGCCACTATCCTAATAATAATAATAATTAATAATAAATAATACTGTGCACTCATATACCATATACTGCATTAACCCTCACAACACCCTGTGAGTTTGGTAACACAATTCATTTTGCTGTTGGTTTACGTGACTTGCTCTAGGCTGCAGAGCCAGAAATTAAAAACTAGATTTCCTGACTGCTGGTCCCCCCGCTTTAACCACTAAACTACATAACACAAAGACAGATGGTTGTGGTGATAGTTAGCTGATGCTGATTAGTGCACTTCAAATTCTAGATGAAGATTCATTAACTGCGTAGTATCAGAGGGGTAGCCGTGTTAGTCTGGATCTGCAAAAGCGACTAAGAGTCTTGTAGCACCTTATAGACAAACAGATGTTAGGGATCATAAATAATTGTGGATCTTAGCCCACGAAAGCTTATGATCCCTAACTTCTGTTAGTCTATGGTGCTTCAAGACTCTTTGTCGCATTAACTGCTTGGTGAATCTTTAAAGATTCCTTTTCTTCAAGCAACACCTAAAGTATTTTATGAATCAGAGAGGTAGCCGTGTTAGTCTGAAATTGCAGAAGTGACAAAGACTCTTTGTCTTTGCAGAGGTGCCGACGGGGGTACTACGGGTACACAGCTGTACCCGTTGTCGTCCCCCCTTGTCGCCGGACCTGGAGAGCGGGGAAGGGGCGGGGAGGCGGCGCGGCTCTCCCCCGGACAAGTGCGCCTGGCCCTGGCAGGAGCTGTGAGCCCGGCCGGTGGCAGCAGTGTTTTCCGGGGGGGGGGGGGAGAAAGGGCGGCTCCCGCCGCTCTCGCTCCCGCTGCCGCCAGCTCTCCCCCCTGGCGGGGGGGGGGGGGAGCGCCGGCTGGGCTGGGCTGGGGGGGGGGGCCCATCCGCTGTCGGCTGGGCTGGGGGGGGGCCCAGCTCGGCTGTGGCACCCCCAAACTATCAGAGTAGGGGGCCCCCAAATTTCTGTCGCCAGCCCTGGGTGCCACAGGACTCTTTGAGCTGGGGGGGGGGGGAAATCGACTGCAGATGCGCAACTTCAGCTACATGAATCACGTAGCTGAAATTTGTGTATCTGCAGCCGACTTACCACTCGTCCTCATGGCGGCGGCGGTCGGCGGCGCGCTCCCCCGTCGACTCCAGCTTGCGCCTCCCAGCAAGCTGGAGTTCCGGAGTCGACGGGGACGCCGCGAGCGATCGATTTCTCACGTCTTCATAAGATGCGAGAAATCGATTGCCAGAAGATCGATGGCTACCCGCCGATTCGGCGGGTAGTGAAGACGTACCCTTTGTCACTTCTAAAGTATTTTATGTTTGCGTAATCTCTCTGTTGTTCATTAGTGATCCATTTGGTAGAAAATCTGTCAAGTTATCTAGCAGTTTGACGTGCACACCGTCCTATAGATAATGTTACTTAAAGTGACATTCAATGATTTTATGACCCACTTTAGTTAGGGAAGGCTTTTACACTTGTGGAATTGACTGCCACCATCTACCATGAGTCCAGGGGGATGCGTTTAGGTAGAATGCATTGGTTTATTACCGTGCTCAGCCTTCTATGTTATGATTTTTAACGTGGATCAGTTTTTGCAATTACAAGTTATTGCTTGTTATGGGCAAGAGCTTAACTGCCATGTTTTTCTTTAAAATGTTTTAAATGTCCTACTCAAGGGGAAATTATCTTTAAAAACTTAGAATTTACAATTTTGTGATCTCAAAAATGTGGATGATTCTGGAATTTTAGAACAAGGCGTCAAAACTATGTCAGACGGGTGCCCCTATGAGTTGGATGTTTGACAGACTTTGGTGGATCTCGTGTCTTTTTGTGGGCTTAAAGTTGCTGATCATGTATTCTGGGCTTGTACGCAAAAAGCTACATTCAAAGAACATTATTAAGGTTGCAAAGTCAAACACTACAAAATGAGGAAATGCCATAGTAAAGGTTGCTGTGCTGCCGTCTTTTGGTCCCCTTGTATGTGTGCTCATTCCGTGCCCTCACCTCCCCAGTCTCTGTGCCCATTCAGTTCTAGTTCTCTCCCATTTCCCAGCTGCCTGTCAGACCTGTTTCCTTCCCCACCTTCTCCCCCCCCCCAGCCCAGTGATTCCCAGTCCCATTCTCCTTGCCCAGCCAGTCCCAGTCTCTGCCTGACTCCTCATCTGTTCTTAGTTCTTTCCATTCCCACGCCTATTCTTTTTTTGTCTCTGCTCCCTTGCCAGCTTGCAGTCTCAGTCTCTCTGCCCAGTAGGCTCTGTGCCCTGGTCTACTCCCCCAGCCCTCCCACACAACACCCTTGGTCATCTGCATTTGAATCAGATCTCTTTCTTCTCCACACTGCCTGGCAGGAGGTCATTGAGAGCACTGGAAAAAGGCTCCCTGTCCCTCTCAGTTCCAGTGCCCACCTAAGAGAAGCCATTACAGGGAAAGTCCAGCTTTGTTCCTTGAGCCTGGGGCTGGAAGGACCATTCTCGGTTGCTCTGTGGGACTGGCAAATGCATACTCCAGTCAGTCCTAGGAGCTGGGAGGGAATGTGGCATGTTCACTTGCTCTGCACGCTCAGTTGCTCTGCGGGGATGGTGCATGCAGTCTGGTCAGCAATAAGAGCTGTGAGAATCTTAAGCATGCTCAGTGAGGATGCAGCCTTCCAAGATTTTAGCTGTTAAGATCTAGCAAGTCTCTACAGAGCATGCAGGAACTGTGATTTTTTTCAAAGGCTTATAACTTGGGCCAAATTTGTGTGGATTTTCATGGAGATGGCAAAAGGCACGTCCCTGATACAAAGGCCATCTACTGGCTGAATTTCAAGTCCCTGCTCCAAGCATGCAAGTGCAAGAACTTTCCAAAGACAAACTTGCCAGAATTTTTTGACATTGAATGTATTTTTTCCTAGCCTCGTTCTCAGAAATTGCTGAAGTACTTTGGCTGGTCAGCTTCGATCCAGTGTACTTATCCTTAAACAGACACTGTCAGCTGGAACTACAGTCGGTTTCAAAAGGGGTGCAAAGTGGTTTCAGGTCCTACTTCTGCTTTGCATTCCCCAGCCCAATGTTGCAGAAGTGCGATTACATATTCCTGTTTCTCAAAGGCTGACGGTCCACCTTGTTGCGGTGGGAAAACTCAGCCCGAGGCAGGGGGATGGGTGAGTGACTATACACAAAGCACTGTCACATAAAGAACCCTCTATTCCTAAGTATTAGTTGTATACATAAATGCAGGCATTTGTGAATTATACATTAATGTAAATCACTGGTGAGGAGATGTGGACAGTCTCATGTTTTAATAGTAATGCGTGAGGTGCTATGTCCCAGTACCAATTTGTCATGTCGAAGTACTTACATTTCTCCGTGTTTAACTAATTTTTTTTATTCTTTAGCTACTGCGGGTGAGACCATTTTTTTCAGGGGCAGGGGGAAGAAGGTGGCTGAGAATATTCCTGTTACAGTGTGATGGAATCCCCCGGGTGCAACCTGGACCTGTGGGACCACTGTACTCCTTTAACTCTCCAGCCTGGGTTGTCTCTCAGGAAGCTATTCACAGGTGAAGCCCCACACTCAGCTCAACTGCATGATTGCTCCCTGAGCCACTCATGGATGGTTCAGAGAGCGGCACCGGCTGCTCCACCCAGCCTGGCACCGCAGAAATATCCCGTCTTACGCTGCTCAGGACTCCCTTGCACAGTGCAAGCTCGTTCATTAGTTCACCGTTCCAACAAAAGGGGAGTGGACCGAGAACAGCCCTTTTGTTAACCTGAGCTGAGATTTCCCCCAAGGACTTCAACACTGTGTTAGGTAAATTATGCCACAGATTTATTAACTCCAGAAAGACAGATTGAGGTGCAGAGCTCAGAGTCGGGTACTTGGGAAATAGAATGGAGACTGTACATTTTGTGACAGACCGCTCTCTCACCCCCCCTCAGGAACACGCAGGAACCCTTTTTTGCTCCAAACAGTGCCCTTTAATTTACAGTGCAGGACCCCACCACCAATATATACAGGTTAAAACAGTTCATTAACATCCAGCTCTAAGTAGCTCATTAATATACAACTCATTAATATCCAGCTCTAAACAGCTCATTAATATCCAGCTCATTAATATCCGGCTCTAAATAGCTCCACAGGTTCTGGCTCTACAAACTCTATATAGTTCAGCCCCTAATACAATAATACAAACACAGCTCTTGATAGCTCAAACAACACACACCCAGCTCTTGATAGCTCCACACAAACTCACCCAGCTCTTGATAGCTCCACACAACCTCACCCAGCTCTTGATAGCTCAGACACCACCACCACCCTGGGCTTCCTTCCTGGCAGCCTTATATCCCCCAGAGTACTGAATATTATATTTCAAATAACTGAAGACAAATCCCAGTTATTTTTCTTAATTGCTAATGTACTTGTAAGCAGTGTCAGGGAATTGCAGGAATTGCAATGACTTTGCAGTGTCAGTATGGGTGACATCCAGTGGTGAGTTGCAGAAATTGCAGTAGCTTTTGGAAAATAACACCTGATTTGCTTAGACACACCCACCGCACCTGGCCTGTACTCTAACAGCCAAAATGATCACTTTGGCTACTGTGGGACCCCCAGTTTCTGTAGTATTGGGGCAAGAATGATAGAGTGCTGATTAACATGTTTATGTGAATGAGGGGTTGGGACATTGATTTGGCCTTTGGCATGCTGGAGGGACTCGCCTTCAGCTAGGTAGCACTCGGTAAACAAGGGACAGGGGTTCCAAAACTCTCTGAATTGAGAGAGGCTGTAGACAGGCTCAAGACCTTGTGGTCAGGGTCTTGTCTGAGGGCCGCACAGGCCTATTGCACCTGGCCTCTCTCCCCTGTGGAATGTTAGAGCTGACTTTTGCTTCCTTTAGGAGTCTAACTTCAGCCCACGGAGCTGAAGTTGTTTTGGGTCTGGTGGTGCCTCTGCACTAAGGCCCCCCTGCTATGAGCTGAAATCACTCAAGAGCTGAAATCACTTAAGAGCTGAAAATCACTGAGCTTTATCTTAAGTGGGGGGCCCTAAGCAGAGCGGTTCCTGTGCTGGCTGACCCGTGCCTGAGACAGCTGGCCGAGCAGTCCCGGTGCCGGCTGACCCGTGCCTGAGACAGCTGGCCGAGCAGTCCCGGTGCCGGCTGACCCGTGCCTGAGACAGCTGGCCGAGCAGTCCCGGTGCCGGCTGACCTGTGCCTGAGACAGCTGGCCGAGCAGTCCCGGTGCCGGCTGACCCGTGCCTGAGACAGCTGGCTGAGCAGTTCCTGAGCAGTTCCTGAGACAGCGAGCAGAGTCGAGCCGCGGGCAGAGCAGTTCCTGTGTCGGCTAGCAGGGCGGCTAGCGGAGCCACCAGCACCCCACGGAGAGACTGGGCCGTCGGCCTTGGACCTCATGAAGGTACCCTCCACTCTGCTCTCCACTTCCACCCAGCCTGGGAGGTAAGACTCGGCAGAGTGACTTTCCACCTGGGACTCCAGAGACTTTGGGGCTGTTGAACTTTTGGGACTTTAGGTGACTTTTGGGGTTGCTGGACTCCAGGGACTTTGGGCTATTGGACTTGTGGGACTTTGGGTGACGTTTGGGTTGCTGGACTCCTGAACCCACAGGAGAGGACACAGCCCAAACTTGCTGGGGAGGGGCAATTTGCTCACGGGTTGGTGTATGAACCCTAGGTGTGGTGTTTTTCCCAGTTTAGTGATGTCATTTACCTCATGTTAATAAAGATCTTCTGTTACACCGATCTGTGCTTGCAAGAGGGGAAGTATTGCCTCATTGAGGCGCCCAGGGGTGTGTTAGGATTTTCCCAGGTCACTGGGTGGGGGCTCGAGCCAGTTTGCATTGTATTGTTGAGAGGGAACCCCTATTTACTGAACCTGGCCCTTGTTGCTGCCAATTCTGAAGGGCAGAAGGGTTAGATTTTGGGGGCTCGTCCGGGATTACTGGGTCAGTACCCCCTTGCAAGCCTTGAGTGATCCATTAAATTGGGAAAACCCACAATCTAGTTCTTGTTATTTGATCTGTTACATTTGGAAAGGATTACCGGTTGAATAATGTCTCTACACTTGCTAGAGGATTGGTGCAAAGGGATGAATATTAACCCTAGGAATTGTCTCCTGGTGACAGGGGTGACAGAGGAATTTGATGAGGGCTCAATAGAACCTGTCCTAAGGACATCCACTGAGTACCTCCATAAGTGCAAAATGCGTGGGCGCTTGTTTGTGAGGGAGGAGGGGGCTTTTGCTGTACTGTGTGAACTGCCCTCGGCGGTGGACCCTTTACAGGTTCCAGGTACAATAGCAGTGGCCGGGGGTGAGTGGAAGGTAATAACCCCTGGGAGCCAGTCCTCACCAGCCCCTGCACCGGATGTAGAGTTTTTAAAGAAAATGTCAGCCTTCTTGGGGAAAGAGGGAAAGACTTTGGCTGACATGCCAGGTCTGTTGGGTCTTGACCCAGGAGTTCCACGCCGGGAGACTTATCCTTCACCTGATGACTGGGTGAAGACTTTAGGGAAAGCATTAGAGAAGGTTGTGCCACTCCACCCTGAGTCAAGCCCCTATCGTAAACTGAGGTTGTTTTCTGGGGGTCCCACCCCAATACCTGGGGAGGAAGCATTTGAACCCTGGCTGGAACATACCACTGAAATGCTGCAAGAGTGGGCGGTGCCTGAAGCTGAAAAGAGAAGGCGACTGGTAGAGTGCCTCAGGGGGCCGGCCTTAGATGTGATTCGCACCCTGAAGCTCCGTGACCACGGGGTCAAGGTAAAGGACTGCCTAGAGGCCCTTGATCATGCCTTTGGGAGAACTGAGAGCTCAGAGGATGTTTATTGCAAGTTCCTCAATGCCAAGCAGCAAAAGGGAGAGAAAGTCTCCGCCTATACCCAAAGGTTGGAGAAATTATTACAGAGAGCCATCATGAGGGGAGCCATAGCAGTCGAGCAAATGGACAGGACTAGATTGGCGCAGATTGTGAGAGGAATTCAATACCAGAACCCAATCCTCCTCCACCTTCGATTAAGGGAACGGCAAGACAATCCACCGAGTTACTCTCAGCTGATAAAAGAGGTCCGAGAGGAAGAAGAGAGGCAGGCAGCTGGCGAGGTTTGGGAAGTTCAGCCACACCAGGTGACTGGAAACACATCCATACAAACACCCAAGGCACTGATGGTGAGTCCACAAGAGGAACTTACCCAACAGGTGCAGGTCCTGACACAGAGAGTGGCTGAACTAGAGAATACCTTTGATTCAGAAAAGATTTCAAGGTACAGGGAACCACCCTCTAACATGGTCCAGCAGACTACATTTAGAACCTCTGTCCCACCCAGGCGACAAGGGAAGGGACAATCCTTCTGCTACCGGTGTGGCCAGGATGGGCACATGGCTGCGAGGTGTCCGAACGCGGAGAATCCCACGCTAGTATATCAAAAGCTGAGGACCACCTGGGGAAGGTCGGGAAACGGCCCCAGGGCCTGGGAAGGGAGCCGCCCAGGCCAAGAGGGTGTGGAGGCTCCCCTGAAAAGAACCATGCGGCCCGGATCCCACCAGGATTAATAGGACCTCGAGCGGAGGTCACTGTGAAAATCGAAGGGACCGAATGTAGAGCAGTGCTTGACACAGGATCCCAAGTGACTATCATATTCCAATCTTTCTACCAGCAGATGCTTAGGCATCTGCCTATATGGCCCCTGACAGGGGTTGGCCTGTGTGGCCTCAGCATGGATGAATACCCCTACCGGGGGTATGTCATAATACACCTGGAGTTCCCAGAAGAGATTGCTGGGGTGAGGCAGGAGGTGGACACTGCTGCTCTAATATGCCCTGACCCTAAAGGGGTCTCGGATGTATCAGTGCTAATAGGGACCAACTCCAGTCTCTTTAAGGTGCTTGCAGATTACTGCAGACAGCGGGCGGGGGACCAATACCTGAACACCTTGATGATACACACGCATTGTGCCGCAGCCTACAGGAAAATTGAGGACACCAGAAAAGTGATGCCTGATTTGCCCCTGGGAGCATTGAAGTATACGGGCCCAGGCCCTTTAGTGGTGCCGGCAATGACTGAAAAGGAGGTGCTTGTCATGAGTACCTGCCTAAAAAGCAGCAAGGGAGCACTAGCGGTGGTAGAGCAGCCAGCTGAGGGAGGCCTCCCTGAAGGAGTGCTGGTTCTCAGTGGAGTCATAACCCTACCTGCTGAAGCCCAGGAAGAGGTGACTATACTGATTGCTAATGAAACAAGTCGTAATGTTGTTGTGAAGCAAGGACAAAAGATAGCAGACCTCTTTGAGCCTGAGTCGATTGTGACACCCCGATGTGAAACTCAGAGTCTGGCAACAGACCCCGAGAAGTTTGACTTTGGAGATTCACCATTGTCCGAGGAGTGGAAAGATCGTTTGAGGAAGAAACTTTGTGAAAGATCCAAAGTGGTCTCACTGCATGAGTGGGATGTGGGACGTGCCAAAGGAGTAGAGCACCACATCAGGCTACATGACTCTCGACCCTTTAGGGAGAGATCGAGGAGGATTGCCCTCTCGGAGATGGAAGATGTGCGACATCATCTTCAAGAGCTAGCTGCAAATGGCATCATTACAGAGTCCCGCAGCCCATATGCCTCACCCATTGTGATAGCCCGTAAAAAGAATGGAAAAGTCCGGATGTGCATTGACTACCGCACCCTAAACAGCCGTACTGTGGTTGACCAGTACACTATGCCTAGAGTCCAAGATGCCCTAGATTGTTTGCTGGGAAGCCAGTGGTTCTCTGTGTTGGATCTCCGGAGTGGATACTACCAGATCCCCCTGGGAGAGGAAGATAAGGAGAAGACAGCCTTCATCTGCCCATTAGGGTTTTATCAGTTTGAACGCATGCCCCAGGGGATTTCAGGGGCGCCTGCCACATTTCAACGTCTTATGGAGAAAGTAGTGGGAGACATGAATTTACTACAAGTTTTGGTTTATTTGGATGACCTGATTGTGTTTGGAAGAACATTGGAGGAGCATGAAGAAAGATTACTTAAAGTGCTCGATAGGTTGGAGGACTATGGTTTGAAGCTCTCAATAGACAAATGCCAGTTCTGCCGAACCTCAGTGAAGTATGTGGGGCACATCGTGTCCCAAGAGGGCGTGAGCACTGATCCCGATAAAATAGAAGCACTCACTACCTGGCCTCATCCAAGTAACTACAGAGAACTCAAGACCTTCCTTGGATTTAGTGGCTACTACCGCAGATTTGTTAAGAACTATGCTACGATTGTAAAGCCTCTGAACGATCTTACCCGGGGATACCAGTCCGGAAAAAACAAATCTAAAACCAAGAACAAGGGGAAGCCCACAAAGCCTCCTGTGCAGAGACACTATGGCCCATTTGTACCGTTTGGGCCCCGGTGGGATGAGAGATGTGAGAGGGCATTTCAAGAAATCATTGCTTGCCTAACGCATGCTCCAGTCTTGGTCTTTGCTGACCCCAGCAAACCGTTTATCCTGCATACTGATGCCAGTTTGGAGGGTCTGGGAGCAGTACTGTACCAGGAAGTGGAAGGTAAACGTAAACCTGTAGCCTTTGCCAGCCGAGGACTGTCTGACAGTGAAACTCGCTATCCCATCCACAAGCTGGAGTTCTTGGCCTTGAAATGGGCCATCACCGAGAAATTTCGAGACTATCTGTATGGTGCTCAGTTCCAGGTGTGGACAGACAACAACCCATTGACTTATGTGTTGACAAGTGCTAAGCTAGATGCTACAGGGCAGAGATGGGTGGCCGCCTTGGCTAGCTATGAGTTCAGCATTCAATACCGCTCAGGGAGAAGCAATGTAGATGCAGACGCATTGTCCAGGCGTCCGCAGGCACCAGAAGTTGCTGTGATACCCACGGATGGAGTGAGAGCTATTTGCAGTGTGAGTCGCCGAGGGCCAGAGACCCATGAGAGCTGTCATGGATGTGTTGCAGAAGCGTTGGGCCTGCCCCCGGAATGCGTGCCCTCCGCTGCAGTGAACTATACTGCATTGAACCAAACTCCCTTGCCCATGCTCAATGTGGCTGACTGGCAAGAAGCCCAGCTGCAAGATACTGACATTCGTGATACACTACTTGCCAAAAGGGAGGGGCGAAGCCCGGCTGCAGTGGTCACACCTACCCTGGAGTGTAAACTACTGTTGAGAGAGTGGACCAAACTAAAACTGATTCAAGGAGTACTACACCGAGTGACTATGGACCCTTTACAGAAACAGCGAGCACAGCTAGTGTTGCCAAAAGAGTACCGAGCCCTGACCATGAGGGCACTGCATGATGACTTTGGACATTTAGGGATGGAGAGGACCCTGGAACTTATTCGTAGCAGGTTCTATTGGCCCCGGATGGCTGAAGATGTTCGCAGGAAATGTGAGACATGCGCTCGATGTGTCCAAAGGAAAACTCTGCCCACAAGGGCTGCATATCTCAAGAACATCACCAGCAGCAAACCATTAGAACTGGTATGCATTGATTTCTTGTCTCTCGAAGTAGACAGGAAGAATGTCGGAAACATCCTAGTAGTGACTGACCATTTTACACGGTATGCACAGGCATATCCCACCCGAGATCAGAGAGCCACCACTGTCGCTCGAGTACTGTGGGAGAAATATTTCTCAGTCTATGGATTCCCGGCCCGGATACACTCAGATCAGGGGCGAGACTTTGAGAGTCACCTTCTGAAGGAGGTACTGAAAATAGCGGGAATTAAAAAGTCTAGGACAACACCTTACCATCCGCAGGGTGATCCCCAGCCAGAGAGGTTCAACCGAACCCTGTTAGATATGCTGGGGACTTTGCGACCAGAGCAGAAGGCAAACTGGAGCCAGCATGTGGCATTTCTGGTGCATGCCTACAACGCCACCAGGAATGATGCTACGGGAGTCACCCCATATCTCTTGATGTTTGGGCGAGAACCCAGATTACCCATAGACCTGTGCTTTGGTGTATCAGAGGATGGAGATAGCTATGAAACCCATCAGCAATACGTAGCCCGGCTAAGAGAAAAGCTGCAGGATGCTTATCGCCTAGCTACATCTGCCGCTAGGAAGAATGCAGACCGCAACAAACATTGATATGATGCAAGGGTACGTTTACAGGAGCTCCAGTCAGGGGACAGAGTCCTGCTGCGAAATCTGGGTATTGCTGGCAAACACAAGATAGCTGACAGATGGAAGGCAATACCCTACCTAGTGATGGAAAAACTGGGAGATCTGCCGGTCTACAAGATCAAACCTGAAGAGGGTCCAGGGCAAATAAAGACAGTGCATAGAAACCTATTGCTCCCTGTGGGGGAATTGGTAGGCACCCCTTATGAGATGGGCCAGGACAGAGCAGCCGGGCAGAATAGAAGTGCTAGGCCAAAGCCGCCCTCCAACGGGGCCTGCGGGCATTCTGAAGATAACCTACCTCTAGCCAGCATGTCGGAGAGTGAGGCCGAGGAGGAAGACACGACCAGGGCGTATCCCAGAATGGAAACAAGACTTCAGTCTCCATCAGCTGACCTGATAGAGAGCTCCCCCTCCTCAGCCCTAAACCCTGTGGCGGAGGTATTTCGGCCAGTTACAGGCACCCCTGAGCCGCTGGTGGGACCCCCCTGTGACGACGCACACAGTTTACTGGACAATGGAGACATCGAGGGGGAGGGGGCCCTAGGCACAATAGACTTTCCACTACCGGAACCAGAGATGCAGAGGCCTGGGCCAGTAGCCGAGGGATCCTCAAAGGAAACCTCCCCATCCGTCACTCAAGAAGATGTTCCCCCCACTCCTGCAACAGAGACTCTCAATAGAAGGGACAGGGTAATAAGACCCGTACAACGGCTAACCTATGATGCACCCGGGGTGGTTAGTGAGGAGCCCATACACTTAGCACACAGGCTTGTGGAAGCTAAAGTGGGCTTTCTGAGGCCCTTTGGAGGAAACCAATGAGTCGGTATGATAGGGAGTGGGGTTTGTCGGGACGACAAATTTTGGCTGGGGGGAGGATGTAAGCAGTGTCAGGGAATTGCAGGAATTGCAATGACTTTGCAGTGTCAGTATGGGTGACATCCAGTGGTGAGTTGCAGAAATTGCAGTAGCTTTTGGAAAATAACACCTGATTTGCTTAGACACACCCACCGCACCTGGCCTGTACTCTAACAGCCAAAATGATCACTTTGGCTACTGTGGGACCCCCAGTTTCTGTAGTATTGGGGCAAGAATGATAGAGTGCTGATTAACATGTTTATGTGAATGAGGGGTTGGGACATTGATTTGGCCTTTGGCATGCTGGAGGGACTCGCCTTCAGCTAGGTAGCACTCGGTAAACAAGGGACAGGGGTTCCAAAACTCTCTGAATTGAGAGAGGCTGTAGACAGGCTCAAGACCTTGTGGTCAGGGTCTTGTCTGAGGGCCGCACAGGCCTATTGCACCTGGCCTCTCTCCCCTGTGGAATGTTAGAGCTGACTTTTGCTTCCTTTAGGAGTCTAACTTCAGCCCACGGAGCTGAAGTTGTTTTGGGTCTGGTGGTGCCTCTGCACTAAGGCCCCCCCGCTATGAGCTGAAATCACTCAAGAGCTGAAATCACTTAAGAGCTGAAAATCACTGAGCTTTATCTTAAGTGGGGGGCCCTAAGCAGAGCGGTTCCTGTGCTGGCTGACCCGTTCCTGAGACAGCTGGCCGAGCAGTCCCGGTGCCGGCTGACCCGTGCCTGAGACAGCTGGCCGAGCAGTCCCGGTGCCGGCTGACCCGTGCCTGAGACAGCTGGCCGAGCAGTCCCGGTGCCGGCTGACCCGTGCCTGAGACAGCTGGCCGAGCAGTCCCGGTGCCGGCTGACCCGTGCCTGAGACAGCTGGCTGAGCAGTTCCTGAGCAGTTCCTGAGACAGCGAGCAGAGTCGAGCCGCGGGCAGAGCAGTTCCTGTGTCGGCTAGCAGGGCGGCTAGCGGAGCCACCAGCACCCCACGGAGAGACTGGGCCGTCGGCCTCGGACCTCATGAAGGTACCCTCCACTCTGCTCTCCACTTCCACCCAGCCTGGGAGGTAAGACTCGGCAGAGTGACTTTCCACCTGGGACTCCAGAGACTTTGGGGCTGTTGAACTTTTGGGACTTTAGGTGACTTTTGGGGTTGCTGGACTCCAGGGACTTTGGGCTATTGGACTTGTGGGACTTTGGGTGACGTTTGGGTTGCTGGACTCCTGAACCCACAGGAGAGGACACAGCCCAAACTTGCTGGGGAGGGGCAATTTGCTCACGGGTTGGTGTATGAACCCTAGGTGTGGTGTTTTTCCCAGTTTAGTGATGTCATTTACCTCATGTTAATAAAGATCTTCTGTTACACCGATCTGTGCTTGCAAGAGGGGAAGTATTGCCTCATTGAGGCGCCCAGGGGTGTGTTAGGATTTTCCCAGGTCACTGGGTGGGGGCTCGAGCCAGTTTGCATTGTATTGTTGAGAGGGAACCCCTATTTACTGAACCTGGCCCTTGTTGCTGCCAATTCTGAAGGGCAGAAGGGTTACATACTGTTAACGTGATAATTGCTTGTGGTTTAACAAAGAACATTTGTTCGACTTGACTCTGGTTCAAGTACTTCCGTGTATAATAGTTGCACTTTTCAGTCCACAACTTACAGTTAAAACAGATCTGTGCTCCTTACATGCCTTTGGGCTGAGAAAGGCAACAGAGTTACACCTGGTACCAAAAGTTTGTCTCGTGTGTCAGCTGGCTGGAGCCTTTTCCATTTACACCGACTGTCTTGTTGTCAGGCCAAAACCGACTAGTTTCTGAACTTCCGTGTGTGAGAGACCTGTGTTGGAACAAAGCATTCGTAGGCAGCTCTGCCTTCCCCCCCTCTTGTGGGGCCGCCATGCTGACTAAAGCAGCGTTTTTCAAACAGTGGGTCATGACCCAGTACTGGGTCGCAGCATGTAAGGCGCTGGGTTGCCTTGCTCTTGTCAGCCATTAAAAGTCCTGTTGGCGGTGCTGCCCAGCTAAGGCAGGCTAGTGCCTACCTTTTCCAAGGCCATGCTGCCTCCCAGAAGCCGCCAGCAGTGGTTCCAGCTTCTAGGCAGGGGGGGCCTACAGGATTTCATGTGCTGCCCCCGCCCTGAGCACCGGCTCCGCACTCCCATTGGCTAGGAAACAGCCAATGGGAATGGGGGAGTGGGGACGGTGCCTCAGGGCAAGAGTCGTGTGTAGCCGCATGTATGCCTCCGCCTAGGAGTCGGACCTGTTCCAGGGCTCAGCGCAGTCTGTGGTGTCAGGACAGGCAGGAAGCCCGGTTCTGCACCCCGGCTGCCCCTCTGACTGGGAGCCACCTGAGGTAAGTACATGCCTCAACCCTGTGCCCCAATCCCCAGCCCTGAGCCCCCGCAAACCTGGAACCCCTTCCTGCACCCCAACCCCCCATCTCCAGCCCCACCCCAGAGCCTGCACCCAGAGCCCTGACCCCCTCCCTCACCCCAACTCCCTGCCCCAACTCAGAGCCCCCTCCCATTCCCTGAGCCCTCATTCCTGGCCCCGCCCTGCACCCCAGCCCTCTGCCCCAGTTCCATTGGGTCGCAGGCATCAACAATCTTCTGCAACTGGGTCCCCAGAAAAAGAGTTTGAAAACCACTGGACTAAAGCAATAATGAATTGTGTCACAGGCAGTTCTGAGTGGTGACTTGCCACAGATCTGCTCTTTGACCACACGTCTACGTTCTGATGCCGTCTGTGGTACTGGGAAAGGAGTGAGCCACGTATGCAGTAGCGTGTCAGTCCATTAAAACCCAGTGCCACACATGGCAGTTACTGAAAATAGTCACCAAGAGCATCACATGTTGCACTTCACGGAGGAAAAAAAGCCGTGGGAAAGGAAAATGTCAATGTTCCCTCTCCCCCGCCCCCCACACGTACATCCTCTCTATACCAGAGAAACCCAAAGCACATACGAGCATAAGAAAGGCTGTACTGGGTCAGACCAATGGTCCATCCAGCCCACTATCCTGTGTACCGACAGTGGCAACTACCAGGTGCCCTGGAGTGATTGAACCTAATGGTAATGCTCAAGTGATCTCTCTCCTGCCGTCCATCACCCCCTTCTGACAAACAGAGGCTAGGGCCCAGAGCACCAGAAACTTTTAGTACATTTGGAAATAAAACTCTCAGCCAACAGCAGTTCTGAATGCTGTGGGGGGGTCTGACTAAAAAGTTCTTGGACATAAATGGGATTCTTGGACTTTGGACCAGGCCCCTGTGAGCTTGATTCTGCCAAGTGAAGTCAAAGGGAGTGGAGGGAACTCAGCTGGGTGCAAAACTGATGCCTCTAGGGTCTTTTGTTCCATCTTCTCCTAGGACTACTTTGTAAGGCAATGTGCTGCACTATATGTGCAAATTGGCTCTTTTTTTACAGGGTCATGGGAGAAGGGAGTAGAGGGCATGGATATATTCCCATAATGGGCAAGCACCAGAAACATGGTTTGGATTACTCCCTGCCCTGTCTCGATGCTCATTTGAAGCTCTGCATTTTCCCTTCCACTCCGATCCCCTCTCTCTCACTCCTCACTCCTTGGGAAAACACCAGTAAATGAATCTTGTGATCAAAGGGTCAGAGGGAAGAGCCTTCCCAGAGTGTTTGGATGTTCAGTAACTTCTTGAATTGAGGAAACAGCAGCTTTTTTTGCTTTTAATAAAAGACTCTTCTGGGCATAAGGGACCACATGAAAGAAGACACATATGTGAAGGAGAAGAAGGGAGCTGTCAGGTTAAGAGCCTTGGGCAGAAGGAAGCTTAGGTGGAGACAAGTGCTATGTAGGCTAAAGCAGAGTTGGGAATGGTCTTGAAGGTGAAGATGAGCCTAAACTTGGTGAAAGAAGAGGAGCCAGCACAGGGCTTCATGATTGGAAGAATGTGATTTTGTTGGGGATTGTGAGACATGAATTCCAGAGATGCTGAAGCCAAAGAATATACCAATGGTCATACTGGGCCAGACCAATGGTTCATCTAGTCCAGTGCCCTGTCTTCTGACAGAGGCCAGTTCCAGATGGTTCTGAGGGGATGAACAGAACAGGGAAATTACGGAGTGATCCATCCTCTGTCATCCAGTCCCGCTTCCAGCAGTCAGAGGTTTAGGGACTCCCAGAGCATGGGGTTGCATCTCTGACCATCTAGGCTAATTGCCATTGCTGGACCTATCCTCCATTGGTCCTGCTTTGTGCAGAGAGTTGGACTAGATGATCTCCTGAGGTCCCTTCCAACCCTGATATTCTATGATTCATGTGTCAGTATATAATGCCTGCATCTACAATTTTCACCTCATGCACCTGAAGAAGTTGTTTTTTTACCCACAGAAGCTTATGCCCAAATGAATGTTAGTCTTACAGGTGCCACCAGACTCCTTGTTGTGTCTGTTTGTTTTCCTTTCCTGTCTTTGGTGGCAGACTCAATTTTTTTCTCAACTTTGACATGTGGAGTTTTTTTGGTGTTTGGTTTTAAATATTCTCCTGTGAGAACTGCAACTCAATCACGGTAGTGTTGTGTTTAAGAGCCTTCTGAGTCTCATGATCATTGTTTTTCTTAAGGCCTCAGCTCCTGGAGTCAAGTGATATGTGATGATTTCAGCCTTCATTCTTACTTTTTCTTTAAGTTTCTAGTCCTCATGGTTATAGAGAAAGCTTCAAAATGTGGTCCCAGTGCACCCTAGAGGCTCAAAATGCAGAGGGCAAATAAAACAAACACAAAGCTATTATTTTAAAATAATCTAAGAATTTTTAAGCCAATTTCATTTTTGGTGAGCCTGATTCATGATTTTTGAACATTTGGGATGGGTCAATATTGTGAAAGTGACTTAAAAGTGACAGCTTTCAGAGTAGCAGCCGTGTTAGTCTGTATCCGTAAAAAGAACAGGAGTACTTGTGGCACCTTAGTTAGAGACTAAAAAAATTATTTGAGCATAAGCTTTCGTAGGCTACAGCCCACTTCATCGGATGCACAAAATGGAACCTACAGAAGTAAGATGTATATTTACACACAGAGAACATGAAAAGGTGGAAGCTGCCCTACCATACTTAAGTGTCAGTTTCACTGCTGGTTAAAGTCAGTTTCTAGTCTATTGTTTGTAGCATGGTAACACCTAGAGCCTCAGGCAGGTACAGTATGAACTCATGGGGCCCTACCCTAGCAGGATGTTTCCAAAAGTTCACTGATCTATTCCAAGCTTGTTGACCGCAAAAAGGAAATAGCATAAATGATAGAAAGTCATCTAGATGGGGGGAGGGGGACAATTGTATTCAAGAATTAGTAACAAATGTAAGAATATACATTAACATTTTAAACCTAACCAGTGGCCTTTAAGTGATTTGCCAAAGGATAGCAGAACATGTTAGTATTGGAGCTGAGTGGGTCTAATATTTATTTAATTTTCTTTCTTTATACAGAAATTAGATACAGTGCTCCTGCCAGCTAATTTCTAAGTTATCTTAAAAAACAAAAACAAAAAACCCTAGAGTTTTCAGGTGCCTAAGTAGCCCCTGGAATCACAGTTAAAGTTGCTCCTTTGGCCCCCATGAAAATCTGAAATAATAGAATCACAGAATCATAGAATATAAGGGTTGGAAGGGACCTCAGGTGATCGTCTCCAACCCGCTGCTTAAAGCAGGACTAACCCCGACTAATGGCCCCCCTATTCAAATTTCCTGGGCTATAATAGATCTACATCCACTATATAACAGGCCCGAGGACTCAAGGCCTCATTTCAAAGCCCAGGGATGTTGTGTTTCTTGCAGTCCTGTCAAAGTGGAGAGTCTCAAGTGGGTCACAGAACAAATTCCAAGTAGAACTCAGGTGAGTGAAGGCTCTTATACTGGGCAGACCATGTTTTCCTCCTAAGCGAGCCTCAGGCAGAATAAAGGCACATAATTCACAACTACGGGATTTAATGGCAATTGAAAGTGAATGCAGAGCACCACCTACTGTCTGACCTGAATACGGCTAAGAATTTTGTAACATGGGCACGGATAGGCTCAATATCTTTATACTGTCCTGTGGCACCTTAAAGACTAACTATAAAGTTTTGAAGCATAAGCTTTCGTGGGCTAATACCGGAAGCATCCGACGAAGTGGGTATTAACCCACGAAAGCTTATGCTTCAAAACTTTATAGTTAGTCTTTAAGGTGCCACAGGACTTTGTTACCTCTGCTATTCCAGACTAACACGGCTACCTCTCTGATTCGATCTTTATACTGTAACTTCCAATGTTAGTGAAGTAGGGTCAAGAGAAAGGAAATATGCTACAGATCAGGGGTTCAAAAACTAGACCAACAAATCCTTTTCTTACTCTTTCAAAATAGGCATGTGGCTATTACCTGCCACTTTGGCCACTGTCCAACTACAACTGAGCCCCGAAGGGTTCTGTGAATGAATTGTTTGCCCTTGTGTGTTGCACTAGGAAGCCCAAAGTAGTGGCAATGCAGCCCCAAGCCTGACACTGTATAGAATTAGTTCTAGCCCCATGCAGCACTTGGCAACCAGCTCTTAACAGGAAAATGCGGGACAGGACTCAGGCTTGTAAATAACTTTGCATAGCCCAGGTCTGGCACTTACCAACATGAGCCAAAGCGTTTTTTTTATCACGCTTGGGTCTTGCTTCATTTGTGTGAGTGAAGAAGGCTCACAGGGTGTCAGTCCATCCTCCAGGGTCCACTCTCAGTTTAACACAATCTTTGTAATCAATACCACGCCTAGGCAGCTCAGTGTTCTATGCGTGGGGATTCAGCCTAGTAGCTGCCTTTATTCATAGTCAGGCTTATTAGTAACTAAGATTTCAATAGTGCCATTCAACAACCGATAGCCAAGTTTCCAACCTCCTTCTGAAAGTTAGCTAGACGAAGGCCAAGATTTCCAAAAGAAAATAGTGATTTTGGGGGCCCCACTTGAGACATCTTACAGGGGGTTGGTATTTAGAAAGTGCTGCAGGTGTCCAAAACTCACTAGTTACTTTGGAAATGTTGGTCAAGCATCACCGCCCCCCCCCCCCCCCCCGACATGCAGCCTCCTCGGAGTGGAAGACAGGACAAACTGCTGAACGGAGGTTCTCCACTCTTTTGTGTATGGCCCAGCTCTTGATTGGAAGCTTGGCTTGTGACCCCGGCTCTCATTTGTCATCAAACATGCCACCTCCCTCCATCCCATGGGGTTCAGCTTCCTTCTCTGTGGCAACCGCTTACGTGGAAAAGCGACCCTGAGAAAATATTTAACGTAGCAGCTGGAAATGAAGAGGTGGACACTAGGACCCTTTGACCAGCCTGCATGGCCAACATGCTTGTGTTCCCCAATCAATAGTCAATGAGCCACACTATGGGAACCACTAAACTAGGAAAAGCCCTTTAGGGATGAATCCTGCACTGACTGGAAGGTTGCCTGCATGCTCCTAGCAAGTGTTTTTCCATCTCCAATTTCTGTGCGGGCAGCAGTTTAGGGTGGGGTCTGGGGAGGATACTGTATCCAAGGGCCAGCAGGTTAGCAAGAGGTTTGCTTCTGTATCCCTGCAAACAACAGACCCCGCGCTTGCTTCTCCACGTCTCCCACCAGCATCATGGCCCTTCGTTCCATGCCTTTCCTCCTGCAGAGAACTCCCAACACACGCTCCTCAGTAAGGCAACTACAATGGTGTTCAATCCCCACAGCTGCTGATACGATACCTGTCATTAGTGGCTAAGCGGGTGGCTGGTAGGAATTACTGTCACCATTATTATTCCTAGTTTATTTAGACTTAAAAAAAAAGTCTTTGACGTGAGTGGTGCGTATTGTCCCTTAGCTAGGATGTGTTCCTGTCACTGCTCCCCCCCCCCCATTCCCAGCAGTAATCCCTTTCACACGCTTGCGTCTGGTTTGTAACCGCTCTGGGTCAGGGACTGCCTTTTTTAAAATAAAAAATAGTTTGGAAGTTTTAACAGGTTTACAAATCATGGCCCGGTCAATATCAGAGCCAAACCGATAGCTTGTGTTAACGTGAATGTAATAATCAGATCTCGCTAGGGAACAGTTTAAAAGAGCGAGCCTCTTTCCACTCTCCGGGCGTGTTGTTTCAGGTGATTTTTATTAAACTGACTGCAGCTTCCGATTACACATTGAGTAAACCTAGCATTTCTACCAACTGTTACTATTTAAAAAAATTGACATGTGGTGGGGGTGTTTTTTTTTGCAGGTGAATAGACTTTGAGTACTAAATAAATGGTAACCAAGTATCTAAGCAGCTATTTGTCCTCTGGGACTGCCTTTTAAGGTGTGTTTGTACAGCTCCTAGCACAATGGGGGCTGTAATCCTGATTGGGGCACCTCGAGAAAACTAAAATGAAACCCTAGTGTCTATTCCTAGCATGCTGTAATACTGGCTAGGTCTGAACATTTGTAGTGCGTAAAATGAGCCAGACTTTGCCAGTTCATCCTGTGTGAGCTGTCAGGCAGACAGGTACCTGAGACCCTGATGCAGAGATGTGATCTGAGCCCAGGATCCTATCACTTTCCAGTGCACTGTGCCTATCACGTTCAATGCCTATGCTTAGAAAACAAAATCCTCAGCTTGCATCCTTGCAGGTAGCTGTACGAGGATGTTAGTCCAGCTCCTCTTTAGTTTCATAGGTACAGGCAGGGAATAGTTTACTAAGTCACATGTGTTGTATAATCCTAGCGTTGTCCCCATTCTGGATAAATCTGCTGAGAGACTGAGGCGTGAACACGCAGGGGGAACCTAAACAGCCCTTATGGCTTGAGAGGTGGCCTTCCCAGACCAGCACTGGTCAGTGGAGGGCAGTATTAGTATGCAGCGTTTGCAGCATGTGTGGACTGGGAAGTTTGCTCAGTTCACGGGTGGCAAGAGGCTGCTCTGTTCCCCGCTAGTCAGGGGAATGTCTGATTTCGGTTTGGGGCAAACAAAGACTATAGACTGTCTCATATACCCACTCCCAGGTTCCTGGTTTTTGTACAATTGCTGCATATATCTCTGCTGGTGGGGCTGACATCATCTGCCTCATGGAGGCTGGTTGGCTTTAGAAACCAATAAAGGAACACAAAAAGCAAGAGTCTGATCACAGTTACAGTGAATGGGCAAGTCTGGAATAACTTAATAGACCCCCAATGGAATTATTTTGGATTTATAGCAGTGACCCTGAATTCAGATTATGTCCTTGGGTCCCAATCCTCAAAAGCATTTAGGTGCCTAACTAACTCCTGTTGATTTCAGTGAAAATTAGGACCCTAAATAACGTTGAGGATCTGGGCCTAAGTCACTAATTCACATCTGACATGGATATCTGTTGAAAGTCACTAATGTCTGATTGTAGAAAAAACTCAGAGACTTGTAACTCATAACCCACAGGCCACTAGGAAAACAAAGTGGCAAGGAATCAAAATACAGCAGAAACTCAGGGTTCTGATCACCTCAGGAATACAGTTCTTAAATTTTATTATATAGAAGAAAAATGCTGCTTTCCCTTTATTTTTTTTAATTATTTTACATGTAACAGGACGGTACTGGATTTGGTTTGTTTGTGTTGTCTCTGGTACTGCCTGTTCTAACTGAGCTGTGTGGTTGACTGGCCAGTTCATAATTCTGGTGTTCGTAACTCTGAGGTTCTACTGTAACCACCCTCTAATTTACTCTCTTGTGGAAGCTCAAAAGTGAAGTAAAAGATCGATCGGCCATGGCAATGGAACTGCTCTTCCCTCCCTAGGAGTGGCCTCTCCAACACAGATGCACATTGGTGGGGTGCAGGCGTTGCAGTTTGCAATGGCACTGCTAATGATAAAAAAAAAACAGACGCCAGCCCCTAGGCCTGCCAAGCCATCAACTTCATCAGCCCTAAATTCCATTAGGAAAGCAATCAACCACCACAGCCATAAAGCCCCCCCCCTCCACCCCGCCCCCATATTCTTAGAGACCTCATCCTTTTTTCCATGCACTCATTTGCCTGGGGCTGGTCACTTATGCCAAATGCCCCTGGCCAGCTTCTTTCAAATCTGTGTGCCCCAGTGAGTTTTTTATGGTGTCCGGAGACAGCTGTGACGGCTGCCACCTACGTAGTTTACAGTGTGTGTTCTCAGAGCTTTACTGCTAGGCTAGGGCCATGAGCCCTGCCAGGCCTGTGTGTGGGCAGTTAATCAGCACTCCTAGACTCAGGCTAGAAGGCCCAACTAACTGAAATCAGTGGAAATTAGGAGACTAAATAAATATCTTGGTGCACCAGAAATGAATGCTGCAAACAGTTTCTTGTGAACATCATCCTTTCTTCAGTCCCATTCAGCTCAATTAGGTTTGCAGGACGAGGCCTAGAGTTCCTCTTTATAGTTCTGTGCCTCGGGGGAAGGAGCTGGGTTGTGAAACACCCTGAGGCCCTTAGATGGAAGATGCAGTGGGATTGCAAAGAATTATTAGGAACCAGTAAAGCATCTATTCCAAAGTCAAACAGCCTTAGAGCTGATCAGGAAAATGCCACTCAACTAGCAATTAGGGGCTTTTAGAGCTTGATTTATTACCATTGTCTAATCCCAACTAATTCCCAAGTCATTAATACTTCCTGAGGCTCAGGTTGATTTCTTCCTCTCTAGATAAATGTATAGGACAGTCACCCTCTTAAACTGACACACCAGGAATTGAACCAAGGATCTGCAGAGCTAAATGCATGAGCTGCTACACTTGTGCTAAAGAGCCATAATAACACCGGTCCTGTGTGGATTGGCACAGGGGGGACCCTGTGGCACACAGTGACCAGTGGTTACACTAAATCATGGCATAACTAGCTCTCTCTGGTTCAAACCTGCATGCCTTATTCCACATGCAGACGGTGGGCAATTGGGCTGAACAGATTGCAGAGTTTTTCCAATAGCTCAGTAGAAGCAGGCCCAGGCCCAGGCCCCAGCCCCAGTTGAATTCATCCATGTGTCTTCCCTTAGGAAGGAGCCTTTCCTTGCTTGTTAAATCAGAGACCTGGGGGCCCATGGTGTGAGATGACCCCTCCTCTCTGTGGCCCTGATCCTGCAAGTGGGGTCCTGCACCAACATGGAGCCCTGCTGGGTTGACAGGATCAGAGAAGTGAGGGGTAGAGGCCGAGTCACATGTTGCTCAGCGGTGCTTCCCAATAGCCGTCAGCTCCCCTGGCTGGGGAATAGAGGGCTATTCCACAGGGAAAAAGAGACTTGTTTGGAAAGAAAAGTCACAGGCAGGCTTGCTCCAGACATCCCTCAGGGCTTGGATTATGGAGGATATGAGCTCTTCAAAATAGTGCTAGAACTAAAAATCTGTAATAAATTGGGATACAGCTGCAAGAGACAACACCAAAGCAGCCCCATTTCCCCTCCCAAATCCTTTCCAATGACTTCATGCTCTTTACTTACCCACCCCAGTGCAGGGCTGCCCTTTGGTAGGATTTTATTCCCAGCATGCCTTTCTGTGGCTGCCCCTTTAACTTTGGTAGAGTCAAGCGGCACTGGCCCTTGAGCAGCAGTTTGGGGCTGTGTTTGCCTCTCTTCGAGCTGGTAAGTACCTGTTGTGTTTTTCCCTGTTATCATTATCATCAAGGAGCTTGTATGTTCTCCTAGAAGTTGGTTAGGTAGCCAGGAGAGGCCAAAAAGGAAAGGGAGCTCCCCAAATGGAAAACTCTTACCAAGCTGTTAGAATCCAATTGGGTTTACAGTCTTTGTTTCTATGTGTCTGCAGGGAAATAGGGGACAGTGCTAAGCAATGGGTGCGTGCCGTTGAAGGTGTGCTACGTTACATTCTAAGGGAATGTCTACCCCGCTAAAGCTGTGCACAGGCTAGTCTATCCTAGCTAGCCTGAATCCAGTGGGAGCGACAACAGTTGGGAAGACAGGCTGTGCGCAGGCACAGACCTTTGGCACGGTCTCGGGTTGCTACTAGCCCACACTGTGCTGTCTTTACTGTTAGCTGTGCTAAGTGGATTCAAGTTAGCTTGGGTAGGCTACAGAGCTGGCCTTACCATGAGGTGAACTGAGGCAGTCGCCTTAGGTGCCAGACTGGGGTGGGGGTGGGGAGGGAGCCACTAGGACCCAGCGTGTAGAAAATTGAGTCTGCTGCTGGTGCGTATGTATTCTCTCTGCTCTAGCTGTACAGAGATGGTGGAGTGCTGTGCTGGAGGAAGGAGGGCTGAAGAGACCTTTCAAAGTTTTGGCCTGAGCGAGGGGACATGGGGGCATCATTTGAGTTCCCTGCCTCAGGTGCCAAACTATTGTGGGCCGGCCCTGGTATGCTAGCACCTACACTGCTTTTGCTGTGTAAACATATCCTAAGGCTCAGGTAGGAATTGGCTTGCTCTGGATCTAAGATGCAACCTACAATGATTTTATTTCAGATGAAGGAAAACAACAGTCAAGTCTCCATGGGATGTGTGTGTGTAGGTGGGGGTACAGGCTGCAATAGTGCTGAGAACCATTAGGCCATACACAAGCAGAGTTCTTAGGAGTGTAAAGGTGCAGGACACAAGCCAGGGCTTCACAGATAGGTAGCTACACTCAGAGTACTGAGTGCTATTGTTCTTAAACTGCCTTTTTTATGAGGGGAAGACACTGTGTTCCAGGGGTATGGGCACAACCCATCCTTGTGTAGGGTCCTCTATGGACCCGCACAGCAAAAAAATGGGCCCGATTTCAGTTGGAAATCTGGCCCCAAATATTTTAATGCAGAAATACTGGGTGCTGGGGCAATGGAAGAATGAGGGGTGGGAGCATTAGGAAAGAGCGGTGCTTGGCTGTAATCTGCCAACTCAGCAGAACCAAAGGGGAGCTGAAAAATTAGAAACATGACTTCTGCTGCAGATGGATGGAAGCCTGTTTAACTCTATGTGGAAAAGTCAATTGTGAACAGTCTGGATTACCTCCCCAATCCCCCTATACACACACACACTCGCTGTCTCAAACTACCTTCCAAGGCTGGAATGTTAATGTCTTTTCTCTGGTGGGCCACAAAAGACAGTGCTGCCCTAAAATGGTCACATGTGGTCACCTAGAACCCACCCAGTGACCCCATGAAGTGATTCTAATGTCCAGCCTAGCAGCTGGCAATAGTAAACATGCCAGTGCTCCAAATGAAAGGCACCCCTCTCCAAAGCTACAGAGGCTTAGATTCTTCCACAAAGACATTTCCCAGTGTCACAGTGCTATGGAAAAGGTGAGCCAAGCTATACTATATTTCTCACCTAGCCAGTGCAGAAAAGCTGCTGCAAAATACTGGGCAGAAGAATGCACCTGGAGTTATTTTTTATTCTGGCTCTGACTTTTCTCCCTGTCATACGCAGCAATTACCAAGCTGGGTCAGAAATGAGGCCCATCTAGTCCGGTAGCTTGTCTCCAACACTGGCTAACAGCAGCTGCTTCAGTGAAAGGTTCAAGAACTTTTCTGTACCTGCCCCTCACATTCCAACCATATCAATTCGAGTCGGGATTCAATTTTTTTTTTTTTTTTTTTTTTAAATGCAACGGACTAGATATAGAAGTCGCACCTCACTGTGCTTGGTTTGGTTAGCTTAGGTTCCTTTTGGATGTCCTGAATGATATGAAAAATCTGGTTTAAGGTGTGCATTCTTTAATGTCAGTGATTTGTAAATCAGCACCCATTTAGTGTAATGTTTCTGTATGTGCATTTGTATAAACAGCAATGGTCTGGTGTATTGATCAGATGAACAGTGGTCTGTAGAGTCTTTTTAAAAAATAAACAACCCAAACAGACAGCAAATCCAGATTGATGGGGCTTTGTTAGAAGTGTGCCATAGGCCAAGACAGTTGCACCCTTTGCTAAGTAAGAGACCAGAGATAGGTTCTTGGATAGGTTTCTCTAGTTTGCAGGTGACTGAATGTTTTCTTCCCCAATCTTTAATCATTAGAGATTGGCTTAAGTCCTTAAGCATCAGGTTTAACGGCCTTCCAAAATTTGTCCTCATTAATTATGATAATGATATGCTTGAGAGAGTGAACTATATATTTATTTGGAGGCCTTATTCAGGAATCTGGACCCTATTATGCTGGGCTCTGTGTGCACACACACATACAAACCAAAAAGGTGTCTCCTGCCCTACCAACTTTATCAATGCAGTCTATAGCTACATTAGCACTTTTGTTGATAAAACTTTTGTCTGTCATGGGGTGTGAAAAAACACCCCCCTGAGGGGTGAGATAAGTTTCACCCCCAGAAGCGCTGGGGTGGACAGTGCTGTCTCCCGCTGACATAGCTACCGCCAGTTGTTTGGCTAGTTTAATTATGCCGATGAAAGAGCTCTATGCTGCTCGCATAGAGTGGCTACATGGGAGACCTTACAGTAGTGCAGCTATAGTGTAGACATGGCCTAAGAGTGAGTGGGACTCCAGAAGGTAACCCCAGACAGACTGGTGGCGCACAAGGCAACCCTTGAATGATTGTAATAGTGTTAGCAGCAGCGGTCATGGAAATTTTAGATTAGGGCAGTACTGTATCAGCTAGTGCTTTTGTAGCACTTTAGCTAAGGGAAAGGGGACAGAGAACCTGAACCTCGGCATTTTTTATTTCACTTAAAAAGTCATATGTTTAAAATGACAGCAGTGAACTTTTTCAGGGCCGAGTTTCACTCCAGCTTGAGGAATTCGGGGTTGTTTTTTGTTTATGTTTAGATCGTCTTGTCTAGCAATGACCAGGGAATCGTTTGCTGGGCTCAGGTAGTATGTCCCACCTACTCACATGTCTGGGACTAAAGAACATCCTGCCTTCCCATTCAGTGTCTTCTATGTTGTATTTGCTATGTGGCTGAGGTCAGCAAGTAGATCTTTAATGCCTCTATCACTGTGCGGAGGCTGAGCATGCTGGGGGAAAGATGAGGTTTTAAAGCTTGTTAGAAAGTTTGCGGCCTGCTTTTCAAAGCATTTTGAATGGGACATTAAAAAAGGCAAGAAATAAAGCCATAAACCCCTGATGTGCCTCATTTATAGCTGGCTCCATCTTTCCACTGGCTCTCAATGATTAAGAGACATGAATTGATGACGAAGGAAGAACATTTGAAGCAGGTTATTTTAAAGAGAGAATTTGGGGAAAACCTCAAACTCCCTAGTAGTTAATAAGAGATTCAAAGTCTGGCACAGAGACTCCAGCCTATAAAAGTTCCTTGGACAGCTCACAGGATTTCTTTCCCATGGGCAGTGGGAGATCTTTTTCCATTTTCTGTTTGCTGCTGTTGCTAGCATCCCCTGAATGAGTGTTTCTTTTCCTTCAGACTTAGGACGTACCTCTCATTGTTCAACGCCCAAATGTGTGGCCTTTAAAATGTGAGATGATGGACCCAAAATAAGGGGCTTGCCAAAGAAGACAATAGTAACAAAAGAGTAAAATGTTGTGAGTTTCTTTTCCTCAACAAATGCAATGTATTCCTTGATCTCTGTTTATAAACTTTCTGGGCTCAGCTACCCCAGTATAAATAGATCCATGATTCCCAATGTCAGTAATTTCCTTTTAGAAATGAAGTGACCAGTTTTGCACAGGGTATCCTAGATGTCCCATTGATTTAAACAATGGCACTGTAATATTTTCGGGGTTGTTATCCATCTCGTTCCTTATACATCCTAACATTTTGTTTGCTTTTTCATACAATGTGTAATTAGACTGTGAAACTCATTGCCATGGGATATAATTGAGGCCAAACATTTAGCATGAGTCAAAAGAAGATCACCTGTGTCTGTGGATAACAGGAATATCCCAATTTCTAAGAGTTAAGAAAATTTTGGAAAGGAAATGCTTTTCTAATCATTAAAGATTATGATGAGACTTTAATGGGGGGGGGAGGGGGCAGATTATCCCATGACTGCTACTGTAGGCTTCTTGCCTTTGAGACACCTGGTAGTGGCCAGGTGAGACAGGATACTAAACTTGGTGGACCAAAGGTTTGATCCAGTCTATATTCCTAATTTACAGGGCTTACCAGGTTGGTAGCTAACCATATGAAATGTGTACAGAGACCAGCTGGTCCACTGCTCATTAATATATTAAGTATCTTTTATCTGTCAGTGCAGAGTGACCACTGCACACATTCCAGAGTAGGTTAGGAAGATTCCTGGCTGTGCTATAGAAATGCCTGGTTAAGACTGAAATACCAGCCAGTCACCATAAGTAAGGTTGCTCCCAAGAAATGTAAGAATTGTGGGATGGATCCTCAGAGAGCATAAATCAGCCTAACTCCACAGAAGCCAGCTGAGGCTCTGACATAAATGCTGGTGTACGTGGAGCTTTTGTGCTAATGCCCTTTTAAGAATCAGCTGCAGGTTTGTGGGGGGACAGATGTAATGGTGAGGCAGGTTCTCAGGCTGGGGCCCTGTAGCAGTGCAGGTGTTAGGAGCTGTCATAAGGGTGGAGGGTGCCTTGCCTGGGTTGGGCTATGTTATCTAACACAGTGTGCCTTGCCTGGGTGGGGGCTATGTTGTCTGAGAACGGTAACGTGGGAGTTTCCCTGCCATGAGGAAGGGAGGAGCCTCCAGCCCAGGAAGAAGGGAGGAGCAAAACAGTTCCATCTTAGCTGGTCTCCAGGGCCAGGGAAGTTCCATCTTGGCTGGTCTCCAGGGAGGAGGCCAGGGCCAGGGAAGTTCCATCTTGGCTGACCTCAAGGCAGGAGGCAAAAGCCAGGGAGTTCCATCTTGGCTGCACATGAGGCAGGAGGCTTGCCAAGGTAGCTAGCAAGGGTTCTAGACCATCTTTGGCTATAAAGATGGTTCTACCTTTTTCTGATACTTCTACTTAGCTGATGTAAGTGATTTTGATTCTATTAAGCCATGCCTTTTGGGGTGTTCTTTCCTTTTCAGAAGAAAGTGGGAAACCCCAAATGTAAAGTGTCTGTATCTCTGCTTTAACCTTTTTCTTTATTAAATCTTGTTAGTTATAAAACCGGCTGGTTTATTTCCCTTAGGGTTTTTCTCTGCTTCCAGTTGGGAAGGGGGAAGGGAATAGGAACCAGGGCAGCTAGGGGCCTAGCTGGAGTGTGGCGACTGTCTCTCCTTACCGTCAGGTTAGACGAGGGAGGGAGGCAGCAATCTCCAGGTGTCTGTCTCTTAGGTGGAGAGAGACAGGGGTGGGGGAAGTCTGCCTTCAGCGGGGGAGGGTGAAGGGCAGCAGCCTTCAGGTATCTGACTTTGAAACCCAGGGAGGGGGACAAAGTTGGGGTGGGGAAGATCGGGGGCCCCTCCAAGGTTTTGGAAGTATATTCGATTGGTGGCAGCGATTGGTGACCCCAAAAACCCCAACTGGCAAAGTGGGGAGTGTGGGGGGAGAAGGACTGTTGGTTTGGCATATAAGAGGCCCAGCCTTTGTACTCAGGAGCATAGAGGCTGGGGGTACCCCCTCTTACAGGAGCCATGTTTTAGAGCTGGAGAAACTGAGGCACAGAGAGGTTAAGTGAATTGCCCCAGGCCACACCACAGGCATACGGAATAGAACTAGCAGGCCTCTGCTCCTGATGTACAAGCCTCTGCTCAGAGGCTAGGAGGAGGGGTTGAGTTTACTGGCTTAAGCATCCAGCTTGCAGTAGCTAAATGTTATTGACCCACAAATTCCCATCCCAGCCTTGCATGATGAACTGGGTTCTCTGCAGTTTTTTGTGCCGGGTCTTTCAGATAAAACCCATCTGGGTTCTGTCTGCTTTGCATGGATGCTCACGATCCCTGAAAGCAGGGTTTGAACTTATGGTTGTGGGCAGTTATGCTGCACATTGTGGAGCTTGTAAAGCACATTAGGATCTTTGAAAAGGAAGCAATAGAAATGTATTATTTTATTATATGCACTTGGGCAGGAACAAGCTCTTCTGCCCAGCAGATGGCAGTGGTACACAGACACACAAAGAAGTGTTCTCTACATATAATATCCATCATCACCTCTTATCCAGGGACCTCAAGCCAATTGAGCTTTAGCATAAACCATATACTTAAATGCTTTGCTAGATTAGGCCAGAATGCTTAGGAACTTGCAGGATCGAGTCCTGCTTCTCAAGTCCCCAGCTGATGAAGAAAATGACTGAGGCTTTGACCGATAAAATCAGAGCTCTGTGCGACTATTTGGCTAGGCTGGGATAGGTTGAAGGAGTTACCGCAGTTAACTTTCACACTTCTGATTCAGGGAGCATCTGTCTTGACACTAGTTATGTTGGGGGAATGTTTTTGTAGAGTGAAAAAACAAGGTGAAATCCTAGAGTCCTTCCTCAGGTCTGATTCAGAGTTTACTCAGGGGGGAACTACCAATTACATCAACAGGAGTTTGAAATCATCAGAGTGAAAATGGAGAAAGCACTCAGGGTTTTTCACCTAGACAGAGTTCTCCATAGGGGATTCTAGGAAAAACCACTGCTGTATAAAGTGTCTTCACCAGTATCCTCCTCCTCCCTTTTGTGCCTTGCCTGTAACTAACTCCTTTACTTAAACTCTGCCTACTGACCAAAACAAGGCAAAACCCATCTGATCTACCAGTGCAGGTATGAGAGTCTGTGTCTGAAGACCAATGCTCAGTGTAAATTCAAAGATTGGGGGCTAAAATGAACTACCAAGGCTGTCTAAAATAACCCATTAAAATATGAGCGCATCTATTTCTATACATTAATGGAGTCGCTTGCAGTGTGCCTTGCAAAATGTAAAGGAGTATCACTTTGCACTCCAATCTCCTCAGATCTTGCAAGCTAAGTAGCAAGTAGGCTGTTTAAGATTTGGATGGGAGACCTCCAAGGATGTCAAGTGAAGAAAATGGGTGTCTCTCCCCAGCCTCTGTCCTCCCCCAGCAGACATTATTGCTACTGTGGCCTGTAGATTCAGAGGGGAAGGAACTCTGTTGGGGAACAGGGGAAAGAGTGGCTACACAGCAGCTTTGTTTGCATAAATGTTCTACACAGAACTCCTCCAGAGACCCATTGAGAGCCCCCCATAACTAGATGCAAACTCAGGGCTGGACGGGAAGGTGAAGCTGCTGAAAAAGGGAGTAAAAGGGTACCAGCCTTGTGGCAAGGAATGCATCTGCGGGGAAAGGAGTCAGCTGACAGGTCTTATGTGCTACTGGTTCCTTTCCCCTGAGGATCCTTGTTGGTTAACGCTGTAGAGGACATTGTGACAAGAGCTGACGTTGAGGTGGCTCCTTGACAAGGTGTAATGCAATGAGGGTTATTTACTGAAGCCACAGAAGACAGCTGCAGAGCTGAGCTGAGTAGGCCCCTCTTACCCAGCCATAAATAGAGCTGAAATCACTCGAGCTGAGTTCAGTGGTGGACCCACAGGACATCACCAGGCAGCAGGCCCAGATAGAAGAATTCTGAGGCCCTATGGAACTTGGGGCGGGGGGGGGGGGGGCACCTTCCTTAAAGTAGACAAAGCATGTAATATACAGGACAATAGCCATCTTCTTCTTCCCCCTAGAACAGAGGGAGGAGGCTGTGCTCCCCCCCCCCCCCCCCGCCTTGGGAGGCATGCTGGACTTGTGGGAGATGGCCTGCCATAAAAAATCAAACTGAGACAGCTGAGGTGGGGGGAGCCATGCAAGAGATTGAAGCTCCACTCATGCAGGTTTGGCCAATCCCCCCCCTTCATGACAGGAGATAGGTAGGCCAAATCTGAGTGAGCGGCATTGTGACCTGGTGCTTGGGATGACAGTGCTGCTCAGTTTTGAACGGCGGGGCGGCTGGGCCGAATTCGAGAGAGTGGTGTTGAGACCCGGTGTGGGGGTTTTCAGCGATGCGCAAAGGGTTTCCCCCCCTTGTTTTGTTTTTCCAGTGGTCAGGCCGCCCTTGATGGGAGCCCTGTGCAAGGGCACTGGGTGTACATGGGTTAAGCCAGACCACGCTTCCCAAAGGAGTGGAAAGAAGTCTGCCCAAGAGCACCTCAGGACTCTGAGAGTGTGTAATCCACTGACACAGGCCTGTCCTTACCCATACGCAAAGTACGCAGCTGCGCAGGGCACCAGGAAATTTGGGGCACCACATTTCCTGGCACCCTACGCAGCGGCATGCTGCTCCAACTCTTCCCCAGGGCCCCGGCCCCAGCCCACCCCGTCTTCCTGCCCCTGCTCCGCCCCATCCCCACTCCCCTTAGCCCTGCAGCAGGGCCGGGCCTGCACTCAGGGGTGGCGGGAAGTGCAGCAACCAGGCCCCAGATGTGCTGCCGGTGATTACTGGGGGGTGGTTTCCCCCTGCCCCTCCAAGCCAGCCTTGCCCCCCTCTGGAGGCCTAACCCTTCCCCCCCACTCTGCAGAGGCCTGGGGCTATCCCCCTGCCCCATCTCTGTGGAGGCCTGGGGCCTGTCCCTCCGCGGGAGTCTGCGTAGGCCCCAGAATAGCTAGGGACGACCCTACACTGACACCAACCCTCAGTGGGGTTTAGTGGGTGGTGAAGGGGGAAGTGACGTGGTAAAGAGACATTTGTTAACACCAGTGGGAAGGGAACCGAGTTAACAGACTGACACAGGTGAATTGTTGCTGTCTATTTCTGTTCCCTTCCCCTCTAGTCAAGTTTTCCTTGCTTCATACACAGACTCAGTGCTTGCCAGAAGGGACTGGTAAGTAGGGTGACCAAGTGTCCTGATTTTATAGGGATAGTCCTGATTTTTGGGTCTTTTTCTTAGATAAGCTCCTATTAACCCTGACCCCCTGTCCCGATTTTTCACATTTGCTGTCTGGTCACCCTACTGGTAAGCCTGCCCAGGGAAGGTATTTAGTGATCTCAGAAATTCTGAGTGGGTCTCATGCTGGTGGTGTGTTTTAGTTTTAAGAGGGACCCTTAGCTATTTGAACTGGCCCACATTGTTGCCGACAATGCCTGGCTGCTAGGTTACAGTGGGATCAAGATTATATTTGTTTCATTTTGAGTTGGAGTGGGAGAGTGCTAGAAGCATTGGGTCAGTGACGGTGAGGTCTGGACTCCAGATGTGCAACAACTGGCAATGCAAGATGGGAAGATTATTTGTAGGAGAAAATTTTGGGAGCCCAGTGGGGTGGGAAGTGGGATGCTAACTTTAAACTTAAATTCTCTGCCAAAAGGAAAGGAATTTAGCTCTAGTCTAATTTAGCAGACCAGGCTCCTGCATAAATTGCTTCTGCCACCTGGCCAGGAGGATTATTGAGAAATGGACACCAACAGCAGAATTATCCAACATGAGGGAATTCTATATTAGACCTGGTCCTGACAGATAAAGAGGAACTAATCACAAAACTAAAAATTAATGGTATCTTAGGTACATGTGATCATGACTTGATCACATTTATAATGTGCAAATGGAATACAATTCAGACCACTGATACATAGATTTGTTTTTTTAAAAGAACAAATTTCAAAAAGCTAACAACAATTATGAGTCAGATCATCTGGGAGGAAGAATTTAACCCTAAAATTGTGAATGATAATGGGGAATTATATAAGGACACTTTACTAGATGCCTAAAAAGCCACAATCAAGGAAGAAGGCTATATTTTAAAAAGGCAGCTATAAGATATAATCAATGGGAAAAAAGGGGCAGTTGATAGTAAAAATTATAAACCAGAAGCTGGAAATTATAGAAAATTGATAAGGGAAGCAAAGGGACACAAGCAGAAATCTATGGTCAGCAGAGTTAAGGAAAATATGGAGTTTTTAAGGTGTATTGGGAGCAAAAAGAATCCTAAAAATTGTATTAATTTATTACTAGGTGAAAATGGTAGCATCATCAATAACAATGTAGGAAAGGCAGAAGTGTTCAATAAATTTTTGTTCTGTATTTGGGGAAAAACGCATGTAGTTATATCGCATGGCAATACACTTTCCATTTTACTGATGTGTCAGAAAGATGTTAAAAAGGAGCTACTAAAGTTAGATATTTGAAAATCAGGCTCAGAGAACTTGAATCCAAGAGTTTTAAAAGAACTGACTGAGGAGTTTGCTGGGATGTTTATGTTGATTTTCAATAAGTCTTGGAACACCGGGGAAGGCTGGAAGTAAGCTAACATTGTGTCAGTATTTTAAAAGTGTAAATGGGATGGGTTGTCAGTCTGACATTCATCTTGGGCAAGAAAATGGAGTGGCTGAAATAGAACTCAGTGAATAATTAAAGGAGGGTAATTTAATTAATGTCAATCAGTATAGGATCCTAGACTGTCTTAGCTGTCTTAGTTTGACAGAAATAGATCCTGTCAAGCTAACTTGATATCTTTTATTGATGAGATCAGGGCTTTGGAGTGGTGCTCCGGCTCCGCTCCAGCTAAAAACCTACTGCTCCGCGCTCTAGCTCTGGGCTCTTGCTCCGCTCATCCGCCCTGGATGAGATTACACATTTGGTTGTTAAAGGTAATAATGTTGATGTAATATATTTAGACTTCTGTAAGGCTTGGTACCAAATGACATTTTGATTAAAAAAACAGAAAGATATAAACTTAACATAATATATATTAAATTCATTAGAAACAGGCTATCTGATTGATAGGCCTCAAAATGTAATTGCAAACAGGGAATCATCATTGAACTGATGTGTTTCTAGTGGGGTCCCCTGGGGATCAATTCTAATGTCTGTCTACAATTCAAGAAGGATGTTGATAAATTGGAGAGGGTTCAGAGAAGAGCCATGACAATGATTAAAGGATTAGAAAACATTACTTATAGTGATAGACTCAAGGAGCTCAATCTATGTTGCTTAACAAAGAGAAAGTTAAGGGGTGACTTGATTATAGTCTATATACCTATCTGCCTGGGGAATAAATATTTAATAATGGGCTCTTCAGTCTAGCAGAGAAAGATATAACATGGTCCAATGGCTGGAAGTTGATGCTAGACAAATTCAGATTAAAAATGAGATGTAAACTGATAATGGTCAAAGTAATTAACCTGTGGAACAATTTACCAAATTGGGTCATGGGGATTCTTCATCACTGAACATTTTTAGATGTTTTTCTAAAGTATCTAGTCTAGGAATTATTTTTGGGCAGTTCCAGGGCCTCTGCTATACAGGAGATCAGACTAAATGACCACAATGGTCCCTTCTGGCTTTTGAGTCTGTGTATCTATGAAGGTTGTGCATCTGGAAGCATTATTGCTGAGATAGGAGAGGCAGACTGTGGCCAATAAATGCAGGGCATCTACTGTTTCTGAAAGCTTAGCCTTCCTAATTAACTCTCATAGATGAATGGGAAATTAGTGGGAAGTTTGGCAGCAAGTCAATGGGAAGATATTTAAATGTAAAAAGGGACTTCTTTTGTGCTTAAGCATCATTGAGCCAGAAAACCAGATCCTCACATACAAGTTCACAAAGGGCTTGTCTATGTTTTATTACCCTGCAGTTTGGACTACGGGGATTGAATTGCAGCATGCTCCAAAATGTTGAGCTGTAACTCCCCCGCGGTGGAGGGTGCAAGCGTGAACCTGTTTGAAGAGGACGGCATTAACGCAAACTGGGAATCTTTTTGTTTGTGCTGGCAGCGTCCACGCAGAGGAATTACAGCACAGCACTTTGGTGCGTGCTTCTATTCACATTCCCATGGTCCGAACTACGGGGCAGAGTTGACATGGTCTTAGATGGCGTAGGGTCTCTAGAATGGTGTGCACAACCTTTCGCCACTTGTGTCTATACAGCCTGGGACAAATAGTAGCTGAAAAGTGCTGCCATTTGACAGGTGCTCAACGTCATGCAATCAAGACCCCAAAACTAGATTCTACTAAGGGCCCTGGGGGTATGTTTCTAGAGAGAAAATGAAGGTCTGCTCTAAATTTAAAAGTTTTGCCAGCATAGCTATGTTGGCTGGGGGAGGAGGGAATCACATGATGTATCTGGGACAGCAAAAGCCCCAGTGTAGATGCAGCTATATGTCAAAAAAGTCCTTTTCCTGGCACAGCTTATTTCATTTGGAGAGCTGGTATATGGCAGCAAGCCCTTTCAAAGTGAAGACAAGCCCTGAGTACAGTCCCACAAAGATAACTGCATAGTTTTTCTGCATGTTATAGTTGATCTGTTCATGACAAAGGGTTTTCTTGATTCTTTGATGAGGATAATGGCTGTAGATGGTAACTTTCTTACTATGTTACCTTCTCTCTTCACATTGTTCTTCTTGAACTGCAAAGCTAGACGCCAGGGTGAAGAGAAATAAAGTTTATTTTTAGCTCTATTGTGCAAAAATTACTGGTAAAGTACACACACAAATGGAGAGGCGTAGAACCCCTGCAGAGATACAGTGGTCAGCATATAGATAAACCATAGGTAAAGGTATATTATAGCCATTACAGGGGAGCACCTATAGTTAAAGTTACCTACTTTTTCCAGTATAGACTTTGTTTTCAGATGCTTATAAGTTTGCCAAACTTAAACCATTCAGGCTGAAATTTTCCATGCTGGATGTTTGCCTCAGGTGGATTTTTTTAAAAAAAGTTAAAAAAGCTTTGCCATTGCTCAGAATGAGGCTAGGGGAAAATAAGTTATTTTCCCCCTGTGTTTTGTTGAAACGCTCTAGAGTTTCCATGTCTTGCAGCAGACACCTGAAATGTGGTGGGCGGAAGGAGAGGTCACGGATCTGCCTTTTTGCCTTCCCTGTGAAAGTCTATCCAAATCAAGCCAAGTTATAAGACTTTGTGAATCTGTTTTCACATACATGCTCAGCAGAGACTAGCTAGAATTTGTCAACTGAATTCTCTGAAGCTTCCTTCTAGTTAACAGGAATGAATGAATTTGGGTGGATAATAGCCAGAAGAACATTTTGTTTGGCCATAGAAGGGAATTGGGAAAGTCCTTACAAGGGGAAGTACAGTATGTGGGCACATATGTTTAATATCTACCAGCAAGTACAAGTACAGTAACAGCCTAGAATAATTTGGCTGGATCCCGCCACATGAGAGAATTGTCCTGAAACAGGCTGATACTCTTGATGTTATTTTTGCCACACTAGAAATTGTAGCCCTGACATCCCATGCTGCTGGATTATGAGAGGTTATCCTCTGGATCATAACACACCCAGGGGAGGATGCTTTATTTCAGTCTGCAGGAGGGGAAGCATTGAAAGTGAACTACAGAGGTGCTTTAAAAACCAAGCAAGTTTGGCATGGCAGAAGAGTATAGCATGGGGAATAGGACGACCAAATCCTGATTTTATGAGACAGTCACGATTTTTGGGTCTTTTTCTTATATAGGCTCCTATTACCCCTCACCCCCATCCCGATTTTTCACACTTGCTGTCTGGTCACCCTAATGGGGAATCTGCTCTGATCCAAAACTCCGGGAGTCTGTGCACAGACTGAGTAGAAGGGTTGTGTACTAGTGATCCAGTACTGAAGTTCTTCCCCCATGATGCACAGCCACTCCACAGCTCCTTCGGAGTTTGCTGTTGCTATGACAGCCATGGATGCTACAGGCCATGTGTCACACCATCTTGAAATGAGTCTTGACTTGTTAAACATTTCCAAAATAAACCATTCCCAATGGAAACTTGATTCCTTGCATGACGGTTCTCCAAAGCGCTCGTTTATCCAAAGTCTGGCTATGTGCCCCGAATTTTAGCCTCAGTGCAAGTATTCAGCACAGAAAACTTCCACACAGAAGTCGTAAATCACTTATACCTGCAGCCCAATTAGCTCATGTAGAACCTTTTGACCCCAGTGATCAATATGTATCCAAAGCATTCAGTCTCTGTGTGGATTTCATGTCCCTAGGTCCTAGGGTGACCAGATGTCTCGATTTTATAGGAACAGTCCTGATATTTGGGGCTTTTTCTCACATAGAAAGTGTGAAAAATCAGGACGGGGTCGGGGTAAGACACCTATCTGGTCACCCTACCAGGTCCGAACAAACTTCAGCAGAATAATTGCTAAATGCTTAAACTTTCTTTCTTTCTTTCTTTCTTTTTCTTTCTTTCTTTCTTTCTTTCTTTCTTTCTTTCTTTCTTTCTTTCTTTCTTTCTTTCTTTCTTTCTTTCTTTCTTTCTTTCTTTCTTTCTTTTTTTGCAGAAAAACATTGGTAAATATGAGGGTGCTTTAGCAAGATGATTATTTTTTTTTAAATGAGTCTCAATTTTAAAAGGTCTTTTCTGTCTCTTGCTCATCTATTGTAATTTTTTAAGCAGTTTATAAAAATATCAAGTCTAGAGTTTTGTGTAATGGTTAAATTGGGTGTGGGATAGTGGGGCAGAAGCTGTGGTATCTCTTACAAGCCAAGCCTGCCCTGTCGTGACCTCATAGTGAGTTACCACTCACAGGAGATTATGCCGATCATGCTAATGAGGGTCTGTCTTCTTTCTATGTGCTTGGACTAGCAGTGAAATAGTCCAAAATGATGATATTTAAACTGCTGTTATTAAGCTCTTGCTTTTTTATACTGCACGTTAAACATCCTGGCCTTGTATATGAACTCCTAGGCTGTCTGTCATCTCTTAGGCCTTAGCTACACTTGCAGATGTAAAGCGCTTTGGGTTAAACCAGCCTTCAGAGAGCGCAGTAGGGAAAGCGCCGCAGACTGTCCACACTGACCGTTGCAGGCGCACTGGTGTGGCCACATTTGTGGCACTTGAAGTGGCATTGGGAGCGGTACATTATGGACAGCTATCCCAGCATTCAAGTGGCTGCAACTTGTTTTTCAAATGTGCAGGGTGGGGTGGAGTGTGACAAGGAGTGTGTTGTGTGTATGTAGGGGGAGAGAGAGTGGGGTTTTGGGGTGCTGAGAGTGTGTCAGCACATTTTGTAAGTTCAGAACCCCCTCCCTCCTGCCTCTCTTGCTCACTTACTCAAAGCAAACAACATTCCTCAGTAAATGTTTGCTTTGTCTCGGAGCAGATAAGCATGATGGTTGTCAGAAACAGAGCTTTGAAAGGGCATTCCTGCAACCGATTTCACAACAATGAGAAGAGTGGCCATTTGACTTAAGGGGATTATGGGATGTTTCCGAAGGTCAATCAAAGTGCAGTAATGCAACACTTCTTTCACACTGACGCTTGAGCGTCTCACCCAGCACGCATCAGGCGTTATTCCTCTCGCCGAGGTGAAGTACAAGGAGCACTCTACGTGTCTTGCCAGTGTGGATGGGGAGTGAGTTAGAGAGCTCTGGGAGGCTTTATTGCGGTATAACTTGAAAATGTAGCCAAGGCCTTAGATGTGAGCTTCTTGGTTCTCACTTCCTCTCCTTGCTGTTGGGATCTGCTATGTGAACATTTTATTTGCTAAGCACTATTGATACGCTCACAAGTAACAAAAACTGAGGCAGTCCCTGCCCCAAAGGGCTCACAGTGTAACATGCTGTTGTTTCTTGCTTTCCCCCAGGGGTTCTTGTCCTCCTGCTGAAGGATGAAACCCTCCCACGGCCTTTCCAGTGAACTCTTTTCTTCCTGGAAAACCCATGGCTGTGATTCAATTCTGAGTCTGAAAAGGCCAGCTCTGGATCGTGTCCAGTGGAATGTGCCGGGGCCTGATGTCTTGAGAATTAAGTGATGGGGGGGGGGGGGAAACGAGGTGATTCTGGTTCAGTTTCTGACAGATGTGCTTAAAACCATTTCATATGGAAATGAGAACGTGTGAGCACCCCATTTGGGAGTGCGAAGGAGGTCTCAGCTCGCAGGTGTGGGGCTGGATCTTGGTCTTGGATTAGTCCCCTTCAGACCACCTCTTTCAGGGTGGTGAGGAGGAGTATTTCCTTGGGCGATGCAGGAAGAAAGGGCGGAGTGGAAAGGCTTCGCTGTCCCTCATGGTCACCTCCAGCGGGATGAGGGGCAAAACGTTTCTGGAGTCTGACATGAGACTCAAACTATGCACATCTTAGGTTAATGCAGGGGTTCTCAAACCATGGGTCGCGACCCCTTGGGGGGTCGCCAGCCGCCTCCCGAGGGGTCGTGAGGTGCTCGTGCCGCCGAAAAGCCGCCGCCGCGATCGCTTCCACATCCGGGACATACAAGGGTCCGCCGCGCTGAGAGAGAAACTAAAAAGGGGTCGCGGTTCTCAATAGTTTGAGAACCCCTGGGTTAATGCCTCTGTAGCATACACTTAGCCTGTAGTGTATTGGCTGTTATTACAAAGCTGCCCACTAGACCTTCCCCTTGATAATAAGGAGTTTGTAGGTTTCAACCCGAGATATTTATATTGATCTGTATATCTGATTTTTTATTTCTTTAATTAGCTCACAGAAATTTAGGGCTGGAAGGGACCTCAAGAGATCATCCAGTCCATCCCCCTGGATCAAGTGTACCGAGGCCATCCCATACAGGTGTTTGTCTAAGGTGTTCTTAAAAACCCCCGATGATGGAGATTCCACAGCCTTCCTAGGAAACCTGTTCCAGTGCTTAACTATCCTGATAGTTAGAAAATGTTCTGATTATCTAGCCTAAATCTTCCTTGCTTCAAGCTCAGACAATTACTTCTTGCCCTACCGTTGGTGGGCATGGAGAACAATTGATCGCTGTCCTGATTATAACCACCTTATCCATCCATCATGGTTCTAAGGCAAGTAGGCTTTGCCAATGAAGGACTACAAAAAATAGTCTCGCTTAATATCGTCTCATTGTTTTCTTGTACTCCCACATCTGTCTGTATCAGTCGTTTGTCCACTGGCGTAGCTAGGCGGGTGCGGGGGGGTGCGGACCGCATCGGGTGACACCCTCTCAGAGGGGTGACACCCGGCTCGGGCTGTCAGCGCCGGGCGCCCCCGGGCCCACCCCGCGCTGCCTCTGGCCCCGGGCCGGCCACGGGGGGCTGCAGGGTCCCGGCCGGAGCCGTGTGGTGAGCCCCGGGGGGGCCGCCCCGGCTGCTGCCTCCGCACGTGCGGGGAGCCCGGGGTGGGGGGGGCCGCCCCGGCTGCTGCCTCCGCACTGGGTGACACCAACCCTAGCGACGCCACTGCGTTTGTCTCGTGTCTTATACAGTACTTGGACTGTACGTTCTTGGAGCAGGGACCGTCTTTTTGTTCTGTCTGTACAATGCCGAACCCAAAGGCGTCATGGTCCATGACGGGGGTTCAGAGGTGCTACAGTAAAACAAATAATAACTTTTTAAAAAGTAAACTTTCTGAAATGCATTGCTAAATATATATGACTATAGGAAATGTATGCTGTGTGATGTGGCATCACATCTTTATTGGCACTTATTGGGGTGACTAGCATACTACAGCATGAGTAATATATACGGGATATAAAATTTTTACCAGGTTGGATTGGCTGTATTATCTGAACTGTATTATTCAGGTTCTCTCTAATGGATGCCAATGAAACTTTTATATCACACCAACTCATCGTCTCTTCTGTATATGCTACATGTTTGACAGAAAAAGGATGTCAGAAATATTTTAGAGTTTAACCTTTTTAATGTTAACTATATTTGGCATCTCTCCACCTGCAAAGCCTGAATCTTTTATGTAACATGAGGGGGAAGAAAGAAAATAATAAAACTAATGCATTTTAAAAACCTCTAAAATTCCTCTAAGTAGTTTTTCTTTACATAAAAATGTCACGGTTCAATATCATATAGCCCTTAAAGTTAAAAGCTGCTATTGTGTGTCCCTTCAGAAATCCTTTTCAATTGGCATAAATTCCCTAGTTTTATACTTGAACAGTTTCAAGATATAAATAACCAATGACCATGATTTCACTTACCGCTAAATACATTTGCAAGCGCTGTTGGGGTGAAATGTGCCCATGGTTTAGCAGTGCACAGCAACACTACAAAGGAGTTCAGGTTAGGAAGTGGAGAATACTGCAGCAAATTGAAGCTCCAGGGGGAATATTTAGTACACAGGAGTTTGGTTCACAAAGTGGGCTAATACCCCTATTCTTGTGAAAGTGTTATGGGATCTTTAATGGACAAAAATAGCCAGGACTTCAGTAGGCAAGACAAAATGTAATACTATGGCATTGTTTTAAAACTGACTCAGGAGGACAAGGTGCTACCTGCTAACCTTGGACCACTGTAACAGGGTGACAGGTTCTAAGATTGCATAAGAATGCAAGACAAGCCCAAGAAAGAAAACAACAGAACAACACTGGCCATCACCTACAGTCCTCAGTTAAAACCTCTCCAACGCATCATCAGTGATTTACAACCCAAGCTGGACAACAATCCCTCAATTTCACAGGCCTTGGGAAGCAGGCCAGTCCTGGCCCACAGACAACCCGCCAACCTCAAGCATATTCTCACCAGCAACAGCACACCGCCGCGCCATAATAACGCTAACTCAGGAACCAATCCATGCAACAAATCTCAATGCCAACTCTGCCCACATATCTACACCAGCAACACCATCAGAGGACCTAACCAGATCAGCCACACCATTACTGGTTCATTCACCTGCACATCTACCAATGTAATATATGCCATTATGTGCCAGCAATGTCCCTTTGCTATGTACATCGGCCAAACTGGACAGTCCCTATGAAAAAGGATAAATGGACACAAATCAGATATCAGGAATGGCAATATACAAAAACCTGTAGAACACTTCAGTCTCCCTGCACACACAATTAAATATTCAAAGGTCACCATCTTGCAGCAAAAAAACATCAAGACCAGACTGCAAAGAGAAACTGCAGAGCTGCAATTCATTGCAAATTTGATACCATCAGTTTAGGACTGAACAAAGACACTGTATGAGTGGCTAGCTAACTTCAAAAGCAGTTTCTTCTCTCTCAATGTTCACACCACCAGATCAGCTGCTAGAAGAGGACCTCACCCTCCCTGATTAGAGATAACAAGCTGGTTCAGCCTGATTGGACTAACCTTGTTCTCTCTAACCTGGTCCTTGCCTCTTATTTATTCCTGCCTCTGGATACTTCCACTGCATGCATCCGACGAAGTGGGTATTAGCCCACGAAAGCTTATGCTTCAATACTTTTGTTAGTCTTTAAGGTGCCACAGGACTCTTTGTCACTTCCATAAGGATGCAGAGTTCTTTTGCTGACTCACCCTCCTGTCACACAATAGGTTCCTGCATAAAGATACAGTTATTTCTGATGATTCATGCTGGCAGCCAGGCACTAGTAGGACTCAGAGCTGGTTGAAAAATTTCAAAATACGAAATTTCAACCAAAAACAAAGATTATATTTCTCATGAACATGTTTGAAAAAATGTCACCCTATTTTTCAGCAACCCTCGGAGTATCCTTGAGACAGAGGGAAATGTGGCCAGGGACCTGAGATAGAGGCATACTCCAGAGAAAAAAAACTTTGGTGACAGGGACCATCTTTTTGTTCTTCTCTTTGTACAGCGCCTTGCACTATGGGGATTGGTCCATAACATGGGCTGCTGAGTACTGCCACGAAACATAGTAGGAACCGCCAAGCTCAGGAGAAAGCATAGATGGAAGTTAATTTGTTAATTAAGTTGGCAAAGGCAGAGCCTGCGATGGATCTGGGGGAGAGATTGATGCTTGGATCATGTCTAATATGTACATACACTCTTTGGAACAGAGTGGGAACTTTACCTTCTTATAGCAATCGGCATAAGGAATACCCATCAACATGGTTTATGGAAAAGAGGTCTTGTCAAACAGACATGACATGGGTTTTGGATGGGATCACAAGCTTGGTTGATAAAGACAGTTATGTTGACATTACATACTTAGACTTCTATACAGCATTTATCTTAGTTTTGCATCATATTCTGATTTTAAAAAAATACTAGCCCCACACAAAATAGTGTCACCGGATTAAAAACCGGTTCACTGAGATCTCAAAAAGTAACTATAAATAGGGAATCACAGCCCAAGGGGACTATGGCTCTTGTGGTCCCTCAGGGATCTGTTCTTGGCCCTACGCTTACCAGTATCTTTATCAATAATCTGGAAGAAAATATAAAATGATCAGTAATAAAATTTGAAGATGACACCAAAATTGGTGGAGTGGTAGTGTTGGGAGCGGGTCAGTTATACAGACCAGCCTGGATTACTTGGGAAGCTGGACTCATTTGAACTACATGCTTTTTAATACAGCCAAATGCAAGGTCATGCATCAAGGAACAAAGAATATAGGTCACACTTACTAGATGGGAAACGGTATCCTGGAACACAGACACTGAAAAGGACCCAGGGGCCATGGGAAATAACTAGCTGAACATGAATTCCCAGTGCCATACTATAGCTAAGAGGGCAAAGATGTAGAGCCCTGCATGGAGGCAAAATGTATATGCGCAGATATAAAGCAGATATCCACGGGGCTGCAGGGCTCTCCCAGGAACTGCAGCCCTAAAAGTAGAAGCATGTCAGACCGTCCGTTGCAGAAGCCAGTGCTCATCCCGGGCGGTTCCTCTGGCATGGGTGTACCACCCTCCAGCCCCGCCCACTGGGGCGGGCACCAGGCTCACTGGCAACTATCCCCGGTCACGCTAGTGCATGCAAAGCGGCTTGCACGCTCCCGGACCGGAGTCCCTCCACTCAGCAGGGTGCGTCTCCTGGGCCCAGGGTGATGAATGCAGCTTCCTAGTTTTCTGGGTGATGGCTTGAGCCGGTGTTTCAGACTTCAGAAGGAACTCCTCTTTGCTGCTGACATTGACTGCTGCTGTAGTTTTCTGTGGTAACATTTCCCGGTGTCTGTGTAACCACTGCCCTCCTCTGGACAGAATCGGAACAGTTAATGTGTGTCAGGCTTTATATTGCTAGATGTAATGAAAGGAGCGTGTCCTGTCTCAAGTGATAAGGCCTTGCTGGTTTCTTTTTCAATTTTGTCTAGTGGGGCGGCTGGGGGTGGGAGTTCTATTCCTGCCGTCGCTGTGTAGATCTGCGTGCCCAAGGCCTGCAGCATAGTGACAACCATAAAGTTCCTAGCTGGCCGTGAGTTCATCACAACATGCTCTTTATGGCACCAAGGATCTGCACCTTTGTGTGGCTTCTTCTCCTTCCCACTTTGCAAGACACTACAGAGTATCTGTCCCCTTGACTGGACCACACCCTCACCACCATAGGTACTGACCCCAGGGGTGTTCTGGAGCTGGAACACCCACCAAAAAATATAGTGAGTGTTGAGCACCCACCAGCCCCCCACTGATCAGTTGTTTGGCGGGCCCCGTCAATCAGCTGTTTGGCGCAGGCAGGAAGTGCTGGGGAGAATGAGCAGGGCAGGAAGAGGTAAGGCAGGATTTTGGGGGAGGGGGCAGAGTGGGGCAGGAAGAGGTTGAGTGAGGGTGGGGTCTTGGGGCAGATTGGGGGCAAGGCCTTGGGGCAGAGTGGGGGTGGAGCACGCAGCCGAAAAGAAGAAAGGTGGCGCCTCTGCCAGCCACTGTACTGCAAGAAGCATCTGCTCAGGAAATGCTGAATGCTACATCGCTTGCAAACCAGGTAGGGATTGTAGGCAGGCAGAAAGCAGCGTCACATGTCTTACTTTCTCTTGACTTGGATGGTGTGGAGCAAGGAACGCAAGTAGAACTGTGCAGCGAGGTCCCAGTGAGGAGGGCTGAAATGTAACGTTTCCATTCAAGGGAAGTGGTTGGTTCACCTTATTGTGGGCCAGTCGGTATTTCAGGTATTTTGTGTGGTCTGTGTGCTGGAGGGAGTTGACCATCCCATCCTTGTCAATTGCCTCCTCCAAGGTGGAGCCTGACATACTGGTTCTGTTTTATATTTGATTCCTCTGTGATTCTTTTCTCTTTTCCCCTGTGTCCGGGACACTCATAAATATATGATGGAAACAATATGGGCATTGCACCGCTGAAGGCAGCTCCCCTTTGGATGGGAACGGTGGGCAGAAGAACGGGAGATCGCTCCCTCGGAAAACACAGGGGTGTTTTTAACAGTCCTATTTCTAACCTCTGGGCTGGGTTTTCAGGTTGCTCTTGGGGGATGGGGGAAAGAAATTCTAGGAAAGAAATAGAGGAGAGAGAAGGATGGGCTGCTTAGTTTTCCTAATAAAGGGCCACAAGCAAGGCTGTGGAAGGAGCTGGGTTCCAGATTCTCTCCTGGGCCAAGCCCTGCTTTATGGCAGGAGTGAAGGGACGGATGGCCTCCGGGAGCCAGTTACAGCCATCCTTTACTCTCAGCCCTGGCATGAGTGGAGCAGGCAGCAGAGTGCTGTAACTTAGGACAGTTAGCGAACGGCTCTTAGGGACCCCATCCCAACTAAGAATTTGCACAGGACCTAGTACAATGGTCCACAACGGGGGCTACTGTGTCCTACTGCCATACACATACTGCTCCTTGGCCCTGAGACCCACCACCGCTTCCCCCTCCACTGGAGTGGGTGGGGTGCTTGGAGGAGGAATATTTAGTTGGGCAGCACATTGCAGCCTGTTTTCCGCCCTTGGGGCAGTGCAGACTGATCAGACCCAGGGGAGAGAATGTGACCTATTCTGTTTAGGCCGGTGGACTATCCCTGTAGCTGAGGAGTCAACAGGGGTGAAAGTAAAAATAAGTTCTTACCGGTACAGGGCTGGATTGGTGCCTGGAAGGGGCGGGACCTCGGGTGAAAGGGGTGGGGCTAGAGGGGGACAGAGCCGGCACCACTCCAGCCCCCTACCAGTAAGTGCACTCGCCCTCCCTCTGACTAGGGTAGCAGCGGCAGCAGGGGGTTCCAGAAGTAGTTTAAAGGACTCAGGGGCTCAGCCATCACTACTGCCCCCGGCCCTTTAAACCACTGCTGGAGCCCCCGGCTGCCACTGCTACCAGAGCTCCAGCAGCAGGGCTCCGGGGGTTATTTCGAGGGCCCGTGGCTCCCCTGTTTCTACTGCCACAGTCCTTTAAATTACCGCAGGAGCCCTGGGGAAGTGGTGCCTATTTAAAGGACAGGGGCGGCAGAGGCAGCGTGAGCCACGGGCCCTTTAAATAGCCCCCGGAGTCCCCTGCTACACCAGGGCTCTGGGGGCTATTTAAAGGGCCCAGGACACCCCTGCTTCTACTGCCCTGGTCCTTGAAATAGCCGCTGGAGCATTGGGGAAGCGACGGGGCTCCAGCAGCTATTTAAAGGACCGGGACGGAAGAGGCAGCTGGGGCCCCGAGCCCTTTAAATAGTCCCCAGAGCCCTCCGCATCCCACGGCTCTGGGTGCTATTTAAAGGGCCGAGGGCACCCCTACTTCTACCGCCCCGGTTCTTTAAATAGCTCCTGGAGTAGTGGCGACAGGGCTCTGGCGGCTATTTAAAGGGCCGGGGCAGTAGAAGCAGAGGAGCCCTGGCCCTTTAAATAGCCTCCAGAGCCCCGCAGCCGCTATTGCAGGGCTCCAACAGCAGGCTCTTGTGGAAATTTAAAGGGCTGGGGGCACCAGCCACTGCTGGGAGCACCAGGCCTTTACAATTTCCCCCCGGGGAAGCCAGGCCACCCCAGTTCTGTGCACCGGCTCTTGCCGGTACGCCGTACCAGGAACTACCGGCTTACTTTCACCTCTGGGAGTCAATGACATTTTCTCCCTCTTGACCTATTCCTGCAGACAGACCCTTTGAGGCAGAACTGTGCAGTCACCAGAGGGTGCCAAATGTCCCTTTGGCCTGCAGACTGCCCACACCACAGAAGACCTGCTGAATTTAGGGCTTTCCTACCCCTGGAGGGGGTGGGGCATTTGGATTTTTTTTTCCTCACTGGCTGTGATCTAGTGAGGGAGGTTTATTTGATAGGGAGTGAAGGACAATACACTTGGGTTGTTGATTTCCCAATCTGGCTTCATGTTTACAGCACATACCAATTTTTTTTTAAAGTTTGGCTTAACTTTCTAGCTAGAAATACATCTGAACTGACTCACCTTCATAAAACTTGGCTCACAAGCTAATTAAATAACTTGGCCTCAACAAACCGAACCCCTATACTACCACCAGCTCACAGAATCCAATATTATTTAAAGATCCTGGGTTTCCTTATATAAGAGTTCAATTGTTTCTTTAAAAAAACCCCAACAACCCACCCTTAAACAGAATATAAATTTATACATCAGTGAGTTCTTAATTTTCATGGAATTTCTCTCCCCCTCACAGACAGAAGTTGTATATACAGGATTTTAGTATTTCCTCTCCGGCTCCAGCCCCAATTTGAAGGACTGTAAAAGTTTGAACTGATTCCAATAGTGCGTGGTTTGCATCGTCTCTGCTACACGGCAGAGTCAAAACAGCCCACACAGTAACAGACATGCAGTAAATTTTGAGAGGAGCGTTTCCTTTATACACACACACACATGACTGAAACTGAGTTTTAGTTTAAAAAATAATATTGAAATCTTGTGGTGAGGGAGAGAAAGCAACTTGTGTCCCTTGTAGGCAACAACACTTTGCAGATGTGTTTATGGCTGGCATCAAGTTTGTTCAGATTCTGAGATAATGCTAACTTGCTACATGGTCAGACTAATTTGCAAACATTTATTAATTATTAGCTAATGATCATATGGAATAATTGACTTGGAGATCTTTCCTAGCATATCATTTTGTCAACACACAATTTTTAACTCAAAAGGAACGCTCAATAAAATTCCAAATATTCCAAAAAGCCTTAAGGAATAATGTTTGCAGTGTTGTTGTCATGTTGGCCCCAGGATTTGAGAGACAAAGTAGGTGGGGTAATATCTTTTATTGGACCAGTTTCTGTTGGTGGAAGGTACAAACTTTCAAGCTACACAAAGTCCTTTTTCAGTCTGGGGAAGGAAGCAGTGTTGGGACAGTAGGTGTAATGTATGTGACAGGCAGACGCTTGAAATGAAGTTGGCACTTAAGGGGTAGATTGTTATGCATAAAGAACTTCAGATGGGCAATTGATGATTAGGAGACTGTAGGATGTGTCACAAACTGTTGTAAAGAGTGTAGTGATTGGCTGGTTTCATCCACATAGTTGCTATTGGGACATTTGATGTACTGGATTTGGACCCATGAATCTTGGAAGGTTTGTTTCGTGGGGGAATGATCACTGTAGCTCTGAAGATATGTCTGTAGATTCTGCAACTCTTCTGGCAGGGTCTGATACTGCTTTGAGTTGGTGGGTTTTGGTCTCGGAGGAGCTTACTTCTGATGATGAGCTTGGTGAGATTGTGGGTGGAGGCGTTATTTGAAGGTCAGAAGAGGAGGTCCCCATCAAGTATGGGTTGTAGTTGTTTAATGAAACCCCATATGGGTTCCAGTTTGGGGTGGTAGGTGACAACTAGGGGTGTGCAGTCAGTAGGTTGGTTTTTCTGTACTGAAGCAAGTTCTCCTGGGGTATTTGGGTGGCCCTTTCCATGATGTGATCTACTTCTCTGGTTGGGTATCCTTGTTTAACAAAGTCAGTTTTAAATGTGCTTAGGGGTGTATCTCAGACTTTCTCTTTGCAGAATTTGCTCTTGGTTCTGCGTGCCTGGGTGTAGATAATAGATCTCTCTCTCTCTCCCCCTCCCCGTGTGTGTGTGTTGTTTGATTTGTGGAGGTAATATGGTGATTGGTGGGCTTCTTGTGTATATAGCTGTTTGTAGGATTCCATTGGTTAAGTTAATTGTGTTCAGGAAGTTGATGTTGGTGCTGAAGAGAGTTTGATGGCTGGGTGGTGGTGGTTGAAGTTGTGGTAGAAGTCTAACCACATGAGTTTAACTCATCTGTCCCAAAGATGAAAATATCATTGATGTATCTTAGATATATCATCGGTCACATGGTGCAATTTTCCAGAAATTCTTCTTCAAGGTGGCCCATGAAGAGGTTGCCATATTGGCGAGCCATCAAAGTGTGTGTTGTAAAATGTGAAGTGGTTGTGGGTGAGGATGAAATGGATGAATTTGGTAATGTGGTTTTGAATCATGTAAGAGTTAAAGTCTCTCTTTAAAAAAATAAAAGGGGGACTAGCAAGATGTGTGCCAAATTTACCCATTTTATCTCTTTGCTTTTTGTGTGGCACTCCTTCCATCCCAACTTTTGCCTAATTACTTTGCAAACTCGTTGGGAAAAGGGTGCTGTCTTCCGATCTCTGGAAAGTGCTTAGCACACTTCTGGCCCTATATAAACAATCATCAGAATACCTGATCTTGAAATGATGCCGCATTATGCAATATTGTTTATATTTGCATGCTGAGTGCAAAATTCAGCTCAATAACTGTACCAACATCCTTAGCTGCCCCCGGGCATATACGGAGCTTCGCAGGTCTGCTGCAGGATGTTGGCTCAATATTTTTCTAGCAAAGGTTGTTTAAAGAGTGCACGGTGTGTCTGAGGTTCCAAAATTGCTGTTTCATGCTGATATGTATTTAAAATGAAGAGAGCTGAATTTTCATGACAATGAATGGGAGAGGAGTGTGTCCAGCCCTCTGTTATGTTAACAGGGACTTAAGTTTGTAACTCTTGGCTCACCATGTTGAATACTCACTCGGACCTGGGTCTGGGCTCAAGCCCCCTTCCATCTGCACACAAAGCAGTCTGACTTGGGTCAGCAAGAATTCAGGACCTGGTCCTAGGACTCTGCTAGAGGGTGGGTCCAAGCTTTGTCCCGTTGCAGCTCAATCTGCAGCCCCTCTCCAGAAGGCCTGTGTAGTGCAGTGTGGACGCATTAGCCTGGCTGTGAGATCCGGGTCCGGCAATTGTAACACCAGGTTTACAATGCACTGAGGATGCTCGAGCCTGGGCTTGGAAACATGAGTCCACCAGCTTGGATCCCACAGACCCGGGTTTACACAGTAGTGTAGACATGCCTGAGGAGATTGAATAGCAAGAGGGTTGAGATCTCAAGGGCTTTGATTTATTCACAAGGCAAACACTGGGAGGGTGAGAAGATGGCAAAGTGGTTATGCTGGCCTACCAGTGGATCTCCCCTGGGCTAGAGAGCGAGCGAAGTTGCTTGGGCCGCCTTGGCTCCCATGGACATGTGGGAGTGGAAGGGATGGGGAGGAGGGAAGAGAGACTGAGGAAGAGGGGAAATAGTGTGTGAAAGGAGAGAGACAAGGTGAGATGGAAGAGGAGGGAGAGAGAAGCAGGCAGCCCAAGAAACACAGTGGGTTGAATTTTTACACACGAGGCTAAATGGCTGAACTTTGCCTTTGGGCTGGCTTCCTGACTGAATGGAAAAGTCCATGCGTGTTATACCCTGTGTTCAGTCTCCTCAGGGGGTTAGCCTCTGGTAATGGAGCTCTGTGGTGTAAGTTTCAAAGCGTCCTCTATGAGATAATGGAGAGACTTCTTGCTCACATGTATTTTATTGCCCAGCAGGCTGGAGAGATGCCAATGGGTTGCTTCTGGAGTGGTAGGGTGGGCCATTAAGCATGGGGGTTTAACTCATGCCATGGTTTGAAACGGTGCCTTAGTTCATTTGTCCACAATGCTTCTCATCGCCAGCATTTTAAATTAATGTAATTAGCGAATTAACCCTGGGAGGAGGCTGGGGAGATTACCTGCTCCTTTTGTACCTAGCTACAGGGTAACACAAATAACTTTCGGCTCAGAAAGAGCTAATCTGGGGTCTCAGTCTGCATTTGGCCTGGAAAAGGCACCTCCTTAAAAACATCTCAGCTGATCTCTGCACACTGTGGGCCTTCATGCTGTCCTTGATCCACCAGAGCCTAGGGCCCTGCTGGGGCAACACTGCACTCTGTCTTAGGATACCTGTGGATCTCAGGTTCGTAGCCAAGCAAGCCCATGCAGGCAGGCTGAAAAGCAGAGGAAGATAGTGGAAAATTAGTATGGGGGGGGGGAGGGAAGGTTCACCCTCCTGGAAGATCTTAACACACCAGCTGCCTTCTCCTGCATGGGGGATGGTTTTAAAGCATTTCAGAACAAGGGGGTAGGCTGGGGTTTAAAGGCTTGTGACTGGCTAGCATAGTGGCTAGGGGTCCATGTGACTCTGCTTCTTTCAGGGAGGCTGGCTCCACTGGCAATGTGTAGTGCCTGCTGCAGATGGTCCCTACTCAGGGCCAAGAGTTCAGGCAAAGGAAATAAGCTGGTCCCCTGTGCATCTGGCAGCGGGTTATTTGGCCAGCTCAGCTCATTGGTTGTTAGACACCATTAAACAAGCAACTAACCCAACAAACTCCAGCCCCTCCTTTCCTCCTTTGTCTCCTACCAGACACAGATGGAAACATGTACAGTAGTGTATAAAAAATACTCCAGAAGCCAGGCTCAGCATTGTGATCTCCAACACTCCTTCCTTATCAGGGTATTCCCTCCTGGGCTCTCTGACCTGTGCCCATTCACAGGCCCAACTGCCGAACCAGCGCCCTCCAGAATCACCCTCCCTTGTGTCCCTGAGTTGAGTGGGTTTTGTAATAGTTTGGAACTTGTTTCTATACAATGGAAGAGCAATGGCTGGTTTTCCTCTCCTCGCTACCTCCTTCCCCTCTGATTAACTCGTCTTTTCCATCCTTCTCTCTCTGTAGCCTTCCCTTTTGTTCCTGTTTCTCCTATTCCTACCTCCCACAAAAGCTCACTTGTCAGCTGCTGACCTACAGTCCACACAACGAGACTGCGAACTACAAGACCGGATCTTGCAGCTGAATGTTCACACAGGCCAATTTTCCAGGCATCCAGCGGCTTTAACAGCCATTCGAGGAGTATAATTCCCCACGCCACCTTGGGTCACCTGACATGCAGGTATCTCAGACACTGCACATGCCTACATTAAACATTGTGGTGCTTATAACTGAGGATTTTCATGTCATGTAAAATAGGTGTTGGATCTTGTAAGGAACTGGGATATGGTAGCACTTCATCAGAGTCTGCAAGTGAGGGCACTGAAGCAATTATAGCTCCAAAACAACAGGGACTTCGATTAGTGGGAAAAGTCTGTTGCTCCACTAATGAGGCACGTTGTTTTCTGTTTGTTTTCTCTTCAGACTGGTTCCCTGTTAAGACATTGTGCTGAGCCAGAAGCTCAGTGACTGCGGGGTTACTTTAAAAGAGTTTAGCTGGTCAAGACACCCTTTCTTGGCCTCATGGCAGCTGTGGGTTCTATTCCCAGGTCCATCACCAACTTGCTGTATGACTTTCAGTGGGTCTCCCGTGGCCTGATTTTCAGAGAAACTTGCAAGGCAACAAACAATCCCAGCAACTTCCACTGGCTTTGATGCAAACTGCACATGCTCAGCAGGTCTGGAAATCAGGCCTTGAACCCCCTGGGTCTTGGTTTTCTCATCTCTAAAATGAGGGTAGTGATACATACGCACAGGGATGTTGTGAGGTTGAATCCAGCCACGTCTGTGGTGTGATTTGGGACTCTCGCATAGAAGCTTCTAGGGAAAGGCAAGGTATTAGCACCAGTAGTTCACTTTTGTCAGTTCTCAGCAAGATTTTGTTTAAGTGGAGTAAATGAGACCACATGCTGTTGCACGCCCTTGCGGCCAGGTGTGACACAGCGGCTCTCTCGCTTCTCTAACATTCCCTGCCCTGAGGACAGTTGCTCTTGCACTGTGTGGTGGCTTCTCTTCCAGTGACTCATCCCCCCTGCAGGGTCACCATTAAGTCCACTGCTTCCAGGATCACAGTTGTCCAAACTAAATGTCCCCAAAATGTCTTTAACAAAAACAAAATCCATTTTCTCTTGAGCTATTCCTTAGCCTGTCTTTGGGGCTTAGCTGTTCAGTGCAGGGCCCTGGACCATAATTCAGAGTAGAGGGTGGGACTGGATTCTCCTACCAGTCCCAAGGAATGGAGACTACGAGTCCATTGCCAGGATTACCGAGCCCAGTAGAGGGGCTGCAGGCTAATTCTGCTTCTTCCCCTGGGCTGCGATTTTCTGTGGGCCAATTCCTACCCAGCCTCTTAAGTTCCCCCCTGGGTCACCTAGTCTCCACCCTGATTAGTCAGGGTCTGCCTGGACAACTTTCCTCCCTCCTCTGAGCTTCCTTAGTTGGCTTTTGCTCCAGCTGGGCTTTGCCACCACTTCAGCCTGGTTCTCCTCTTTACTGCAGCTGCTTTCTGCTCTTTATGGGGAATTGCCCCTGATTCCCCTCAGGCAGGGCTCATTCTGTGATTGGGTTGACTTACTCTCCAGCCCATGGGTCAAGCCACCTTGTTACAAGTCGATTTGGTGCATGTGAAAGGTGCCAGGTTGACACCCTGGGAACGTCTGGGACGTGCACATAAATGCGCTTCACTAAACAAAGACACTCCACCAGAGAAGTAGATCTCATCATGGAAAGGGCCACCCAAGTGCCCTGGGAGAACCTGCTTCAATACACAGGGGAAAACAAATACCAACTCACTGATCACACACCCTTTGTCACCTACCATTCCATACTGGAACCAACACAGGGTCTCATCAAATAATTACAGCCTATATTTGATGGGGACCACATCCTACAGAAATCTTTCCTGAACCTCCTCTTCTGGCCTTCAAACAACCCCCCCAGCCTCACCAAGCTCATCCTTAGAAGCACGCTCCCCACAGACCAGGACAGACCAACTCAAAGCAGCACCAGATCCTGCCAGAACAACAGGTACAAAACTTGCAGACAAAACTCCACTGCTACTATGCTCAACACACTTTTCAAGATTCATGGGTCCGACAAAGGCCTATCACAACACATGGTGTACCTCGTCCAGTGCACTAAATGCCCCAACAACAACTATATGGGTGTGAAACCAGACAAACACTACGCGCTCAAATAAACTCACACGGGAAAAATGATAAAATACCAAAATACCCTATTAGCGGTGGGCGAACACTTTTCACAAAGTGATCACTCCAAATCTGACCTCTCAATACTTTTCCTTCAAAGAAACCTGCACAACACCTTCAAAAGGCCAGCCTCGGAGCTGAAATTCATAATTCTGCTAGGCACTAAAAACCATGGATTCAACAGACACACTGGTTTTATGGCTCATTACAGCAATTTTCCTGCTAACCCTTTATTGCTCACTACATTTTAAGTAGTCTCCTATAGGAGGAGTGCACCCTTATGTATAGCAGCCTGTCCGTACTTGTATCTTGCTCAGGCACTCTGGTTTCCTCCCCCAGATCTGAAGAAGAACTCTGTGAGAGGCTTGTAAACTTGCACTGTCCACCAGCAGAAGTTCTCCCAATAAAAGATACAACATCACCTAGCTTTTGTGTCTCATATCGTGGGAGCAACATCGCTACAACAAAACTGCACAAGTCTCCCTTTACTTGTTGACAGCATATGTGGCAGTAGAGCAGGCAGCTCCGGGAAATGTGGAGCCCTAACTTGGGGATATAATGAATCCATGAGCCATGGGCAATACTGAAGTTCCTATTTCTGCAGAGGTAGTAATAGAAGACTAGTCTATTAGCTCTAGAAGTATACAGAACATCCAGATAGTCGTTGTTCCAGGTCTCCTGTACTTTCTGCAGCCCTGAACCTAGAGGGTGTTATTCACATATCCTAAGCCGGTACATTACAGTCTCCCACCAAGTTAGCCAAAGCTCATCGCAAAGTGCTCAGATTCTGTGGTAATGGAGGCTCTAGAGTTATGAAGATAAATAGCACTTGAAGCTTGCTGGAATTCAGATCCAGAGCAAAATCATTTATATCCATCTGGCTAAGGCTATGTCCACACTGCCGACCTTACAGTGGCAGAACTGGGCCATTACAGCCGTGCCACTGTAAGCTACGCAGCGTAGCTGCTCTTTAGAGTAGAGCTCTCCTGCCGACAAAATAACCCCCCCCCACAATGAGTGCGGTAACTTTGGCGGTGGAAGAGTGTCTCCCGCCGACAAAGCGCTGTCCATGCTGGTGCTTTTTGTCAGTAAAACTTTTGTCGGTCAGCGGTGTCATTTCTTTCACATCCCTGATCGACAAAAGTTTTACCGATGACAATGCCGTGTAGACACAGCCTAAGATTGCTGCAGAGAAAACAGCAACTCCCTTCCCTGTCCCACACGTACACCAACAAAGTGCCCCACTGCCAACTGTAATTATTACTAAAATGTTTTAGAGAACGATTTTACAATACAACACAAACCAAAACCAGTTGGTGTATTTTTATCATTTTTCTTACTTTATCCTAATACAGCGTTGCAGTTGGGACTACGGGGTACGAACTGTAGAGCACTCTATTGTGTCTCAAGTGGAAGAAAACTCTGGCACATTAAATCTTTTTAACCAGGAAGGCAATACAAAAAACCAACCAGGTGGCACCCCTATGCCCACCCGAGGGATTAGAACCTTGAGTATTTTTTTCCAACAGCCCACTTTAGCGGAAGACGAACTGGTGACGGTAGCTGGTCTCTCATCCTCCATGTAGACTAGCCACTAGGGGGAAGTCTCTTATGCGCACTCAAAGCCCATAGTTTAGAGAGAGACCAAAATAGGGCTGAGAAAGTGTCCAAGCTCACACCCCATTCAACCCTTGGGCTCTGTGTGGGACTGACCTTCAGTTGTTTTAACGACCATGCAAATCTCCGGTTGGGAGACAGTGGCAGCTAGCCTGGAATAGCTTTTTATGTAAGACCGAGAGACATTAATAGCTCAAGGCAGCTGCATGGATTAATACCTTGCAGGGTGGCTCTTTGTCTTAGTGCATGGAAAGGACTGGTATTTGGCACACTGTTGCATATTTTGTGGTCTGGAAGAGGTCTGAACATCCCTATGTAATGCAGTCATTCCAGAGCAGATCTCATCAGTAGAACTGAGAGCCCCTCTGCAGAGCTGACTGACTACATGGCTTTGAAACCACATTATACTTCCTTGTGATATTGGTACCCACGGTGCAGCAGCATGCACCTGAGAATTTATTCAATCACAGACACTCAGACGAGGTAGGACTCACGCACAGAGTTTGCTTCTAGGACCTGGGGTTGTAAGTAAAACAGTACATGTCATCAGACTCATTAAAAGAGCTCAGCGAAACTTTTTGGATTAATAGGTTTTTCACCGAAAAATGCAGTTTCTGTCAACCGAAAGCTATTTGCTAATTTGACTCGATTAGTTTCAGCTGGGGAAAAGTTTTTCAGGGCCAGGTTCAGAAACGTGTATATGCATGAGTACATGGATGCCCCCCCCCCCTTAAAATGGTTATAATGGCTCTTTCATGTACCTTGTATCTCCTTTCCAACATTCACTTATTCTTCACCCTGAATTAGTGGCTTCAGCCTAGATCATTACATTGCCATCTCTTCTCTCCCCCCCCTCCCCTCCCCCCTTCCCCAGCCTATAGTTTCAAATACAGTTGCTCTCACTCAGCTGGAGGGATTTATCTGCAAGCAGCTTCCTTTGCAGAGTAGGAAATCTATAGGCCCCTATGCAGCACCCCTGTGGGGAAGAGGGGTGTGGGGCCCCAGGTGATCTGATACCCTGCTGAGAGGGGCCAATACAAGGTTCTGCATAGACAGATGGCTTAGTTTGGGTTACTGAGTGAAATGTGTTGCAGATTAGACAGGTGACTAAACAATCTCCATCTTGGTAAGAATAAGAACATGTGGGAGAGGTAATCCCTAACGGGTAGCTCTCAGCACCTCTGCAGGAAATGCCTCACTCCTAGCAGTGGGCCTGAGCTGGAGATGAATTTTCCAAAGTTTGGAGTTCTTTGATTTGGGTCCATCTATCCTGAAAACAGTGACGTACACCAGACTAGCTGGGTTCAGAGTGAGGAGAGATGGGAAAACATGTACCAGAAAGTGAGCTCTCCACTCCTTCTCTTGCATAACACTATCTCATAGTATAACCATTTGTTAAGCCTTGTTAACTTATTGATTTAGGTGCACAATGGCCCCAACAGTGGCACTGCCATACACTGCTAAACAGAGGCTGATAATATGAGGTCACACTTCTTGAGAAACAAGCCTTTCACAAATGCACCTGATAAAGAATAATGGCCCTCAAGGGTTGGTTGGGAAGACCTTGCATTGCTTTGTGTCCTTTAGTCACCATCTCCTTGACAGTTAAGGCCGGTATGTCATGAGGGACATTTTCAGGCACATTGAGGCTGTCCAATATAAAATCTTAAATGCTAATAATAGTGGAGATTTGAATCTCTGCTACTTAAATGCAGTAGTTTCATGATGTCCTCAAAGAATAGGTTTTACAGCTATATCATACCAAATAGATTTTAATTCAACTCCTTAGGGAAAGGAGGCAAAGGGAGAAGAAGGAATAATTCTGACTGTATATCTCCTTATCTCTGCGAGCTCCATTGTCCAAATCATGTTTCTTCTCTTTGCCTCCTACTTATTATCTGTTCACATGTGTCCTTGATTTTATCAGCCAAGAATGTGCCTATGTATAGTCTACGAGAGATTTTTTTGAACTGGCGCCATGGGGCTTGCTGCTGCTGTTGGCATTTTGGGGTGGAATGGGGGGAGGGAGGAATGGGGGAGAAGAGGGGACTGGTGAGAGGGAGAATGAATCAGACCCAGAATTTGAAAATAAAACCACCTCATTTTTCATCCCCCTGATTAACACACTGCTTTATTTGCATGTAATGATGACAAATGATACTGACATCTGAGGCTGTCTCGTTTGGCAGATTCAACATTGGTTTGTACCCTTCAATTAAAGCTCTGCATGGGACAGAGTTAAAGGAATTATTTAAGAACTCTTGGAGGAGAAGTATTTGACAGGGATAAGCGAAGAAGGAATTGGAAAAAGTGTGGCCTTTTATTTCCTACCAATTGATTTTGAGTCATTAATGTGTGATTGCTTTGTTTAATACCTACCGTGTTTTTAGATCATACATATTTTATTCTCATTGTCCTGTCTGGGTTTTACTGAATTAGAAGCTGGGCCTGATTCTGGTTTTGGTTACACCAGTGTAAACGGTGAGGAACTCCACTGATTTACATCGGTGTGAGATCACAGGTGGGCCCACTTTCATGCAGACAGCTGAGTGGCTATAGCATTTCCAGCTCTTGGCCTTTTTGATGATTTTTCTAAAGCCCCAGCTGATGAAGTCACTTGCTTACATGAGCATCTCAGTGTTTATTGGTAAGGTAAATTTCTAACCTTCAAGGTTATAGGGTAAAGCTTGAAAATATGATCCCTGTGTTCCTTTGGAGGCGCAAAACCCACAAAGCAAATAAAAGAATCTCAATATTTTTTTTTTAAAAAAATCTAATGGTTTTTAATCCAAGCTTATGATTTTGAAGGGCCTGACTCAGGATTTCTGAATGCAAAGGGTTGACCCTATGGAATTCCAATGCTTAAATTGTGCTAGCTTGGAAAAGTCAGTGAGAGTGTTGGGCATGATGTGGCTACAGCAGCAGAATCTCTGTGTATTTGAGATGGGCCCAAATCTGACCCACTCTGGAATTTGGGTGTTTGTTTTAGATTAGAATCGCAAGAACTGTTTTTGATTCTGGGTTGTAGTCTGAGTCTCTTGAAGCTCTGACAGCACTTCTTGCATGTTCAAGTAATGACTATCTCAGCTGGGCCTCAGACACCCAGTTATACCCCCCAAGTATTCCTTATGAATTCCCAGGAGCCTAGGTTGGCTCATCTCTGCAGATGGTCACAAGCAGCCCTGCTTTGGCTTCAGGTCAACTATTTGCACATTCACCAAAAGGCCTCCTCTGAGACGACCTAACAATTAAAGTAAGATGAAGCTGATCGTTACTGGATGCTTGTTAGCATGTGCAGCACCATTAGTGCAGGGCAGTGGTATGATGGATGCCATCTTAGCTGACATTCGAGGGCTCTCCAGAGTTAAAAGTATGAGCTGCTACAGTTTGAGCTCAAGACTCTGTAGCTGGGGCTATAGCAGATTCTTATCCTTTGTGGATTGGCACAGAGGGGGGCATGTAACACACAATGACCAGAGGGTTACAGTGGCTTCTAACAAGCTTCATCCATGTGCAGGGGAGCACAGAAAGCAGGCCAACCAAGTGGTGATCAGATGATTGTGAGATGACTGCACCCTGTGGTGGGGTATAGTGTACCAGTGATTCTCATCCTCCCTGGCACTGCACCAGTAGATATTGGCATGATGGAGAACCTCGTTGACCAACCTCATTAGAGACCCCTACAATCCGAATAGTGCTGTGATCACCTGTGTCTTTCTGGATGCTTTGGTGTGTGAGGCACGGTTAAAGAACTAGTCAGTGAGCAATAAGCCATATTTCTGTAGCATAGAACAAACATTTGTAGGTGGTGGGCCCACTGTTTGAATATCATAAAGTCTAGCTTCAACCCCACAGAGCGTGTTGCACTTTCTTTTATCCAACCTGCAAAGAGACCTGTATTTGGAGCTGTGTGAAGGCTGGAAATGCCATTTTAAAAGGGATTTTGAGATGTTTAAATCTGACTTCATTTTTAGTTGGGGTGAAAACCAGAAATATCAAAAGTCTCCATAAAAGAAAATTCTAGAGGGGTGGAATTGTTGGTTAAAATGGTTCATTTGGGATTGGACTTTTTATTTTGTACTATACAATAATGTGTAATACACAATTTTTGAAACTGAAGTCAATTTCAGAATGAAAAACTGGAACTTTTTGTTCCAACAATGTCAAAATGGGACATTTTTGATTTCCCTCCCTTCCCTTCCCCTCGCCCCCTCCCGTTTTTAAAAATGAAATTCTGGTGAGATTGACAGTGACCCTGTTTCACTAAGTGCTTTGATTTTGTTGGACCCACATAATCCAATGAAACATAGTTCCTCCAACCAGCCTTACATACCAGCATGTCCGCTTCTACCATTCTTGTCAGTGATTCAATCAGCACATCTGTTAATATTCCTCCTTCCTCTCCTCAGCTTATGGATTTTGTTTAAATGTTACAAATCTGCATGTGTTACCTTTTATCTATAAATGAAGATGGATTGCTGGGTCAGGTTGGATTTGAATTCATTTCTCTGTTAAAATTTGTAATGCTATTTTAAAGGCTGTGTGAAGTTCAAGTACATTCTGGGCTATGGCATTAAGTGAGCTGCTCCTTTTGGTGAAATTATTTCCGTTGCATTACATTAAGTAATTTAAGATGTGAAATAGTTTATGTAAGCAAGATCTGAATAAATGCTTCCCTGATGCTAGCTGGGAGCGGGAGAGACTTGGGCGTGTTTATGTAAATACAGTTTGCTTCTGCTCGGCTTACATATTTAGCAAAAAGTGATCAACTTTGGCTGGTGTTGGGTACAAATCACCTTAGTGCTGAATGCAGGGGTAGTGACATATGGTGACTAATGTTGTAATTATTGTAACAATACAGAAAAGCAGGACTGTGCTTTACCTTTCCCAAATGACTGTGCTTAACCTGTCACCCTCACTTTAAAGAACCTCGTTAAGTCAGGGCTCAAATGTCTGTGCCCTTTGAAAGTAAGAGGGGTGGGGATAGGAGTCTCTAGGTAGGTAGCTGCATCTCCTTAAGGGTCTTCTCTAGAGTCGTTTAAGCTCCTGCCCACTGTTCAAAGAATAGCACTAAATGCGAACCAGAACAGGAATCAGTTTTGGTAAAGAGACTGATGTGCCAGGGTTACAACAGAGGGGTAGGTGGCAGCAGAAGGCCACTGACAGCTGGCAAATGAGTGGCTGGTGTGGCGGAGAGGCACAATGAGCATGGAGCGGTGATGCTGGCATAGAGGGGTGGCCAGCCTGGGCAACGCAGTGACTAGAGTGCCTCTTTACCCCACCCAGGGTGAACTGTGCAGATGAAACTCTGAACTTTGGGTCTGCACTGAGCAAGGACAGCAACTGTAAGTGGGATGCAGAGAAGGGTTGAGCACATCAAAGGAACTTCTGGGTTACTGGACTTGAGGGGAAAAGGACACTGTCCAACCTACTTGGGGGTAGGTCTTTTACTCATGGTTTATGTTTATGAATCCTGTTTGCGGTGTTTTCACACATTAACAGGTTACTTCCAAGTTACTTCCCTCCATTAATTAATTAAGTGTCTTTTGTACACTCAGACTCTGTGCTTGCGAGTGGGGAAGTATTGCCTCTAACAGGCAACTAGGGATAGTGTGTAATTTCCCCAGGTTACTGGGTGGGGGCTTGAGCTGGCTGTGTGTTGTATCAATAGAAAGGAACCCCTAGATATTGAACCTTGCCCTGGTTGCTGCTGCATCCCCCTGGCAGAAGGGTGACAGTTAGATATGAGCAGTGCTCTATCACTGTAGGGTCACACACTTATTGCTCTTGTGCTATGTGCTATCCAATTGCATAAATGCAGCTGGCTTTTTAGATTTAAGGACCATCTCAGGGTGTGTCTGCACTTTGAGCTGGGGTGTGATTCCCTGTTTGAGGCAGCATACCCCCACTAGCTCTGATTGAATCAGGAAGCTAAAAACAGAGTCTAGCCCTGACAGTGGAAATAGTAGGAGAAGCTACCTGCCCCGCAGGGCATGACCTTCTCTTTAACTGCTGAGGATAGGACAAGAAGCAATGGGCTTAAATTGCAACAAGGGCAATTTGGGAGGTTGTGGAATCTCCGTCTTTTGGGATTTTTTGCAGCAGGTAAGCCAGAAACCTGTCGAGGATGGTGTAGATAGTATTTAGTCCTGCCATGAGTGCAGGGGACTGTGCTAGAAGACCTCTCGAGGTCCTATGATTCTATACTGGTTGGTGGCTAGCCCCTCCTACTGTTCACACTGCTGTGCTTACACTTTTAGCATGCTAGCTTGATCAGAGCTACCACAAGTATGTCTCATCCAGATGGGAATCACACTGCCAGTTCCAAGAGCAGACATACCCTCAAAAGGTGTCCAGGGGGACAGGTCCTAGCTTGGCTACTCCCAGAAACTGAGGATGTAGCAGTGGAAGTTGAGGCTGGATGGGTTGTGACACTAATGAGTTCCCCACTGGAATAGAATTGATGAAGTTGGGTCCAGCTAACAGACTCTACAGAAACAATATGGAATTGATTGAATGCAGCATTCAAAATTTACCTCATAACATCCACACTAAGCATGGTTCCCAAACTTTAACAACCCACGAACTCCTTTCACTAAAATGTCGTCTTGTGAACCCCTTCATAAAAAAGAATATTTCCTGAAATTTTTCTCCCTTACCTGAGCATAAATTATAAAAGCAGTGATCTTGTAAATATACAATTTGTTTTTATTACATACTTATTGCACACTATTAATTATTATTTATCACTAGCAAAAATACCCAGCGTTGCTCGGGTCCATTGGGGGGGGAGGGGGAGAGAGAGCTGAGTGAGTGGGGGGGGGCATTGGAGTGGGGGGAGGGGGGTTAGATTTAAAATTTTTTTGATTCTTACCTGAGGGGGGAGAGAACTGAGCGAGTGCGGGGGCCGTTGGAGGCGGGAGAGAGCTGAGCGAGTGCGGGGCCGTTGGAGGGAGGAGGGGGGAGAGAGCTGAGCGAGTGGGGGGGGTGTTGGGGAGGGGGAGGGGGAGAGAGCTGAGCGAGTGCGGGGCCCGTTGGAGGAGGGGAGGGGGGAGAGAGCTGAGCGAGTGTGGGGACCGTTGGGGGGGGGAGGGGGCAGAGAGCTGAGCGAGTGGGGGGGCCGTTGGAGGGGGGAGGGGGCAGAGAGCTGAGTGAGTGCGAGGTCCGTTGGAGGGGGGTATTATTACATCATAACTATGTCACAGAGAACAGCAGCTGTTAAGCTGCTGCCCAGCTGATGTTAATGGGCTTTAAAGAATTTCACCCCTAGGGGGTGTAAGAGGTGAGATTTGAAAAATTTTCGATTCTTACCCTGATTAGGACCCTAAAGCCTATAACTGTACCAAATTTCAAGTCTCTAGCTCAAACAGTGTGGAAGGAGTAAGGGAACGTACATACACGCATACACCATTTGACTTTTATATATATAGATTACAGTGTTGCTATTATTATGTTATGAAAATGGCAACACTCTTCCAAGATCTCACTTTTGTAGCTTGTGTCACTTTTGATTAAGCCTGTTATAAGACAAGGCTCTGATCAGAGGCACCAGTAGAAAAAAAGTGGTGTAGGGACAAAGCCCCCATGCATCCCAGGGCCAAAAAAGTGGTGGGGCCTGCGACGGCTGCAAGAAACAAAGGAGAGAGACCCGCGGGGGGGGGGGGGGCACTAATGCAGGGGTGGCATGTGACCCTCATTCCCCCCCCCCCCCCCCACACACACACTTCCCCTGTACTGGCGCCTCTGACTCCTATGTTTCATCAAGGAGTATCGGATGTGAAACAGCATGGAGGTATTTAAGAAGCCAACTCAAACAGTTCCTCCTATACAAGCATTCAGGTCTTGAGCAGTCCAGGCAAACGACACACGTTACAACAAAGCTTAAACTTGTCCTTCATAATAATTTAAAAACAATACTAGCTGCCTATTTAATTTAAAAACAGCAAAAAATATCCACCTCCCTTTCTATTTCTTATAAGGCGTCTTGAAGTTTAAATCTCCTCAGTGTGATAGAGATGCTTGCTTTGATCTGCTTAACTCTCAGAAGTCCCAAAGCTCCATGCTGCCCGGGGTCCCTATGGACAGCTCTGTCCACCATTAGGGAATTTTCTCCCGGGAACCCCCTGTAACATTTCGTGAACTCCTGGGGGTTCCCAGGAGCATCAAGCTGAGTGTAGGGCCGTGCTTTGCTCATCCAGCATCAATACTTTGCACTTCTATAGTGGCTTTCATTTAAGGCCCTCAAAGCCTTTATAAACACTAATTCACATGGCAGCTGTGAGGTAATTACCCTCAGTTTACAGATGGGGAAACTGAGACAGGAGGGTGAAGTAAGTTGCCCACGATCAGACCTGATGGGATTCTTCCATGTGCATAAGTTCTTTGCCTCACTAAAAGCCCTCCGAAACCTGTCTTGGGCATCTAAGTAGCACAGAGATTTTCTGCTCCACTCTTTATTGAGCTAACTGCAGGGTCAAGGCCATACCTCAGAGCTTCTTCACTGTGACACAAACAACTGTAACAGGGTGGCCGCCACTCAAATCCCCCCTATGTGACCAGGGTACCTGTGCAGTGCCCCGCCCCCATCTTCCCCTCCTTGAGGGCTCCTTAAACAAACCCCAGGAAGTCTTTAGCCTTCATTCATAGCCCTTCTCGGGGGCTGGTATCTTTACTTACAACCTTCCAAAGCAAACAAAACACGTTTTGTACCTCTCCTGAAGCCGGGCCCAGCTCTTCCTCCCTGAGGAAGCATCTCCATTGCATTTGCTTCCACAGCCCAACGCCCTTCAGGGCCCACTGGAGACCTGTTCTCCCGGCAGCTGCAATTTCCCTTCCAGCTCTGCCCCCACTGAACTCCCGCTGACCCTTGTAGCCCAGGTGCAGTCCTACCCCCCTTCATACGCTCAACTGCAAGCACCTGCCCTGGCACAGGGGAGCTGGATCTATTTTTAACCAGAGAGGCCGGCCTCCCTGGGTCCCCAGCCACTCTGAACAGATTTCCCGTGCTGCTTCCAGTAAGTTAAAAGCAAGGGAGGAGGGCGGTAGTGGAAATTTGTTTTTGGCTTCCATTGTGTATCCAAACCCTACTGCAGTCGATCATATTGTACTGCTGATTGTGATGCAGGACTCTTCTTGAAATCAATAGTATATTTGCCTCCAGTAAAATAGCTTGTTTTTCTTCTTTCAGCTTTATTTTGGGAATAGGCAGAAGTGACCAAGATATTGCGGCTCACAAGTTCTCCTCTGTCTTCGAGACCCTACGCTCCAGTGACCTGAATCCAGTTTTCTTTGTCAGATGATTTTGTGTTAGTTACATTGATAATTACGTAGCTGGGCAGTGGGAAGCCATGTCCGGTAGCTGACGCCTGGCTAATAGCTGTTGGCTGTGTTCAGAGACCTGGGGACCTACTGTAATAACACCACCACTTGATTAGACTTTTCCTGTAACTGCCTTGGACGGCAAAGGAATGATAGCTTCCTAGATGCTCCGACTCTGTGAGGCAGAGGTGGGAAAAATGAGTCCTGGTAAAGGCTTACCTAATCTGGTGTCAGACCTTGCCCCGTCTCAGTTTTCCCCTCTTGGGTTTCCCAATAACTGTACCCAGGCGCTCACGTGAGTCCAATAACACCCCTTGTTGGTGTCTGGTTTATTAAAACAACATCACAGTTCAAATGTGAGTTTAAATCCAAACACATCCTCCCCAGCTCCACAATTTCTTCAGCCCCTTGCTGGGCTCAGCAGTACTTTCCCAAGAAGGCAGGTGCTGCTCCCTCTAGTTTTCCTCAAGTCTCTTCCCTCTTAAGTCTTCTTCCTCTGCCCCTCACTGCAGGTAGGTCCAGACAGGCTTCTCCATCTAGCTGATATTGAGAAATTTTGCCTGATTTAAGGCTTCTTAAGACCATCCTTCCTCTATACTTAATGTTGCCAGTGGTTTGTGGTCTTTACAACTAGTGACACAGGAACCTCAATGTATTCTGAGCTTTTATTCACTTGAATGAAATATCCACAGTTCAGAGGTGGAGGTGAACATGGCTGAAAATCAGGCTGGAAATATTACAAGAATAGGCTCTTATGGGATTTCCAGTGCATCTACCAAGCTCCATAGCTGAATCTGGCCCTATAAAGGCAAAGGGTCATTAGTAGAACTTGTTACAAATGGGGGTCGGTGATATTAGAATAAGATTTCTTTTAATCATGAAGACTAAATATTATAATTTGATTGTGAGGGGCCTGTTCTTGTGGGTTTTTTTTTTTTTTTCAAAGACGCTGAATACCTTCAGCTCCCACTGTCTGAAACAGAGTCTGTGGGAGGTCGGCACCTCTGGAAATCAGACCGTTAAGTATTCAGGGCCAGGTTTTGTCTTTCTTTACAACAGTGCAAGCCCGTCGGAGTATCCGACCGAGACTCTGAGGGCAGGATTTGGCCCTGGTAGATTTTAATTTCTTTCAAAACCAATAGTGATCGCTGGGTGGAGTGTTTTTGTTTTGGGGACCTTCTCACACGAGCGTGTGCGCAAACTGGAGACGAAGGGCCTGATTCAGACCATTTGCTTTCCTGATGTTGTCTTCAGGCTATATTTCTTTTATAAATCTGGTTAGCTGGCATGCCTGGTACGCTTGCTAATACGGTTTAGCATAGGCTGTTTCTAGGCCTCAAGCAAGCAGACCGTAGAGGAGTTTTTAATCAAAAAGTGAATGAAAGGAACTGGCCTGAAAGCGCTGGAGATTGACAGCTACTATGTATCCCCACAGTCAGTATCTTCTCCCATAACACATCACCAATCAGAGCTGCTGACTCTGCGGGTGCTCTGGGGCTTAAGCACCCGTGGGGGAAAAAAACAGTGGGTGCTCAGCATCCACCATCCACAGCTGTTCCCGGTGCTGCCAATCAGCTGTTCAGTGGCTGGAGGAGGTGCTTGGAGGTGGTGGAGAGCAGCGAGTGGGAGCCTCGAGGGAAGGGCTGGGAAGAGGTGGAGTGAAGGCAGAGACTCGGGGGGGATGGGGCACCCCCAGGAAAAAACAAAAGTACCCGTGTCACCAATAGCCCTCAACCCTGGCCTGGCTGCAATATTGAAATACCTCTATGGAAGGCGGGCTAGGTTAGTCTCTGAGCCCATTCGATCTTTGGCCTCCGGCTGACACTGCCGACACTGGTGACAAGCAGTGGTGGGGGTTGTTTTTATGTGGCTGAGTTCAAAGCAGGTCTGAGACCACCAAGCCCATTTCACGCTGGCCACCAAGCAGTTGTCAAAGGGTGATGACTTTTGACCACTACTGTTTTCGTTAACAGGAAAAATAAAACCATATGTTGCATAAGTAGATGTAGAAAACTTTTTTTCTCTAAATCCCTACAGACAAACTGTCAGCAGCAGAAGTATTTACTTTGGTAATGCAGCTGGGCTCCGTCCCAGGCTCATTGTGTTTGTGCATGCCTTTTCACCACCGCGCTTCAATAACACGCTGATTGCCAGGAGGGCGAATGAATGCCTGCTGTATGATTTCTGTTATTAGGCCTATCAATTACAGCGCCAGACAAAGGGTCGGCGTCAACAAAGGTAACATTACATGAATACCGCTCATGCACTGAGTCTGATGGAACTGATGGAATTCCTAGTTGTCCGTGCCGTCAAGAACAGTTTGGCCCGAGTAAAGACTGCAGGATTTGGCCCTCTGGACCAGATCTTCAGCTGGGGAGAACGGGAGTAAGTGGAGCGGTGGCTGAGTTGTTGAGTGAGCGGTGACTGAATTAGAGGAGGATGAAGGGAGGGTGAATCAGGGTGAGTAGTGAGAGAATGGTGGGGAGGGGGGTGCGTGAGAGAGAGAGAGAATTTGGTATCACATGTGATTGGCCCCTGTCTTTCTACGGGGTAAATTGAAACCTCAAGCTTTGAGCATGTTTGGATCTGGGGCCAAGCTTAGCTCTGCCCATGACATCAATACAAAGATGTTACATTGGTGTCACAGCTGCCTGACATCAGTGCAAATGTACAGAAGTGAAATCGGCCCACCCACTGAAGTCCTAGCAGCAGCGCCGTGTCGTCGGGTGCTGATGTCATGTTGATGGCAATGTATGTAGGACATCAATTGACTTTACGATATGCTGGTATAGCGGTATTATGAAGTCAGTGGCACTGGGGTGCGTGAAATCCCATGATAACATGCTATGGACGGGGCACTATGTGCCCCGCCCATAAAAAACATCTTCTTTACAAAGTGCACTCCTGTAACTGTAGAAGTTCAGCTTAAGAAACACATTAGACCAACAGGCATTACCTAGAATGGGTTTAATGAGTTTTATTTTAGACAACCTACATGACAAGTTTTTTTTAAAACAATGCCTCCACTCCAAATCAGGGTCAAAAAATAAGTGACTAAAGCTCAAGATGGTATCAGTCCAGTTGGCAGACACTGCTGAGTCCTGGTGTTTGTGTTGAGAGCCACCTATCCACACCAAAGGCTAAGGAGCTATGATGTCTTAGATTTTTTTAAATGGAGCGATGTTAATGTAGATACAGCTGCATGTAAAAAAAAAAAAAAAAGGCAGCTGATCTTGTGAGGAAAATTTTCGTTGCTGGCCTGTCTTAAAAATACCATAGCTGGTCTGAATTCTTTCTTAGAAAACACATTTGTGTTGGGCTTGGAGAAGCTAAGGCCAAGTTTTGGCTCATTGCAGATCAATGTGTTGGAATCAGTGATTCAAAGCTAATTTCAACTGCTAACAGGGCCTTCTCCGAAGAAGGGCTAAGCTTCTCTTGAAAAGGACTGAGGGCTCCTCTCTTCAAAGGTGATGATTCAGTTCCAGCAGAGTGCTTGGTGCGGTGTGCTACACAGACATAGAGAGCCCCTGTCTTGAGGAGCCTACAGTCTCCAAGATGGATACATACATAAAAGATGAGACACCGTGAAAAATCTAGGAATGCAGCTAACTTTGACAAAACGTTTGAATTGGGTGAATTTAGGGCTGGTTTTCCCTGGAAATGTTTTTGCATAGAAAATAGGGGTATTGAATAACAGATTGTTTTGTGAAAAAAATTCTGCTTTCCATGGAAAATTTCAGCTTTTTGCTGAAAAACTGAAAACGTTGGGGATTTTGGCTGAAAATGTTTGTTTTTGGTGCAAACGATTTATTTTTCCATTTTGTTTAAATCAGGGGTTCTCAAACTATTGAGAACCGAGACCCCTTTTTAGTTTCTCCCTCAGCGTGGCGAACCCTTGTATGACCGCTGAAAAACCGCCGAATAAATTAACTTTGCATTCGGAGGCTATTTTCGGCAGACATGCCGAGCGCTTTCGGGAGCACTTGGCATGTCCGCCGAAAATAGCCGCCGGATACGGAAGCGATCGCAGCAGCGGCTTTTCGGCGGCACAAGCAGCTCACGACCCCTCAGGAGGCGGCCGGCGACCCCCGAGGGGTCGCGACCCACGGTTTGAGAACCCCTGGTTTAAATTGATCCCAGGGGAGAACCCCGTTTTCCAACCAGCTCTATGTGAAATTCTCAGAAGACTCAGCTTTGGCCTAACTCTGTTCCTATTGAAATCCAAGGGCGTTGTTACCAATTGAGGGGAATGGGGACAGAGTTAGACCAATGCTGTGCATGTTTGAAAGGCTCGCCCTAAATGATAATTTCATGGCAAACTCTCTGCTACCCATCCCTAATGTGTTCAGGTGTATGAATAATAGAGTGACTTGGCTGAGCTCCACACCATGGTATTGGCAGACAAGTGAACTCTCAGCTAATTAAGATCTAAATAATGCTCCGCAGAGTTCGATATGTGGGTTTGCAGTAGGGCTCAACAAATAATGTGCTTGAGTGCAAACACTAGGCCGCGCTGCTCCATTCATGATCGTGTATTTTACACCATTTTAGGTCTCCTCGTTATTTGGCTTGGTTTTCGTTGCTAGGACAGAATCTCACAAAGGCTAGAGTATGCCCGCATGAAAATAATGAATGAATTAAAATGTCACATGGACTTCTTCTGCCCAGCCTGGCAACTGTAAGTGTAGTATGCACTGTGATACCATCCATCCTGGGTGGAGAGCTTTCCTGAAAGTAGCTGCCAAAGAGAGTGCCAACGTGAGTTTATCAAAGCCTTTCCACAACGTCTCGGATTGAAATGTCCTTTGAACATGGTTCTCGCAGAACATTTTTCAGTGACGTCAAAATAAGCATCAGTCAAGTCAAAGGAATTTGGAACCTATTACATGCACATTTGTGCAATGTTACGAATAGGATTTTAACAGTAGTAGAGACGAGATCTTCAGAAGTATGGGCTCTGGTGCATTCCTCCTTGGCAGCTGTAGGCTGAGATATTCAGAAGTAGTGCAGAAGGATGGAGCTTCACAGAGGCAGCCATGGCTTCCTACAGATCCTGGAGTATGTGAGCTAGATTCCCAGTCAGTCCAGTTTTGGGGGCCAATCCCTGCCTCCACCCCTAATAGACGAATACAGGTATAAACACTGGTGATGTTGTGCTTAGGAGCCAGTTACCACTTTGACTTAGCAAGAGCTGGAGTTTTGCTGCCTGCCTTGCCAGAAAACTCCTCAGAACTCAGCCAGTCCAAGCCTGGCCCTTCAGCGAACAATCAGTGAAACCCGGTTCCTGAGCTCCCCAGAGACAACTCCCTGCAGTGTCCAGACCCTCCCTCGGGATGCTGCCTCCAAAGAAGCAGAGCACACCTCAGCCGGTGGGTTTAGCTGAGGGCTCGCACTTCACTTTCATACACAGCACTGAGCTAGTTTTGGAATACAACAAGAATGTGTATTGAAAAGAACAGAGATTTAAGTGATACTGAGTATCAGGAACTCAGCCATGTCTGAGCTCGGTTGCCTAGCGACCCAGTGAAATCGGCTGGGCCCAATAATGCCCCACTAAGTGACTGCGCTCCCTGAGCAGTCAGAAAAGCCACCAGTTTGCATGGTTTGGGATCGTGTCCCTCCTTATAGAACACAAGAAACAGAATAGACAGAGATCGAACAGAAAGGCATCAAGAGGTGCCAGTCCTCTTCTGATATTTTCTGTTAGGGAAATAAGTGTCTTAGAGTTAGCAAGATAGTATTACAATATATTTATACAGAGCCAAGCCATTCTTCCTTCCTCAAACACAATCTTTGCTCCCTGGCACTGAGCCCCACTTCTGTTTTCAAAGCAGTCTTTACGTGCTCTCTAAAAGCACAGGCAGGCACAATTTTTCTGTTCTAGTATTTTGAACATGCTAAAACCCTCAGATTCATGCTCACAAATCCTACCAAATGCAGCTTGCTTTGATTTGCTGGAGGCATTCGCATGTGAAGACCTTTGCACCACTCCAAACTGGAATTGCAGTTTTGGAGGCAGCTTTGGAAATATTGGTCACTTATTTCCTGTGCAAGTTGTTTAAACCATTAGGGAAATGTCACTTATTTCCCGTGCAAGTTGTTTAAACCATTAGGGAAATTTCAGTTAGTGCTACATGATTGCATCTTCATTATCTGGGAATAGGGGAGCGGCTGTGAGCAGGGGATAGCTGTCCACTCCTAAGTAAACACATCCTGAACTGATTAGTTACCAGAGCAAAGGAAATCTTCATGATTTTTACATTAAGGATCTAAGAGTTTAAAAAAAAATTTTTTTTTAGTTTGTGCTGTTTTAAATACTTGAGGTGGAAGAACACCTTTCAAGTGTGTCAAGCACATGCTGTCCAGATATATTCAACTACAGACATCTGAAATCCCCAGATCTATCATTAGCAGGCGGCTCAATTTCCTGACAGACAGCCCCACTCTTTCTTTAAAAAAAAAAAAAAGTCCATTCCCTTGTTCTTTATTACAAGCCCTCAGTGGTAAAAGAACAGGTTAAGGACTACTTAGAAAAGCTGGACGTGCACAAGTCCATGGGGCCGGATCTAATGTATCCGAGGGTGCTGAGGGAACTGACTGATGTGATTGCAGTCATTGGCCATTTTCTTTGAAAACTTGTGGCGATCAGGGGAGGTCCCAGATGATTGGGAAAAGGCAAATATAGTGCCCATCTTTTAAAAAGGGAAGGAGGAGAACCCAGGGAACTCCAGACCGGTCAGCCTCACCTCAGTTCCTGGAAAAATCATGGAGCCGGTCCTCAAGGAAACCATTTTGAAGCTCCTGAAGGAGAGGAAGGTGATCAGGAACAGTCAGCATGGATTCACCAAGGGCCAGTCATGCCTGACCAACCTGATTTCCTTCTATAATGAGATAACTGGCTCTGTGGATATGGGGAAAGCAGGGGACGTGATATATCTTGACTTCAGCAAAGCTTTCGATATGGTCTCCCACAGTATTCTTGCCAGCAAGTTAAAAAAGTATGGATTGGATGAATGGGCTATAAAGTGGATAGAAAGCTGGCTAAATTGTCAGGCTCAACGGGTAGTGATCAATTCAGTGTCTAGTTGGCAGCCGGTATCAAGCGGAGTGCCCCAGGGGTCGGTCCTGGGGCCAGTTTTGTTCAACATCTTTATTAATGTTCTGGATGATGGGATAGATTTCATCCTCAGCAGGTTCACAGATGACACTAAACTGGGGGGAGTGGTGGATACACTGGAGGATAGGGATAGGGTTCAGAGTGACCTAGACAAATTGGAGGATTGGGTCAAAAGAAATTTGATAAGGTTCAACAAGGACAAGTGCAGAGTCCTGCACTTAGGATGAAAGACTCCCATTTACCACTGCAGGCTGGGGAGGGACCGACTGGCTAAGCAGCAGTTCTGCAGAAAAGGACCTGGGGATTACTGTGGACGAGAAGCTGGATATGAGTCAGCAGTGTGCCCTTGTTGCCAAGAAGGCTAATGGCATATTGGGCTGCATTATTAGGTGCACTGCCATCAGATCGAGGGGAAGTGATTATTCCCCTCTATATGGCAATGGTGATGCCACATCTGGAATATTGCGTCCAGTTTTGGACTCCCCACTACTGAAAGGATGTGGAAATTTGGAGAGAGTCCAGCAGAGGGCAACTAAAATGATCAGGGGATTGGGGCACATTACTTAAGAGGAGAGGCTGGGGGAGCTGGGCTTATTTAGTCTGCAGAAGTGTGTGTGTGGGAGAAGGATTTGATAGCAGCCTTCAACTACCTGAAGGGGGAATCCAAAGAGGAGGGAGCTTGGCTGTTCTCAGTGGTGGCAGATGACAGAACAAGGAGCACTGGTCTCAAGTTGCAGTGTGGGGAGGTCTAGGTTGGATATTAGGAAACACTATTTCACCAGGAGGGTGGTGAAGCACTGGAATGGGTTACCTAGGGAGGTGGTGGAATCTCCATCCTTAGAGGTTTATAAGGTCAGGCTTGACGAAGCCCTGGCTGGGATGATTTAGTTGGTGTTGGTCCTGCTTTGAGCTGGGGGTTGGACTAGATGACCTCCTGATGTCTCTTCCAACCCTAATCTTCTATGATTCTATGATTATTGATGGTTGATTCTTAATTTATTTGAGGTGATGGTACCTGTACTGTAGATGTGTTAAATGTTTATAATTTGCTGAATTCAGTTCAAATATGAAATGCCATCCCTGCCTTTAATATACATATACAGTAAAACCTCGATTTAACGGACTTCGGATGCAACGGACAAAATTTCTGATCCATATCAGACCGCGACCCCTCCCGGCTGCGGCTCCGGTCCCCTTCGCAGGCAGCTGGCTGCTGGCTCCTGGCTGCCGCCCCGGTCCCAGCCGCTGGCGGGGTGGCTGCCGGCCCCTGCCCAGATCCCGGCAGCGGGCGGGCTGGCTGCCGGCTCCCGGCTGCCGTCCGGGTCCCGGCAGCGGGCAGGCTGGCTGCTGGCTCCCGGCTACCGCCCGGGTCCCGGCAGCGGGCAGGCTGTGGAGCTGCTGCCCCGACCCTGTGGCAGGCGGGCTGCTGCTCCAACAGCTCGGTTTTTTTTTTATTATTAAATAACGGACTTTTTGATTTAATGGACACTCCCTCACCCGAATTAGTCCGTTAAATGGAGGTTTTACTGTATATGTGCTACATTATCCACAACTAATTATTATCCACAACCACGTCTGAAGTTAAACAGGACACAGTAAGGTAATGCCACAGTTTAAGACAGGAAGTAACAAATTCTGCATGTAGTTGAAATAGCAGGAGGGATGTTTGGTTTAATTCTTATACTAAACGTAAACTTCACCATTTAATTGTAAATACAAATGTAAAGATATGTTTATTTAAGTGCCAGTTCTGCATACACTGATGCATGTGCTTATCTTTATGCATGTTAGAAGTCCCTTTGATTTCAACAAGATTACGTACAGACATAAGTGTTTTGAAGGATCAAGGACTTAGAAGACACTGATACTCACTTGACAGATAGCAATGACTCCAGTGGTGTAATTATAGTTTCCAGTGCCGTTTGTTGGTAAAGCATACTGTCCATGTAGTTTATGGATAAAACTCCTGGCCAAACTCTGCTCTCTCTTTCACTGGAGAAACCCCACCCAGATCAGTCTGAGTTTATCTGGATTTACACAGGTGTGTCTGAGAGCCAGGGGCAGCTCTATGATTCCCGCAGCTTCGACTTACCCGCTGCCGAAATGCCGCTGAAGGCTGTCTGACTGCCGTCCTGAAAGCGACCGCAGGCCACCCACCGCGGCTTGCTGCCCCAGGCACGTGCTTGCTGTGCTGATGCCTGGAGCTGCTCCTGCCGAAAGCAGAATTTGGCCCTAAGTACCTGGACAACTTTGGTCACTCTTAAAACAAAGTCACATTAAGATCCTTGGATGATAGCTGCAAAGTATAGTTACTGATAATGGCACAAAAATGTACCTAGGATACATCTACCTTTTAAATCACTGCCTGATATAGCTGAGAGAAGTGCCAAAGACTCCAGAGAAGTCCATTAGGGACTTTGCTATTGCAGTTGATTTTTATATGGAAGGTGCCCAGATACTATAGTGATGGGTGGCAGGATAGAACTTTTAGAGAGAGAGTCTTGAAAAACTCTCGACTCTTGGACAGGGAAGGTAAATTAAAGTCCGTGCTAATATTGACAACTGATTTACAGAGGCCTGAACACACATTTGGGTTTAATGACCCCGACAGGCTTTCCATCTAGAATGAACATTATAAAATAGTTTCTTTGGGGTTTTTTTTTGCTTGTTTTTATTTAATATGGTTATTATAGCTTTTTAATCCTCTGGAGAGGAGCAGTGAGCTTGTGTGCTAATGCAGAGCAAGGCTTAATGCTACTGGGGCATCTCTCCCAGCTCCTGCCAGTGTGATAATCACTGAACGCAACAGTTAGCAGAAACATTCCTCAAGTCTAATTCTACTAGATCACTCCTGCTGTCACTCCCCCAGGGCTCTCTCCACTCTCCCTCACTGCCTTCCTCCCACCATTGCTGCTATGTAATCAGATGGATTTGGGACTATCAAACCACTAGTCTGAAGATCATAGAACAATTTGCCTGTTCCCCTAATAATATTATCTGGTAGTGAATGCTCTGGTTGGTCTAGGGAGCCCTGTATATATCATAATTTTCTATAATTACCTAAATTTACACTGCTATCCCGAGGCTATTATATAGGGTGTAGTATGTTGTTATATATGTAACATATTTGGACCTAAGAACTGCACATATATTGTTCCACAAATCATTCGTATAACCACGCTGATACTTTTTTATAAAGGGTAAGCACATAAATTACTAATGATTACAATACAGTTCTATTACAGCTGCAGGGTAATTAGTGCCCCTGTGACATAGAAAAAGAATAAAGGAACTCCACGTAAAAGCTACAAAGACCTTGAGGTCAGAAATACTTTAGAGTGTGTGAAACATTCAAATAATGAAAATCCAGGCAAAATAATACACCCTTACATCACACAGAACTAATTGTATACATCATAATAGTCTCATTATTCTATTTTGCCCCTGCAAGCTATTTGTTGTATTTACCTGTTGTGTCTCATCTTACTCTCAAATTGCAAGCAGGTTAGGGCAGGAACTATTTTTTTGTTCTGTGCTTATAGAGCACCTAACATAAAGGGATTGGCCTGCTAGGTGCCACCACAATAGAAATAATAATACTAATTAATATACAGCTGTTCGTACAGTAGTGTTCTGGCAGCTAATTAGTTCAGTGACCTACCAAACAAGAAAACAGAGCTGGTTAAATCATGGGTCAGTTCTTCCAGTCTGTCTGGGCTGTGCTTGGCACAAGATCCACTCTAGATGGTTTTAAGGCATTTTTATGCTCCCATTGCATCCTGGCAGTGCAGATTCCCATTTGACCCTTGGCAAAGTTAGAGCAGCTTGAGAGAGGCCATGCAGCTGGCATGGGACCCAGGATCTGGCTCTACATGTTGTGAATAAATTACCCAGGGAAAGTAGTAGCCCTTGTATCTGTCTGGGAATTATTTATGAACCCATCCTTATTTCTGCATGTGTGCCTATTTGTAAATATTTGCTTCATAATTTATGGAAATAAATTTCAGCCCTTGAGACATTCCAAACCCAGCCATGTAGGCTATTTGTGATGATTTCCTTGTGCGGGATCACTGAAGAACTTGTTGACTTCACTGGAGCTAATATGGATTTGCACCTGTGGAAATGAGTGGAGAATTTGGCTCCGAGTCTCTATTCTGTGGCTATAGACGACCTTAGAGCCATAGAGATACTTGAAAAATGCATGGAAATATGGCCATGCAACAGTGGAAAATGATGGTTTAAAAACAGAGGGTCTCAGTGACTGGACTCCATCAAAAATGTTAATGTTGATATCTGCATTATTAATACAAAAGTAGATTAAAACTGGTTTTGAATGGAACAGCTGAAGGACTAGATTTAAATTACATTTCCATTAAATAATGGAAGCATATAGCTTGTGTTCTATCACATCAGTATAAATCCAGAGTGACTCCAGAGCCTCTGTGGAATTACTTCATATTTATATCAGCAGAATCTGATCCCTTAGTTTTTTATGGGACAGTAGACTCTCGATTATCCAGGATTGGGTTAACCAGGTTGTGGATTAACCAGGATGTCAAAAAATATATATGTGTAACTCGCAGGTCTGGCTCCGGCTTTGTTGCCGCCCCAAGCGCGCACACACAAAAAACCCCCACCAGGGCGCAAGGCAGCCAGTGAACCAACACCCCCACCTCCCGCCACAGGGTGGCTGGTGAACCAACCTCCCCTCCCCCATATTTCCCAAGGTTGGTGATTATCCAGGATTTTATTAACCAGGATTAATTTTTTTACTATCACCCTGGATAATTGAGAGTCTACTGTATAGGAATTGCCTAAGCTCACAATTTCCATCTAACCAGGATTTTATCAAGAAGAATTTGCCAGATCCTCGCTGGCATAAATGAACATGGCTCCATAGGCGATAGCGGAGCTACCCCAGTTTATACCTCTTGAGGATCTGACCCTCTCGTTTTAAAGGAGGATTTGCAAACTAGAAGAAAAATGGATTGCTCTGCTTTTGCTCGAATGTGCATCACTTTTACATGGGTGTAATTTGTGTTAATTGCGATAGAATATATGGGGTACAAAGAGTCAGAGGTGGTAACTCAATCCAGTCTCTGGACAGCATTCACAGTTTTAAACAAGGTTTGGAGTTCTGAGTGCAAAGACCTTGGCTTGCTCATTACCATGGTAAACACACTAGAAAATTCATGCCAAAGGTTAGAATGGTATTGACTGAGACACACAAAAGGAAAAGAATAAAAAAAGAGGCAAAAAGCATTGAAACTGAAATTGAGTATGCAAAGCAAACTTAATGAAAACCTATCAAAGGCTCTTTTTAGAGCAAGGGAATATTGATTAGAGTCTTTTATTCGGTCAAGCAGTCCTTCTTGTGGGGGAAGAAAGGGTAAGTTCTGCTGTTCAATTCTCAGATATTACCTCACCCACCTAATCTCTCTCATATCCTGGGACTGACACAGCTACAACAACCCTGCATTCAGTTCTCAGCCAGGAATGATAGTCGCTTTCCTGCTTTTGACAAAACAGACACAGAAGGGCGAGAACAGGGAGGATATTAAAAGACAGGGAAATGTGGGTATTGTTGATAGTCTCAGGATACAGGGTAGCTGGTCAGTCACAGATGCTTTGGGCTTACAGGTTGGCCAAGACACCTGTTTTTCCTGTTTCTCTGGATCTCATTTTACCTCTCTGGACAGGGACATTATTCAGTTGGTCTGGTCAGGACCTCTCCTCCACTTGTGCTGAGCAGGGCTAGTTGGGTTGCTCCATATCATTGTGCTGGGGCTGTGCGGCCTAGTTGACTTCAGACTCAGAGAGAGCCGAGAGGAGGAAGACGGTGTGGGAAAGGGGGAGGAAAGGGACACATGAGGTATGGGGAAGACAGCGCAGGACCTCACATGTACCAGGCTGGGGTTCTCACTAGAGCAGTGACGATAGTTAGGCATTCCCACTTTCTAGAAGTACCCTGTGACTCTGAGGCCTGGTCTACATCACAGGGCTAGGTAAGCTCCCTTGCGTCAGCCTAGCCATAGAAGTGTCTTCACCTAAAGTTGGCTCCTGATCTAATAATACCACCTCCCTGAGCGGCATAGAGTCACGGTTGATGTCATAAGGTCAATGTAAATGCCGCACTGCTTACATCGACTGTTCCTGGCTTTCAGGTGCCATTCCACAATGTCCCACAACGTGGGGCCATTAGAAATTGGAGCTGAGCAAATAATTGTGGTTTTTTGGTGCAGGAGCTGAACCAAAAATACTGATTTTTTTTTTTGCTTTCTCTCACCAAAATTAAAAACTAAAAAACAAACAAAAAAAATTGCATTGAATTAAACAAAATATTTCATTTAATCCAAAATTGTTTGTTTTTTTGTTTTGTTTTTGAGTGGTTTTCACCTTTTTGTTGTGCATATTTTAAAACATACAGCGAGTTCAATTTCTAAAGGAAATGTCATTTCAAAACAAAGTCAAAATGTTTTGTTTTGAAGTGGTTGAAACAAAATGTTTTGACTTTTTAAGAAAGTAGTTTTTTCGGCTGAAACTGCTGAATTCAACCCAAACTTGAGAATAGTTTTTTGCAAATTTACTATTTACAAAAACTAATAATAATAGTAATAATAATCACCCAATTCCATTAGGAAGCTGAGTTTGGGGTTGGCTAATATGGAGTTGGGGATCATTGGCAAAATTCAGATTTGGGTTTGTATTTCAAACACTTCTGAAGTCAGAAGGGTTGGTGTTTTCATTTGGGTCAGTCCCGGGATAATCCATTTCAGTTTGTGGATTGGTATGTGAAAAGGAAACCAAAGCAAGAATAATATGATCTTTGAACCAAAGAGCCTAATGTTTCATTTCTTGCACACCTAAAACTCCCTGAACAATAGGTTAAAATGAACAGTATGAGACTAAAGAGGCCCGATTGCACACAGAAAACTGAGGAGTGGGACAGACAACCATCTGAGGTAGGGGAGCCAGGCGAGAAGAGGGCTAGATTTTTGCCCAGCTCTGTATGAGTTCCCGGCTTCACGCCAATTTTCAGGATCACACAGTCACCCTACTAATGTTACGAGGTTTAGGTAGAATTAGTTGGTTCTTAGAGTTGCTGCTTAGATACCACGGTGCTAAGTGTCTTTTATCTACATGATATTCGATAGATGTACCTCCCTAGACACATTGAATCTGTTTTCTCTATGGCCCGATGCTCCAACCCAAAAGCATATGGAGGTCTAACTCCATCCTAATTTATTGATTTTTCTCTGGTCTCAGTGGGGGTTGCACAGGGTATATTTCAAGACATTTGCCACTAAACATCCAGGCCTGTAGCAGCACTAAATTTCTTCTCTATTTGCAGGATTACAAACCCCAAGCATTCAAAAATCATGAGTCAGGATCTCCCAGCATGACAGGCTTAAAAATCACGAGATTTTAAAAAAAAATATCATGGATTTATTCTATTTGCTATCTAGCTTTGTGACCTTAGGGTGTACTGGGGTCACACTTTCAGGCTTTCCTCTGTAACCATTATGTCTAGAAACTCACCTAATTACATCCCTTCAGCGGCTGGGGCTTTAAGAAAGCCACCAAATATTGCAAGACTCACGGTAAAATCACAAGAGTTGGAAAAACTATATTTGCAACCTGGCGTCCCTTTACTGAGGTTGTCCTCTTTCTTCATGAGTAGTTTTATAGAACTGTGGCAAGAGGATTTCTGAATTGAGGAAGGATTCTCGTCTTCAGCCTTATTCTTGTATGCGTGCTTTTACATTATTCATGAGATACGTTGTATACTAACGCTGTATGGCGTTCCACTGAAGTCAATGGATCTCCTGAGATGTAAATCATCCCAGAATATGGGCTATATTCTGCTGTCTGTGAGACCAGTGTAAATCTGGACTAACTCCACTGATCATAGTTAGCTACACAGCAGTACAGCTGAGAGCAAAATTCAGCTTTGTATCTGTAGCTGCTGCTAGCGTCGGCATTCTGGTACAAGAGTCTCAATGAGCTGTTTGTGTCAGAACATTTATTTAACATGCAGGTACAGTAGTTCTCATGGACTGCTGCTGTGAATCTTTTGCTATTGAAACATACCACCTCTGTTTGTTTCACATAGTTTAAGCTCCATTTCACACCCCCTGAAAACTCATAATGGGGGAGATGGAGGTGATAGTGTTGTCACTTTTCTAAGATCTGCTTTCATTGTTAAATATCTCTGAAAGCTTCCTGTTTGCTGACCTGAGTGGTAGAGCCCGACCAGGGCAGATGCTATCATATACAAGGAGTGCTGTGTGAACAAGGTGTGGAGCTTTACGTACAGATGACAGGTGCTGTTATTGGCACGGTACACCTTACCTTTTGCATTATAGTCCATAACCCTCAGGAGGCCAGAATCTGATCTGAGGTACATTATACTGGTGTAAATCTTCAAAAATTCCATTGACTTTAGTGGAGTTACTGTGCTCTGGATTTACACTATTGTAACCGAGATCGGAATCTGGCTTCACTTAGCAGTCCTGGTAAGCACCACTCTGTGCTGTAGTAAATGTGTTTTCAACCCATAAACCCTTTCACCTGGATCAGCTCGTCATGACTTATTGAACATGGTGTCGTCTCTTTTCATTATGGTAGGTCATGGTCAATTACAGTTGAGCTCTGTCAAATTGTTCGCGTGTAAATTAAAAGGACAACTGTGCGGAGGAACAAGTTCAGCTTCAGGGCGCACGAGTAAGCAACCAGGAAAGGGCAGCTTCGGGGATATGTCCTGTTCTTTACTTTAAACCATGCGAATCGCAAGATTTTGTGTAACTGAACCTACACGTTGAAAATAAGGGCAAGATTGTGGGGAGGGCTCTCTTTGAAATTCAGATATGCACAGTTCATATTCCCTTTTTTCTTTACCTTCAACTTATGTATTTGGGCTATCACAAGGAAAAGTCCACTTGCCGACAGTGCTCTGCAGAGTGCCTGGTGATGTTAGGCATGTATGTGCATGGTCTCTTAGATCAGCTCACTGAGCTAGTGTTAAAAACGTGTAACCAGCAATGGACCGTTTATATTAAGGGTTTGTCTTCACTGGCACAGTGGTGTCTTTTTTTACAGAGAGATAACAAGCACTGGTAGCCATTACCGGGAGATAGCTAGTCAAGGTCTATACTCCTGCCTATGGGTGACCTTGCCTAATTTACCTCGCAGAAAAAATTCCAGTGCCTTGTCTCCACTATGTTTTTACAGTGGCATAGCTCACACCTGTGTTAGTTATCAAAAACTCAGATTCATTCTCAGTGAAAACATGGCTCAGGGCTATCAGTGTTGCCATACTGCTAATGTTGCTGGCAATGGCATTGTAACGCGGTGGTGTTGGGCAATAACTAATTTAGTTCCCTAGTGTTAGGTAAATGCCTCCCATTGAGAGTCCAGAGTAGAGCTGAGTGAACATCTACAAAATATTTGATGGACATCTAAAGACCTAAAATTGCTTTTTTTCTGGCTGTATTCCTTTAGTATTAACTTTTGGCAAACATTCCTCGGTAGGACTGTATGGCAGGAGCAGCAAATGTAATGTGAGTGGTAGAGAATAGTAGAAGAAAGTGAGTTTTGGAATTTGTAAGTCTGAATCCTGATTCTACGTTCCCTCTAATCAGAGCACACGCAATACCATGTGACCTCGATATCCCACCAGCATGCAGTACTACAGCTCAGCTTGTGACTCCTGCGTACTTGCAGCACATTGCTTATGGACTAGTTCCTGAAAAAGAACTATAAGCAAGTAATAAATAATGAGTCATTAAGCGCTAGTCACTAACCCAGCTTACAAAATGGTGAACTGCTTCTGGACAATTTGTGATCAGAAAAGGAAACTGAATTTCTTTTAAAAATGCTCACTCTGAATTTTTCACGCAGTTCTACTCCAGATCAGAGAACTAGCTGTGCTTCCCCAACTATATCTGAAACAGCCTGGGCTGACTGTGTAAGTCTTATTTCCCACTGTAGGGCGAGCAGATGTCCCGATTTTATAGGGACAGTCCCAATTTTGGGTTCTTTTTCTTATATAGTTTCCTATTAGCCCCCACCCCCATCCCGATTTTTCACATCTGCTGTCTGGTCACCCTACACAAGTGGTTCCAAGCCAAATTCTGTGCATTTACCCAATCAGAGGGCAGGTTTGAAGCAGTTTGTGGCTAGGCCCCAGAACAAAACTTCCATCAGCACCCCCAGGTACCCACGTTCGCTCATGCTGTGGTGTTCCCTCCTCCCTGCCCCTCAATCCTTCAATTCCGTCCTGGTTTTTCTATCAGCTTTGTTAATTTTCCTCTACTGTACCAAATCCATCCATTCATACCTCCCGCTCCCATCTTCCTGGGATCTCTCAGCAGTGGGTTTTCAAAGCGGCAGCAGTTCCCTATAGTGATTGCTGCTAACACCCCACTGGAGACTTCTGGGTGGTTACTCTGTTTCTGGTAGCATTGCTGGAGTATACTGGGACTCCAAAGCACTGTGTGGGCTGTGGGAGATGTATTTACACCCTTGAATGGGAAGTACCATACAACGGCGCCTCAGACATTTCAACTGGGAATTCTCCCATGTCCTTACTGGAAACCTGCATTCCAGTGAACAAGCCCTCAACCCAGAGTCCAGTGCCCAGTCACAGACGATCAGATGCTCTTCAGGACGGATACCAGGCAGCCACTCAGCCTTCATATTAATACCACCTCCGCTGGGATCAGTGGGGCCACGAAAGCCAGGGGAGATCTCTTTAAGTTGGTGAGCTCAGACAGTAAAATAAACGGACGGCAACTGATGAGTTCAGGATTTTATATTGATATCAGGTCAACGGTTTAGTAGCACAGAGTCTGATCTTCCCTCTGCACACATGCATAATTCCTGCTGAGGCTGCTAAGAGTTACATGTTCATATACTGAAGAGAAGAGACCCCCTCCCCCACCCAACTCCATTCATCCATACACACACAGGGACAGATTGAGCTCTGTTACACTGGAGTAAATCAAGCGTAAGTAAACCTGATTTACACTAGTGTACCCGAGATCTGAATCTGTCCCCTGAGGTATAACCTTTACCCTTAAGTGAAAACAAGATATGTTAATCTCCTTTCTTTGCAAACCCATATTCTTTTACTCTGAATTCTGTCCTCCATCACTAGCAGATGTCTTGCATATGAACTGCATTACCTATAAAGTTTGCTTACTCCAAGCAAATGGTTCTTAATTTTTTTACTTCAATTTGAAGCGAAAAATACAGTATAGGATTCAAATGCCTTTGCATTACATGGGTTTTTAACGAAAAAAAAACCAAACCAGCCAAAAATGACTTGACTTAAAACCGAAACTACTACTGAATTGTTTTGCTACACACCATGCTGCCTCTCTGAACTGTCTTATTGATTTTTTTTTATTGCTTTACATGGCACTTTTTATGTATTTATTTATATATTTATATTTTAAAAGCATAGATCTGGTTTCAGCTCTCACTTTGTGTCAGTATTCCTACCCTATGCCCATGTTTCCCGGCAGGAAGAAAACCAGGTAATTGCCAAAGAAGTAGAACAATGAAATTGCGGAAAGAAAGAGAGATCAATTCTGGAGCAAGTGTTGATGTGTCCTGGCTTTTTCCGGCTGCGAATGCTGGTTCCAGGGCTGCAAGTAGATAGATTTGAACAGGAGGGGGGGAAAAAAAGAGGAAACTTTTAGAAAAGGATTCAGAAATTCAGATACGTCACTGATGAAACTGGCCCACTCAACATTACCTAAACGGAATTTCTGAGTTTTCTTTGGCTCAAGGATTTAACGTTTAAGGCAAAACGAGACACAGTGTAGAAGCTCCATCAAGTCTTTGGCACGACAGCCACCACCACAACAAAATGACTGTACACCATGAGCCGAGAGATTAACGTTTCCCAGTTAAGCAAAGGGAAAAGTGCTAAATAAATTGCACATACTAAAAGGTGGTTGGCTTTTTTAAAAAAGGCATCTCCGTTTTTTTCCCCCGGAAATTGAGAAAGTCTCACTGCTGACTGTCGTCTTGAAAAGGGGTCTTTGCAAAAAGCTGCAGTCTTCATCTGGATCATGCAACCTTTGCCAAGAATGGATGGAACTCTGTCTGGAACATCTTCTGAATCCTCCCTCCTGGTTATTACTCCTGGAAAGAAATGACAGATCAGAGCGGTAAACATATTGGTGAGAGGAGGTGGAGGGGGATTCATTCAAAGACACTAGGTGCTTGTTCTTTAAAGGCCCAATCCTGTGTCTATAAAAGCCCATGGCAATGCTTCTCCCATTTACTTCAGAGGGGTGGGATCAGGTTTAATTGCTCTGAGAAGAAAGGGTTAGGTGAGCTCAGCAGAACCCGAATGATATGGTGTCCCAAGGATGGAGGCACAGAATGGTAAGGGCAAGATTCTGCTACTGCTATTCCCAATGAGTAGCATCTTACTGGGCAGGGTGATCCCTTGAAATCTGTGGGGCATGGTGATTCCCAAGCTCTCACGACTGAGCGGTTGCTCTCGGGGGGAGCCCCCAGGCTCTCCATGACTTCAAAGCTTCATTGTGAATAGGGAGTTCACAGGACAGTTCAGAGTCACATCCCACTCAGAGAGTCAGGGTGGCAGAATCATCATGCCTGGATCAGATTTTTGTTGAGCTGGTTCAAGTTTTTCATGAGATTTTTTTTTAATGAAAAATGACCTTTTTTTTTTTAAAAAAAAACACTTTTCCATGAAAAGTTCTTTTTAATGTTTTGAATTTTTCACCAAAAGAAGTAAAACTATTTTTATTATATTTTGTTTCCCCTCCCTCCCCTCTCCTTCTAGTGGCAAAATGGAAAAAAAGAGGGAATGAGGAAAAGGGAAGCGAAAAGAGGAGCCCCCTCCTCCCAGGAAACTGAAAAATGTTGGGGAAAATGGTTTTAGATTTTTTTTTGCAAAATATACAGTACTTCTTTTTTCATGCAGCTCTCTTGATTCTCCCCCACTCATCAATTCTTCGATCCCTATAATCTCCCCTTCTTCCCTTCAACCTTTCTTTCCTCCTATAAATCTCATTCTCTCCTCCCCCACAAATCCTCTCCATCTCTTCTTTCTCCTTCCTAACCATTGTACTCGGAGCGACAAACCCCAAAAGCCCATGATAAAATTCAGGCCCGTCTTGCCAATTGTGTTTCCCACTTTCACATGCACAAACTAGGGCTCCGCCTTGGCCATGTGCCAGATGGGTCCCCAAAAGCAAATTTATACTTAAAATGAGAATTTATTTGCAAAGCATCAACTTGTAGATGCTCAGATACCACAGTGATGGGTGAGGCCTAAGAGCTTGGACAGAACAGAATGGAGTAGGACAGGCATCTTGAAGAGCGCGTGTGTGTTTTTAGGGATGGTCTGTGGCAAAGGATAAAGGTGCTGAATCCAGCTACAACTGCTAAAAGCTAGAAGTGATTGTAAACACAAAACTCATGTTTGAAAAGTCTTGTGAATTTTCAAAGACCTCTCGCGATCTGTTTTAAGTTTCAGAAGTTGACCACGGATTTATGACTGGAAGGGAAACTAAATGGGACAACCTGGATTTGTGCAAAGTGTGACTTGAGTTACTGCATTCACCTTTCTGGTTGGTGTGCTTCACGGCCTTCAGAAGGGAAATGTCCCTCCGGCATTTGTTTGTGCATAAATCTGTTAATCACATGAGTGACAGACCTCGTTTGGGAATTTGCACTCCGCTCTGGGGTGTCACTGCAGTGTTTCATTACTGCATCACAGTACACCGCACTCAGAGCTGTGGTTTCAAACATAGAGAAGTCGCTCACAAACTGCAGAATACCCACTATGCATTTCCAAACAAAGTTTAGTACAACTGAGACTTTTTGTTACTCCCAGTCACTAAGGCTCCTAAATTCCATTTTCAAAAGTGCCTTAGGCACTTAAGGGCCAGATTCACAACGGTAATGGGGGCTAACTGCCTCTTTAAGTGCCTATGTCCAGCATTCAGGCACCTCGGACATTCTCAAAATCACCACCTACCTAGCTGCCACCATAGTTGGGGATTGGTCCTGCTTTGAGCAGGGGGTTGGATTAGATGTTCTCCTGAGGTCCCTTCCAACCCTGATATTCTATGATTCTATACCTCTGTAGACACCGAAGTTTCTTCTGATGGGCATGTGCAAAGCCACCTAAGACCTGATGCTGACTCACAGTTAACCAGCAGTACAGCCAAAGCCCAAGTGGGATTCTCTTACTATGTGTTCCCTTGCCTATCTTGCCAGCAGAGCCTGATCCTGAAGGAGATCTCAGAGCATGTTTACAGGCTCTGACCTCCCTCACATGACAGTTGCTGTGCCACGTTGAATATACAATAGCCCAGTAGTTAGGGCATTCACTTAGGATGTGGGAAACTCGCGTTTGAATCCCCACTTTGCCAGATATGGAGCAGGGCCTTAAATTTGAGTCTCCCACATCCTATGTGAATACCCTAATCACTGAGTGTAGAGTCACTCTCACATGTGATGCCTTTGAAAATCCCACTAGGTGCCCATCTGCATCTTCAGATTTATAAATTCATTCTGGCCCTAAGTCACTTTTAAAAACAGGACTTTGGATCCCAAGTCACTGAAGCACTTTTGAAAATTTGACCTTGAGAGTTAGGGATGAGAAATAAAAAACCCATCAGAACAGCTGCGGTGGGTCAGACCAATGCTCTATCGAACCCAGAATCCCAGTTCCAGATGCTTCAAAGGGAATGAACAGAACAGGGCAATTATTGAGTGGCCCAGCCCCTGTTGTCCAACCCCGGCTTCTGACAGTCAGAGGTCTAGGGACACCCAGAGCACAAGGTTGCATCCCAGACCATTTTGGCTAACAGCCATTGATGAAACTACCCTCCATGAACTTATCCACCTCTTTTTTAAATCCCATTATACTTTGGGTCTTCACAACATCCTTGGGCCCTGAGTTCCCCAGGTTGACTGTACAGTGTTGTGAGGAAGTACTTCCTTATGTTTGTTGTAAACACACTGCCTATTAATTTCATTGGGTGACCTCTGATTCATTTGTTATGGGGTAAATAATACTTCCTTTTTCACTTTCTCCACACCAGTCATGATTTTATAGAACTCTATTATCTCCCCCTCTTAGTCGTCTCTTTTCTAACATGAACAGTCCCAGTCTTGTTTAATCTCTCCTCATATGAAAGCTGTTCCATACCCTTACTCATTTTTACTGCCTTTCTCTGTATTTTTTTCCAATTCTAATACAGCTTTTTTGAAATGGGGTGACCAGAATGGCATGCAGTAATCAAGGTGCAGGTTTATCATGGATTTATATAGTGGCATTATTTTTTTTTGTCTTATTGTCTACCTCTTTTATAATCATTCCTAGCATTGTTAGGTTACTTGAGTGCTGTTGCACATTGGGCAGATGTTTTCAGAAAACTATCCACAATGACTACAAGATCTTTTTCTTGAGAGGTTTAGACCCCATTGTTTTTTATGTATAGTTGGGATTCTGATTTCCAATGTGTATAACTTTACATTTATCAACAGTGAATTTCATCTGCTATTTTCTTGCCCGGTTTTGTGAGATCCCTTTGTAACTCTTGGCATTCAGCTTTGGACTTAACTATCTTGAGTAATTTAGTGCCATCTGCAAACTTTGCCATCCACTGTTTACCCCTTTTTCCAGATCATTTATGAATACGTTGGACAGCACTGGTCCCTGCACTGATCCTTGGTAGACCCTGCTATTTATTTCTCTGCACTGTGAAAACTGACAGTTTATCCCTACCCTTTGTTTCCTATCTTTTAACCAGTTATTGATCCATGGGAAGACCTTCCCTCTTAGCCCATAAGTGCATGCTTTGCTTAAGAGCCTTTGGTGAAGGACCTTATCAAAGGCTTTCTAAAAGTCTTAGTACACTACATGGATTGGATCACCCCGTCCACATGTTTCTGTTTCTAATTGTAACTGATAAGTGAGAAACGATTTCCCTTTACAAAAGCCATGTTGACTCTTTCCTAATATATCACTAGGGCACTGCATGTTTGCAGTGATCTGACCACACAGAGCTCATTGCAGGACCAGGACTCAGGTTATCTTAGAAGTGGAGCATTTCCTATTAACCGATCTTGAGCTCATATTTAAAACTAAAGCTGGGCTTCAAGCTGCAAATTTGTATCCTGCATCTGGATTTTTAACACCCCAAAGTTGGGGGGGAGGAGGAGTCTGGATTGAGGGTTTTAATATGGCCCATTATAGAACTACTGGCCAATTGCAAAAATTAGATTAAATTTCGGTTCAGCTTGTGAAAAATCTCCTATTCCGGGATTCTGGTCCATTGCATCTTTATTCAAAATGTTTAAGAAAACCATCAGATAAATGCAATTAAGTTCTTCACAATACACATTTGTTTGTTTTCTACACCAAAAAAAGAAACAGATGCCTCCCTAAAACTCTTTAGGGCAATGAAAACACAAAGAAATAGGAGAAATTACTCCGTCAAAACATTCTTTTAATGGATTAAATGGTAACATCAAGAGCTCAAAGTGAGCCACTCAAAAATGTCTTTTGGTTCTTGATGGAAACAAAATTGTAAGGATTGACTAGGGAGAGGCAGGATCTCTTATTTTAACAATTATGAGCTCAGTTTTCAAACTCGGGTCTCCAGTTTGGGGTCTGACCGCTCACCTCTGCATGGAGTTGCTTACATCGGCTCTTATGGCGCCTAAATGCTGATTTGAGTAACAAAATATAGAACAAATGCCCTAATTTAGTTCCGGAAATCTGAAAGTTGTGATCTGAGTTTTTGAATAAATTAGTTTTTGCTGGCAGAGGGACAGACAGACAATTGTATTTATCTTAAACTATTTTTTAGGAAAATCACCTCTTATTCCGTGTTTGTCCAACAATCAAGACATTTTATGACACTATATAAATAAATCTTATAATTACCACAACAACATTTGGTTGCTTAAAGACTCTTCATTCCTTATGGAATCAAAACATAAAACAGGATAGGCAGCCAGGAAACCGTGGAGAAATGAACGGCCTCGGAAAAATAGATTATCTTTGCTGTTACAGGTTACAGCATGGGATTCAATCTTAGTAAGCTAGACCTTTTCCATTGCAGAAATGAATTATCTAGCAATAATCTTTGGAGAAAACAAAAGGGAACAAAGTAGGGAACCTTGCTGCCTGGACATGAGAGGCATTCTGCCTGGAAACAGGCCTGCAGGACTGGTAGCCTCAGATTCCAGTCCAAACCCCACCAAATGAAATGCAAAGACTCCTCATGGCTTCAGAGGGCTTCGGATTGCTGAATTTTGTGAATTAATCAACAAATTGGGAACATAGCCGGATCTGTGTTGATATGTTTTGACCCACTGTCCTTTGTATAGTACTAGGTAATGCACTATCGATAAATGTTGTACAATGCTGCTTTAGTAATAGGAGGTCTCCCTGCAGGTCTTTGCTGTGAAATCTTTGCTGAGAGGCACAGAAGGCCAGTGATATTTATGTGCAAATGAATGGATTAGTGCAGCTAAATGATGTTGTGAGTTCAAAAGGAAGGCAGCTCATGGGATTTGATGTTGTAGGATCTTTGTCGGTTACACTGGCATTCCACTGATTCAGCGTCTTAACTCCTCCTTTGCAATGATCTAAGTCTGATCAGAATCAGGCCCATTTGTTTCCCAGCCCGCCCTCTTCTCACGGTTGTCAGAAAGTTCTAAGGTTGATTTAATTAATAATAATAAAAAAACCTCACATGGAAGTCCCTTAATTCTTGAACTTGACACTTTGACTAATGACCAATTTAGCCAATGAGCATGGCTGGGAAGCATTTCAAATGAAGTGGTTTCAGCAGACCAAGATGCCTGTGGAATCTGGTTGGTTTGTGTTCATTAACTTCCATATAAATGGACGGCCACATCATAGACCTAGTGTATTGTCTATGACAAAGGGCCGTGTGTGGAGGAGGTACGTGGAGAGATCAGGGGAGAATCCTCCACACCGGGCTGTGGAACTTACAGCCGCTGTATTTCCTCTGAAGTAGGCATACTGGGTTTCTTTGATGGATCTATATAGATCATCAGCCTTATTCTTGTCTATCCTCCACTGGGCATTGGGACAGCCTGAAGAGCTGTGCTTATTGACACTTGGGGTATGTGTGCAGGCTCTCCACATCCTGTCTTTTATGCGGTGGAAAGTCTCCAGTGCTAGCCTTCTGCTCAACATCATTGCATCTTGAGTTGTTGATGGAGCAGAAGGGACATGATCTTGAAACTCCACTGGGCCAGTGCAAATGTGAGGAGTGCAGCAATGGAATCCAGAGAGATCCGCTGGCGCCATGAGAATCCACTCCCTGCGAAGGGCTAGTGAACCTAGTTGGACTGCCAGTAGACTCAACCCCCTTCCTGCCCCTCTTCTACAGACAGCAAGATCAATGGAGGCAACTAGGATCACTTACAGCATCCAGGTGCTAGACCCACTCAAGACAGGAGAACTGCTGGAGCATCTTAAGTTAATGCTGGCTTGTAGCAATAGCATAGCATGGGTTATATGCTGCATCCTCTTGGAGTGGCTGCTCCCAATCGTGGGCTTATCAAAAATGCATGATTGCTGTGGGAGGATTGCTGGTGACTAGTTGCTGGGGGGTGCACAGCATTGTGTGTCTCTCTACCTAATTCAGGTGGCTGTTTTGTCACAGAATCGATGTGGTTTTGTTCCTGGGTGTGCTGCATGGCAGATGAGGGTGTAACATTTTAGACAGTGGAGCCCAGGCTGTCCTGAGGTGTCTTGGGATGGCTGACAATTTTGAATGGTGTGGGATTGGGACAGTGAGGCGAGCCAGCTCAGGGTTTCTCTACAGCTTTCAAAGGCAGCCTGTGCTACTTTCCCAGCTGTAGACAGCTAGGTGAGGTTCCCCACGCCAGTGCAGATAATTCCTCTTCTAGCCATGCTAAGCTGCCGACCTCAGGGAAGCAGAGTGGCTATTTTTAAAGAGCAACCTCCGCTTTACTCAAACAAGGGAAAATGGGAGCCTGAACCTTACTTACCAGAAACCCAAAGGCATCATGAACCTCCACTGAATAAATGGAGCTCAGATGATCAAGACTTCCCTGCACCTGGTATTTAGCAATGTGACTGCTGCTACGTGTTGCAATCATCAATTCCTGTGTTTACTGTCAGAACAGGAATCATCTTCATAAATCTCTAAAATTAGTGTGATAGATCTTCCAGGGAAGGAGCCGGGGCTTTACACCGGGGCTACGTCTCCATAATAGTCCTAATGCATCACATCACAGTATCTGAGAACAATTAATCTCTAAGCAAAATGTTTCAGCACCATAGGACTGGTGCCTTGCGCTACCTATTCCTTTTATGCTAGAAAATCACCACTCGTTCATCCCAGGAGTGGGGGGTGGGGAGGCTGCAGAAAACGCTGCCTAAAAATTGGAACAGAATTAAATGTTGACTGTATTAGAGCTGGATTCTGCAAAGGAAAAGTTAAGTGGCATTAGAGCATGGCAAGAAAATCAGTGTATGTATATAGTGATTTTCTTGCTGTATATAATTTCAGCATGACGATAGTATAATATAGATACATTTTATTTTTAATTCCATGTATATATAGATACAATTGTAAGTATATACTTACAATTGTATCTATTTAGTTTCTAATTTGTGTGTACACACACACACACACACACACACACACACACACACACACACACACACACACACACACACAGATATAGGGAATTAAAAATAAGAAGCTAAATTCCAGCAGAAAACTTTTTTATTGAGCTCCAACTGTTCTGCTGTTATTCATAACCCAGTTTCCTCTCTCACAAAGAGACCTTTTGCATGGTTTTTCCTTCTGCCTCTATAACAGCTGCTCTCAGTGTTGTATCCTGACTGATGATGAGGTTCTGAAAGTGTTTTTTTGGAACAGATGGCCAGGAGAGAGCTGGGGAATGTGCCAGCAGAAAGCTGGGGAATGTGCCAAATCCTGCAGTGACTGAGTGCTTTGGGTTCCAGCTCGCGTGCCTTTCCCCTGCCCTCTGCCCTGAGTGGCGCCAGCAGGACTTCCCAACTAGCACTCTGAACATCTGGAGTCTGCGACTGCCAGGAGAGAGAGGCGGGGGGGGATGGGGGGGAACCCTCCCTGCTCCAGCTTAGCTTCCATGTACTCAACAATGTTACTGACTAACGGAACAACTAATCAAAAACAAAGAAGAGGGGGAGGGAAAGAAAAAAGAACCTTGCAAGCTAAACAGCTGCAGCCGCACAGAAAGGCAAACGTACCCCGCTGCACTGGGTTAACAGTTAACATTCTATTCAGAAAGATAACGAAACGAGCTCTGCTATCGTTCAGAAGTTTGCCACTCTCTTGTATGCGAGGGGTAGCCCACCCAGCATCGTGTGGTGACTTACTTGTGGGATACCCTGCTCCTGCGCCCCACAACTGGCCACGGAGAGGCTGGCCAAAGGGAAAGCCACAGCCGCTCTGTATGCCATGGAGCCATGCTCAAGGGGTGGGGATGAAAGGGGGGTTGGAGTGTAGTCCGAAGAGAAGGCAGCAGTATGGCTGGTGTATCCACAACTTGGTAGATCCACTGGCCAAATCCTTTTGCAGAGGCAGCAGCCATCATGCATATCATAAGCTGTAACAGCGTCTAGGTTAGTGCTCTGTGTCCTGAGATGAGGATACAGCCCCCATGAAGTCCCTTGTGCAAAGCTATTTACTCAGACTTTATGTCCCAGGCACTGCCTGTTTGTAGGGTGAGTGGGGGAGAAGGGAAAATAATAATAAAAAGGATCATTTGTGGTAGAAGAAGGATCCATAATCCAACGTGTGGACTGTGTAATGAATGAAGCTTGTTTGTATTGTGTGCCACCCTTCTACACATCAGTAGTGTGTGGTTAGCACCCTACCAGGGCCTGATCCAAAGCCCACTACAATCAGGGGAATCTTTCCATTGACTTCAGTGGACTTTGGATTGTGTTCTGTAGGTGTGTGGAACGCAACAATATAGAAGAACAGAAAATACATAGTCTCTTCTCTGACCCACCCTCTGCAGCTTTTACAACCACAATGCTCACAATAATACCAACAGAGATTTCTGCCCGTGAATACAGAACAGGCGATTCCCTATTCCCCTGTGTCTGTTCCCAAGGAGCTTATTACCCCATCTCTGTAAGATACGGAGTGGAACTCCATGTGCCGAATTCTGCTCATGGATGAGCATCCAGGTCTCCCATTCAGTGGGATCTGTGTTTTCAAGAGCAGGAGGTGGCGGAAATGATTTATATAACAGATCAAAAGGCAATTTTAAAAAATGAAGATGTTCATAAGAATCCTCTGCCCCCCTTTGCTCCCCATGGCCATTATTTTACAAAGAGGCATTTGAAGTCCTTCATTTTACCATTGGTTCCTTTCAAATAGGGTCGCCAAACACCCCTTTGTCAAATCTCAGCAACAACAGCAGCATAAATTGCCAGATTATCTTGTGTTTTAGCCTTGTGAAGAGGAGCATTTTCTAGCATAAAAGGTTTCAAATCCAACTCTTCTAATGAAGACAATAGAGTGGAAAGAAAAAAATCTGTTGTTTTTCCTATCGCAACAGTAAAGTCTGAACAACAGTCTAACGTCCAGAATAGCAGATAATTCAACATCAAAAACAAAGCAAAAGGCTAGACCACATCAGCAATTTCAAAATCTGGGGCCGTTGCCTGTCAAAACAAACCCCAATCAGCTACTTTTTGAGTGAAAAGCTCCTGGTGCCATTGCACATTCTGTAACCTGCTTGAGAATTGAGAGTGAGAGGAGAGGAGACAAAACACAATAAAATAAAGATGACAGTAGATAAAGGTACTGGGGGATGGAGTGAATTGAAGGACATTGCTTGGGGACTTGACTGTCTTTGCTTGGCTCGTTCTAACTTTAAAGAGCAAGGAACAAACAACTCAAAGTCGATAATTCAGCAGAACTACCCAGTGAACAGCAACTTTTGTAAACTGATTAAAAACACACAGAGATCTTGGAAAACATGCCGACTTCAAAATTAACGAGAGAGCAGTGGTTTGGGTCCAAGACATATCCTCATCCAAAAGCCTAAAGAAGACCCCCCCCCCCACCCCATAGAAGAGAGATCCTTTTACACCACCTGAAGTCCAGAACTCAGTTCTTTTTATGAACAAATATCCCAGCCTTTTAATTTAATAAAGATTTCAGTGTTTTCATATCTGATATTTACACAGCTATGGATTATTGGGCTAGAGGAAAGGCAGAGGAAATTAAGCGGATTCTGATTTTAGATATAAATAAGTGGGGTTTTCTTACATTTAAATAAGTGGGGTTTTCCTATATTTAAATAGTTTCACCTCATGCCATTTTTACATGCCAAAGATCACAGTCTTGTCATGTAAGGGTCCCAATCCAGAGTCTTTTGATGTCAAAAGGAGTCTTCCCATTGGCTTCAAAAGGCATCAGATTGGGCCCTGAAAGCGATAACACTTTCATTGGTGCCAGAGGGAGCTTCCTTGTGCTATGACTGGTTGTTGGAACTATTGATTGGTTAGTGTCCAATCAATGCCTCTTAGTTTTGGCCTTAGCCTTGACAGAGTACCTTCTTGCCATCATATTAGGAAATACTGACCAGGATAACGTGACGCTTGTTGATTCGTCTGGAAGATTTTGCTTTGCTGGATAGAGACTATGGGCCTAGTTCTGGTCTTGGGTAAACCTGAGGATGTTTACTGAAATGTTCCCTTCCCAGCTGGGACCCCTTATTTGTGAGACTCAGAAATAGAAACCTATCAGTCTGGTATCATTGTGTAGGAGACAAATCCCCCCTTCTATTTCTGAGCAGGCACTTGGGGGAGAGGTCTGGGCTTATGTTTTTTAGGGGGAATTTGAGAGTTAAGATTTTGTTTTGTGGCCTGACTATTGTTGCTGACTAGTGGTTGAACGTGAGGGAGAAATGTCCTGCTGTCCGGTGAGAGTTTCTGCAAATGGGAGAGATCTTCTTTTATGTTCGAGAGAATAAACAACATAAATGGCAGGATTTAGATGTTTATTGAAGACCAGTCCAAATCTAAACCGCAGCTCAGAACACCCGTGAATCTGGAGCGGTTTGAAATCTGGAACTGAGTTATGTCTTTAACCCTTCTTTCAGTTTCCATAATCTTGGACAATGGTTCTCAAGCTATTGGAGATCCATCATCCAAAAAACTGGTCTGCCATCCACAATCTCCTGCTCCTCTGCACCTTGGTGGGTGCTGAATTTGGGGCAAGTGGGGCACTGGTTCTGGGCTGTGCTTCTCTTCTCTCGTCTCACCACCCTCAGCAGCCATCTGCACTATCTGTGAAGTTGACTCTACAGCCTCTAGTGGGCCTGGCATCTGCCACAGACCCAGCACTATGCAGGAGAAAGGGAGGGAGGGATGGAAATGCTGCCCTGTGGGGCGGAAGGGGATGGCACAAGGCAGGGTGACAACCAAGGTAGTGAATTGGTCTTTTTCTGCCCTTGCCATGGTTCCTTCTCACCATGGAATTACACCATTTTTTCCCCTTAACCTGTGGGATAAGACCATCCACGTGATCCCTTGCAACCCACCCCATTGGTTAAGAAACAATGACGTAAAGTGTTAACAATATATGTAAGCAATGTCTACGTTGACTCCGTCCTCTGTCTCTCATCCTGATTTCTGTCGGTATTTTAAATAGTAACCATCTTGGAGCATGGGATTTGTCTTTTTGCGTACGTCTTGTATGGGACAGAGTACAAAGGTGTGCTAAGTCATAAATACTAATCATGTCAGCTAAAGGAAGAGGCCAGGAGTGTGCAATTCTGTTTATAAATAGGACTTATGAAAAAAGTATTTGTTGGGAAAAAATGAAACCTTTCTGAATCAATCAGAGGTAGATCTTACAACAACAGAAGAAGGTGAATGCTTCTCAGCTTAGCTATCCATTCATCCATTAAAGTCCTGCTGATTTATTATCCTACATGACAACTGGGTACACAATGCGGAGGGAAGTTCAATTCAAGTTTACAAAACTCTTTTTGTCGTAAAACACTGAACAAAGACATCAATCACTCTTTTAATTTACCCATGTCACTTTCCAAGAGGAAAACTGGCAGAATGCTCAGTTTCCTCTTTAACACGGCTTGATGATGATTTCCCCTAATTGGTTCAATGTTAAGTAACCTGCAGGAATGCAATGCATAATTAGATTAAGTGTTGTCTCCTCAAGATACCCATATGTTCTTTAGGTCAGACATCTCACTAATGTGTTTATATGTACAGCATCTCCATTAGCTACTTTTTTTGTTGTTGTCGGATGATTTTTTTGGAGATAAGCGTTAGATTAAACAAAAGAGAAACCACAGCGGAGTGTCTGTGTTTTATGATCTCCAAAAGGTGACCCAGAGCTGGTTTGTTTTAACAAATAACAGCCACAAGACAACGTTAATAGGATCGTGGTCATGTTAAAATGTGATGGGCAGGTAGCGAGAGGAAGAGCTTGGCCTGAAAATAGGAAGGATGGGAAAGTTTTTGATTAGAGAGGAATGTGGCTGTTACAAGATCACACAGATCGGGGCAAGGCCGGGGGGGGGGGGGGGGGAGGGGAAGAGACAAGAAAAAAATAGGGAAAGAATAAGGAATAAAAATAAAGAAATGTTTGAAGGATGGAGGAAGAAGGAAACCACCTTGGATTATTTTGTTTTTTTGTTCTCTTGAAACATACCTTCCTTTTTTTAGATCTTCCTTCTGCCTGCAAGGTCCTAGTGCACTGTTCCACGCATTCGGAGAAGCTCATGTTACTGTGGTCAGCGCTGTAATCCATGTCAGCTAGTCTGGCCAGGGAAAGGATATAGTTACAGGCTATTCTCAAAATGGCCAGTTTGGACAACTTTTGACCATAGGAATAGCAGGGAACCTAGAAAGGGTAACAGGGAAAAAAAAAATTAGGCCAGACAAACAAACTGTCTGTACTTGAAGGCATGACAAAACAATTGTAAGTTATTTTATTTAGCGGTTGTTTAACACAAATAGGAGTTTGACGATAAAAGGCCATATGGTGCCATCAGGTTTTTTTTAAAGAGAACTCCCCTGCTGATCTCCATGGGAATGAAACCAGTTGTAGGTGTCTTGATTTCAGCAGGGGCAGTTCTGCTTCAAATCTGATGGCAGGCTACGGCCCGGAGTGTTCACTCTAACTCGGTTTTGTGCTCAGTTGCCTGGCTGGTTTCATTTGGATACTGCAACCTTTGTGCCAGATTCTGATCTGCTCACTCACATGGAGTAGCACCTTACTCCACAAGCAACCACCCTGACCTAAGCGGGACTCCTCATAGTGTACAGTACTATCGTGCGAATGAGCGAGGGTATCCGAACCTGGCCCCTTGAGCTTTGACAACAGCAATCAGCACTTGCAGCAGATGTAGATGCAAAAATACAGCATCGTTGCCGAGTAGAACCTTGAGACAGTAATTCTCTCCCAGGTAATCCACACGCCATAAAGCTGATGAAAGACCCAGCAGTCTCACCCCATTTCTCAGCCAAGAGGGCTGTGATGAGGTCTTACGTTTCTAATAACTTAAGACTTTCACAGAACATACTCCTGAATGTTTCCCAGTATAATATGAAGCATTTGAATAATAAAAATGAATTAATCAATTAAAATAAATGGCACTTGTATAAATAAACAAATTACAATAGCCTTGATTTATTTAAAATCCTGGTCTGCAAAACTCTTAAGTACATGCTTATCTTTAAGACATGAGTAACCTCACCATACTCAGATTGAATTGTTAGGTTGATGTAAGGCAGCTTATTCAACCTAATTATGTCAGTGCACACACGACAGCCTTGCTCCTGCCGATGTAAGTGCCCTACTACACCGATATCATAACTCCACCTCCACGAGAGGCGTAGTGCTTACGTTGGTGTGATTAGGGCAACGCAGTGTCAGTGTAGATACTGCATTACTTACATCAGGTGTTGGCTGTCACCCCAGGGCAGGTGGGGGGCTCTAAGGGACCAGGGACCCAAAGCAGAGGGCAGCTGGGCTCCTGCCAGGGAACTGCGTGGAGAGCCCCCACACGTCCTCCCTTAAGTGAGTTGAAGCGGTCCTGGTGAGGATGTACACACTGACAGAAGAAGGGCAGTGTGGACATGAACCACCATAGTACTGACTGCAGTGGCTGTAAATTGACCTAACATAGATAGATTTAAGTTTGTAGCGTAGACATGGCCTGAGTTATTTATCTGAAACCCATCCCTGTATGCTAGTTACCCAGCCTGTCTGTCTTTCTGTCAATCTAAGATTTTATACTATGCCCATCACCGGAATACCTGCGCTCTACTTGGTTTCTGTCTGCCCAGTAGAGTCCCTCTCACTCTGATCCTGAGGGTGTTAAACTGACCATTGGGGAAGCTTCCTTTGTGCTTTTGCCCTTCTCATCCATGTCTCCTCAAGTTGTCTGCAGATAATGCAGAGCATACAATCAATACTCTGACACAAATTCATCCCTGGTGTAATGCTATTGATTTTAATAGGAGGATTACATTGGCCCTCCATGTCCAATGTGTTTGCCAAACACATAGTCTCTCAGCTTGGAGTGTGGGTTTCTTTGATAAGACATCAAGGACTATGTTGCAGTTCTCCAGAAATAAACTAACAATCCTCACAGGATTTTCCTCACAGTTTTAAAATGTATAGCACAATTTGGGTAATACTGGATATGTAGGGAACCTGCTCTTCTCTCTCTCTTTGGAAAACCTGCCTTTCACTTGGCGGCATTCTCACAGCACATGAATCAGGGACCCGCTTTAATGTTTACTGAGTAATAGAACCACCTCCTGTGTTCTGTTGTATTGATGTACTGGGGGGCAGTCTCCTTTCTTTATGCCAGAAGCAAGCCAGGATCACTCTAGGAGTACTCAAAACATTCTCGTGTAAGAGTCATGTTAAGCATCAAAAACAACGAGGAGTCTGGTAGCATCTTAAATACGAACAGATTTATTTGGGCATAAGCTTTTGTGGGTAAAAATGCCACTTGTCTTCATGCATCTGAAGAAGTGGGTTTTGTTTTTTACCAATGAAAGCTTATTCCCAAATAAACCTGTTAGTCTTTTAGGGGCACCACACTTCTCGTTGTTTTTGTGGATACAGACTAACACGGCTACCCCTCTGATATATGTCAAGCATCGTCCATAATGCTCTACAGTAAATCAGGGGCCTGGCTACAAATGGAACACAAGAATTCTATGGGCACTTAGTCTTGTGTTCTTGCTGCTAGATCACAATTTCTCCCAACAGCCTGTTTACCTAGCTTTCAAGAGCTCCCTGCCTACTCCCAAGCCTTTGTAGATACTTGCAGCTATCCACTGTGCCTCACTTCCAGTAGCACTTGGCCTACAACTCCCCAATGGTCTTAAGCTGGGCATTTTTCTTGTTAAAGGAGAATCTATGGCAGCGACAAAAACAAAATATCTGTTATCATTGGCAGGATATGACGGGGCCAACAAAAATCTCAGATAAAACAGAAGTCACAGCTGACGATCAAAGTGATATGGAGAACAAAATGGAAGGTTTTAATGAAAAGTGGGAACGATTTCAAAGTTAGAGCCAGAAAGTTAAATCAAGTGGAAGTAAAATAGACCATGAAATACTTGAGGTTGATGCACAGATGTCAGCCAGTTACAAATCAAAAACTAGAGGAAAATATCTTTTCCCTCCTTTGCTTTTCCTCCCCCTCTCTTTTGTTAAGGTGTTTTTTTTAAAAACACAAAAACAAAAAACCAGCAAATTATTTTGTGAGCCATGTTTGTTAGAAGTTCAAGGAAGATCCCCCATGTTAAAATCCTGGAGAAAATCACCAGCTGGGTTTAGAAGACAATGATAAATTGGAGCAGCCCCAAGATAAGCATTTAATCAAGAGTGTGCACACCCAGAGAATTTCAGCTTCAGAAAGCAGGATGGTAGGTGCAGTACAGGAGCACAGACACGTGGGTTTTCTCTCTAGTAACAGTGTTAGAATAGCTGTTTCCTAGGAGCACTTCCCAGTTTGGCTCTAATTTAATGGGGGAATTATAAAGAGGCTCATGTGTTAATTATTAATAGAGCTGAGACACAAAGTTCAGACCTGGTCTGGATCCAAACTATCCCCAAGGAGGGGGAGTTCAGATTGGGGTTTTGGTATTTGCCCACCTGTCAGAGAAAACCAGAAGTGGGCTGACAGGGATAGGTGTTGCAAAGCCCTGGCTATGCACATGTGGTGGGGAAGGACTCTTTCAAGAACAGCTGTAAGTGTCAAGAGCAGGTTCTATATTAGGGCATTTAGAGATTTACAGCCTGATTCTGCTCTCACTTACACTGGTGTAAACACCAGTATAACTCCAGTGAGACACTGACTTACACACGCATGTGAGAGCAGAAGCAGGCTTCTCATTTACTCTTTAAAGAGAGCAAACCTTTTCTTGCAGCAACACCTCCCCTGGCTCGTCAGATCTCAGAAGCTAAGCAGGATCCGGTTTAATTAGTGCTTGAATGGGGGACATACAAAGATTTAGGATGAACATAAGAACAGCCATACTGGAGCAGATCACTGGTCCATCTAGCCCATTCTCCTGTCTTCAGACAGTGGCCAGTGCCAGATGCTTCAGAGGGAATGAACAGAACAGGGCAGTTTATTGTCCAGTCCCAGCTTCTGGTAGTCAGAGGCTGAGGAACACCCAGATCATGGGGTTCTGTCTCTGATTATGTTGGCTAAGAGCCATTTATGGACCTATCCTTCATGAATTTATCTAATTTTTTTACCCCCATTATACTTTTAGCCTTCATGACATCCCCTGGCAAGGAGTTCCACAGGTTGACTGTGCAATGTGTGAAGACATACTTCCTTATGTTTGTTGTAAACCTACTGCCTATTAATTTCATTAGGTGACCCCTGCTTTATGTATTATGTGAAGAGGAAAACAACACTTCCCTATTCACTTTCTCCACACCATTCATGATTTTCTAGACCTCTAGCATGTCCCTCCTCAGTCATCTCTTTTCTAAGATGAACAATCCCAGGCTTCTTAATCTCTCCTCATACTGAAGCTGTTCCATACCCCTAATCATTTTTGTTGTCCTTCTCTGTACCTTTCACAATTCTAATATATATTTTTGAGATGGGGTGACCACAACTGCATGCAGTATTCAAGGTGTGAGTGTACCATGAATTTATATAGTGGCATTACGATATTTTCTGTCTTATCTATCCTTTTCTTAATGGTTCATAACATTCGGTTAGGTTTTTTGACTGCTGCTGCCTATTGAGCAGATGTTTTCAGGAACTATCCATTCACTGTGGGTGAGTTTACTCATAAATGCCTGTGCAGGGGGATTTCTAAATTTCAGACTTATGACAGACACTTAATTAGAATGTTCCCTTCATCTCTCTTCCTCCCGCTGCTTATAGAGGAGTTAGGAAGGAAGATTTCTCTAATATGAAAAATGCTGTTGTCTGCCAGAAAGGCAAGGAAATTGGCATTACCCTATATTTATCTATGTTAAGAAGACACTGGGCTGGTATCCCAATGGCAGCTGTAGTTTGGGCCTCGGGATTCATTAGTTAATGTTTTTAAAGTCTGTTGGAGTCCACAAGGGGTAAGTACTATTATTGTTTCCTTGTTCCCCAGACAGGCACAGGCTGGAAGCAATGCAGAGAGCACACTGTAGAAAATGTACTGTAGGGAATAACTCTGCATTGGCAGGAGGATGGATGGGATGGGATGTCACAGGTCTGTTCCATCTCTGATAGCTATGATTTAGAGGCAACCCTTTTGGAACCCAAAGATGCTCCATTTGAAGCCAATGGGAAGTTTGCCATTGCCTTCGCTGGATCAAAGCCAGGCCCGCAGCCAGCTCTGTGCTCCCTTGTGTCCAATCCCGTCCCATCCCACTAAAGACATAAAATATGGAAAATGCATCCTATCTGCATCACTGGAGGGAAGGATGCTGTGACGTACGGCCATTGAGAGTGGTGGGGATCAAAGTAAGAGGAAGTCTACACAGCTAAAGCTACACACGGGCTACCCTACCTGAGCTAGCTTGAATCCAGATAGCACAGGTAACAATACCCGTGAAGATAACACAGCACGGGCTAATGAGCTGAGTAGGTCTGGGACGGGCTTGTTCTACCTGCACAGCACTGTCTTTGCTGGAATCGTTACCAATCCTAACTGGACTCCAGTTTGCTGGGGTAGGCTAGCTAGTACACAACTTTCGCTATCCACTTACCCTAAGTGGGAAACGCGATGGGTACAGGATCCATTAACAGCTCCCTCAATTAGCAGGACAATAGATATAATCACAATAAATGGCCAGATCCTCAATTGGTGTAAATTAGAGGCACTCCATTGATTTGGATGGAGTTATGCCAATTTACATCAGCCGAAGATCTGGCCCAATATTTCCCTTCCATTATCAAAAGAACATGTTAATTTTTGTACAACTGCATTATGAGCTCATACAAATAAATGCTGACTCCCGTTCCACGCTCTCTTTTCACTGGTGTAAATCAGGAGCAACTCTAGCGAAATCAGTGCCATTACACCACTGCAACGCTGTGTAAGTGAGAGAAGAATCAGGCTCTGGGCAGAGCCGATCCTACTCGGTTGCACTGCTGTAAATCTGGACTAACTTCGCTGCCTTGCGTGGACTTGCTCCAGAGTTACACACATGTAAATGAGAGCAGAATTTGCCCCCATCTGTACAGTTGATAACGCAACGTTAGGCAGCAAAAGGTGCGTCCTAACAATACACTATAAGCAAGACCTCCTGACAGCAAACTGCTTCTACAATGCACCATAATAAGCTGTTGAATTTGCCTATCTTTTAATTCCTCTGGTTTATTTTTGTGCTGGGAGTTAAAATATTTTAGAGCCCCACTGGGAAGGTACTTGGCTGGCTTCTCGACGAGTCCTTTTAGACCACGCAGTGCAACTTAACTGTCTCATTGTTTGTGTTGAGCAATATGCCAAAAAAATTTCCAGAAGGTTCACATGAATGTCTAGTGCTTAACAGCACTGGCTTTATTATATCACTCCTTCCAACCTGAGATGAGTTAGTGTTTCCACAAGGGTTCAGCGACCTCACTGGGGTACTGGCAGGTTCGGGGAGTGAGGAGGACTGTTGTTTTTAAACTTCCACCTATTCCCATTGCTGGGTCTGGTGGGGTGAACTGTTCACTGGATTTACTCCTAGAAGAAGCTTCCCTACTGCCTCTCTCTCTGCTGCATAGTTGCCCTAGGACTTGGAGAAAGGCAGCATCATGTCTGGGACAGCAGAAGAGACAGTTGACCACCTTGACAAGTTTAAGAACGTGTCCAAAATATTGTCACATGTTCCCAAATTGTTATTTAAAGGAACGTGTTATTTGAAAAGGGCTGAGGATGAGTGTGTTTGGTTGTCTGAGTGTGTGTGTGTGTGTGTGACAAAATGTGTAAATAAGAACTAGCACATGCCACTGATTTTTTTTGTTTTGTTATACTTCTCTGGCTATGGCTTTTTTTTACTGTTACATTATCTGTCCTGATTGCCCCAAGTGCGCCTGGGATCTCAGCTCATTATTTGTTTGTATTATGGCAGTACCTTGGATCCCTGGGCAAGGAACTGTGTCCCATTGTGCTAGGTGCCGTACAGGGCTGGTGAAGAATGCATGGGCACAGGGTTCACAGATTTTAGATGATCTGGTGGTACCTTCTGGACTTAAACTTTGTGATTCTGTGAGCAAGGATTCTCCAGTGCTGCCGCCCTTGCACTGCTCTATAAGAGCTTTTCCATAGCTAGATCTGCTTTATGCATGTCCAGGTGATTTACAGGTACAAGATGGCAGGCAATGCATTATAGTGCATACGATTATTCCAACAGAGCAGAAAACCCTGATGTTTATTTCAAGAATGGGACTGGGCCCTATTGGTGTATCTACACTGGAGCTGAACGTTTGCCTCCCAGCCTGGGTAGACAGACTCACTCTGAAGTGGCACCTATTTACACCAGGGACAGATTTGGTCCCACGGATCCTTCTGACTCATTTGTCAAACATAGATTAGTGTTCTGCTTTTCTGTGAGCATCTCTGCTGCTGCTCTGGCCAGTGTCCCCAGTAGTATAGAAAGCTGTGAAATCCATGAATAAAACATCCCCGAGACACATATCAGCCTGAATAAAACATCCCCGGAACACATATCAGCCTGGTGAGTGGGCCTATCAACTGCTGAAGAGAAAGAAAGGAGTACAAATGTGGTGGAAAGGTTTAGAAAAATGCTGACCTAGTTTAAGGGGAAGAATGGAAACATCTGCTCCAAGAACAGCGACTTCAGCTCATCGGGACTCCATGGACCAGATTTTCGAGGAGGAGTTTGAGAGACGAACATCAAAAAGCTGCATATGTGCCAATGTGGTCAGCTCTCCAGATCAGACAGAGAGATGTGGGCCTCCCCTCCTATCGGTGGAAATCTTGCTGCCATTTGAGTATTCTCAGCTCTTAAATTCAGCACCCGTGGGATGTTCCAGAATTCAGCACCCGTGGGATGTTCCAGAATTCAGCACCCGTGGGATGTAAATGAATGACATGGTGGAAGACTCTGCCACTCATTCTGGCACACGCCCCTCTTGCTGCAAAATGGAATTAGTAAACAGAAAAGGACAGTGCTGCATTGTTGCTGGTTCCTGAGCTGGCTTTCACACGGGGTCTCCGGGTCCTAGCCGAAAGAGTGGAGTGTTTGAAAACATGCTGGCATGGGTGTTTCGTTCATTTTGATGCCATCATTCTGCCTCATTTGAACATGGCTTGGCCTGTTCTCATCTTACTCTGACATTATTGTACACCTGGAGTAGCCTCCCTGAAGCCATTGGCATTTCACCAGCATAAGTGAACTCGGAATGAGGTGAGATGGAACTTTGTTCTCATTAACAAAGCACTGGAGGCATGTCTGCTCCCTCCATAGCATCTGGGCTCCTGAAAGGCAATGACCACCAGGACTGACAAGGGGTGCAAGAGAATCTATGGAAACAGAGCCTTGTCATGTCACATGCTCAGATACCATGCGCAGTACAAGAACCGGAACAGAATAGAAAATATCCACACTAGGATAGACAATGGAAGCCGAACGTCTTTCAGGATGGTGAGCTGTGCGTTAAGGGGGGAAAAGGCCATGGCCCTATATTGGAGGGTCTATAGCAGGAGCGGCCAAACTTACTGACCCTCTGAGCCGCAGACAATAATCTTCAGAGTTTGAGAGCCACAAGATGTGCACAATCTGCCCCATGAGGCAGCGCCTGCCTGGGCATGGGTTTTTTGCCCCCAATACCCTAAAGCCTGTAGACCCCTCCCCCCTGCAAGGGAGAAGCCCCTAGTCCCCTCCCCCCTGCAGGGGAGAAGCCCCTAGTCCCACCACATGTCAGAACCCCCCCCCCCCCACACACACACACACACCTCACCCTAGCCTGGTAGGCAAAGAATGGGGTTCTTTGGGTAGGCTCCATAGACCGCACTTTAACTGTAAAAGAGCCATATGAAGCTCACAAGCCACAGTTTGGCCACACCTGGTCTATAGGTGGTAGCCCCTCTCTGCTGCCTGTGAGACAAGGCAGCAGCAGAGAGAAAAACTAGCAAAAAGTGTTTGCACTATTTTAAAGGGTTTTATTGCATGCAGATAGTGTGGCCCTCTTCTCATTATCCCAGAATGGAGCAGGAACTACCCTGTCGATCCCAATAGTCCTTTGTATTAGTGGGAAGATGCTGCTCTGAGGAAAGATCCACAGATATCAGGGAATGACTTTTCCAGTAGCCAGTACCAAGAAGTCCCTTGTGGAAATCTCCAGGGAAAGAAACTGCTCTTTGCCTGTGTACCACTCCATGAATGCTCGGACAGCATTGTCATCTTGGCAGCTAGATACTACAGAGTGGCGAGGCATTCTGGTGCCAAGGTACTATGGTGATGGATGCATTAGAAATGCAGGGAGAGAGAAATTCATGCTACCGGTGGCATAGATACAAACAGAAGGGACCCAGTGTAGCACAGCAATAACCAACTGCTGCTCTCATTTTAAAAAGCCGAGTTGCTTTCCAGAATGTACAACTGCCCTTCTCACTCCCCTCTCGGAAGAGAAGTCTGAACAGGGGAGCAGAGTGGGGATAGCTAAGTACTTAACATGCCTGGATTACTCTCTCCTTCTGCGAAACAACTGTGGTTGATTCTTCTCCCCACCAAGCAAAAGAGGAAAAAAAACCAACACAGCCTACTGCCATCTGGACAGCTAGCAAATACAGCTGAAACATGTGTGCCATATGTGCACAGCTGTATAGTGTACGTGTGGTGCTGCTATCCATCTGCCCAGCATGCTGCATGCCAGTTGCTTGACTTAGGGTGGGCTGGGAAGGAGGATTCAGGAACAGGATGGAAAGAGAGAACATATTTCAGAGAAGCAGCATTTTTCTTCTCACCACACAGGATTGGGCCCCACGCGGCTTAGCATCTATGGGCCCAATCCTGCAGCCTCTGCTGATGGGAGCCCTCTCACTGAAGCTGGTGCAGTGTCTTATATGAGATACGGTTGTGGGCTCAGGTCCGTAGCCCCAAATAATTACTTCATAGCCGAATGGACTGCAACTCTGGTGAACAAAGTCTATTTAAATCCATTTCGCTGCAAGCACAATCTGAACGTATGGCTCTGTTGCACGTGCTTTCCGGCCCTCACCTCCAGTTGCTGGTGTACAACGTGACACCTCTGCTATGATTTCAGAGCGCCTGCTCCCTTCCCAAAGAAGGAGCGCAAGGCTGGGAAACAGAATCAGCAATGGTGACCCTTTTCTGTGCCACTTGCCGCCCAGCCTATGGCGAGGTATCGGTTTCAATGCTTCAGGGAAAGAATCCCAGCTGCTTAAGAGATCGCTGTGTGATGACAAGGAAGGAATGGAGGAATAACTTAACAAAAACTGAGGTCCGTGTGTACCCTTCTCCTAGTGGGCAAAGTATGGGGACTACCTCCTGTCCAGCATGTTGGAGGCAGGCATTAAGGCTTCACTTAGTTGAAATCTTCCAGTTTAATCTCAATAGATCTCTGTATAATCCCTATGTGAGCTCTGTGCCCAGGAATGCAAGAAATGTCAGGCAGTTCCTTACCTATGGATGATTGTATCATGCCACAATGGAAGCATATTAAACTTGCTCTGCCCTATATACAGCTGTTCAGTTCAAAATCGATCACCGCTGCTTGAAAGCTGAGATCAGGGTGTAGGAGTGGGAAGGGGAGTAAGTAAACTCTGTCAGATTTTACAGCTATACAGTGTGGGCCTATTCTCAGTTGCTGTCAGCTCCACTGAATTCAGCGTGCTACAGAGGAAGTATCTGCTATAATTTTCCAGGTCTATCTGAATGACTCCCAGAAGGCCTTGCCCTTTCGCTGTCAGATTTGATACGGGTGATGCTAGTTGGAAGCCAGTGCTCTGCACATGGGCAGGACGGTTGCACATCCGTTGGCTCTTCCCCCTTGTCACATGTAGTGCCAAGCACATTGTTGGCGGTTAACAACAACAACAAAAAAATCAAAACAGCACTAAATGATGATCCACTGACCTACTCCCCTTCTCCGCATCGAATTGCCATGAACACTGCCTGTGCTTTTCTTAAGGGAAAACAAACCTCGTCTAGGGAATGAAGTTGTCTCTCCAGCCTGTTCAGAGTGCTTCAGCACTGACCTGGGGGCAGCAGCTTTGGGGGCAAGTGGAGAGTTCAGGCTGCTCTCCATGCTCACTTGATCCTTGAAGGCTCAGCTGAATCCAGGGCTGAAATAATTTATGGAGATAGGGCAAAACCCAGTGGTTGAGGGATTTTGCATGAAGTGCCCAGTTCCCAGAAGAGTCAGGCCTCAGTGCTGCTCGCTTGGTTTCTGCTTGAGGTTGGCAAGGATGGAGACTGCCAATGAAATTAGTGCCACTTTCCATTGGTTTTTTTTTTGTTTGTTACCTGGATGCCTGTCCACTGAGAATTGGACTGAGACAGCCACAGGCAACAGCCATAATGGGGCAGCAGTTTTAGAAAACAAGAATATATCAAGTGTCTAGTTTAAACTTACCAGAGGCTTAGTTTTGCAAGACTCCCTCTTACTATGTGTAGGGGCAGGGCCTACCACTGTGGGACCACAATCTTAATTGAAGCTTTCTGGTGCCTCCACAATATAAATAATAATAATGAATAATACCTTAACGTAGGGACAAATCAGTGACTTTACACTGAAAAACTGCCTCGTGATGAGCCTAATCTTGTTCCATTGTGGTCAATGGTAAAGTTCCTGTTTGCTTCGATGGGATTAGCAATGATCCCTGTGTGTTCACAAATGTGGATAATAAGGCGGGGGGAAATTAACCAATCACTCTGGGATAAGCATCCTTAAAATCAAAATCATCCTTCATATGCTTTTCAGGCAGAAATCTCAGGAGATGTTCCTTAAAGGGAGAGCTCTGAACAACAAAGTACCATAAACAGAAAAACAGGGCCCGATCCTGAAGCCCTCTCTCAGGTGACCCAATGGAACAGCTCATATGAGTAAAGGCTGCAAGATGGAGCCCAAAGGGTCTGATTCAGAAACCCTGTAAGTCTCACTGACACCAAAAGGCCTGTTCATGGAAGCAAGGGCTACAGGACCAAGCTGAAAGGACCTTCTGGGATGTTCAGCACCTCTCAGGATCAGGCCGCTACTGCGACAGGGAACCTTAGGTGACCCTGCCTGTTGTACTCTTCCTTCATATCCTTGGAATGCTCTTACTGGCATAGGAACAAAAGCTGGCCGAGCACAGGGAAGTGTTTTTAATGGCTTTCTGCTTTCACCAGACAGGCCACTACAGTGGAAAACAATTTAATTAGTCAACTAAGGGGAAGACTAAGCACTGAAAAGTGCTACATTGGGGCTCTCAAAATGTGACTAGGTCAGAACCTCCTGTTTCGTTGCACTCCTGGGACTGGTTTTGAGAAGAGCTCAGCACTCCTTGCAGGCTCCAGTCTCACCTCTCTCTCCTCATTCTTTCACAGGACCTGTCTAGTCAGCACATTTTGCCAGGTCTGGAGGTCATGTTATAACCCTCTTGGGTCTTTCTTACCGGTGACAAGACCAAATGATGTTCTGAGTTATAGCCCTTATCTCCACAGACACTAAACTACCTTAGCATCTCTGTAGACACATCCCGACCTACCAAGGGTGCTGCGAGAACAAATTCATTAATGACTGTGGAACTCTTTTCCAGAGGATGTTGTGAAGGCGAAAACTATACCAGGGTTCAAAAAAGAACTAGATAAATTCATGGAGGATAGGTCTGGCAATGGCTATTAGCCACGAGGGGCAGGGATGGTGTCCCTAGTCTCTGGTTGCCAGACGCTGGAAATTAGCAACAGAGGATGGATAACCTGATAATTACCTATTCTGTTCATTCCCTCTGGGACACCTGCCATTGGCCACTGTTGGAAGACAGGATATGGGCCTAGATGGACCTTTGGTTTGACCCAGTAAGTACCGCGAGGTGCTCAGATACCTGAACACCACAGAAATCTCTACAACTAGCTAACTAACATGAAATACTTCACTTTTTCAAGGAACTTACACATGTGGACCTATTCAAGGGCTTAGAGTTAGGCCTAACGTGCCCCTTGCTGAATGGGTCCAGCGTCACCAGACGAGCAGATAGATGTGCTTCCTTCACACGAAGCTGCTTCACCCACAATATTCAGAAGGTGATCATGACGCAGAGACATTGTCCTGAGCATTATTTACCATTCCAGACATTCTCTTCTGCGTTTGGAAAAAGTTTATATTTCCCATTCAGGCAGGCTGATCAGGATTTTATATGCTTTTTAAAAAGAAAGCTTGTTTGTCACATTGGCTTAAAGGGTAGAAGGATGAACTAGGCTGAGGCTGTCAGGCCTAAGGGGCTTAGACACCCAACTCAAAAGTCAATGAGAGTTGATTTCCTTTGCTCCCTTGTGCCTTTGAAAATTCCCAGCCCAATTCTTCCCGGTCAACAGCAAGAGTGAGGTGAGCTAGGGTGTCATGAGGTAGGATTTAGGCTTCATCCTGGCTCAGAACTCTGGCAAACAGTTTGCTACAACTCCCTCTCCCACCCCCTGCCTGGGAAGAATAAGCTGCCCATCTAAAAAGCCAGTGTGATTTGCCGGGGAGAGAAGGTTTTTAAGAGTCAATTTTCAATCTCTTTCCTTAGCTGCTCTACCGTTAAAAGAAAACAAACAAACAAACAAAACCCAACGTTTTGATAACCGGGGACCAGCCTGGTGAGCACTATTAATGGCTCTTGCCCTTATCCCTCACACCACTCAATCAGGCTGTATTTGTACTGTAATAATAACCCACAGAGCCAACGCAGGCGACCCCAAATAAAGTTGAGTTTCAGGGCTTCTTTAACACACAGAAAACGTAAAATATCTGGGGGGAAAGGACCCGAGAAAGGGGAGGTGTAATCAACAGGACAATCAATGCACGTGCTTGAGGAAGATCTCGTTTATGCCCAGCATGAACCCCCCTGGGCCCTTTGGAGGAGAGGAGTGCTGCTCCCACCCGCATTGGGTGCTGAAAAAACGCGGGGCTGGACCCAAAGTTTGAACCTGTCAAATACTGAGCGTTATAACACCCAACCGGTGCAGAATCAATCCGATCGCCCCCTCCCCGAGCCGCCCCACCGCATCCCACCGGGCATGGAAACAAGCCCTCCCGGGCACCCAACGGGTCGTGCCCTTTGGGGGGGGGGGGGGGGGGGGAGGACGGGAAGCGTGACAAAGGTCACTTTCAAAGGCGGGTCGATCGGCCTCTCCTGGGCAGAGCCCCCCCCCCCGCCGCACCCGGGGGTACCTGTTTCCGCAGCGCCTCGAAGGCGGCGCTGATGGTGTGGACGCGGGTTCGCTCCCGGGCGTTGGCCAGCAGGCGCCGGGTCTGCTGCAGGGCTTTGATCTCCGAGGCGCCGCCGGCCGCTTCCCCCGGCCGTTTCCTAGGCGAGGCGGCGGGGTCGGGCGCGGCGCTGTACGCCCCGGGGGCCGCCGAGGCGAAGGCGCCTTCCGCGGGGCGCTGGGGCGGCGGCGGGGCCAAGCCCAGCCGGGCGGGCAGGCTCTGCTCGGGGCCGTTCAGGGCGGCCGGGGGCAAGCGGGGCTCCGTGCGCAGGGGCTGGCAGGCGAGCCCCGCCGGCGGGAAGGCGCCTTTCCGCATGTCCAGCGCCCGGAGCGGCGGGAGCCCCCGCGAGGTGCCCGCCCGGCTCTGGGGCACCGGGCTGCCCGGCCGCCTCCCGCCGCCTCGCAGCGCCGCTTTGCAACTTTTGCAGCCGGCCACCGGCGGCTCTTTGTGCTTCCGCTTCAGCTTCTTGAGCCCGCCGAGCTCCGTCCCGCACAGGCTGCGCCAGGGCTCCTCGCCCAGCAGCTGCATGTTGCGCATGGCGGGAGCCTGTCAGTGCGAGCCCGCCTCGCGCGCCCTCTCAGCCGCCCCCCGGAGACATGCACCCCCCGCCTCTGCTGCAACCGGGCTACCACGCGGCTCTGCCCGGGCCGGGCGGCGCTGGGCTCCCCCCCCCCCGGCCGCGCTCACGGGGCCAGCTGCAGCCCCGGCCGCCGCTCTGGGGCGTGCGCGCGGCGCGCCATCTGTGTTTGTTTAGCCTCAGTTTACACAGAAGCCCCGGCGAGCGAGATCAGTCAGCCCGCGAGGAGGAGACCGCCTCGCGCAGCCGGGAGACTCCCCAGCCCTGCAACCCCCCCGCCCCGAGATGAGCTTTAAAGAAACAGGAAGCATGTCTCCCCCCCCCCTCCAAAAAACAGCTGTGCTGCCAATCTCCTTTGTTCCCCCCCACGACTGGCTCTGTTTCCTCGCGACACACTGAACAGACAAACTCCCACCCCTAATACTGGCTCAAGAGCAATGCCTGAGGTGCTGCTTTTAGGGTGACCAGATGTCCCGATTTTATAGGGACAGTCCCGATTTGGGATCTTTTCTTATATAGGATCCTATTTCCCCTCACACCCGTTCCGATCTTCTCCCATTTGCTGTCTGGGCATGTCCCCCGTATCTTCCTAAATGAATGGTGAGATGCCCGGGTTCCTGCAGTTCGTTCTCCTTCCCTTCCCCACTGGCCAGGGATCTATTTATCTGTTTGTTTTTATTTGCTAGCTGAAGAGGGTTGTCTTGGTTCGAGGTCCCGCTGCTAACAGCCTCATTGATCATTCACATACAAGGGGAAGAAACTGATCTCCGCGGGATGAGAAGAACTCTAGCCGGGGAGGTGCTTAACTTGACACATTCTTCTTCATTATGCCAGCAAGAGTTATTTGACCCGGGGGAGGGAGAGCCAAGGCAGCCCTGTGATTTAGCAATAGCTCGCTGAGAGACTTAGGCATTGCTGTCTTACTTCTCCCATCTCTCCTCCCGCTGCTGCTTTGGTACTGAGTTTAACTCTGCTTTTAAGCTTCTAGTGCCAAGACCATTTTTGATTTGTACAAACAAAACCCAGGACGCCTTGGCGAGTGAGTTATTAAGGGAATATTATTATTTATTAGCACCCTGGTATTATTTATTAGCACACTGTACAAACTCATAGGAAGAGACAGTCCCTGAAGACCATACAGCCCAGACAAGCTAGGTATTTCCCTCCAAGAGAGGCGTAGCCTGGTGAAGAGACTTGCCTAAGGTCACAACAGTGACACAGCTGGGAATAAAAACCATGGGTAACATCTTCAGACATATGTAAATGTCTTTGCATCATTACCATTTGCACAAGTTGACTTAGACACTTGGGAGCTGAAGTCTACACTGCAATTAAAAACATGCAACTGAGCAGTGCCTGCTGACTGGGACTCCCCAGGCTAGGGCTACGGGGCTGTTTTATTGTGGTGTGGCCATTTGGGCTGTAGCTGGCTCTCGGGTTCTAGGACCCTGAGAGGAGGGGTGTGTGCATAGCAAACAGCCCCATAGCCCAAGCCCCGCGAGTCCAAGCCAGCTGGCATGGGGCCAGCCACGAGCATCTAATTAGTCAATGGGACTTAGGCTCCTATGCCGCTTAGGTGTTTCTCAAAATTACCCCCAATGTCTTGACGCCCAGTCCAATGTCCTGCCTACTAAACCACACGGTCTCGTTATTAAAACACAAGACCCAGGAGTAAAAAAAACTAGGTTCTGTTCCCACCGTGGCCACTGACTTGCTGGGAAAATTTCTTTAATTCTCAGTGCCTCAAATTCCCTATCCAGATAGACCAGGGGTTGGCAACCTTTCAGAGGTGGTATGCTGAGTCTTCATTTATTCAGTTAAATTTCAGGCTTCATGTGCCAGTCCGGAAGGGTCGGGGCTTCGGCCAGAAGGGGAGGGGCTGAGGGGGTCAGCCTGCTTTCCACTTTGGGGTTTCCCCCAAAGGCTCCTGCCAGCCGGGGTCTCAGCCCGCTGCCAGCCTGGGTTCCCTACACCCAGACTAGCAGTGGGCGCTGAGTGGGGCAGGTGGCAGGACCCCGGCTGGCAGGAGCCTGCAGAGGAAGCTCCAAAGCAGCGGCGGGGTAAGCAACCCTAATTTCTTATCTTTTGAATGGTTGACTTTGCAATCTTGATGTTCTGTTAACGTAGTTCTATTTGGAGTGTAATGATTATTTAGAACAATTAAAATAAACACTTTCAACGGCTTAAAAAGAATATTTTCTAAATGTTCTCTCCTTTTGTAAGTGGTACACACTCACTATAAGACATGCTTCCACCTCTAGACAGGGCCGGCCCACAACATTATGGCACCTGAGGCAGGGACCTTAAATGACTTGAGCCAAAACTTTGAGAGGTCTTAATTCTGCCTTCTTCCTGTTCTTCTCCTCTCATGGTACTACGCTGCTACCTACCCCAATAAAGGAGAACTAACTTAAAATGCCTTGTTCAAAAGTTGTAAGTAACACTTAACTTTCAAACTCCCGAACAGCAAATGTAACTTTTCTTGTCTGCATAGTAAACACTGGCATTTTTATCTATTTGAATAATCAAAGTGGTGCTTTCTGTGCCTTCGTGGTTGCAAAGATTTGAATGCTTCCTGAAGGTCCAGTCTGGGCCAGCTCATACTCTATTGAGATGGTTGCAAGGCCAACCAGCCTCTCCTGTGTCACTGTGGAGCATAGATGTGTTTTTATTCACGTCAGGTTGCAGAAGATGCGTTCTCCACTGGCAACTGTTACAGGAAGAGTTAGAAGTATGTGCAGAGCAACAAAAGCATTTGGAAAGAGAGTGGTCATCTTATTTATGCACATATATTCCAGAACAGCCTTTGGAGTTGATCCTGCTGAAATGTACAGTGAAACCTCGATATAACGGACTAATTCGGGCGAGGGGGTGTCCGTTAAAACCGAAAGTCCGTTATTTAATAATTTTTTAAAATTATTAAATAACGGACTTTCGGGTGACAACGGACACCCCCTCGCCCGAATTAGTCCGTTATATGGAGCCGTGAGTCAGCCCACCCCACCCCCTCCCCCCGCCCGGCTCCCCGCTGCGGGGAGCCAGGCGGGGGGGTTGACAGCTCCCACCTGCCTTCCCGCTGCGGGGAGCCGGGCGGGAGCTCTCAACCCCCCCCCCCGTCCGTTCGTCTCCCCGCTGTGAGGAGCCGGGCGGGGGGGTTGACAGCTCCCGCTCGGCTCCCCCCAGCGGGAAGCCCGGCGGGAGCTGTCAAACCCCCCGCCCGGCTTCCCGCTGCGGGGAGCCGGGCGGGAGCTCTCAAACGCCCCCCCCCCGCCCGGCTCCCCGTTGCGGGGAGCCGGGCGGGGGGTTGACAGCTCCCGCCCGGCACCCCCCAGCGGGAAGCCCGGCGGGAGCTCTCAAACCCCCCGCCCGGCTTTCGGCTGCGGGGAGCCGGGCGGGAGCTCTCAAACCCCCCCGCCCGGCTTCCCGCTGCGGGGAGCCGAGCGGGGGCTCTCAAACGCCCCCCCCCGCCCGGCTCCCCGCTGCGAGGAGCCGGGCGGGGGGGTTGACAGCTCCCGCCCGGCTTCCCGCTGGGGGGAGCCGAGCGGAAGCTGTCAAACCCCCCGCCCGTCTTCCCGCTGTGGGGAGCCGAGCGGGGGCTCTCAAATGCCCCCCCCCCGCCCGGCTCCCCACTGCGAGGAGCCGGGCGGGAGGGTTGACAGCTCCCGCTCGGCTCCCCCCAGTGGGGAGCCGGGCGGGAGCTCTCAAACCCCCCCCCCGACCCGGCTCCCCGTTGCGGGGAGCCGGGCAGGGGGTTGACAGCTCCCGCCCGGCACCCCCCAGCGGGAAGCCCGGCGGGAGCTGTCAAACCCCCAGCCCGGCTTCCGGCTGCGGGGAGCCGAGCGGGAGCTCTCAAACCCCCCGCCCGGCTTCCCGCTGTGGGGAGCCGAGCGGGGGCTCTCAAATGCCCCCCCCCCCGCCCGGCTCCCCGCTGCGAGGAGCTGGGCGGGGGGGTTGACAGCTCCCGCCCGGCTCCCCCCTGCGGGGAGCCGGGCGGGAGCTCTCAAACCCCCCGCCCGGCTTCCCGCTGCGGGGAGCCGGGCGGGAGCTCTCAAACGCCCCCCCCGCCCGGCTCCCCGTTGCGGTGAGCCGGGCGGGGGGGGCGTTTGAGAGCTCCCGCCCGGCTCCCCGCAGCGGGAAGCCGGGCGGGGGGTTTGACAGCTCCCGCCCGGCTCCCCGCAGAGGGGAGCCGGGCGGGAGCTGTCAGCCCACCCGCCCGCTCCCCGTTGCGGGGAGCCGGGCGGGAGGGGGGGCGGGGGGGTTTGACAGCTCCCTCAGGGGTCCCCGCTGCGGGGAGCCGGGCGGGAGCTGTCAACCCAGCCGGCTCCCTGGGGCGGGAGCCGGCAGCCCCCAATAACGGATTTCGGATGCATCGGAAATTTTGTCCATTGCATCCGAAGTCCGTTAAATCGGGGTCCGTTAAATCGAGGGTTTACTGTATCTTGAAAGGGCTTTCAGTTCATCAGCTAAATCACTCACATCAATATCACACATGTCATCATGTATCAGCACTGTCTCTAGTGCTCTGCATTGCTGGTGTAGGTCTTTTTCAGGTATAGTGAGGAGTTTTGGAATATCATACAACATCCCAAATATAACTGGAACTACTGTGTTCTTTGAGTTGCATGAAATGTTTTTCAACTGACTGTATTGCACAATCGAGCACTTGGTTAAAGAATTCAACTTTGAATTGTTGTTTGGGGTCTCTTATTATTCTGCCTCGTAATCAAAATGTCGTCTACTTCGGTGACTCTTGTATTCTTGAATGGGTGGGAAAATAGCTTCAGTGTGAAGTTCCTCTGCCAACTTCTGTGCACTCTTCAGAACATTTTGAAATCCCTCATCTGACCGGTAAGACTGTAGGTATGACTTTGCTTTGTCCAGTTGTTCCTTTGCTCCAGATATATCAAGGTGAACACCTTGGATTCTCTTGCTTAAAACATTTATTTCAAACAGTATGCCATGCCACAATACTAAGCCACACAGAAATTTGAAGTTATGTATGTTTCTACTGATTCCATTTCACTCTGCCACTGTTCTCCCATGGACAGTTCCTGTCAGCATTATCCTCCATGATGGCAACTATAGCATCATCTATCTTCCCAGTTTGGTATTTGATAGGCTTTATCACCTCCACTCGACTTCCCCATTGTGTGGCACTCAGTGGTTTCAGTGTCAAAGGGGATGTTACCAGATGTTGCTTCAAAATTTGCCATCGATAAGTTGATGCAGAGAAAAATTCATAGATGCTTTGAAGTACACTTAAAAAATCAGCAGCCTAACTAGAAGCTGATGTTGCAACACTGATCACCAAGTTCAATGAATGAAAACTTGACTGGGACAAAAAAAGCTCAAGGGTTTAACTCTCAGATCCGTGCGTGCACTCCTCTGTTCTTTCTTATCATGTTGGCACCATTATCATAGCCCTGACCCCTTATTTCAGCTATCGCAATTCCCATATCTTCCAGCTTTTTAAGAAGCACATTTGTTGTGGTTGTTTACAGGCTTATTTCTAATTAACATACTAAGAAGGAGGTATGAGATCTTCAAAAGAGCTGTCCCTAGTATTACACTATTGGCCTTCACTTTTCAAAAGACCCCATACTTTTAATAAGTATGGTTTAAAATATCCAAACATATTAGTAAAGTTGCTTTATGGCAGTCTTATTAGAAATGAATATTCTTGATATTTATAAAGAACCATGTCCTTTCTCAAGAGTCCCTGAATGTCAAACGTATAAATACTAGAACTAGGGCTGGTTAAAAATTAGGAGGAAACAATTTGTTAAATTTCACTAATTTGTCCCACACACACACTTTTTCATTAAAATGCTTAATTTTCCCCAGAAATGTTTATCCAGAAATCAAAATTTGTAAAATAAATGTGAACCAGCTATAATAAATAGCCTTTTATTCTAACTCATACTAGTTCTGTTTTGTTTTGAGACATCCAATTGCTATTCTAGGTATCAACAATCTTTCTTGAAAACTCTAATTTGGTTACTGATATCTGTGTAATTTTATCAAATTATATTTCTATACCTTGCCAACTATTTTGATCAAAGATGCTCTTAAATGTATAGAGCTGGATGGCTCAGGGAATTGCACCAGGTAAATAAGCCTAACACCTGTGCACATCAAGGTTAACTTCAAGGCAGATGACGCAATGAATGTGATCATCAGATTTTTTCCACCGTGCTCCTGCAGTAACTGGGTATACTTCCTCCTTAGATGCCTTACCTGCAAAATAGAGAAGGGCGTACTGGTGTACCATGGGAAATGCCAGACCAGGAGTGAAGGAAATACCAGTTAAACACTAGACCAAGACAACTGCTGAACCGCAAACAAAGACATTTGTCCGTGAAACAGCATAGCCGATGCTGATGTACCAAGTAGCCTCAAGGCTGTCTGATTAAAGCCTGTGACGCAAGAGCATGTTAACCCACTACTGGTGCTGAAGTGTTGGGAAAGCCCACCAAATGAGAATACCTCCGTGGGGTTTTGGGGCCAAGACACCATTGAGGCAAAGCAGTGCTGGGCACCAAAACTATCAGCACCAAAGCAGGTATCAGCTCACTGAGGAAAACACACTATAGAAGTGTGCTAACGCACACCCGGGAACTGCCTCAAAGATCTGGAACACATGAACTGGAGCTGACTAGAAGGTAAAGGATACCTGACCTTTATTGCAAGGATGTTGAAGAAATGGAGTGATGATTGATGAGAAGCCGTCTCCTCCTGGGAGTTCTCTGGTCAGCTGCCATCAAGAAGGAACAGACTGAAATGTTTGGAGGACAATCTTTATATTTGAGAGGATCTGGCTTGTGCTATTACCCTGCTACCACTGCCTAGAGCTATGGGATTTCTGCCAATCTCATGCTAAGGAGCTAAGACTCCAGAGTGAAAATCTGAACAGATGGGGTCTTTGGAGATGTACTATTCATCCAGCAGCAGACACGCTGAATCACAGAGACGGTAAGAGATACCCAGAGTCACAGATAAAGTCTGTAACAGAGCCAGAAATGAAACCTAGATCTCCTGCCTGCTGGCTCTGGGCTTCAAGGAAAAGATCGTCCTTTCTTTCCTGCTTATTAGCCAATCACCTCATCAGCTATCCTGCTTTCATAAAAGGTTCTGTGGGGGAAAAGATGGAGGGCTACACAGAGCACATGCAATTCTAGAAGACGATGCTGGAAAATGAATTCTTCTCACAAGAAAGAAACAAATAATCTAATGCCAGCCTGACAAGATTTAGTAGCAGGGGCTCATCAGGATGTCCTGAAGGATCTTCCAATCCCATTGCAGAGTTTATGGGCCAGATTCATACCGACTGTAAACAGTTACAATGGAACCGATTTCAAAAATAAACAAAAAGCAAATGCAAACTAACTGATGGAATGTAATCACAACAAAGCTATGCACTTGTTTCAATGGTGATTCAGTTGGAAACATTTTTATTTTTTCTTTAAACCAGAGCACTTCCAAATCCTAGGAAAAATTAGAACTCTGCTTTTGTTAAAAGAAATGCTGTACACTCGTATATATATTTTTTCAACTGTCCTCCTTAGACAGAGATATTTTAAAAACTCCAAGGTAGAGCAAAAACAGTCTGATCTGAACTGGCAAAGTGGGTATATCAATGTGAGGTAGAGTTATCAAAGTGAGACTAATACTTCGTCTTAACTTTTCTTCTTTAACTTTTAATTGTGGTGCTATGCACTGTGACACTGTTGTTAGTAGTCTGACAGCATTTGCATTTTAAAATCCTCTTTCTGAGATTATAACATGAATATATCTATATATAAAATGAGAGTGGGATAACATTTTCCAATATAAATGCCTTCAGGAGCACATTCTTTTATTACGAAGTTTTGTTTTTCTTAAAAAAAAAGGTTTTGGCAGCCTTCTAGTTTGTCCTCTCCCTGATCTAAAACAACTATTTTTATAGTTCTGTGAAAAATACATTTGTAAAATTAACAGGCTGATGAATGACACAATTATTATTAATGAAAAGAAATATCTCCCATATTAGGAGAGCCCTTGTAGTACTGCTAAATACCCATAAAAATAGAGTGGGAGTTGCTAGGAAGTGTAAAGTCAATGGTCTCTCATTGATGGTTTTTTGTTTTTGTTTTAAATTAAGCGATTTGGAGACCTGGCAAGCATACATGGGCACAGGATTATAGAACAAGCCACTTGGATAATATGAGACTGTGCATGGACAGCAAAATGAGATAACAACTGAGCATTAGTCACACCCAATATGTATTGTAGTAATATTTGCCATGGATCTAACATCATGTTTCTTTTGAAATGCTAGCTTTTTACAGGATATATTTAATATCCATTGAAGAAGAAAATGCTTATAACTATTTGCCACCTACTTATATTATCTCTTTATGCTCTTATACTAAATTATAAGGTTTTGTCATACTCGCTTGGGTTATTTTTCTTTTTGACTTTGCTTCCAAGAATGAAATTTGGCCCATTTTTTCTGCATTGGGATTTGAGGAAGGCAAATGGGAGTTTCTGCAAAACATACATATTGGAAAAGATGATTTCTAATGATGAAAAAGAGACCAAGATTTTAAAAAATGGGTACCAGTCTTGCAAGATGAGTGTTATATCCTGCAGTGATGCTGAAAAGTACTCAGGTGTCATGATCGATAGCCAGGTGAATAAAAGCTCCCAGTACAATGACGTAGCTAAGAGGGCAAACATGGTCCTTGGGTCTAGAAACAGTGGAATATCAAATAAGATTAGGAATGAGGTATTATCTCTGTACGTAGCATTAGTGAAACAATTACTAGAATACTGTGTCCAGTTCTGGTGTCCACACTTCAGAAAGGATGTTTAAAAGAGCTTACAGGAATGATTTGCAGTCTGGAATGTATGTATTATAGTGACACTTGGATAAGATAACTTTATTCAGATTCTTACAAGAGAAGGGTGGCTTGACTGTGGTCAACATGTACCTACATGGAGAAGAATTTTCTGACGATCCAGTGGCTGGAAACTGAAGCTAGATAAATTCAGATTAGAACTAAGGCATACATTTTTAATATTGAGAGTAATTAATATATCTTGGCACATGCTATAGCACAAACAGAAGTTATGGGCTTGATGCAAAAATTACTGGGTGAAGTCCATTGGTCTGTGTCATTCAGAAAATCAGACTCAGTAATCATAATGGTCTCTTCTGGGCTTAATAACATACGCTCCTAAACCTCCTAAATCCTAAACAACTAAGTAAGTGGCCCATTTTTCAAAAGTGCTAAACATCCACATTTACTTTAATGAGAGTGGATGGGTGCTTGGTACCTTTAAAAGTCAGGCAGCTTATTTCCTAGATGCCTAAATATGGCTGTAAAAGTCTAATTTTAGGTACCAATTTTTGAAATCTGAGCCTGAAGCTTTATAATACAATCTGCTTTGTGCTTTGATTCAGACACTGCTAGTGTGGACACACTCCATCAAGACAATGTGGTCATGCACAATTGATTTAATTAATTCGAAGGTTCGAGGCTGAATTAGATAAAGTCGACTTAAAGTAGTGTAGACAAGCCTTTGGAAACCTGCTTCCACTAACGTGAAAGACAAAGCTTCCACTGACTTCATCATAAGCCGGTTTGGGCTCCTATCCTGTAGCTACACAAGATGAAAGTGATGCTGATTGGCAGAGGGAAGTAGCTTTAGGGCTTTACAAAATTTTGACTGTTCCTTCCATTGAGAGTCAATTAATTGTCTTACACAGAATTGCACCCTGCTTGCTGTCAATCTGAATTTGGCCCATTATATAAAGCACATGTTATTTTATTCTATATTGGATCAAATTCTCCATCTCGTACGTCTCCCATTCCACTTCTTGTCTGCCTCCCGTGAGAGGATTAATCAGTGAATGCTTGTGCAGTGTCGTGACTGGATTTAAATCCTGATCCAACCTGCTGTCACATCAATGGGAGTCTTTCCGTGGATTTCAATGGGTGTCAGAAGGGGCCCTGGCAGTGTTTGCATTCTCGGGGCAGGGATTGTTTGTCAGTTCTTAAAAATAGAAATGAAGGATGTGGAGTCACAGCCCTGCGGGAACCCCCACCGGTGAACACTCACCAGCTGCTTTGTTTGGAACTGTACACTGGGTCCATGTGCTCCTGAGCTCCCTTCTGTCTCAGCCTGGGTCTCTTTCTGTGGCCCGGAAGCTCATTCCTTGGACTGTCTGTCTCTCTGACCCCCCTTCTCAAAGTGAGACCCCATGGTCCAGTTGCCCCAGCCAACCCCCCTCCCCAGCCCCAATAGCTTAAACATGCCCTCCCCAGAACTCCACCCTCGTGGGTACCCTTTGGTGACATATGATAGTTGAAGTCAATAAGATACAGACTTGGCAGATAGATCTCTATACCAATCACTCTTTACTTTTAGACCGCACAAGAGATATACAGATCTAAGCAAAATAAGAGACACCTTACACCAAGGGTGGGCAAACTTTTGGCCCAAGAGCCACATCTGGGTTGCAAAATTGTACGGAGGGCTGGGTAGGGAAGGTCATGTCTCCCCAAACAGCTTGGCCCTGCCCCCTATCTGACCCCCCACTCACTTTCTGCCCCCTGACTGCTCCCCTCAGAATCCCCAACCCCTCCTTGCTCCTTGTCCCCTGACCACCTCCTCCCAAGATCTCCCCACCCTAAGCGCCCCTCCAGTACCCCAAACCCTCCCCCCGCTCCCTGTCCCCTGACTGCCCTGACCACACCCCCACACCCTGGCAGACCCCCGGGACTCCCACGCCCTATCCAATCCCCCCACTCCTCATCCCCTGACTGCCCCCCAGAACCCTCTGCCCCTTAACCAACCCTCGCTCAGAGCAGCATGTCTGGCAGAGCACTGGCGGCGCGGCAGCGTGGCTGCGGGGATGGGGGGACAGCAAGGGAGAGGCCGGGGGTAGACTCCCTGGCTAGGAGCTCAGGCGGCAGTTTGCCCACCTCTGCCTGGCACCATTCCCTGCCTCTGTTTCCTCATCACTCTGAAGCGTTCTTCAGGATTTGATCAGGTATCATTCATAGGTCCACGTCCCTCCCCTGGACTTCACTCCAGTCCCGGCTCCTCTTTTTGTTCTGGTAAGTGCGAGAACCACTCTGAAAAAAATTAGCTCTTCTATACTTCCAGTCCCCTCTGCCATAGACACAATACAGCAGGGGTCTCAAACTCAAATGACCATGAGGGCCGCATGAGGACTAGTGCACTGGCCCGAGGGCCGCACCACTGACACACACCCCGCCCTTGCTGCCCCGGCTCCGCCCCCACTCCACCCCTTCCAAGAGGTCCCACCCCTGCCCCACCTCCTCCTCTGAGCACGCAGCTCCCCATTCCCTCCTGGAAAGCGCTAGGCACCACCAACAGCTGTTTGGCAAACAAAGCAAGAGCAATATAGGAAGTCCAGAGCTAGAAACACGTGTGGCCCAGCCAGGCGGAAGCCTGGCGGGCCGCAGGGAAGGGCTTCACGGGCCACATGTGGCCCCCGGGCCGCATGTTTGAGACCCCTGCAATACAGCAATACAACAACAAAAGAAGCCAAAACCCACTTACTGTGAACGGGGTTGGCAACACCTGGTCAGGTGATCAGGGACCCTGTCAGGTGATCTGCTGCTAGGTTACCTCCTACGTAGAGTCTGGATTTGAAAAATTGGTTTATTGCAGCGTGAGTCATGCCCTTTAGCATAATCATTGTTCAGCCAAGGCAGGGCCTTTTTAATTGTTGATTGTCCTCAATAACTGTCTCGTTCAGAAGCAGAGAAGCACTTCCAAACACAAGAAGTGTGGTGCAATACTGCAGCAAAAGACGGCCTATAGCAAGTTCGTAAAAACAGACAAACAGTGACATAGAATTGCTTCTAGTGATGAAAACCTAGTTAGACTAGTTTGTACAACACCTAGCACAATGGCGGCCAGATGTCAGGAGCAAGGCCCTCAGCTGCTCCTCCTCATGATGTCCTAACAAGCTAGTGAGGCTGCCTGTTGGCCCGTCCTGCCTGATTGGCTGAGGAAGCCAGCAGGCCAGTTCTTAAAACCCAGCAGCAGCAGTAACTTGCAGGGTGCTCAACACATGAGCCCCTTCTACTTCCCTGTGCTTGTCTCTCCAACTCCTGCTTTGCTGCTCCACCATTCCAGCGCAGATCGTGCCCTGCACCCGGCTTTGATCTCATCCTGTTCCAGCTTTGCTCCCGGCGCAGAACCGGCCTTGCTCCTGCCTCCCCTGATTCCTGGTAATCCGTTTCCAATGTTCGACCCTGATTCCGACTCTGTCTCAATCCTTGGCTCTGGCATTCACACTCGGACTCTGATCCTGGCCCTCAGTTCTGATTCCTAACTCTGACTCTGTCTTGACCCTTGGCTCTGGCATCAGATTCTGACCACTAGGCGTGACTCCCCCTCTAACCACTAGGACTGAATACCTACAACCGGGTCTGTGACAGTTTGAACAACTCAAAGTAAACAGGGGAACTAGGCTAACAAGGGGTCCAGATCAGTGGCTAGTATGGATCCCTTCCTGGCCAATATTCCCCTGCTGGAGATATGGGGGGCATTGCAGACTTGGCAGGCCCAAGCCACTATGCTGCAGGAAGAGGTTGCTGCTCTACAGGTATAGAACAGGCATTCAGGCAGCACCACCCCCAACTCCTCCACCCGCTCTGCGGGAGCCAAAGACTCCCCAGCTTGATCAATTTAATGATGATCGGGGCACATTTCGGGTGTTTTTTAATGCCGGCTCCTATTCCTCGCAGTCGTTCCCCATGGGCCAATGCAGAGTGGGCTGATTATCAGCCTTCTGGCCGGGGAGGGTCTAGCCTGGGCATCTCCACTCCTAGAGAAAGCAAGACACCTCCTGGACAAGCTTGAAGACTTCATTCAAGCCATGGCCATGAACTTCGATGGCCCTCGTCAAGAGTGTACAGCCAAGACTCTGCCCTTTGGGCATTGCAGCAGGGGTGTCGGCCTGTTGTTAAGTATGCCGCAGAGTTCCACCGCCACTTGGTAGCAGACCAATGAATGAAATGAGGTCATGCAGCATTATCATTTCCGCATCAGCCTACATGACGACGTCAAAGGTGAGCTGGTGAGAGAGGACTCCCCATCCACTCTGGATGCCTTGACTGACAACCGCCTGATGGAACGCCATCAAGCGAGAAGGCTTCCCGATTCCCTTACCATCTCCAGCCCACCAACCTGGGGCGCCTTCCCTACAGCCTGAATTCCTGCAGCTTCACCATGCCCGGCCCCACCTCACCAACACAGAGAAAAGGCAACGTTGGGCATTGGGGCAACTGTGGAAGACCAGCAAGCTTTGCGTCAGGCTCTCCCGCTAAGCTCTCCTCGTCAGGGAAGGCCAAACCCTAGCCCCCATCATCTCTCTCTATAATTTTATCTGTCTGTCTATGTTTTTATATTAGGTCCTGTAATTACCCTTTCCTCTTGATTCCTCATCTCTACTAGTTCTTCCCAGTGTAAGTTTGCCCTTTTGGGGGAACTTTTTCCCAATGTGCCTTTCTGTGGCTGGCCCTTTCAATGTGGCAAAGGTGAGCAGTTGCACTCCTGAAGTGACCCGTTTTTCCAATTTTTGCACCATTTTGCTGCTGGCTGCATCTCTTTCTCTTCCGGATGGCAAGTACCTGTCACACTGGTCCTCGTTTTTTCCTTCCTTAATGTGGAGGAGAGGGCACATTCTCCTAGTGACCATCACCAAAAGTGGGATTGAGTCAATAGTAAAAGAAGGATGATTCATAGACAGTCAAGTGGTTGAAATAACTTCACATAAAATGTTGGTCAGGCAATTCTGAATAACACAGACATTCACAAAAATCAAAACCTCTTTGTGGCCAATTTGCAAACAGAAAAAAAAATGGACTAAATTCCTCAAATAAATTTTGCCTATCTCTCGATTGAAAATATTGATCTTTAATGTTACACTGGTGAATATTGCTACTTTTTAAAGTTCAAGCTAGTGTGTTTGGGAGAGGAATTCCCCGTTTCTGGGTGAGGGAGAAAGAAACATTTCTTGGAAGAGTTTTTTTTAATTTTTAACACTGCAGAAAAGCTTAGAATGTCACAAACATTCTGGAGGGAGCTGAATTAGTGGGCAGAGTGCAGGTGATGCATCATGAATTAGAATATTATAATTGATGTATAAGCCCTATGGCCTGAAGTTCCAGAGGGAGAAGAATGCTCTGCTTCCTCTATTGATGAAAAAGGGAAAGTGCTACCATAGATACATCATTTGCATAGGCTAACTACCCACAGTTCCACCAATGACACTCAGGAAGTCGCTGTAACTAGACAGAAACTTGGATTTTGTGGGATAGTGCGCTCCCAAAGAGACTTGGGGAAGTGAAAGAGTTAATTGTTCTAAGAAGTTTGGCTGCTGCTGTAAGGGTATCTGGGGGGGAGATAATGCAGACTGAGGACTTCACTGTGAGTGGTGATGTAGAGGACAGCAGGAGGGCTGAGTGGACTCTGTTGATAAAGCTGCATTATCAAGTTGAGGTAGGTGGTGATGTCCCTGGCCAGGGTAAAGCAAGCAGTTCCCATGAGAGTAGAGGCAGGCTGGCAGAAAAACACTTGGACTGCTGCTACTTGCTGATTCTAACTGTGAGTAAGGTGTGGTGAGGTTGTTATTACAGGACTGTTACCTGGGGGACATTCTCCTGGCAGGTAGGAAGGAAGTTAGATGGACAACTACCAAAGTTACTGGGGGAGGGGTATTTTGCTCTTTGTTTGCTTACATAGTCTGCTGCTGTGTTTTCAGGTTGCAACTGTGTTTCCTTTTCACTACAGTCCCAGAGCCCTTGGGAATGGGAAGTTCTGCCTGTTAAGAATACCTAGGGAGGGTGTTGCATTTCCCCAGGTTTTTGGGTGGGCGCTCCCTCAGGGTTAGTTTTTTGGTGCGAGGGATTCTAGATATTTTAAACCCAGACCTTTCTGCTGCTAACACCAGGCAGAAGGGTGACATTCATTATTCAGTATTGACCTATGTTGGCATGGTAATTTAAAAAGAACTTTACACCACCCAGTCCCTGCCCCGATGAGCTTATAATCTACCTCAGGAGATAGAGTGAGATGGACACGGAACGGGGAACCAGGAGACTGTATTCTGTCCCCAGCCCTGTCACTGGCCTGTTGTATGATGCTGAGCCAGTCCCTTCACCTCTGTTGGGAGAGAAAATGAGTTCAGCTTTCAGCCAGATATCCACGAAAAGAACCAGAAAGGCAGGAAGAGATGTGACATCGGCTCATCCTGGACAAAGAGGGAGAGGTCAGGGGAGAGTGGAGAAGAAGCAGATCTGAGTGTCATCAGCACAGAGATGATGAGAGATTAAGAGAGTAGATGAAATAGGGGAAAAGGAACGGACTACAGCCATATCCCTGGTGAGCAACAGGAAAGAGAGGGATAAGAAGAAAGAGGATCCAGTGAAGGTAAAGCTGTTGAAGCAGCCAGCCAGGTAGGAACTACACCAGGGGAAGGAAGTGACTGACGCTCAGAACTGCACCAGCTACCTGTGTATTTGTGTTCTTACCCTGTATGTCTGTAAACTGTATACCCTGCCCACTGTGTGCTCACCTGTAAATATCTCTACAAGAAGGTTAGAAGAACTCCTACCTACATAGTCTGGGAATGATGCCATGATTGGTAACTTCTCAGCTGGATTGTTTCTGTATTAGTAAAGGGATCTATACACTTTAGCTGATGTAAAATGTGACTGCTGCCAAGATTCTTACTTGTACTTATTCAAGCTATTTCTCTGATGTTACGGTCTCTATGTTGGCTTCCTACTAAATTTCACACTCCATAAATTAATGCTTTCTGGACATTAAAAGCTTTCTGGCAATCTGGCCCTGGGTATCTCCGTGAACTTCTGACTCTTCTTATACTGATCCAGGGCCTTGAGGTGTCGTACAGCACAAAGTAACACAGGCCAATAATAATTAGCAATGTGCCTAAAGTACCAAACTGTGGTCTGGATTTCAGAAGTGTTTGGACTGCTGGGGGTTTTGGCTTGGGCCATGAGAGAAGGGGGGAGAGGCAGTCAACACTTTTGGATCTGGATTCAGATTCTAGCCTCTCTACGTTTAAGGAGTTTGGATCTGAGGTTTTGGTTCTGGCACATGGCTAATATCAGCGCAAGCCTGTATAAGAACTTGGTCCGATCTGGTTATCAATGACATAATGCAAAGAGGTTTAGGCTTCTCACTGTCCTTGGGGATGTCCATTGTAATTTCTGCCTTGCTTAGTCTGACAGGCAGCTATGACTTCGCCAAGGAGCCCACCGGTTTGATGCTCCTTACATTGTTGCAGCCAGCCCACCCCTCTGTGGTTGGTAGGTTTGTTTGTTAGTGTCAATCAAGGACCCATCTGACAGCAGCCACCCTCCTCTCCCAGTCCATATGTCTCTCCCTCACAGTGAGCCTGGAGCACTGCTGGGACTATAATCTTCCCTTAGGAGGAAGAAGAGACCCACAAGACATGGCTCCCTTCTCAGGCAGGGGAGCGGGCACAAGGAGAGTCTCCCCTTTCCCCTAGCTAAACTCAGCTCTGCATTTGAGTAGTTTCGGGTGAGAAGTGGGGTGTGTGTGACTAAGCTACCTCATCCTCTCTCCTGTGCCCCCCCCCCATCTCTCTTCCACCTGCAACATAAGAACATAAGAATGGCCGTACTGGGTCAGACCAAAGGTCCATCTCACGCAATATCCTGTCTTCTGACAGTGGCCCATGCCAGGTGCCCCAGAGGAAGCGAACAGAAGAGGTAATCATCAAGTGATCCATCCCCTGTCACCCAGTCCCAGCTTCTGGCAAACAGAGGCTAGGGACACCATCCCTGCCCATTCTGGTTAATAGCCATTGATGGACCTATCCTCCATGAATTTATCTAGTTCTTTTTTGAACCCTGTTATAGTCTTGGCCTTCACAACATCTTCCGGCAAGGAGTTCCACAGGTTGACCGTGCATTGTGTGAAAAAATACTTCCTTTTGTTTGTTTTAAAACTGTTGCCTATTAATTTCATTCGGTGGCCTCTAGTTCTTGTGTTATGAGGAGTAAATAACACTTCCTTATTTACTTTCTCTACACCAGTCATGATTTTATTGATCTCAATCATATCCCCCTTAGTCATCACTTTTCCAAGCTGAAAAGTCCCAGTCCTATTAATCTCTTCTCATATGGAAGCCGTTCCATACCCCTAATCATTTTTGTTGCCCTTTTCTGAACCCTTTCCAAGTCCAATATATCTTTTTTGAGATGGGGTGACCAGATCTGCATGCAGTATTCAAGATTTATGTAGAAGCAATATGATATTTTCTGTCTTATTATCTATCCCTTTCTTAATGATTCCCAACATTCTGTTCACTTTTTTGACTGCCACTGCAAATTGAGTGGATTTTTTCAGAGAACGATCCACAATAACTCCAAGATCTTTCTTGAGTGGTAACAGCTAATTTAGACCCCATCATTTGATATGTATAGTTGGGATTATGGTTTCCAATGTGCATCACTTTGCATTTATCAGCATTGAATTTCATCTGCCATTTTGTTGCCCCGTCCCTCGGTTTTGTGAGATCCTTTTGTAGCTCTTTGCAGTCTACCTGGGACTTAACTATCTTGAGTAGTTTTGTATCATCTGCAAATTTTGCCACTTCCCATTTACCCCTTTTTCCAGATCATTGATGAATATATTAAAGAGAACTGGGCTCAGTACAGACCCCTGGGGGACACTACTATTTAAACCTATCTTTTAACCAGTTACCAATCCATGAGAGAACCTTCCCTCTTATCCCATGACTGCCTACTTTACTTACGAGCAACTGCCATTATCAATTCATCTGAGGCCAGTGTGTGTCTGCCCATTTATGCATATGCATGTGCAGGCAGTGAGGGGAGGAGGCTATTACTATCTGTTGCCCTGGGTTCTACCAAATTCTGAGGAGGGCTGGTACTCCTGAAAGAGAGAGGCCTCTCCTCTGCCTCCAGACCAAGTCTGGGTTTTGGCAATGAAGGACTTTCATACCCTCAGAGAAGCTGTGTCTGCAAATCTGAGTTTAGCTAGAGAAGGCTCCCAAGAACTGAACTTCCCTACAGGAAGCTTCTGTTCAAGTCCAGAAGAAGCCCTCTTTCTGTCAGGGAATCCTGTGTCATATCAGACATTCATGCAGACCAGGGAAACACAGAGTTGTTATCATCTGCCTATAAGATGCTTTGAGGCTCCATCCCACATGTACAGGCAGTGGTCACCTTGTGATAATGGAATTAGCTCTCTACTGGTGGGGATGGTTTCCCTGAAAGATCCTTCTATTAGCAAGCTCAGGAGAAATCAAGATGAGCTGGTTACAAACACCAGTTTGGTAGGTTCAGCCGGGGCCCGATGCTCATCTATGATGTTAATCAGTTGGCTCTGGAGTCTAGACGTGGATCATAGGAGTTGTCATACCCAGGCTCACCAGTGGTCCATCTTGCCCAGTATCCTGTCTTTGATGTTGGTCAGCACCAGATGATTCATACGGAGGTGCAAGAAACTCCCTAGTAAGCCTTTGGAATAACCTGTCCACAGCAACAAACCATGCTGTAAGTGGTTGACTATGCCCTGAATCATAAGGGTTTATAGCTTATATTGTATATATCCTACCTGGTCTAACTTTGGATGTTCTTACCCATATACATGTCTAATCCTTTTTGAATCCTACTAAGCTTTTGGCTTTAGTGATGTCCTGGAGCAATGAGTTCCATGGGTTAGTGCTACATTGTGGTAAAAAAAAGTCTCCTTTTATCAATTTTAAATGTATTATTTATTTCTATTGTGGTAGGACCAGAGCCCTGTTGTGCTAAGTGCTGTACAAACACAGAACAAACAGACAACCCCATCCTGAAGAAATTGCTGAATCTGTTTCAGTGAATGTCCCCGGGTATTTTGAGAGAGGTTAAGTAGGAGTAGCCAATATATTATGTGCACTAAAAATAAGTTATGGGCATTTGCAGCATACCCCATTTCTCCGGTGACATAGGCAGAGAAGTCTGGGAAGTTAAAAGTCTTCGGAGTTAAGCACATAGAGTGCCACCCAGAGCAGGTCTAAAGGCGCACTGGAGGATGGCTGATTGTGCAGTCATGTGAAAGAGGACTAAATGTGCTGGCTATAGGGATGATGCCTGTCAACACAGCCAAATAACTGCCTCTGAATATTTTCAGGAACTGAACTATGTGCTGTACCTAATTAAAGTTCACTAACATTATTAACCACTTAGTAACTACACGCCATAACCCTGTTTTTATCCATTTGGGTCCATAACCAGTTTACTGGCATGGTAAAAAATGGTAGTGTGGAAGGGACCTAACACAAGCATATAGGAGAGAGACAGACTCAGGGTGCAATGGGCAATTCTGGGAGCTGGCCAGAAAAGGGCCAGATTCTGCCCTCAGCTATGCTTGTGCAGCCCATCAGTTGGAATGGGGGTTTATGGGTGTCACTAAGGGCGATTTTTAGTCCATAGATGGTAATATATGAGCCTTTGGGAATGAACCTTATTAACTAGGCCAACCAGTTTGATTTCCTTCTTTGACAGGGTAACTCATTAGGTGGATGGGGGAATGCAGTGGACAAAATAGACCTGGACTTTAGTAAGGCTTTTGAGACAGTCCCGCATGACATTCCGGTAAGTCAGCTGGAGAAATGTGGGCTCGGTAGAACTACCATTAAGTGGATACATAATTGGTTAAATAACTGAAAACAAAGGTTAACTGTTAATGGAATGATGTCAGGTTGGAGGGAGGTCTCAAGTGGGGTTCTGCAGGGATCTGTTCTGGACCCAGTGTTACTTAACATCTAATAATAATCACCTGGATACAGGAGAAGAAAGCATACTGATCAAATCTGCAGATGACATAAAGCTGGGGGAGGGTCCTGGGGTTGGAGGATACAGCTAATATTCAGAGGAATCTTGATCAGTTGGAGAAATGAAATGAAATTCAACAAAGACAAATGTAAGATGCCAAATGCACAAATACAGAATGGGGGGAAATTAACTTGTTAGCAGCACTGCTGAGAAGAATCTGGGAGTTGTGGTGGATCACAACCTCAACAATGTCAGCAATGCGATGCTGGTGCAAAAAAAAAGCAAATGCAATTTTGGTTGCATTAACAGAGGCGTAGCATGCAAGTCAAGGGAGGTGATAGTACCACTCGGTGCTGGGTAGGCCTCACTTCTTCGGAATGTATATTTCTGCTGTGTCAGCCCTGTTCTTGCCAGATTCTGTAAGCAGGGCCTGTCTCATACCAGGCCTCTAATACAAGAACTTATCTCTCAGGCTCTGTTCCTACTACACCTTCTAACCCTATGATTCTATAATAACAATATGTAATTCGATCAAATTTTTAATCCAGAGAGCCTAGATATATGTTCTACTGGTATGGATCCATGATTGTTTGAACGTGTGTTGTTTAAAGGTGGAGCATCCTCTTGGCATGTTGGTAAAAGGCATGTTTCAAAGCAAAGTCTCGCCCCCCGATCCAAAGCTTTTAAAGCCAACGCAACTTTTTCCCACTGATTTCAGTGGGCTTTGGATGAGGCAGTTCCCTAAACTGAACAACCAAGGAAAGGATTTAAAATCCAGATCCAGATGGCAGAGCGTGAAAATTTGCCTGGTGCTCCAGCCAAGTCTGGAGATAACACTGATGCTGTAACCTGGGTGTCTCTGGGACTTTTGCCTATTTCAGTATCACTGTACACAGAATCAAGGTGGCTGTGATACAGGTCAGTGACACACATAACCGTGTCGGACTCTCCCAATGGATTATAAAATATTTTAGGCTTGGTCGAGTGGGTGATATAAGAACAGCTTGAGTAGGTCAGCAGGTGTCACCACTAGTAGCATGTCGTTTACGGTTTTGTGTCTGTTCCCTTGAATGCCTTTCAAAAAGGTGGCGTGCCAAGAAATGGCACTGCTGACTAATAAAGGGCAGACTTGCACAAGCGATTTGTTTCTCTCCATGTTGGTAGGTGGAGCCGAGCAAACCGAGAGTCTCCGCTACCCTGAAACAGGAGACGATCTTGAAAGGGGTGATCCCTTCACAGGTGCAAAACAACAGAGCCTGAGCAGACTCCCAGGACTGGCTGTCCTCTCTGAACACCCCGCCTCTTGTTCTCTTCTTCCAGCCACCAGTTGTTGTTCTCTCCCTGCAAGCCACAGCTTCTAAAAATGAGTAACTCACAACAGCTAATTCCAAACCACAACGTGCCACAATGGGTGTGAGTCTGGCTCTCGGGTAGGCCAGTTTTACAATGATGCTTTCAATGGAGCTATTCTTGATTGACATTAGCGTACCAGAATCAGGCCCTATAATTCTAGCATTTCCTTATATTTACAGCCATTTCCTGGCTACTGATACACTCCTAATGATGGTCAGAGCACCTGGCAAATTCTCTCGTGCGCTTTGTTGTCTATTTTATATAACTGTATGTGTATATCTTGGTAAATATAACAGCTGGTCAGAAGAAAATTGTGAATGGGGTCGGAGGAGAGGCACAGAAATTGTTTTATTGAGGACCTGCGATGGCACTTATCTGGCAAGGAGCCCTCCCCAATCTTAGAAGAAAAAAGTTTCTCTTTTTAAAGGCCCAGCAGGAGTCTTCAAATTCGTAGTTATAAATGGAGGATGGTGGAGTTAATATGCACTGAACTGAACTGCCTGAAATGTGAGCTCTTGGTCTGGTCAAAATGTTTCGGCCACACCTGCTTTTTGACAGAAAATTGCATTTTGGATTAAACAATGCTTTTCGGGACAGGTGTCTGCTGCAAGTTTGTGTTGAAACTTTTCAGCCGAAACCTGAACATCTCTGAGTTTTGGCTGAAAGTTTTTGTTTCGTTTTTTGACCAAAAGTTGACATTTTCTTCAGGGGGAAAAAAATCCATTTTCCAGCCAGGCTGTATTCGGTTCGCTCTTCCAGATGGTGAGCAGCCGAAAGAACCTCCATGTGAAGTGTTAAGTGAACAATGAACGCCCGTCGTCAGGTCCCTGCTGGCTGGATGTGGTTCATGCTCATCACACAGCTTAGTTCCCAGCACTGGGACAGAACAATGGAAAGCAGGGCAAGCAGCCTGTTAGTGGGAAACTTCTCAATATATTTGCTTGCGAGAGCCTGTAACATTTTGGAGGGTGGCAATTGCACACACAGATTAGAGGTGCGCACGCACACACACACACACACACACACACACACATACATTCATTTGCACACCCGTGCCTCAGTCAGGTCCATTCAGTTACTGAAAGTGGCCCACTTCATCCTTGCCAGGGAAAAGCCGTGGCAGGTGGCCAAAGAGGACTAAAAATTCAGGGAGATTCCAAGGCCTCAGTCTCATTTGGGAGGGGGGGGCAGTTTGTGCAAGAGGTGAGGCCCCTTGGTGGTACAGCTGCTGGGGGCCTGAGGGGAAGGGGAAATTCCAGTTCCATAGTTTTTCACCTTCCTCTGCAGCGTGGGACACAGGTCACTTGCTGGAGGATTCTCTGCACTTTGAAGTCTTTAAGCCATGATTTGAGGACTTCGATGGCTCAGACATAGGTTAGAGGTTTATTACAGGAGCGGCTGGGTGAGATTCTGTGGCCTTCGCTGTGCAGGAGGTCAGACTAGATGATCATAATGGTCCCTCCTGGCCTTAGGCCTCTATGAAAGAGGTATTACGCAGCTAGCCGCACATCAGCTCCTGGTGGAATGTGCCACTTTCAGCTGAGTTCCTCCATCGCTGCTCAGTAGCATCAGGAGAGGAATGTTTTAGGGATCAATGTTTCTTCAAGTAAGATTACCCGTCCCAGGGATTGGCGTATGGGAGCTGGGGGCTGGTCAGGGGATGATGCCTAAGAGAATGAATGGTGCCCTCTCCACCCTATCCCAGAAACTCAGAAGAAGACACCACGGAGCTGCAGCAGAGGTACAACCATGAGGTCCCAGGGAACACGAGGCAGTGCCATGGAGTCTGTACAAACACTCCCCGTGCCCAGCGGGGGTTGTGTGTGTGGGGTACTCTCTGCTAGTGTAAGTGGAGGTGATGACCCAGGATAGTATTATTCAGTGTTTGATCATCTGGTTCCACAAATAGTCTCTCTCTCTCTCTCTCCCTCCCTCCCTCTCCCCCTCTTCGCACAAGGGGGGAATTAGCCTTTTTCCATCAGTTGATCTTGGATCTTTTCACAGTGAAGTGATCCAAATGGTCAAGTTTGTTAATCCCCTCACTGCAGAGACATTCTGAATAAACTGACTCACAAGGGAACTGATTCCTTTGTTTAAAGTGAAAGCATAAAAGGGAGACCTTCACTTTATCATGCCCTAAAACCTGCTTTCAGGGCTCCCACTGTTGCAGCAAACATCTGGTTGGTCTGCAGGCAGAAATCCTCTGCATTGCTGAACTCCCACATGGCAGAATGTCACAACCGGACCCCTCTTTTGTGCTTCTGCTACAGGGTTTGAAAATCAACTACTTTTGGCTCTTAGGGATGGAATTGTGTTGGCCATGGAATTGTTGGGCCTCCGGGGGGTTGGTAGAACTGATGCAGGAAGATTAAACCTGAAGTCATCCTTCCTAACTGCCAGAATGAATCATGATATCTTTCATTTATGTGGAAGCGGGTCTGCTATACAGACTGTGTAAGGAGATTTTTAATAAGTCACTCTTCTGCTTCCTGTTAGCGGTGCTGGGCCAAATCCATCCCTGGCACAACTCCATTCAAGCCCCAGTGAATTTACATCAGGGATGAATGTAGACTGTGCTCTCTTCTCACCAAGTGTATTATAAATCGTTCCTGTAGATTAGAAGAAAGGTTTAACCAACATCTCTTGAAGCTATGTGTAAAGGAGCAGTCCAAGCATGTATCTTTGTCTGCTGGTGGTGAGCTGAATATTTGTGCCTTGAAAGTACAGAAGTTCATTGGTATATCTCCTCCATCTCTCTGAATATATCTCTTCATCATGGATTAGCAAGCAGACAAGAATGGAGAGAGAAAAGACGGGTGTCTGCGAGCAAAATAAACATAGGAAATCCTTATCTATAGCCAACTCGGTGTCCATCCAAAAATGGTCCATGCTAGTTGGAACTGGAAGTGTCATACACTAGCTAGAAGATCCAGAGATGTAGCTGTCAAACATGGCTTTAGGTTTTGATTGGGTGCAGGGCCGGCGACAGGAATTTTGGGGCCCCGTACGCAGATCGTGCGGGGCCCCCCCCAGTCTCCCGCCGCCCGCGGGGCCCCCCCGCGGCCAGTCTCCTGCCCCCGGCCGGTCTCCCGCCGCCCACGGGGTCCCCCCCCCCGGCCAGTCTCCCCCCCTCCGGCCGGTCTCCCGCTGCCCGCGGGCCCCCCCCCTGGCCGGTCTCCCGCTGCCCATGGGGCCCAACCCCCACATGCGCTCTGGCCGCGTGGCTCCTGCATGCGCTCTGGCCGCGTGGCCCGGCTGGGAGAAGCAAAGGGGGGCAGGGGGGAGGCTGCTGGGTGCTGGGGGAGGGGGCTGATGAGCGCTGCCCGGAGCCGCGCCTTGCTCAAAGGCCCGGCGACAAGGGGGTACAGCTGCGTACCGGGCCTGCCCCGGATTTAAGGGCCCCCTCCCTTAAGTCTGGGGCCCGGTACAGCTGTACCCGTTGTACCCCCCTGTCGCCGGCCCTGGTTGGGTGAACTGAGAATCTTCTGGCACGACCAACAAGAGGTTATGTGAATTTTTTGGAAAGTCCACCTAGCTTATATTGAATAGCTTTCCCAAGCATGAGTTCTCTTAGCAAACCAGAGGTGGTGGCAAGTAGTGTTGGCAAATGGAATCTTTAGTTGATTCTCTCAACCTGTTTCCTTCTTTGGGTGGCTGGGGACAGATGCATTTTGATTTTTCTCACAATTATGGTAATCCAAGAATAACTTGCTTTTTACAGCAGTGCTCAGGAGGTGAAAAGGCACAACAACAACTCCCACAAACTCCACAAATGATTCTGGACTCTGGAATGTAGAAGTATGGCTTGAATTGTAGAACTGCAACTGGCACATGATTTATTGATTACACCCCGTCGTATGATCGACCTTCCGCTAGTTACAAATATTATATTAGAAGTATTAGTGAAACCAGATGGATTGCAGCTGGTCCAGAATGCGGTGAGCCTATGGCCTGCAATAAAGAAGCAAGAAGCACAATGGTTTGGCATTGAAAATCCTCTTTTCTGCATGAACCAAGAAGTGATGAAGAAAAAGGAACAGTCAAAGAGGCTGGCCTCTGCTCTGTTACTTGCGTGAATCCCAAGGTATCAAGATCCTAGGTGGAGCATCCACAAAGAGTTTAGGGCAGTTAGTGGGTACTGTCCTGATGTCAACTAGCCCTTTTAACTAGATTGTGCCCATCCCCTATGTGGGCATGCAAGGGAGGGAGAGAGGGTGTATGAAGTCTCTGCCCCCACCCACTTGTGTCCCTCACAGAGGGACCGGGCATGATTGCAGTCCTTGTGCTCAGGGAATGTGAGGTCCCTACAGGGCTAATGCCACTGTTAGCACAGCCCTGCCTGAAGGAGGGGTGAGATGGGGGGAACAGCATACTGCCCAGTGGGCTATTCTCCAAGAAGTACAAGGAAGCATTCGATCTCACGATGCTCAATGCCTGCTGGAGCTGCCAGTGGGGGGGGGGAGCTGCGGCAGTGCCCCATGTCCAGGGCTCTGGCTTAACATCCTCTTTGAACCCGCCGTAGTGAGTGGCTCCGTTCGGCTGGGGAACGAGCACTCGCAGGCTGGTCCTGGTTTCAAATGTTGACAGGTGGCCTGGACTCTGGGTGGCAAACAGCCAGCAGGGATGCTGAGGCAGAAGGAATTGGTTGTGGCCTCTCCTCCAGCAGCCGGCCATCAAGGGGTGATGATACTGGCTGGGGAGGAGGAGACTTGGCCAGGAGAGGTATTGATTCAGTGCATCCCTTGAGCAGGCTCCTGTGGAGCAGGAATGCTGAGGGCAGGGAGCGGGAGGCAGCACCGTCTGCCTTTGCTTGGGCTGACTCACCTCTGGGGCACAAGGGGAATCAGCTGGCATGGGTGGGTGTAATTTACATCTTCCTGCGCCAGCTTGGCTGATTCCAGCCCCAGAATAAGCCTTGAGGAATATCGGGCGGATTAGCATTTGCACTGAAGTCCCTGCAGAAGAGCCGAGGGCTGTCAGCAGACTGTCTAATTTATCACGTTGGCCAGTAACTGAGAGGTCAGTGATATGACATCAGAGTTCTGCCGCCGGCTGTTCATAGCCGTGAGGCTCAGGGTCGCACAGGTGCACATTACACCCCATGTGACTCCGAGCAGCAGATGCAGCTGAGAAAATAGGACTGGCATCTGGTGCTCTCCCTGCCTGTCCCCCTGCCTGGAGCCTGGTGCACTGGCTCTGCTCAGCCAGCGCCTTCAGTTAGAATCAAGGCTGTTCGTATTTACAAACAAATATGCAAAGGTGAGGGGAATGGCGTGAGGCCAGGAATTAATTTGGCCCTGTAATACTTTGCAGCTTTATACAGCTCCTCCAGTCCTTGCCTTTAGGGCCCTCCATAGGCTACTCTTCCGCTCCCAGCTTTTTCCACTCACGCCTCACCTCTTGCTTTCAGGAAAAGCTGCACATCCCCCTCCTTTTCAGCTGATCTCCATCCCTCATGCCACACGTTCCTCTTCATATGCCTGGTGCCCTCTCCCTGTCTTTGGTCACCATGCCTCCTCCCTCTCCTCCTTCAAGTCTCTCCTCTTCTTCTCCAACGAAGCCTGTCAGTTCATAGATTTATAGGGCCCATTCTGACCATCTAGTCTGACCTCCTGCATAATGTGGGCCACAGAAACTCACCCAGTAATTCCGGGGTCAGCCTCTGTCCTCCGGTCAAGCTAGAATGTGTCTTTTAGAAAGACGTTCGGTTTTGATTGACAGATGTCAATGGAAAGAGCCTCCCCCCGTCCGTCAGTAAGTTGGTCCAATGGCTCGTTACCCTCAGGGTTAAACTGCAGCCCTTCCCTTTAAGTTAAGAAATAAATATTGCCATTTCTAAGAAGTGTTCAATAGACTTGCACCTAATGTCACTATTGCCATGTGCATATACCTGTCTTTCCCCTTGCTCCTGCTTCTACTATTCAGTGCTTGTCATTTCTTGTTGTCTTCTGTCCTAACCTAGGCCCTGAGCCTGCAAGCAAGTCTCTGAGTCCTCATGGAGCCCCGTTGTGGTTAATGGGTCTCTGTGCAAGTATCTATAGAGCAGCTTGCAAGACTGGGGCTTTAGACTGTCCATTCTGGGTAGGGAATTCATCTGTGTTCGCCTGGAAGGTGCCATATCCAATCGTTGCTAATTAATAATACAGTCATAGGAAAGAATGCTCTGTGTCCACTCCTTTCTCTGCCAAAGAGGAACAAACCAACTCCCAGAGTCCTAACCCTGTCCTGATGGCTTGGAATCAGACACTCCTTTCCTGCCATACCTCAGCATCTCATAAGCATTCACGCTGAAGCTGCTTTTGAGCAGGAAGAAAAGTGCGGGTTTTAAACATACAATAAGGAGTCATTAATAACTGGACAATTTCTAGCATCATGGGTTTGATGCCCAGGTCTGATGATTCTTGTTCACAAGCACAAAGTAAAATAATAATAATCAAGAGAGATTGGAAGACTGAAAGAGCATTTTTCCCTGGGGCAGGTTGTCAGAACCCTTGGCTACTTTATAAATATATCAATTTATGTTTAGATTATCCTGCTCCTGGCACATTGCTCATGATGCTTTTCAATAAAAACAAATACATTACAATGACTGATTTGTGTTACAGGGGTGCAGAGAGGCCCTCGTCAGGATTCTTGTGCTGGTTGCTCCAAATATGCACACAGTAAGAGAAAGCCCTTGCATGTGAGAGCGTATGTTCTAAATAGAAAAGACTGTCAACAGTTGGTAGAAAGAAAATGTTATCCCCATTTTACAGACGGGGAACTGTGGCAGAGAGATTTTTTTCCCAAGGTGTCACGAGAAGTCTTTGGGAGAGCTGGGAATTAAATGCAAGTCCTAGTCTAGTCCGTTAGCTATAAGACAATCCTTCCTCCCTAAATACCGCCCTTTAAAAATGGAAACAGACACAAACAAGGAGGTTCAGTCAAAGGTTGCAATGAGGGATCCATGCAGGTGGATGGAGCCTATGTCAGGATCAGGGTCTAAAAAAGGAGAGAGATGTAAAAGGAAAGCAGTGAATGTATGGCCGAGAGTGGACATTCTAAGATGACCTTTGGGTCACTCTAAGGGCTTGTCCTCACTGGGGGTGGGGGATCGACGGCAGATACGCAACTTCAGCTACGTGAATCATGTAGCTGAAGTTTGCGTATCTGCCGCCGACTTACCGCTCGTCCCCACAGCGGCGGCAGGCGGCGGCACGCTCCCCCATCGACTCCAGCTTCGCCTCCTGGCGAGCTGGAGTTCCGGAGTCGATGGGGGAGCCGCGATAAATCGATCGCCAGAAGATCGATCCCTGCTGGCTCTAGTGACGACAAGCCCTAGATGTGAGGAGGGATGAACTGAAGTTGATTTCATGTGGGGAGGGAGTTCCAAGCCTGAAATATGTGGATCCACAGCTTGATCCACTGCCAATTTCAGAGGTGAGGGTGGGGATCCCTGAATTGTGCATGGTGTCTGAGCCCAGATGTTCATCACCACCATGGACTAGAGATTAAAAGAAGCCGAGGGCCAGAGTTAGCTAAGAACTTTAAATGTATAAATATACTCTCCACCCCATTATCCAACTCATTAAAGAAAATGTTGAATAGCGCCAGACCAAGGACAGACCCCTGTTGGATCCCACTAGATATGTGCTCCCAGTTTAACAGTGAACCATTGATAACTACTCATTGAGTATGCTTTTTCAGTCATATATGGCTCCACGAAAGGATGTATTTGATTTTTAATCACACACACACACGCACAAAAAGACTGAGGTCCCCCCAATACAAATGCAGAGAAAAGATCACATGGGATATACCCACTGGACTTTGAATTCAAGCTTTTCCCCATACAAGTGGAGAAGGCACGGAGAGAGAAAGAGGGAGATTATTTTATGATTGCTTTATAATGGGTGGGAAGCGCTCACATCCTAAGGTGAAGAGGTCTGTAAATAAGTAGATAGATGGTGTTTTGGTGACCGGGACAGTTTTCAGCCCCTGAGAAAGCATAGTTTTCACTAGCTAGCAGAGCCAATGGATTGAATGGGTAACACCCCACTTCCCACCCCAAGGTTGTCCCTCCCAGTAGGACTGGAGCATGAGTGAGAATTGTACCAGTTCTGTAGCTGTTATGGTGTTACATTTCACAAAGAGCACATCCATTAAACAGTGCAGATAAGGAATCAAAAATGTCCATCAGGTCTTGGCCTTCCATATTTGTTGTGGATAATTAGCAGACTGTGCTAATTGGTTTTTCTGCTGCCCACTTCTCACTGTTTTGCAACAACATCCTCCCCTTCTTCCTCCAAAAAATAAAAACTGGAGTCACCTCTTCAGGGCCCACGTCTTGATGATGATAATTAGCACATGGGATGAGAAAAAAGTATCTAATCCCCAGGAAGTGTTTTCATGGGCAGCCTCAGCCCATTCCATTTTCCCCCGGCCCTCAGCTCCACTTTCTCACCCTGGCTGCCGGCTTCCTGGCAAACTGTCCCGGGGCCCTTGTACCCCCTTGACTCCTGGGTTTACACCAAGGCGGCTGAGATCAGAATGTGGCCCTGTCCTCTGGCAGGGGCGGTGATTGTGCGGCAGAATAGAACACAGGGTATTCCCTGCCGGAGAACACGCCTTCCAAAACACCGGTCTCGTCCTCACCAGCCCCAAACGGCCAGGGTTCACTTTCCCTTAAAAGAAAAACAAAAATCTGCAGGCATCCAGTTGCTCCTGGGCATGTTGCCAGTGATTGAGTGACCTGCTGCTTCCTCCCAGTATTACATTCCGCTGGCATGTCTTTTGCCCTGACTGACGCCAACCTTCTAGCTCACCCCCCAAAGCAAACATTTCCAGTTGGCACCGCTGCCTTGTTTTTCTGAAGAACCGATTCATGCTTCCCTTAAAGTTTTACTATATCCATTTTTTTCCCCTGGTGCATGGAGCCAGTGAAAGGCAGAGCTGCTGCTCCTACAGTCTCTTCCCTCCCTCCCACCCCTCTGCCCCCGATCTTTTTAGCGAGCATGAAAAATCCATTCAGAATGCTTGTTGTGTGTAAGTTTGGAAGGCTTCTGCTAAAAGAGTTATTCTCCTCTCATTCAAAGATAATTACTCCCTTGGGGGCGAGAACCAGAGAGAGAGAGAGAGACTGATCATCGGAGAGGACATGGATACAAATAGCAGCGCTGAGTGCCCAGTGAATTCAATGGGACTTTTAGATGCTCAGCTTCTTGCAGAATTGGGCCCATTATAGCCTTTTCCTGCTTAAAAGAGACCTCAAGTGTCAAACAAACAAACCAGCCAACCCGAATCCAGCCCGCTCTAAAGGCTGTGGAGACCGTGTGTGAGAAGCACGTGTTGGTTTATTTTTTTACACCATGGAAAGAATGAGCTTTGAGAACACAAAGTCCTCGCTGGCCGGAGGAAGGGAGGTGACGGCATTGGCTCCGAGCTGCCGGGTATGACAGACAGACCCAGGTTGAGGAATGAGCCTAGTGCGGCTCCTCAAGTCTGCTGGGATGATCTAGAATAGCAGAGGAGCTCTCCAGAAAGGAAAAAGGGGTTTCTCAGTCTGTGGGTGCAGGGAGAGAGGAAGGAAGGTCTAGTGGTTAGAGTACGAACCTGGGCTGTCAGAGACTTGGGTTCAATTCCAGCTCCCCTACAGACATTCCGTGTGACGTTGGGCCCTGTGCATCTCAGTTCCCCATCTGTAAAATGGGTGATATTGATTCCTACTTCACGGGGGTGCTGTGAGGCTGCAGGTAGTAGAGCCTGTGAGGTACTCAGCTGCTACAGTGCTGGGGCTACAGATATGCAGAGTTTCAAGAGCTGTGTCCTATCACAGGGTGCTGAAGGGTAGGATGGAAATATAGCTCATTAGAAACGGGCATGAGCAGCAACTCTGGATTACCAGCCACTTGGTGGTCAAGGGTGCTTGGATTTGGTTGAGCCCCCTCCCTTGATAAATAAAAACAACCAATATGTGCAGAAAAGTTCAAAGAGTGTTGAGTGGGGGAGGAGTGTTTTTATTCCTTTGGCTTGACCAACTTCCTATTGTCTCCTGGAATTTTCACGGCTTTTCCTGTAATATTTGACACCTTTATTTTATTTTAAATTTTAAAAGCCATTTCAGACCTGACCTCTCTGCTCTAAGTCTACGTAAAGCCGAAAGGGTGGAAGGAAATTGAAAGCTGCAATGACACTAAAACACAGTCAATAAGACGAGGAAGACTTTGTAGCACCTTAGAGACTAACCTTAGAGCTCATTCAAATTAAACAGCCTCTTAGAATTGGTACGCTAATGTTCAACTTATTATTTTATTTTTTTGCTTTCTGTGTGTATAAATGCATCTTACTTCTGTGCCATTCTGTGCATCCGATGAAGTGGGCTATAGTCCATGAAAGCTTATGCTGAAATAAACTGGTGAGTCTCTAAGGTACTACCAAGTCTTCCTTGTCTTATTTACGGACACAGACTAACAAGGCTGCTAATCTTAAACCTAAAACACAGTAGCCTCTCTTCTGTGCAAGGCCCCTTTCATAGATGGCATTAAACATATTTTTGACTGTCCATCAAAGTGTCCCTCACCCTAGCACAGAGGACCTGAATATGACAGTGTAGGTTTATATGGGATCATCCAAGGAGACTATCTAGTGATCTGGTTGTTTGTTTCTCCCAAGTGATGTTTGAGGTTTCTACTTCTGAGCTGTTTAGTTCTATATTCATGTCTCTCTCTCCTGTTACAGAAGGAATAACAACTAGATCTACAGAGCACTTTTCCGCTTTAGATCTCAGTGTTTTACAAAACCGGTGAGTATCATTATCTCAGTTTTATAGACAAGGAAACGGAGGTACAGAGAGGACAGGGAGCAGTCAGGTTTTGGTTCTACCTTATCTCTTTCAGTGGCTCATTCCACAACTGAGCACCCACAACAAAAAACACTCTCCATTTAGGTCTCGCTAGTTTCATCCAAGACTTTGTGAGTGCAGGTGGAATGAACTGTCTTGGAGGGTCATAGACAGAGACACAGTCTGTGATGCAACCAAACTCTAATTTAGACTTGAAGATGAAGATAACGATGGCCTTGAATAATCTTAATGTTTACACTGTGCTTGTTGCAGGACCTGTTTGATTCATTGTATTTGATTTTTTTATTTTAATCATAGGCAATGTTGAGAACCAAATCCTACAGCAAAACTTTGTGTAACCCATTGTTAAGTGTGTATTATTTAAATGTCTCCCCACTGAGCGTCTGCTACAGCTACCAGCTAAGAGAGTTCCCTTTGTAGCTCAAGTGTTAGGGACTCAGTCCCAGTGAGAGCGGGTTTGGCAGCCACATTTTCAATGAGTGGAGGACAGCACGGCTCTCCCGGCTTCTGCTGCTTTGGTAGAGCACCCAGGCTGTTGTATATTCTCCTTGGGGACTAACAGACTGGTGGGTTGCAATTCCTTTAGTTCTCTGGAGATCTGTGAGAAATGCAAGTGAAGACATTGGCATTCCCAGGTTATACTTTAGGGTCCCTGTGCGACTCTGCATCTCCCTTTCTGGGTTGTACCCATGTCCTATCCATGTGGAGTGGGAGATACTGCTCAGAGACGCAGCAGCTTGCTGTGCATTTTGCATTGCCCCGCTGCTTTGAGTGGGGAACATACGGTGAGTGACTCCTTCCCCTCTCCCTGGTCACACAGAGCTGAGCTCCCATACTGCGGCTGCAGGAGGGCATGAGCATGAAGGCTGCTACAGCATAGCCAACATCTCCCTCGTTGCACCCCCTCCCATCTCCTATTCTTCCTTTTGTGCTGCACAGGAGAGGGGAGAGTACATCCCCATAACCAACCTCTGTTGTGATAAAACCCTATGAGGGGGAAGTTAGAGAACTTACCGAGCAGGCAGAACTGTTTCTAAAAAGAGGGGTTTTCTCCTGGTCATAGGGGAGTGCCAGCTGAGTGTTTGGAAATGCTTGAATAATTGATCTCTTACTGTCTTGCTGATGTATAGGAAATACAGGAGGGTATTTTCCAGTGTGAGTTCTTGTGGGGTAGGATAACAGCCAGGGACACCCATGTAGGGAACTTTTGAAAGGTCAGAAATTCAAAGACCGATGGTCGTCCCCTGGACCTTTTGACGGTTTTTACTCAGGGTCAAAATGAATCTGTTCTAATTCTGAAACAACAGCTGAACCAAAAAAGGGACAACAATCAGGTGGTTCCGGCAAGCAGAAGAAGGCAGATGGGCTAGGAGTGATGAAGAATGATGATAGCAAATCGGAGTATCTGCGATATATGTTTAGAACATTTCTCTGGGGTAACTAAGTTTGAAGGTGTTGATTTTAAAGAATCATTTATTAACGTAAACAAAAGGCTCATGCAGACACATGGAGGGATAATGTCAGGTTAACAGATTTATACACAAATTTTCCTACCTGTGTTCTTGTCAGAAGAATGTAGGTGGTTGAATATTATATAGTTTTAAGGCTCCACTTTGTTTTTCTCTATTAGTTCTGACTGCTGGCTTTAAGAACTTCACTCAGCTTGGACAATGAACACAAACTAGTCAGTTTCTTTTTGGATTACAATCAGTTTCACACCCTTGCTCTCTCTGGAGGCTATATTTACATTCAGACAAACAATGGATTTCATTTAAATGAAAAAGAAAAATGATGGCAGCATTTCCATAGATCTTGATTTTTAAAAGTTATTGGCCTAAATTGACCAGATTCTTGATTGCACCAAACATTTAACAGAGATAAATCACAGCTCCCTGGAAAGATAATTAATTAGCTGTTATCTGATTGGTTCTTTTAGCAGTGATGTCATGATTCCATGATGTCATGTCTGAATTCTTCAAACAGTTTCCATCTGGATTAAATGCTGAGGGAGAGTGGGATCATGTATCCCAAAGAAACTAGATTTAAAAAGCCGTGCATACTCATTGTTCTGGCCTGTTGTTGAGAGAAATGTCTGAGGCACTTAGTTTAAATGTTAAATCTTTTCTAACGTGTTTTGCACAGTGAGTGCAATGCCTCTGACCTCTGTCTCAGCTCACCTAACTGGGCTTTGAGAAGAGTGGTGATTCCTCCCAGTTCCTTCTAGGGTGACCAAATGTCCTGATTTTATAGGAATAGTCCCGATTTTGGGTCTTTTTTTTATATAGGCTCCTATTACCACCCACCCCCTGTCCTAATTTTTCACACTTGTTGTCTGGTCACCCTAGCTCCTTCACAAGGTTATTTTTCACTGCAACTCCTATTGTTACAACTACTCCTTTCCTTCTGCAGAGTCTGTCCTGCTTTTAGTGCCAGAATTCGCTCTGGGGACGGGTGCTCTGAGCATGCTAAGGTGACCAGACAGCAAGTGTGAAAAATCGGGACAGGGCGTGGAGGGCAATAGGGGGTAATAGGAGCCTATATAAGAAATTAAATATACAGCAGCCTTCCTTGCACACTCCCGACATTGTGGGTCAGGTCCTCAGTTAATGTAAATCTGCATGGCTCTTGTTGACTTTGATGGGATTACTCTGTTTGTACCAGCTGAGGTAGACACGTGTCTTCTTTTGCTCTGCCCCTTACCCTTCGAAGAAAACTCTCAATTAATGTAAGCTAAGTGCTCCCCCTCAAACAGCATCATAAAAGCCATCTGTCCCAGGAAATAGTTCAGCTAAAGACTTACTGTTCACTTTAATTAATTAGCCTCTTAGAGTTGGTATGGCAGCCTTCACCTTTTCATTTTCTCTGTGTATATATATATATATATATATATATATATATCTTCCTACTGTATGTTCCACTCTGTGTATCTGATGAAGTGGGTTCTAGCCCACAAAAGCTCATGCCCAAATAAATTCGTTAATCTCTAAGGTGCCACAAGTACTCCTCATTCTTTCGGCAGATGCAGACGAACACAGCTACCACTCTGAAACCTCTTAATATTAGAGGATTCAAAAATATGTTAAGTGCCCAAGACTAGGCCCTGCTATTTTCTCTAATTATCCTTCTCATCTGGAGTTTTCCAAGTGTGGTTTTTAGTCTGGATGGTCCAAAATCCATCTCCAAACTCTCCCAGGTTATGGGGAAAGTTCAGATTAGGATCCTCATCTGAAAATGGTGGCTCAAGCCCATATCTAGTTGTGTTTTATGATTTTAGTTCGTAGCACCTTCCTGCTTGGATGTTTTACAAAGTTGTTTGGAAAATTTGCATTGAAACAGTTTTTTACTGGAAATCAGTTTCAAGAAAACCAACAGTTTTTGGTTTTGTGAAATTGAATCTATTACAACAAAATTTCCCAAGGAAATACTTGTTTCTTTAACTGACAAGTATTTCATTTTGGAAAAATTTTCATTTGGAAAGATTTTGAAATTTTGAAAAAAAATCTGCACTTTCTGAAAGGAAAATTGTCGGAAGTGGAAATGTTTTGGAGTTTCTTTTCACAGGGAATTTCAAAATATATTTGTTTTTATTCCCATTCAGAACAAAAACCTGTTTCAAAATATCAAAATTTCCTGCCAAACAAATGCCAAGCTCTGTTTCTGAATAACATTATAGATAACAATATATATTACATCCTTGCGAGCTGGTCACGAACATTTTGCCAGGACAGCTAATTACTCACCCTGTATCATGATGACAGAACTCACCTTGGTCGGGAGAATTCTTTAAGGCTGGATTACTGTGTTTTATTGTCTGGCCTTTAGATAGTTAACTTTACAAGGCAGGGATCCTGTTATTTGCAATATTCACCTTATTGTTTTATAACCATATTTCACAGCTTTTGTAGACTTACCTTGTTTCATTTAGCAGGGGTTTCTTGTATCACCCCATCTCCCTGACAAGCTCCCCAAGTGACACCCTCTTTCAGAAACTCCCTGTAATCCCCCCATCTCTTCCCTCCCAGGGTCTGTGTGGCCCCCCCATTCTCCCATCTTAGGGTCCTGCCTTCTCTCCCTGTACCAGCAGCTCTGTGTGCATCCCCATTCTCCCTTCACCCCATGCCATCCATTCCCCTCCATAGCATGGCCTCTGTGTGCCCATTTCTCCTATCCCCTTCTATCAGGAGCTGTGTGCACCCTATTCCCCACTTTCCCCCCACTCCACTGTCCTCCAACTTCCTCCACCCCCTTAATAATGTTCTTTGTATGTAGTTTCCTCAGCTTTTTTAAAAGAGGCAAACTGAAAAAAACAGAAAACCCACCATGTGGCATCATATTGACACCCAAATGATTCATCAGCAGAGTTGGAACCTTTAGATGCACTTCACTGACCTCTGCCACTTGAGCAAAGGGAGTTACTGATAGCAGTAGTGGGTTGTCATCCTCTATGTGGCCCAGCACTAGAAGGTGATGAGAGACACACTTTGTCAGCAGGTTTCACAGATATTTGCTGTCAGCAGAGGCCTAGTGAGATGGAGGAATCTTGTTTGATTCCAGACTCTGGAATGGAGTGTGCACTAGTAATCACAGCCTGTTTTCCCCAAACTCGAACCTTTCTGTCCCAGTCCTGTCTCTTTCCCACTACTGGCTCCTCATCCCACTCCCATTCTCCCTAATTACCCAGTCCCAGTGTTCACTCCTCATGCTGTGCATCCCAATCTCTTCACTCAGCCAGTCCTAGTCTCTCCCTCTGGACTCCCCATCCCAGGCTTCTCCCTCCTCCCTTCTCGTCCCAGGCTACCTCCCCATGGCCCTCATCCAATCTGCCCTCCCCACTCTGCCCCCCAGCTTCTTCTCCCAGTCTCTTTACACAGACAGTCTCAGTTCTTCTCACCCCCATCCTTGTCAGGTTTCTCTCCCCACCGCCTTCCCTCCACCCTAGTGGCTGGCAGTCCCAGTCTCCCTCAGGCTCTCATCTAATCTTAGTCTCCTCACAACCTAATAGTTCCTGCCACCCAGTTGCAAATCCAGGCTACTTGCCAAGCCAGTCCCAGCCTCTCACAATTTGGCTACTGGTCCCAGTCTCCTCGGCCCCTCTGCTCCCATTCCCAGTCTCCTAGTCCAGCCAGTCTCAATCTCTTCCTCCCCTCCAGACACAGTCTCGGTCTCCTTGCAGAGCTTGTCCCGATAGTCACCTATTTGAAGGTCAAGTCTCAGCTTCTCTCATCTCCCTTCCCTGGCTTCATGTCCCAATCAGTTCCCCCACCCCAGGTCTGGTTCTTGTTCTGTCTGCATTTGAATCCGATAGCTACCTTCTCCAAGCTGCCTGGGTGCCAGTGAGGGTGAGGAAGCATTGACCGGACAGGAGAGACAGGATCCCTGCCATCCGTTCCGGTGCCCAGCCTCAGTCCTTAGCAGTCTAGAGCAGCAAATTGCAGGGAAGTCCTGCCCTGCTCAGTCTCTTCTAGGCCCAGACTACACTATGCTCAATGCAGAAGGAATCTTTGGGGAATTTAGCTGTGCAACTCTAGCAAGTCTGAGCATGTGAGAATGGTGATTTTTCAAAGGCTTATAACTTGGCCAAATTTGGATTCTCACAGGGCTTCACATCCCTGACACAAAGACCACAAATCCGTCCCCCTTTCTCAAAGGACAGGGGCACTCCAGGATCGCACAGAAAAGGTTACCACATTTTTTTAACATACGCCTCATTCTCAGAAATGGATGAAACATTTTGGCTTGAAATTGAAAACAAAGCAACAAAACCAAACCATGTAGCATCACAAATTTCAGACCAAATGGCTAAAGTGTGGCAAAGTTATAAGCAATAGAAAACAGGGTCTCATAATGGGACGTATTGGGTAACTTTAATAATAGCCTTGCCTATGTCACTCAATAAACACAGTCAGCTGTGTTCTGTCAAATGGTGGCAAATCCCATTGCCTTTTACCTCACAAGATTAGACCATTGCTGTCTTATCTGTTTTTAACTTAACAGGAACTTTTACCAGCATGTTTACAAACAAGACACTGGTTTTCTGCCTCTTGTTCTTTCCAAGGATACCAAATTCTCCTCTCCTACACAATCTCCTTCCCCCCAGCAAGAGATAAAGGGTACCAGCTCCCTAGGTTATAAAAATCTGTTCTCAGATCAATGCATGGGGGTTAGAATTGGCCTTTTTAGACTGTAACTCTTTGCGGCTGGGGACCGTCTCTTTTGCCGTGCCTAGCACAATGGGATCCCTGACTGGGACCTGTAGGGGTTACTTCAGGACAAAAATTACATAATATCCTGACTTTATACAAAATGTATTCCTAAATAAATAGCGGATCTTTATGATTCCCCTTCCAATGAAATACTCAGTGGTGCTAGTGCTGATAATTTTGTCATGAATCTTGCAATATTTGGCATTTTTCTTAAAGCCGCAGCTCCCAGAGTCATGTGATTATTTGAGAATCTCAGCTTTTGTATTTTAAAGAGAGGAAGTTTCTAGCCCTCATGGCTGTGGGGAGATAAGGCTCAAGAATGTGACCTTAATGCACCCAAAAGTCTCGGAAACCAGAAAACAATTTAAAATATCATGGGGGCCTGACTCATGATTGTTGAATGCTTGGGGTTGGCAATGCTAAATACGTCTCATCAAATTAATTGAAGAAATAATCAAGAAGCTATGCCGTCGATTTAAAATGCTGCTTAGAGAGCAGATGTTGGATCCAGATTATACTGGAAGCTTCAGAAATGGTCGGGTTACCATTTATTTTTGTAGGGTATAACAATGTTTGGATAGATATATTATTTTTTTTGCTCAGTGAACTGGTGCTAAAAGCATTCTGTAGCCCCATCTAGTGTTTAAAGAGACAACTTCTTTTTTAAAAAAGAGCTCGTAGTTTGAGGGTTTATTATCACTTAGTGGAACTCACTAGGCAACGTCAAGCCCTGCGGTGCTGAATTGTGATATGATGAACCCGTTCTTTTGGAAAGTATCATACAAAACAATAGGCATTGCATTTTGCCCATGCCAATTCCCGCAGCTCCTCCCATTGGCTGGGAATAGTGAACCGTGGCCACTGGGAGGTGTGGCCAGCCATGCCTGCGGACAGCCAGTGTAAACAAACTGTCTCGTGGCCTGCTAGCAGATGACCTTGACGGGCTACATGTGACCTGTGCGCCACAGGTTGCCCGCCACTGTTTTAGACAGACCTTAGCCTGAGCCATAAAGTTCAGATCTAGAATTTGGCTCTGAATTTCCCAGAGCAGTTAGAATTTGATGGTATGCACACACGAACATGTGCACACGCACGCGCACACACACACACACACACACTCGAGTGCTTCTAATTTCTCTGTTTTTAAACGATCCTTTCTTGGCAAAGCTCCCTTGATGTTGATGAGAGTTACACATAAGGAAGGACTGCAGGATTTGCCCCGTTTGTTAGCAATGTGTCAGTAGAGGAGTGGCTGCTACATAACTAAATTCTCCAACAACTGGTGGGGGACTAGGCAGTAGAATGTTAACTGATTATTGGATTGCAGTGATTGTGGACAGGTAACTGCATAATTCTGATTCTGGGGCAAAGTTTCAGGTGCCAGATGGAATTTATGGCTTCATGTGGAAATCATATGAACCACATGGAGGTTTTGTGTGGTTTCAACCCAAAAGAAAGAGTAAGTTTTTCTTTCAGAGATCAGGGTCATTCAAACCCAGCACTCAAAGCAAAACTCCCAGCATAAGCCGGTGCAAACCAAAACAATGCAAACAAAAGACTTGTGGAGAACCTGTGAACTACTGAGATGTGCACAGCTCTACTTAATTACTGTGTAACCCTCAAACCCTTCCTTTAACAACCATTTCTAAAAAAACAGTAGGGGAGGGAGAGGAAGGAAAAGCTAATTTTATCTGAAGGAGCGGTGTAAGAGGGTATGTTTAATAAAGTTAGGCTTCATATAAAGGAAACAAAATCTTTACAGTGAGATCTCAGACACTCAGTCTCCCAGGAGAAATGGTAGAAGCCTCATTGCTTGGTACATTTAAAACTAGACTGGACAAACCACTTGAAAATGTTATGCTGGGAGCAGTCCTGCACTGAATAGCAGATGAACTGAAGGATCTAATAGGTCTTTTTCATTGGACTGTCCAATATCATGTGACATAAAGATGTATATTTAATACATAGCTTTTAAACCTAAACTAATGTTTTATAATCAGTTGACACTTAATGAGACCCCAGTTTTTAAATGTAGTTGCCTATATCTGTGTAACCATTCTAGTCATTTAAACAAACAGGTGCCAACAAAACTAATTTAGAAGCTTAGCTTTACACCCATGTTTGAACATTGTCTCTTAGATAACTTAAAGGTGCTTCCTGTTTACAAAGAATTAACTTTATTCCAGACTACATAAACTCAAGGGAAGAGAATATGGTTACTGAGCTAATAGACATTACCCTTAAATTGTTAAGAATCAGAGAGGTAGCCGTGTTAGTCTGGAATAGCAGAGGTAACAAAGAGTCCTGTGGCACCTTAAAGACTAACTAAAGAATTGAAGCATAAGCTTTCGTGGGCTAATACCCACTTCGTCGGATGCAAGCAGTGGACGCTTGCATCCGACAAAGTGGGTATTAGCCCACGAAAGCTTATCCTTAAATTGTTGTTATACCAATAGGATTAAGGGTATTTTAATATGACCAACTGATGTCCATGGGAGAAGTTTTATACATGTAGCTGGAGAAGAATATTTGGGCTCAAAATATGCTGTGTGCATTTGAAAGGAGATTTCTGCCATAAATCCTCTTGAGACATAATTGTGTTAAAAAATGGGTAGGCCAACTAATCTCTGGTGTGGCTCAGTTGACTCCAGTGTTTTACAATCCAAGATGAAATGGCCCCCTGATTTCTGGTTGGATGAAACATGGTAATCGTGCTCATAGTGGGCAAATGGATGGCAAGTTCTGAGAGCAGTAGCACATCAGCATGGCAGAATTTGCACCCTGGCAAAAGTATGTTTGTAGTAGCGAGCTGGTAACGGGCAGCATCTCTTTGACTGACGCCATTCCGTGCTCACATGGCATAAAATCACTGGAGTCTAGTGGACAGAACACCAAATCAGAATACAGAATTTGCCATAGCAGGTTATCCTAGTGGTCTATCTAGTTCAGTAGCCTGTGTCTGCACGAGAGGAGAAAATCTCCAGAGTGGAGCATTGAGCTTTATCTAAGCTGATTTGTCTGTCTAGTAGTTGTCGTTGAGGCCTTTAGTGCTAGAGATAGATGGGGGGCTGTGGTACGAAACGCACTAGCTGTATTTTGGGAGAAGTTTATCTGAGGCTGCCATCAATCGATATTGCTGGATTTGGGTATTAAATGATGTACATATACTCCAAGAGTTTCAAAGTGGTACTGTAACAGGGTTTTCCTGCTTTACCCACCTCCTGGCCATCCCAATAAAGCTCAGAGAGCACCTGTGTCTTTATTTACAGCCTTGTCCCACCACCAGTATCCGGCTATATACAAGGCTTACCAGACGAATTGACTCCTTCTCCCAATAGAGTCAGGCCCTAGTCAGGAGACAAACCTTTCCCTGACCATTCCCCCTCTCTTCTGGCCTCCTCCCAGCCTTTATAGTCCTCAGGGCAGCAGGTGCAGCTAATCCTTAGGCCAGGCATCAGGCTTTCCCCAGCCCCAATCCATTTCCCCTGAGCAGGAGCTAATTAGGTGCCTTTTGCACCAGCCCCCTGCTCCAGGTACACCTTAGAAATCTACCCAGAAAAGCAATGTGGGTTGAATATTTTTGTAAACAGGCAAAGGACTGAATGAAATGTAATGCCCTCTGTGATTCTCCCTTCTGCCTCCTTCTGCAGTGGCTCTCGTAAGAATCTGATCTACCGATTCAATCAGTACTAACTGTAATAATTGCAGAGAGCTTCTGGTGACAGAACGTCAAGTCCAGGAACATTGGTCATCTCACCAGAACCTCGCTAAGAGAGGAAATAAAATTACAGCCTGAATTTATGTCCCATGAAGGTGTATTATCCAGTCCTACACGTCCATGATTTTATGACGGGGTGAGCAAACTTTCTGGCCTGACGGCCACATCTGGGTATAGAAATTATATGGCGGGCCATGAATGCTCACAAAATTGGGGATTGGAGCGCTCTGGGATGAGGGCTCTGGGGTGGGGCCAGAAATGAGGAGTTCAGGGTGCAGGAGGTGGCTCCGGGCTGGGGCGAGGGGTTGGGTTGGGGGGGGTAGGGGGGTGAGGGCTCCGGCTGGGGGTGCTGGCTTTGGGGTGGGTCTGGGGATGAGGGGTTGGAGGTGCAGGAGGTTGCTCTGGGCTGGGACTGAGGGCATGAGGGGGATCAGGGATGGGGCAGGGTAGAGTTCTACCATTTGAGTTTTGACATTGACTAAAAAGTTTGAATCTGAGTTAAAGTAAGAACTTCCCCAAAGTGGTAGGGTTTTTTGAGAGAGAAGTGGTTCAGATGAAAGATTTTGGTTGTGTTTGTTATACAGACAAAAACCAGCTGCGGGGATCAAGTCTGCATTAGAATTCCCTAAAAACTCAGGGATCTTTGTATCCATGGGCCAGTTATTGTAAATTGTTGTGTGATGGAGGCTAGTAGTCTGGAACCTAGGCTAAGAAACACTTTTAAACAAATACTCCACGGAATAATTATTGGGCACATCAGTTTTCATAACGGGAACATTTGTGTTCTCAGCCTTCAGAGAGGATTAATGTAACTGAGCTCTTAGAAACTTAGAAATCCTGAGAGACTATGTTACAAATGTGACCCAGCGTGCCTGGGGCAGCCTCCACTGGAAATGCCAAGGTCAGGGCAGGCTGCCGAAGGGAGAGCAGATACTCCGAAGATTGGTGGGTAATGCTGAAGTTAAACTCCCCAACCAGTCACGAACTGTGCTTCTGATCCCCCACACTGGATATCAAGAAGCAAAAAAGAATCACACAGCCCCCCCGGGCCTTCATTGCATTCCAGTTCTCTGGCTCCCCGTCAGTACATTGGTCCAGTCCAGTGAGAACTTATTTACAAAACTGCTCACATATACAAAATGTTCTTCTGGCCCCAAAGGGTGAGCCATGTTTACCAGCTGAGTATAGATTTGGATCTTACTCCAAATACCAGGCTGCCGGCCAGTCCTTTAGGGCCTAAAACTAAAGGTTTATTATAAAGAAAAGAGAACAAGAAGAGAGATGTAAAATGGTAGAGCAGTCACATATTTACAACCCTGAAGAGGTTGAAAGCCCTCCTGAGAGCTGTGGCTGGGGAAAGCAGTGAGCCTGGGTTTTTTGTACACCCTGGGGGAGTGAGGGGGGAGGCGGCGGGAAGAAGCGGGGCCTCCCCAAACCACAAAAGAAATTCTATTTCCTCAAGCAAATCTCTATCTATTGATCAATGTTTTCCTGCTATATTTGTCACCACTTTGGATATCTGAGCATAATTGTCCACATTTGAGTGCAAGTTTGAATATTAATTTACAGGTCAAATTTTCAAAAGTGGCCACTGATTTTGGCTGCTCAACTTCAGACATCTTGGGTCTGATTTTCAAAATTGCCAAGAAACCACATGCCCCATTGACTTTATCCAGCACGGTGGGTGTTAAGAATCCCTGAAATCAGGCCCTTGATGTCTTATGTTGGGCATCTAAAAGCCAAAAATCAATGACCATGTTTGAAAATTGAAGCTCGGCGAATGTACTTAAATTATGATGGGAGAAAATTTCAAATTCACCTAAGGGATTTAGGGCCACAACTCACAGTGATTATCAATAGGACTTGTGTTCCTAAATCGCTAGGGTACTTTTGAAAATCTCTCACTTTCATCTTCTTTGAATTTTTTTTTTACCATGAATTCTTTACAGCCAATGAAAAGAACCAAGTTACTGCTGGAGATGAAAGTCCCCTTTACCTGTAGGGCAAGTACAATACAGATACTACCAGTACCAGTTTCCTCATGAAGGTCTACATCCAAGGGATTCCACCTCTCTGAGTGTGGTTGGGATTATTAGCAATAATTTACACAGCATTGTAAATATATAAGGCACTATTGGCTTCCTGGTATATGCAATCACTGGCTTTTGCTGAGATTGCAGACAAGGTCACCAGTTAGTGCTAATTATATGGGTGCAGGGGGGGAAAAGGGGGCATTGCTGAGATGGACATCTGCCCACTAGGAACTGAACTGAGGCCACTGAAATCATTTCACATAGGCCTCTGAAGACCCATCCGTTATAAACCATTTATAGTCATTACTGACTTATGCTGGAATTAAACTGTTGACCTAGAGATGAAAGATGTTCTGACTCCTTCTGCCCCATCAATAAATAATCCAACAATCTCATGAACACCCACAGACTATATCCTTAAAATAAATTTACAGCTCAGGCTGGCGATTACCAAATGTTCCTTAATGTTTTCCCTCTGGCCTCTGGGAGATCGGTATCCCTCAGGAAATGCATTTCCAATGAGACCGGAAAAGGCAGCAACGGTAGTGTGGGAAAGCTGGACTAATAAAAAAGTTTATAGTAGGGCTGCTCTGGCCACACGGTACAGAAGGGTGACAAATGATTACGTGTCATGGGATTGAAAGGGGAACAAGATTTTAACCCTGCTTCTTCCCAGGAGACATCTGCTGCACTTGTGGGCAACAGAGAAGCTGTGGGTTTGGATAAGTACACCGTAGGAAGATGCTGTTAAGAGCCTTGTGTAAAGCCCTGCACAGAGGAAGCCATCTGCAGTGCACAACAAACCTTATTGGTCCTGCAAAACCCTTGAACCATAGGACTGTAGAACCCCAGAGTTACGAACACCAGAGTTACAAACTGACCACTCAACCACACACCTCATTTGGAACTGGAAATACGCAATCAGTCAGCAGCAGAGACCAAAAATACCCCAACAACAGCCACAAACAGTATAGAACACTTAAACATAAACTAATGATAAAATAAAGGGAAAATTAAAAAAAAAAGATTTGACATGGAAAGAAAACTGTTTCTGTGCTTGTTTAATTTAAATTAAGATGGTTAAAAGCAGCATTTTTCTTCTGCATAGTAAAGTTTCAAAGCGATATTAAGTCAATGTTCAGTTGTAAACTTTTGAAAGGATAACCATAACGTTTTGTTCAGAGTTAGGAACATTTCAGAGTTAGGAACAGCCTCCATTCCCAAGGTGTTCGGAACACAGAGTTTCTACTGTACGTATGCTTTAGCGCCCTCTGCTGACCGCTTAGCTATTAACGATTTACATATACAGTAGACTCTCGATTATCCAGGATGATAGGGAAAAAATTAATCCTGGTTAATAAAATCCTGGATAATCAACGTCCATCGGAAATATGGGGAGGGGGGCGTTGGTTCACCAGCCACCCTATGCCAGGGAGAGGGGGTGTTGGTTTACTGGCTGCTCTGCACTCTGATGGGAGGTTTTTTTGTGTGCGTTTGGGGCAGCAACAAAGCCAGAGCCAGCCCTGTGAGTTACGTGCATTTTTTTTCACATCCTGGTTATCCACATCCTGGTTAACCCAATTCTGGATAATCGAGAGTCTACTGTATATGGCTTCAAGAATAGCAGCCGTGTTAGTCTGTAGCCGTAAAGAAAGCCAGGAATGCTTGTAGCACCTTAGAGACTAACTAGTTTATTTCAGCATAAGCTTTCGTGGGCTATAGCTCACTTCATCAGATGCATAGAATGGAACAGAAGTGAGATGCATTTATACTCACAGAAAGAAAGAAAAAGAAAAAAAATTGTACATTAGCATACCAATTCTAAGAGGGCTGTTAAATGTAGATGGTCCATTATCAGTAGGAGAAAAAAACACCTTTTGAAATGGATTTCTGAGGTCAGTGACATTAACTCAGGAAATGCAATCAATTACTGTAATGAGAGAACCAATCGGAAGTTCTATTTAGCCCCTGGTTAATTGTATCCAATTTGAAAATTAATTCCAGTTCCTCAATTTCTCATTGGAGTCTGTTTTGAAAGTTTTTCTGTTTCAAAACTGAAACCATCAAATCTTTAATGGAATGGCCAGGAAGATTGAAGTGTTCTCATATTGGTTTTTGAATGTTATGCTTCCTGATGTCAGATTTGTGTCCATTTATTCTTTTGCGTAGAGACTGGCCAGTTTGGCCAATGTACATAGCAGAGGGGCATTGCTGGCACATAATGGTATATATCACATTGGTCGATGTGCAGTAAATGAGCCTCTGATGGTATGGCTGATGTGATTAGGTCCTATGATGGTGTCAGTTGAATGGATATGAGGACAGAGTTGGCATCGGGCTTCGTTACAAGGAAAGGTACCTGGGTTAGTGTTTTTGTTGTGTGGTGAGCGGTTGCTGGTGAGTATTTGTTTCAGGTTGGGGGGCTGTCTGTAAGTGAGGACTGGTCTGTCTCCCAAGATCTGTGAGAGTGTGAGATCATCTTTCAGGATAGGTTGTAAGTCTTTGATGATGTGTTGGAGAGGCTTAAGTTGGGGGCTGAAGGTGACGGCTAATGGTGTTCTGTTGTTGTCTTTATTGGGTCTGTCCTGTAGTAGGTGGCTTCTGGGTATTCTAGCCCATGAAAGCTTATGCTGAAATAAACTAGTTAGCCTCTAAGGTGCTACAAGTATTCCTGGCTTTCTTTATATATATAGCTATAGAGCACTATCTCATCACCTTTCCTGGGGTTCTAACTGAACCAATTGCCCATAGCGGTGCCACTGGTCTGGTGGTATATATTGTCACCAAACTTGAAATAATTGTGTGTGAGGATAAAGTCACAGAGCTCAGCTACCACTTGTGCTGTGGCATCATCAGGGATACTATTCCTGACAGCTTGTATTCCATCTCTGTGTGGGATGTTTGTGTAGAGAGCCTCTACATCCATGGTAGCTAAGATGGTGTTTTCTGGAAGATCACCAATGCATTGTAGTTTTCTCAGGAGGTCGGTGGTATCACGGAGATAGCTGGGAGTGCTGGTGGCGTAGGGTCTGAGTAGAGAGTCTACATATCCAGACAGTCCTTCAGTGAGAGTGCCAATGCCTGAGATGATGGGGCGTCCAGGATTTCCAGGTTTGTGGATCTTGGGTAGTAGATAGAATAACCCCGGTCGGGGCTCTGAGGGTATGTTAATTTGTTCCTATGTTAGTGTAGGGAGTGTCCTGACTAGATGGTGCAGTTTCTTAGTATATTCCTCAGTGGGATCTGAGGGAAGTGGCCTGTAGAAATTGGTGTTGGAGAGTTGTCTGGTAGCCTCCTTTTGGTAGTCTGACCTGTCCATGATCACAACAGCACCTCCTTTATCAGCCTCTTTGATTATGATGTCGGGGTTGTTTCTGAGGCTGTGGGTAGCATTGAGTTCTGCACGACTTAGGTTGTGAGGCAGGCGATGTTGTTTTTCCACAATTTATGTCTGTGCACATCGGCGGAAGCATTCTATGTATAGGTCCCAGACTGTCATTTCGACCCTCAGGAGGAGTCCATGTGGAGTTCTTCTTCTTGTGCTGCTGGTGGGATGGTGTCCGTGTATCAGTGCACTGTTCTATGTTGTCTTGAAAGTATTCTTTGAGTTGGAGACCAGTGGCACTGCTATGGGCACCCACATGGCCCCACAGTATGCCAACATCTTTATGGCTGACCTGGAACAACACTTCCTCAACTCTCGTTCACTCTCATCCTTCTCTATCTATGCTACATTGATGACATCTTCATCATCTGGATCCATGGGAAAGAAACTCTGGAAGAATTCCACCATGATTTCAACAGCTTCCACCCCACCATCCATCTCAGCCTGGACCAGTCTACATGGGAGGTCCACTTCCTAGACACCACGGTGCAAATTAATGACGGCCACATTAACACCACCCTATACCGAAAACCTACCGACAGCTATGCCTACCTTCATGCCACCAGCTTCCATCCCGAACACACCACACGATTCATTGTCCAAAGCTGGGGTTCTCAAACCAGGAGTTGTGACCCCTCGGGTGGTCGCCGGCTGCCTCCCAAGGGGTCGCGAGCTCCTGGTGCCGCTGAAAAGCTGCCAAATTAATTACTTCTGCATTTGGTGGCTTTTTGGAGGACATACCGAGCTATTTCGGGAGTGCTCGGCTTGTCCGCCGAAAATAGCCGCCGAATGCGGAAGTAATCAATTCGGCGGCTTTTCGGCGGACATACAAGGGTCCGCGGAGCAGTGAAGAAAAGTAAAAATGGGTCGCAGCGGGGGAAAGTTTAAGAACCGACAGTCTACAGCCAAGCACTGAGGTACAATCGTATTGCTCCAACCCCTCAGACAGAGACCAACACCTACAAGATCTTCACCAAGCTTTCTCAAAGCTACAATACGTACACAAGGAAATAAGGACACAGATCAGCACAGCCAGACATGTACCCAGAAGCCTGCTGCTGCAAGACAAGCCCAAGAAAGAAAACAACAGAACACCACTGCCCATCATCTACAGTCCTCAGTTAAAACCTCTCCAATGCATCATCAGTGATTTACAACCCATCCTGGACAACAATCCCTCACTTTCACAGGCCTTGGGAAGCAGGCCAGTCCTGGCTCACAGGCAACCCGCCAACCTCAAGCATAGTTTCACCAACAACAGCACACCGCGCACGCCATAATAACTCTAACTCAGGAACCAATCCATGCAACAAACCTCGATGCCAACTCTGCCCACATATCTACACCAGCAACACCATCACAGGACCTAACCAGATCAGCCACACCATCACTGGTTCATTCACCTGCACATCTACCAATGTAATATATGCCATTATGTGCCAGCAATGTCCCTCTGCTATGTACATCGGCCAAACTGGACAATCCCTACGAAAAAGGATAAATGGACACAAATCAGATATCAGGAATGGCAATATACAAAAACCTGTAGGAGAACACTTCAATCTCCCTGCACACACAATTACAGATTTAAAAGTCACCATCTTGCAGCAAAAAAACTTCAAGACCAGACTGCAAAGAGAAACTGCAGAACTGCAATTCATTTGCAAATTTGACACAATCATCTCAGGACTGAATAGGGATTATGAATGACTAGCTAACTACAAGAGCAGTTTCTCTTCTCTCGCTTTTCACACCTCCAATTCAGCTACAGTGAAACCTCGATTTAACGGACTAATTCGGGCGAGGGGGTGTCCGTTAAAGCCGAAAGTCCGTTATTTAATAATTTTTTAAAATCATTAAATAACAGGACTTTTGGCTTTAACGGACACCCCCTCACCCGAATTAGTCCCTTATATAGAGGTTTTAGGGGGGCTTTGACAGCTCCAGCCGGGCGGGCTGACAGTTCCCCCAGGCTCCCCGCAGCGGGGAGCCAGGCAGCCGGGCTGACCCCCCCCCCCCGCCCGGCTACCCCCCCCCCCGCCCGGCTCCCCTGCAGTGGGGAGCCCGGCGGGAGCTATCAAACACCCCCCCTCCCGCCCGCCGGGCTGTCAGCTGCGGGGAGCCCGGCAGGAACTGTCAGCCTGCCCGCCGGGAGCTGTCAAAGCCCCCCCCCTCCCGCCCGGCTCCCCTGCAGCGGGGAGCCCAGCGGGAGCTGTCAAACCCCCCCCCCCCGCTCCCGCCCACCGGGCTGTCAGCCCGCCCGCCTGGCTCCCCACTGCGGGAAGCCAGGCGGGAGCTGTCAACCCCCCCCCTCCGCTCCCGCCCGCCGCCCACCGCCCACCTGGCTCCTGGGGGGGGTTGACAGCTCCCGCCGGGCTCCCCGCTGCGGGGAGCCGGGCGGGAGCTGTCAACCCGGCCGCCCGGCTCCCCGCTGCGGGGAGCCCGGCGGGAGCTGTCAAACCCCCCCCCCCCGCTCCCGCCCGCCGGGCTGTCAGCCCGCCCGCCTGGCTCACCGCAGCGGGGAACCCGGCGGGAACTGTCAGCCCGCCCGCCGGGCTCCCCTTTGCGGGAAGCCCGGCAGGAGCTGTCAACCCCCCCCCCCGCTCCTGCCCGCCACCCGCCTGGCTCCTGGGGGGGGGGGGGGTTGACAGCTCCCGCCCGGCTCCCCGGGGCAGGAGCCGGCAGCCCCCAATAATGGATTTCGGATGCATCGGGAAATTTTGTCCGTTGCATCCGAAGTCCGTTAAATAGGGGTCCGTTAAATCGAGGGTTTACTGTAGAGGAATACCTTACCCTCCCTGATTAGAGATAACAAGCTGGTTCAGCCTCATTGGACTAACCCTGTTATCTCTAACCTGATTCTTGCCTACCTATTTATACCTGCCCCTGGATACTTCCACTGCATGCATCCGACGAAGTGGGTATTAGCCGATGAAAGCTTATGCTTCAATACTTTAGTTAGTCTTTAAGGTGCTACAGGACTCTTTGTCACTTCTGCAATTCCAGATTAACACGGCTACCTCTCTGATTCATTTCCAAGACTGTGTTGAGGAAGCTATAATCTACACAGGGAGACTAGCTTAAATAGGAGATTCATAGCATGAGGCACCTGAACTACAACTTTCATGCAGCACTGCAGCAACACTTCAAAATTTGAATTTCTGCTGAAGACTGAACTTTTCCATGCAATGCAAACCCCACCCCATTCTTTTACCATATCTAGAAATAATATCCAATTATTCAAAGAGGCACTAGATCTAGGCAATAGAAATTTCTCTGCTAATTGTTTCTTTTAATTTGAATGAAACATTGTTTACACCCAAACAAAAAATAAAATATTCATAGACTGTGCATCCCAAACATTGCAGCATTGGGCTAGTACACTAGAGCCAGAAACTGAAGCTAACGAGAAGTAATCTTGTCTATGATCACTGTCAAAACTGATTGAAAGGCAACAGAGTAAACACATTTTATAAACAGTGAAAGTAAATTATATGTGAATTCTTTTAGCTTCAGGAGTTAACTGTAATAACAGCCAATGTGATTAGTTAATTTTTTTTAAAGGTGGTAGATTCTTAGCTGGTGTAAATTAACGTAGCTCCATTGATGCCAGTATGCAAATGATTTATACCAGCTTTCACCCATGATCTTTAATTAGATGATTTTCCTTTTAAAATAGTGAACATTTTTTACTTTGTCTCTATAAAGTAGCTGTTGATACTTAGCGAATCTTTCTTCTAAAGCTCTAATTTCCCTAGAATTTACTGCTTGCTTATATGTATAACTCCCCCCTAAAGTTGGGACAGAATTAGCAAAAAAGAATGTAGCCACCTCTAGAGATTTAAAAGTTTAATTAATTTCTTGTAGGAGCAGGTTATCAGGAGGTCATAGACTTCTTGAACAGGTTACAAGGCTGTTCATGAGCATAAATAAATTTAGCCTTGGTATCTTTAAATAGATTTTCATTCCAAATAATCCCAAGGATTTAGTTCCCACTAGAACATTAGTTTTAGTTCCACTCCCCCCCCCCAGCATGCTTAATTGATTCAGCACCAGGATAGAACTGTGTAATTATGCTTACTTAAGTGTAATGAAAGCCACACATTGTTTAAACTAATGTTTTGTCTGCAAATTCTGGAAAGACCTTTAATTAAGCACTTTAAACATGCTGGAAATGGAGATGCAGGAGGACTTAGAAATCTACAGAGCAGCAGAATTAGTGGGAAGAATATCTAATATTTCTTTAATTCTCATACAGGTCTTCTGCCAACAATTCCTTTGTTAATGCCAGTTCTGGGGTACTTAATTTTTTAACACTCAGCTATGACATTGTTTTAACTGGGGCCGATTATCACTGTCAGTCCTTTGAGTCTCTTTTGCTGCTCATGAAAGATATCCGTCTTCCTGCGACCTTGGATATTGGGTGGACTCACTTCTGCCTGTGGCATTATTTCAGCAAAGGTAGCTTTCACTTCATCTATCACCTACATGTTACTGTACCACATCAGTTTACATCAGTTTCAAATTTGCCTCCCGACAAGTCTTGCTGCATATGAATGCCATTACCTCAGACTTAATGCTGGTGAAAGGGGCTGGATTGACAGTCCTAGAGGATGAAGGCCTCTATTTAGCTGTGAGTTCGCTTTAGCTTAGGCTGACCATATTTCCTTTAGACAAAAACGGGACATTGGGAGGGCAAAAACGGGACAGGGTGTGTGTGTGGGGGGGGCATGGCCCCACCTGGGCCCCCCAGCACCGGGCGGGGGGGAGGCAGAGGGGGGTCGGGGGGGATGGATGGAGGAATAAGCAGAACAGGGATGGGGGATGAAGAGGATGGAGGGAGAGAGAGAGAAGGGGGATGAGGGATGAAGATGATGGAGGGGACGGAGGGAGAGAAGGCACGAAGGTGAGAAGGGAGAGGATGGATGGATGAGAGAAGAGATGGGGGTAGGGAGCAGGGGGGATGGAGGAGGCAAGGGACAGCGAGAAGGAGGGATGGAGAGAAGGGAGATGGAAGAGGAGGCAGTGGACGGAGGGAGAGAGAGAAGGGAGGGATGGAGAAGGGGGATAGAGAGAAGAAAGAGAGGGATGGAGGGATAGAGAGAAGGGAGGAAGGAAGGGATGGAGGGATGGAGAAGGGGATAGAGAGAAGGGATGGAGGGAATGAGAGGAGGCAGCAGATGGAGGGAGAGAGCAGGGAGGAAGGGAGGGATGGAGAAGGGGGATGGAGAGAAGGGAGGGATGGAGAGAAGGAGGGAAGGAGGAATAGAGAGGAGGAGGCGGCAGCGGGCGGCGGGCTGGAGGAGGCGGCAGATCGGAGCTGTCAGGAGCCGCAGCCGGGGGCCGAGCGTGCCGGCGGGGGGGCTGCCGGCCAGGTTTTATGAAGAGAGAAGGGATGGAGGGAGTGAGAGGAGGCAGTGGACGGAAGGAGAGAGCAGGGAGGAAGGGAGGGATGGAGAAGGGAGATGGAGAGAAGGGAGGGAAGGAGGAATAGAGAGGAGGAGGCGGCAGCGGGTGGCGGGCTGGAGGAGGCGGCAGATCGGAGCTGTCAGGAGCCGCAGCCGGGGGCCGAGCAAGCCGCCGGTGGCGGCGGCGGCGGCGGCGGGGGGGGGGGGACGTTTTATGACTCCATGTTTTTTCTGAGTCCTGCCCCAAAAACGGGACAAAATTGATATTTTGGTCAAAAAGACGGGACGGTTAAAAAACATTAAAAAAACGGGACTGTCCCGTTCAAAACCGGACGTATGGTCAGCCTACTTTAGCTACAACAGAGGCAGCAGCAGTAGTTCAGGATTCTCAGTGCTGGGCCCTATTAATGTATCTCAACCTTTAAAACCAGAGAAGGCTGCCTTCAGGCCATGTTTAGTCTCTGAGCATATGTAATCCTTGGCTTCTCTGCTGAGTGCCAAAGGCAGTTTTGGTAATATAGACAATCGTCCACAAGAAAATAGCCATGAACTTTCCGTTCTTCTCTGTGATGTGTGGCTTTTATCTTTTTTTATGTAGTTTTTCTGCTGTGCGGCTGTTCCTATTCCCTTGGTGAAGTTTTCAGAACAAAATAAGAGCATACATAAAATATTTCAGCAGGTGGTGCTCTTTCACTGTTCTGACTTTACAGGCTTGCTTGAAAGGTTGGAAATTTGGAAAACCAGTTCAGTTATCCCCAGGTTTATTCTTCCTAAGCATCTTAATACTGCAGTGTGCTAAATTCAAAAGGCGTCCCCTGCTAGTTAATCAGAGTTGTTAGGGTACCAGATAACTAAAATGTGAATGTGTTTCCCATCCAAGTGTTTTGTTAGTTCGAATCTGATCAAGACAAACACAAAAGCAGTGGACTGTACATGCCCCGTGTGGTTAACTAACAAAGTGCAGTTTGATCAGCCCTTTTATTACTGTAATTAGATATTTTTAAAAGGTCATTGTAATGCCAGGATATTAGTGAAAACTGTTGAGTCTGATGTATTCAAGGCTATGTCACAATGGCAGATCGTTCAAGGCCTATATTTAGTTTTCATGTGCAAATCCTGAGGAAAAAATGGTACGTTTCATAGCCTTTGAGAGAGTTTAGTAATTATAGTTCCTGTCTCTGAAACTTACTCTCAAAGTTTCCATTTCTTCCAGCATTTAAAAGGTGGCTTTAAATGCAATGGTCCTTCCCTACTCAAAGTCTCTTTTGCCAGTCAGAGCTGTTCCTACTGACTTTCCTTACAAAACCAGTTTTACTCCTGTTAATGGAGTGCAGCCAATACAGTAAAGGGACAGTAAACTGGATTGTATTCTGCCTCACCCAAATTGCCACCTGAATTCTGAGTCAAGAATTGTTTGTTATTGGTGATGCCATGGAAAGCAGGAAAAATGTTGAGTCCTCAGCTGCTTTGAACCGGCCTACTTTCATTAAATGATTTCAAATATATTTTACTGTAGAACACCTGTGAGCCTTTGGTCAATTATGGACCAGAAATGTATTCAGCTGTTTGTTTTAATAGCTTGTGGTGCAGAAAGATTGAATTGCAGTTTGCTGAGGCATCCCAGCTGCTGCTCAGGATTCAAGCTGTGAACCGCAAGGCCAAAAATGTGGCATGTATTTGTCTCTTCTCCTAATGCAAACTAGGGACATTGGAGGTATGGCGGATGTTATCATACAACAAACAGTGTGGTTATGCAGTGTCACATGTAACCATTATATCCGAATGCATTCATTCTTGAGCTGCTTTGCTCTTCAATAATAGATTGTTTCACCTCAGATTTCAAAGCTGAGTCATCTCTTACTCGAAGGAGGGGAAACTGAGGCACATATGTTGTGTGACTCGCCCAAAGTCAGTACAACACCTAGGGCTAGCCCCCTGGTTTTCTGTTTGTGGGTGTGTCTACACAGCAACAAAACGTATGTGGTGTCTGGCCTGTGCCCACTGACTCAGGCCACAAGGCTATTTAATTCCTGTACAGACTTCAGACCTCTGGGACCTCCCACTCCAAAGGGTCCTAGAACCCAGACTCTAGCCCAAGTCCACACAGCTACACAGCCATGAAACAACCCCGCAGCTCAAGTCCTGCAAGCCCGAGTTGGCTAGCATGGACCAGTCACAGGTGTCTAGTTGCTGTGTGGACATACCCAGGCCAGTGCTAGCCTTTTCTCATTGCTTAATTCATCATGCCCACGCAGAGCTCAGCTGTTGCCTACACTCTATCGCCTCTTTTCTTCCCCAGGTCAGTAGCAAATGGATACGTTCCTGCTGAAAACACTCACAAAGTGAATTTAATATAATTCTCTTGGCTTCAGAATCAGGGCTGGTGGGAAATTTTCCATCGAAACTTTCTTTTCTATAGAAAATTGAGTTTTCAGCCCAACTAATTTGTTGTGGGAAGTGTTTTCTCCCCCCGCCGTCCCCCAAAATGTTGACTTCAGTGGAAAAATTGAAAACCTGAAACTGAAAATATTTGACCAACCTGAAAATGTTTGGGCTTCTGGTGGGTTTTTTTGGCTGAAATGTTTTGGGTTTGGTGGTTTCTGAAAAAAACCCACCTTTGTTTTTGTTTTGTTAGCTGAAAATGTGTTTCGGTTTTTTTCCAGCAAAAAGCCAAAATGTCCATGGGGGCGAGGGAGGGGAGGAACCATTTTCTGACCTGCAGCAGCCAAAATATTTGTGTTCTTTATTCTGTTTACATGAAAACACAGTATAAATTCTTCCTGCACTAACACAGAGCATTCCAGTAAATGTTTGGAGATCCTCCTCCCCATGGGAAGCAACATAGGGCGTGATGGGTGGGGTAGAGTCCTCTATGAATTGTCCATCCCAGGTTTTAGGCAGAGACCAATGCATGCTAGGGCAGAACTGGCTGGATAACCATGCCAGCATTGGTATAGGTATCTTTTCGAAGAGAAACCATTAGGAGCGCTAGAGAAATCGCTTTCAACAACCTATCAAATCTGGAAAGATCCTATTTATTTCTGTAAGGCAATACAGCTCACAATTCTGAACTGTTAAATCTCAATACACTGATTTACTGAGCTCCCGGTCACCTGGGACAGAACAGTCAGGTTCACTAGTTTGTACCTTCCCTGAAAGATGATTGTGGGGAACTGTAAGAATCCAACTGTATATTAAAACATCTAGTGACTAGCGAGAGGAAAATATCTACTTAATTTATAAGCATTGGAATTGAAGAGAGAGAGACTATTTAAACATCTCTCATACCTAAATGCACAGCAACATACTCTGCATGTCAGAATTATTTATAGGTTTGGCTGTGTAAACTTCATTTCTTTTTTTCTATTGCTGAGTTAGCCAAGAGTTTAGGTTTCATGCATATGAGCAAACACAGTCCTTATCTCTCCTTCACACCGTCACACCAGAGATTCTGTAGAGCCCTGGGAGAGCTTTTCTACCATTTATGCTAGTAGCAAGGTTATGCTAAGTAGCAAGGTCCCCGTTTATTGTCGCCGATACCGCAGTCCCAGGGTTTTACTTTGGCACTGTGTACAGGCACTAGGGCCTTGGAGCCCAAAGATCATTGAGTGGGAAAATGCATCGAGAACAGGAAACCTGCATGCTTTCCAAAGCTAAGTGAGCAGGATGGCAGAGCCCATCAATTCAGTGCTACTGACTACAGCTGCTTTTGGCAATGAGCTTTGGCACCGCAAAGACATTTCTTTCTCTCTCGCCATAAATCACTGTGTGGTGGCTGTGCCCCCGTGCCAGCGAGAGAAGGTTCGCCCAGCTGGCATGAGCACAACGGGGAATGAGGGGCTTCAATCCTTGGTAGCCATCAACCATTCCTGCTGAACATCTGGAAACCCCGGCCCTCCTGATTGAATCAAACAGTTGAACGATCATAAGAAATCTCTACCTGCTCTTAAGTCATTTAAATTAAGTGCTTGAAATATAGGTCAGATGCCCAGAAAGCTGAAGTCGTCCTTTCTGCAGTTATTTGCCACACAAATGTAAAGGCCACCTACAAACCCTTCTGGATTTTGGTTGTAAAGCATCAAGGATGATGCTTGTGCTTAAAATGATGGATAAGGTGAATGGGCTTCTTTTCCCCTAAACAGATGCCACAGGATTTAGGTTGGCAAATTACATCAAAAGAGCTTTCTTCCCACTCTTTATTCATGAAATGGAACCTGGGGAACGAGCGCTAATTTGCAAACAGCACATTTATCGCCCCTCGCATCTGAATGCTAAGTTTATGCATCTCAGCTATTGGCACCTGCATCTGCATGACCTGGGTTCCACAGAATTAGCCGGGCTGGGGCTGATCAGTAGTTGTGTGGGTGAGGTCCAAGGGAAAACCCTCCGTGCTGCAGAAGGGAACACTAGTGATTCAAGACGTGGTGCTCTTTCTGCCAGGTCAGTGGAGTCAGGTCACAGCAGTGCTAGTCATTGAGGTGCTGGAGAAAGGGTAATTGTATCTTTCGTAGGGATTTGTAATGGCAGCTAACAGTGTAAGAACTCAACAATTCCCAGGTTAATTGCACTGGCATAGCAAGAGCTCTGCTGGACTTTCTTTGGCTCTCCTCTCTTAAAGGGAACTCTGCTAGAGGAAGTTTTTAATGTTAGGGTGGGGCAGAGGAGTGGAGTGGGAAAACCTTGTGAATGCCATTGTGGTTATGGCTTCATCAAAGGGGAAGATCTTTAAGCAGGACCAAAAAGTGATGTTTACCTTTTAATTGCTGATTTCTCCAGCTCCACCTTCCCTGTTGATTTAATTCTTCCTGGCTTGGTCAGCTGGTGCCAGTCTCACTTCTCCCCTGTTGTTTTTCCTGTGAGTTTTGCCCTGAGTGTGAAGCTTTTTCTGTTGTTGTTGACCTGTAGCAGGAAGCTTTCTGAACATGTAAAGTTGACTTGCCAAACTGGTTTGTGTCCCACCTTTTGATATCCCGGTCACCAACTGTGAGGTTCTTTTTCAGGACATCTTTGCACCAACTCCTCTGTCCTCCTCTTGATTTTTATCCCATTTAAAAATACCTTCCTGCAGTGCTACTCATAGGACTAATCAAGATGTTGATCTAGGCCTCAGTCCTTCCTAGAGCCTTAGAATAAGATTAGGTCAAGGAATGAATTGTTTGCATCTAAAACATCTTGTTCTATTTCAAGCAAAAAGTTTACCTTGTCACCCTTTTATCGCATTTTCCTGTACCTGACAGGTGATCCGTAACAATGCCCTTCCCACCCTTTTATCTCTTGTAAATGAAAAATACATTGAGCTTTTCCCCCCCTGTGTGGTTCCTCATCAAAGGAACCTCATCATCAGATTGTCTGTTGGCTTTCAGTACTGTACTCAGAACACTGTGTAAAAGGCATAATGGTCTCTATATGATGTCTACCTGTGCCTTAAGGTTTGATTAGTTGGGTTTGGAGCAGACAGAGAGTTTTAGTGATTTTATTTGTAAATTATTTTTTTAAAAACAACCTTGGGAATGAATTTTTTAAAAAAATTCTTCTCCACCCGAGCTTGGTGGCGTAATCTCAGCCTAGAATTTTGAAGAGTTATGGTTGATTGGCATAATGCAAAGTTAGTAAAGAGGATTCCCATGCAATCTTTATCTGCCCCGGAGCCTCATCTCCCCAGTATGTGCAAAGAATTCCAAAGGGGAAACAAGTAAGGATAGAGGAAGGCAGCATGACTGGATCCTTCTGATCAGACACCCATGTTTGGATAGGTAGCCTGAATCTACAGCAAATCAAGGAAAAATCAAATGTGTGTCTGGTTTGGTTGTAATGGGAGGATATATTTGTATTTGCTAATTAAGAGCTGATCATAGTTTAGATCAGGAGGTTGTCTGGGGCTATGTTGAGCCAGAGTTGGGGATATAGAGGAGAAAAAGGCAAAGACATCAGACAGAGAGGCAGACAGACATGCAGAGCTGAATGATGGGCGACAAATCAATTGTGTCTATATGTGCATAGATATCTGAGTTACCAGCAAAGAGATCACAGGAAAATCCACAGGAATAAGCAGTCATGGAGAAAGAGGGCGCCCAGAGGAGGATTCTGGAGCTGCTCTTGATGCTCTTTAGAACAAGCTCCAAAATTTGTTTACGGAGCCCAGCCCTGGTTAGCTTCACTCTAGGTTCACCCTCCAGAGTGAGCCACACACCTTCTGCCGGCTGATGGTGAAGGAATCGCATTTGCCATCAGGTAGCCTCCAGGGTACCCAAAAGAAGGAGGTGAGGCCCCCCATTGGGTTTAAAAATAGCACTGCTCACCTCAAGCCTTCAAAAAATCACAAATCAGGTATCAAAAAAGTATCAGATTGGCTTAAAATCCATGAGATTTTTTTAAAGAACCCAACAGTTATTACTTTTATTTGCCTTCTGTTTCTTTCACCAATTAGGGTTCACATGGTCAAGTGTTGTCCGCAACCACAAGGACTGGAAACTTGCCATTTTAAAAACGTGAAAGCTGAGATTGTTTTGTAATCACCTGAGTCCAAGAGCTGGGGCATTCAGAAAAACCACCCGCTACCCCCAGACTCGCCATAAAATTTCAAGAGTTGACAATATTGTAAAAATCCAATGATTCTTTAAGAGTCAGAGAGGTAGCCGTGTTAGTCTGGAATAGCAGAGGTAACAAAGAGTCCTGTGGCTCCTTAAAGACTAACTAAAGTATTCAAGCATAAGCTTTCGTGGACTAATACCCACTGCTTGCATCCGACGAAGTGGGTATTAGCCCACGAAAGCTTATACCTCAATACTTTAGTTAGTCTTTAAGGTGCCACAGGACTCTTTGTTACCAATGATTCTTTAATGCAGCCAGAGTCCTTGCTTAGCTGTGCCTGTTGTCTCCTCACAGAGCGGGCTCCAGGCAGCAGCACCACCCAAAAGCGCTTTCTCTTTCACTTCCCCCTGCCTCACTCAAATCTATACACACACCTGCAACCCCAGTTTGCAGGAAAGGGGAAACCTTTGCAAGGTAGGCTCCCCGATGATATCGGTGCCATCTTGCCACAGACCCTGTAAAATATCCTTTAGTAACTTTCTCTGAATGGGTGTAACACTTACAGACCCTGGTTGTCGGCAGGTGGGATCAAACCTGGGATTTCTGGAGCTTAGTGTATCAGCCTCTACTGAGTGAGAAAAAAGCCATATGCCTGTTAGCTAAGGCTGTGGAGACTCATTAATCTCTCTCTGTAGTCTCAGTTCCACTAGAGGCACAGAACACCACACCCAGGAGGTGTGCCGGTTACATGGGCATTGAACTTTCTTAGAAAGGCTCAAGACCCTCGCCTATAGAATCACTTTTTCTCTGTCCTTCTTGTCTCCCACCAGAATTCTTCATAGCTGCCTCTGCTGCACCCTTCCTGTAACTGAGAAGAGGGAGGGATGGTCTAATGGCGAAGCCACTAGAGCCTAAAACTTTGGAGAGCAGAGTTTAAATACCGGCTCTGCTTCAGGCTTGCTGTTAACTTTGGACAAGTCACTTAAGTTACTGAAATCTTTGAGGAGCCGGGGCTTAGCTGCCTTATTGGTTGCCCATCTGTAAAACTGGGATAACAGTAGTTCCTTACCTCAGGGAGGTGCTGTGAGGGAAAATATGTTAAGGTGCTCAGATGCTCTGTAATGGGGACCGTATCTGAAGCTTAGATATATAACTAGAAATGGGAGAATTCTGGAAAGGTCTGGATTTCACAAAACCTCTAGAATTTTGTTAAGTTTTGAGAAACGTTTCAGGTTCACTAAATCTTTTCCTTTAAACTATTTTTAAAAGGCAGTTCTGAAAACTAACCGGCGTCCGTGCTCCACAAGCGATATTTTGCAATAAAATAAACTATGGAATTGAGAACCATGTGTTTTGCCAGAGCCAAATGGACTGATCTCAAATATTCTACATTTGAGCTGTGATTAGTCCGATAAATCACACAGTCTTTCTGTTCCCTGATAGGATAAACACACAAGCACAGCCAGTGTGAATTCTTAAATGTGCAAATTTGAAAGTTTGATTTCCACAAATATTAATGTAAGCCACTGTTCAGCCTATGTTATATAGAGCTGGCTGAAAATTTTCTAATTTTTCAATGGGGGAAAAAAACCCTTTTCTTCCATTTCCTGACCAGCTCTTGTATTATGTGACACACACACCATGTTTTATCTAGAGAGGATTCATAGACTCTATTGGCAGAAGGGACTAATATGATGATTTAGTCCAGGGGTCTCCAAACTTTTCAGCCCGAGGGCCGCATTAGCTATCAAATAGCAGTTCGGGGGCCGACAACACACTCGAGGTCCAAATAAAAAAGAATCAAAACATGGATGTTGTTTTTAATTATTTATTTAATATTATTTTATTCAGTTATTATTTAATAACACATTGATACACTACACATGAACACCTGTTCACTACACCTGTTCACTACACCTGTTCACTACACATGAACACCTGTTCACTACACATAGGCTGACCATACGTCCCATTTTGAACGGGACAGTCCCGTTTTTTTAATGTTTTTTAACCGTCCCGTCTTTTTGACCAAAATATCAATTTTGTCCCGTTTTTGGGGCAGGACTCAGAAAAAACATGGAATCATAAAATGTCCCCCCCCGCCGCCGCCGCCGCCGGCTCGCTCGGGCCCCTGGCTGCGGCTCCTGACAGCTCTGATCTGCCGCCTCCTCCAGCCCGCCGCCAGCTGCAGCCTCCTCCTCTCTATTCCTCCTTCCCTCCCTTCTCTCCATCCCCCCCTTCCTCCCTGCTCTCTCCCTCTGTCCACTGCCTCCTCTCACTCCCTCCGTCCCTTCTCTCTTCAGAAAACCTGGCCGGCAGCCCCCCCCCGCCGGCTCGCTCCGCTCCCAGCTGCGGCTCCTGACAGCTCTGATCTGCCGCCTCCTCCAGCCCGTCGCCCGCTGCAGCCTCCTCCTCTCTATTCCTCCTTCCCTCCCTTCTCTCCATCCCCCTCTTCCTCCCTGCTCTCTCCCTCTGTCCACTGCCTCCTCTCACTCCCTCCGTCCCTGCTCTCTCCCTCTGTCCACTGCCTCCTCTCACTCCCTCCGTCCCTTCTCTCTTCAGAAAACCTGGCTCCACGCTCCCAGCTGCGGCTCCTGACAGCTCTGATCTGCCGCCTCCTCCAGCCCGTCGCCCGCTGCAGCCTCTTCCTCTCTATTCCTCCTTCTCTCCATCCCCCCCTTCCTCCCTGCTCTCTCCCTCTGTCCACTGCCTCCTCTCACTTCCTCCATCCCTTCTCTCTATCCCCTTCTCCATCCCTCCATCCCTTCCTTCCTCCCTTCTCTCTATCCCTCCATCCCTCTCTTCCTTCTCTCTATCCCCCTTCTCCATCCCTCCCTTCTCTCTCTCCCTCCGTCCACTGCCTCCTCTTCCATCTCCCTTCTCTCCATCCCTCCTTCTCGCTGTCCCTTGCCTCCTCCATCCACCCTGCTCCCTACCCCCATCTTCTCTCATCCATCCATCCTCTCCCTTTCTCACCTTCGTGCCTTCTCTCCCTCCGTCCCCTCCATCATCTTCATCCCTCATCCCCCCTTCTCTCTCTCTCCCTCCATCCTCTTCATCCCCCGTCCCTGTTCTGCTTATTCCTCCATCCATCCCCCCCAACCCCCCTCTGCCTCCCCCCCGCCCGGTGCTGGGGGGCCCAGGTGGGGCCATGCCCCCCCCCACACCCTGTCCCGTTTTTGCCCTCCCAATGTCCCGTTTTTGTCTAAAGGAAATATGGTCAGCCTAACTACACATGAACACTACACATGAACACCTGTTCACTACACATGAACACTACACATGAACACTACACATGAACACCTGTTCACTACACATGAACACTACACATGAACACCTGTTCACTACACATGAACACTACACATGAACACTACACATGAACACTACACATTAACACCTGTTCACTACACATGAACACTACACATGAACACTACACATGAACACCTGTTCACTACACATCAACCCCCCAACTGACCCACCCAGCCAGGTCTCTCCCCCCAAAACCTCCTTTCCTCCAACTGACCCACCCATCCAGGTCTCTCCCCCCAAAACCTCCTTTCCTCCAACCCCCCCCCCCAACTGACCCACCCAGCCAGGTCTCTCCCCCCAAAACCTCCTTTCCTCCAACCCCCCCCCAAATGACCCACCCAGCCAGGTCTCTCCTCCCCAAACCTCCTTTCCTCCAACCCCCAACTGACCCACCCAGCCAGGTCTCTCCCCCCCAAACCTCCTTTCCTCCAACCCCCCAACTGACCCACCCAGCCAGGTCTCTCCCCCCCAAACCTCCTTTCCTCCAACCCCCAACTGACCCACCCAGCCAGGTCTCTCCCCCCAAAACCTCCTTTCCTCCAACCCCCAAATGACCCACCCAGCCAGGTCTCTCCCCCCCAAACCTCCTTTCCTCCAACCCCCCCCCCCCAAATGACCCACCCAGCCAGGTCTCTCCCCCCAAAACCTCCTTTCCTCCAACCCCCAACTGACCCACCCAGCCAGGTCTCTCCCCCCAAAACCTCCTTTCCTCCAACCCCCCCCCCCAACTGACCCACCCAGCCAGGTCTCTCCCCCCAAAACCTCCTTTCCTCCAACCCCCCCCAACTGACCCACCCAGCCAGGTCTCTCCCCCCCAAACCTCCTTTCCTCCAACCCCTCCCCCCAACTGACCCGCTCAACCCGGTCTCTCCCCACAGACCGTTTCGCCGCCTGGCAGTGGGTGGCTCCTTGTTTCTGGCGGTGCGGCGCGTCCCGGCCCCAGCTCTGAGCCGTCCCTGGCCGGCGGCGGCAGCGGAGCACGCGGTGCGTCCCGGCTGGCGGCGGCTGCGGAGCACGCGGCGCGTCCCGGCCCCGCAGCTGGTGGCGGCAGCGGAGCACGCGGCGCGTCCCGGCCCCGTGGCTGGTTCCCGACCCCTGCCACGGGCCGGATGAGAGGGCCTCGCGGGCCGCATCTGGCCCGCGGGCCGTAGTTTGGAGACCCCTGATTTAGTCCAATCTACAGTATACACAGGCTGTAGAACTTTCTCCAGGAGTCGGATTAAGGATACGAGTCTGCTGCAGCTGTCAATTGAGGGGGGTCTTAGATATGTCTACACTACAAATTAAGATGTGACTTAATGCTATCCTTAATCTAACTAGTGCAGGTAACAGTAGAGAAGACTTGGTGTTATGGACTTCAATGCAGGCTAGCTGCCCCTGTGCAAGCCTGCCAGGGTCCCTGGGTAAGTACTCAAGTTGCTATCTTATGATTATTCCAATATTAGTATCAAAGGATCGCAAAGTGAAGGTGAGTGGGGTCAAAATGAGTTCATTTACCAATTCAAGCAACTGTTTAAGAAAAAAATGTTCAAATTGTTTGTCTAGCTCTTGTTCTAAATTTGGCAAAACGGGTCCTCCCATCCCAATGGATGTCCCCCAGGAATGTCTTCATCCAGAACACTTCTTGAGAGAGCTCTTCTAGCCACCGCCATATCAGAAGTGACCGGGGAGGCCAATTTTTCGTTGGACGTATTTCTGAAGGTTTCTGCACATGACATGCTCTTCAGTTAAAAATTAATCCCGGGATACTCCAGGACAATCCTGGAGGGTTGACTTGGGTATCCGTGTGACTCTCCAGGGAGAGTTAGACCATCCATGAATGAGATCTGACAGGAGCATCTGGTGTGGGCCAACAGTTTCCCTCAAACCCCTTTGAGACAGTGTGGGAAGAAGAGGTGCAGAGTAAGGAACCAGCATCATGCTGACTGGCTGCTGGGTTTGGAGGGGATAAGGCTGTGACCAAGGCCATTGGCGGTCCTGCTAATCCATGCTCTGAGTGGCGTAGCTGCTGAAAAATGTCTGCAGGATCAGGGAAGCATGCTTAAGAGAGAGTCTCCTTCCCTCCCATGCCACCTACATCCGATCCAGTCTATTGAGCTACCTACACCAGTGGGAACAAGTGGCGGGAACCGTGGATCCTCATTTTTAGCCAGGTTGGGGTTGTTTTGACACAGTAACTTGTGTTCTGTTCTCCTGTGCACTACGTAGGCACATATGAATGCGATCGAGGGTGCGAGTGGGGTTAATAGACCGGGCTCTGTTCTTAAAGGGTAACTGATGCAACTTCCTGGAGCGGTGTTCAATGTATGCGGAGGCTATTCTGACTGTACACCTTCCTTCCCTGATGAATGCACGTGCCGGATGGCCTTTTGCCCCTTCCAACATTTCGCCATTTACACTTGTTCTCCCCAGTCCTGCTAAGGACCAGAATGGAAAAACCAAAGACACAAAAGAACCACTTGGGATCTGATGCCTTTCCAAGCCATCATTTATTTAGCAAAAATGAAATGGGGTCTCATGCCAAATGCCTGTTTTTTACTCATTTCATTTTGCACATAACTCAGAGAAGTTAATGGGGGAGGGGAGACTCTATTGGTGACGGATCCTATATCCTGCAAATAGGTTTACAATTAAAACAGGATCATTTATAGCAGCCACTGAATTTTCACTTTCTTTGTTCTAAAAGGGGAAAAAAATAATTGAAAACACACACACAAACTCAAGCTGTGTCAGCATTAATTTTCGTCTCCGCAGAACACTTGGTCTCCAGGGCAAGGAAGGAAATTCCAGAGAGTTAGCCAAGACAATCAGGGTTAATCTGCTTTTTAAAAAGTGTGGCGCAGGCGAGACCTTCACTTTCCCATTCTAAGGTCAGCAGTGCTGCTCCAGCCGTGGCAGGCACTCTCTGCTGTGGGGCTGCCTGGTAGCAGGGCACAACCGGAGGGTGGGTTGGTTTGGCTGTGAAGCCAGCATCCAGATGCATCAGCTACGTGAATTGCGGGCAAATGTTGAAAACAAAGAGCACAAATCACTCAGGAGTGGAGACTGTGCTCCTTTTGGGGCAATTAATACCATTTTCAGTTGCGTGAGTGGTGTCTCGCTGCTTAATGATGATGGGATCACTGAATTAATGTAATAGATTGATGCTTATGTTTGTTACATCAGAATATACTCTCCTTTCCAAACTGAATGCAAAACCTGCTTGTTTTCCTCCCCAGCATGAGAGAAAAGCAGCCCCGCTGTCTTGCCAAAATGTTTATTTGTATTGAGGTTGTGCCCGAAGGTCCCCCCATTTAAGGATCGAGGCCCCATTGTGCCAGGCACTGTGCACACACATAGTGAAGACAGACCCTACCAGAAGAGCTACGAAGGTATAGCAGTGAGCTGACCACTGGCTACAACAACCAGGTGAGGCAACATAGAAGACCACTGAGTTCTGTTTATATGCTCGCTCTCTTCCTCATTATAACAGCTGAACTTTACTGGAGTCTCAGGATTTTCGGGAGTGATATCAGCTTCCCCGCAAACATGTGGCTCAGCAGCACGACCGGCGAGCCAGGGAAAGCCTGCTCCCTCTGTTCCCTGCACTGAGGTTAGCAATGAAGATTAGAAGTGGCCTTAGTCAACTTCCCTAAATATTTTCCCCACTGCACAAGCTGAAACAATATTTAGCTGGAGATTCCAGATGAAAGTTGTGCTTTACCCTGTACTATCCAACGGGCCAGGACTGTGGAAAACACTTCCCGAGCAGAGCCCTGACAGCAGCTCACTGTAAGCTTTCAGCAGGATGCCTCTGCACTTGGATTCTACCTTGTGTCCTGCGGTTGTTACCTTCTCTTCTCAAATGATGCGAAAGTGGTGAGAGCTATTTTTAAAAAGAGCTTCTACACAGCCCCCTTCAGAAAGTATTTGCTTCTCATTGCAGGTTGGAGATTGGACTGGGAGTTGAGACCAGGGTTAAATTCCAAGCTCTGCCACAGATTCCCCGTGGGGCATTGGGTAAGTCAATTAATCTCTCCGTGACTTAATTCCCATTTTACAGCTGGAGAACTAACATCCCCGTGAAGCAAGAAAGCAGCTCAAGAGAGGAGAAGAATGGTTCAGTGGTTAGGACATGTACCTGGGCGTTAGGAGACCTGACTTCAAATCCCTGCTCTGATACTGCTATCTTGAGAGACATTGGCCCAGTCACTTAAGTCTCTTTGCACTTCAGTGCCCCATCTGTGAAAGGGGGATAATAGCACTGCTCTTCCGCAAAGGTGTGTTGTGAAGATGAATGATTGTGGGGTTCTCCGATACTACCATAATGTGAGTCATATAAGTTATCTTAGATTTCTTCTTGTTCTCCAGTTTCCCAGATGTTTTATTTAGTTAGGTTAGCCCAGCTGCTCAGTAATTCATACTCAAATAGTGGTGACCCATGGCTTTGCCACTCAAGTTAATGGTTTGTGGATGGTGTGTCTTTGGGGTTATTGTGTAGGTTGGTTTTGTTTGGGTGGGTGGTTGTATTGGTTTGTGTCTGGGGGTTGTGCTGGGAGGTTTGTGTTGATTTGTGTAGCTAGTGTGTGAGGGATCCGTGCTGCGGTGAGGGGTTATTGTGTGTGTGTTTGCAGTTATTGTGTGTGTTGGTTGTGGTGTTGTGTGTGTCACTTTGAAAAACCGTGGCAGCTGGGCCAATTAATTCGCCATCAGCGCAGCCATTCTCATACAACCAATGGAATTCTTGCATGCAAATTATCTGTAGAGTCAGGGTCGTGATTGGTTGAGTCACCTCTGATATCACAATAGTTTTGGACTCTTGGTGTGGCTTAGTTACATGACTTGCTATCATATGGGTATAATTCAAGGAGAGATCAATTGCCCAGAGTGGCTGAAGGCCTGAAAATGCTCCCAACCCACTGCTTGCTGATGGGGAAACACTATTCCTGCAAGTGGTTGGGGTTCTGCGTTTGGCTATTCACACTTTGAATCACCAGTAGAAAAACCTTTTGTGCCTGAAACTTATTACCATGTTACAGCTGTTCTGAGACTTACTGAAATGTGTTGCTGGTCTTCATTCCAGTTCCTAATAGACAAATGTCCACATCACTGATCTTGCCTTCACATTTCAGCATTTTCTGGCATGATGGAAGGATCCGCAGAACTTGAACACAGGCCCGCAGCACTGCAGTGTAGACGCAGGTGCGATTCCCAGAGGGCTCCTGTACCACCCCCAGTGCAGGATAGTGCCTATGTGGCACAACTGAGTCCTACGTGATTCACCCTAGGGTGCTGAGGGAGAGAACTGGTTCCCCAAGATCTGCTTTGGAGATATGAGGTCTCCTCATTGCTAAGATCCCAATGGCCATAGGGCCTGCTCCGTTGTGGATCTTGACCCACGGCAATAGCAAATCCCCAGCCACTGGCAGGAGCACCATTTCAGATTTTCGTAGGGCAGGCAACTTTAACTGTGATTCCAGGAGCACTTGAAAACTCTGTTTTTTGGGCAGATAACTTGGCAGTCAGCTGACAGGAGCACTAATGTATCTAATTCATATATAAAAGAAAGGAAATTAAATAAATATTAGACCCACTTAGCTCTAATACTAATGTTTTGACATCCTGTGGCAAGTCACTTAAGGAACACTGGTTAGGTTTAAAATTGTAATGTATATTCTTACTTTGTTACTAACCCTGGGGAGAGAAACTGCTCAGGACGCCTGGGTTCTATCTCGGCTCTGGGAGGAGAGTGGGGGGTCTAGTGGGTTACAGTGGGGGGGCAGATACATCTGGGTTCTATATGAGAACATCAGAATGGCCATACTGGGTGACACCAATGGTCCATCTAGCCCAGTAGTCTGGCTTCCAACAGTGACCAATGCCAGGTGCTTCAGAGGGAATGAACAGACCAGGGCAATAACAAGAGTTTCATCCCCTATCCCCCACTCCCAGCTTCTGGCAAACAGAGGCTTGGGACACGCAGAACATGGTGTTGGGTCCCTGCCCACCTTGGCTAGTGATGGACGTATCCTCCAGAGTTTTGGCCTTCACAACATCCCCCGGCAAAGAGTCGATCGTGAAGAAATTCTCTCTTTTGTTTGTTTGAAAGGTGCTGCCTATTCATTTCATTGGGTGGCCTCTCGTTCTTGTGTTATGTGAAGGAGAAAATAACATTTCCTGATTCAAATTTTTCCACACCATTCATGATTTTATAGATCTCTATCATATCCCCTTTAGTCATCTCTTTTCCATGCTGAAAAGTCCACGACTTTTTAATTTCTCCTCATATGGAAGTTGTTCCATACCTCTAATGGTTCCTGTTCCCCATCTCTACGCCTTTTCCAAATCCAATGCATCTTTTTTGAGATGGATTGACCAAATCTGCATGCAGTATTCAATATGTGGGCATACAAGGGATTTATAGGCAACATAATATTTTTTGTCATGTTCTCTATCCCTTTCCTAATGATTCCCAATGTTCTGTTAGCTTTTTTGACTGCCGGTGCACACAGATGTTTTCAGAGAACTATCTACGATGACTCCAAGATCTATTTCTTGATGAGTAACAGCTAATTTACACCCCATCATTTCGTATGTATAGTTGGGATTATATTTTGCCGTGTACATTACTTTACATTTATCAGCATTGAATTCCATCTGCCATTGTATTGTCCAGTCCACCCAGTTTTGTGAGATCCCTTTGTTACTCTTTACAGTCAGCTTTGGACTTAACTACATTGAGTAATTTTGTATCCGCTACAGATTTTGCAGCCACCCTATTTCCAGATCATTTATGAACGTGTTGAACAGCACAGTTCTGGTACAGACCACTGGGGGGCACCACTATTTACTTCTCTCCCTTTTCACCATTTATTCCTACGATTTGTTTCCTGCTTTTAACTGGAGTGTCTGGCAATGTTTTCAGGATCATCTAATTGAATTTAATGACAAGCCTTTTGTTATCTTAATCACCCTGCATCTATTTATTACAAACTCCCTGCCCCAGAGGCAGAAGCTGGGAGTAGCACAGAACTCATCACATATCACATTCAAGTTGTATTGAAGTTAAGAACTCCATCTGGGGCTAGGGCATGTGCTGTGAGCAGACCTCAGGTACAAAACTTGGGGAGAGGGGGCATCTAAAGCCCCCACACACACACACCCCAGATGGCACTCCTGCCCTCAGTCCCCCGACCTGTGAAGACTGTGCATGATCCTGAACTGACATGATGATTCTCCTGGGGCTATCCCAGCCATCCTCCTGGCTCCCGCAAGATGATCAGCAAGTAACAGGTGTGAGTCTCCACTGTTCCTCTATCCCCCACTGTTGCAGCTGTTGAAGGTGGAAATGATATGGGATTGAGGGAGGCTGCGAGAGGGGGAATGTGTAGATTAAATAAACATCCACTGCAGAGTGCTGTCCAGGAAAGGCCTGTGAGGTGCCCCTCTCCCTCTCGCACTCTCAGTAGAAATATTTTCAAACATTTGTCATCCCCACTGTTTTGTATTTGCCTATCATTAGTTCTAATTAGTACCATCTGTATTCCCAGTTCACTTGGCTGACTGAATAATTCAGCGGCATTTACAAATCCTACTGCCAGCTACAACATGACAAGGAGCTGTTCCTCCACAATCCGGGTTCTTTACTCTATTTACAGCAATCATTCCCCCCTGGTGCATTCCTCTTGGTGCAGAAACCTTGACATTCTTCTGGGATGATTGTACAAGAAACAGGAAGTAGCTTTCAATGCTGCCTTCCAGGAGCCTCTCTGACCCAGAGGATTCTACAGGTAGTCACAGCAGAAATAATTACAGGGCCTCTATTCTTATTATTGTTTGTTAAACCTGTGTGAATCCAGTTTCCATGAAAGTTGCAAGACTGGTAGCTCGGAGAGTGGGATCATTTGACCAGCTATAGCGCAGGCAACTGTGAGTTTCTCCATGCTTCCCTACAACCCCATCCCACAAAGAACGTGACTAAGAGTGTGAAGATAATAAAGTCTCATTGGTCTATTCGGTTCCTGGCCAACATGGTTACCAGTAGCACTGGTTGAAAATTTTCTGTTGAAAATTTTTCCAAGGGGAAAATGTGGTTTTTGAATCAATTAAAATGTTCATTGAAGGAGTGTCTGCTTTCCACAGGGCTTTGATGTTAGCTTATTTTTTATTTTTTAAATCTGTAAGATTTTGGTTTTTGGAATTTGGGTTTTTGACAAAAATTAAAATCATTTTTGCCTACATTTTCCATGGGGAGAGGAAAGAACCTAATTACCGCTCTGCCCTTGTTACCAGTTATGATTGGTATTTCTGGTCAACGAGGAACTAGATTGAAACCATCAAACTCTTTTCATATAACACAAGCCATAGGCCAGTCATCAGAGGTTCTTCATCCCATTAGCAGTCTCCAGAGCCATCTACTCCTAGGCACTAGCTTTTTCTTATCCTCATGCACCTTTTCTGCCTCCTTTCCCCTTATTCTCCCCCTGTGCTGCTTCAGATCACTTATGATCCTGTTGAACAGCACAGGTCTGGTACAGACCACTGGGGGCACCACTATTTACTTCTCTCTCTTTTCGCCATTTATTCCTATGATTTGTTTCCTGCTTTTAACTGGAGTGTCTGGCAATGTTTTCAGGGTCATCTAATTGAATTTAATGACAAGACTTTTGTTATCTTAATCACCCTGCATCTATTTTACTTTGCAAACTTTGGGCCAGAGTCTGCCTTTATTTTCACCAGTGTAAATCCAGAGTAACCCCACTGACTTCAGTAGAAGTTACTCTGGATTTAACACCAGTGTAACTGAGTCCAGAATTTGGCTCTAAAACATTCACACCTTGATTCTGTTTTGCTTGTCTTTGGGCCTGGTTCTGAACTCATTTACCCCAGTTTAAATCAAGACTCACTCTACTGAAGTCAATAGAATTACACCTGGGTGAGAGCAAAATGAAGTCTTTTCTGCGCACCTTTTTCTGCTAGTTCTTGTGTTTGAGTTGCTGCTTAAACTGCCCTTTGGTCCTCACAAGCTTTTGAGCTTGCTCCAATGTAACTGTTAGGTTCTTTCAGCACATCTCCCTGTGTTGCTGTAGAAACCTCATTATCTTTTGTTGTTGTTGTTTTTTTTTACTTTGCTAGGAGTGGATGGAAATATCACTGGCAGCTCCATCTTAGCTACATGGGTCCAATGAGATATATTCTTTGTCTGGTTTTCTGTGGGCATTTCCTTTTAAAATCTGATAAACACCTGTATCTAGTGATTTTTCACTAGGCATCAGTTTGGAACAAATTCATTTTAGGGATCACCTCTCAAAGCTTCTTCCAGAACTCGACGCAAACTTTCTTTTGAGATCTGTATGATGATGATGAAGTACACTCCTTTCCATTTCAGTTATTCATCTATCTATCTATCTATCTATCTATCTATCTATCTATCTATCTATCTATCTATCTATCTATCTATCTATCTATCTATCTATCTATCTATCTATCTAGGTTCTGTTTGGGTCTAGAAGTACATAGCTCAAGAAGGCTGTTCTCATGGTTTCTCTGGTCCCACTGGAAGGCTATAAAATCTTGCAAGAAAGCTCATGATCAGATGACTAAGATGTTCAGAGAAACTTTGGATGAAAGACTGAATTGTGCCTGTTTGAGCCTCCGAACCTTTTGGAGTTTTTCTATTGTTAGTTTCATCAGTAGCTGACATCTGAAAGATTGGATGGTTTCAAGAGAATTCTGCCATCCTTAGCCACACTGGAATGGCCTACCAATGGAAAATAGGCAATTTCTAGTTTTGGATCTCACCCAGAAGCCAGACCTGCATGATAAATACCCACGCATGCGTCTGTATCTGAACCACCCTGAAATTTCATCAGCATCACCCTTGAAGTTCATATCTGAGGCTCTGGGGAGCTTATCTCCAAATACAATGAAATATTCCATTTATTAAGTAGCATAACAGGCCCAGGTTACATGAATGGCACCAGAGATTAAATGCCTGCGATATCTATTTCTGACCTTATATTTGGCAATGGTACCGATATTATTGGACAGCTTTGTGTATCAGCTCGCCGTATCAATGATGCCTTCTTTCCCTTCTGTTTTTGAAATCAGCATGTAACCAACGATCTCTTAGCACTCAATCTGAAAGGCTTTCCAGCAAGCCAGAGTACAACTGTTCCTTGTGGTAGCCTGGTTTCAAATGTAACATATTCAGACTCTTCAGTACACAGCCTGCATATGTGGTCTTTTTTCCCCACGCCATGGAGATATCTGGATAAACCATGCTGCGACTGACAAATGGATTCTTCTGTTTCTGGCATGAGAAAGTCAAATTAGACAGGAGAAGGAAAGCTAATTACACTTAATCACAGCTGTCATTCAAGATGAAATCTCCTAGAAAAACTTGTTGATTTCAAATATCTACAGTGTTTAACCCGATTGTCAGTGTAGTGGAAACGAGGATCCTGGAGCAATGAGAGGGGCAGGGAAATTACCTACTGGGGTATCAAAACACATCTATATTAGAGTAAACGTTAGTCACTTTCCTGTGGTTTCAGGTCTAGAGTGCTATTGACTGCGATGGAAGTTGGCTTAGGTGCTTGGGGAGGAACATGAAAGGCACAACACCTATTCCAGCAAAGCACAAGATCCAGATAAGACCAGATGTTACCACTACCCTCTCCTGGGTGGAATTGGATCTCCTCAGCTGTTTGCCTCAGGCTTTCTAATGTAGTAAGAGCACATGGATGACCTCCTTTAGTTAAAAAGGGGCAAGCTTATGCTTCTAGGATTCCAGCACACACACACAAGCGGCAGTGAACTTTGCTACCCTTTGGGATAAAAGGTTAAAGAGGGGCAGGGGGCTATATAAATCTAAGACAGCGTAACTAATCTGTGGTCATTTCACAGTTCCCAGAGCTCACAGGTTGGTGGTGTCAGCAGAGCTGGGATTTGGAACTTCCTGCCTGGATTTTGGAATGGGAACCACTTGTGCGAATGGAAAATCTGAGCCTCTGGCCCAGAGTCCAGGTGCTAACTTCTGATTCTGTCCAGCAGAAGGGAATAGTGGACGTAACCATAGTTCATTACAATTACAATATAAACGGGGTGAAATATAATTTCCTCTACATGGCTATTTTTGAAGCAATTGCTATGAGCACCTGTTTCTTGAGAGTCGCCTAATTGGCACTTTTTAGTGCCCTCTTAATTCGGTGCCATTTAAGAAGTTTCAGCTGTAGCAATATACTACTATTTAGTACCATGTTGAAATGGGTTGGCAACTTTCTAATTGCACAAAACCCGAACACCCTTGCCCCATTCCCTGCCCTGCCCCTTCTCTGAGGCCCTGCCTCCTGCTCACTCCTTCTCCCCTCCCTCTGTCACTCCTTCTCCCCCACCCTGGCTCACTTTCACCATGCTGGAGCATGAGGTTGGGGAGTGGGGGGGGGGGGCTCTGGGATTGGGGTGCGGGCTCTGGGGTGTGGCCAGGAATGAGAGGTTTGGGGTACAGGAGGGAGCTGCGGGATGGGGTCAAGGGGTTTGGAGTGTGGGAGGGGGCTCAGGGCAGGGGCAGGAGTTTGGGGTACAGGAAGGAGTGTGGGATGCAGGCTCTGGGAGGGAGTTTGGGTGTGGGAGTGTGGAAGGGTTTGCGGTGCAGACTCTGGACAGACGGTGCTTACGTCAGGCAGTTCCTGGAAGCAGCTGTCATGTCTGGCTTCTAGGCAGAGGGGCCAGGGGACTCTGCATGCTGCCTGTACCCTCAGGGACTGCCCCCATGTCTCCCATTGGCTGCGCTTCCCAGCCCATAGAAGCCACGGAGCCGGCGCTTGGGGCAGGGGCAACACGCACGGCCCCTGTGGCTCTCTCCTGTTGGCACAGAGTGGCTACACGAGACCTCTTACAGCAGCACAGCTGCGTCGGTACAGCTGTGCCACTCTAAGCTATCTAGTGAAGAGAGAGCCTCAGACTGTTAAAGCTAAATACAAGGTGGAATAGATTTTATCATAAGCAGTTAACGTATATTTCAAGGGACCATTCAAGGTGAAGTGGGCTATTAATCCCACAAGAGGGGAAGCAGCTGTGGGAGTGGGGTTGTTGGTGGGATAATTGTAATAAGCCACAAATCGAGCATCTCTGTCCAGTCCATGATTTTTAGTGTCTAGAAAAGTTATAAATTTAAGCTCCCGGGACCGTCTTTTGAATGTGTTGTGCTAGTTTCCTTGGAGGATGAGAAGTAATTGGTCAGATACAGAGCGATCGCTTTGTGAAAAGTGTTTACCCACAAGTGATAGGGTGGTTTCGTTTCTTATTGTTTTCCTGTGTGAGTTTGAGAACACAGTGATTTTCTGGTTTCACCCACATAGTTGTTGAGATTTTTGGTATACTAGGTGAGGTACACCACATGTAGTTATAAGCATGTGTAGGACCCAAGGATCTTGAAAGGTGTGTTATGCGGGTTGTTGATCATTGTAGTGGACACGTCTGCAGGTTTTGCATCTGCTGTTTTGGCAGGGTCTGGTGCTGCTTTGAATTGGTGTGTCCTGGTCTGTGGGGAGCTTGCCTCTGATGATGAGTTTAAAGAGGTTGGGGGGTTGTTTGAAGGCCAGAAGAGGGGGTTCAGGAAAGGTTTGTTTCAGGCTAAGGTCCCCATTGAGTATGGGTTGTAGTTTAAAACAAAGAGCAGAAGCACTGGAAAGTAAAATGGGAGACTGCGGAGTAATCAAACTTCTAAAACAAAGCATGTTTGGAACCAATTTCTTGGAGCATTGAGACCTAACAGATGGAAGCTGGTTACCTATCCCCATGCAATCCGCGCTGAGCACCTGTTGAATTCCTCAGAGATCCCGAAGATTAAGATTCACTTTGTCATAAAATTAATGTGAAAGGACCTTCAGTTATATGACCCTGAGAATGGATGAAGTGTCACCGTGGCCACAAAACGTGCTCGATTGGGCCTTATCTTAAAACAAAGCGCTTATTGGGCCTTATCTTAAAACAAAGCCACAGTTTACTGATCTGGAATGATCAATCAGCCTAATTACATGCGATATTTATTAGACTATAACTTCTGTTTAGCCAACGCACTAAACTTATCAGCTGGGTAATGGTTTTCAGTAAATGAATCACCTGCACAGAAACACAAGTGGTGCCAGCAAACACGTCCTCAGAATGGGCTAGGTAGACTGGTGGCGTTGTGCAGGCTCAAGAATATGGAGCATGAAAGAAAGCTTATTATTATTATTATTTTATTTATTAAATGGAGATATACCAATCTCCTAGAACTGGAAAGACCTTGAAGGTCATTGAGTCCAGTCCCCTGCCTACACTAGCAGGATCGAGTACTGTCCCCTGACAGATTTTTTGCCCCAGATCCCTAAATGGCCCCCTCAAGGATTGAACTCACAACCCTGGGTTCAGCAGGCCAATGCTCAAACCACTGAGCTATCCCTCCCCCCTCCTGGACCAAGCACTGCACTGCCTTACATCCTGTGCAACCTGCTTGAAATCGGTGGCATCTGATGGTGGAAATCAGTGCAGATTTTGGTCCACGGAGCACAGTACAATTAAGCCCCTTGTTCACTAGCACTTCACAAGGCGAAAAGGTTATTCCAAATGGTGCTATTGTCACTTTAAACCCAAACTCGCCCCCCTTATAGTCACTGTCATCTATATGCTAGGGAAGCATTTCCTCCCTGGCACCCAAAATCCACTTGTGCGTTCTTGACAGAACCCCAGTCCCATAATCCTTTGCAGCCGCAAGGGACTGAGGGAATGCATGGCCAGAAAACATGGCTAGAGCTTGTGGGGCTGCTAGGGACAAGAGATTTGAGGGGTGCTGGGGAATGATACAGGGTACTGCTGTGTGGGGAATATTTCACTGCGCCCCAACAGCCAGCCCTCTCACGAGCCATGTCCAGCCCACTCCCGCTCTGCAGCCTCGTCTTTAAATCATGATTTGAGGACTTCAAAGGTTAAGGGTCTATTACAGGAGTGGGTGGGAAAGGTTCTGTGACCTGTAATGTGCAGGAGGTCAGACTAGATGATCATGATGGTCCCTTCTGGTGTTAAAGTCTATGAGGCGGAAAACCTGATTGTCCGGACCCCTTCTGCTCTGATAAGGGGGGCTGCATTCAATAAGCCAAGAGGCTTTTCCCATCTCTAATGTCCCTGAGCCCATCTGTCATTGTTCCATGCATGGAACTCTCTTGCAATCAATCGGAATTGTGCAGCTCTGTGGCTAATTACAGTCCTGTGATTCTGCTATGGCATGTAAGTCATTTTCATGACTAATAGAACAGGACATCGCAGGCAAACAACAAGGAAAGAAGGAAGACAGAAATGGAGTGGCTGGAGGAAGGGGGAGCAGAAAGGGTTGTCTTGGAGATAGCTTCTAAAATACAAGAGGAGAGCACAGGATGGAGCAAAAACCTGTGCTCCATGCCGGCCTTGTGAAATGGTAACGGGGCTCTTTAGCGACTGGTATATGGGGAAGGCGAGATGTCCTTTGTAAATGCCCACATAAACTGTGCGTGTCTGAGGAGAAATAGCTAGAAACCACACTCATGCCTGTTTGTGCTTCTAATGCACGGAGGGGAATTGTTGTAGAACAGTTTATCCGTGTAAAAATATGACCCACACTAAGCTGCCAGTGCTAGTTAGGTCTGAGGCGAGAGATTGTGTAAATGCAGGTCATGCAAATAATAGGTGCCTGGGGGCGGCTTTCAGTTCTGCACACCCTTTTTCCATACTTTATAACACTTTTGGAGAGCAGGCTACATACAAATTGCTCATTGGGGTCCCAGTGACTCCTTCCTCTTTCAAATTCCTGTGCCTCCTTTTGGAAATGCCTCCGGTTTCACTTTATTTATTTTCTGAGTTGGAGTGATTCCATTCTCAGACAACAGGGTTAGGTTGGAGAAGGACAAGCCCCTTTGTTCTGAGTGTTTTGTAGACTTTAGTTCATGGTTATAGATTCATAATTTTTTTTTTTAAGACCAAAGCTGGCCATTTTGATCATCTGATCTGATCTCCTGTATAATACAGACCAAAGATTTCAAGTGATGGAGATTCCTACTTTCATTTAATCAATTTCTCTGGATCACAGTCAATGGTAAGATGAAGAACCAATATTTTTCTTGCTGTAATCAAGAAAGCCTTAGCACAGCCAACAGTTTAATAAGAATAAGGCAACTTCAGTAAAAGAACTAACGCTCTTTATACAGCAGGGGTGGGCAAACTATGGTCCCAGGCTGGATGCAGCCCGCGGGCTAATTTTGTCTGGCCCCTCCAAGGTCCCGGTTGGGGAGACTAGCTCCTCCCACTCCCCTGCTGTTCCCCCTCCTCCCGCCCATGACTCCTGGCCCCAAAAACTTATGATTTAATTTATGATGAGGCACTTGGTTAGAAATGAGCAAAAGAAGCAGTTTCGGGTCAACCAAAACTGGTCGTGAATTTGGGTCAAATGCAGTGAATAGTTTTCAACCAAAAAAAGGGACAAGAGAGGGTAGGAATGGAGGGGGTTAGGCGTTGCTGTTTTGGATTGAAAACTTGCAAAGAAACTTTTTGACTTTTTCCAAAATAAAACATTTCAAAACAGAAGGTTTCGACGCTGTTCCATTTTTTCTCACTTGAAACTATTTGTCAAATTGACCTGAATTTGACAAATAAGTTTGGGCCTCAAAAATGCATTTTGTTACACAAAATCAATTTGTCGAAATATTGTCATCCCGCTCTCATCTGTAACTGTAATGCTATCATCCAATTCCGCCCTTAGCTGCCACTTTGCTCTATGGGAATTACATGTACATAGCTGAGGATGAATCTGGCTCTTTCTGTTTTTGGAACCAACCAGCACTAGGCATTCAAAGTTAAAGGCTGACCCACCGACCCATAACTCATGGGTCTGTTCCTCCATTTTAGAAGTGAGACACAGCCTTTCCTGACAATCAGAGGAGTGTTTTGGTTTATTGTGGGGTGGGTTTTTTTGTACCACTCCACACTCCTAGGGTGATCAGGTTTCCCTATTTTATAGGGATAGTCCAAATATTTGCGGCTTTTTCTTACATAGGTGCCTATTACTCCCCACCCTCTGTCCCGATTTTCCACACTTGCTGTCTGGCTACCCTCCACACTCCTTTTGGCAGTGTCAAGTGCCATATAAGCACAGGCACACATTCTAAATTAGTTTCAGGGCAAAACTGTCCGTTCCCTTCAGCTCCCATCCAGCTTCCTGGTAACTCTTTGGCAGTTCACAGGGCACCCAAACCAGCGAGGTGCTGAGTGCCTCCCGCGGGGTGGAGAGTGCTAACAGGGCAGGGTCCTTCTCGCCCCCAGCTGTGAGGGAACGGACAGTTTTCATTGGTTGATAAAGGAGAGATGGGAAAAAGAAGATTCTTTCTAAATATAGGCATTATTGTTCAAATATGACAAAAATATACACATCTGGCTACACAAATACCCTTACCTTACCCTGACCCTTCACTAGTTGTTCATTATTGATGGGCGGAAGGCCAGGGCTGAGGAAAAAAATGGTAATTGCGCTTGTAAAATTACTATTTCTACGAGTAAGTCTGCTATCGGTCTCCTAAGGCAACGTTTTGTTGGTCAGCTGCTACTGGTAAAATTCTGACTGTGCCTACATAACTTATTTAAATAAAGAAATATTCTCACTGCCGATAAAATCGGGAAAAATGTGAGGTGGGGAAGCAATCCTGCCAAGCTCATATTCGTTTGGGACTCGTTGTAGGAGTGGTGTCCTGTATAGCATCCCCCCCTTGGTTGGCAATAGCTGGAACGCCACCATTGTTTGTTTACGGTCCAGCGCGCTCAGTCGTATAGTGCCTTCGCTGTTCTTCTTTGTTTTCTTAAGTGTGTGTTCTTTCTTTCTTTTGACCTGTACATACGTACAACCGCGTATGTTAGTGTTCACACCGCTTTCTGATTCATGTACTATCCATGCTTCATGACTGAGTTTGCAGGTGATCGTCTTATGGACTTCGGTCAAGTGGATCTTGAGGAAGATAAAATATCATTTGCTGTACCAGGGAGTAGTTAGGTCCGGGGAATTCCTTTAGAATTTCAGGCATCCTAGCTATCTGCCAGTGAAAGACACACACAAGGAAATACTTAATATGTTAGAAAATGTATTTAGATTGCTAGTTGCTTGGAGTAGGACTATCTCCTCTGTCTTGTACAATACCCTATATGTGTAATCCGTTACTTAGGCTGGGAGTAAAATAACATTGCAGCATTGGGTGAGAACTGTGGGTAACATCTGACTGGTTGATATGCTTGCTCAAAACTTCAGAGCACTATAAAAAAAATTCCAGAACCAAATACCGTATATACTCGAGTATAAGCCGAGTTTTTCAGCCCACTTTTTGGGCTGAAAAAAGCCGCCTCGGCTTATACTCGAGTCAGTGAAAAATGTGCACCCCGGTTCCTCCCCTCCCCGCCGGAAAAAAAAAAAAAAAAAAAGCGCCTCGCTCTCCCGTCCCCGCCGCGCGGGCGGGCTGCCGGGAGCGTCCCGGTTCCCCCCTCCCCGCCGCGGGCGGGCTGCCCGGTTCCTCCCCTCCCCGCCGGAAAAAAAAAAAAAAAAAAAAGCGCCTCGCTCTCCCGTCCCCGCCGCGTGGGCGGGCTGCCGGGAGCGTCCCGGTTCCCCCCCTCCCCGCCGCGGGCGGGCTGCTGGGAGCGCAGCCCGCCCGCGGCGGGGAGGGGGGAACCGGGACGCTCCCGGCAGCCCGCCCACGCGGCGGGGACGGGAGAGGGAGGCGCTTTTTTTTTTTTTTTTTTTTTCCGGCGGGGAGGGGAGGAACCGGGGCGTAATGCATATTTACTCTCCTTTAGGCAGGTTGAGCCAATAATGATTGCAATCAATACAACAGTCTTTAATCAGTATAGTTTTATTATAGAAGCTTCAAGGGTCTCCAACTATCAGATGCACTCACTTACATTTTGTGGGTGATTTACCGGATGTACCTTGTGAAAACTACTAAAAGAAGTTTAAAATGTATTTTCATTTGGAGTGAGTGAAAATCCTGATAGATACGGTATCTATTTTTATTTTTGAAATTTACCGGTAGCTGCTGCATTTCCCACCCTAGGCTTATACTCGAGTCAATAACTTTTCCAGCTTTTTGTGGTAAAATTAGGTGCATCGGCTTATATTCGGGTCAACCTATACTCGAGTATATACGGTATTAACAAATTTGCAAAGTCCATTGCAGACAATCAATTAAAAAACATTCCAGCCACCAGTGATGTCTGAGATACTGCTCTTAGTTTCCTCTTGGAAAAAGAGATAGTTGCAGTAGTGCCAGTTCTTTCCTGTAGCAACTGTGGGAAAATGTTGGTTTCTTAATGGTCACCACTGTGGGCTTGATTCTAATGTGTCTCACGCCGGTGTCCTTCATAACTGTCTCCACTGAATCTGTGTTTTTTTAGTCTCACCCACCCACCCATCTATGGCTAGATTCTTCACCCATCACCATGCTATAAGAGCACCTACATTAATCAAGTTACCCTTGTAACAGTCACTGACAGAACTATGCTGGTACAAGGGAGACCAGAACTGGGTCCTGTGTCACTGTGATGAAAACGTGTGAGCAGGTGCAGTTAATTTCATGGGTCAAACTTATGTCTTTATGTTCAACCCAATTACTACTTTATCTAGAGTTTCTTATATCGGTACCTGTTTGCACTTAAATTATCTGGTTTGTGCAGGAGAATGTGGGTTTTGAACATGTGCTTTCTAGTCCATGTGCATATTTGGACTCAGGAATTTGGATACAGTTTTGAACATGTGCCCAACTATATTTATGGTGCAATGTTTATGATCTCTATTCAGATGAGGAGAATGTAAATTCTTTATCTACATGGGTCCTACTAAGTGCAATTCCTTAGTAGTTTTCACTGTCCTGTGAGTTATTTTGTCACTCTCATTTTGTACATCACTTCATGTCTTGCAGTATTGTGGAGGGTCTCTTGGGTGTCTCTCTGAAATATCATGTATTGGTTTCTGTTAAGATATCAGACTTGATGGACTAATGGTCTGATCCAATATGGCAGCTCCTATATGCCAGTGACTCTAACAAATGATTTACCTCTAGTTGTGGTAATGTCATCTCTGTAGCTGCCAGGACAACTCAGTTTCCGATTCCCAGCTCTTACCCCTCAAAAGCTCAGGAGATGACACTCGTTATGTACTGACATGCATTTTACAAGCAACTCTGTGAAGTACAGATAAGGAGTCCACAGCCTGTAACCAGGAGATGGCACAATGTAACCACTCTATGAACACTGCTAATATTTGCAAAGGTTGTACAGGCGGCACATGAAGTAAATCTCAACAAATAAGAGTGGATGTGTTAGCGCTGGCTAAAAACAGTGTTAAATTAAAGTATTTTCATACCCTCCCCCAAGGGATATATTCTGATTCTCAAGTGCAAGCCAGCTTGCCAGTGAACTCACAGCAGCTTTAGTGGTTTGTTTATGTGTGGTGTGTGTGCACATCTCTTTGTCTGCGGGTGTCTCTCCCCCCCCCTCCCACCTCCTCCGCACCGTGTGTGCTTGTGTGTAGGCTTCTTTCTATATGTCTGTCTGTGTGTACATCAGTGGGGTTGTATGTGTGAGCCGGGAAACGCATCACCATGCTTGTGCCTGTAGGATTTCCATAGCATTGCACCCGCTGATTTTGGCAGCGGGTTTAAGATTTAGATGCACACCTGCTTAATTATCTCCCAAGCTAAAAAGAAAATACCTAAGCCTAGAACAAATGCACAATAGACGCCTGGAACTAATGTATTAGGGACCTGGAGCTGTCATCACTCACTTACCATCACGTTTCCCCCTGCTCGTGAGATGCACACCTGTGGTTTGCTGGCAGTGCATTTCTTCTTAGCATGGGGGCGTCCCAGGTGCACTGCTAGTTTACATTCTTGGCTCTTCCTGTGAGCTTTTGAGACTTTCTGCCCGTGTTTGCATGACTTCTGTGGAGTCTTCGAATCCGACTCAGTAAAAAAACGATCCTCGTTCCTTTAATATTAGAAGCTCTCCCTAAAGCCTCGGCGGTCAGAAGTCAGAGTCAATTGGCCCGTGTAACTCGGCTGAAGTGAGTGAATCTGGCCCAAGCACCCTTAATTGTACCACTGTGCACAAGTGCATTATACCATCTATCTAGGAATACCACTCTCAATGATGCAGTATCTGAGCACCTCACCATCGTGAACGTGTTTTTAATCATTGCAATGCCTCTTGAAGACAAGGCCGAACTGCTATTCCCATTTTACAGATGGGGAACTGAGGCGAAGGACAGAATAAACGACTTCCCAAGGTCCCACAGGAATTGAATCCAGGCCTCCTGAACGCCAGCCCATCGCTCTATCAACTAGACCTTTGGTTTGTAGTGAGGCATGGCTAGGTAATCAGCGGGACTGGAAGAACAAGAAGGAGGGAGGTATGAGAAGGGAGAAGACATGGCCTCTCCTGTACAGGAAGTGGGGGACAATTCCAGCTCTGGAGAGATGGGTGTACCCCCTGGGGAGGTAGTTCCTACTTGCCTGCACAGGCTTTTGCACACGCATGCTGGGGATTGTGCCAGAGGACCCTGCAGCCCGTGGGTGATTCTGGAGAGTCCCGGGGGTGGGGTACAAGGAGAGGGATGCAGCCTCTCTGGCTGTGGTCTTCTGGGGAGTGTGTCCTGGGTAGAGAATGGGCTGGGGAGCAGCAGGACAGATGGGCTAGAGTAGGCTCCTGGTCCCCAGGCCTCTGTGGAAAATCAATTTCTTGGACGGGGGTGGGGGGTGGGATGGGGAGGTTGCCCCTAGGACATGAATCACTAAAGGTGAGGGACAGAAACAAAGTCTGGGAACCTCTGCACTAGATTAGCCTTCCTATCTTTATACATAGGCTAAGGCCATAGATCAGAGGTAGCCAAACTGTGGCTCACAACTTACACGTGGCTCTTTTACAGTTAAAGTGTAGCTCGCAGAGCCCGCCCACCTTCCCATTCTCTGCCTACCAGACTGGGAGAGAGGTGGGGTTTGGGGCTTCTGTTCTGTGGCGAGGTGCTGGGGCAAGGGACTTCTGCCCTATGGGAGGAGGAATCTCAGGCATCTCCCATGGAGCAGAAGCCTTGAGACCCTCCTCCCCACAGGGCTGAAGCCCCGAGCCCCAGCAGGTAGGTCTGGCTCTCTAAGTTCTGAAGATGATCATATGCAGCTTGGAGGGTCAATAAATGTGGCCGCCCCGTCTCACACTGATGTGTAGTTTTTGTGGTGCATGAGGTTCTCCCTGTTATGCGTCTTGCCTACTTCTCAGGCTTGTTGTGCAGCATAAGTAGTTGGCACTTGTGAAGTGCTGCAAGAATATTGGGTAAAAGGGACAGGAGGGATGCAAAGATCATGCTGAGGAGCTAGTGACTGATTTATTTTACACACAGGGCCAAATCAGCACCCTTAAAAGAGTTGACAGTGTGGAGAAATAGCCTGAGCAACAGTGCCTGCAGGCATTCCCATGTCTGCATCAGCCAGCAGCAGGAACCGAAATTTGGTGAGTAAACCCCTGTGTTCTTCAACTTGATCCACACTTTGCAGAGGGGCATCAAGAGATTCTGCCCCAAGGGCAGAACTGGCTCCTATGGTTTCTCAGGTTATTGAACATCACAGATTTCTTATGTTCCTCTTTTCTGTTATACACACACCAAGCAGTTTCTCTGCATCTATCCAGGAAGTTACGAGTACAAGCAAGTGGAGGTGGTAAAGAAGGCTAGAGAGAATTATTTCTCTGTTCCAGTATCACTAAAGCGATTCCTCCTCCCCCCATGTTACTCTTCATGGGTTTAATGATGTGTGTATCCATCCTGGAACAGAAATTATTGGTATTGCTTTAGGTTTCAGAGCATAAATACCATTTGCTTGCAAGCATAATAACGTGGTAGCTATTTGCCATTTAATTACGTGCTAAGTAACCATATAGTGGAACCGTAATTACATGCTACCTCAAGCAATGACAGGGAAACATGGTTATTTCTGTCTCCCAAATCAGTGTTAGCATAAATTTTTAGAATAAAAAAAATGTATAGAGACATGCAGACACGTGTGGTTTTACAATGTTTATTTTTCAAGTTTACTCTGTGTAGTTAGCATCATTATTTTTATTTGTTAAGTGCTACTGGACAAATCAAATTCCAAGGTGGTTATAGTTTGAAAGGGAGAAACCGATAAGACAAGACATACTGTCTTGTATGGGTGGTTGGGAGCCAGATTTTCTGTTTCATGGGAAAATTTGTGATTCTGATTTTTTTTTCTCCTTTCCAAAAGAGCACAAAACCAAAAACATTCAACATTACCTGTGAAATTAGGTTTTGATCCTTTTTTGTTTCATGTCGATTGAACCATTTCATTTAGCGAAGAGTCCAAGTGTGACTCTTTAGAACTTTTTAAAAGTGATTTTTAAATAGAAAAACCAGTAAATGTTGTTTCAAAAAGTCATTTCAAAAGAAAAAGTTGAAACGGTCTGATTCAAAATAGGATGTTTTGACATCTTTGAAAAGCTTCATTTCATTTTCTCAAGATCAAATTTCTTCAAAATCAACATGTTTTTCTAAACATATTGATTGAGATGAAAATGTCATTTTTCATGGAAAAAAACATTTGACTGAAAACTTCCAACCAGTTTATACCAGGAAACCTGAAGGAAGTTGTTATGCTAGGGATATCTTTGTCTCTCCGTCTCTCTCATCTAATGTCGAGGTGGAGAAGATATTTGGCTGGCAAGGGTTAGTGTGGGACATGAAGATGAGAGTGTGAGGAGGAAATGAAGGGTCAGTGTTGTTGACAGAGCAAAGGGGTAACAAGCAACAGGAGAAGAATGAGGCAATGTAAAGAGTGAAGCAGTGTTTGAATCCTGTAGAATCTTTGCAGGCTGTGCAAGGAAAAAACATCTGGATTTTCTCCCAAAGTTGACATGTTACATGATTTTCCTACTATGGTACTAGCTAAAGAAAACCTTAAACCAAAACCTGGACCCAAACACCCAAGAAGCTTGGTGATGACAATTGGGTTCACAGGTAGGGATGACTATGTGACTTCAAGACGGTCATGCGCTGGGGTGAACTTCAAAAGGTTCCTATAAGTATCTTGGCAACAGATGAACCTGAACCCAAACCAGGGATCTTAGATTCCACAAACATTGCATCAGGATGTGCCTCTGAACTTCATTACTGGCCCCTATCTCTGTATAAAGCCAAACCATAACCCCAGGCCTGAACACTCCTGAGCTTTGGGAAAGTTTGGATCAAGAGCCAAATTTTTGCAGCTCCGGCTCATCTCTGATCAGATGTTTGTGGGGCTTAGCTGAACCTGTTGAGGTTCGCCCATCCCTAGTGCAAATTCTACCCTTGTTACAGATGGTGTCGTCATTCATTTGTACTGCACGCGTAGCATTGTTAAGAAAGACTTAACGCCATGTGTCCTGCATTCTGCTGCTGGCATCCAAGGCTTCACACATGCATTTTCACTTTCATCTCTCAAGAGCAGTGGCATAACTCACAATAAATCAGGAGCTTGCATGTGATTGACATTTGAACTGGCAGGGAGAGAGAGAGAGCCTGACATCTGGCCGAAGTGTTCTTTTTGCCAAGGCTTTGATATGTCCTTGGTGGAGAACCCTATTCTACTGAATGCCATCCAGATAGATCGGTATGGAATTGTTCGCTCTCTCCCACAACCCTTAGGTGCTGCCCAAAGACAAAGCACAAGCCGCAAGTGTAACCTCTGTGTTTCATCTTACTGAAATATTCTCTTTAAATATTTTTATTAAACAGTGATCATATTGAAGGCGTGTGGCCTACTGATTAGAGCAAGAGACTGGGAGTCAGGTTCCAAGTTTGTATAGCTGCCACTGACCTTGGTCAAGTCACTAAACTGCTCTGTGCCTCAGTTTTCCTATCTGTAAAATGGGGATAAGAAGTCATTGCAGAGGAGGGAGTTGAGGCTTAATTTATGATTGTTTGTAAAATGCTTTGAGATGCTTGGATGTGCAAGATATTGCCCTGTATCAGTTTGCTGACAAGAAGGGACTCAGACCTGCAAATGTGCTGAAAACAAACAGTCATATCCATTAAACAACAGGTATTTATTTCTACTTGAGTTCCATGCACCCTGATTTCACCCTGACTTCACTTTCCTAGATTAAGAAGATGCAAAATCTGGCCCACTCTGCCTGATTAAATTGATTAAAGAACAGTAAATTGGACAGCAAAACTCCATAGGGGTGTGTATTTTAAATATAGGGTATGTGAAACTCTTGGGCCTTCGGTTTGCTGATATGTCTAAAACTATCCACATTCATTACAGTTACAAAACCACGGCCCTGAACCTGTAATAAATTTTGTGTGGGTGGAACCACACTGACTCTCCGTATAGATCCCATTTGAGGATCAGGGCCTCCATTAGAAAAAAAACCCATGCTATATGGTGGTATACATCATGTTTGAAATGCATTAATTTCAGCTGAGTTCAGAAAGAAGTCTCTCTTACAGACTCATTCTGGAGAATTATTTCCCAGAGCAACTCTAGTTAAGGTTGGTCAGTGCCTTTGCTTCAAATTAAACAGAGTACAGATTTGGAGAGGGTAAATTTTAGCTCAAAATTAGCCTTCCTGAGTGGTGGAAATGGTGTATTAACTAACCCATCCCAATAACAAATGTGTTCTCTTGGGACTTTAGGATGGGACTGGTGAGACTGATTGAAAAATCAAAATCAAACCCTTCTACTCCCCAGGGAAACACACAGACAAAAAAATGAAAAGTGCCTCCGCATAATTGAATTTAGGAAGGTGCTAGCTTTTTTGAATGCGGGCTTCAGATTAACAGAGTCAAGATTATTTCACCCAGACTCATCTCCAGGTGGAGAAGATCAATAGAAATACTCAAAGGAATAAAAGAAAAATCCCATGTAGGTTGTCAAGTACGTATCCAAGAAATCAAATACACATTTTCAGGGCTGTCTGACAAACATCCTGTCAGAGTTCATTATTATAACATGAAGTGCAAATCTGCCAAAGGAATAAATTCATCAGGAGGTGTTTAAGTGGCGTTATATTAACCTACACTCAATCTCCTTTAGCCTTGTGTCACTTCAGAATAGTCAGCAAGCCTACTTTAAGAGATGATAAACATATTTCATCCAATTAAGCCGCTAGCACATTGTTGGGGTTTGCACAAATAGTGACTAATGATAATTAACACGTCCTGCTGTTTCAGTGGATTTCCATGTATCTTAAACACTGCAACAGTGCTCCCAATTTTAGGGAAAGTAATAATGCAACATTATGGATCCCATTTCTAACACACTCAATTTACCTACCATGGGCCTCTGATCTACACCAGCCTGAATCCACTCCTATTCCATTTTTTCTTGGCAAATCACCATTCATTGCAGTTGCTATTTTTTTATTCTGAAGAACGATGCTGCTTTTTGGCATTACACTTTTCAAACAACATGGAGCTATTTATGGCATGTAAAATTTCAGATTTATCTAGAATTCTCTGCTGCTGAGGTGTTTTTTTTTTTTAAGAAAACGTTATTTTGGAATTTCCCAATTTGGGAGTGTTTCTGGGATAGATCTTGCTCTAAATTATACAGGTGTAAATCTGGAGTGACTCCTATGGCGTCAGTTCCTTTTGCGTTCAACTGGAATTTCTGTGCCCTGCATGATCAAAGGTTTGGGACTAGATTAGGATTAGAAATTACCTGGATCACTACTTTACCGTACTGCAGGTTTGTCTTGCCCAGTAGTGTTCCAAGGGCTATACCTTCTGCCTTCGGATTCACATGTCTATGTACACTGAAGTCAACAGGAGTTGTGTACATGCATCTGAAAAGATGATAGAATCCGAATTGTTTTATCTCTCTGGCTTTTGAACAGCTTTAACAATGGTGTCTCAATAATCCTTTATGACAAATTATTTCACTATCTAATAAACCTGACTGTTACATACCTTGGAGGTAGATTAGACAGATGTATTCTAATTCAATCACCATTTGTTGGGCCAGATGCTGGAATTCCTGGGTGGGTTTCTGTGGCGTGGGTTATGCAGGAAGTCAGTCTAGGAGGTGATCCTCAGTATCATCACTTCTGGCCTTTAAATCTATGAATTTGTTTCCCTGAATGTCTGACCTAGATATTCCAGTCAGGATATAGTCCTTGAATAATTGTGATGCACTGTATTATTTTACACTGTAAATCATTCCATTGCACTTTCAGGTTATTAACTGTATGTGATGGGACTCCCAGAGTAAAACCTGGAATTGTGGGACCACTGTCACCACTTAATTCTCCAGCCTGGGCTGTTGCCGTCAGTGCTTTGCTAGTGACAAGCAGCAAACTCCTCCAGGTGCTGTTATCACTCAGCCACCAGCATACAGCGATACACTCAGCTATGCCCCATGCAGGTTCTGGGGTGACTGAGGAGACAGTATGTATTACTCAGCTTCCTGGGATCATCAGTCGTCTCCCTGGACTCCAGGGAGATTACTGATGAACCCAGGAAGCTGAGTAGCACATAGGGCCTCCTTAACCATCGCGGAACCTGCATGGGGCATAATAAAAATAAAAAATTTCCCCTGCCAAACCCACAACCGGGGTCTGGCAGCAGCGGCTGTGCTAGGGGAGACTGAGCCTCCCCTGGCCTATTATACCCGCCGGCCATGATTCTATATAGACAATGATGATGCACATCCTTTGACAGAACAGTGAGTTTTAGCAGCTCATGGCCTTTCACATGATATCTGGCAAGGCATGGCTTCTATGAAATATCACAGCCATCCACCAATGATGAATACAGGGGTCACAGGGCGCTACTTTGAGGTACAGTATGGCCCCTGCCAACATGTGTATTTGAATAGCGTATTTCATGATCATCATCTGTTTCTCTAAGGTAATGAGTCAGACTATGGGCCAGAGTTATTTAATCCGTTCTCATCCTTTCCATATTTGCAAAACAGCTTATTTTGACGTCTAAAATATGTGGGTTTGGTCAGAAAAGTTGCCATGTAAAAGGCACCCATACTTAATCCACATAGTGTGATCCTTGTGTGTCTGTTTACCACCACAAATGATCGTTTTTATTCTTTTCAGCACAACAAAGCCAATACAGCTATGGGAGTGCAACTGGAGCCTATTATGCATCCTCAAAACCTTCAACTAAATTCTGACATTAGTATTTTAATTACTGTGGATAGGGGAGGAAGAATGAAGATCCCCGGTTTCCTGTCCCCGTCCTCAGAAAAATCCTCTCCCACCTTGTAAACTGATCAAATCTGTTCTGGATGCCAATGAAAAATGAACATCACCGCGTTCATGTCATTTTTACAGCGTCTTTTCTCACTATTGCTGCACTTTACTGCTGCTTTGAGAAAGGACTGTAAAAATGCCACCTTCTGGTTTAGCTGAGATCTGCTCTCTGTGTGTAATCAGAATCATATTTGCTGTCTTAATTGACGAGGGTAATTAGACAAGATTAATTGACGAGTAATTAAAGAGTCATTTTAAGGCGTTTTACTTTTGTTAGCGCTCCAGGCCAACACAGCTTAGAGAGGGAGCTGGCTTCTGTTCCAGCTTGTGCTCCATCCATCAACAGAATTGTTAACTACCTTCAATTTACGGAGCCAATTACACCTCGTGTGACAATGGGGCTGCACAGGAGTAAAGGAGGATAGATTCTGGTGCTTAATTCTGATTTCACACCAGTTTTACACTGGTGTAAGTGTTGACTCCAGTTACTTCTGGTATTCGCAAGTGTGAATAAGATCAGAATCAGACCCTAAATTTACCAAAACGGTATTTAGTTCTGATAATGGTGCCTAGCTTGACTCTCAGGGCCAGATCCCCACCTGTACTCAGCACACCAGGGAAAAGAGGTGAGGATATAGAGGCTAGGTGGTTTGTCATCTGTCCACCCCTGATCCTGGGAGTTACCAGCAGCCTAATCAGCCCCCAGAGAGAGTTAGAGCAGCCTTAGGGCTTTGGTCTAGAATTGATGAGTCAGTAACAATGGAACCCTTCTAGCCTGACTTTTACGGTCACTTTTAAGAGTAGATTCAGATATGGAGCAGACTGTACAACAAACAGCCTCTGTCCCCACAGCACACGTCTCAGTTACTGAATCAGAGAGGTAGCCGTGTTAGTCTGGAATAGCAGAGGTAACAAAGAGTCCTGTGGCACCTTAAAGACTAACTATAAAGTTTTGAAGCATAAGCTTTCGTGGGCTAATACCCACTTCGTCGGATGCAAGCAGTGGAAGTGTCCAGAGGCAGGTATTTTTGAAGCATAAGCTTTCGTGGGCTAATACCCACTTCATCGGATGCAAGCAGTGGAAGTGTCCAGAGGCTCTGGACCCTTCCACTGCTTGCATCCGACGAAGTGGGTATTAGCCCACGAAAGCTTATGCTTCAAAACTTTATAGTTAGTCTTTAAGGTGCCACAGGACTCTCTGTTGTCTCAGTTACTGTCGTCTTTTCAGTGCCTTGCCTTTTCATCCTTTTCTCTTTTTATTTTCAGCCATAACATCTGCATTTGGAGACACCCTTAGTGAAGCAAAGTTCCAATACTCCACTGGCAGGGTTGTGGGGTTGTTTTTTTTTTTTAAAAAAAGGAGACAAAAATCAGATTTAAGAAAGGGCAGTATTTTATCACTCTGTTTAAGCACTGCCAGGAGTTATTCCATTATACCCCAACATGTCTATTTACCCTTTAAAGCATGTTCCTTTTATTTACTCCTCCAGAGCTGCTTGTTTAATCCAGTCTCTTTTCCACTGAATTACACTTGCACAATAACGCAATTGCAAGGCCAAACAGGTTCAGCCTGGGTAGGGGTGGCGGTGGAGGGAGCATGTATTCATGTCAAATAATATCTCTGCCATTTAAAAATAAAGAAATCAGTCTAAAGATCCGTTCTGGCCAGCAAGTTTGGTATTTAAATATAAAAAAGGCGTCCTGAATGGGAGTTGCTGCTTGTGATCTTGGTCAGCAAAGTTCTTTTAGAAACAATACATAACGTCCAGGAAAACCAGCTGAAAAATGAAGCTCATTTTTGACTCTCTTATCCACGTAGTTTGAGGTCTGACAAAAATATACGTAATGTTTTGTGCAATCATTTATCCCCGGGGCTTAGTTATTTAGGGTGAGCCCAGTTCTCAGACGCAAGCACCTTAAATGGACATCTAAGCCGTGCATTTGGATATTCAAATTGGCACAGAGGTACATAAATGCATATTTTCCACACCTGAGGGTCAGTGGGCCTGATCCTACACGACTGACTTCAGTGGGTATGGAAGAAAGCCCACTATGTGTGTCTGAACGCAGGGTTTGAAGACCTAATAAGGGCCTCCATTTTGAAAGCTAGTCCCATAATGCAATTTACATATTGTATTTCCAAAATGTCTTCATTGGGACAGTTTTACTGTAACTCTTTTTGCCAATGCTTTGGGATGGATGGGATAGCAGCAGAGGACACCTTGTTATTTATCCACTCCTCATCAATTTCATGTTTAATGTCTGTTTTATTATTTTGTTTCCCTTGTGTCACATACTGGCTGCTTTCTTTTTGTTATTAATGACTAATAGTGTATCTTAATTAAACAAACACCATGGCACCTTAGTGATATTCCTGAAGACAAGGTCCCTTCCCCAAGGAGTGTACTTTATTATTGATCATTTATTATCATCTAAGGGTTCCTATTTGATACATTATCCTCTTCTAGATTGTTATTCACCGTGGCAGAAGCCAAGTAAACCCTGCCGATGCTGTGGTACACTACAAAGCTGTGGGGTTTGTAACGTTTGGGTTAAAAAAGGGACAAATTCAGTCTTTCTGAACATGAAAGTGCTCAGCAGAAAATGTTGACAGGTTTTTGCATGCACCAAAGACTGTTTAACATGTAGCGCATTCTTCTCCTTTTATCCATATCTTTTTTGGAATGGCCATCTGATGGCAGGGACAGTATCCTTGCGCTTTAGACTAACCAATTCCAATATGGTTAGTATTTAACCCAGGCTTTTGCTTATACACACTGTGATTCCCTCTCCATGCCATTTTGCTTCTGCCTTGTACCTTTTTCTGTCTGCCCTGTACAGACTGTTTCCTAGTCATCTCTTTAGAACCTGAGACTAGTAGCAAGGACATAGGGGTTCTGTTCCAGGCTCTGATTTATTGTATGACAAAGAGATTATGACACTCCTGTCCTGGGGGCTCTAGAAGTACAATAGATCGCGTGTGAGTGTCATTCTTGCTATGGGAGAAAGGCCTTTTCAGAGAGGAAGGCTTTGCAGCGTTTCCTGACGACGGTCAGACTCTGCTTTCGCCTGATGTCCTCTGGACGTCTGTTCCATGCCTGGATCCCCTCAAAAGAGAAAGCTCTGACCCCGGCTCTCGCATGTTTCGTCCTGGGCCGGGTGGTCTTCGTTGTCCCAGAGGCGTGGGACAGTCTTGGCTGTTCGGCGATTGAAATTCGGTCTTTAAGGTAACTACAGCATGAGTCGTAAAAAGGGCGTCTACAAAGGTGATGGAGTAAAATTAACTAGTGCAAAATAAATGCTTGAGGGGTCTAAAATAAGAATGCGGGAATCTTCAATGCAAACAAATACTGGGTCAGGGGGACGGAACCTGCCCTGGGAGGACTATGGGAGACATTCTCTGTGAGACCTCTGCAGAAGGACTCCAGCCAACCAAGGCCAGGGCACCTCATGGTGGGGCGGGGCCATATGCTATACAGTGCAGTAGGAGCAGCACCGTGCTTCTGCGTCTGGCACTTGCTGCTCACAGCCATGTACATACTCTGCCGCCGGGGAGCGCAGTGCTCCTCCTGTAATGAGGAGCAAAGTGTACTCCCCACTATGAAACACACAGAGTATATCCTTGGGACATGGGGCCTAATCCTGTGCATGGGAATGGAGGGTGCTCAGCCCCTTGCAGGATCAGGTCTATACGTGATCATTGTTCTCTTCTTGACCATGCTGCAGATGTCTTACCCTACTGGTCGCTGGGGTGGGAGAGAGGGTCTCCCTCCATCCTCTTGTCTCCCTCATTCCCCAGCATGGCAAAGGTCAGTGTTTGGCCCACTCTGTATTTTCCAGTTACCGTATTTTTCGTCCTATAGGACGCTCCGGCCTATAAGACGCACCCTCGTTTTTTAATAAAAAAGCCGGACCCAAAAAAAAAAAAAAAAAAAAAAAAAAAAAAGCGCCTCGCTCTCCCGTCCCCGCCGCGCGGGCGGGCTGCCGGGAGCGTCCCGGTTCTCCCCTCCCCGCCACGCGGGCGGGCTGCCGGGAGCGTCCCGGTTCCCCCCTCCCCGCCACGCGGGCGGGCTGCCGGGAGCGTCCCGGTTCCCCCCTCCCCGCCGCGGGCGGGCTGCCGGGAGCGTCCCGGTTCCCCCCTCCCCGCCGCGGGCGGGCTGCCGGGAGCGCTCCCGGCAGCCCGCCCGCGGCGGGGAGGGGGGAACCTCGGCAGCCCGCCCGCGGCGGGGAGGGGGGAACCGGGGTGCACATTCGCCCTATAAGACGCACCAACTTTTCCCCCCCCGTTTTGGGGAAGAAAAAGTGCGTCTTATAGGGCGAAAAATACGGTACTTTTATCCATGCATAGAAACAGAAAAATGTTTCCTAGAAGAATTGTCTCTGCATGGCCTTATGCATAAGAGTGAACAAGGCCTAGCTGTTGACTTTATGGGGAACATATTTTTGGTGATATTTCCATCCAAAAAAAGGCAGCTGCGATATATTCTCAGTAAAGTGGAACTGATGCTTGACTTCAGCAAGAACATTACGAACTGAAAGACGTTTCAAACAACGCTGACTAGAGCAAAGGTCCCCCCCAAAGGCTTTTGCCTTTTTTTGCAAAGCGTTTCAGAAAAATCCCCCCCCCCCCCTCGGCATCAGTATCGATTCGGAATCTGAAGCTGCTCCGTTGATTTCTGGGGGTTCCTGTGGATTTGCGCAAGGGTAAATGAGATCACAATCCTGCTCCTTGTTTATCAACGGCATTGTTACAGACAGATACTTTGGACAATCTGAAGTTTCTCCTTAAATGATGAGGATGAAGTTGTGCTAGTACAACATAAATATATACAGTGCGTCTGACACGATGCATGTGGCTGAGGCATGGGGTTCTACTGCTCAAAATTTAAAGACAAACATATAGTCACGGGTTTGGATTAAATTATACAAACATTTCAAAATAGTTTATGCATTCAAATGGGTGTGCTGCCCTGGAGAGTCCCCCACAAACGAAATAACATACATTGGTCAAAAATGCTGAGAGATTTGAAGTGACATCGTTTGGAAAGTTGTCTTATTTCTTCTAACATCAATCCCCAGACAAATTCTTCTTAATGTTCTTCAGGTCTGTGCAGCAATTGACTCAACATTTCTCTATGTCACTCTGTCTGTTCAGCTTTGGGGGGGGGGGTTTATGGTCAGTTTTCACTGTCTTTTTCTTGCCCGTCTGCCCAATCCTGACCTTACTTTATGCAAACAAGTCTCCTAATTTCTATAGGCATTTGCCTGCATGGAGGATTGGGCACTAAATATTGCAATCCCTTTAAAGAGTGTGATAATATGATTTTTGGGTTGCATATTCAGAGACATCAACTCATGCTACCTCAATTTAATCGTCACTTTCTCTATGCGGCTCTGTTGGTTGAGACCACACCTAGAAATATTGAATATAATTCTCATCTCATACCAGCTCCAGTTGCTTCAATGGGATTACTCCTGATTTATGTGTAAGTGAAAGAAGAATCGGTCCCCTTGTGTTCGCTTATGGAGACTTCAGTATCAGAAAGATTCCAAGAAACTGGAAGTGGTCAAGCATTGGAATGGGTTACCTAGGGAGGTGGTAGAATCACCTTCCTTAGAGGTTTTTGAGGTCAGGCTTGATAAAGCCCTGGCTGGAATGATGTAGTTGGGGATTGGTCCTGCTTTGAGCAGGGGGTTGGACTAGATGACCTCCAGAGGTCCCTTCCAACCCTAATATTCTATGATTCTAAGTGAGGAACAAAAATGGTCCGGGATCTACATAAGGATGTATCTATTGATGGAGGATAAATTGAAAAAGCTAACCATGTTTAATTTGGCAAAGTGATAACTAAGCAGAGGGAACTGGAATCTATATGCAAATATTTCAAAGGTGTAAATACCAACAATGGCAAAGGATTATCTAAGGTGCTACAAAAGGGTTTCATTAAGAATAATGAGATTAATTAAATGAAAGGAAAATTAACTAGTTTGAAAAACATTGTGGCAAATCCTATGTATGTTCGTATACTGCCCTCATTGCATCTGAGGGCCTTGCAGATGTGGCTGACATCTGGCCCCAGCGAGAACATTATCTGTGCACTGTTGTGTTTTGTTTTGATGGGCCACCATAGCATGACCTCGCACTCACCGTGTATGTGAGGTCACACTGGCGGGGGCGGGGCAGCAACCTCTTCAAAATGGCTTTCCCTGGGTGGCATGACCTCACACACACTATGCATGGGAGGTCATGCCAGCAGAGGCGAGCTGTTCCCGGAAGTACTGGTATGTCTGGTATTTTGGGGATGTGTGAGTGGCCACCCTAATTGTGCCGGGAATGGAATTGTGGACAGCTGTCCCCCAGCCCAGAGCTTCAGTCGATCTTTCAGATATTCTGTGCCCAGGCCATTGAGGACTGAGACACTGATGTTGACTCAGTAGTCTGTGGGAAAGCAGTGTAGAGAATGGATGGTTTGAAGTGCTCCTGGTAGTCCATGTTCCTGAGGAGATGTGCTGCAGTGTTCTGATGGCTTTGTGCCCGGGTATATCACATTGCCATAATCCAGATGGAAGGTGACAAAGGTGTATCTAACCAAGGCCCGGTCACCATCTGCTAGGACAGATGGGTCTCCTAGCCAACTGGAGATAGTAGCGGGCATTACTTCTGGTGGAGCGTTTAGCATCAGCTTGGAATCCAACTGCACTCCTGGAGCACAGTGAGATTGCTTAGAGAATCCAATAGTCTCCAAAGGGAAATTCTAGACGATCTCTCTCATTTGTGACTTTTAAAATATACTGGACCAACCCACTAGGAAATGTAGAGGATAATTGTACACTGGAATGGGGTATAGACTACAGCCATGGCTACACTTACCAGTAGCCCGGCACTGCTGCAGTCTATGCAGTGGGTGTCGATTTAGTAGGTCTGGTGAGGATGTGCTAAAACAATGGAAGAGCGCTCTCCCATCAATTTGTGTACTCCACCTCCCCAAGAAGCATAAGGGAAGTTGATGAAAGAGAGTCTCCTGTCAACACAGCACGTTGTAGACACTTCTGTAAATCGACCTAAGCTATGTCGATTTCAGTTACGTTATTCACTTAACTGAAGTAGCATAACTCAGGTTGACTTTCCCCAGCAGTGTAGACCAGCCCTAGATAACCTAGGTCTTTCCCATCTCTAATTCTTATGACGCTAACTGATTGAGCATGTTCATACAATTTAAAACTACACTGAAGGGATGAAAAGTGACTGACTTGGGCACAGGGGGAAAGAAATCTAAACTGAACACTACAAAAGAAGGAAACACTGTGACCATGCCTCAATAAGTCATCCCTCAATGACTACCCTTGACTTCAAAGAGCCCTGCAATTCTAATGTTTTCTTTCCAGAATTTGACTCTGTTCAGTTCAAAGTGCAGTAATTTTGGCCAGACCTTGCAGACCTGACTGGAACGAATCTTGTGTTGAATTAAAAGGGGGGAACCTGCTTACTAGCCTCCAGGCAGCTATGGAAGGTCCTGATGCAAAGGAATTGGTGCAGACCTTTTGGGGAACAGAACAGAAAACCGCATGCAAGATCCCAATTATGTGCAAGAACAGATCCTTGTTAGCATGACACAAGTGTTGGTAATATTAGTCTAATTATTCAGGCCATCGTTGTCAGACATGGATGCATGCTTATAATTAGCCATCTGAATTCCAAGGGGAGCACCTGATTTTCAGAGGTACTAAGCACCTGCAGTTCTTGATTTCAGTGAGAGCAGGGCTTGAATGACAGTAGTAGCCATGGGATAGACTATTCAGAATTTGTCTTGTATCCTCAGTCAGCAGACAGAGCAGAAAAAGTGCCAAGTGCTGTCTTTAGAAGAGTGTTGAGTGTATGTAAGAGGGATGTATTTTCTCATGGAGAAAGATTTCTTACTCGTGTACAGATATCTCACATTTACAGTATTTTCACTGTAACATTGTCTGGCTGAAGATAGATTAGACAGACAACCGTTCGGTTCTCTTAAGAGACTGCTCTCTGAGAAATGGTGCTTCATACTCAAGCTATAGACCCTAATGTAATACCAAACTGATTTGGAAAAACCCTCCCTCCAGTGGGTTCAGATATGAGTAGAAACCACCATGTTCTTGTCAGCTTTAGCAAGAGCTGGGAAATACAAGGCTTGGCATTCAGGGCCCCATTTTAGACCTGGTGTAAGTAGCCCCACTGTAGCCAATATACAAATATGGCTTGATGGCCATGTCCTTGGTACTCTGAGAATGGCAATAAAAATGTCCCATTTGTCCACCTGTCTGTGACTTTTTCTGTGCTGCCCCTTCCTCCTGGAATGCATTCTCTGAATTGAGTAGTCAGGTCACTCACTTTCCCCCTCATTCAGCGCCCTCCTTAAGAGTCAACCTGGGATAGAGAAAGCACGCTAGTCTAGGGCAGGGCAAATGGGGCAGTCGATTTGGGGTATATTGCATGACCTTGGATGTGCCTCACCTTCACCCGCACACGTGCTCCGCCAGCTGTGGTTACAGAAGCGGACCCTTCCCACCTCCCCTCCGTGGTCTTGCAGAACACCCTCATGGAGCTGGATGGAGGAGCTCTTGAAGCAACCGCCAATTCACGTGCCAAGCCACGCTTCTTTTGTGTTCCCTGAGCCCAGAGCACTCAGCTCAACTGTGAGACAACAGACCAACCCGCTTGCAGACCTTGTCAGTGCATGTCCAACCCCTGCACTTCCTGGGTGTGGTGCTCTGTCTCCTCTAGTGACACCAAGACCACTTAGAGATTAATGAGTCAGCTACAGCGTTAGCTAAGGCCCACGTTGTTGCTTTTAGCTCATGCAATAGGGCTCATGCATTTAGCTCCAGAGGTTCCCTGGTTCAATCCCGCCCGGTGACGACTGGGATCTGTCGACATTACGGGTGCATGCTCTTATTTCAGTGTGAGTGCGTTCTATCCACTTAGCTGAAGTTGTAAGGAATTGCATAGATGAAACCTGGTGCATCCCAAATGCTGAGTAGCATAGCAGTGAGTGGAAGAGGGAGGGAGAGAGAACATACAGGTGTCAAGATGAGGGGATAAAAAGAAGAATGGAGATATAAAAAGATGAACAGATTAAAAACAAGCCCCTGTCGTCTGTTCTGGACCATGGGATGAGTTCCTGTGGGATACAGATTGAGCAGACTAGTATAGCAAAACCAAAATGTCTGAGCACTACTGGTCTACAAGGAGCCCTTGAGAACAATTCAGAGGCAAACTGCTTGTTAATTTTCCATTCCAGCCAGTCAGAGCAAAGTACTTTGCTGCTTAGTGATCATTGTTATTTACCGGCCCAAGAAAGTTATTTTCTAGCAGACTGGACTCAGGACAACCTGGACAGATGCAAACTTAGGCAGAAAGCTTTCCAGCTGTCTAATGATTCAGCCGTATATAGTCTGGCTGGAGAAATACGGCTCTCTGCATGTTTCTTTAGGTGAATATGGGTGAAGAGGGAGATGAAACAGCTGGAGGTTTTGTTGCTGGTAAAATTGGATCTGTGTCAATTGAGTAAATTCTTTTTGTTTTATTACAAGCTCCATATTTATTTCCTCATCCGAGCATTGTATCCGGGATGGATAGAAACTGAAAAGAGGCTTTTCACCTTCTCACATAACTTCCGATGATTGCAGCGGATGGTTTGGGGCTGTGAGGAGGAAGCACAATCGAGTGACTAGGGCTGTAGCCCGGGATTCAGGAGACCTGGGCACAGTTTCCTGTTCCATCACGCTTCCAGTCTGATTCCAATGGGAGTTAGGCACCTCAATACCTTTGAGGATCTGTGCCTTTGTCCTTTAGCTCCCCATCTGCAAAGTGGGGATACGAGCAGTTAGCATGTTGGAGGATAAATACATTACAAATTGTGAGATCCTCCAATACGGTATGAAGGGCCATTCAAGTATCGTAGGTTTGTGTGTGAGCAGTGTACGACTGGATCCTTCCCTGGCTTAAATTTTTAAAAAGATCATAATATAAAATAGACATAATGGCTTCTATTTTGCTGCTATGTGTGTTAGGCTCATTATTAAACCCCTTTGGCTAGCATTGATCATTGAGGACTCAAGCTATGTTGTTGTTGTTTGTATTCCTGCAGTATGTAAGGTCACAACCAAGATTGGGGCCTCATTGGGGTGTAGTACAGCCTGACTCCAGATGTCCAGTACCTTACCTATCAATCTGTGTATCTTTTCATGTTTAACATTAGCTTTAATAAAAATTTTAACCCTGTAATATGCACTTACAGACCATCCCTGCCCCGGCCTACACAGACAAAGGTTTTGAAAAAGGAACTATTATTATCCTCCTTTTACAGATGGGACCTTGCACCGGAGGCATAGAGAGACTAAGGACTTGTTTATACCATGGAGTAATGTGCTCTATGAGGATGTGATTTCTAAAGCAGATTAATTGGTTTGTGTAGACTAGGGGTAGGCAATCTATGGCACGGGTGCCGAAGGCAGCACATACGCTGATTTTCAGTGGCACTCACACTGCCTGGGTTCTGGCCACCGGCCAGGGGGCCTCTGCAGTTTAATTTAATTTTAAATGAAACTTCTTAAACATTTCAAAAATCTTATTTACTTACATACAACAATAGTTTAGTTCTATATTAAAGACTTACAGAAAGAGACCTTCTAAAAATGTTAAAATGTATTACTGGCACGCGGAACCTTAAATTAGAGTGAATAAATTAAGACTCGGCACATCACTTCTGAAAGGTTGCCGACCTGTGGTGTCGACCCTGCTGGTGTGTTTTAACATAGTTCTGTTTCAAACACTAGGGGCTGGGGGGGGAGATCGGCTGTAGATACGCAACTTCAGCTACGTTAATAACATAGCTGAATTCAGTGTATCTACAGCTGACTTACTTGTCATCCTCACAGCGGCGGCGGGCGGTGGCGCGCTCCCTCCTCGACTCCAGCTTGCGCCTTTTGGCGAGCTGGAGTTCCGGAGTCGACGGGGGTGCTGCTGGCGATGGATTTATCACGTCTTGACAAGACGCGATAAATCGATCACCGAAAGATCGATCCCTCCCTGCTGTAGTGAAGACAAGACCTTAGTAACCTTTAATGTGTACCAGCAGTATCTACACACGGACCAATACCTCCACAATGCATATGACACCACCATGTAGACAAGTCCTTAGTCACAGGAAGGCTGGGGTGGAGCTAAAATTGAACCCAGAATTCCTGAGTTCTAGTCTAGTGCCTGACCCACAAAACCATTGTTAGATAATAGGAATACATACTAAAATGTACTACTCCCTATCATCTTACATGTGGTCTCTCTTGCTGGTGTAGAACAGGAGTAACTTCATCAAAGTCCAGTGTGTAAATGTGGTACTGTATAAAAGAAATGAGAGGAGAATCAAGTCCATGTATATCCAGTACTGGTCTTCAGTAAGGATCATGCTGTTATTGGCTGATACAAAGAACAGCCCATCTGGGATATTTCAAAGGAGTGAGATTTAATAATAAAATAATGACAAGAATATATAAAGTATACAAAGGAGACTGTACGACAGCTTCTTTTTGTTTCTGGTTTGGTGTTGGATTTGTTTAGTCTGTTTCTTGAATACATTGATTTTGTATATGGAAATTCGATTGTGTCAAGAACTGCCAAGTGAAGGCATTTAATAAAAAATGAGTGCGGTTTCGTAATCGTAATAACAGAAAACAGATTAAATGGACATTGTGACAGCTCCTTGTATGTGTTCACACTGGAGTGGTATTAAAACTTGTATTTGCTTCCAAGAAGAGTAGTTTTGCTGAGACATTTCAAATCAGATTCTGTAACAAATTTTTTATTATTAAAAAAACAAACAACAGTAATGACAGTAGTTTTCTCTATATGTAAAGCTTAGCTGTTAATACTGTTTTCCCCTTGGCTATTGTTTAGTTTACTTTGTGAGTGCTGGTGGACTGATTTTATACTGTGTAGGAGAATTATTTGATATAAGGTGGGAGTTTACAGCTGAGTAGCATTTAAAGGTAAATAAATAATCATAACAGTTAATATCTGACAGACATCACAAGATCTTATTTTCCTCTTTTTTTTTAGTCTCATTCTGGAAGGATGGGATGGGTGCTTAGAGATTTATGTGCTTCCAACATGATCTGTCCGACAGACAGAGTGGTGTGCAATTAGAGAGAGGTAGAGAAAGAGATAAGTACGGTGAGACTCTCTGTCTCTCTCTCTTTGTGCACCACAATGCAGGCCCAATCTAAACGCACACTCCTCTCTCTGTCTGGCTCATGATCTTATAGATTGGCTTTTTAATGAGTCTCTTGCAGACCTAACGAGGAGCAATCAGGCCGAAGGGGGAGTGAATGGGAATGTCCCATGAGCGAGAGGGACAAGGTGGGCGAGGTAATGTCTTGCACTGGGGGTGAGAGAGTCCACGTCTCGGGGCCCTCCAGCGGGGCCAGAGGCAGGGAGCTTGCCAGCCAAGGACGGCTCCACTGAGGGCTAGCGGAGCGGGCAGCGGGGAGAGCGGGGAGGAGACAGCCCGCCAGCCCCCTTCCCTGGGCTGGACTGGCGAGCCCGCAAGCACCGGCCCCGCAAAGGGTTAAAGGGAGCCCGGCCTTGAAGTGGGGCGGGGGGATTAACTTGATTGGTGCGAAGTTTGTAGCTGGGCGGTGCCGGGCCGCCCTTACGGCTCCGCGCTCCCCCCGCGATCACAAAGCCCTGCAGGGAAACTCGCCGGAGCGCTTGTCCCTTGGCTCCCACTCCCCCCGCGCTTGAAACGGGATCCCGGCTCCGCTACCCCCGGGGCGGCATCAGCGCCCCCGGCATCCCGCGGCGCAGCTCTCCTGGGATCCCGGGGGGAGGGGGGGGGGCTCTGTCATAGCCGGGGGCTGCGGATTCCCAGCCCACCCACCCCCCCGCCTGACCCGGAGCTGCAGCTGGGGCAAAGCCGGGGCAAGACCCCTTCGCTCCCCCCCCCCCCCGGCTTCGCGGAGAGCCCCGCAAAGCGGTGCCGGGTGGGAAGATGGTGGCTTGAAACTTTCGGATGCTTTAATGAAGGCGCTGGAGGTAAAGGGGCGCCGGAGCCGCAGGTATCGTTTGCCGCCTTGAGTTCCCCTTCGAAACCAGCCCGGCCGCCCCGGAGCCAAGCGGGGGGCTGTCAACGTGCGAAGTCGGATTGACTCCGGAGCCGAGCTGACCCGGAGCGAGGCAGCGCATGGGGCTGGCGAGAGGACCGACTCCCCCGGATCGCCGGCCACCGGGGTCTGCTCCGATGGGGCAGCCGGCGCGCTGCTAAGTCCCCGGACGGGAGGTAAGTGGCTCGGGGCGCCTCCCGGGGAATCAAACGAGGAGACGCGTTGGACAGTGGCTGGGAGCCCCTGTGTTTTGCGGAGTTCAAAGCAACGCTCAGGGAGGGGCCGGCCGGGCGCTAATGAACGAAGAAGCGAGTTAACATCTGCTCTTAGGGCGCCCCGGGACCTGCCCCCCTCCCCAGGTAAACCAGCCGCCCCAGCCCGGAGGCAGGACTCCGGCAGGCTGCTGGTGTCAGGATGAATGTTAATGATTAATGCAGGCAGTGACGGAGCTCCGCAGGCAGGGGGTGGCCGGGTGGCCCAGGTGTTGTGACACTCCTCCCCCCCCCCCGGGGGGCAGCGGGCAGATACTTTTCTGTCCCCCCTCCCCAGGCGCTGGGGCTGCTGGCTGGTCTTCCCGGGGAGGCGAAGGCACACGAGTGATCGTTCCCCCGCGAGTCACCCACACACGTGGGTGTCCGCCCAGTAGACCTCACTGGCCCTGGGAGGTGTTTACGTGAGACCCGGACAGGAAAACCCCTGGTCAGTTTCACGCTGGATGTTTGAAGCCTGGTTTCTTCTGGCTGGCCGGAGAGTCACAGGACTGGAAGGGACCCGGAGAGGTCACCTAGCCCAGTCCTCCTCACTCATGGCAGGACTCAGTATTATCTAGACCAGTCTGGGGAAGTGCTGGGGCTACACCCCTCTTTTACAGGACTTGCTGACTAGTGGGGCATGGGATCAGTTGGTTGCATGGCCCCTGGACCAAGGATGCCGTTCCTGACTCTGTTTTGTGGGGCTGGGAGGGCAAGGGACGGCCACTGCTCTGCTGGGATAGTTTGGGAAGCACAGTTTCTGCTGAGAGCTGGTTACCTCTTCTGGCATGACCTGCCTCCCATCTGTAAATAATAGATTAACATAACAGCAGCAACCAAAATAGCCTTTGCAAGGTATAAACATTTCTGGATTGCTTCCTTTCCCCTTCCTGGCAGAGCGGTTCTGTAAGATGGAAATGATGGTGCATGATGTGTCCCTCTACACTCCCCAGGGGGGGTTGATGTGAACTCATGCCTTGGGCAGAGATTCTGTATTAACGTCTCCCCCGCCTGCCAACAACCTCATTTCACCACCTTAAGAATTTGTGGTGCAAATTTGTAAGCTAATGGCAATGTATAATTATTTGGTTTGTTGGATGCTATACATGGATTGTTGTATGTCCTGAGGGCATAGAGCGTTTAAATCGGGGAGTTTACAAGAGTGAGGAATTCAGATAGTGTTTAGAGAGTGAGAGTTTTAGGAGAAGAACAGAGTGTAATTAATGTAAACTTGATCTACCTAGATTTTTTTTTTAAATAGATATTAGAGCAGCCAAGGAATATTCAAAGATGTGAATGACAGGCTTGCAGTAGGACACACCTTTGGTGTAAACCAAAACAAGCGCGCATGAAAGGAAAGGAGGGTTGGGGAAATGAATTGCTGTGAAGAAAAGTTCAGCACTGAAGGAAATATACAAAGCTGTAGCACCCACGTTAGAAGCAGTGAAGCAGAAAAGCTAAATTCTGTGGGTGGAAAGGGTAGATTCCTTTTTTCAGTTCCTCCAAAAGTGTTTAACCTGCACTCTTGTGTTATAGAGGGTGCCACAGGACTTTGTTACCTCTGCTATTCCAGACTAACACGGCTACCTCTCTGATTCTTGTGTTATAGACACTCACTAGTTTTTGCTTGCCTTCAAGACTGGTTCTGTACAAGATACCCAAAAAAGTGCTTGATTTATATCCGGCCAGAGCAAAGTTTTACATGCGTTATTGCCAAGGAATGAATTATAAATATTTATAATTGGTGGTGCAAATTTTGTTTGCTCTACTGATACACTGAGAATTTTTTTTTTGTAAAGTCTCATCCTCCCCCCTTCTTTTTCCTTCCTCCAGGTTTTGAAAGATCAGAAATCTGTACAATACAGACGGAACCAGTTTCCAAAATGGAATTCCAGTTTGCGCTCTTTTTGGTGGGGATAATTGCATTTTCTGATTCAGCCCGAGGTAAGGAGAATGAGCTTTATGCAGCCTTGGAAATGGTTTGTGCCTTTTCATTTGCTCCAGTTGTGCTCATGTTCTTCCAACACACTATAGTCTCTTTTAGAGACCAAATCATGATAGTTCCTTCTGCATAGAATCTCCCTTCCCCCTTGTCCACCCACACATTCATTCTTCCCATGGCACATTTTTTCAGTGTTGACCTTGATATCGCAACTCAGGATGGTCAGTTTTTGGCCAGTTTGTTAATTGCAGGTGAGCTCTTTGCTTTGGTCATTTAGGTGTAAAAATACACAGTTGGCTTTCAATTTTCAGTGTCAGGTTAAAGGAAAACAATTGCATTCCTTTGTGGATCAGGAGTGCCTCTCCCCTCCTGTAATCCCTCCAAACTCTGCCCTGTGTATTCCCAATAGCAAACTAAACAAACACATCCATTAACTTCCCAAGTGACAGACAAATGACAGTTCTCAACAGCTAGCACATATTTTAACACTGGGACTCCAGCAGACGATCAGATTTCAATAAACAGGTTACCCTACCAGTGGTGGGTTGAAAAATAATGACCTAGGAGTTGAGGTAAGGGAGGAGAAGGTTTTGTATGAGAAGATAATGTAACAAAAGTTACAGGGTCAGAATAGAAAGAACCATTACTTGTGCTCAGCATTAGTCTAAGAGCACGGGTTTCAACCTTTCCAGACTACTGTACCTCTTTTAGGGGTCTGATTTGTCTTGTGTACCCCAAGTTTCACCTCACCTAAAAACTACTCGCTTACAAAATCAGACATAAAAATACAAAAGTGTCACAGTTCGCTATTACTGACAAATTGCTTACTTTCTCATTTCTACCATATAATTATAAAATAAATCAACTGGAATATAAATATTGTACTTACATTTCAGTGCATAGTATATACAGCGGTAGAAACAAGGCATGGTATGAAATTTTAGTTTGTACTGACTTGCTTTTATGTAGCCTGTTGTGCTACATAGGTGTCTAGATGAGTTGTTGTATGCTCTGGAAGACAGTGTAGCCCTAACGGCATATGAACCACTGGTCTAATGTACCTTTGCCAGTGCTGTAACGTTAGCATTGGAAAATCTGAATGATAAACCACTCTCTCAGTCTAACTGATTCTCTACTGGTCACAAAGGAGAGGACTGAGTTGTTCCATGAGAATGGTTGTATGTATTTATGTTGTATGTATTGTATGTATGTAGATTTGCCCCAGCTGCAATCCCAAACGCTGTTGTGGAAGCATAAATTGCTGAGCGACCATTAAAAATACCCCGCACCAGATTATGTCTTGCTTTAGTTTACAGCTGAAATATTTAAAGTTGCTATTAGTTCTGGAAACCATAACTTGCCAAAATATATATATGTCAGAGAGGGGATAAGTAGCATTGCTATAGAAACTTAGAGCTTGGTTAATGCACTGTTGTGTTTTTTTTTTCCTTGGCTTTGACTCCCAAGCAAATATTTTATGGAGGCAGAAGCACTGTAAAATGATTCTGCTGGAAGCTGAATGAAAAGGAAAACAGTGTATAGCCTTTAAGACCTGAAAGTCTGAATTCCAGGAAGGTTTACAATGGAGAGTTGTAGGCAGTGGACAGGAGTGGTATGAATTAAGATGACCTTGTGAATGTATATTATTCTAATAGACTTAGAGTACCCAGTGGAGTTCAGTGAGAGATCTTGAGTGGGCTGTATACTGCAAAAAGATTTTGTCTATTTTCTGCATTGTTTTGAGTATTTACTGATTTATTGCTAAATCTTGTTTAATTTTTGATTGTCTCTTGCTTATATTATTTTTTGCACTTAAAATATAGTATGAAGCTTTAATAACTCAGAGTGCTGTGAATGACTGTTTTGAACACAAACAGCAACACATTCACAGAACAGATCATATTTTTGCATTTGTAAAGGTTACCTAGACATAGTGTAAACTTTGTAAGGTTACATTGTCCGGTGAAGAGACCTCTTTACTGCTCCAAATACACCCTTCACGTGGTGAGAGAGACCGTCTGTATGCCATTTAAACAATCAAATGTGGTAAATTCCTGTATTGTGGCCAAAGAAAAAGAATATAATCCGCTTACTTTCTGATGTGGAGCAAATGAAGAAGAAAGGTGTCATCATAGGAAAAGCAAAGGCAAAAAGGTAACACATTTAAGGCCTGATTCTCCTCCCACTACAACAGGATTTTTGCTAGTGATTGAAATGGGTGCAAGATTGAGCCCTTAAGCACAGAGAAGTGAGAAACAGAAATATCTAGAACTCTGGACCATATTTGATGCTGTAAAATTTCCGTTATTTAAAACACACCAGGATAATGTTTAGACGTTTTGAAATGGTGCCTCATTTGTTACATGCCTGTGGATTTTTTTAATGCTGGGATAGACCACTGCAGATATATCAATATTACCTGTTTCAGTCATGAAGATTTTACAGACAACCCAGTGGATGAATCTCAGGTTGAGAGTTTTCAGGTGTTTCTTTGAAGTAGGAGGGGACTCTTTGCGCAATTCATGCATGTCCTGATTGTAGGTTGCATGCATGTAGCCCATATCCTGGCCAACACTTTGCAACGTGGGTTGCTGGATGTTAAATGGGTGCCTGCTGGTGGGAATGGCGACCCTCTGGATGTGGAATGAAATACCTACATTTTTGCATCCAAGCTTGAAGATTTAGGTTAACTTCTTTTAAACCTCTTGTGAAAGCACTAGGTAAAAGCAACGTAATGGTGCTACAGTGCTAGTTCCATGATTCCACATTGCACGCTGCGTGATCATGGAACTAAGGCCTGGATCATAATACGTTTGCACAAGAGGGCAGAGTTAAGGCTGCTCATGCAACTCTAACAGGTATTTCCGGGCTTTGGAGTGCTTAGCTGCAATTTTAATATTCCCTTCAACTTTACATTATATATTTTTACTCTGTATTCAGATAGCGCCATTCCTGGTGAAGGATCCCAAAGGACTTTGTGCCTGTGGCCTTACTCTGCAGTCTTTATTCTAACTAACCTGGGGGTTTTGCTAACATCACAGCTGCAGGAGCTGGCTGTGCCTCCTTCCTGCACTATTGAAATACAGACATTTCTGCGGTGGAGGGAGGCAGCCAGCTGACATGCAGTACACTCCAGGAGAGGGGATGGTTTGGCTAAAGAAACCAGGGTAAACCTGAACTCTTCGGAAAGGTGCTATGGGATTTCTAATTTCCATGTAGAGTAGGGACCAACTCGGTTTTTAAGGGTTCATACAAAAGAGTCCTTGCAGAGTGAACACATGGAACTTCATTTGTCTGCGTGGCAGTATGAAAGGGCAGCTCTCCCTAGGTAGGGTTCGAACCTGTGCTTTCAGGGGTCTAAACTTTAAGGTTTTAGCTAAGGGCATGTATGGAGAATACCTACCTACTGTATCCTTGCTTATCTGAGAGACCCTGGGCTATTTTTTAAACCTAAATTCCTTCCTATTCTGATGTCATTATTCACTTCAAAATTGTCACTTGAATTATGATTTTGGAATAACTATTCCAGTATATTTCCAAGTGCAGAGAAGCCCTGGGTCTGCCCCTCCCCTTTGGGGCTAACGGTAGTCCAGGGGTTCTCCTTATGAGTGAAATCCACTCTTCTGCACGTAAGGCTGAGTATTCGGTTCTGTGCAGGCGGGATGTGGAGGGGATGGAAAGACAAAATCTACCCCCAGGCTAAGGGCAAGGTATAGAATAGCAGCCTCCACCATTTGCACCAGTTGTGCTGGTGTGATCCCCACTGGACCTGTGCTAATACAGCCAACCCTTGCTCCTACTTTGAGCCACCCCTCATCCGCTCCCCTTTGTGACCTTCTGTGCCTACTTATGAGGTGCAATGTTGTACGCCGGTACCTCTTTGCAGCTGCTCCATCCTATGCTCCCCATGCAGCCCCCGTGATGGGGATAACTGGTGTCCGAGAGCCTTATGCTGGCCCACTTCCCCTGGAGTGAATGCTGCCCTGTGTTACTAACCTTTAATGGAGTGAACTGTCGCAGTGTGCACCTGCTTCTGCACACCACTGGTTGGATACAGGTAATACAATCTGATATTTTCCTGCTTATGGTATCTGAGTGACACACCGCGCAGTATTTGTTCCAAATCTGTCAAGTTGCCATCGTATTCGCCTGGGTTACCGTATATGGTAACACAAGGGTGCACTTGGCTTGCTACAGTAGTTTAAGCACGATTTCATATGGTATGTTTGGAAGTTTTTGGTAAGAGCAGTAATAGCCCTTCCTTTGTCCAGTAATTGGATATTCTTATTGAAACTAACAAGTTTGGACATCGGTTTTATTTTCTGTGCATGGGGGCATAATGCTATAATTTTTTTTTTTTGATGCATGATTTTAAAAAATTGCTGGACTCTGACTGATGCATGACTTACAATAAGTTCACTACTTGTGCAATTTAACTACATCAACCTCAAAATTCACTGGTACAGATTTTATCACGTCAGTCTTTGACACTCATTCTTTTAAATGTTGGAAATAGGGGTCTTGAATGCTTGGCAGTTTTCTTTTCAGGGAGATGGTTTTTAATACCAGGCAATATCTTTACTATTAAGTTCTATACATGTAATGATTTATGAGTGAATTTTAGTTAATGCTGATGATATAAATAATAAATAGGACAACAGTTACCTTCTGTTGTAACTATACCCTGGTTCCTCTTAGAATTGATTATTATTTGGACATCTTTCTTCTTCTTTCTGATGGGAAAGAAAAGCATATAGGACCTGATTCAGATCCTATTGAAGTCAAAGGGAGTCTTTCGATTGACTTCAATTGGCTTTGGATCAGGTCTATCTGCATAAGAATAGTCTGACCCCATAGCCTATACCTACCTATTATATATCTTTGATGATCGGCGGGAACACTGATTACTTTTCAAACCTAAAGTCCTCCTCCTTCTGATGGTGTTATTCACTTTAAAATTGTCACTGGGTGTAAATATGGAATACAAAGTGTGTCAAACAGGAGGTTGAGCATGGATTTTTTTATTATTATTATTTTTTAATGAAATTCAGAAAATCACTCCAATGTGTTAGGGTTTCTAAAGGTTTTATACTTTTTTTCCCACCCTGCGTGCTGTTTAGCTGTTTGGACCTTCCTTTGGGGGGAAAAAAGCTATCATTCATGGGATGCAAAAAGTAAATTTTAAAGTCTGACTTTTATGCATAAAAGTAATTTCAATATGCCTTGGGATCATTTTCCAACATTTCCACAAATATTAAAATAATAATAATAATAAAAAATATACAGAGATATACCAATCTCCTAGAACTGGAAGGACCTTGAAAGGTCATAGAGTCCAGTCCCCTGCCTTCACTAGCAGGACCAAGTACGTCCTCTGACAGATTTTGTTGCCCCAGAGTCAGTAGCACTAATTAGTTGAGTAAGCAGCACTTGCTAATTAATGAGTACCCACTTTTAAAGGTCTGAAAGCACTATAATAAATGTACCAACTAGGGACCTTGTTTTTTGGGGGGGGGTGTAAATTGGCCAGGTGAGTTGATTTACATCAGTTGAGGATTTGGTCTTTTCCAAGTAGTCAGCTTGCACAGTGTGATAAACCCTGACCATACTAAAGCAGATGTATATAGAGTAAGGTTTAAGATTAGTAGTTGCTATTGAATATGGCAAGTAGAGATATTCACCTTTTTGTTACATATTTTGCATTAACTCTTGGAAGAGGTAAACCATTTCTACCTAAGGGGGGAAAAAGATACAAGTCGTCTTTTGCCTGCTTTGAAAAAAGTATTTCTGAAGTCATTGCTGTATTTATTCAGTTTGAGTAGTATCAATGCAGCTTTCTTTTTTCCCAAAGACGTGACACTCCTTCTTGAGTCTGCAGTGGCTTGTAAAATCACCCTGTTCAAAAGGTCTGCTTAGAAAATTAATCCCAATACTGCAGTAGTCAGTGGAAAAACTCCTCCCCCCCCCCCCTTCTCTAATTAACCTATTCATTTTATTTCACTCCTCAGAGTTTGTCTTTCATCTGACCTCCTTCTGTGCTATCTAGTGGGGCAGTTGTGCTGAAATGTATTTGATCTTGTTTTGAATATTTTCGTTTGTATTTATATTTCTCTTCTTTTGTGAAGCTGGCCCTGTAACCCAGGATCTTTGCTTGGATCTTTCTATAATAAACATGTTTCTCTATTAATTTAGCCATGCTGACCTGTCCTATTTTGTTGTACAGAGGTTGACTGTTTTTGTTCTTATAAGGGAATTAAAAAGAATAAAAGCATAAAGAAGCTGATTGTAAGAGTGGCAAAGAGGAGAGTCCATTACAAGCACTTATTGAATCCGCTTGAGTATCCCCATTGACATTAATAAGATACTTGGAGGATCAGGTCTTCGGGCCAGGATGCTGTTGTAGTGGGAATGTTAGAAATGCCTAAGTTAGACAGATACAACACGTCTGTGTTTTAACTTATAAAGGCCAGGTCCAGAGCCCATGGAAGTCAATGGAAAGACTCCCAGTGACTTCATGGGCCTTGGCTCTGGCCTTTAAAGAACTGTCCCGTGTAGATTAATTGTGATGCTGACACTTCTACAAATCCACCGTTTTATTACAGCCCATAGCCCCATTTCACAGTGCTGTGAGTACAGGGTTTTGGATTGCTGTAGTCATGTATTTGTACATGAGGAGAGAATCTCCAGCTAGAGCTGCATTTCTTTTGCACCATTCTCTGCCTTGTTGCTAGCTTTGGTGAGCTGGAAGGCTAAGAGAATGATGTAGTATGTGCCGTGGGACTGAAAGCAACTTGGACGTTCATTGCTTTAACTTCAGGTCAGCCTGTGGGGGTTTAATTCCAGAAGACTAAGTGACAGGGTGGGTGAGGTAATATCTTTTATTGGACCAACTTCTATTGGTGAAAGAGACAAGCTTTTGAGCTTACACAGATCTGCACCTCTTATCTGGGAAGGGGAACCAATGGGGCCACAAGAAGACTGGAAAGAGGAACGGATGTTATTCTGAGCGGAGTGGTGCTGGGTGCGGAGGGGCTGGATACTGTTGTGAGGGATTATTTAACAAGCTAATGTATGCCGTTTGACATGGAATCCATTCACATCTCTCTGATTTTCCCCTTTCGAGTCAAATAAACATCAGGTGCCTGGAGTTTGGTTAGTTGCCCTGATTACACAGTCTCTGCATTGTATTGCAGTATCCAGCAGTGCTGTGAATAACCTAACATTTTTATTTCATCAAAACCACTCCAATTTTCAGGAAGAAATCCAGCCAATAACTCCAGGCAACTTCTGCCATTAAGTGTTCAAACTTAATTTTCAGCTGCACTAAGGGTAGAAAAATGTAAATTGGGAACAGAGATGTCTTGGAGAGGACTAATGTTTCTCTTGATTTTTGCACCCCCAGTCCCTCCTGCATAGCTGTTGAAATAAGAGCGGTTTCTATCTTGGCAGGAAACAAAATCATTTCTCTTTGGGCCTGGTAAATTTATTTCATGAAAGATTTACACCATCTTGGGTATCCTGTCAAGTGACTGAGAAATGAATAAAGCAAGAAGTGTCATAAACTAGATGCCTCTTGGGTTCTGTTGACTTTGGTGAATATTTTTGGAGCTGTCAGTATTTATGCATGTTAAATAATTTAAAAAAAAAACCAGACAATTTTTAAAAAAGCCCTCTGTTTTATTTGACTGTTGTTCAAGTTGATTCATATTTTCCTTGACCAGGTTGCTCGTATTTTATGTGCCCAGTGAATTGACTCCTGTGAGAATTCTGGTGAAATAGTACTTGGTCTGTGATCCTTAGTACATATTCTTTCCATTACTTATCCATTCAGGTAGACTCAGCTTTCAACTGCTCTGAAAAGTGCCTCTGTTTACATGGCATGGTGGCATTCAGTGAATTTCAAATTGAGTATTGCTTGATCTAGAAGTGAGAAAATGAGCATATAACTGAGCATCAGCCCTGCAGAATCAGTTTGGGAGCTGAAAGTCAAGCTGGGTTCTTTCAGATTTGTGCAACATCTCCAGTAATCATGACTCAACTGTTTATAGAAGTCTGGTGCAACACCCATTGAAATCAGTGGAAAGACTGCAAAAGAGACAGAGTCCAAGGTTGGTTAACAATTCTGTTGATGCATGAACCAAAATAGGGCTCTTCCATTTGGCTTGCTCTGCCATCAACTGTTAGAGCCCTGCAAAGAGATTCTGTTGACTCATGGTGGCAGGTGCGAGTTTAACTTCGCCCAGGAAATAAGGGAGATGGGGACAGGGAGTCCTGGAGACAAATCCAAGGGACAGTCAATTCAGGGAGAAAGTTGAGCCTGGGTTATGATGTATTCTTGTTCTTGAGTCCCCAATAAAACCAAATCCCAGGAGAGGGATTAGCCTTCAGACTCACTCAGCGTGTGGGAATTCTCTTGAAGATAAGGTATGGATGTAACCCATTCACATCTATTAGTGATGTCCCTTTTCACCCATGTTCCACCAGATATTACCCACGTGGTGTATTATTATTTACATGGATAGATGTCAGTTGGCTGTGAATAGCCCCTAAATACCCTGCAGGAATGATCCTGTACAAAATTATTTTCATGGTGACTTGTTGGTTGACCTTGATTAGCTAAATCAAGGTACTCTGCATTTACATGAGGGAGAAGGTCATTGTTAGGATGGAATTATATAACACATTTTAGATAATCTTGACCTCTTTTCCTAATCTACACAAATTTACTGTTTCCCGGAGCGGTCCATACCTCCTCAATATGGGCTAGGTTGTCTAACTGGCTAGGTAGGGACTACTGTTAAAAACAATGCTTGCCCCCAAAACATACGGTAGCGGATTGTGTAATTTACAATCACTACGCTCTTTGTATATGTGTAGTCTTTTTTTTTTTTTTTTTTTTTGGTGTAGCTTTTCGAAAGGGATTGATTAGTATCTCTGATGGTTCGCTAATTAATCTGACCCTTCAGTGAAACTGAAGCTAAGGCTGATGTGTACACAATAGCTAAAGGACACACTCATCATGGTAAATCGGCCCATATCTGTGGCTCAGTTTCTTTGAGCAGAAATGGCCCAATTCTTCCTTCAGATTCACATGCACAAGTCCTACTTGACAGAGAAATACTCTGAAGGGACTTAGAGAGATAAGACATTGGGTGAAAAATAACTAATTGAGATTCAAATTCAGTAAGGAAAGCGAGTAATACTTGTAGCACCTCAGAGACTTGTAGCACCTCAGAGACTACAAGTCTCTGAGGTGCTACAAGTATTACTCGCTTTCTTTACGGATACAGACCAACACGGATGCTATTCTTGAAATTGAGTAAGAGCAGCCTCATTCACATGGAGGAAAATAGTTAAAAATGCATGTTTACAATGAGTGGAAAAACCTGGTGAGGAGTAATGCTGAAAGAGTCCTAGTAGTGAGAGTGGACAGCACATTAGACATGAGTTGACAGTGCAATCAGGCTGAAAAATTAAAAGCCAGTGCAATTTTGGAATGTGTACACAGATATCATGGGGTGGGGGAATTGATTGAAGATGAAAGATTGAGAGCTAAATATGAATGATTTGGTTAAGTAATGACTGAGAGGGGACATAAGTCTACAAACATTGAACTGCGAGAACAACGAAGGGGGAGAAGAATTATTAATATTAAAATATTTAATAACAGAAGTAACTTCCTGACAGTGAAAGGTACCATACTGTGGAACAGCTCATGGAGGGAGTGGTAGACCTTCCATGGCTTAAGACTTAAAACTGGACTTGGCAAAGCTCTGATAAATGTACTGGAAGGGAGATTCCTGGCTTGACATGGACTGGCTGATGTAACAGAGGGGTTCGCAGACTTTTTCACATGTGACCTCAAATCTCAATAGATTGTCTTGTGGGGCACGTTCTCTCCCATTCTGCATTGATTGGACCTACTGTCCATGATCATACAAGCTTCTGGTGGCTACTGCAGCAATTGCTTACTCAGAAAAGTATTATTAGGAAGTATCCAATGCAATTGAATGTAGTTTAGCAGCTGGAAACTAGGAGGAGAGCCAGCACCATGTGACCAGACAGCCGTAGACTACCACCAAATCTTTTGCAAACTACCGTGGTCTATGGAACATGGTGTGTGGGAGCCTTATGCACTAATACGTGTTTTCCATCTTTAATATCTGTGGGCCAAATTCTGTTCTCCGCTCTCTTTGGACTCAATGAGGGTTCTACCCGTGGAGCTGTGAGTAGACTTTGGCTTTATGATGCTACTGGAGAGCAGAACTGGGCCCTAAAAGAGCAGGCCACATTTCACATTTCCACTGTTTGGTGTCAAGCAGTAGGAAAAAGCAGTGTGATATATGGGAGTTAATGTAAAACTATTGTAACAGGTCCTGGCTGACTCCATTATTCCTATTTATAATAATAAATAATAAATGGAGATATACCAATCTCCTAGAACTGGAAAGACCTTGAAGGTCATCGAGTCCAGTCCCCTGCCTACACTAGCAGGATCCCCCTGCCTACACTAGCAGGATTTTTGCCCCAGATCCCTAAATGGCCCCCTCAAGGATTGAACTCACAACCCTGGGTTTAGCAGGCCAACGCTCAAACCACTGAGCTATCCCCCCACCCCCTGTGAACTTATATTCACAGTCAATCAGAAACACAATATAGTCCATGCTAATTTCATTAAGGATTAGAGTGGGGTTTTCTGCTGGGCATGGCTCAGACAGATAGATGTTTGTTTCCTGATGTATTTTGATTTGACTGGGAGTAAAACCCATTATGAATTCATCTGCATATGCGTGGAAATCGGTTTAGGATGGGGGAATTGTAATCGGTGTATTTATTTTCTTTTAATCTGGCAACTAGTGCATGTGTGGGTCACATGTTCACCACATGTTTCTTGCTACAGACAGCGACAAATGAACGATAGTCAACCTGGGACACGTTGTCTTAGCTGCAGGGGAAAGGACCGCTTGGGAATTGTTAGCTATCTTATCTTCATGACGAATACCTGATCCTGCCTGCTTCATTCAGGCAAAACTCCTAGCCCCTGATTCAGCATAAACCAGAACTGAGATCAGGGTCCCGCGTCTCGTGTCTTGAGTCAGTGGGAGTGTTGCATGAGCATTGCATGCAGAACTGTGCTTGGTGCTGGAATCACACAATTCTCCCTGTGATGGGCTGCAATGTGGGGTGGGGGTGGGGCAAAGGGCCTAGATCTCCTCTCCCTCTCCTTGGCCCCAGACCAGAACTAGGAATTTGGCCTGGCTGCCCCTCTGTCATGATGAAGGTACAACTGGACCAGATGTAGGCAGCACTGTCACCTGGTGCACCAGGTCACAATGCCACTTTCCCATTGGCAGTAGGTACCCTAGCCCCCAGGGGGAGGCAGAGCAGGGGGAACCAGGAACCCACAGTGCCCAGAAGGTTGGGAGGGTTGGATCCAGGCTGCTGATGCTTTCTGGGGAAGCAAAGATACAGAAATAGGATGGGGCCTGCAGCTCGCAGAACTGCCTGGCCCCTGGTGTGGATGGTGCTCTCTGGGTAAGAGTTCAGGGCTGGGGGTGGGGTGGGGAGGCCACAGAGCTGGGTGCAGGGAGGACTGTTGGGAGCTGGGTGTGGAGAATTGGAGGGGGGGCAGAGCACAGGGCTTGGGGCAGAGGGCAGAGTTTGGGGCTGGGTGGTGGAGAATGGGGGTGGGGAGAAAGGGGAAGGGAGGGAAGGGCAGACCACTGGGCTGTGGAGAATTTGGACTCGGGGGTGGGGTGGGGTGGAGAGAGCGTTGGGCTGGGGACAGGGGGGAGAGTGTGTGTGGGGCGGCAGAACTGTGGGCTGGAGGCGGGGGGGGGGGAGATTGTAGGGCTGGCTGCAGAGGCAGAGTGAGAGATCTCAAGACTGGGTATGGGGAAGTGGCAGAGTGTGGGGCTGGGTGAGAGGGGAGATATTCCGGGCTGGGGGCAATGGAGAGAGCCTGGAGCTGGCTGTGGGGCATGAGGAGGGCAATGTGTGTGGAGCTGGGTGCAGGGACAGCCTGAGAGAACTCAGGACTGGGCACATGGGAGAGCTCGGAGGAGTATGTGGGGCTGGGGGCAGGGCAGGGAGAGATCTGGGCCCCCTCATTAGGAAGATTCTGATTGTGCCTCGGTCCCTGTGTCGGCTGTATCATTTTCTAGCAACCAGTGAAGTAGCAATAGGGATGCTGGCTTTGATGTTTGATCTGCCACCCTTATTCCTATGAGTGGGGCTATTCAGATGAACTGCACTGCTCATGTGGGTCAGACTCCCTCACAGTGTCATGGAGTTTCAGGCCAGAAGGGACTACCGGATGGATCATCCCATCTGACCTCCTGTATATCACAGCCCACCAACACCGCCCAGCACCCACACACTGAACCCAGAAACCAAAATTAGACCGAAGTATTACAAGCCCCCAGGAGACTGAACGATTGTGTACCACAGGCAGAGAAAGCAGGAGTGACCAAGGTGCACGAGAGGCCGAGGCCCATCTGATGGAGGTGAATTAAGTGAGATATTCCCAGATGAACCTCGCAAGTGACCCACACCCCACATCAGAAGGTGAAACCCTCCTGTGGTCACTGCCAGTGTGACCTGAGGGAGAATTCCTTCCCAAAATCACATACAGTGAGCGGGTGAGCAAGATCCAGCCAGCCAAGCTGAGAGAGAGAATGCTTGGTGCCACCATAGACCATTGTCTCCCTTCTGTGTCCCCTCTCTAGTCCTAGTCATCTCATCCTAGAGGAAGGAAACAGAGGTGCCCCATCTATACACCTGTTCCTTACATCATCCCAATGAAGAAAATGTGAACAAGGGGAACATAATCTGCCCACATGATTTCTGTACATACATGACGCTTATTCCCACTTAGTGAAAGTTTCTGGGAGAACCCACCATCAACAGAGGTCTCCTTCTAGATAAAGTCAGGCACAGATGCTTGGAAGTACTAATGACAACCCAAATACATGGTTTCTACCTTCAGCAGCTCCACTTTAAAAATTGTTCCAGCACCCCTGAAGTGAGGAGAGAAAACTCATCGCTCTGAAGACTGCAGACTAGCTAAATGGAGTTTGAAGCTTATTTTCTTTTATCCTAGAAAATCCAGTAAATTCTTTGTGTGGTCTTCTAAGAGTTTTCCAATTTAGTCTGACTTGCAGATTATTTGAATGCCATTATAAACGAGGGGTCAAGCAAGTTAATTCCCAGAACAGTGTGCTGCCCTGTTTTCAAACTGTGCTAATCAGAGTTTTGAGTCAAAGCGCTGTCATTTGCTTAGTGAAATGATTTTCCTGTTAGAAAATTACAAATCGGCTCTGACTGTCCAGTTTGGCTTCCAGTAATGGGAATGCTTGAATCACATGTGGATTAAAGCCCCAGAATGGAGTAGCAGCAAGACATGGCACAGTGGAGTCTGATTCCTTAGCTCCTAAGATCTAATGTGTGAACACAGGATGGCTATGAAGTCACACAACCAACATTGTTACGGTTGCATTTATACCTCCATCGGGATTAAGGAAAACTGTGTGCAACACATCTGAGCCGTAAAATAAATGTCCTTTTCTAAAAGAGACATTTGGTTGAGTTGTTCAGTTACCCGCTCCTCACCTTCTTCTAATTGACTCTTGTTTACTTTTTCCTCCTCCTTTCCCCAAGTTTATTGCCAGTGTTTGGCCAGAGGAAATGAATTAACATAATTTACTGGTTTTAAAACAAGACACATTCTGTGCATGTACACACACTCACTCACCCCTTCACCCTCCCAGCGCTGTGCTAAGGAGCATGTTTACAGAGTCTGGGTCCATTTAGAGAGAACAATACCCTGATTATGGAATGCAGCCTTCTATTCACAGAAACCCGAAGAAATCATCAGTTTAAAGTAGCTGCTGCCCCTTGAAGGTACATGCAGGGAGGGCTGTTTTTTTTTTTTTTTTTTAAAATCAATCTTTTGTAGACACAAACGACAAGCATTGTTCTCAGCGGAAGTTGATTTAGGGGTTGTGGTGGGGAAAGGTCTTGGTGTAAACTCAGTGCCAAGTTTGAGATCTACCGTCATGCAAAGCTTTTGTTGTGATTTCTAATCTAATTTCCAAGTGTAAATAATAGTTGTGAGATCTCATGGGGGAAATGACCTGATGCTTCCTGGTCTGGCAAAGTGGTTGGTGCTGGCAGTGTCGGGGGAAAAATACTGGTAATTGAACCCAGAAATATTTCCTGTTCAGGATGAGCCAAGGCTAAAAGGGGCAGTCACATGTGGTTGGCTACTGCTCTTAATTGCTCTGGTACACCTGCCTCATAGACAGTCCTGGAACAATGTCATGTGAAGTGTCTCTCTGATTTATCCATATTAGCTGGGAAATGCAAAGCACTGTGGTTCATAGACTGTGGATGCTCCTCCCTTTCCTAATAAAGGGGCAGATTGTGGCAAGCAGTTACTTATGTGTAGTTGCACTGATTCTACCCCTGGGAGTAACTGCTCACCAGTGGGAGTATGGGATTTGTAGTCTGTCCCTGGCCTGCAAGATGCTGAACCGGCTTGACTCCAATCAATTTATGTGCCTTATAGGATCAGGCTCTTCTGTTGGTGGAGTTAGACCTGTTGAATGTGACCGTGATACTGCAGCGAAAGAGTAACCCATAGACTCTAAAGGCCAGATTTGGGCTGTTAGGTCTGCATCAAGGGCTCCCATTGAAATCCGTGGGAGTTACACAGGGATCCAGAGGCAGAAATTGGCTCACAGAATTAGCAATGGAGAAGATCTGTTTTGGAGGTCATTTGGTCCATCCTCTGCCAATGCTGTGTAGTGCCAGGCTCTTTGTCCAAGTCTAGAATGACCCAAGTAGTGGGTCTTCTGCCTACTTCCACTGGGAGATTCAAACCATCCAGCTTCCAACCCCACTGTTGTTAGGACATTTTTTTCTTGCTAGTCTAAATGTTGCCCTACACAGTTCTGTACTGTTGCTCCTTTTTCTGCCCCATGAGCCAGTCTAAGCAATTCCTCTCCCTCCTTGCTCTTCCCAACCTTCTAAAACTTGTAGAACAAAGAGCATCCTATCTTCTCTGAGTGGTTGCCTCACTCTAGTCTTTCACCTGGTTTCCAGTCACAGGTATAGTGCTCTCTGGCCCCATACACAAACACCACTCTACACCAGGGACCCCAGAAAAGGGCAAAGTGGAAAGTCTGCCCATGAGAACGGGCCATGTTTTGTCAAAAAGAGAAGCGAGTCTGAGCAGCAATATTCCTCTTTTTGCCTGGCACTCTGCGGACCTTCTGGGTGTGAGAGTTTTGTGGTTGTGGGGTGAGGCTGGGGTGGAGCTAAAGGATGACTGCCGTTGTTCGTATCCTCTTCCTGGAAACCTGGTCGACTTTTGCAGCCTAAGGTACGTTTCCCTTCTCTGAATATTGAAGCACTCTTGGAGTGGCAGAAGGGGCTTTGGGGTGAACCATTGGTAACATAGCCTCTGAGGGAGATGTGCTGTCATGAGGGCTGGGGAGTAGCAAGTTAAAACCCATGGCTTTTCCTGACCCTTTTATGGATTTTTTATTTTCTGGTGGATGGTCCCAGTTTCCTGCTTTAGTCCCAGTTTAAACCTTGTTCAGCAGCCAGTGAAGATGGAGATCTCTATTATTCTCCATGTCATTGCCTCTGGTTTGTTGACAGCTTTCCAGTATCAAGGTGGCCAGAAAAGAACGCACTCTACTTGCCAGAGCCAGATAAAGAGGGACTGTTCCCTTCCAGGTTCATTTCTGTGAGAACCTTTGACTAGTGATGCTGCTTCATGGTATAGGAAACAACCTGCACAAAATATCTTTTGTGGGTGAAGATATTTTTCCAGGGGAGCAGAGCCAGTAGCTGAAAAAAGCTAAAGGCACCGGCCAGTATTAACAATATTTTTAAGGGATTTGCGAAGGATGCATATTTGTATTGGACTGTAATAGTTGTGTGGGTAAATTCTGATCTTGTTCATGTATGGCTGCTATTGATTTAAACAAGAACCTTGTTCTTGCACCCAAGAGCCCTCACTCTGTGTTTCCCCTGTTGTCTGGTGGTTTAAAAACAGAAGGGTAGATTCTCATTTCCGTTTGGTGTAAACCCAGAGCAACAAATGTGAATGTCATGCAAGTTACTCTGGATTTACGTGGTTGTAAGTGAGATTAGAATCTGGGCCCAAATTGTTTTGATTACCCCAATGCCAGCAGTGCAATAAAACATTCTTTATAATCTGTCAAAATTCATTAGATCCTTTCAGATATAGTCCATGAAAATATTTTAGTAGATTAAAGAAAACATTGTTTAGGATTTGTTTGTATGGAATTAGAACTGTTTAGATCTTCTAATGAGAAAAATGTTGAGTTAAATAATTTGCAATCCAGCATAAGAGGAGAACATTTTTATTTGCAGAAACTGATTAAAATATCAGCTGGGAAGAACAGGCTGAATAAAATTTTATTGGTGTTTTGGTGCAAACCTTTTTGTTACAGTTTTAGAGGTGTAGGACTATTTTGTCTTCGTAAAGGTTTAATAAATACACAGATACAATCCGAAAAGCTAAAAATACAATAATTGGCACGAGGACAGTGAAAAATGCAACACAGTAATTGAAGGAGCTTTGTGCTGTAAGTAAGCCAGCCATAACCACTCGTAGCAGAGCCTCCTTCTGATATCATTCACACCTGAATGTTACTCTGCTATGGGATAGAGAGGAGAGCCGGCTGGAGCATTTACAGTTTCATGTTGCAACAACTTCTGAGGTTTCGAAATCTCTTTTCATTACACACTGGAATGTTTTCATGGAATTGGGGGCATGCGGTGTGTATGGTCCGGTGGTTAGGGCACTAGTTTGACATGTGACAAATCTAAGTTATGTCTACACCTAATGCTACAGCAGCACAGCTACAGCACTTCAGTGTAGACACTTGGGGCTTGGCTACACTTGTGTTTTATAGCGCTCTAACGTGCTGGCTCAGGGGTGTGAGAAATCCGCAACACCCCCCTGCCTCCGCTCCCCCCCACCCCCCCGAGTGCAGCAAGTCTGAGTGCTTTAAAGCACTAGTGTGGACAGGCTCCGAGTGCTGGGAGCTAATCCCTTGAGGAGGTGGATTACCAGGAGCACTGGGAGAGCTGTCAGGAGCGCCGGGCGAGTGTGGCCATGCGCAAGTGCTGGGAGAGCGCTGGGAGCGTTCCCATGGTAGCGCTTTGAAATTTCAAGTATAGTCAAGCCCGCACTGTAGCAACAGGAGGGGTTCTACCATCACTATAGTTAATCCGCCTCCCAGAGAGGCGGCAGCTGGTCAGTGGAAGAATTCTTCCATCGTCCTGGTGCTGTCTGTACCTGGGGGTTCGCTTAGCTCAACAACATCACTCGGGTGTGGATTTTTCACACCCCATAGTGACATAGCTGGGTTGACCGAACTTTTCAGTGTAGACCAGTCCCTAGGCTCAAGTCCCTGCTCTGCCTGGTTCAGAGCAGAGTTTTTCATGCCAGATCACTTCGAATCAGGCAGAGCGGGGATCTCCCCTCCCGCACTATGAAATTTTGTCCAAACTGATATTGATACGTCTCCACAAAATGTTTCAGGTTATGAAACAGCACATTTTGATAACATTTTATTTCACTTAAAATGTTCCCACCAACTCTGATAGACATGAAGGCCGAAATAAAGGAACTTTAGAAATACTTGATTTAACTCCTAGAGTTTAACACCAGAAAGGACCGTGATGCTCATCTAGTCTGACCCCCCTGCACATTGCAGGCCACAGAACCACACCCAGCCACTGCTGTAATAGACCAATAACTCTGGCTGAGTTACTGGAGTCCTCAAATCAAGATGTAGGGACTTTATGCCGCTCTTGGGGCATTGGTCAGCAAGTGAGCAAAGCCTCAGTTCATATAGTGGGAGACAGAATATCGCACCACTGGAGCTTTTGGTGAGCACCTGTTGTGCTAGGTGCTGCTCAGACAGAACCAAATGTCTGCCCCAAAGATCTTACAATCTGTTATCAGTCCTAGAACCTGTATTCCTTACACAGATACTGTACCTTATTGTGACCGTTACTCCTAGCAAAAATTAGACTTGTGAGGCAAAACTTTTTGTTTAAAAATACCAACAAGGTTTCCCAGGTTGTGCTCCTAGCATGTGTTTGAGGGCACCAAGGGGTTAGGTCTCTTTCAGGCAGGGACTGTCGTTGTATTATATGTATGTGCAGTTCCTAGCGCAGAGGAGACTTGGGGTATGGCTACACTACCCACGGGATCGGGGATCGATTTATCGCATCTCATCGAGACACAATAAATCGATCCCCGAATCGACGCTTGTACTCCACCTTGGTAGGAGGAGCAAGTGGAGTCGGCGGGGGAACGGCCACGGTCGACCCGCCGCCGTGGAGACAGCCAGGTAAGTCGACCTAAGGTACCGTGACTTCAGCTATGCTAGGTTGACCCCCCTCTCCCCATAATGTAGCCCAACCTTTTATCCCTGATTGGGGCCTCTGGGCCCTACCGTAGTGCAAATCATTCTGCTAATAACTGTGTGCATAAAAATGCGCAGATACATGCAGAGAAACAGGTGATACACCTGTGGTACGCATGCAGTGAATACTCTGTGGATGCTGTTGTCTGAGCCCCTGCAGGGACAACGTATAAGTCCAGTCCTGCTGCCCTTTCCAAGATGAATCTTAAATGACATTAGGGAGCATTGGACCTGAGTGTGTGTGTTTCAGATTTCTGACATTGGGTTGTCAAACTTCATTAAGGACAAAACTAATACACATTAATTGAATGACCACCAGCTGATCCATTGCCAGCTAGCTGATTTAGCCACAAGCCCAGGAAGGATTCCACCACTCCAGAAAGTGATTCTAACCTCCCTGAGACATTCCTTAGTCCCCTTATGCAGTCAGTGGACATTTGCAGCATCCCTTGAATATTGGGTCTGTCATACAAGCAGAAGAAGAATTCCAGAGCTGAGGGCCCTTCTGTGAGATTGCCTCATCACCAGTTGACCTTCCTGCCATGTCTTCTCCCTGTACCCACTCCTCTTCCAAAGACATTTAAGCCTTGGGAAGGTGTTAGTTTGTGTCTCAACTGAAGTCAACTGGGAGGGAGAGAGAGAGGGGTGAAAACCACCAAAAAACAAAACAAACTTTCAGTTTTGGGTTATTTTTGTTGAGAAACTGGAAAATTTTGACCCCCCCCAAAAAAATGTTCTGCAGAAAAATTTGTTGGGGTTCAAAAAGCCATTATTTTGTTGGGAAAGTTTTTGAATAAAAACATTCTGAGCAGATGTCGTCATAACTAGCTCCCTGAATTGTACTTACAAGATTTTTCAAGAATTAATAATCTAAATTATTAGATAACAACTAACAAATAAAGAATGGGTGTAAGGCCAAATTCATCCCTGCTCTGTATCATTTGAAACCAATGTGGAGTTACACCACGGATGGAGTTGGCATTTGATGTTTGTGAATAAGGAAAATTTCTTATTTCAGGTTCCAATTCAGCAACACACTTAAGCACACGCTTAACTTTAAGCATCTGAGTAATCCCGCTTCAGAAAAACATTTAAGCATATGCTGAAGTAAATGCAACATGTTTGCTCACTGGAAATCATTGGGATTCCTGCACAAATTTGCTTTCCTGAATTGGGGCACTGGCCAGTAAAATGCAGAGTGACACCTGTCAATCCGGGCATAATTCTGAGGAGTTTGGCTAGTGAGTGCCATTTCCTTGCTTTCATTTCTCCCCCCCGTGCTTGCACAAAATGGTAAATGTGAGAGAAATGGATGTAGGCCTTCTTGGGGCCCAGCTGCAGTGCGATGATGTTTGGCAGTTGTTGAGGAAGATTTGTGAGGTTTCTTGGGGGGGAAGGGTCAGGTCAGAGGTAGAAGCCCAGTCACCCTTTACCGGAGGCTTTTGTAATAACAGGGCAGCTCCCTGGGGACGTGTCCTTCTGTCCTCCCTTCACTTTCCCATTGACAAAAAGCAGACTGCCTGCCCCCAGCTGTTCCCTCAGTCAAGTTACAAATGAGATGTTGAAAAGCAACCCTTGGACTTGAGACAGCTCTTCTCATTCTATTTCATTCTACTCATCAATTAATGTCAAACAAGGGTGTTTTATAACTGTTTTATAACTTTTTAAATAGAGGGACCCTCGGACTCTATTGACGGGAAAGTCCGACTCCTGTGTGCTGTGGCAGCTGAGGTCTGCGTGCTAGGGGCTGGCAGGGAAAATGGAACTTTTCCCTTTTTTTTGTGGCTGCCAGAAACAACATTTTTCCTTTTTCAGTTTACCAAACCCTGAGCCCCATCTTCTGCTGGTGAAAACGCAAATCAAGTTGGTGATTTTGATGGTGGGACCTTGCTTTATACCAGTGAAGGATCTGGCCCTCTGTCTTAATTCATTTCTGATTTGCTTAACAGAACTGTAAAATGATGCTAAAAGCTATATGCCCGTTTATATGGAATCTGTCTCCCCACCCCATGCTCTGAGGCAGCCAAGCAAAATCAGACCAATCAGTGCTTCAAGTAATTGTTCACACCTGTAGCTCTTTGCTTGCACCATAGGTGTTGGGTCTGAAGGGGGAATTATGCCAAGCCTTAAATTAAAAATGATGTATGACACAATTTTTTTCAAGGGGAGACTTTCAGCTGCCCTACAGTTTACCTCTTTAAGCAGCTTCTGGGAACTTGGTTGCATGTTTTCTGACTAACTAGCTTCGACACAAAGACTACTGGCTTTTTTTTTTTAACACCACTTTCTGTCAGAGCTGATAAAGCAGCAGTCAGCCTTTTAGTTTTGGTTTCTTGTTTTGTCTCTATTTGGATATTTTAGCAAGAATTTGACACATGCTGGGAGCTGTCTGGAGATGGTTTCTCCCCCCCCCCCCCCCCCCCCACTTCCTGAAATGCTTTTAGCTGAGATGGGAAGAAAAGAGTATTAATGGAGTTCCTGTATTAACTCGATTTTACACAGGACACCATGGAAGGTGAACAGAATCGGTCAGCAAGACCGGATGGAGGCGAATGGTTGCATCACTCTTGATTTCTACAGTTGTAAAAGCTTCATCCATTCTGGATTTCGAGGGGAAGAGGAATACCACAGACTATCTCTAAATATTTAGTTGGTGGCATAAATGTGTCATGTGAAATTCCCTCATTTCTTATTTAAGCTCTTATTTAATAGGAGTTTCATACTTTGTGCCTGGGCATTCATTCTCCCAAACAATGGTGTCTCTGTTTATGCAGCAGGCTGTCATTAACCTGTGATGGACTATTTATGCTTAATTTGTGTTAGCCAAATAGTTGTCAATTTGATTTCTCTGATGGTATCCACTGCTGCCTTTTAAAGACTCTGGTAAGAAGAACAAATTCATGTTTTGTTTTGTTTTTAAATGAACCAGTCTCCTTATACTGAAGTATTTTCTTATTTTGAGGAGGAAGGATAGTTTTGTGATTAAGGCGCAGAAGTAGGAGTCAGAAGTTCTGATGGTTTCATTGCCTCTGCCATAGTATCCTATGTGCCCGAGGACAAGTCATTAAGGCCTCTGTTTTTAAAAGTGGCAATTTTGAATGACTTAATTTCTGGGTGACCCGGGTAGGATTTCAGAAGAACTGAGGACTTACAGCTCCCATTGACTTCATTTCAGGTGGTGGGTTTCACAGCCCCCGTGAAAATCTGACCCAAAGTATCTGAAGTTGGTCATCCAGAAATTGAGGCAACCAAAACTAGATGCCACTTTTGAAATATGGGCCATAGTTTTTCTGTGCCTCTGTTTGACCATTGGTAAGCTAAGGATAATAATCTTATACTTCTGTTAGGTGGATGGGTTAGCTGGTGTGTGCAAATCACTTTATAATCCTTGGATATATAATATAAACAATAAGTAGTTTTTCTCAGTGATATTTAATTATGGATGCAATTATGCAAAGTTAACATTTTGCCACAATCACATAACACATTTCATTTACAGATCACAGAGCACTTTGTAGCCAATCCTTAATTAAGCCTCATAACACCTATTGTTTCATATGGGGAAATTGAGTCAAAAGAGAGGATAAGTGACTTCCTCAAAGTTACACAAATCAATGGCAGGATTAGAACATAAAGCTTTTGTTCTGCTGTTGTGTCCATTATTTCTCCAGTATAACCTGTAACATATGAAGTAAATTTCAAAGATATATTTCCTTGAAGTAACATTCATGAGACCAGAATTGAGTAACGGGAAAAAAATAGAAAAACCAACTCCAGATGTCTATATTTATAAAAAAACTGGCACATACTATATAGTAACGATAGCACATTTCAATATATTTATGAAGTGCTGGTGTACTCAGAAATATAGAAATCTAGTCATTGTCACTAAAGCTATTCATTATATATCCTGCTTTTTTATTTTAATCATCAAGATGCATTTTCTCTGACTGGTTCAAAACTTAAAAAATAGATTTCCCTCTTCCAGTCACTGTTATATATTTGGCCTGTACCTCTCAAATGTCGCTCATTTCAAAGGGGCACTGCTTGTTTTTAGTCCCAGAATTACTGATGTTCAATCTACACAACTTTTGTGTCCTCTCACTTTTACATCAGGAATAAAGAATCATGGAACGCAGGTTCAGCAAAGTGTGAGTTAGACTATAATGGAATGAATCCCTCAGTGTGTTAAGTTTTTGACATGAATCATTTGTTTGGCTCCCTCATTTTGGGTCTTTCTCACACCTGACTTCCCACATTTGGGCCATGTCAGGTTGAGAAGTATGATCTGGCCAAGTGAAACATGGTTGGGACATGAGTCAGTGATATCTTGTGGCTAAAGCAAGGGAAGGACACTATCCAGAATTCTGCCACTGACTTGCTGTGTGACTTTGGCCAAATCACTTATTAAATCTGTCTCTCAGTTTAACTATATATAAAATAGTGATGTTAGTCAAGTACCTCAAAGGGCTATTGTAAGGCTTAACATTTCTAAAGCTGTCTGAGGTTCTTGGAAGAAAGGTACTCTCAAAATGCAGAGTTGTGTGTATTGCTTATGGAGATTTAAGGGATTTAGATAGGTGCACTGGGGTATTACGGTAACAGACAACCAGCCTGTACAAAAGTGTATGTAAAAGGAGGTCTTCCTTGGATTTCCTATTGAAATGCAATTACTGATCTGTGAGAACTACAAATGAAGCTGATTGGGTTTTCTCAAGCTATTCGTTATATAATTGCTAAGCACGGTAGCTTGATAGCAATGGAGTTTTAGCCTCCAATCTTTGCTCTGTATTTGTTTGTACAAAAAATGCCTTGGACATACGTAAGTTATATTTCCTTGCATTACAAATGATGGATTCCTCCCCCATATCCTGTGACAGCCTTCCCTGGAGACAGACAGTCTGTGTTGTTTTAGTGAGATGGAGAAAGATTAGCAGGAAAGGTCTTGCTGGTGTTTGCAAAGACTTTGAGCAAAGGGAAAGATTATGACTGAGGATCCATTCAGAAGTGGGCAAGAAAAAGCTTTGCTGTAAGTCACTCCCCATGTACAACATGCCTGTCATTGACTCATGCAGTCTACGTACCTGGTGCCTGGCAGCAAGACAACTGAGCAGTGATTCACAAGGAACTCTTGTACAGCCCCCTCAGCCCCTGGGGTGAAGTGCTGAATGGGGTGTGTATGAGTTGGATCATTCTCCAGCAATCCCTCTCCTTTCAGAGCTGACGCCCAGTGTGGCATCTGTGGGCTCCACCGGCCATATCTGGTCCATGAGCCATAGAAATGGCTGGCCAGGATACAGGACATATGAAGGTGGAAATGGGAACATCTCTGCTTTCCTCCTTCAAAAAGGTTTTGTAGGTTTCTGGGGGCTGGGAATGGTTGTTGCTACCAGTCTACCTCTATGTAGTGCCAGTCATCAGTATGTAGGTGCTTCATGTTCCCAACAAGTGCAGAAGACAAATCTTGTGTTGTAAATAAATACTACTTCGCAGTTTGCTGGTGTTTGGCTGATGAACTGTCTGCCTTAACATTGATATTTGAAAATGTGTAGCATTTACTATGTAGAAATATAGAGATTACAGTGCTGGAAAAGACCCAGCGGTCTGGTACCATGTAGTCTGGTACTGTGTCTCTGACAGTCAAATGGCCAATGCTGGATGCTTCAGATGAAGAAGGCCTTCCTCCTCTCTGCCTCATAATGCACCTAAAGTGTGAAATACTGTACACATTTGTGGGCAGGGATGAATTTCCTCCTGGCCCCAGACGGTGATCAGTTTGTGCCCCAAACCATAAGGATTAATAGCCGTTGTGGATTAATAGCCAAGTGAATTAACATCCAAAACAAACCCGAAGGAGAGTTGAGGGTCTGACTGAAATACTGCTTGTTGTTTTCTTTGTGGAGCACAGACAGGATGTACAGTAAATCAGGTTCCGTCAGTGCTGTTTGTTGGAAACAACATCATTCCACTGCGACCCTGAAAACATGACTTCTTTTGAAAGAGTTTTGATGGGGGAACCGGATGACTCACGGGGGGGTGGCGGGTAATTGGAGGCAGCAACTTTCACCTCTAAGGTTCTGATTCTAGCTCTGGTTGATTAGAGTGTGGTGGCCTGTATGAATAAATTGGTGATCTCAGCCCAGTTCCCATGAAAAGATGTCATCTGATCGCTGTCTCAGTGTGCAGTCTTTGCAGATAGGCTAGATGCTGAATCTCATTCTCCATAGACGTGCTTCCACCACGCCAGGTTTGAAGCAGCTTAGCAAGGCAGTGCTTGTACCAGTAGCGTAGCTAGCAATAGAAATTTGCCCCCCAAATGGTGTATGGACCCTGCAACCTCCCACCCCCCAAGACTCCAACCACAGCAGGGAGGCAGCACCTGGTACATCTCCCTGCTGTGAGTGTCCTGGGGCAGGAGTAAAGCCTGGGAAAGGGGGAACACTTCATGCTGCTGAGCCGGGGGGTAGGGGGGTGCGGGCGGGCAGGGAGTTTTGAACAACCCCCTCCAGCAGAGGAAGAGGGCTCCGTGCTGGTGGAGTTGGGGGTCAGCAGTGGGGGAATGGAGAGGGCCGAGGGGGTGGAGTCACTGGGTCACGTGACCTAGCACGTGAGAGCATTCACACAGGAACAGGTTTGTGCCTGGGTGCTGATTGGGTTGGCCATTGCCCTGGAGTTTGTACAACTGCTGCATTGTAAATTAGGTCGAGCTAGCTATGTCACTCGGGGCTGTGAAAAGTTTCGTGCCCTGAGCACAGCCGTTAGGCGGAGTCAAACACCCCACCCCGTCGATGTGGCTAGACGGGTGGAAGAATTCTCCCATCAACCTGGCTACCACCCAGGGGCGGTGGGTGAAACTTCCCCTGGAAGAGATGAGCTCCTTGTTCCGCTGCTTCTGTCCACACTCCCCACCCCAGGTCCTGGCCCCACCCACTGCTGACTCGCCACTCAACTCTTCACACCCCCCCCCGAAATCCTCCCCTTCTGCTCACTTCCTCCCCTGCCTGCCTGCTGCTCGCCCACCTCCTCACCCCCCTCGCCAGACCCTTTCCCCGCCTGCCACGAGACCTCTCCCTCCCCCCCCCCATATGTTTTGCTGTTGTCTTGCTGCTCGCCTAGGGTGACCAGATGTCCCATTGGATAGGGGTAGTCCTGATATGTGGGGGCTTTTTCTTGTATAGGTGCCTATTACCCCCCCACACACACACACACCTCCTGTCCCTACGCTCACCGCCTCACCCTGCTGCTCCCTCACCCCCGGTGACACCCTCGCCCCTTTTCACGTTAAAGCACTAATAACATTCTCCCAGGGGAACTGAACAGGCAACATGTATAGCTCAATTGCTGGATAGATTCTCCTCTGTGTGGCAGGGGGTTTGGTGTACGTTGTACAGAGAGAGATGAAAAGCCAGGTTACCTGGCCAACCTGAAGCCTAATCTCTCCTTTTGAAAAAGTGCATGTCATTGAGGCAGTAGTTTAATCACCTTTATTACACAGAATACCCCCGCCAGACTCGTTTACTTCAACTGGGTTTGAATAAAACAACTAGATCAAGAAATAAACCCTATGTCAGCTCCTCCTTGAGCCAATTACTTCTTCTGGGTACCCTACGCAGCTTTTGGTGACAAGGCTAGTGTCGACACAGTGGAGGAGAGAAGAGGAGGAAGACTCCTGGCAGCAGCAGTAAGCGGTGGGCGCCTCGGGGAAGGGTCAGAGCATGGAGGGGAAGAGGTGGCGGGAGGAGGGGCACCACAGCCCAGGTGTCGGGTGGCGGGGATGGCGGTGGTAGGGAAGGTAATGTCTCCCTTTGTGTACTATACCTACTGCCCATGCTACACCCGTCAGAGCGGTACGACAACAGAAAAACCCTTTGGTCTACATTACTACTAGAAAAACCCTTTGGTCTACGTTACTACTAGGAAGTGTCTACACTATGGTGATGCAGGAGCAGAGCTGTAGCCCCATAGCTCTGCTGCTCTGGCAGCTGTAGTGCAAATCGGGAGTAGCTCCACTGAGGGAAGAGGTTAGTGTAAAGCCAACATGGGTTGGATACTGCTGGGACCCACATCCATGTTTGAGATGTAAAAGACTCAACAATGGAGGTATGCAAATATCTGGCGACTGCACTTCCATTACATGAAGGATTTTGAGATTTGTCTTGGTTCTGATTAGGAACAAAACCCGAATTCTTCAAGAGGAAAATTAATTTAGACAAAATAGTTTTGTTTTGATTTCGCTCTTTTTATTTTCAGTTATAAAATATAATTCACAAAATTCAAAATGGAAAATCAGATCATTTTGTCCTTAAAACGTTGAAATGGGATGTCAGAATTTTCCTCCCCATTTTTTTTCCTAAATGAAACTTTGGGGGAATGGACACTATTCACCATCATTTCGACTTTGACGAAACTTCATTCTCTGATGGAAAGTGGTTCTGTCAAAGTTTTTCCAACCAGCTCTACTTAATATGTCAGCCGATCCATTTCCTTGTCAGTGCACGGTGGTCCCTAATGGGACAGGATTCACTTCTGTGTGAAAGGCCCATTAACCACTTAACCTTGGTGGGACATCAGTGGTGCATTGGCTTTATAGGGGGGAATTTCACCTCATAGCAAATTAACAGAAGACTCCATTTTCCAGGGCTGCTAATCTAGCACCTTTCTTTCACCTGTGAAAGAAGCCTGCTCTCTAAATCTCCTTTCTTTCCAACTGCCTTTGGGTAATTTGGGGGGTGGGTGGGTTTCAGAACTAGCATATTATGAGACCAAGACAGTGGCAGCCAGAGCCGATTTTGTTGGTTTGTATTTTGGGCACGTGAGGGAAATGGCTGAGGGCTGGAACAGTTCTCGCATGTGGAGCTCGTTGGTGTGTTGCTGGTGGAGTTTTATGGTTTTGTTAACAGATGTTGAGCCATACGATTTATTAAAACTGCCACAGTGAATTTATTAATGATTATTTCACATTCCGTGAGGTCTTAGGAAATTCTACCCACGGTAAGGTCAAATTGAAGGGGCGTTTGACATACTGCTGCCTTATGTACAATAACAACTGATAAAGGACCTAGGAAATAAGTTTCCCTATGGTAAGAAACTTATCTGCGGCAAATATATAAATACAGCCTGCCTGGAGAGAACTGTTGACTCTTTTACTTTGTTATGAGATCTCTGAGAAGTGGCAAATCAGCACGTGCTGGGAAGTGCTGTGATTTGGGCAGGAGCGTTTTTATCAGTAGTGTATTTTAAACCTGTTGCCCCAAACTTTGCCTAAGGGATGGTGATGCTGGCAGCTTGACAGATTTTGAAGGACTATCAAATTTGCATGAAATGGGATGATTGCATTTGCCCTTATCTTTCGGAGGTGACAGCCAACAAAAACTCAATATGGCTCACCCCATGCATTCAAAAATCCTGGGTCAGGCCCCCAGATCATGAGTTTGGCTTAACAATTATGAGATTTATAAACCAAACAAAAACATTTGGATACTTTTTATTTGACTTCCGGTGTTGTAGCCTGTAGGTTTCATGTTTTCAAGCTTTTCTCTGTAAAGAGGTAAGCTAAAAACTGTCTTCATTTTTTTTTAAATGAAAGCTGAGATTCTCATGTAACCACATGACTCCAGGAGATGGTGTTTTAAGAAAAATACATTACACAAGATTAATGATAAAATCCCAAGAGATGGCAACACACCACCTACCATGCAGAAATCCATTCTGAGTTCGCTTCATCCGAGTATAGTTCTGTCCTCCTCGAGGGCAGCTGTAGTTGGCCTTGCAGATTCCCCTGGGTCAATTTGACCCACGGGCCAACTTTGTCCTTGCGTGATTTGATCTGTTGGAGACAGCATAACAATGGCATCCTCTGCTACTTCTCCTGCTGCTTCCAAAGGGGATTTTACAACGTTTAGTTAATTTTTGCACAGGCTACTTACTGGCCAAGCGTAGACATTCCTTGTCTGTTATTCATGGGTAGAACTGCTTGATTAGAGTTTCTCCTCCTGCAACATCAAGGCAGCCCAATGCCCGGGGATCTCCCTGCACAGATAAGATTAAGAGCATTGAATTAACACATTTTGCCAATGGTTTTTGAGTGGCTGAGGACAGAAATTGCAGAGAGATTGTTTTTGTTTTGTTTTAGATGATGATGACGTTTTGAAGAGTGTTTCAGTTCATTTGTCAACCCTCTTTGTTCGGTGGGTGCTGGGATAGAGAACTCACCTAATGGAGATGGATTTTTCATTTTGTTTACTTTGCTGGCAGTAGATATAAGAATGGCTGCTGTGAAGGGAATGAGTCACTGGTTTGTATGAAGCCTTGAAGAAAGCTTCTACAGGTTTTCACTGATCTCAAACATGAAGCTGTGATGTTAACAATTTCCTGTTGAACCCAGTTTTTGGTTAGTCTCTTTTTATATCAGGAAGATTATACTGTTGCTATAAATTTGCACCATTCATCACCTTAGGGTTAAAGAGAAAGGGAATATTGTATTTGATAGCAAGGCAAAAAGAGCTATAACAAACTGCTGTATAAGAAGCAGAATATAGCCACCAGACTGGAGTTGTTCTGGGTCCCCATTTAACATGGGGACACCATGTATTGCTGTGGTGCTGTGTTTCTCAGTAGTCTTTACTTTTACTCTGGTGTAAAACCAGTATGCAAACAGAGGTGACCAGAACTCCTTTCACATCATCGAAGTTTCATAGATTTTGAATGCTGGAAGAGACCTTTTAGTCTCTCCCCCTGTATAACATAGGGCCATAGAATTTCATCCAGTTGCTCTGGTATTGAGACCAGTAACTTGTGTTTGATTAAAGCATATCTTGCAGTCTCCATAGATCATATAGGATGCGTGATGGCCTTATTCTAGGTATTGAGGACATGTAGGATCGCGGTGGGGCACATGGGGTGAAAGCTTGTTTTGCAGCCACCGGTGAATATATACTTTGGATAGAGAATTTTAATTTCCCAGACTTGTCACTATGTTGGGCCAACTCTGCTGTCAGTTACATCAGTGGAAATCTCTATTAGCTCCATTGACTTCACCCAGCATGTTTGAGGCCTTATCTGACTGCTAAAAAAGATGTACTAAAGGTAACTAATGTGCATGAGTTATCCTGAGGTACAAATGCAGTGAAAACCTGGCACTTGAGTGATTTTAATTTAGGTAAATGTATTAAGGTCAACACTAGGCAGGGAAATAGGTAAAACCTCATGGTAAAACTAAGGCTGTGTCTACACTACATACCTTAAAGTGCTGCGACAGCTGTGCTGCTGTAAGGTCTCCCATAGCCACTCTATGCAGGAGGGAGAGAGTTCTCCTGCTAGCAAAATAAAACCACCCCCAATGAGGAGCAGTAGCTTTGTCAGTGGGAGAGCTGCTTGGTGACTTTTCCTTGGTAAAACTTTTGTCAGACCAGCGAAAGTTTTATCTACTAAAGTGCAGTGTAGACATGATTTAAAAGGTTGAGTCTTCGCTGTGTTTATACCTCTGGATAGCTCATGAACGTTCGTGACCACCGGGTAAAAAATACCCCTTTATTAGCAGTGAAGACATGGCCTTAGACTAGAACTTGCCTTGCTAGGTTCACTTAATTACCAGAACATTAGCGCACACTGTGGTGTTGACGTTGATTTATGAATGCCCCATGGGAAAAGTTTTTTTTTTTTTTTTTTTTTAATAGAGCTGCTGTGATACGATAGATCATGCTTTGTGTCCTTCATGGTTCACAGGTATGTTTCCTGCATTCTGCTCACACATTAGGGTGACAACCACTGTACATGTTGAAGATGAGACATGAAATCTACATTCTAGAGCCTAATGCATGACCAGCAGATACCATGTTTTGTAATGTTGGTTGAGTTCAGTTTATTTGTATTAAATCCCATCCGATGAGAAATCTTTGTCCCATTAAAGTCAATGGCAAAACTCTCATTGACTTTAATAGGATCCCTTAAGATTTTTTTCTGCCTGATATGCTAATTAAAAACAAACAAAAAAAATCTATGGAATTTTCTGGCCCTAATTGATACGGAATTGCATTTGAAAAGCTGTTTCTGAAAATGGCAGAAAATAAATGTAATTAAAACCAAATTTTTCTTTCCTTTTTCAGACTAGGTTTTTTTAAAAATAGTAGAAAAATATGAGTTCCTGTTTTTCTGTGGAGTTTTATTTTGTACAAAATGCTTTTTCCTTCTTCCCCCAATTGAATAAAAGTCCTCTTTTGTTATCTCAACCTCATGGAGCGAAAGCCTGGAAACGTAATTTATTCAAAGCGTTCCGCATATGTGTAAATGGGTAACACTTATTGATAGCAGAGTTAAAGTATTTCTTTCTTTTGGGCAACAAAGCATTTTTGCTGAATGTTTCAGCCACTGTCTTTGTTTCTTTAGACAAGTGAAAAGGATTTAAGGAGGTAAAATATGCAGGCTAAACAAGTACCTTCACATTGTGAACATGCACACACGCACACAGGTATCTGCATATCTGCTATACATCTACCTACACGCAGACAAGTTCAGAGAGACCTACACATGACATAACGTCTCACCTCATAATGGAATAATGGCTATATACACACATTCGCACACACCCGCACGCACACAAATGTGGACATGGATGCACTCACCCACTCTGTGGATGCATTTTGTAACACATCCTGGAGTGACTCTGTCTACCTTTTAATGGTATAAAATAACAGTCTCCAGAAGGATCTTCTATGTTCATGTATTAAATTTCTAGTGCACAGCAGCTATAACTGAACTTTATACCGCTCGAGTTATACTCTTTCTTCCTCCATACAGTACACAGAATAAGCTCGTTAAAATCTAGTGGGGTGGGGGAACAGTCCTCGCTATATTGAAGTAACCAGATTCTTGGGGTTATTCCTGCTGCTGAGTTCCCTTACTGTCTCCCCAAAAAGGATTTATAAGTATTCATTGGAAATCTCCCATGGATTTAACTTCTTCCTTTGTTTTGTTTGTAGTAAAAGCTTGATTGAAAGTGGCTGTGGCAGCCGTAATGCCTGGCTGAGTTTGGAGAAAACCAGCTCTAGGCCCATTTAGACATTTCATTTGAAAGAAGCCTCCATTATCTCCTATTAGGAGCTGTCCTAGCTCTGTGTGTAAGTGTGTCTGCACCCACACGCTCATGCTTTGTGATTTCTGTATCATTTTTACTTTTCCAGTCTTCTTCCAAAAATTAGTGATTAACTTTTCCTTACATTTGTAATTAATGCCTGATTAACCAAAACACAGCTTTCTAGGGACATGGCCTTATAGGGAATATTCCAGGCAGCAGATGAATCCATCCCAGAGCTAAATTGCTGCTTCAATGTCTTTCCCCCTTCCCGTCTCTTTCTTTAGAATTCTTTGTGTCCTATGAAAAGAAAATTCAGAGAAGAAAACTTGAGAGTAACACAATAGATGTCTTCCCTTCTTACCTCTTCTGCAGAAACAAACTCTCTTAAAAATATCATGAGCTAGTGTATGAGGTAATGAATGTTGTAACCAGCTCCAAATTAGCCTTGTGTTTCATTAAATATGCTGAAGTGCTTACTCAATTTCTACTCTGTGCTTAAGTTAATTAAAAAAATGAATTTTTGGACTAAGGCCATGAACCCATTGCTTTCAGTGATACACGAAGACTTTGAGTTTGGCCCAGGAAAAATATAAAGGGTCCATGTGTAAAGTGGTGAATTTCTTTACTTTTTGTTTTTTAGAAAGAGAGCGGGGAGGGAGGGGGAAGGGGAAGAGGAAAAACGACATTTCTGGAGACTGGAATTATCTGTTGAGCCACACACACAACACGAATAGGATGGGCAGTGGCACCTTAGTACAGTGGGCCTCACCCCCTGTATTAAGGATCACTTTTTGGTGGAAGTTCTGCTTTCTTGGTTCTTGCCCTCTAGAGCTGCCAATCAGGGTGGCCGTTTTGGTGCTGGGGTGGTGAACACCCACTAGGAAGTAGACTAAATCGTGGATTTGGGGGCCAGATTCTCATTTAGACTAGGGCCCGTTTATGCTGCTCTGGTGGCGTAAATGGGCCTTGAAGTGGATCCAAATAGTCCCCTGAAAATATGCTCTTGCATAGAAGCCCACTCCAGCCTGAGCAGAGCTGGCATAAAGTCTTTATAGTGGCTCAGTCCCCAGTCTAGGGAGCGGATTGGGAGTGGGTTTGGAGTGACTGCTGCTTCCTGGCTATTGTAGGGAAGAACTTGCCAGTGAACAATTTTTTTACTGGTCAAATGGGGAGAATTTCATTAAAAACCTCTGAGGTGATTGTAAAAGGGAGGTATTTTTTGTCACCAGCCCCGATAGCTGAGGAAACTGTCTGAATTTGTGAGCTTTGTAGTGGAGTTTTGGGGCGCTCTCAGTGAGACATGGGTTACAAGGGCATCCAAGGAGGGAAGAGCGGCTCCTGCAGGTGATCTGCGTTCCTTCAGAGCTTCCCCAGCGACTGCTGGGTCCCCCCGTAGGCGAGGTATGTTCTGCTCGTTCCTCAGATAAAGTCTGGAAGTATCACATTATCCTGCCACTTGCCGCTTCTTGTGTTTAGAGTGGCATTAAGGGAGTGTCTGGGATGATGCCCAAAAGTGTATAGCAGAAAAGGCAGCAGGAGTTGGTGGGTTCAGCCTCTTAGGCTTCCCAGTTGCGTTCGTCTTTCAGCACGATTTTGGATCTGTATCGGGCTGTGCTCTTGCCTCTGCCAGCCAGGATGTGGCTCCATAAACCGATGGGTTTGTGTTGAACCTACCACTGCAGGAGGAGTCCTCAGCTGGGTGTCCAGAAGCCTCCTGGGAAATTTCCCTACAACCCTGCCGGCCAGCCCGTGCCTGGAATCCTTATTGATGCATTTGCACATGGGGAGTAAACACACTGTGTTTAAAGGGCAAGGTCAGTTTGTTCTTGCGTTAGCCTTGTTATTGTTGCAGTAAGAGCAAGTCCACAATATCCTAACAAGAACTGGGAGCTTATGTCCACATGCATTATATGAACGTGTGTGTCGGGGGAGGGGGGCGGCAAAATGGGGGTGGCTTAGCTTAACTCTGAGCTTCACCTCCTTAGGCCTTAGTGGTGCTCAGCCAAGGATTCAGAGCGCTTGCCGTGTTAGTCTGTATTAGTAAAAGCATTGTAATTCTGATTATTTGGCTGCCTGTTGTCAACATCTCCAGAGCTCCTGGCCTACCTGCAGTGGTGCTAATTAGCAAGGTGTTTGAGCCAGGATGCAAACAGCTGTGTATCTGGGTTCACAACTTAAACTCTTTAGTATGATGACTCCCAACATTGGGAACTTGGGGCACGTTTGGCGTTGGATCCACATTTCAAACCTAAGTTTTGGAAAGCTCAGATCTGGTGATTTTTCAGTAGGTCCATTATGGAGATATGAGGCCTGTTTCTCCACTGCCTAGTTCTTTGCATGCTCATCTACATCTATGCAAAGAAGACCCCACTTACTTATTCTTCATGCTAGTGAGAGGAAGCAGCCCCCTGAAAATACCTGCGGTGTGTGGCTGATATAGAACTGGCATAAAGGTTCTACGCTGACCCTGCTCTCAGCCCTTGTAGGAGGTATTTTGGGGATGGGCATGGGGCAGGGAGCAAAGGAAGTGAGCTCAGGCTAGTCTCTGCTTCCAGGGCCTTTAGGAGGACATGGCAAGTAGAGAATAAATTAGAACAGCCTTCTGGTACTGAGAAGGCCCCTTGTTGCCCTCAGAATATAGAGAACACAAACTTTGTTGTCATCTAGCCCCCTACTGCCCAAAGAGGAATGGAGGAAGGGACCTTGGGATGCTGATGTCTCAAGTTGAGTGTTCACAAAAGGCGTTAGAGGCTACTTTTGAGTGTAATCCCTTATCCCCAGAGGTGGACTCTCCAGGTCAGGATTGTAGTATGTCGGGGGAGTATGCACTAGGTCCTAACCTGGACCCAGCTTTGGGAGGAGAATCTGATTGGCAGGGCTTGAACAAAGCTCCCTTTAGTCCTAATATTCTGACTTTTGGGACGCTTTCAAAACGAGACTCCCAGTCTGACCAAGCAATGCGCTCCTAGGATTAATTTTAAATTAGCCAAGACTGAATTATTTAGTGAAGCCTCATTTCTGTGGGATGGAATTGGTGCTGCCGGGCCTAAACGCTGCCACCCATGACTGGACTCTAAATTCCTATCAGTTTTATGAGACTGGCCGTGAAATTAACTATTTGACCATGTAATGATTTTTTATTGTATTTAATCTTCAGAAAATGCTATTTATGCAAAAGCATGCGGAGGGCCGCGGTTACAAAGCAGCGCTTCTTTGGCTCATTTCCTGCCCAGCTGTTGTCCTCTTCAACCCTCTCCCTTGGCCAGGCAACAGTGAGGCCTACAGCTGTGGAGAGGTCAGGCCTGCAGCGCACCAAGAGCCATCTCTTGGGAGAGCCGTGGAGAACCCTCCTTCCCCGTAGCCTGTTGTTACTTAGATTCCTGGCTTGCTGCAGCCATCGAATCCAGCTTTGGCCCTGCTTCTGTCGCAGACATCATCAGCATTATCACTGAACCTGGTGTTTGATGAGGCCTCTGTCAGAGGGGCAAAAGCACTTACTTGAAAATGATTTATACTAATTAGACAACTTGAAGGTTTCTTCTGAAGCCAGTGGAGTGGGAGTGGCATGGAGTGGGGAAGGCATGGAGTTCAGCCTCCTTTATTCTCCAAAAAGCCATCATCACCTGATAAAGATTCAACTGCCTTGAGGTTTTGAAGAGGACGCTTCATGCTGCTTCAGTGAAAGGGGGAGTGAAGCCTTCAGTCCCGTAACCTTTGTTCTCTAAAGAGTGTGTCAGGGTTTTGGCTGTGCTGATGGCCTTGACTTTTTTTTTTTTTTTTTAATTGGAAGAGGATGTGAGATCCGCCCCCTAAGCCTTTCCACACCAGGATGCTGAGGGAGGAGAAAAGACCTGCGTTTTTCTGCACAGCAGGGTCAAGATTTTCAAAACTAGATGCCTAAAAGTGAGGCTATTAAATCCTTACTTAGGCTCCTAAATAAGTAACCCGATGTTCTCAAGTGCTGAACACCCTACGGTCCTACCAAAGTTAGTGGGAGCTGCTGGGGGCCCAGCAGTTTGGAAAATCAGCATATTTCATTTGGTGCCTGAATATGGATTTCGGAGTCTAGTTTTTAAGGCTCCTAGTTTTGAATGGCTTGACTCACTTTTATGGTTTAAAAAAATGGGTAAGAAACAGAAACAGGTAAAAAAATATAAAATGTTGTTACAAAAAAAATCAAAGATCATGAAGAGGGGAGGGAAAAACCGATGACCTAAGTGGCTAGATTTTCACCTGTGCCATTTAATAGAGATACACTGAAGGGGGCAGACCCCCACATTTTATCTTACTTAGCGAAATTACAACTTGTGTACCTGTGTCAAACCTCCCCACCCTCCCAGTGGCCTTCATGGTGGACCTGCCTGCCTAAAACAGAAGTTATCCCTTAAGGATTTACATAGTCATTTTTTCCCTTCTGGTCCCTGTAACGCTGTTCTCCTCATGCCATGATCTAGGCTGTTTCAGCGCAAGCTAATGTACCTCAGCCTTCCGGGTGACTCTACGAAAGCAAATCAGGGCCATCGATATGGTTGATGGTAGCATGTGTGCCTGTGTATAGGGTCAGACTGGCTGCTAGCACTGCCAGGCGCACAGGTCAGGGTGGGGGAAAAGTGCAAACAGCCTCCCACTCTGTGGGTGAGATTCTGGGCTGTGCATCGAGTCTAGGGGTATGTCTGTGCTGCAGTTGAACACTGGGCTGGCATGTGGCAGCTGGCTCAGGCTACAGGGCTGTTTAATTGCAGCACAGCCGCTCAGTCTAATCTCTCGTTCCATCTCTCTTTGGTGCGCTGGCTCATTCACCGGGGGTGGTAGGCAATAACCTATTTGCTGGGTTTCTCAGTGCTAATCCCTAAAGCAGGGGTCGGCAAGCTATGGCCCGTGGGACGGTCCTGTCCGGTCCCTGAGCTCCTGGCTGGGGGAGGCGAGCCCCGTCCCCTCCTCTGCAGCCTCAGCGCACCGCACAGCTAGCGCTCTGGCCTGCTGCTGCTGCCCAGGAGCGTTACACCACCGTGACTGGCTCTAGTGAGTGGGAAGCTGGGGGTGGGGGAGAGTGGGATTGGATAAGGGTCAGGGGGCCGTTGGATGGGGCAGAGACGGGGGGGAGGAGGGAGGGCGGTTAGGGAAGGGGGAGCGGGGAAGGATCCATGGGGTGGTGGTTAGGGGCAGGGATGTGGATACAGGTCGGGACAGGGAGCGATTGGATAGGCGTGGTAGTCTCGGGGGACCCGTCAGGGGACAGGGGTGTGGATAGAGGTCGGAGTAGTCAGGGAGAAGGGGGGCTTAATAGGGTGGTGGGGTCCTAGGGGGTGGTTAGGGGTGGGGGTCTCTGGAGGGGGCTGTCAGGGGATGAGTGGGGGGTTGGGTGGTTTGGGGATCCTGAGGGGGGCAGGAAGTGGGAGGGGGTAGATGGGGGCAGGACCAGCCTGTTTGGAGAGGCACAGCCCTCCCTACCCGGCCCTCCCTACCATTTCACAACCCCAGTGTGGCCCTCGGGCCAAATATTTTGCCCGCCCCTGCCCTAAAGTATTGATTGGTCAGCAGCTTGGCTTCCGGGTGGGGAGCAGTGCTCAAAAGTTATCTCTTTTCTTGACAATGTCTCCTTACAATCTCTCTCATGTTGTTTATGTGATTTCTCACCTGGCTTGGTGCCTAGAAATAAACTCATTGGCCTTGAAGAGCAGTAGGTGTGAAAGCACTTTCTAGTAGAATGGATATCTCTTTAGATAAGCTACCTTGCCTACCTCCCTTCTCTGATAGTAGCATGTGGTCCCTTTGCAAAAACAGTTCCTCCTGAAATAGCCCATTATAGGATGTACAAAACTTCATGTTGGTGTATAAGATAAGATAATCGAGGGTTAAAATATACAGGGAGAGAGTCTAACTTCTGCACCCCAAATAAGGATAATTTGCTAGTAAAAGGAAACAGTGAGGAGAGTGTCTGAATCCACTGAGGAAGAATTAACTTTCATTGGGGAGCGTCTACAGATCATAGAATATCAGGGTTGGAAGGGACCTCAGGCGGTCCATCTAGTCCAACCCCCTGCTCAAAGCAGGATCAACCCCCACTAAATCATCCCAGCCAGGGCTTTGTGAAGCCTAACCTTAAAAACCTCTAAGGAAGGAGATTCCACCACCTCCCTAGGTAACCCATTCCAGAGATGTGTCATAAAGCCTGCCTACTGGACCCTGTGGTTCTGTAATCCCCTCCCAACTGCTTACTTTGAACAGATATGATGAGGGAAAGTGAATGTGCCTATGATGACCGTTACTCTTAGTCGTGGGTTTGGATATTCCCTTGAAATAGGTCTAAGCAGAAATGTCAGGGCTTATCTGAAGATCTGTGGACTAGAAAAGAAGCCAGCTTTCTTGTAATTACCCACTGTGCTCTGGTGCCAGCTGGTTTGGAAGTTCTAAGCCCAGTCATCTGTGATACCAACAAACTCTTGCAAAGTGTTGATTGGTTTTAATACCAGCTGATGAGAATTGAGGGCAGTCAGCACCTTGCAAGGCCTACTGTAATGGAAAATCTTGACTTGTACTAAAGCGCTTCTGACTCTGGCTGTAGCCAAGAAAGTATGAAGGAGAGAGACATGGGCGGCCAATGACCTGCTCGTCAGGGGAGGCTAGCCCCCGGCCACTCCTCTTATGTCCAAAGCCTCTCCCCCTTCCCTTCTACCCCTCTATTCCCAACAAGAGCCCTAGAGCACCCACACCGTGGCCTCTGGCCCCAGTGCTAGCCATCCTGGTGCAGGGCAGAGCTGCAGGAGGGGACTTGTGGAGGGTGGGAGAGGGGGAAGAAGTGTGGGTGGGGCCATGCCAGGCTGTTTGGGGAGGCACAGCCTCCCCCAGCCTAAGATACCCGCCACCAATGGGGAGAGAGATTAAAACAAACAAGCAAACAGCAAACCCATCAACCAAAGTCCATAAAAGCTTCAGACTGTGGGATTGAGTAAAATTTTGGCTGTAGATTAGGGATGTTCATATTTTACTCAAACAGATGCACACATCCATAGTTACTGACTGTACAAGGCCCAGTTAGGAGACCTGCATTGTTATCCTGGCTCTGCCACTGAATTGCTCTGTTGCCTTGGTCAACTCAGTGTTGCCATCTATTGAGTCTTGTGATATATTTGCTTTTCACATAGCCCCAGCTCCAGGAGAGGTGGAACTATATGGAAATCTTAGTTTTTCATTTTTTAAAAGTAGAGTGAGTTTCTAGTCTTTGTGGTTTCCCAGAAGAGCTTGAAAATGTGATCTGAGTGCACTTCAAAGGCTCGCAAAGCAGAAGGCAAATAAGAGAACTCAATTAAAAAAAAAATCTCATGATTGTTAAGCCAATCTCATGATTGTTGGAACCCGACTCATGCTTTTTGAATGCATGGGATCGGCAATACTGCATTAAGTGTGCATTTTCAAAAGCAGACTTTGGTTTTGGATCCCTCAGTTTTTGGCAGCCTAACTTAAACCACACTGGGCCGGATTTTCAGAGAGTGCTGAACTGCAGTTGAAGTCAGGGGCAGCTGCAAGCGTTCAGCACCTCTGAAGATCAGGCCCAAGGTGTTTTGAGTTGGTCACTCAAACGCAGCAGGCACTTCTGAAAAATTTTAGCCCGAGCGCCTTTGTGCCTTAGTTTCTCTTTCTGTACAATGGGGGAGAATATTTACAAACCTTTAAAAGGCTTTGAGAGTCCACAACAGACCTGCTGTGTCAGTGCCAAGTAGTATTCTTATTATTCATGCCTTAGTCACACACCAGAGTGTCAAACCACCCAGTGTCGTTGAATGTGTCTGTAGCAGAAAGTATTTGGAACACCGTGCCTTCCCCCGTCACACTGGTGGGATGGGGCTGCAGCGTTTTCATATTGATGGAGTTGTGGGTTAAAGTTGGAGGGTACTTGGCAAGGTGCAGCACTTGGCACATGCCCAGCTATGGGTTTAGAGGGAAACGGCTGGAAGGTATTGTTGTTAAAGAAACAAACCTCCAGAATTCCCCAGTCACCCAGACCAGCCTGTCCCAACAAGCCTTGTGTCATAGTAACCTCTGTCTCCCGACAGCATGTGCGAACACCAGTTCCCGGGGAGAGATCTTCTAGCGCCAGAAAAGTAGGCGGCGTTGCTTGGTTTAGAGTTGTCCTTGTGTTTTTCCTCCCTCTAGTTACTGAGATAAGGAGTCTGTGAAAGACTGTGCAAAGCACCATGTCTGTTTAATCAACGTACGCGGAAGAAACTAGATATGCTCTGTTAGTGCAGTCACAGCCCAGGCATGAAGTCAAGGGGAGGTGGAGGTGGGCGTGACTGGGAGAAATAATCCTTGTCTCTTAGGAGTGTAAGTGTAGCCAAAAGTCCACGGGAAGGGGGATTGAATCTGTGTCCTTGCAGGGAGCCTGGCAGATCTGGGTTTTGCTGTGTCTCCCAATTCTTGCCTGTAACCCAGAGTGAGTCACGCAGCAGGGTTTGCTGTGACCAATGTTCCCTCTAATTTTTGACCGGCTGTGTGCGCAAAAAAATTCTTCTGTGCAAATGTTTGTGCTTCCGTGCAAATTTTTGTGCGTGTGGTGTTTCGCCGTGCGCGCGGGGTTTCGGATCTATGTGTGTGCGCACACACGCACAGCTTAGAGGGAACAGTGGCTGGGACCCTATAAAGGGAACTTGGGAGGCTGTGCAGCCTTGCTTACAGCTTGCTTGGAATGCCATCGTTTTTAGATGAAATAATGTGAGAACTGGGGCCGTTATCTGGGTGCCTACCGGAACTGGGGTGGACTTTCCTGCCCTGGGGATCCATGGGAATTATGCACATTCAATATTGACCACGACCTCCGAGGCTGCAGTCCAACATGGTGGTAAATACATTCTGCCTGCCTCCATTCTAAATGGAACTACAGGAGGCTGTGTTTGTTTTCACCACGCATCCTGAACGACTGCGTAATAATGAACAGCTGCTGTGCTCCATCCCAGAGCTGGCTGCATATCCGCAGGGAGTGTATCTTATCGCCAGTTATCTCCAGACTTGAGTTAGTAAATGTTTGCAAAGGGCTTTGAGACCCTCTGCTGCAGAAAGCCCAAGAGCTGTTGTGGAGTTGTATCTCCTTCCCCCCCACTGCCCAGGGAGAATCCCCAGGAAAGTTTAATGCGGGCTGAGCCTGTACTGAGTCTCCTGTGGAGCCTCTTGGAGAGTGGACCCTACCCCGTACAGAAATGCAGATGTGGCAGAGGAAGCCCCAGCAAGCAGCACTGCCTAGCAGCAGAGAGGGGGTGTGTGGAGACATAGGGCCCCTGCATGGAGGGCCTTGGTGTGTCATGATAGCAAGGGGTTCTGGAGCAAGGTGAGGGAGTTTCCTGGCCTTTCTGCGTTCTGTGTGAAGTTTGTATGTGTGGGGGCAGAGTCTCTCTGCAAATAGATTGTAGGGATTTCCAAGATACTGATCACGGATATATTTTCTTAAATTTCTGCTCTTGCTGTTCAATAAGCAAAGGTTTGCCTCCTTTTTTTTAAAAGCAATTTGAATTAACTGGTGCACACAGGGAGTGGATGGGGGTCATGTGGGCAGTTCTGATGAGCTGTTGCACACAGTGGATGGATGGGATAAGAGGGGGGAGTTCTGATGTGCCGTGCACACAGTACGGGTAAGGAAGCCACAAGCAGGGTTTTGGGGAACATTGTCAAAGTGGTTTAAACATCGGAAAATACGGTATTATCCTCACTTTAGAGATGAGTCTGCGAGAGCTGAAGCGATTTGCGTAACGTCACGCTCCGGGGCTGTGACAGAGCTGGGAATGGAACCCCCAGTCTCCTGGACTGTACTTAATACTGTAGATCACAGCTGCCTCTAGAAGTCTCGGTTTTATGTGTAAGTGACAGCTGAGGTCTGTTTTGATGTTATGGTGTGGCTGAGCTGTAGGATCTCCTAACGGTTTCGTCCGTTAAAATCAGTTGCCTTTGAGATTGGGGAATTGAAAGGGAAAATGTTTATATAAGAATGAATTAAGATCCTCCCCCAAAAAGCAGCACCTCTTTGATCGACTTTGATATTTTATGATACTGTACCGTCTAGATGATTATTGTAATACCCTCTTTTGGGTTTAAAATCATAGATGCAGCAATTTGCAGCTCACAGATAAAACATTGCAACCTCATAGATGTTACTAATTTTGTAAGAATGTGGAACTGTGCAATGTACCGTATTTTTCGCCCTATAAGACGCACTTTTTCTTCCCCAAAACGGGGGGGAAAAAGTTGGTGCGTCTTATAGGGCGAATGTCTTATAGGGAAAAAAAAATAAAATAAAATAAAAAAAAGCGCCTCACTCTCCCGTCCCCGCCGCGCGGGCGGGCTGCCGGGAGCGTCCCAGTTCCCCCCTCCCCGCCCGGGGCGGGGAGGGGGGAACCGGGACGCTCCCGGCAGCCCGCCCGCGGCGGGGAGGGGGGAACCTCGGCAGCCCGCCCGCGCGGCGGGGACGGGAGAGCGAGGCGCTTTTTTGTCCGGATTTTTTATTAAAAAACGAGGAGGCGTCTTTTAGGCCGGAGCGTCCTATAAGACGAAAAATACGGTATGTGGATTTAGCTATTTAATACAATGCAGCACTAGTCTGTGGTGTCTAACTATGCTCTCTAAGCATGTTAATGAAAATGTGCATCTTTCGTAGGGTGACCAGACAGGAAGTGTGAAAAATTGGGATGGGGGATAGTAGGCACCTATATAAGATCCGGCACCAAATATTGACACTGTCCCTATCAAATCGGGATATCTGGTCACCCTAGTCTTCCGGAACCAGAAGATCTATGTAACATTGACATTCATTTGTATATACATTTTGAACAGCAGTTTACAAGGCCTGGTTTTTCATAATAGCTTCAAGCTGGCATCCAGATGTGCACACCAAAAATTGCGTTCTTACGTTTTTACACCATGGTGTTTTGATATGTAAAACTTCAAATGTAATTGCACTGATTGTTTTTGCATGTTCAAATACAGTAGACTCTCGATTATCCAGGATGATAGGGAAAAAATTAATCCTGGTTAATAAAATCCTGGATAATCACCATCCATAGGAAATATAGGGAGGGGGGGGTTGGGTTCACCAGCCACCCTGCACAGAGGGGAGGGGGTGTTGGTTACTGGCTGCCCTGAGCCCTGGTGGGTTTTTTTTTGTGTGTGTGCTTGGGGCGGCAACAAAGCCATAGCTGGCCCTGCGAGTTACGCATATTTTTTTTTTTGACATCCTGGTTAATCCACATCCTGGTTAACCGAATCCTGGATAATCGAGAGTCTACTGTAAGCTAGTAAGGCACCCAGCGTCCCAGTTTTGCATATTAGATGGCCAGATTCTGCAGCACTGAGAGTTACATTTAATAGTTCTAGTGAAATCAAAGGCTTTCCTCCTGGGGTTATGATCCTGCTCTATATGGGTAAGGATAAGGCAGAATCTGTGCTAATATTAGTGTTCTCCGAGGTTTTGTGCATGCAAAATCTTACACCCTGAAACAGAAGAGTATAGAGGTATGCAAAACTGGAGGCTGTTTCTGAAAATGTGGCTGCAGAAGAATGAAGTCCCAGTGAAAACGAAAAGCATGGATGCACTGGCTAATAGGAGTTTATTCTGTGCATGGAAGGATTTGGCATTCTCTTTGTTGCATGGAATCAGTAGCCAGCAGCAGAGTGAGCCTAGTCAGAGAATTTTTGTCTTCCTAGCCATTCGAAATGAAATAGTTCTCAAGTCCTTACTGCTCTCGGCTGCACCATGTGTGTCTAGTCCTTTTGGCTCCTTAATAATAATGACTTAGTCTGAGAATTATTTAGTCAACAAAAATCCATGTGTTTAGTCTTCCAGCCAGATAACTTACGTTGTTTAGACAGCAAGTGAATGTGGAGAAACCTGGCTGTGACACTTGTTCTAATTGTGCAGGGGAGAGCAGATAAAATATCTCTCTCCTTTTATGGCAGTCTCCTTTCAGTATCTTGTTCAAAACTTGGCAGACTGAAAAAAGGGTCAAAAGCCAGCAAATTGCCTACACTTTTCATGCATGCTTTATGCCTTTTGATGAACAGACCTTTGACAATAGCCGTTTGGTAGATCAGTCAATATTATGGAGCCAGATTCTGCTTTCAGTTACACCAGTGTAAACGACTTGGAGGGTTTCAGTGGAGTTGATGCTGCATTAACACTGGTTTAAATGAGGGCAGAACCTGGTCATTTGTCTGACACTGGAGACCCTATCAGCCCATTGATTAGCCTGTAGAACACCCTGCTGATTTCGGAGGGCATGTCTTCATTACCAGCCGATCAGCGTTTGATCTTTTGGCAATTGATTTATTGCGTCTCATCAAGACACGATAAATGGATTGCCAATAGTGCTCTGTGCACTGTGCAGAGGTATCGAAGTGAATACAAGAAGGTATGAGGGGTTCTCCTAAAATGCTGTGGTGCTTAGATGCTATGGTGTTGGGCAACAAGAACCTGCATATATAGATGGCATAAAGTGGATCTGAGTTGGGCTTGAGGTAGCTGCCTTATGATCTTGTGGGTGTGAGTGCTTTGCACTTCCATGCAGGTCTGCCTGGTGTTTTGCCACACCAGAAGCATGGGCTCTGAGCCATACAGAGGATGCAGGGGTCTCTGCTTTGTGAGCTGGCATGCCAGTGATATGGACTCTCTGACCATTTCCTTGCTCCCCTGGGCCAACCTAGGGTGGAAGTGCTTATGGAGCAAGTGTGTTCAACGCGGGGAGGAAAAGATTGTGGGTGGAGTACTTTGTATCACTCAACAGTGAAGCCTCTCATTGAGAAAGGAGCAGTGGTGACAAGTCCATAAGGGAGCTACATCTTCATTCTCCTCTAGCTTGTTTCGCACCCTGTTAAAGCAGGGGAAAGTGGGGTGAAGGGGCAGGATCCTTGGGGACCTGCAGACCTTTGCTGGAGAACTAGCATAAGAAAATAACCTGCGCTTGCCTCTTGGAGAGGTTTGACTTGCCAATCCTTAGAGGTGAATTCTCCTTGCAGACAGCCAGCCCCCCTCTGGCTTATGTGAACAGCTGTGGGGTTGTGGGAGTCGGCACACTGGAAAACACTCTCCGAATTCTTTTCCTTCCCTCCAGGTCTAGCACAGCAGTGGAATAATCTGTGACATTGAGACAGCGGGAAGTGGAAGTGACTGAAAAATAAAATAACAGTCTCAGGAAATAGCACTGTGCACTTTTCTGCTCCCAATTGGGAAAAGACAACACTTCATTCAACTATACAAGGGCCATCGCTGGTTCCCGCCTGCTAATAACTTCCCCTCTCTCCCAGTGCTCTGCCATCTGCCCCACAGGCAAGGGAGTATCTTGAACTAGAGTCTGGCGAGGCGCATTTAACAGTGTGCACTTTGGGATAACACCTGGCAAAACAATTCCATGGGTTTAAAGCTTCTGTGAAGAGGCTGGCCGCGATCGGGTGGAGGTTTTAATTTTTTTAATTCCTAGAGCTCCATTTTGCAAGAAACCCAAAACACCTTCAAAGTCCTGTTTTTATGGATGCTGCTGCTTTTACAAATGCATCACAACCCACTTTTTCATGATGTCCCAAATCCAGTCTGCAAAGGATCAAAGCGAGACCTTCGGAGACAAGCTGACCACTCAGACAGGTGGTCTTCATGTTCACAGAGGATTTTTTAAATTCTCCCTCCCCTTCTCAATGCTATTAACCCTCTGGATGCAAGCACAGCCTCTCTGGGCAGGTGTCTGAGGGAGGATGGCTCGGCTTACATTTCACTTTTCATTTGGCTTTAAGGGGCATGAAAGCGCAACAGAGTCAATGTGTTCAACTGATCTCCCCCTCTTTTTCTTTTATCTGGTGTGACATTCTGCAACCTGTCGGACTTTAACTCACTGGGAAAAAAAAATTCTTCCAGGAAATATAATCTTAATCTCAGAGGAGCTGGTTCTCATTTACTCTAATGCTCCTTTGCACCAGTCCGACCGTGTTAAAAGGGCTGACATGGTGTAGTGGAGCTTTAATGTGAATGAGAATTCTTTGCTCAGTGTGTTTCTAGATGCATTTGGAGGTGGTGGAGGGAGGGGACTTGCTCAGGGTGGTGCAAAGAGTCATGGGTTGCAATGAGAAGTAAAATATAGATTAAATATCAGGGAAAAAAATTCCAGATGTTTTAGGCTCTAGAACAGCCTTCCAAGGGTAATGGTACCGGAGATGACATTGTTTGGGACATTTAAAACTGGACAGGACAAAGCTCCAGGGAACGATTCATATACTGACAAGAAGGTAGATTGTGCCAATAGGTCTCGTCTCGTGGTGACCAACTGTGTAAATGATCTCAGAGTGGCTGAGAAATCGACTTTTGGAAATTCTAATGACTGTGCATATACCTGCTGACCCCACGAGATTCCCTGACATTTTTTTTTCTCTTCCCAGCAAAGCTGGTAACAACTTCTTCTCAAACAACCTGAATAGCCCCCTTCCTCTACCTCCAACCGAGAGAGAGAGACACACACATACACCCCAATTTAGCACCTAGGGCTGATGAACCAAGGTTGGTGGCACTGGCCTTAAATCACTTAATGCTGGCAATAAGATTCTCAGACTTTAAATCCTCAGAAGCAGATTATCCTCTTTGTGTATAACTGGGATTTAAAAATAAGCAAGGAAAACATTGGATGTTAACTGGAGTCCTCACCCACAGATCTGCGGCATTTGGTGCCTGCCGTAGTTGTCTGAATCTTAAACAGTGTACAGGAGCCGATGCCGCCTAAGGCTCTTGAGATTCCCGGAGAATTTCCATGTTCTCTTTTGAGTGCCCGCACTTTCAGCTCTGGTGGGTTCATCTATGGCTGCCCACAATCGCTCTGTAATCTTGTGGTCCCATTCTAATGTTGGATCCAGCAAACTGCTCTCCATAATTACAGAGCATGCAGTGCAGAAACATTAGCTCTTAAACCTATTATAGTGTTTACTGTAGGGAATCCTTGGTGCCAAGTCCCGGCTCCTCTAGCCAGTGCTGGTATATTTCAGCGGAGACAATACTTCATTTGGAACTTGGGGTACAGACAATTGCCCAGAACCGTCGATACACTGCCCTTGATCCACTCACGTTGTGCGGATTCTGGGCTAGATCCTCCGTAGACTTCAGTAGAACTATGCTGACATACACTAACTGTGGATCTCAATGTCCAGAACTGGGGCATAATGTGGCCTAAATTTACAGTACTGTTAGTACTGTACTATTATCAGTACTATTCTGTATTAAGATATTTTCTCTTAGCATTAAGGCCAGCTGTAGATGTGTGAAGGCAAACATCTCTGCAGCTGTAGGACAATGAACGGTTAGTAGGCTACAGGATATGTTACAAGTTGTTTTAATGGACCATAAAATCAGTGTCTCTGTTAAGTCCGTGGTTTTTGGTGTCCAGCAGATTTACGAATTTAAGGGCATGTCTACACTTAAAATACTGCATCGGCACAACTGTAGTACTTTAAAGAAGATGCTCTAAGAAGCCAACAGAAGAGAGCTCTCCAGTTGCATAGTTAATCCACCTCCCCGAGAGGTGGTAGTTATGCCGTCGGGAAAAACTCTCCTGCCAACGTAGTGCTGTCTACATGGCCCTTAGGTTAGTATCACACCCAGAGTGATATAGTTATACTGATGTAGAGTTGTAGTGTGGACCAGACCTCAGTTCCCAGGCTCTTCTTTTGAAAGTCTTGTGTGGGTTGCTTTGAGGATGAGGACTGAGAGGTCAGATATGGAATGATCACTTTGTGAAGAGTGTTCACCCACAGGTGATAGGATGTTTTGGTCTTTAATCATGTCCCTTAGTTCATTCCAGACTGTAGTGGTTGTCTATGTACCTGTCCTCTCGGAGTTATATGAGAGGTGTTTCAGAGTGTGCAGAAGCCTATTTGTATTTGGTGTCTCAGAGTGTGGCACCATTGCAGTTGCCTTCCCCATCAAGCCTTCTGCAGCCACTTACTACTTCCTGTTATATCATTATGCATCCCTCACTCCTCCAGCCAAAAACAGAATCCCAAACCCCTCCCATTTTGTTGTAACCTCGGTTCCAATGCAGACCAACCTGCACTAGTCATGTATTTTCCGGGCATGGTTCATTTTTAGAATTATTGAACAAACAAGCAAAGGGTATCAATCTCGTAATCCATTAACATTGCTGCCTAAGTCCCAGTTCACAACAGGATGCAGTGCAGGTGTGACATATAAGTTGGGGACCCTCAGCACATAATTGAGAACTAATGTGCCCCAGGATCTAGATGCAGATGCAGTACATAAGAGGCAGCCTGATTTTCTGTAACTTCTATGGTCATTTTTGGGATCTCAGAACCTGTTTATTGAATTTGGTGAAAGGTTTTGGATGATTTTTAAAAAAAAATCTTGAAACTGGGATTTGAACAGTTGGCCAATAACCCTCCCCCCCTTCCCCCAAAAAACCCCCCAAACTAAAGAGAGGGTAAAAACCATCCAAAATGGTCGATCTGAAACAAAAACATGGAAGAAAATAATTTTGAATTGACTGAAAACTATGTATGTATTTGATTTTTATTGCAACTAAAACTTGTAACTCGAGCTGGAATTTTTTAATTTTTTTTTTCATTTGCTTCTGCACCCTTCCCCCACCCAAATATGCATTATTTGTTCAGCTCTAGTTTTATACTCACATTGCACAGATGTAAATGACTACACCAGGTATGACAGTGGAGAATCAGAATCACACACACTTTCTGTGTGTGTATATTTGTGTAAGCTAGAGCTGATTGAAAAAACTTCCATGGAACCATTTCTATTGCAAAACACAGTTTCACTGAAACTGAAAAACTTTGGAAATAGTGTTCACCAAAATTTCATTTAAAAGAAGACTCAAAAGAAAAGGCCCAGCATTCTCAGAATGAAAGGTTTAGAGTTTACATTTTGAAACTACTTTTTTCTGTGAAGTCAATATGGCTTTTGTAAAGGGAAATCATGCCTCACCAATCCATTAGAATTCTTTGAGGAGGTCAACAAATAGGTGGACAAGGGTGAATCAGTGGATATAGTGTATTTGGACTTTCAAAAAGCCTTTGACAAAGTCTCTCACCAAAGGCTCTTAAGCCAAGTAGGTAGTCATGGAATAAGAGGGAAGGTCCTCTTATGGATCAGTAATGGGTGGAAAAAATAGGAAGCAAAGAGTAGAAACACATGGCCAGTTTTCACAATGGAGGCAGGTAAATAGTGGGGTCCCCTAAGGATCTGTACTAGGCTCAGTACTGCTCAACCTATTCATAAATGAGCTGAAAAAAGGTGTAAAGAGTGAGGCGGCAAAGTTTGCAGATGTTATAAAATTACTTAAGATAGTTAAGTCCTAAACAGACTATGAAGTGTTACAAAGGGATCTCACAAAACTGGGTGACTGGGCAACAAAATGGTAGATGAAATTCAGTGTTGATAAATGCAAAGTAATGCACGCAGTGAAACACAATTTCAGCTATCCATACAAAATGATGGGATCTAAATTAGCTGTTCTCATTCAAGAAAGAGATCTTGATGTCATTGTGGATGCAGCGGCAGTCAAAAAAGCTAACCGAATGTTTGGAACCGTTAGGAAAGGGATGGATAAATAAGACAGAAAATATCATAATGCCACTATATAAGTACTTTAATATTGCATGCAATTCTGGTTGCCCCACCTCAAAAAAAGATATATTAGAATTGGAAAAGGTGCAGAAAATGGCCAAAAAAATGCTTAAGGGTATGAAACAGCTTCCATATGAGGATAGATTAAAAAAGATTGGGACTTTTCATCTTAAAAAAGAGACCAGTTGTGGTGATGTCTGATAGAGGTCTATAAAATGATGAATTATGTGGAAAAAGTGAATAGGGAAGCGTTATTTACTTATTCACATAACAAAAAAGGAGGGGCCACCCAATGAAATTAATAGGCACTAGTTTTAAAACAGTCATAAGTAAGGCTGCGAGTCTGTCATGGATGGAGGTCATGGACACCATGGATTCTGTGACTTTCTGGGACTTCTGCGACTTCCGGTGCTGCTGGCCAGTCTTATGTTCTAAATTTTTAAGTTTTTGTTACACTATATATTATAATATACAGTTTATATCAAGACAAAATCAAAATGAAACATTTCAATTGATTCAAAGCAATCTCCCTCTGTGATGGGGCTAGCGAGCCACACACTGGGGCGGAAGGAGTTAAGCCAGTAGCTCTGACAGCCGAAGCCCCGCCCCCACCGTACTGGGCATGCCCTAAGTGCTCAGGTGGTATAAAGGCAGGGAGAACAGCTCAGTCAGGGGAGGCAGCCGAAGGGGGAGCTCCCGCAGAGAACAAGCTAGAGCCGGGACCGGAGCCGACCGCAGACCGTAGCCTACCGGGAACCCCAGATTGGGACCAGCCAGGGGGGATGACGGACCCATCAATCTGCAAGGGATCCAGGACCTCCTGGGAGACCCCGCCGCCGGGCCAGGCAGGAGGTGACCCAGGGCAGGGGCTAGAGTGGTACCTCCCACCAGCGCTAGCTCAGTGTGTTTCGGTGGGATCCCCCCGCTGAGTTGGTGGCGAGGTACCAATCCACTGTTACGGCCCTGGGTCGGGGCCCAGGGGTGGCGAGTGGCCCCGGGCCTCCCTTCCCAGGCCGCAACACCCACATGTGGCGGCCCCTCTTGGTAGACTCCGGCAGTTGGGCCGTATTACCCTGAGATCAGGGCCACGCTAACGGACTCAGGACTTTGAGCCACTGGGCTGGCCTGCCCTGAAGTAAGGGCGAGCCCACAGATTTGAGCCTCTGAGCTGGCCCGCCCTGAAGGAAGGGCGAGCCTGCAGACTCAAGGCACGAGGCTGTATTGCCCAGTACTCGGGGGCGGGAACCCCCACACCCTCCCACCCTGAATTTTCATTCTCAGAGCATTTTGGGGTTTTGTTCCAAACTGAAAAAAAAGCCAGATCTGGAAATCTCAAAGTCCTTCACAAAACAGAATTTCCATCCTCCACACAGCCCTAGTGTGTACTTACCCAATATGTGACACTCTATGTACCTGTGTCAATGCCCCATGTGCTATACACTGTAGTTGCTAAAGGCAACATAGTCCAGTGGATGGGGTCTGTTCTCAGCTCTGCTACTGGACTAGCGTTGAATCCAGATCAAGTCGTTGAGCTCTGCATGCTTCAGTTTCTGTAGCTGAAAATCTGTGCTTGTGGCAAGTAAGCACCTGAGTACTGATAGTAAATGTTAATAAATGAAAAATGTATATACATGTATTAGTCGCCTCTCCACTGGAATAGCAATTTAAAAGCCTGTTTTAAAAAGAGAACTTCCTTAAATTAAAAAACCAAACAAACCCCCAAGCAAATAAATAAATCAGTCCCATGCGGATACACAAATCGCTTCCTTGTAAATATGAGCCCCAGAGCAGATGCTGACAGAGTTTAGGGAGAACACCCACTCTCATGTTAATGGTTTCAACCTGTTAATCTGAAAATGCTGTATTCCAAGCTTCAGCCAGTTTTTAAATAGAAAGTCGAAAGAGAAGCGCTGTTTGTCTAGAGATACGGGAGGCGGTGCCAAATTTGAGATAATACCGTTTGCTGGAGTGTCTGCCCAGCACTGACAGAGAAGCTTTCAAGAAATGGAACTTTTCTTCACAACCTAAAAGTTTTCTGAACAGCCTGGTCTCTGGATTTTGGCTTTAAAGGTGACTTTTTCAATCAGGCAGATAAATGCTTACTTTAATGGAGGTAGGGGGGGAAAAATTGGCAGCTCAGACAGAGAAGGCCTTTTGTTTCACCTTAACTGCCAAGCCAGTGCTCCTGACCTGCCAGGATTGTCTGTAAAAGGAGCTGCTTAAAAAGATTGAACGGGTTGACACTCACGGCTTATTCCTCTGGGAGGCGGGGATCAGGCTGTAACGACAGGTACAACAGGGCGGTGATGACAGATTCATTCAGACAATATTCTGAGGTTGCCCGTGGTTCTTAGGCTGTCATCGAGCGTTTGGCAGGACCTGTACCCATGAGGGGAGTGAATAGGTCTTCATCCAGAACGGTACCAACGAGTGAAGTAACAAGGGTTGTTCGGATTAGATTAATAAAGGAACAAAGGAAGGCTCCCCACGATGAGTGAGCCGATTCCTGGGTCTGCTGTGCTTTGCTCAATCTCCGATATTGCAAGGAAACAGGTTTATGGGAGCAGAAAATACGAAACTGTGATTGGCGAAAACCCTTTCTTTCTTTTATTTAAAACAGGGATTGGTTTTTGGCCGTACTGAGCCCCTCCAGGCTCCCACTGACTCTCTTCAGAGTTGTGAGGGCCCATCCTGCCTTTGTATTTGTCTAGCATCTTCTATTTATGGCTCTTAAAGTGCTTTGCCAGATCTGCCACCCCTTGCCACCAAAGGAAATTAGATTGGTTGACTATTTAGGCTCCAGAGCATCCCTGCGAGGTAGGTAAGCCACGGTATTCCTGTCTTCACCCGGCAAAACGGGACCTTGACTCCAGTTCTTTCTCAGTTACACAGTATAAAACTAGAGTAACTTCACTGGAGTCAAAGGGAGTTACTCTGGATTTATCCCTGTGTAACCAAGATCAGCATCTGGTTCAGAGAGAAAGGTGAAGGGATTCTGCCAAAGTCTTATGTTGGGTCCATGGCAGACCTGGGAAGACGCCCAGGGATCGTGGGTCCCAGTCCCTTCACTCTGCTGGCGAACACCCCTGTGGAAAGTGAAGGTCTTTTGGTCTCCTTCAAGCCCATTCCCCCAGCATGTACATGGGGCCTGAGCTTTTAGCGCAGGCCTGTTGTCTTCCATAGAGCAGCGTGGCACTGGCAGGATGCCCTGGCTGCGTCTGGTGTCCCAGCATGTGCTGCTGCTTCTGCCGTCTCAGCTGCATCCTCTGATACATGCACACACCCCAGTGTCGTTTGAAAAATATTCACAACCCGCATACCTGTACGACTCCGATCAGAGGAAACCTTGTGCCAAGAGCGCGGCCCTTCAAAGACGCCGTCCAGGTTATCCTCATTTACTAGCGGCTTTGACAAGTTAAATAGGGGTTGAGATTAAATATGAATGGGGCCTATGTTGGAAAGATCAGCCTGGGAGACCATTTAAAAAAAAAAAAAGGTATGTCAACAAAAAGGTCACGTGACTAAGAAAAGAATCTAGGCATGTGGGCTATGGCTGTTGCTACTACCATAACATTGCAGCAGAGTGAATGGGAGGGGTAGAAATGAGTGGTGGAAACAGACAGGGCAAAATGTGTCACAATGCAACCATTCTAATGGGGGCGGGGTGAGGAATTGTAAGGGTGCTGATCCCAGTGAGGGGAACTGCAGATGCGGAAACATAGCATTACTTCAGGCTTTCTTAATAGCTGGGCTTCCCAAAGAGCATAAAAACCTCCTTATGCTGAGGCAACTTACATGTGAGGCAATTAGTGGATCCTTTCCATGTGTTGACAGATTTCATATGCCTCTCTCTCGAGTTATTAATTACTAGGTTGTTGAACACCGTCTATCCCATTCATTATCATTATTTATCACCAGTGATTTGTCTGATACTACTCACAGCAGCAGGACCAAGCGGCCACTAGCGTTCACCCCTGGCAAATACAGGCACTGGTTATATGTGGCCAAACTCTGTTCTCCATTGCACCAATATGAATATGAAGTGACCTCAGCAATCACTGCAGATTTATACCAGTGTAACAGACCGAATAGAATTTAGCCATTGCTTTTGTTGTTTCAAAGTAAAATTCTTTGATTGCAGGTTTGGTTTTTTTAAAGCAGTTAATGCAAAAAGAAACCCAGTTAGTGTATCCACCTTGAGTTGAAAAGTGCATTCTAAGTAGAAGATGAAACTCGTTGTTCCACTAACTAAAGTAGAGTAAATCTGGACTGACTTCAGCAGAGTCTCTCCAGATGTACCCAGGGTGCAGTCTAGGTTACTACTAGGTGGCCAGAACATTTTGAAGGAAATGAAATTTCATTGGCATTGGCAATGTTGCTAGAGCTGAAACGTTGCAATGAAAATGTGGGAAAGGGAGAGGAGATGGACACTGATACTCCATAGCTTGGTGGTTAAGGCCAGGGAGTCACGGGCCTGACTTGGGCTCACGCCACAGGGCTGAAAATAGCAGTGTAGACGTTTGGGTATATGTAAGGTCAGGCTATGCCTGCTACTGTGATGCAGGTAGACGCTACAGTACTACCTGTGGCTCATTCAACCCAGTGCCCTGTGGGTAGCCCCGGAGGGCATAAGGCAGAACACACACAGATCTGTGTGTATAGGGCATGTGTTAGCAGCATACTTCTGTATGGGAGCAAGACACGGGCCTTATACTCTCATCAGGAAAAAGGCTCAACAGCTTTTCCATGTGTTGCCCTTGTCGAACCATTGGAATCTCGTGGAGGGACAGACTCACCAACACTGAGGTGCCCGAGCGGGTCAGCATACTCAGCTTGCAAAGATGCCTCAAACAGACCCCTCCGCTGGCTCGGGCATGTGTGTGGAATGAATGATGAGTGCATCCCAAAAGACCCCCACCTCTAAAGCGTATTGGCATCTGGAAGAAGACCTAAAGGATGCCCAAAATTGTGTTTCAAGGATGTGTGCAAGCGAGACCTCAAAGAACAAGACGTGGATGTGGACAAATGGGAAGATCACACTCAGGACCGCAGCCTCTGGAAACAAAGGTCTCCAGAGTTGTGCAGGGAAGCAGTCCAGCTTAGCAGAGGAGAAAGGAGCTCGCGGAAGGGGTCGAAACATCAAATTTAAATGTGACCGATGCAGCAGCAGAGATTGTCTGTCTCCCTTGAGTGAATCTCTTCAGCCATGTTCGCAGCTGCCATGAAACCAACTGAGTAAATTCTGTACCTCTCCGGGGCGCATACCCGTGGTCTCTTGTGACTGATGGATGCCTGCTACAAGACGTTTGAGTTCAGGCTACAGCCTGGGCTCTGAGACCCTCTCTCCCCTCTTAGGGTTTCAGATCCTGGACTCTAGCCCATGCTCAAATGTCTACACTGCTATGTTTAGCCCCGCTACACGAGCTCTGAGACTCATTGCTGCAGGCCTTTTTTGCTGTGTAAACGTACCCTTCGATTGAAGTCTCTGCTTTTGCCTGATACAGAATGATCCAGGGCAAAAACACCTGCTTTGAATCAGACAGAGCAGGGATTTGAACCTGGGTTTCCCAAGATGCTGCCCTAGCCAACGCACATCTCTCGTTCCTGAATAAAAAAAGTTCAGGCTTTGGTCCAAAAGCAGACGCGTTGACACAACTCCGTTTTTGTGAAAGCAGTTTAGCTTCGTTCCAATGCGGAATGAAAACAGATTTCAAAACTTTGCAAGTTGCCACGGAACAGAGTTGTCAGGCTCCCGTCAGCTCTTGTTACTACTTTAGAACCACAAAGCTCACGCACTGCTTCCTGGTAGAGCGCTCGCTATCTTCTTTATGAGACAGATCCTGCATTTAGTTGCATGCTATAAAACTGCATATCCTCTGAAAGAATGGTCCCTGATCGATTATCTCTGACTCGAGCTAAAATATCCCGTATCATGAATACAGGCTTAGAATGTACACCAGTAAGGCTGCCTCTGGTGGCATAATATTTTAGTAGAAATGGGTCTGTATTAAAACATCAAATCTAAACCCTCATTTTTGAGGGGAGAGGAGTGTTAGGGTTTATGTTGCTGAATCTAAACCCACACTATGGTTTTGGTTCTGGGTTGGATCCTATCCTGGAGGGGCCTGTTTTCTGGATCCAGTTTGGATGGTGGGCAGGAGAGTAGAAATTCAATGAAACCAGCTGATCATGTGAGATTTCCACCGTTCTGGATGGTGTAAATCTAGTGAGATTCCAGTAACATCCGAATCCGTTCTGAGTCCTAGCCTTGGTTTGATCTCAGATCCTAGTTTGTAACCCTAGCCAAAACCGATCTGGAACTAGAAACAAACTCTACCACCTCTGCTTAGATTAAAGAATCATGGGCCTGGGTCTGTAAGAAATTCCCATAGACTTTTGGCACAACAGCAATCTAATGCATCATCAGCATTTTCAGTGTTGGATAATTGGGATGCTTCCAAAACTGATTTCAGAGCCAAGCAATGCAACGTCCCTGACTGTTGTGCACAGCAACATTTTGCATTGGGTATTGAAGCATTTTGTGGCATGTTAGTGAATTGAGAGGTGTGTCACACACAATCTTTTTAGCATGGTGTGTCCCTTAAGCTGTGTCATGACACAGCTACAGTGCATGTGTGCGACATGTCATTTCACTGACATGCATACCACAGAATACTGTGGCCCCCGTCAACATGTCCTTTAAACTTGGTCCTCATCCTTGGTCAACAGGCATTTTATATGGATCTGGGGCTATCTAGGTCCAAAAAGAAACATTGCCTTATGAGTAAAGGCCCCTTAGTCTGAACCCTTGTGACCAGGAATCCTGAGCAGGGTTAAGCTCCAGAGAGCTTCTTTCCACCACTTCCTTAGACGTTAAAGATTTTCACCTGTGGAGCGCATGAAGTTCCCAAGCAGTCTGTCACCACAGGGGTTATTGCAAAACAAGTAACTCACTCAACTGGCTCAATCTTACTCCCTCTGAGGTCTGTGGGGAATTTTATCATTGATATCAATGGGAGCAGAATCAGGCCCATACGTTTAGTAGCAGATTCAACTGCTCCAGACAGCATGATGTGGCACAGAGCTCACCATTAATCCTGTGCTTAGTCGGAGCCTGGCCTGAGTTAGTCCCTAAGTGTTTGAGGAGAAGGGTGTTTGGTTGGCTAATGCCATCCACTTTGGGGCTTTTCCATCACAAAAGTTGACATCATGGGGAGCTGATGACAGGAAGCATGGTTGGTGTTGTGGTTAAAGTGCTAAAGGGAAGCTCAGGAGAGTGGGGATCTGCCGCATGCTGCCTGGATGATCTTGGATGAGACACAGTCTCTTTGTGCCTCAACTCCCCCCCTGTACAATGGGGATAATAGTGCTTTCTTTTTCCCACCCTCTGTCTGTCTTGTCTATTTAGACTCCAAGCTGTTGGGGGCAAAGACTAATTTAGTTGTCGCAGGGAGTGAGCCTGATGAGTTTCAGATAGTTTGGAATTGGAGAGGATCAGTGGTTTTCAAACTTTTTTTAGGGGGGGACCCTGTTGAAGAAAATTGATGCCCGTGACCCAACAGGGCTGGGGATGAAGGGTTTGGGATGTGTCAGGGGCTCAGGGCTGGGCAGAGGGTTTGGGTGAGGGCTGCGGGGTGGAGCCGGGAATGAGGGGTTGAGGGTATGAGATGGGGATCTGGGCTGGGGCAGGGGGTTGGGGTGTGGAAGAGTGTCAGGGCTCTGGGCTGGGGATGAAGGCTCTGGAGTGGGACCGGGGATGAGGAGTTTGGGGTGCAGGAGGGCTCTGGGTTAGGGGGGCTTGGGACTGGGGCAGGGCGTTGGGGTGTGGGAAGGGGTGAAGGCTCTGGGCTGGAGGTGCAGGCTTTGGGTGGGGCGACCTAGTGCCTGACATGCCGTGACCCCGTATACGGTCACGACCCACAGTTTGGCTAAAAGACATGAATGATCTGATTTTATGAGGGAAAATGCATTTTAGTGAAATCTCTGCCTTCCGTACAAACATGTCTTTATGGTCTCCTCTAGGTGATTTTGAAAATCCCACTGCCTCTTTAGCACCTAAATAAAAATCTCACCCTAAGTGGCTCCAGCATCTGTCTAGTTGGGTATTTCTATCAAGTGTTGTGCCTGGAATTCATTTTAAGCGAAGAAAAAATAGTTTGTTGAATAAGGCGTGATTGTTGGCCAGTAACTACAAGGGATGGGACCAGAGTCACTGTTCCTTCAGCCCTTGTTTTCTAAAACTAACTTAATTAGATCAGGAAGACTTTGTAGCAGCTTAGAGATTAACCAGTTTATTTCAGCATAAGCTTTCGTGGGCTATAGCCCACTTCATCAGATGCATCCGATGAAGTGGGCTATAGCCCACGAAAGCTTATGCTGAAATAAACTGGTTAGTCTCTAAGGTGCTACAAAGTCTTCCTCGTCTTATTTACGGATACAGACTAACACTGCTGCTAATCTTAAACCTTAATTAGATCATACACATGTCCCTCTTATGTGGTCATTTATATGGGGAAGCTACTGCTGTACATGTATTTGGCCAGATTCTGAGATAACTTACATTGGTGTAATCTGGAATGTTTCCAATACTGTATTGGAATCACTCAGTTTTATGCCATTTTAGCCAGTCTGAAAGCTGGCCCTGAGTATTCCAGTTGGCCATAACTGTGGGAAAATAAGGAAGAGCCTTTGCTACTTGGTAAAAGCTGAAAACCAACTTTAAAGAGAGAGACAAAAAGGCTCAAGACGGTCACATGCAACACCGAGACCTCTCTGTGTAAATCCCGAATTACTTGAATTCCTGTAACCTCAGCAAACCGTGTCTAATCTCTCCCGGTCCCTCACATATCGCCTCTGAATGTTTTCAATGAGTTCCCAGGCCTCGTGCTTTCTTGCTCCTGATAACTAGCCATTGCTGGGATGCCAGCAGCACTGCATTGCATAGTTCAGCTATCAACTAAAATATAACAAGATAAAGGGAATGGTCTAGCGCAAATATCTGTGGTAATTTAGATGTCAGGGATACACAACACATTTTCCTGAGCAAGTTTTTTAAATGGAGCTGAGTCAGTTTTGAAAAGATAAGAGTTGGCTTTTTTGATAGCATGCTATCCTTAATGATATAATGCAAACATTCCTTCAAGCCCACAAATAGCCTCTTGCAGCAAGGCATATATTTGAAATAGTTAAATGGCAGGAAGATATATCCCACCTCCAGAGATACTATTAGCGCTTTGAAAGGTAGTTGTAGTTGTGTTGGATGTTAGAGAGACAAGGTGGGTGAAGTGTTCTCTTTTATTGGACCAACTTGGTGTGTGAGAGAGAAGCTTTCGAGCAACATGGAACTTTTCTTCAGGTCTGGGAAAAGGTACTCCTAGCATCACAGCGAAATGCAAGCATGGTAAATAAATGTCACACAGGGCCAGATCTTCAGAAGAAAACCTGGTTATGTGAGTGGCAGTGGGAGCTGAGCTCTTTAGAAAATCTGGCCGATAATAAGTGACACCCGGGTTGAAGGATCTGTTGATGGGATCCAGCAATTACAGAACCACAGAAATCAAAGATGGAAAAAGGATTCTTAGGCCCATGTCCCTGCCAGTGCCAGATTGTTCCCTGCAGCGTATTCTCAGGTGCTTTTGTCTAGTCCTGTTTAATTGTGCCAGGTGATGGAAACCAGTGCACTTTTAGATAGACCTCCTCGTTATGAAGCTTCTTTGATATTCAGCATGTGTTTTCCTTTCCCTTAATTATTAGATTGCAAATAATTAATTTCCACATTAAAGTTGATAGGAGACACCTACATGCCCAAGTGGAGAGAATGGATCCCTCTGAGACCATGAGGCAAAAAGTGGAATGAGATGGCTTTGTCCGGTGCCTAGCTATCAAACAGTAAAATGCCACCCGGGTGTAGGTTTTTACATCACCGCTATTAATGTAGAGATTTCTGTTCACGTGCAGTGGGTGTGATGCCTTTATGGTTTAAGCAGAGAGCTTGATTTATAGTGCTTTATCTTTCTGAGTCCCCCCCCACAACATACTATAAAAACTCCACAGCCCATCTGTGTCATAACTGTTTGTCTCATATAAATTCAGGGCCGGCATTAGGGGGTAGCAAGCAGGGCAACTGCCCATGGTCCCAACCACAGGGGCCCCCGGAAAGCTACAATGGTCAGGCTTCATCATCCACCACAGGTGACAGGGCTCAGGGCTCTCTGCTCTGGGCCCCAGCAAGTCTAATGCTAATCCTGCTTGGCAGACCTCCTCAAACCTGCCCAAGGGGACCCTGGTTGAGAACCACTGATCTAGTAGTTAGAGCAGGAGCATGGGAGCGGAGGACTCCTGGGTTCCGTTCCTGACTTGGTCACTCACTTTTGTGGCCACGGGCATGTTGCATAACATCTTTGTGCCTCAGTTTCCCCATTTGTAAAATGAATCTTATAAGATTTACTCCTCTCCCCTAACGCCCATCATGGGAGTGTTGTGGGTATCAATGTTTATAAAGTGCTCGGAACTTCCTTGGATGAAGGGTTCTAACCAAATGCCTATCCTGCTGTCCAATATTGTCTCATTGTTTCCTTGCACTCCTCTGTCAGTCTGTCTGCATCCATCTGTCGTCTTAGACTCGAACTGTGAGCAATGTGGGGCAGGGACTTGTCTCTTGGTTTTGTGTGGTGCAGCACTTTGCACCCTGGAGGCCTGGTCCAGGACTGGAATCCTAGGGGCTATGGTAATACCAATAGGAAATAATAATAATATGTGCCATCATGACACTAGTCCAAGCTTTCATCCTGGGTCCCTAATTCAGGAAAAAGATGCCCGTGGCAGGGAAGTGATTTGTCTGTACTCTGACTAGGGGCCGGATTTGGCAGGGGGGAAAGGATTTTCCCACCCCCTCCATTCACGGAGACTGCTCTCCGCCATTAATGGAGTGGGATCAGCATCACCTTTGGAGGCAGCTGCTGACTGGTGATTTATGCTTCTTAAATGAATGCAACCTCCAATTTAGATGCAGCACTTCAGTGCTATGCCCAACCATCTGGGAAAAGGGTGGAAAACCATCCCCAAAGTTGTAGTGGGGCAAAGGAGAACATGGGGGGAGCGGGGGAGAGAAATCGAAGGACATTCCTCATCCCAGCACTCGGCGGCACAGATTTTCCTTTCTCAGCGACAGTACTTCTAAGTCTGCTTTATTGCAGATCCAGTCAGCTTTTATTGGCCTATAGTACATTAGGTTGTAGCAGCCACTGCTGTCTGCACGGCTCTTAACATGATACCCTGCCAGATGGCAAGAATATAAACCTGCATTTGTACCCTGGGATTGATCAAAGTTTTTCGTTGTTGTCGCCCCTGTAACATTGTCACAGATGTGAGGCTACTACATGCTGGCTCTCATCTCCACGGCAGTGGCTTGTATAAATACAGCACAGTGCCCCTTTCATAACAATATAATGCACGCATTCCTTAAATCCCAGGAATAGCCATGTGCTGGGGAGGATGCTCTATAAGCTTTTTCCCATAATCCTGTTAGGCAAAGATTGAGTCGGGGAGGCACAAAGCTAGCTCTTGGGACCAGATCTTCATCGGGTGGGATTCCTGCAGGAGGCATGCACCTTCAGGGCAGGTTGGTAACCCCCAGGTTTTCGATCAGTCCTCCTCCACATGGAACGGCGATCCATCGCTGCACAGGAGGTGAAGTGTGGAGAAGGTGCGTGCGCTCTTTGTGCGAGCCGCACAGTGTAAGTGCACTACAAGAGGGGAGTGTGGTGCAATGGGGGGTAGACCCTGGGGATCTAGTTTTGTTTTGATGCTGCCACTGATTTGGTGTGTGACTTTGGGCAAGTCAAATGCTACCCTTTGTGTCCCTCATTTTTTCCACCTGCATAGTGTCTATCCACATTGATAGCCTTGGATGAAAAACATCATGGTTCTGATTCTGTCCCCTTTTCCCACGTAGAACAGTGTCTGACTCCATGAGCGGGCCCACTGACTTGACAATGGGGGCCCCATTGCAATACTGTGTAATTCATAGTGAGAGACTGTCCTTGCCCTGAAGAACATCGGAGTCACTGTATGGTCAAGTGAGTTGTCCAAAGTATCCTAGAAAGGCTGTGAGAGAGCCAGGACTGGATCCCAGGTCTACTGTGGGGCTAGGCTGACTCCATAACCACAAGGTCACCCAGCCTTCCTCCCTGGTTTGCTATAGTTTTTATTAATCATTTATCCCCAGTACTAGCCCATTACTACTAGACCACAATTCCTCCTCATGCTTTTTGGAGTTATGGTCGCATTGTGCTTTTAACATGGTGAAACCATTCACTGGCCAGGATGCCATCGGTAACATAAAAGGAGGTCAAAACCTGGCAGCTTTCTTTTATAAATGGTACTTTTCTCACATTAGTGGGGGAGGGGAAGAGTCGTTTGGTTAGATTTATAATGTCATGGTTGCTTGCTTCTTGGCTGACCTAGCAGGAAGAGAGCCCCCGGAGAATGCCAGCAGTAACCCTTGGAGGGAGAGGGAGAGGGGGAGAGAGAGAGAGAGAGAGAGAGACATAAAGATAACATTTTATTTATCCTCCGAGAAACAGGATGATGGGAAATGTGTGTGTCCCAGACAAGAGAATTGCCCCCATCTCCAGGCTCCCCTGGAACAGCTGAACTCTCTTAACTCCTGTAGTCTCAAACAGCTTCAAATTCACTTCCCCAGTGCCTTCAAGGAGTTTTTGATAAACGTATTCAACGTTACAGCCAGCCGGGGCTCTAATTGCTAGGAGGATTATGATAAGCTTTTTTTCTTGTTGTTTCAAAACAATCTGTAGGACGGCATATCAGTAGGGTGGGCACGGAGCCCCCCTCCACAGCTTCTCCTCTGGCAGATGGAGAGTTAGTGGGAATGCACCGTTCCCACCTTGATTTCAAACACAGCCATGTTGGTATTTTATAATCCACTCATCAGACTTTTTGTGTGGACAGAAGTTCAACACCAAGGGTGGGTTGTCCTTCTTGGCTTTTTCTTCTGCTCCCTACTTATAGATACCACAAATGCATGTTTTTTCAAAGAATGCTCCTGTTTCTTTACTGCTAAATTTAGTGGCTGTGGTCTGTTAAAAAAACAAAGCGCCAAAAAAAACCCCTCTGAGAGGCTTTTAGTTGCACTCTAAGAAAATCTTTGCTGCTAAATGAAGTATAACCATAAATTCAAGAAGAGTTTGCAAGAAGCTAGAGACTAGCACTGATTTCAGCTTGATTCTCCTGTTAACTTTCTTCTTAAAGGCTAAAGTTTAAACGTATATTTTATTGTTTTCTGTTCCTAAACATAGCTCAAGCATCTTCCATTGCTGTACATCATTAGTTGTCTTTAATTTCTTGACATTTTTCTCACAACTTTCATTGAAGGAGGATCTCAAAGCACTTTGTAAATGCTAAACAAGTACATCACAGAAATCACCATTATAACTGGCACTAATGGGCAGCCCCATTGACAGTCACAGCAGACACAGCAAGGACTGAAAGGGCCCTGGAAACAGAATTTCTCACACCAGCAGTTATTCTACCTGAACAGGGATTATCATTAAAGCACATTGGTGGGGCAAGTGCTACTCCCAACCTGGTAAACGTTCCCATGGACAGATGAAGGCAGCGTCTAGGGCTGTCAATACACTCCCTTCTAGCCACACTAAAACATTAATTCCGCAACAATATTTTATTAAATAGGAGTCACTAGTAAATCATTTAAAACCCAATATAAACTCCCTGTAATTAGGGTTGCATCTAAACTTTAGGGCATAGAGTCCAAACAGGCACTAATCTTTCCTCTGTTCCTTCACACGTTCTGGCCTCTCTTAGTACGGGAGCCTCTTCTCTTCAGCTCCTTTCCTCTGGAGCCATCTGCCCCATATCCCCTCCCCCCCCCCCCCCCCATCATCTCTGCATACCTTTCTCCAGCTCAGCACTTGCAGATTGGGGCAAGTTATGGAAGCCCCACATTTACATGTTCAACGTTACGGTCACTTTGTGGCAGTTAAACCAGGGTTGAAATTGGGTTAGCCTTTTGGCTGGGGTTGCTGCTTTGCCACCTGCATCACAACCTGGCTTTGCCATGCGGTGGCTGCCTAGCAGGGAAGCCAGGAACGCCCGTTCTCGTTTTCAGTGGCAGTTGTGAGGGGCTTTGAGCAGGCCTGGTCTCCTTTGGAGCAGACCCACTGCTGCGCCAAACCAAAGGCCTGGGGTTTGCTTTGTCTTGAGCTAGCAGTAGCCTCTCTCAGGCTGTTTTTCAATCCAAGGCCGAGCACCCACCTTTTTAAGCTCTTCATGTTCTGCATAGATTTGTCCATAAAGCAGCATTCATTACTAAATTGTGATCTAGCTAATGAGGCTGAGAGAAACAGGTTCAGCATTTTACCCACTCTTGGTGGATTTGCTGCTCCTGGTATGTTAAGGCCGTGAGGTAACACATTAGGCTGGTTAGTTGCATGAACCCCACGGTGTTGAGAGTGGGAGAGACCATGGGAGGAGTCCCTTGAGCTCTGACAATCATGGGCTGGCAGAGTGGCCTCTGAGGGGCTGTTAACACTGGGGCTAGGGGCTGAAGTAGCCCCTGGCTACCCCCAGGACTGGGGAGTAAAGTTGCCAACCCTCCAGAATTGTCCAGGATTTAAAGATTAATCTTTAGTTAAAGATTCTGTCATGTGATGGAACCTCCAGGAATACTTCCAACCAAAACGGGCACTCCTACTGGGGACGAAAAAGGTGATGGTAAGCCCCAACCCTGGTGTCCTGTGCTAAATGGAGCTTGGTTGGATCCAAGCTTCTGGCCCATGGTTTATAAAAAAACATAAAACACATTTAATACTTGTACCGAAGTGCAACCAGAGCGTAGGATCTGTTCTTACGGTGATTTCCCAGTGCTTATATCTTCAGCCCCCTCAGCCAATACAGTACCAGTGTGATGAGTGAGCCATGCCTAGTGTAATGGCGGCAAATGAAACCGAGCTAAAGAGAGGGCGCGAAGGAGTTCCCCTTTGTCAGGGAGAAGCTGGAAAATGTAAGGCCTTGGGAGAAATTCTGCTCCTCCCCCTCCACAGGGAGCCTGTATCTGACTAGAATTCATGGGGATCTTAAAATAGCTGTCTAGGACTTGCTAGTACAAGGACAGTGGATTCAGTTTTTGAAAAAAACAAAACAAAAAACTACTGAACAAAAAAAAAAGTGCAACCTTACCATGAACCAGGGAAATGTAACCCTTTCTCTTGTTTCTTCCCCTTTGAAGACCTGGCTTTTTGTATTCTCAGCCATTACCATACGAATCAATGAAAAACCCCAACATCTTGATAAGAATCCAGCTATACTTTATCAGTCCATCCTATAAAGTAACTAGAGCAGCTCTTTTTACTCCAGCCATTGTGGCAGCGCACATTATGTTCTTCAAAGACCGTCTGTCTCGTTCAAACACAAGGTCCATACCTTGGCTGAACATTAGCGTTACCTGATAGGCCCTCCGTCCAGCTCCACCTTGCCCTTCCCAGCGAATTAGGCTTTATTATAAAGTCACAGCATGAGCAAAGGGAATAAAGAGCCTTTGTCCTAACATTGTGTCCATCCTGTGAAATTGATCAGGCACCAGGATTGATTACAAGGCAGGTAAAGAACTGATAACCTAGAGCATTTGTATGAAGACCCCTTTCTAACTTTTTCCTTCTCTAGTTTGCATTTCTGGTCTCAGTCTCACTTTTAAAATGATCTTATCTTCCCTCCGCGGCAGTGCCAGCTCACAGAAAGTTAACATTGCAGTAGGTAGCAGCGAATGCATACTCTTGAAATACTTGTCTTAACATCCCACAAACAATAAAGGAGAGTAGTATCCAGTTCTATAGCTTAAGGCATGTCTACACGTACAGTACCGCAGCTTCCCCGCTGCTGCTCATCTGGTGAAGACGCTCTATGGCAACAGGAGAGATTGCTCCCATTGGCGTAATAAAATCAACTGTGCAAGCAGCAGATGTAATGTTGGCATAATAAAGCCACTCCTGAGTGACACAAGTTATGCCGACATCGCCATAGTGTTTTGTAACGATCCAGTCAGTAGTTTTGCTCCCAGACTAATTAGCAGGGAACAGAGATATTGATTGATTTCAGAAGTAGCTATAGTGGTAGTGTTGTTTTAAACCAGGCAGATTTCTCTTTTTTGTTTTGCAAAAATTCTCTTTTCTTTTACATAATTCAACTTTGGAAGCAGGCAGTACCGGCTGCTTGAATATAAATTTGTAGTCCTTGCAAACTCTTTGTTTAGAGGCTGTTGGCTCTACACCTAGAATACCTTTGCATGTAATTTTGCTAGATCTAGCAAGCTAAGCAGAATTTTCTCTGGTCAGTATTTGGATAGGAGACCTCCAAGGAAATCATAGCTTCTGTCTGAAATGATGTCTACTATTAGAGCCAGAATTTAGCTGAATGTGAACTCCAAATGTATATCATATGCTGCAGCCAATTGCCTGAAGAAAGCAAGAAAGAAATCCCTCCCCCTTCCCCATGTATTCTGTGATTTTTATTTTTGTTTGCTCCTTCCTCTCAACCATCAGAGATGCCCATGACTGGACATCAGATAGGGTGAGTTGGTGCTCTGAGGCAGGACAGGGAATTTTCTTTTTCAGATGTTTGGCTGGTGTATCTAACTCACATGCTCAGAGTCCAACTAGCGGTTATTTTGGGGGTCAGGAAGGAATTATCTCCCAGGTCAGATTGGCAGCATGGGGTGGAAGTGGCTAGCTCGGGTCATCTGGACATATCTCACCTAATCAATGCCTTCTGTTGCAGTCTTTTAGTATTGGTGCACCTCAGTCCCTTCTAGTCTCTGCTCATGGCACCCAATACTTTAGTCTCCTAAGGGCTGTAATACTTGAGTCTATGTGTACTGTATTACTTGAGGTTACTGGGCTCAATATAGGAGTGACTGGACGGGATTTAATGGCCTGTGATGTACAGGAATTCAGACTAGATAATATGGTGGCCTCTTCTGGCTTGAAACTTGATGCCTCTTTCTGAGGACAGAATTAATCCCAATAGATCTTCCTATCAATGTAGTAGTTACGTAGATTAAGAAACCGATTCTGTCCTCAGTTATACCAGCATTTACTTGGAGTAACTCCTCTGGTATTAATGGAAGGCAGAATTCACGTAGCTGAAGTTGCTTATCTTAGGTCGATCTCGCCCCCCTAGTGTAGACCGCATCTTAGTCTCTCTAACTAGAGGCAATTCTTGGTACAGTATGTTGGTGCATGGTGCTCCCGAGGAACTGGGTGGAGTATTTCGGCTTCTGAGCCATCTAAAATCTACATGCCGTTTGTGTCCCTCTTTGCCTGAGGACTAGTGTATATAGTGTAAATAAACAAATGACACCGAGAAAATACCCAGACTCCATGGTACTGCTTTCTATTCCAGTGGGAAACTGACCTGCAAGGCCCCAATAGCTGATACAGACTGTATTTTCTAAGAAGCACTGCAAAAGGAGAAAGGTGCTTGCATCTGAATTCAGCAATTATTTTAGCCCACACATAAAGGTCTTGTCATAGAGGTATACTTTCCCTTAGGGTTCCCCTCCATAGACTCTGTTTTGCTGATGCTGGGCCCCAAGGAAGAGCCTACTCTTTTGTGAAATATTCCTACTGAAGATCTTAGGAATTTTGAAGCTGTCATCCTGCAATACCCTGGCTTTAGCCCTTTTGAGAAATCTCATGCTTTTCCAGGGAGGGTGAAGCCAGCTTGCTGGTTTAAAGCTGCAACATCTCACTTTAAAAAATGCCAATGATGTCACAGTCATGCGAGCGCCTGATTGGTAAACGTGTGGGCTGCCCGTCGATGTTTGTTTTTTCACCAGTTTGGCGGCACCTTGGCCCCCTCTTAATATGAAACTAGGAGATCTTTTGAAAGGCCAGAAAAATGTGCTGATGGCTCACATAGCTGATTTGAGCCACAGTGTCTGCTTGGCTGAGCAGAAAGATGACATGGCAGCAAAAATGTTATTGTAAAGAAAAAGAAAACACCCGTTAAGCTCTTGCCATTGTTTGGCGTCTCTGTTCTGATGCCAACTTCTGCACATAGAATAACACAGGGGCACCAAATTTTAATCTTTCCCCTGCTTCTAGCAGGTGTTGTGTTATGCTGTGAATAAATAGAGAGAGATGCATAAACACAGTATTGCCTATTGGTAGCCAGCAGGATTACCAAAGGCAACTTTTAGCAGCTCTCCCAGTGAATGGTTTAAACAAGATTTTCTGCCAAAGAGTCATTTACTAGATATTTTTCCTTACAGCTCTTGAAGGTAGGATATTGGATGAGACCGCTGGGGTCTTGAGTCATGGCGTTGAGAAACCCCAGTGTTGGGGTGTCCAGGTTGGCTCTGTTAAATCCTGATGCACTGTAGGGTAGATATGTCTAAATGTCTGTCCTTTTGGTTGGAATCTGTTTGTATCACTGATACAAGAGTGAAAAATCTCAGTGCCTGTAAGGGACAGATCTGAAGGCTTATTTTTCGGAGTGGAAATGGGTTATGTAAGGAGGGCAAAGCTAACTTCAAAGCCTGTCACTATAAGAAATCTGACAGTGAATGGTCGTGCATACCTGAATATCACTCCTGCTACAGCAAAGCACAACATGCTGGCGTTGAGCCCAATCATGCTCCTATTAAAGTCAGTGAGACAGACCTTCAGCTGGTGTAAATCACTGTCGGTCTAGTGAAGTCTGAGGTACTTGCTATTGACTGGATTGAAGCAGAATTGGGCCTATTATGACGTCATGGGAGCTTCTTAGAGCTTTCTAATTTTGTCATTTGTTAAAATCCCAGAGAAACCCTTTGAGACACTGCAGTTTGGGGGCTATGGCTATGGACAGGATTTACTGTATTCTGTCCGTTTACCAGAGCATATAACTATCCCACTAAAGGAATGGTGATTGCATTGTATTCCCGTGGGCTTGTGCATGGATAGAATCAGACCTGCTCAGCCATGTGCTTGAGGCTCTTTTCTATTAGCAGCTGCAGGCAATATTCCCGTAGCTCAAATTCAAATGGAGGGTACCGTGTGCTTTTGGCGCAGGAGGAGCTGAGTTCAATATCTGGTGCCTCGGTGAATTTCTGAGCAGCTGTGGTGTGCAGCAAGAAGTCTTCAGGAAGCCATTGATTCATTTTGATATACACCTACATCCTTGTGAGATGTCAAACATCCCAGCTGGGCAAGAATGATGCATCTCAGAAGAGCAGATCTGATGAATAACCAACAATAATTTGTACCTATAAGAGTTAAATTTAGAGGGTGCTCAGGAGGCAGACAGATTGTCTTGGAAGCCCCCTATAATGATCCTAACTGTTGGGATTTGGGGTGGACTGACTGAGACAGAATTTAAATCAAGACAGTTTATTTGTCCAGAGCTGGGGTTTGCTGATTTGCCTTCAAGAGTAGAAGAACTTACTAAGAGCCAATGAATTCGATATTTCCTGGGAATCTAGTGAACACTAGTCATTTAAGTGTGGTCACATCCTTTCTTGCAGCAGGAAGCAATAGGTATTGGTGAAAACTCAATGGTGTTTGCTCACTGAACAGTTTCGAGTTCTCAAAAGTGAAGGCTCTAGATTGTTACAGTGTTGGTAAGTACACTTAATAATAAGGTTCCATTATCACTTTTCACCAAAAAGTTTAGTAGCAATTGGACATCTCACTTAATGAATGCCAGTGAAAATGAGGTAGGATCAAAGGCTAAAACAAGGAAAGAACAAGTTACAAATTACTTAGACAAGTTAGATGTCTTCAAGTCACCAGGGCATGATGAAATACATCCTTGAATGTTCAAGGAGCTGACTGAGGAGATATCTGACCCATTAGCAATTGTCTTAAAAAAGTTATGGGAGAGATTCCAGAGGACTGAAAAAGGGCAAAATTAGTGTCAATCTATAAAAAGGCAATGAGGACAACCCGGGGAATTACAGACCAGTTAGCTTAATTTAAGTACCGGGAAAGATAATGGAGCAAATAATTAATCAAGCCGTTTGCAGATACATACAAGATAATAAGGTGATAAGTAACATCATGAATTTGTCAAGAACAAATCAGGTCAAACCAATCTAATAGCTTTCTTTGACAGGGTGAAAAGCTTTGTGGATGGGGGGAAAGTGATAGATGTGGTATAGCTTTACTTTAGTAAGGCTTTTGATACTGGCTCACATGACCTTCTCATAAACAAACTAGGGAAATACAACTTAGATGGGGCTACTATAAGGTGAGTGCTTAACTGACTGGAAAACCGTTCCCAGAGAGTAGTTATCGATGGTTCACAGTCATGCTGGAAGGGCATAACCAGTGGCGTAGCCAGGGTTGAACAATAGGAGGAGCGCCCACCAAAAAAAAAAGGCGCCACTTCCAGGGCCGTGCCAAAAAAAAGCAAACCTGGTGGAGCTAGTCTAGTGCTGCCTTGAGTGCAGGGAACTAGACTAGAAGACCTCTCAAGGTCCCTTCCAGTCCTATGATTCTATGATTTAGCATTCCTCTGGCAAGTTCTACTTATAGCCCTCTATAACAGTGGTCCCCGGGCCGCGGACCGGTACCGGTCCGTGGATCAATCGGTACCAGGCCGCGGCCGCCTTCCCTTCCGCATCGGCTGCCTTCCCTTCTGGGCCGCCTTCCCTTCCGCATCAGCTGACATGCCTTCCCTCCCGCGGCTAGTTTTTCCCTATTCGGCGGCTTTTCGGCGGACATAGAAGAGTCCGCCGCGCTGAGGGAAAAACTACAAAGGGGTCGTGGCTGATATCAGCATGTCCGCTGTATTCAGCGGCTTTTCGGCGGACATACACGGGTCCGCCACGCAGAGGGAAAATATAAAAAGGGGTCGCGGCTCTCAATAGTATAAAACCCCCTCCCCCCCGGGCCGCAAGCATTGACCGGTCCGCGGTGACCGGTCCGCGGTGCTAAAAAGGTTGGGGTCCTCTGCGCTATAACATGGCTATAATAGCTATTAGCTCATTAATAACTCTGTTTTGTGGCATCTCTTTGAGGTTTCAAAATCGTTCATTTTTCAATGGGATGGAAACAAAACTTTTCACATGGTTTTGTGAAATGTAGTGTTTTCAAAACTGCTGCTTTTGGATAAAAAACCTGAGCTTTACAAGAGAAAGGGGAATGAGTCAAAATGACCAGAGAGCCCAGGACTCAAAAAGCTTCCAGAAGAAAACGTTGTCAAAATCATCTTGCCAAAAACGGTTGCAATTTAGACAAAAATGCATATCTCGATGAAATACCGTTTTGTTAAACTGGCCTTAGTGGTGACCAACCTGTTGGCCTGCTGGACTGCAGAACATTCTCTATAGTGGATTCTCCATTTAGTAAAACATCTACTAATAATTTATTAAACCTTTAAAGCTTTTTATAAATGGAACCTTAATGTAAATCGTGATCAGATTGGCATGAGGGGTTTGGCTATGTATGAGTAATTCAGTGTGGATAATAGAGGAAGTCTCCCAAGAGGAAGAAATCCCAGAAAATGTCCTTCCTGTAAGCAAACATTTACACCCTGAACAAAGCCTTCTGAAACAATGGAGCTGAAACACTAGTGTAATCTGATTACAGCAATTACCTCCAAGGCAAACCTCTGTCTGTGCTTTTGGCTGGATTTGTCCTGGGTTGGCAAACCCTAAGGAGGCAGCATTTTGCAGGTTAACAAGTTCTCCTTGCTGACAGTTTGCAAAGCCTCCTTGATCAGAACCCCATGGTACAAATCAAGATTTAAGTGAACTGCTAGCCATTTCTCCCCCATAAAATAGAATTGCTAGGCCTGGCAGCTGGCTTTTGGGTTCTGGATTGTTGGTTGTTTTTTAGCTGCTCTTGCTGACCTTGTTGTCAGGTCATGCTAACCTGGCTTTCCATATACATATATTTTTGCTTCAGTATACTTTGGGCTGATTCCTCAGCTACTGTTAGTCGGCATAGAGTCATTGAGATCAATAGAGCTAGGTCAGTTCACCGCAGCTGAGGCTGTGACCCATTCTGTTAAGAAGTCACCTCGGACTTAGGGGGCAGTTTCAGAAAGCATGGGGAGTTTTTTACGTTCGGGCAAAAACATAGCTAACACTTTTACAGCAAAACCCTGCTCTGCTCAGTGGATCTGTTTTGTTTTTCCTTACTGGATCTGCCCTCTGGGTGCTAAGTCCTGCCCTGCCCTGTGCTCTGCATAACCCCACTCGTTTCACTGGGCTTGCATGAGCTGTAAAGTCGCCGCAGAATTTGGCTGTGGTGATCTGCAGTCCCTATAAGTGGAGAACCTAGAGGTCCACGACATTTAGGGCACCCGATTCTCCACAGCCTTGTGTGATATCACCACCTAGCTCCTTTGTAGCATTGTTCATCAGTAGATCTCAAAGCACTTTACAGAGTAGGTAAATCCCATCGTCCTCGTTTTACAGGTAGAGAAACCAAGGCGTGTAGAGGTGAAATTACATGCTCAAGATGATCCAGCAGAGCTGGGAATAGAACGTGGCTCTTCGGGGTCCTGTTGCAGTGGGCTAGCTGCTAGACCACAGTTTACATCCACCTTGTACACTTCTAACTAGTAGTAGGGGTGGGTGCAAGGCACGGATGACTCAAGCCACTGGAGACCAGGCTGTTGGGGTGGAGATCTGCTGGGTAGAATTCTGTTCTTTATTTTGTGACTTGGAAGCAAGTATGGTGGCATCATTGTAGGTGTGGCCGTGTGAATTCTCTTGTGTGCCAATAGTCAGCACACACAGTAACATCCAGAGAGGACAGTCATCTATTTTTCACTGAAAAATCATGTAATTGTAAGGGGAAATGTCATGTCCCATCTTTTGAAATCCAATACGAAGCAGTTGGTTTTCTGTCTCATGCGTTCTTGTTCCACAACTCCATGTGTGGCCGCTCCCTGTAATTAACCTGAGCAGTTACTTTCCTTTTCTAATTCGGAGGACGTGGCTCATGACATCTGTTTCAGCCCCAAGGCTCCTTTAGCTGTTTCCAGTTTTTCGTTCAAAGAAAAGGGGATATGAAGATGTGTAACAATTAGCAAATTTGATTCAGGGCTCTGGAAACAGTGTCTTCAGGTGGCTTGAGACTTAATAAAAGTACATATGTGGATTAAACCTTTTTAAAGTGAAGCAAAAGGAGAGGTGAATGCTTACATCTGTTTAAAGACACACTGGTGCACTTCAGCAATGTTCAGACACCCTCACTTCTTTCTGTTTACACTTTAGACTAAGCAACAAAAAGAATTTTACTTTGCTTTCTGCCTTTTGTGTTGAAGATAATGTTATCCCTCCCCCATTCATACCTGCATCTTGTATCTTACCTTTAGCTAAGACCTTGATATTGCAGTGAGCTCCACATTGGTGCAGGGATTGACTCACATGATGATCGTGACCCAAGCTTGAGACTCTAAGGATTTTGGGGCAAGAACTGTCCTTGAGAGATTCAGAGATTTTAAGGCCCTAAGGGACCACTATGATCATCTGCTCTCACCTCCTGCATAACCAGGCTAGAGAACCTCACTGTGATTTTTTTAAAAATAGGTATCTAGGCTTAGACTTTCCCTGCATGTCTGTATAGTACCTAGTTCAACGGAGCCCTGACCTGTGTGTAGGACGGTAGAGAAAATAGAATGACCAGGATTCTATGAAAGATGTGGGGTGGGAAGAGCCCGAGTGACTTAGGAGCACCAGACCTGTTGATTTTCAATGGGACTTTGTGGTCATAAGTCACTCAGGTGTGTTTGAAAATCCCAAGTTTCCTAGGCAGTAAAATGACTGGTAATCACCACATTTGCATGCTGCCCAGCTTGGATAATTAAACTAGACGGGCTGGTCCCACTGACCTTTGTATCTGTGTTTGATGCTTGTGGTGTTTTATACTTGTTATAAATATATTACAAAAATGACTCATTCCTCAGGGAGTTGTATTGCTACAGTGCGGGGCCTATGTAAATAATAATGTGCATGGGATCATTAAATCCCCTTGACTGGTTGGTTGGGGTCAGACTCCTTCAGGACGTTACTCAGGAGCCCAATCAAATGCTGGAGCTGCTGTCCTTGATTCTGCTTGCAGGAGTTATGCACAGGAATGGAGAGCAGTGTGCGGCTGTCTGCACACAGTCCTGCATTGAGGACCATAGGGGCACACCCCACCAGAGAAGTTCCTGCTTTGCTCCACTGTGTAATCGTTCACATCTGTGTTCAGCGGGGGGCTGCAAGAGTGGTCTGCCCCTTTCGCCCCATGGAACTCCTCTGGTCAGTGCAGAGCAGAGGGCTATGGGCCCCACCCACCCTTCTTTTGCAGAGACTGGTGGGAGCACTCCCCCTGCAAAGTCCTTGGGCTCCCTCAGAATAAGAACTGCCGTTGTACCTAGCATGGGGCACCCAGGGAAGGAGAGGATCATTGCATTCTGTCCTCTGTGCGCTCGGGCAAAACATTAGTGCACACGACACTTCACATCTACAAGTTCCCATGTGGGGGCCAGACCCCATCTGCGTATGAACAGTGTATATGGCAAAAGTGCTGGATGGCCCCAAGACTTATAGGTTCCAAGGCCAGAAGGGAACATTGGGATCATCTTGTCTAATCTCCTGTACGACACAGGCTATAAAACTTCCCTGATATATTGGGGGAGGGAGGATGGGAGGGAAGAACAGTCTATTGCTCTCTTAATCAATAAGGGGGTTCGTGTGTCTGTCCTATAGGAGTGGCATATATGGCATGACTAGAGCTGGGCCTGAGCTGTATGTATAAGACCATCTGTGAATAAATAATGGGATGTATAGAAATGGTGACTCTGAGGAGCATGGTGTACTGTCAACACTCTGTCCAGGAGTCAAGCACAAAATCCCTATTATTTAGTAACAGAGAGCCATATAGGTCATGGCTATAGATGTACATCCCCGGTCCTTATATTGCAGAGCAGGTCTGGCAGAGAAATATAAGGACCCGGGATGTACATCTATAGCCATGACCTATATGGCTCTCTGTTACTAAATAATAGGGATTTTGTGCTTGACTCCTGGACAGAGTGTTGACAGTACACCATGCTCCTCAGAGTCACGAGAGGCTTTGTTCTGTGCATACCCAATGTATAAAGGGCTAACGAGAGCAGTGCAAATCCGGTTTTCTGGAGTAGGACATGGGTTTTTTTGTTTTTTTTTTTTTCAGCCGCCAGAAATTTTTTTTCTGTGGGTGTCTGACCGGGGATGATAGTTGCTTAACGTTTTGGAGAAGAAAAATGAGTAGTGGGCCCGAGGGGGGAACAGTAAAAACGAAGCTGACTCGTAGTTGTCTGCAATTGACCTGTGACAGCTTTGGCCGTTTAGAGCCCTGACCTGCCTAAGTGTGTATTTGTTGATCTCAAATTCTCAGTGCAGTTATTCTGTCACTTCAGGCAGTTTAGCCAGCCTCTTACTATCAGAGCGCTGTTCATAGGCATGGCTGGGAATGGCTGGAAAATATACCCCAGACACCAGCTCTGGTTACATTACACTGGCATTCTCCTAGGGGGAAATTCTCTTCCCAGGCCTTCCCGTAGTGACTGAACATAACAATCACACTTACATAGTGCCTTTCCTCAGAGGAGCTCACATTGCTTTATAGGTTTAAGATTAGCAGCTGTGTTAGTCTGTATCCGTAAAGAAAATGAGGAACACTTGTGGCACCTTAGAGACTAAACAGTTTATTTCAGCATAAGCTTTCATGGGCTATCTTTATTGCTTTACAGACATTGATCAATTTAATGTAGGGAAGTATTCCTATTTTGTAGGCAGGGAATAAAACCACCATGGGGTTAAGGCCCAGACTGTCAAACTTGGGTGTTTAAATCCATGTTAAGTGGCTTGATTTTCAGAGGAGTTAATCTTGTGAAAGTACCATAAACTAATGGGTCTTCCACAGAGAGGGTAAGTGACTACTACTGCTGTTGGCTAATGGAGTCACTCCTTTAACTTAAGAGGTAGAACCTGTGACTTGTTGCTGAAGACCTTGGGTTGTGTTCCTACTGATGACCCATAGTTGAGCACAAAGACATGGTGTTACCAACTTCAAGTAACCAAAAATCATGAGTTAGGCCCCAAAATTCAGGAGATTGGCTTAAGAATGGTACTATGCTCAGTCAGCTCCCGAACACCCCCTTTGTGGGCTGGGGTAGCTCTATGGCACCCTGCCTCACTTTCCCCTTCTTGGACTCCTCAACTGCAAAAGACACAAGTTATTTTTATTGTTGCATATTAGAGCAGAACTGAGCTTCAAGGTCAGGAGATTAAGGCACAGGGAATGCCCTTCTGAAGGACTTTCTGAGATGCTTTTACACAAGAATTGCACATTTGCAGCAATTGGGTCTTGAAACACTGGGCTCAGAATGCAGATGACCTAGGTTAAGCCATGTAAAAGCACTAGAAGTGCTATGAAGCTGCTTGTAGCAACAGTTATATGACAACAGGTTTCAGTTATAAGCGTGGCAGTGTAATCAAGTGTCACTGCAGTACCATTTTCCATGCTTTTTATTAGGGCTATGTTCATTCTGAGCCATTGAGGGCTTGATTGGAAAGACTAGGCCTTTATCACTCTGAAATCAAACTGTGTAGCTGTTTTAGCAGCCACAGGGCTCGACTGTAGTAGTCTGGACCCTCTGCGGTTGGTAATGCAATTCAGAGAATTCCAGACACAAGTGCTTCTTCATCTGTCTCTGCTTTTATCTGAATGAGTGAAGTAATTTGTGCAGGGGAATGGAAGATAGTGAAGGCCATGCCAGACTGCTCATTGCACAGGTCGCCAGATGCTCGCTCACTCACTCAGTAGGTAATTTAGCAAACTTTTAACTTCCTCTGGAAATGGTATCAATAGATAGGTACAAACCAGAGAGGGAGGGCACTATTCATACTGTGTTTCTGTCACCGGATGTGAGTAAAATGGTAAGGTGCATCTCTCCAAAGCTTGCAAACTAGCCAGCACCCTTCCAGTACAGACTTTACAGCTGAAAGAATTAAATTCATTTAATCTTTCATTGGCTTTGCCATGTAGGGAGACATGTATGTTTGCCTTTCAAAGTCCAGTGTGTGTGAAATCACATGCATTCTGTGCTTAAAATCACAGTAATTAGTGGCTGTGTCAGTATGCAGTAGCATATAACAACTCCCATGGGATGAATTTACCTTGCAGGTGTAAGTGCTGTAACTTGTCACTACAGCTGGCCAGGAATTTTCCAACTAAATGTTTTTTGTCAGAAAATGCCGATTCATTGAAACCAAAACTGATGAAACTTCCGATTGGAAATTTTTTTTAAAATAAAAGTTGTGAAATTATTGACACATCCTGGTTTGATGTTTTTGAAATGCAAAGTTTCATTTTCTGGTTCAAAATGACTTTTAGTTTAGAAGTGTTAATTTATATTAAAAACAAAAACAGAAAGATTAAAAAAGGTTGAAATGGAAATGAAATATTTCAAAATGATCTGAATGAAGCATTTCAGTTGACACAATTGGAATATTTTTTCTGATAATTGGTTAGCAAAACTTTGAGATTGCAACTTTTTGTTCTGATTCAGGGTGGGAACAAATTTCAAAATCTTGAAAATTCTCCTGGAACAGGAAAACCATTTCCCACCCAGTTGTATTCACTCCCACTGCAGCTCCACAACTGATAACAATGGACTGGACTCAGGATGCAGGTGTTTTTACTAGTGTGCTGTTTAACCCTGTTCTAAGTAAAGTTGGATGATCCAAGGGTTAAAACAGTGCAGTTCTGTCTACATTACAGCCACTGCTGTTACTACCACTGTTTAAGCAGCAACTCTTTTGAATGGCAGGTTCTATTTCCTAGTATATAAAAGGCCATAATTATTCTGTTAGTGTGGGTCAGATGACATCATGCTGTTGTAGAAGGTAGGATCTGCATGTGGGGAAAATAGCCATGTATTACAAGATATGGAATAGTCTCTAGATTGTGTAATAGTATGTATTATTAATATATAGTAGACTCTCGATTATCCGGGATGATAGGGAAAAGCTTAATCCCTGTTAATAAAATCCCGGATAATCAAGAGTCTACTGTGAGGGTGGTGCCCTGGGGGGAAGGGGGCGCATGCGCCGCCCGCCCGGAGGGAGGGGGGAGCACTGCCTGCCCCAGTCAGCTCCCGCTGCTAGCCTGGGTTCCCTACACCCAGGGTAGCAGCGGGAGCTGACTGGGGCAGGCGGCGGGACCCTGGCTAGCAGGAGGCCATCGGGGAAACCCCAAAGCAGGGGCAGGCTGAGCGTTCAGTCCGCCACTGCTTTGGGGATTCCCCTGCAGGCTCCTGCCAGCCGGGGTCCCACCGCCTGCCCCAGTCAGCTCCCACTGCTAGCCTGGGTGCAGGAAACCTAGGCTAGCAGCGGGAGCTGAGACCCCGGGTGGCAGAAGCCTGCGGGGAAGCCCAAAGCAGCAGCGGGCTGAGCATTTAGCTCGCCACCGCTTTGGGGTTTCCCCCACAGCCCGGTTAACCGGAGCCCGGATAATCGGGAGTCCACTGTACTACAGTATAATAAAGTATATCTGTACCTCTTTCATAGAATATGAGAACAAATATACTGTGCATACATATATAGACCTTACACATATGGTAGACATGTCCATGTGATAATTTGTGGAGCTATGTGATATAAAACATGCATATATATTGTGGCAGGGTGCTGGCCAGGAGTGACTGAGCCAGCCCTGCTGCCCCTTTAAGAGCAGAAAAGCCTCTGCAAGCCTTCCCTGTGGGGGAAGGCCAATCAGCCACCTGGGCTGCAGAGGGCTCAAGCTCAAGTTGTTACACCTGGCAGCCTCCAGAGGGATAAAGCCTGGGAGGAAGGAAGCCAGGTCGGAAGGTGGAAGGAAGGGAGTGAGAGAGAGAGGGAGACAGGAGAGACAGGAGAGAGGAGTATTGAGGCTCCGGATCCCTGTGAGCCAGGAAAGGGGTGGCCTTCCTGAGCGGTGAACTGTCTCCCTGAGCAGAGTCTGTTAAAGCTGTACCTAGCTGGTGGGGGTTTGCACTATAAATAAAAGGACACTGGTGAAGCCACAAAGGACCCTCCTGCCTGTTTTTTTTGGAGTGGGCGACAAGCGGATCTCCTACAATATAATATATATATATATATATATGTGTGTGTGTATCATATAAGAAGTTGCAGTAAAATGTTACGTATAAATACTGTCTTTAAAAACTTTTTAAAATTGCATATAATTTGCATCATTATTGATATAATTCCTTGCCCCGCTCTCTAGTCATAGTATCGATAATAACCATATTTCTATAGCAGCAGTTGTTTGCTAGGCACTTCCAGTGTTACAGGCTGGTACCACCAGTTCAAGCTCTAGTTATAATAAGAGGCTGACCACTCAGTTCTCATTCTCAAGTGTGCAGCAATAGATTTCAGAAGCTGGCTATACTTCCAGGGGGGAGAGAGAGCTCAGTGGTTTGAGCATTGGCCTGCTAAACCCAGGGTTGTGAGCTCAGTCGGTGAGGGGCCCATTTAGGGATGTGGGACAAAAATGGGATTGGTCCTGCTTTGAGCAGGGGGCTGGACTAGATGATCTCTTCAAGTCCCTTCCAACTCTGAGATTCTATGATTTACGAGTGGCTCCTTGCTGGAGCAGCACACTCTTGAGGAACTAGAAGAAAATGGCCAGTTCTTTAAAAATACCTAATCTTGCAGACTTTGCCGAAAGTGCTGAAATATGCTTTTCCACAAACCTGTAACTGAGGCGAACTCCTCTGTGTGAAGGTTGAGCAGGCAGCCACTTCCGGAGTGTCTACTCACGGCCTGGGGTGGCCCCGTGGTCGCTCCTTTCAGATACCCCAAGGCCTGCACACCAGGCTCCCTTAATTTTTTTAAAATCAAAATGGGAGTCCTCAGGTTGCTAAAGTTTGAGAACCACCGAAGAGCTGCTAAAGGGAATACATCCAATATGAATGAAATGGTCTGACAATCTTACCTGGGCAGAGAAAAGAATGTTTATCTTCAAGATAACATTGCATTTTTTGAGTCTGAATTTCTTTGCTTTGGACAGTGTAAGCTAGAAACTTTTACACTGTTTTACCTTAATTTTTGTATCTAAAACGTGGTAGGAGTGTCCCCTGTGCTATGGGTAAATTGTAATTTAATTAAACTCCATTCTGCCCACCTAAATCCCAGCCTCCCCACCCACCACAGTTTCAGCTGACTGATATTCTTTTCCACTTTCTCATGTAAACTGTTGTGTACTGTTGCTGTATGCCATTAAACAACTCTCACGTTCGTAGCTGGAAGTGGCAGCATTTCAGTAGTGGGCAGAGCAGTGTCTGTATGTATAAAGCGGTCCTTTGGGATCCTTCAGGATAAAAACTGCTTTATGAATACTATATCCTTTCATTATTGTCAGTCTGAATTTGGGAATGGAAATGATCCCACATAGTCTCTTCATCCTGTTTTACCTATTTCCAAATTTGTTTAATTGAACCACTCACCGGAGCGGATATTTATGGCTTTATTTGAAGCATGTGGTTCTTATGAACTGCTAAGACACCAATAGCATTGGGATTAATCTCTCTGCCAAAAAAGCCAGGTCAGTTGTTCAGGAAAATTAAAAAAAGAAAAAAACCTGAGAAACTTTATTTTAACAGTGTCTTAAGTTTCACTTTAGGTTCCATAAATATTTGTCAGTGTTCCTCTTGTAAGTCCCTTTGGCACGATGCAAGGTCTCTCTCCAGAAAAGTGAAGGTAAATAAATTCTCCAAACCATGATGGAGGATTGAAGGTAACTTTAGATCATGCTGGGGACCCAAAGCCAAGCCATGGATTGATCGTGGTTCTTGGATTACTATTTGTACAGAAAGGAGGAGGCGAGGAGAGAGAAAACATAGACATTCTTAGTGTCATGTCAAGGCCAGCACTATTCTGTACGTGAAGCCATAGGTCATTTACTGAGGCTGTGGCAGAAATGTGACCCCTGCTTGGATTGCAGTTGCTTTCTGCTCTTAATGCCTCCAGAAATCTTAAAATATTTTTTCCTGCTTGAGAGGTGAAGGGAGGAAATCTCAGATTCTTAATGAGGCCTGGTAATGCCATCTATTTCAGAGGAGCAGGCCAGAAATCATTGCATGGTCACCTTCTCCCCTCCCAGCCTTCCTTGAATACCTTTGATATTCCTGAGAACTTGCTTTCCCTCTGTGGTTTTTGGAGCAATAGCTTAAAAAAAGCGCATGATGCACTAAAGTCCTTGGGTATACCTAAGTATTTAAACAGAGGTTTAGGGTGCAGGGACTTTTGATTTAAGAGTGAGGCCTGTTCTATGCAGTTGAAGGGGGGAAATAGCTGACATTTTATACTGTCCCTGACCACAGATTAAGATTACCAAAGAAGTACAAAAGCAGTGGAGTCAGAATGAAGGAGGTGCATTGAGAGAAGCAGAACCTTGGCTTCTAGCAGCTCTCTGGTTGCTGGATCAGCTCCAATAAAAATTTAAATTCAGACGAACTGAATGCCTTATTTGTCTGGTGAAGGGAGGGGAAGGTGGATGGGTGAAGTTTTTCCTCCACCTCTGGATGTTAAAATATAATGGCACTCAGATGTGAAAATTCCATATTCCTGAAGAATGTACTATTGTACCATTGCTGGGGTTAGCGTGTGCTTTGGTGTCTCTCTCTCTCTCTACGTGCACCAGCCCAATAAACCAGAAGGCAGTGGCGTAGACATGTTTGCTGGATTAGAAACTCTGATTGTTGTACAGCATGGGTCTCATCCAGCCATGTGCTTTATGGCCTTTTGCAAGGTGCTCAGTTCAGCTCTTGAAAAAATTAGTGGGAGTCAAGATCTCCCAGCATGTTAGACTCGGGCCTTATGTAGACAAGGATAATTTTCCACATTGATCCCTCATATCAGCCCCTCTCTGCTTGATTGACGCAGCCGCTAGGCTGCAGACATAAAGGAACAATCACGCTCCATGTTTTCTGCTTTCACAAACAGCTGCTTTACTGTGCACCGGTGCACATTCTGTGGCTTCTATTTCTGCTACATCAGTTCTACGTATGGTTTGCAAAGCAATGACAGAATTTTGTTAACAGTTCTTTAATCTGGCTACTACAGAGGCAGAACAAAAAAATATAGGTAACACAAGCCAACTGTAAAATTGCAGCTGCTTTTGTGATTGTGCATTTGATATACATTTAGCATTCTCAGATAGGTTGACCAGATAGTAAGTGTAAAAAATCGGGACAGGGGATGGGGGTTAATAAGTGCCTATATTTAAAAAAAGTCCCCCAAATTGGGACTGTCCCTATAAAATTGAGACATCTGGTTACCCTATTCTCAGATTGGTTCTTGTTTTAAACATTTTTTTTTATAAAAACCCAGAAAGTCCCTTTCCTGCAATGTTCTGGAAAGAATTTGAATTTTATGATGTCACCAACATAACTGGAGAAAACTTGAAAAGCCTTTACAACCAATAGGGTCTAGTTAAAACTGAAATATTCATAGAACCTTGGAAATTAGAGCGGGAAAAGACCTATTTGGCCATCAAGTCCTTCCTCATGTTGACGGGGGCCTGTGTGTTTGTGTGTGTATGTATGTAGGGATGTGTGTATAATTTTACTTACCTGCTTTAGTTTTAAAGGTGCTAAGTGATGTGGATTTCACCACTTCCCTTGGGAGACTGTCCCATAGCTTCGTAAGTCTCAGGCCTGGTCTACGGTATGCAATTATTTCGGAATTAGCAGAGTTAATTAGAAATAAAACTGATTCCGTCCACACGACCAAAACGTTTTTGTCTATTCAAAGGGCTCTTAAATCTGGTTTCTGTACTCCACCTCAGCAAGTGGGGCAGCGCTAAAATCGACATTGCATTTCCGGATTAGAGGTACTGTGGACGCAATTTGATGTTGGCCTCCAGGAGCTATCCCAGAATACTGCATTATGACCGCTCTGGACAATACTTTCAACTCAGAAAAAGGGGACAGGTCCTGAACCTACGCTTGTAACAGAGGCCCCTGATTTACACAGCTTCAGTGCAATCACAGAAACTTGCCTGCCCTGCAGCGTGATTGCTCCATGACAAATTGTTACTTAATTGTTGGATGGCAGAATAAAAGCTTTGGCTCCCTTGGGTTATTCATAACAAATTTGGGCTGGAGAAGCCTTGAAGATCATATCAAGCAGAAAAGGAGCAGCTTTAAGGGAAATTCTTTGTGTGTTCAGAGTATTAGCTCTGCTAACTATAGCAGTGTACTGAAATATGTGTATATATCACAGCTGCAGCGTTCTATTTAGGCTTGGAGGAGTTTGATATTTTTTAAAATATAGTTTAGACCGCTAATATCTATATTTATTTTTAAGCATTTTTAAAGATTTTGATCAATTTAAATTTACTCAGTTGCAGGAAATTCTGGGTTTTAAGCATTGTTTTTTTATTTTTATCTATTTAAATGTTCACAGCTGTGGGAAATGATCAGTGGGTTAGACAAAAATAATTAGACAATCAGTGGGCTAGACATTGAGATTCAATAAGCAAAAGCTTTAGATTTGTTAAAACACAAATTTTCAGCCTCACATGTTAAAACAGGGGTCGGTAACCTTTCAGAAGTGGTGTGCCGAGATTTCATTTATTCACTCTAATTTAAGATTTCGCGTGCCAGTAATAGATTTTAACATTTTAGAAGGTCTCTTTATAATATAGAACTAACCTATTGTTGTCTATAGAGTAAATAAGGTTTTTAAAGTGTTTAAGAAGCTTCGTTAAATTGAATTAAAATACAGAGCGCCCCCGGACCAATGACCAGGACCTTGGCATCATGAGTGCCAGTGAAAATCCGTTTGCGTGCTGCCTTTGGCATGCATGCCATAGGTTGCCTACCCCAGTATTAAAGTATGCAAAGTAAATATCCTTAAATCCAACAAATCCTACCTGGTTGTACTGTGCTTTCATCAGTCCATTGGTAACAAGTCTAGAGCAGGGGTCTCCAAACCACGGCCCAGATCCGGCCCGCGTTATTAATTTGTCCGGCCCCTCAGCTGAGCAAGCACATGAAGCCACTGCTGCCCCCCCGGGCGTGAGCTGCTGCCGGCAGCCCCATGTGTGGAGGGGTGAATGCCCCGCACGGCGCAGCTGAAGGAGTGGGGGTGTGTGCGTGGGGGTGTGTCACAACAGCGACCAGAGAAGCAAAGGAGGGAGCAGTGTCGCGGCATCGGTGTGGCTGGAGGAGCAGAGGGGTGGGTGCCCCTGCAGCGTGGCTAGAAGAGTAAAGGGGGGGGGGATGCGGTGCAGCCAGAGGAGCAAAGGGGGGAGCCGTGGCAGCCGCTGGAGGAGAAAAGGGGGGGGGCACGGTGGCGGCCGGAGGAGCAAAGGAGGCGAGGGCCATGGCATCGCTAGAGGAGCAAAGGGGGCGGGGGGAGGTTTGCGGCAGTGGCCGCAAAGCCCCTTCAAAAAATCTAATATGGCCCTCGTCTCAAAAAGTTTGGAGACCCCCTGGTCTAGAGCACAGGATTTTGACTCCAAGTTCTCTATGGGGCTCAAGCACCCCTGGAAAAAAATAGGGGATGTTCACCACTTGCAGGGCCAGATAATCTTTAGTGGGCCCCAGCACCTGGACCAGGATCCTGCCTCAGCTCCGAGGCCTCGTTTCCACTTGGTTTCTTCAACCCCCCCACCCCCCAGGTTCCACCCACACTCCTTGTTTCGCTGCCCCCAAGGTCCCGCCCGTCTCTTGCACAGCGAGGCGGGGGAGGGAGGAGAAGAGCACCCACTAGGGGGAAAAAAGGCAGCATTTTTCTCACTTTGCCTCTCTGTAAATTTTGATTATAATCAATGAAAATAATTTTTTTAGTTAGCTTTTGTGTATTCAGCGAGGACGACACCTTCCAACACTGACCTATACAAAGTGAATCCTTCCGAGCCCAGTCATAGTCTAGTGTCTGCCTAAAGAAACTGGAGAGTGTTCAGAGAAAAGCAATGCAACTGATTAGAGGGATTGATTTATGTGGGGAGATTAAAAGAGCTGCTTGTAAATATATGTCGAGCTTGGCTAAGTGATGCCTGGTGGGGGATAGAAGTGTCTTACAAATATGTGAAGGGTTGAACGGCGGAGAGAAGACAATAGTTTGTGAGCACGCAAGTGGGTTATAACTAGAGGTAATGGGATGAAAACAGGCAAAGTGAAATGTAGTCCCCGTACAATGGGAAAACTTCCTTACTGCAAGGTCTATTATGACCGAGGAAGAGTCTGGGTGAAACAGTGTGGACGTGCCATCTCCGAGTCCTTAAAAACAAATCAGCCTATCTATATTTGGTACTTATCTGGCCCTGCTCACTGTAATATCTGAGTGCCTCACAGTCTTCATGGTATTCATGCTCATGGCAACCCGGTGAGGTGGAGCAGTGAATGCTGTTATCCCCATTCTGCAGCTGATAAGCCAAAGCACACAGAGGCTAAGGAACAGGTTTTTAAAGGTGTTTAGGTATCTAAATATGCATCTGTCTAGGTGCCTAAATACCTTTAAAAATCTGGCCCTAAGTGAGTTGCCCAAAGTAACACAGGAAGTCTGTGGTGGAGCAGGGACTTGAACCCAGGGCCCAACCTAGTGCCTTTACCACTGGCCCATCTTTCCTCACCCATAAAACACTTGATTATACTGTAGGGATCAGTAATGCTTTGAGGAATAGATAAGGTCTTTCCCACCTTATAGTTTCTGTGATCCTTTTGCAGATATTCTTAAGTATTTTCCCTGTTTTAGTTCTCTGTAAACCTATGCAGAAAGAAAGCAAGTAATACTTTCCTACTGGTTCCTCTGTGGGTTGGAAGATCTTCAACGGATGCCACTTACAGTGCAAACTACATGGGCAACTCAGCATATTCACTTGAAAAAGTTAGGAGATGTAGGGTTCTGCCCTAGATATACAGGTGTCATGCTTAGTAACATTAACAGGGTTTACATTGAAGGGGAGACTATTGCAAGCTAAGGCAGGTGGGGTGCTGCATGGGGTAGCAGATTGGCAATGGGAGGTGGATACAGCTGTTTGCCTTTAGATGGCTCGTTCAAATCTGTCTCTGCTTGATAATAACTCAGTTATTACCAGCTGTTTGGATTCTTCTGTTAGAGAGTGATGCAAATAGGTATCCAGAATGAAAAACAATCCTAGGCATTCTTGTAATTGTAAACTATGCTTCTCTACGATCCTTCAGGTGAGGATCTCACAGCACTTTGCAAACATTAACCTAGTCAGCCTCACAGCAGCACCCTGCAAAATATTAACCCTATTTTAGATATATAGAAACTGAGGTGCAGAGGGATTTAGAGTCATCTGGGATCAGACAGGAAGTCTCAGACACAGCTTGGAATAGGTCACATCTCCTGACTCTCCCAGTCCTGTGTGCCTTGATCACAGGACAGATGAACTGCCATGCTAGATCAATGGTCCTCGAGTTCAGTAGTTAGATACTTCAGAGAAAGATGCAAGACGTTCTGCAGTGAGCAGTTATGGAATAACTTGCCCACAAGGATAGCTTTTTCCTAATACCCATGAATTTTCACAGAAAGTGGACACGTTTTTGAATTTTTTGTTTGTTTATTCGAGTATCCCATTTTCTGTCCTAAAAATTTTGATGTAAAGTTTCTGACCAGCCAAAAACTCTTGATTTTTTTGTTTTGTTTTTCATTTTTAATCTGGTAACTCTGAATGCACTTGTTATCAATATGATCGTCCAGTCCTTTTTCAAATTCTGCTGTAGCCTTAGCAAATAATCGACATAAGAAAGGGATTGGTGTGGTTTGTGACAGAGGTATATATAGGTTCAATTACAAAGAAATCAAATAATGGTACAGTACTACATAAAATTAGTAAACCATGTAAACCTATCCAAATATACTACTCAGGTAAATGGTAAGTGGTAAATCTAATAACTGCATTTTGTACTTACAAACTAAAAGATGGAAAGATTAGGGATGAAGAATCAGTTAGTGGAAGGTCTCAGAAAGCCAAGGGTCTAGTTGATAGCAGTCCAGGAGCTCGTGAGAACCCCAAAATAGAAAACTAGACAGGATATTTTATACTCCACCTTTATGTAACTTGTCAGATACCTAGCCATTTTTGACCTCCTTCTGTGACCATAACACACTTTATACCTGCCCATTATCCATATGTGACTTTCTGGGGTTTCATAACTATAACTTAATCATTAATATTAATAAAGTACATCACTAATTTCTTAATCATTCCTGTATATAAATGCAGTCTAACCAGATTGCTAAAGCTCCCCCCAAAACATGCTACTTGCAGAATCCTGTGGTCTCAAGTCCCCTTTTTAGTCCTGTTTTTGTCTTTTCAGAAGGAGAGTGCAGAATTTATGACCTATCAGATATTAGGCCTATCAGATTTCAGCTAAAACTCAGCCTTTAACATAACTACTTCTACAATGCCTCGCACTAATAGAATAGACCCTTAAGCATAGCAAGCTTAATAACCCAGTCGCTTATGTTCACCTACTTGTCCCATGCGTGTTCTAAGCTAATAAGCAATACATCCCTGTCAGTCTTATAGCCCTGTAGTGTCATTCTAACTATCACAAACATAAAATCACTCACAGGGTCACAGGTGCAAAAATCATCCTTCTTGCCAGGAATCCAGGGAAAGTAATGAGCCCAGCTAGACTACAGCAGAACCACCTGTTTGGCCGACCTGCCGGATTGGGTGAAGGGCGCCAGCCCGCCTGACCTCTCACACCCTGATCCTGACACTTCTTCCCTTTCTGGCAGTCTCAGCAGAGGTGGCTAAGGACTGCTTAGATGTGGTGAATGAAATACCCTGTCATTGCGAGGTTGGAACCAGTTTCAGAATGGAGGAATGTTGCTCAGGGTATGGTTAGACTAGAGATTATAGCGCGTTTCTGTATAGCGCTTCCCAATTTAGCGCAATAGGTATCGCGCTAGAGCCTGTGCACATTTAAACCCTGTAGCGCTAAAGAATGGATACATTTGCAGCGCTTCTGGCGGCAGTGACAGTAGCGGGATAGGGCAGGTATCCCAGCATTCAGCTGGGTGCAACGTGCTTTGCAAAGGAGGGGGGTGAGGGGGAACTGGGAATGTGTTCGCAGGGAGACAAGATCAGGCTGTCAGTGACTTTTCCTTAGCGAAAACGGACAGGCTCTGTATTTAAGATACACAGCTCCGTCCGCAAGCATTTTCACTGGTTATTTGCTGTGAGCTGTTAGAGAGAAACTGCAAAGGTACTTCCGCATTTTTCCGCCCGTTTTCAAAACAACACTTACACGTCATTTGCCTTAAATGGCTTGTTGATTGCTTTACATGGTTCGGAGAGGTGCCAGAGATCCCTTATCGCGTAATGAGTGAATACACTGGCCCTAACACGCTACAGGGAATACGCAAAAAGCCTTCTGACTCTCAGAGAGGTGGTTTTATAGTTGCGCTTTAAACGGTGACTTATTGCGCAAAATGTTACTTGCAAGTGTGTAGGGTTAGATAATTATAGCGCTCCTGGAGGGTTTTAGCGCTACAAAGCGCCAGTCTAAGCATACCCTGAGACAACGGGGAAGCCGGTGACTGTCATTGTTCAGCCATGGCCCTTCTGTGGAGACATACAGAACTTCAGACATTTGAGCTGTCAATCCAGCATCTTAAACCAGAACTAAATTCCCTTAGCATATTTTGCATTAGAAATAAAAACACATGGATCCCAAGTAAATACATAATGGAATTCCTGTTTTTCTGCTCTTCACACACTACTCAGGCTGCTCCCAGCAGAGCCTCTTGAATGAATTACAGCAACACAATGAACAGGTAGAAGGAAACGATGGGGAAAGTTGTATTGTTTATGTCGGTTAATGCTTTTCCTAAAAGGAGGCACTGAATGTAGATGGAACTTGACTTTGACCTGGGCAGTGGTACTAAAAGACAGTCTGGCTCTGGGTTTCACTTTTGTTTTAGGAAGACAAAAGTACATAGTGCCCTACTAAATAGTTCTCTCCTCCCCCAATCTTGTCGAAAAATGAGCTCCGAGTGCTGACAGACAGCAGCGGTATGCAGCACACAGGAATCCAACATAAACAGATTTGCTGGTTGTGTACTTGGGACATGTTAAATGAGGCCTCTGCTTTGATCTTAGTGCTATCCTGGAGCCCAGCAAGGGAAAAGGCTAAGTAAACAGACCTCTGGTTCCAGGGCTGCTTTGGTGCAGAAGTCTAGTAAAACGTTTATCAATGGCAGAACTTTGCTACTGAGGTCCCTCCTGGACAGCGGGTGCCTCAATAGCAACAGCATGGTTTTATTGACCCTGCATCTTTCTCTCCCTCACCTTCCCATAATGGCTAGCAGCTGAGGGATACGAGCCAGCTTTCTATTTACTCTGGCACACCAGTTTGCACAGGAGAGGCACCTGCTTTGAGTGTGTTCATATAAACTCCACTAGTGTGAATGGAACACAGAATGGATCCTGTAGCACCAAAGCCAGGTTAGGTCTTGTTGTTGAATGTAGCACAGCAGCGAGAATGGACCCTGTTTTACGGAATCCAGAAGAGACACTCAGTATTGCCTCCCTCCAGTGCTACAAAATCACAAGTCAGGCCCCAGAAAATCATGAGCGATGGACTGTTAAGCTCGGGATCAAAAGTTTGAGCTTTTTGCGCTGCCCAAATGTTGGTAAACACCTGAAGGCACTACAATTGCCGAACCACTGAGAGCAGGGAGAAACTGAGGCAGAAGCCATATCTTGACTTGGAGAGGTAAATCCCTGTTACAGATGAGCATGAATCAGTTCAGGGGACAGTTTCTGTTCCTGCCCTGGCCCCTCTAAGCTGCCATTGCAATGCATGGAGCTGGATTTGTTCAAAAGGGGTTGGAGAAGAATTCCCCCAGCGCAGGCACAGTGTATGGCTGCTGTAAACAACCCTACTCTGCCCACCTCACAAGCCTAATGTGTGCCAGGAGTTGGGGCAGGGAGGTGCTCGGAGCAGACTGGGAATCTCCATAGTGTATGTTATCATGAAGATTCCAGGCTGTGGAACAGCTCATAGGACATAGCTCTTTGGGTGGCTGCCCTAAAATAGAGCACCCTGAGGGCTGCTCTCGTTTACAGTGGGAGGGCCAGTTTGTCACCCTGAAGCAGGCCAAAATTCTGAGGGTGTGAATGTGGTTTAAAGTCCGTTTTGATGACTTGGACTGAATCTTCTATGCGGTGCCTACATTTCCTCTTATTTCCTTCGCTTCACTGCCACCACCCTCACCTCTTCCTGTCCACGTCCCAACCCTGCCCCTTCTCTCCAGAGACATGCACCTACGTTTTTGTTCATTGAATTACTCCTGTGGTGAGGGAATTTGTGACAAATAGTAAAATCCATAACTGGATACAAGTTGTTTAAACTCTTTTATCACTGAACGGGTACATAACATGGTTTGGGATTTATAGAGAATTGATTGTATTCATGTTTTATTCTTTTATCAGTGACGCTCCCAAGTGGGCTTTGCCATAATCAGATTTGCGGTTAATGGGGCGCAGCCTTTTGGAAGGGATTGGTGTTTATTTTCAATAAAGATTAGGGGATTAGCAGCCGTTTAAAGTTGGCGGATTTATCCAGCCACAGGTACAGGTGCAGTGACTGGCAGAGATCTGTGGAGTCTCTGCTTTCCATTGACCTTGGGCTTTGACCTGGTGACTCACCAGTTGAGGCAGATATGCCAAGCTATAGCACCTGAGCCGGTTTGCTGGTGTGAATTCTCTGATCCTCTGGAGATTTGAGTTACTTGAATAATAACTCCCATCTCCCCCACCCACAGCGCAAATGCACTTCCTGATTGTGGCCATTGTGCACCCGTGTGGATGGAACAGAACATGCTGGGAAATGACAGACGAAAAAGTGACTTTAGTTTTAGTGAAACGGGAGGGATTCTGAAAGGATTCAGGGTGGAAGGTGAAACCGGGCCAGCGATTGATATACTAAACTACCTTTTGATATAGATACGTTTGTATGTCTGTGTGTACACTGTATAGTAGAATAAGCTAACTACGTAATCATTTAGGTGGAAATTATTTCCAGATATGCTGTTTTTGCTATATAATTCCTGTATTATGCCTATCCTTTTCCCGCTTGGGAAGGGTAGCTGGGACTGCGCATTACTAGACTGTGAGGTAATTGAGTTGCATGCTAATTGGTATTCCAGTTTAGCTCTATCTATCTGATGAATGCAAAGATACATGCCACCATATTGTCAGCCAATGGAATGATGTCATTGAATTACACAGAAGCTGATGTCAGCAGAGCTCCAGCACACTCAGTTGCTGCTTTAATTTGTGCATCTGGAATAAAGCAACTACACAGAAGAGTCACAAGCCGGTGCTCTGGGAGAAATTGATCCCAGATACATCGAACGCTGCCCGCCGATCCGGCAGGTAGTATAGATGTACCCTTGGGGTGAAATTGGAGGGATGCTCGGAGCCACTACTCTCTACCAGAGTTTGGTAGGAAACAGTTTTATCATCCTGAGAAAATTTTCAAGATTTCTACATTTTTTTTTTTCCTGTTCTGATTTGGGACAAAAACCCAAAGTCTTGAGAATTTTCACAATCTGCTCGTCCAATACAAATTTTGGGCGTGGTCAGTGGAAACATTTTGTTAAAATGTTGACCTTTTTCATTAAAGAAAAAAAACTTAAAAAAAAAACTAATTGGTATTCTTGGCTTAAAGTTAAAACAAACGGTCATTTGGAACCTCATCCCTCCCTAATTTTTAGTTTTGAAATCTCATTTTGACTCTTTTGAAATGAGAAATTTGTGAAAACTTTCTTGCAAACAGTTTGGCTTCAGACAAATCAGCATTTTCTGACCCTCCTCCTTCAAAAAAAAAACATTTAATTGAAAAGTTCCTGACTAGTTCTTCTCTCCGAATCTGTTTTTGGGATCTTGCTTACTGACTTTCTCTCTAGTTCTTCAGTAATGTGGTGTTGCTGTCTCTTTGTGGTCACCAACAAGCAGTTGTGCTGTCTTTTTAGTGGCGACTGGTCTGACACGTGCTAATCGACTGTGCATTGAGTTCAAAGGCCCCTGCTCTTAGAACAGCCACTCTGTGTTAGATGCTGCCGTGAATTTCCCAGTACCGGAACGTTTTTGGATATTTTGCCAATATATCATGTTTGAGATGATGAACATTCTGGCACAGGCTGCCGGGTCCATTCACACCATAATTATTGGGACAGGCGAGTGGGCTTCACAATCAGACCGGACAGTGTCAGTCCAATCTAATATATTTTTTTGAATGAGATGCATTGAGGAAAATGGATGGATACTTTCCATTGCGGCATAACACAAAGGCAAACCAGTTATTTACAAATATAACTCACATCATTCAAGAATATGGCACTGAGTCAACTGTAGTGGTTTCTGTTTCCCTGCAGACGTAAACAATGACACTTACAATTTCCTGCTTGTACGGCTCACACTGCAATGCCTCTCTATAGGGGAAATGGCTAATTACTTATTAAACCTTGTAATGTTCTCAAACTGGGTTAAACATTGACCGCCAGAAGTTCAAGGGGAATCCATGTTACTACACACATGAACCCTGGCATCACATTTTCTAGGAGCTATTCAAATAGAGGATTAGGTGATGTGGAACTGCATAAATGGAGAGGAACAAACAAGAAATTGGTTTGCATTGTAAAGGCATGGAAGTAAAAGCCTTTGTTTAACGCCATAGGTTTTGGATATGACCTTGATTGGTGAATATGATGGTGGCTTTGTTTTGTTATAGAGGAATTGAATGAAATTGTGTTCTGCAATGTGGCTGGTTTGTCTTACTGAAAGACTTGGAGTGAGGGGAGGTTTGGCTGAGAAGTCCATTGGATGCACAAAGAAGGATTTGCCTTGCTGGGGAGCAATTAGCGAAGTGGACCACAGTAGCGCACATGGTAAATTTAGGCTAGATTAACCTTGAAAGCTTCAATTTAGATCTGAACCAAAGTTGATGGGAAGGATGCAGGTCTCTTGAGCTTGCAGAATTGGTGCCTGGTACGGCTTCCACAAAAGTCTGTGGGAGTTTGGACGTTGATTTCAGTAGTAAGAGGATTGGGCTCTTGGGCTGATAGTCTTGGAAGAACAGGATTTTTAGGGAGATTTCTCCCTCTTTCTATCTTACTCAAGCTAGAGGAACATCTTTACTATATTTAGACTATTTTCTATCCTGACTGGAAATGGGGGGTTAAATAAACACTTATCCAAACATGTCCAAACCTTACAGCTTTGTTTCAATAACCTTTCTAAACTCCCCCGACAAAACCCAGTTATTGTATTCAAAATAGTTTTGTCCTTGAATATTAATGAGATGGATGGATAATATAGATCAGTGGTTCTTGAACTTCATTGAAGCACGACCCCATTCTGACAAGAAAAATTACTACACGACTCTATCATGGGGGACTGAAGCCTGAGCCCGCCCAAGCCCCACTGTCCCGAGCAGGGGGACCAAAGGCAAAGCCTGAGCCCCACTGCCCTGGGCGGGAAGGCCCAAAACCTACATGCTTCAGCCTTGTGCAGGGGCCTGTAACCTGAGCCCCGCCAGCTAGGGCCAAAGCCCTCTGGTTTTGGCTTTGGCCCCAGGCTGTGGGGTTTGGGCGTTGGCCCCAGCAAGTCTAATGCCAGCCTGATGACCCCATCAAAATGGGGTCGTGACCCACTTTGGGGTCCCGACCCACAGTTTGAAAATTGCTGGTATAGATCGACCTACCTAGACAGCTAGATCACTGTGGCATCTAATCTCAAAACAGCAGCTGCTGTCCATCCATTGTGTTATGTATCTGAAGTTGAATTTTAGCCCTTTGGGGTGGAGATTGTAGACCTGTTTAACATGGTGCTGAGACCACTGATGGTGTCAAGAAACAATAAACAGCATCTTTGCCCCAACACTAAAAGAGGAAGCATTCTAGTGTAAGATGTCTGTCTCCTCCAAAATAATTGGAAGTAATCCTAACTCTCCTCTGTGTTCGCTGCCTCGAACCCTATAGATAAAGTTACTGTTTTTCATGGCTGCAAAAATTTCGAGCAACACTTGAAATTGAGTGTTGCCAATGCACATTTAATTTAATAAGATGGTAATTGCTTGTTAAATAAATACTAACCCATTATTAAAATGTATTCTCAGAGGATTTAAAAAGCATGCAAGATACATATCTCTCCAACTGTTGCTGAACTGCAATAAATCAATGCAATAATTAAGTGCCAATTATTTAATATACAATAACTATTTTGTAAAATCTCAGTGCAATGTATATGTAAGGGACTTGAATGGAACATTTCCCCAAATATTTCCGCCCCTCCCCCCCTTATTTTTGGTGCTATCAGTCTAGAGATTGTATGGGCAGTAGCAACTCAGAAGGCCAGTTATTACTCCTGTAAGTACCTCCTGTGCTATTAGTAAATATAGATTTCCTCAGAGAAGCAGTTCCTACTGGGAGAGAGGAGAAGCTTGTCATCTTATGCATGAAAAAGATAATCAGAAAATATTTCCACGGAATTCCTTTCTTTTAGATCCTACTGCATAGCCATAAACTGCGTTGGCTTAGATGAATAAGTGTTGGTCAATAGTTTATTAGTCCCAGCAAAGCCTAGGAAATTACTCACTAGAGCTGGTGTGGAAATGACATTTTTTCCCTGCAAAAAATATAAGGTTTTCATTTTGGTTTCCAAAAACGTGTGGTTTGTGTATTTTGGAAAAAACACAAACATGTTTGTCCAAAATTATTGCTGGATTCATGGATTTTAAGGCCAGAAGACACCATAAGCTCATCTAGTCTGACCTCCTGTATGTCACAGGCCAAAGAATTTCCCCCAGTTCCCCTTGTATTGAGCTCGATGGGTTCTGGCTAACGTGTAGCTTCCAGACAGGCATCCGGTCTTCACTGAAGACATCAAGAGCTAGTGAATCCACCACTTCCCTTGGTGGTTTGCTCCAATGGTTAATCACTGTCAACAACAAATATTATGGAAAAAATTTACTTTCAACAACCCTCCCCACCTTTTTTTTGCACGGGGTGGGGGTGGGGGGCTGAGTTTTTTTTTCTTTTGACCATTTCTACTGCTCACGTGAGTAAGTGCTCACTACTGGGTGAAATTCACCTCTGTGCAGGGGGTCAGCACAAAATTCACCCTATTCTTAGATCATACAGTCTTTGGGGCAGAGGCCGTTTCTTTAAGTATGTGTTTGTACAGTGCCTAGCACAATGGAGACCTGGTCTGTGGCTGGAGCCTGTAGGCATTACCACAATAAAAACATTGTACAGAGGCGTTAAGTGGATCCATAGGACCCGTGCTGGCTTTCTGGACACGGGTGAGTTTCACCGAAACATAAGTCAGTGTTGTACAATTAGGCTTTGTAAATGAGGAATTCCCCAACTTTCCCAAAGCCAGTCAGCAAGAGCAGGAAGTGGTTGTTTGCACTTGAAATACTGTAATTTAATAAGGAGATTGGATACTATAGTGGTGGGCAAGGTATGCATACCTAGGCAGACATGTATTTCTGGGAAAAGATGTATTTTGGCTACTGCCAATTGTCACTACCATTTTGTCCTTATTGGTGGATTTCACCGGCAGATCACATACTGATTGTGGATATGATGTTCCCTACATCCTACGCTCCTTTTGTTTGTTTATTTTTCTAAGGTACGGGTTATTTGAGTGCCCCATATAAGAAAGGGTTGCTAATTTGCCAGCGTAGGACTTCAAAAGAAATCTTATCTTCATGGAAAGTGAATGTTTGGTATTAAATAATAAAAGATACGTAACCCACGGGGCTCTTAAAACTTATTTAACTTCTTTATAAACTTAACAATACAGTACATGGATATTGTAAATTACTTTCTATTCCAAGAAACTGTCCAAGCTGGTTGACCTTCTTTGGAATTTCCTCTTTGTAATTGTTTAATGTGTTAATAAAGTTCACTTTGACTGTATCATGGCAAATGGTCTCCTAGGATATGGTTCAGCACTCGTGTGTTCACCATATGTGAAGTTTGAGTAAAAGTAGTTCAAGGAATAACAAGGCCGAGCCCAAGCAATTGTAGGAGTGGCACCTCCACCCCAAGTTAGCTGTAAAAGGGGTTCATGGGAAGTAAGGAATGTGTAGTGGGAAATCATCTAGCCTTCACTTTTAGGTGTTACTAAATTATAGCGCTAGGTTCAAGTCATTATCAAAACACCATATATCTGGAGGGTTGTCAGAGAGAATCATAAATCATGTTTAGTACATGTATGAGTCGAAGGAGTGCATGAACTTGGCAGCTCAGTCCAAGGAAACGCAATTGCATGCGTGAGTTTTTTTTGACTGAGAAATGCAAACAGTACACCCTGGGACTCTACACCATCATGTCTTAAATACTTGTCTAGAAGTTGTTTTCACTGTTTCCCAGAAATGGCTACTCACTAAAGCAAAGCATAATTTCTGATATCAAGAAGCAACAACCGCTAGCAGCTCAGAGTCTGTTGGGAAGGGGGGAAATGGAATGCTTGTGAAGCAACGTCATCAGCAGAGCAGCAAGTGAAACTGTTTCTATGGTATAGGATAGAAGAGCGTACTATAGCGGGATATAAATTGAAAATTGCCCAGCTGTTCAGTAAGACAGGTGTAAGATCTGTCCCTTTATAAAATGGAACAGAATGGGGATTCCAGTTGCTTGTATTCCTAGACGAGGCAAATAAATCAGCACATATGTCTGCATATATACGAGACGAAATATTTAAACAGAAGAAGCAATGTTAATGTTCCTCTGTGCTTGCATTAATTTAAACAACAAACGTTTGTGTGTCTCTGGAATCGTCTGGTGTGGGGGGTATGTGCGCAAACTAGAAACAACAACAAAAAACTTGGTGCAAAGGGAAGGCTCTAGAAGGGATTATTTAAATTATATTTGAAGCTTGGTTGCATGTGGGCTTTGGAACTCTAGGAATGATCTCTTCCAGTAACTACACTGATTTGAATGTTAAGGAGAAAAGTTATGTTTAGTTGATATTTGGAGGAGTAACGTTGAGGCACAAATGGAGGAGGCCACATTCTTTTCACGCCTTCCTCACAAGTCAGATCCAGGGATGCCTTACCAGTGAAATGGCGGGACGGGAGGGAGGTGGGTGGGGAGAAGGGAAAAAATTAAGGAAACAACTCTCGCCAGTTACTAGGCCCAATATAGGAGTAACTGAATAAAATTCTATGGCCTGTCTTATGCAGGGGCTCAGACTAGGTGATCATACTGGTCCCGTCTGGCTTTAAAATTTCTGAATGAATCTATGGATTCATGTGCACCATCCCTAACGTGGTGTGTTAGAAGACTCTATAGCAATAGTCATTACGACCAACCTTTGTTGAATGGTAAATGTAAGTATCTGGACCGAAGCCGTGGCACTATATATATGGTTGGGGCAGATGGCTTACAACACTGAAACTGTAGTGGAATAATTGCCTTGCCACAGAGATGCTAACCCTCCCTAATTTTCCATAATCTTCTTGATTTTGACATGTAATTACAAAATTACTAATTCAGGTTTAATCCTATTAATTTTTCAAGGACACGTTTTTTTAATATATCGAGAGTGTGTTTGTGTTTGTGTGTGTGTGTATGTGTGTGTGTTTGTGTGTGTGTGTGTGTGTGTCTCACCACTGGGGTCGAACGAACTGAGCAAATAGCGCTGCAGGGGGCGTTCTTCTCCACCGCCCCGTGGCACGTGCCCAGACTGCACGGTGGGGGTTGGACAGGAGGCCAGCTCCGGTGATTTCGAATGGGCTGGGATTCACTGCCCCAGCCCCAAGGTGTGTGTTGTGCTCTCACTGCTCAAGGTGGGCCCTGCTGAACTATGTTTACACACACTGGGTATTTACTGATTAGAGCTCTCCAGCAGGGTCCACCTGGGGCAGTCAGAGTGCACCATGCAACCTGGGGCTTGGGGCAGTGGATCCAGGGGCACTGGAACAGAAAGGGGCCAAGGGGCCATGGCCCTCCCACCTTTCACCCCGGCCCTGGCCCCGGCCCCATGCCCTTCTTCTTCCCATTGAGGCCTCGCCCTCCAGTCAGATCAGAAGCTGGAGCCCAGCCCAGGTAAGAGAAGCGCAGGCAGTTGTGGGGCACCTGGGAGGCTGCTCTCAACTGCCACCTCCTCTGGCAGGTGGAAGGACCCAGGCTTCCTGGCCCAACTCCAGTTTCTGGCTTGGCTGGGAGGCGGAGCTTTGGGGGAAGTGGAGGGGCGGGGCCATGGAGGGGGTGGGGCTTCATGGCCCCCCTACTTTTAGGAAGAATCCTTTGCCCCTCAACACACTGGAGGAGGAGAAAGAGGAGAGAAGGGGAAAGAACATGTAGGAAAGAAAGATAGAGGGAGAGATCAGAACAGACAGGCAATGTCTACTACACTATGCAGCTTTTAGCGATGCAGCTGTGCCATTACAGCCGGGCCGCTAAAAGGCATGCAGTGTAGCCACTGTTTGTCAGCAGGAATGAGCTTGTCTGCCAACAATAAAACTTCCACCCCCAACGAGTGGCATGAGCGTGGTCACGCTGCTCACACCAGTGCTTGTGGACAATTTTTTTTGTCTTTCAGGGTGTGTGGGTTTTTTAACACTTCTGAACAACAAAAGTTTTGTCGTTCACTTGCCAGTGTAGACAAAGCCTAATCTAGTCTCTTCCACACGGCAGGAGCTGCAGAGGAGAAGGCTCTCACATAGAGCGACCAGATAGCAAGTGTGAAAAATTGGGGTGGGGGGTAATAGGAGCTTATATTAAAAAATACCCCAAATATTGAGACTGTCCCTATAAAATCGGGACATCTGGTGACCCTACTCTCATGCCAACAGCATTTGGCATACATTACCCAGTTCTTGTAGGGACCAGTTCTGAAAAGTGTTGAGTACCCTCAGCTCCCATTGACTGTCATGGGGATTCAGGGGATTCAGCACCTCTTGGAAACACCCTGCAGCACCTTGCAGGATCGAACTCCTTGTCTGCAGTTAAGGAAGATAAGATAATCATCTGTGGTGCTGGCTCAGTTTGTCTCTTGCTGCTGATCCTCTCAAATCCCTAAGTAGGCCAGTTGCTGAATTGTTTGTGGGGTGCGAGGTAAGGCAACCCGTACAGCATTCGTTAGTGTCCAATCGCATTACTGACCAGGGCAGTGAATTCAGCGATACAAGGCTTACAGAGGGGATTCAGTTAGACGGGGCAAAACTTTTCAACCAAAATTATTTTCTGATGGGAAACAAAGATTCAAGCTGATTTGTGAATTGGTGCCATTTCCCCCCAAATTGTTTGTTGGTGGGTTGGGGGGACCCAAATTCCTGAAAGAACTGAAACAATTCATTTTGACATTTTTATGATTCTAAACAATTTTCCATTCAACTACATTAAAATACTAAAATCAAAATAAAATGCTGCATTTTGGTTCAAACAAAATCTTTCATTTCACCTCAAATCATTTATCTAGCTATTTATTTATTTATTTATTAATTACTTTCCAGTTTGCCACAAATTTTGAAGGTTTTTAGGTTCGACCCAAAGTTAAGTGCGCTCTTATGGTCGTCGTCCCCCCCCCCCCCCCACTTTTTTCAGAATTGGCCACAAACGGAAAAATCCATTATCGGCCAGGTCTTGATTTGGTGCTCAGTTAGCAGAAGATGGAACTGCCCTTGAGCTGTCAGATAGAAGCAGGACATAGCTACTCCCAAGCAGCACATGAACAGCGATGGGCTTTTTAAATGCACCTTTTCAGAGAAGAGATTTCATTTCTATTGGGAAGATTTGAGATCTCGACAGTCAAATGGTACAAACTGCCTAGCGCAGTAGAGGCTACATAACTGAGCATTCGGTTTATATGAGAGGTTCCGGGTGGTCCCTTTGCAAAATATGTTTGACCCTTTCGTATCTCCTCCCCCAAAATAACAAAGTACAAGCATTGCTGTGAGGTGTGCCACAGTGCATCTCAACTTGAAGAGCATTCATCTATCACCATTGCCGTCCCAAGTCAAATCTGTAGTGAAATAAGACCCAGTAGATTCCTGCGCATTAAAAAGAGATACAGAGACCCATGACAGAACACCAGCATGTGATTCTGCCGTAAACATCTCTAGGAGGTCCAGCTCCCTGCAGCACAGTGACGGCCATGAGGGTGTGAGGGCCTCTGAACCTTGTGGTATATGATGATTCTGGAGAAAGAGTGCTACTCACACAGGGAGGAATTGTTGTTATTAATAATGAGGATAAGGAATAAAATAGGACTGTTTGCCATGCTAAACACATAGGGATTTGCTTTTAGCTTGTATTGGATACCTCCATGCCCTAGAATTGCATCCTTCTGAGAGGAGCATGCAGTGGCGCCCAGGAAAACGCATAGCTGCAAAGAAATGGAGCATTTTTATTCCTCCTCCTCACATGAGAGGTTGGGGAGTATGGGAAAGCAAGTGAGGGGCAAATTTAAAAGTGGGGCAGGTTTAAAGGGCAGCACAGGCATTTATTTTTTCTAAAGTGAGAGCGGCTCTGGGAAAGGCTCCCACCAAAAAGGTCTGCGTATAGATCTTATGACAGGGGAGCGATCCAAAAATTCCTCAGAATGAAAGGTCAGTCAGAGGAAAATGACATTCGGGAGGACCAAGCTTATCACTAACCAAGTCATGTGACAGATCAAGAGGCAACTCCGCTTGCCATCAGGAGAACCGCGGGCGCTGTCTGCCTGCAACAAGCTGCATGACGCCACTGGGAAACTATCTTATTCCTCCCAGCCTAAAAATTTGTCAGAGGAGCCAAGTTGAATGTTGGAGGGAAAAGGGTTTTGAAGATGACACTTCTAGGAGGGCCCAATCCCCCCTCTACTGTCCCCAATTGCCCTACAGCACACATTATTCCCTAACACTACTTCTAGGCCAGTTTCTGACACCCATGCTCACTTTGAGTAGTATCTTGCGCTGTAGTTGATTTCAGTGTGGTAACTCGTGGAATTGTGGTTCGACTCAGTTTGACTAAGGTGGCAGAGTCTGCCTTTAACTTAAAAGGGGACATTAAGGTTCGATGCAAGATGTCCGCTACTGTGTAAACTTGTGTGGATTTTGCCCCCCCTTACTTGTGAAGTAAGATACTACGCCATGTGAGGAAGGGTGGCAGAACTTTTGGCTAGGTCCTCAGCTGGGGTAGCTCCAGTAAAGCCTATGCCCATAACTGATCACTGACAATGGGTGAATCCCCCTAAATGTCTGGAAATGGGGTTAGACTCCGATCAGCCTCCAAAAGTTCTGATGACTCTCTGAAGCTTCTCCAAAGTATCCAAACCTATGTAGGTTTGACGGGACTTCTGAATTTCTCACAATAAAGGCTTTGCTTGCAAGACTTCCAGTCCTTAAGTCCTTGCTGGAAACACACAGTGGCAGCTGTTCTTATGGTATTTTGACATACCTTCTGGAATCAGGGGGGCAATGTTGTTTGAGAGACCACTTCTCCTGTTGGCCTGCTTACTGCAGGTGGTGGCTGAAGTGTGCTCTAACTACCATCACCTGGAATTTGACTTTTCAGGACTGGTGCTCTCAGGTGAGGGTCCCCGCCTCTGAGACTTGTTCACTCTCGGCAGTTCACCAGAGCCCAAATGTATTGAGCTCCAGGGTCTGATGTGAAGCCTATCGTTGACTTCACCAGGCTTTTGATTAAACCAGTTCATTATTTTAGGGCTAGCTCTTGACAACTTTAGTCACGATTAGCTGGATTAGGGAGCCTGCCTTACTCATGCAGATAATCTCTTTGCAGTTCCAGGATTTGCTCTTAGAAAGAAGCGGCGCATACCAGCATGAGCAGGGACTCCAGCACAGATCCCATAGGGGTCGGGTCCACTAAGGTGCTGAGCTATTGTGAGATGGTGAACAGCCTCAAACCCAGTGAAGTACAGTGGGTGGGGATTGAGGTCACTCAGCACCTCAAGTCATCAGACCCTATTAAAACAGGTGTGTCCTTATGCAGAAACAGGGGCACTTACTGATGGTGATTATTTTTGAAATGTTCTGAGAAAGTGGCTGGCTGGGAGGGGCGCTACACGTTCGTAAATCAATGAACCCAATAAAGACAGTTATTTAATTAAATAGACGTGACCATTTCGGCTTTTAATTTGGTTCTCTAACTGGGGCGCAGCTCACAGTGTGGGAGACCTTATCACTCCCCCACACCAGCCCCCAAATGGTTTGGCCTGCCCTTGTCATTATCATTATCACGCAGCACAGGATGTTCATGTTGCCACATTCCAGGACACCTTGTTATGCATGAAACTATCACCTTGTACCAGCAGCAAACATTCAGCAGTCAGGCCAGGCCAGTGAACTTGTCAAGGGAAGGTCGAGGCAATGGATAAAAATATGCCGAAAATTCATCATTTTGCATGTAGGTGAGGTTAACGTGTCAGACTATCATGTACCTTGTTGTTAAGTAAATGCTACCCAGCAAATTCTTTATGTCCTAGAACCATACTAGTGTATTATGTATGATTTCTGCTGCTGACAAAGCCCATCTGGTGACTATTAAAGGGAATTGCTATACATATAAACATAAAAGGATTATAACTCCTGTTTTAAGTACCAATGCTGTTACTAATTTTGGCTTCAGGATTTGTTATGCTTAAAACAACCAGTAGTCTGGGTATCTGGGAACCAGTTCCCAATGAAAAAGGGGTGGGGAAGGTCTGGGGCGGGAGGGTGGAGGAGGGAGAGGGAGGAAGAGAGAAATACATCTGATTTGCCATTGGCAGGTTAATCCTAGGGTGACCAGATGTCCCGTTTTTAAAGGGACAGTCCTGGTTTTTGGGACTTTTTCTTATATAGGTGCATATTACCCCCCACCCCCATCCTGTTTTTTCATAGTTGCTATCTGATCACCCTAGTTAACACAGTTGGCTAGAGCAGGGTGATAAGAATTTCTAAATTCTGGATTCAAACCCTCCATGGGCTGGTGGTATCTTCTTTGTTGTATCTGCCGTTGTCTGTTTTTTCCACTTTGATTGTAATTTCTTTTCAATAAGTAACTTTTGTTATGTTTGTACAGGGCCCCTATTCATGACCGGTGGCTTCTAGATGTTACTGCCATAGAATTAGTTCTGATCATACTAATTATTATTTTTCTTTCCATTCTTTGTTAGGCCCACCCAGAATTGCTGATAAAGTGATCCATCGGCAGTCTGTGAGATTAGGGAGAACCATTAAGCTCCTGTGTCCAGTAGAAGGCGACCCGCCGCCTCTGACTATGTGGATGAAAGATGGACGGACTATCCACAGTGGCTGGACAAGGTTCCGGATCCTGCAGCAAGGACTGAAAATCAAGGAGGTGGAAAGTGAAGACGCAGGAACGTACATCTGCAAGGCCACCAACGGCTTTGGCAGTATGAGTGTGAACTACACCCTTATCGTGATCGGTAAGTGCCCCAGGAGGAATTGTAAAGCTTGCCTTTTTTATTGGTATTGGAGAAGTTTGATTTCTTTTCACCCGGCAAGCCCTCTTTGCTAACCATTTACTGACTGACCTCCGCTTAAATGGCCCAGTCCAGTGTTTGAGGACGGCTAAGGCTAGTCACACTGCTGCACATCTCTTGCATTGCAGTCAGCAGCCACGAGATAAGATTACGGAGTGCCAAAGGTTACAAATAAACAGAAGTGATGCAATAATCACAACGAATTCCACAAAGGAAAGGCTGAGTGATAAGGGAAAAGGTCATGCTGATCTTTGTGTTTGCTGCTGGAACAGGATAGTTCTCAAAACGGCCCATATTAAAGGGCACAACAAGGGGATTTGTGCAGTGAGCAGTTGCAGACTATGGCTACAGGGAAACTGGGCACAGAGCTAAGACGGGGCCCTATAAAGGTCCCAGGTTTCCAAAGAATCCCCATCAGTGGGGTCAGGATTTAGAATGAGGGTGCAGAGGGCCTCTGTCTTTGAAGGAGAGACCATGGAGGTTAACCTGGCCTGTGCAAGCCCCTAGATTTCTCAAGCCCTTGGCCCAGATGTTGGGGATCCAAGATCACGTGCTGGGTTTGGGCAGATGCTTTTGAGGGCTCAGGAGAGGCCTGAATGCTTTTTCTTTCACTCTCAGTGCACAGAACATCCCCATCAGTTGTTGACAAGAAAAGTATCAAGCCCTCCTTAGCCGGAGCGAGAGGGTTGGGCTAAAATGTGGCATGTTTCACGGTGTGGAGGGAGGAAAGGAAAGAACCAGAAGGTGGGAAGGTGCCAGAGGCCTCCCCTCACCCACCTTCTCCCCCAGCCAAAAGCCTCCCTAGCCAGCACGAATACTTAACTCACAAAGCCCTACTTCTTTCTCTGCTCATTTTAAACAACCAAAAACTTCTTGCTGATCAGAGCAGCCTTGCCTGTGAAGACCGAGGAGAGCTCTGTTTGAATTCTAACCCGCTCGTGCCTCGGCGTCCCCAAACAACCTCAGACTCGTGCCAGAAACCAGATCATGGCTCTTTGCCCAAAAAACCTCTGGAGAGAGGATAGGGGCTGATTGTGCCATTCTGCACAGCGCTTAGGGGAGGGGAAGATAAAAGACCATTTTTCCTGCCCAGAGGAGCTGCTGGCCTCACGCAAGCTAAGCTGCTTATCCGGCCCTCCCGAGGGAGCCCTGCAGGAGAGCAAAGGAGGGGAGAGTGCGGCTGGCATCCCTGCCCAGAAAAACTTTAGAAATAACCTGTGCCTTTCAGAGCTGTTTGCAGAGATGTGCACCGTACTGTAGCCAAAGTGCTGGGAGTGGGGAAGGCACAGACCACCAGCAGGTGGTGCACGTTTCCACATCAGCTCCCCTGAAGCTCTGGGCACAGGTGTCCCAATGAGAGCTGTGTGGTGCTGAGCACGTCTGCAAACCTGGCCATCACTGAGGTGGCCAAATGGGAGCTGAAGTCTCCTGAAAATCTGGCCCTGAGCTCTTTTGAAAATGTGCTCCTACGGGACTTGCCTAAGGTCACCCAAGAAGTCGGTGGCACAGTAATTGAACCCCTGCCCTGTGCTTTAATCACAGGAATAACTTTCCCCTAGGATGGAGTCTCTTAGAGTGTCTACACAGCAGCTGGCTGGTGTAATTCCCAGCATAGGTAGACATACCCGTGTTAGCTCTGCTCATGCTAGTGTCTAAAAATAGAAGTGCAGCATGGATGGCATCTTGGGCTAGCCTCCAGAGTATGCACTTCGGGGATCAGACAGGATGGCACGCGGGCGGCTATTCTGTCCCGCCCCAGTCACACTGCCCTTTTTAGCAGGCTAGCTTGAGGTAAGAAAGCACATGACTGTCTGCCCATTCTCCCTGCTGCTGTGTAGACATACCCGTAATTTCCATCTGAGGAGAGATTAAAAAGACTGGGACCGTTCATTTTAGAAAAGAGACGACTGAGGGGAGATAGAATTAGAGGTCTACAAAATCACAAATGGTGTGGAGAAAGTGAATGGGGAAGTGTTATTTACCTCTTCACATAGCACAAGAATCCGGGGTCACCCAATGAAATTAATAGGCAGCAGACTTAAAACTAACACAAGGAAGTACTTCTTCATACAGCACATAGTCTGTGGAACTCATTGCTAGGGGATGTTGTGAAGGCCAAAAGTGTAACTGGTTTAAAAAAAGAATGAGGTAAGTTCCTGGAGGATGGGTCCATCAATGGTTCCTAACCAAAATGGTCAGGGACACCCCATGCTCTGGGCGTCCCTAAGCCTCTGACTGCCAGAAGCTGGGAATGGGCGAAAGGGGATGCATCATTTGATGATTACTTGTTCTGTTTATTCCCTCGAAGCATCTGGCACTGGCCACTGTTGGTAGACAGGATACTGGACTAGATGGACCTTTGGTCTGACCCAGTTCGGCCATCATTATGTTTAGTTTTGAAAAGCTAACAGCCCTTAAATAAGATAACTTTGTTCTCTTCAGTCATGCACCCTATCAGCTCACGGGAGCCGAGCCTGCCTCTTCTCTAATCCCTGTAAAACACCGCATACACCTATAGCATGGCAGGGCCGTAATGACTTTTAAATTTTCTTTGGAAAGAGGAGTTGAGGCTTGAGGCCTGGGGTCTGTCCAGTGTGAAATGCCTGTGCAGTGCCAGGGCTGAGGAAATGAGCAGATGCTTTCGGGAACGCTGTGCTGCCAACTGATCCGATGGCAGCTTTAGAGACAGGCTGAGGGAATTCAGTGACTAGGAGCAGATGATTAGTGACATATGGCTGATAGAAGAGCCGAGCGGGAAGAGGGGATTCCCAGCTGTGGGAATTGGAGGATGAGTCACTGAAGGCACAACAGGGGGAGCAGGATGACATGAAGACAGTAAATGGATGATGGCAAAGGACTAAATTTGACTCATCTTGTGTGAGTGTCCAGGGATGGGGGAGGGGCAGAGATGATTTTCCAGGGAGAATGGGCACCATTGGGTGCTATGTAGGGCCTGGATAATGTGCCCAGACGCAGCTCCTTCTATCACCAAAGGAGCATGGCTAAAACTCCCTCTCTAAACTCTTCTCTGTCATTGCTGCCCAGGTCTGCACAAGGACTGCTGCACAACAGTTGTCTGGTTTTATGTTTGCTGGATAAGAGAAATAGTTACAGCTTTACTGGGGGCGCTGAGTGATGTAAGCAGACACCAGGGTACCTGGACGAGGGGATTGTAATAGTAATTAGGTGATTCTTTGAATTTGCACTTTGCTGGAGACCTCCAGGCCCCTTAGAGCAGAGAGACCAGGAAATGCTTTAGCAGGGTAGAGGTGCTTGTGAGAAGGGAAATCCTCAAGTAATAGGATTTCAATAATGTCAGCTGTTGACTGGGATAACAGCTACTCATACGGTAAGAGTCAGCATCAGTCTTTGGACAGCCACACCAGCTCCTCTTGACTCCATCCTCTGGTCATTGAGACACCTTGTCTCCTTTGTCCTCAGTATAACACTATTGTTGCTTTTGTGGAAAATTAGAGGACAAAGAGCCTGCTCCTTTTCACTCAGATGCCATTCATCTTCACTGCTCTTCTATACCTCTGACCTCTGAAATGTTATCTGTCCAAAATCCACCTGTATCTTTTTCAGGCTGACATCAACTTGCCTGACCATCATACCCTAGTCACCGTGGCTCAGTAATTAGGCATCGTTCCCAATGTCCTGCTAACGAACTCATTGCTTCTACCACTGTAGAGTTACACACCGAATAACGCTAGGAGCGATTGAAAGATCTTACTGTCCAATGACTGTTTGGTGGCCTATGTCCACGTCACATCCTCCTTCCGATGTGGTGGTTCTTTGTGGTTTGTTGGTTGGGTTTTTTGGACTTTAGCAGCCTCAGCAGAAAGAGTAAAGAGTGAATAGGCCGCGGAGACTTAACTAATCTCTCACCCCTTTGGCATATTGATGGGGGAGAGCTATGGAGCTTGCATTGCCACTGCCTGTGCTTTACCCATTCTGTGAACCTCTGGGTATTGTTCCAGCACCTACCTAGGCTCTAAGGGCCCACCCCAATTCCCATTACAATCTGTGGGAAGACTCTTCTTGTTTTTACTGGGAGTTGAATCAGGCCTGAACTGCGCTTGTTTAAGAAAACCAAACAAACACAGGGGAGGGATGAAAAATCAGAGGCCAGGAAATGAGCATTAGGGACTAGCATTGAATTGGAGGTGAGGCAAAACCTCTGAAGATACTAGGCTGCTTCGTTAAGTTGTATCATCACACAAATTGTACTTAGCACAAACATGAGCTAATTAGGCTCTGATCTTGCATCGATACGGCAGTACTCCCATTGACCTCAGTGGGTGCCGGATTTCGTCTGTGTGGAATTTAAAAGAGCGAAACATGAAAAAGACAAAACCCAACAAAGTGTATTGAATAGCGTGGTCCCGAAGCTTGAGGTAGAGTTAAATTAAACAGGGGAAAAGTTTGGGCCAAGTGGTCATTCGCCTCCCCATGTCTTGATTCTCTTTTAACTTCTTAGGTTGTAAGTTGTATTTGCTCAGTCCATTCTTGATTGCTGATTATTACGTAGCCCTTGTCTCAAATGGCTGTCCCTAGACTTCTTCGTTTTAGGTTTCAAACTGATTGCTCATCCGTAAATGGTATTTCCCCTGAAATCAGATGTCACCCGAGTATCTTTCCTGCCAAGGTCTGAAAGTCAACACAAGGTACAACTGTGTGATTCTTTCAAAGAATTCAAGTTGGCTCTGAACCTTAATGCATCTGGCAGATGCTGGGGGGTATCTTCTTGTGAAAATGCTCTCTGTGTGAAGAGGAGCCTTTGTTTATTTTAGAGACCATGGTAGTGTTTTAAAACCAACAGCTTGTCAGCTGGAGGATGGAGAACAAATTGATGGTGCCGTTTTGTTTGTGCTCCGGAAAGCGCAAACATCGTTAAGCAGAATGGCCTTTTGAACCATATGGCTCTTTTTTTAATTCATTTTTTAAATAGCACTTTAAGAATCTTATTTCAGCATTACTCGTAATGCCATATATTTATACACTACGGCAGGTGCTTGGATACCATTGTGATGGGTGGGGTGTAAGATCCCAAAGAGAATAGAAAATAGAACAAGAAAGTATCCTCTGACATGAATGATTAATTTTTTCAAGCTCTCCCACAGTAAAGTCCATTTTCACCGTGAAAACATGCTGGGTGTTGACGTCAGTACGGCCGGGATTTCACCTCTGTTCCTTATAATAAAACGTAGCAAGACGTAGTAATATCTGAAAGCTTACGCAGTCATTTTTATGTAAAGATTTCAAAGCACTATTATAAACTTTTAATTTAGACTCACAACACCCCTTTGAGGTGGCTAAATGTCACACCCATGTTGTATCTGGAGACACTGTGGCATGGTAATGTTCAATGACGTGTTCAAGGTCCTACAGAGAACTGAGAGTTAAACCCAGAAATGCTGAATCTCGTACCTTGCCTTGCTACTGAGTCATAGAATCATGGAATATCAGGGTTGGAAGGGACCTCAGGAGGTCATCTAGTCCAACCCCTGCTCAAAGCAGGACCAATCCCCAACTAAGTCATCCCTGTATTGCACTCCCTTCCTCCTTTTAAAAGAATGATGGCAGGTTATGGGAAGACCTGCCTTTTGCAGAGATGGCTAAAGAGAGTAACTTTTTGAAGCACATATACCCCATTATTTAGTGAACTGTGCGTATCTGTCTGTCTGTCTCACGTGCATAGCTTAGGAGCTATAGGTGGAGGAGTTGCTTTCAACTCCGTTTCCAATAAGCAACTGCTGACCTCTAACAGAAGGAACTTGTACAGTTCATACTGAAATAATACCTTACATCAGGAATGTATAGTACCAATAAAATCCCATCATAGCTCTCTTTTTATTTACTTGTCATTTCTAAGAACAGACAATTTTTAAAAAATTGATTAAAAGCAACAGGAAAGTGATTGACGAAGGCTAAACAAGGAATTGATTCATCAGAACTTCAGGGATCTCCAGTACTTAGAACCTTTTTTTCTCCCCCTGGTAGCCTTTGAAAGAATAGATTTCTTACCCGTCATCATTATTATGAATTAATATTTATATTCCAGTAGAGTCTAAACTCGAGACTCCAGCCAAAATTGGGGCCCCATTCTATCAGGCACTGTACAAACACACAGTAAGAGAGTACAAACACAAGAGACATGGACAGTCATTAGCAATTAGGCTCCTAAGTGCCTAAATGGCTTTTGAAAACAGGATTTAGGCTCCTAACTCAGTTAGGTGTTGCAATACTGAGCACAGCAACACCTAAATGCCTCTAAAAATCCGGGCCTAAGGTCACATGCTCAAGCTGGGAATTGAGCCCACATCTCTTGTGTCCCAGGCTAATATTTTAACTAAAGGACAATCCCTCTTCCACCACTTCTCCGGAGCCTCTTCGTCCTTCTCTGCCTTTACACAGACCATCCCTTTCCCCAGTGAACAGGCCCTGCCAAGCACAGCAAGTTGCTACACTGCTCATATCCAGGTCCACCTTAGAGCGTGGACTCTGGATCCCAAACATTCAAGAATCCCATTGTAATCCACCTTTGCAAGAAATGTAAGGAAGTAAAAGCTGATAACCAATAGGAGTAGAAGCTACAGTTCCCTCTTATAGCCAGGCTTAATAGATTTTGTGGCTTACCACAAGATCTGGGATGGCAATTATAGTGCAGGCAGATTTACAACGCTGGAAGAAGAACTCTTTTTAATCAGTATTAGCATTCTAGTGATTAAGTATATGGTTCCTCATCCCAGAGAATTATCTACCGACCATCAAAAACGAATGAGCTGTACACCCCACAAGGGTTATTTATATAACTAGCCTCATGAAATTGTTACCTCTGGCTGTCCGCTGAAGGGTTTTTTTTTTTCTTACGGAATTGATCCAGATGGGCCATTTGCCAGCTCATGATGTGTAGCTATCAAAAGGAACTTTGTTTTTGTCTTTAAAGTGAGCAGTCGTGCAGATTTCTGGCTGTGAAAACTGGTTGTGTTTGGGGACACTGCTGCATGCTCAGATTCCCTTCCCAGAGGCAGGTAGAGGGGGTAATGCCTCTGAAACTCCACTGCTCAGATAGTTGCTCTGATTCTAAGTGGGAAAGCAGGGGCTGCCCTGTCAAGACTATACTCAAGACCTACTGCTAGCATGGTGGGTATGGGAAACTGCTAATATAGTTTGTGGGTAATTTTCCTAGGATTTTTGAAGGGCATACTGAAAAAAATGAATTCTGTCATCTGGAATCCTATTGGATACTCACATAGTGCATCAGCAAAGGTGGAACCTTGCCAGCGCACAGGCCCCTGGACTTGACGTAACTGACAGTAGTAGTAGGCAGTCATCCTGTGTGGACCAGTCACTTGAGGGGAATGAGAAATGCACTTAGTTGCTGACAGCAGAGGAATGAATGGTGAGGCTCAGAAATGTTGGGATCTATCTTAGATTCTGGGGGGAAGTGTTCTGTAGTGGTCACAGACCCTTCTGCTCCATTCCCTCAAGACTGCCCCAGTGTTGTTTCCTCGCCACTCTTGGCTGCTTATCCTAGCCTCACCTTTCCCCTCTCACACAGCTCATCCCAGTCTCCTTCTCCAGCCAGTCCCAGTCTCTCCCTCCCTGCACTCCTCATCCCAATCTACTCCCTCCTGCACATGTCTGGCTCTTGCTCACTCTGTATTCATGTCAGTCTGATTTTTTCCTCCAGGAAGAGCATTGAGAGTAAAGGAGAGTCGGTCTCCCTGCTCTCAGTTGTGGTTCCCAGTGCTACAGCAGCTGGCGCCAGCAATTTCAGGGAAGAAGCCCCAGGATGGAGCATGCTCAGTACAGAATCTTCAAAAAATCTAGCTGCCAGGACCTCTTCACACGATTAGTTAAAGTTTGGCAAAATTATAAATAACTGAGCACAGGATTCTATAATGGAAAGTGTTGGACGGTGTTCACGCGCTTCCTATAATAACAAATAATATCACTTCGCCCACAAGTCGGGTCATTAATTGAAGGGGAGATCTCCCATGAACAGCTGGGGGCCGTAGGAAGTGATATTATTAAATATTTACACTGAGGCATAGCCTCTCTTTCACTGAAGTTAAACACAGGGAATTTTTCTATAAGAAAATATTATGGCTCAAGTCCTGTGATCTCTGTGCCAACATTGCAACATAAGCGGCTATTGCTACAGGTGAAAGCCCGATAAATATGTTAGTAGACTTGAGTTGTTTGACCAAGTACTTGAAGATCAATACAGTGCTTTATTTGTCTTTGAATATGTACATTTACCCTTTTATTACCCTGTGTAGAGATCTACCAGGTAGGGATGGCACAATTGTCTGGGCTTTGCCATTCTCAATACAAACAGAGCTGTGTAGGTTGCTAGTTTCCCTTTCGTTCTGAAGCATGACCAACTTAATCTTTCTAGGGTGAATCCCAGCACAACTTCAAACAAGATCAACATTTAACCCCAAGAAGCAGCTGCTCATGTGTTTTTCTTTGTTGCTTTGCATCTCGGCCTGTTGTGTTTGTAGTCTCACTTCTTCGGTTTTATGTGGAGGAGGATTGTGGTGAAGAATCCGTCACCTTTCTGTTCACATCCTCCTCCTCTTGGCAGCTTGACTCCCTTATAGTGTGTCCCATACCACTCCTCCACTGTCTGTGTAATGACCTGTAAAATCATGTTAGGGAAGGTGGGAGGTTAAAAACAGCCAGTTGTTATAGATCTCTCTGAGCACTTGGAACCGTACCCTTAGAAACTGAACTGCAACTCACTCTCCAGCAAATCACTTTTGCTATTGAATGTCTAAAATCTGTCTGCTGAAAGTGATTGCATTGAGAATCTTAAGCGGCCGTAGAAGATTTATCTTTAAAGTAGCTTTATCCTGCCTGGCAAGTTGCTATTTTATGTTTTTTACAAACTTGTCAAAGACAGTTCTCTTTGATAAACAGGCCAATGTGAAATATTTGCATTAAAAGAGCCTTAAAAAAAAAAAAGTTAATGTAAGTATCCGTGGGGGGGGGGGGGGGAGGGAGCATGGTAGTGTATGAATGGACATGTATTCTAGCATGGTTCTCACTGCTTATAGTACTAAAAAATCCTGTGTGAAAGAAATAGAGTACAGTAAAATGTGGTTTGCATTACAGTTCTCTGATGAAGTCATCAATCTGTGTAGAAATCATTTATAGTACAAAAGCTGTGAAAACATTTGTAGCCCAGAGTCAGGTGCCGTCAGCCATCTTGGAAAAGCATGACAAATGCATTTATAGTCGGGTTTTGGCCTCTTAGCAGCCTCTGGGGACCACAGAGAGATGTACTCAGCAATAACTTTGTGAATCAGTGTTGAGTCAGCAGTGCACGCACCAAGGACATGTCTAATACTAAGCAGAAAACTGACATGAGTCAACACTTGACAAAGAGGCAGGATTTATGTTTAAAAAACAAGAGTGGTTTAGCTTTCACTAGCCATACTACAGAGTTAGTAGTTATTTTTTTCATACATCGACTCCGGCATAAAATGTGAAAGGCAGTCTGTGCAGCAGGGGCACAATTACCCACCATGTAATCATGACTAATAATGATTATTGATATGTGAAAATGAGAAATGTCTTGCTATAGTAAATAGTAACAACATTTTCACCTTTAATTTGCTGTGGCCCTAATCTGTGCTGGTGCTAGGGTGATCAGAAAGCGAGTGTGAAAAATCGGGATGGGGGTGGGGAGTAATAGGCACCTATATACGACAAAGCCCCAAATACCGGGACTGTCCCTATAAAATCGGGACATATGGTCACCCTAGCTGGTGCCTACACCCACCGATTAACAGAGGGTAACCAGACAGCAAGTGTGAAAAATCAGGACGGGGATGGGAGGAAATAGGAGCCTAAATAAGGAAAAGACCTCCAAAATTGGGACTGTCCCTATAAAATTGGGACATCTGGTCACCCTAGATTAAACACCTGGTTAGTATCTGGCCCCATTAATTCACCGAGAATAATGGTTGTGTTGCTAATTAAAGCCCAGATTTTTATGGTTTTGGGGAGCTGAATAGAAGAGGGTGCCTTAAATCGCCACCCAAGACCTGGCAGTTGAAGTAATTGCACAAGAAATGCTACTGGCTAGTGTCCTGTAGGCTCCGCTTGGTCACATCAGTCCATATGCGCAGCTCCAATTGCAGGGCTAGGAGAGGGAACTCGTCTTCTGCTGAGAATGTGACATCAGATGTTGTTAAGGGCATGGTTACACTTACAGGATTATAGCGCTTTTGGTTATAGCTGTCCCCATATACAGCAATAGGTATTGTGATAGAGCGTGTCCACACTTAGACCTGACAGCGCTATAGCATGGCCACATTTGCGACACTTCAGGTGGCATTAGGAGTAGTGCATTAGGGCAGGTATCCCAGCATTCAGCTGGGTGCAATGTGCTTTTCAAACGAGGGAGGTGAGGGGGAATGTGTGTATGCGGAGGGAGAGAACTTCATGCAGAGACTGGCTGTCAGTGAGTTTCCATTAGAGAAAACTAGCAGGCTCTGAATTTCAGTCACACAGCTCCCTCCATAAACATTTGCACTGCTTATCTGCCGAGTTAAGAGAGAAACTCTGAAAACGTACTTCCGCATTCCTCCAGCAGAGTTCAAAACAAAGGGAAGAGACGTCAATTGCCTTAAATGGCTCGGGGCGTCTCCAGAGATCAGGTATAGCGTTGTAATCTTAATACCCATTCAAAGTTGAGATAATACGCACCAGTGAATACTCAATAGCTGTTAATCCTCAGGGAAGGGAGGATTACCAGGAGCGGTATAACCATGGGTTTATAGCGCAATACATGCCTTGCCAGTGTGGACGGGTAGTGCATTATAGTACTCCTGGAAGCTTTATAGCGCTATAAAGTGCCAGGGTAACCATGCCCTAAGAGAAAGCATGTTATGCATCTGGTACAAGGAGTAAACCAAATTCTGCCCTGAGGTTTTGCAGGAACTCATCCTGTTGAGCAGGGGAGTGAACAATATTCAGTATGGACATTTGAGTTTTCACATTTCATTATGAACTTGAAAACTGACTCGTATTGCTAAAAAACTCCAAAGTGTTCACTAGGAAATGGAGCTCCTTTTCCAGCCAAATGACTCATTGTTTGAGTGACAATATACTCATTTCAAGTGAAAGGCAGCTCATTGTTGTCAGTTATTTGCATAGCTATCATGCCTAGAGGCCCTGATCTGGTCCCATTGTCTAGGCACAGCACGATGATAAGCTGGGATATTTGAAAGAGTCTGAAAGAGTTAGGTGTCCAACTTCAGTTGAATTTCAACAGTACCTCATTCCCTTAGGCTCCGCTGGTAAAAAACTAGACACATTCCCTGCCCCAGCATGCTACGTCTAGAATTTCAATTTTCCCAAGTGGAAATACCCTACTTTGTTGAATTTCATGGGGAAGAACAGGACAGGAGAGAAATCATCTGAAACCAAAAGGTAAATGTGACAAAGAGTCCTGTGGCACCTTAAAGACTAACTAAAGTATTGATAATAAAGTATTACCGTATTTTTCGCCCTATAAGACGCACTTTTTCTTCCCCAAAACGGGGGGGAAAAAGTTGGTGCGTCTTATAGGGCGAATGCAAAAAAAAAAAAAAAAAAAAAAGCGCCTCGCTCTCCCGTCCCCGCCGCGCGGGCGGGCTGCCGGGGTTCCCCCCTCAGTGCCGGACCAAAAAAAAAAAAAAAAAAAAAAAAAGCGCCTCGCTCTCCCGTCCCCGCCGCGCGGGCGGGCTGCCGGGAGCGTCCCGGTTCCCCCCTCCCCGCCGCGGGTGCGCTCCCGGCAGCCCGCCCGCGGCAGGGAGGGGGGAACCTTGGCAGCCCGCCCGCGCGGCGGGGACGGGAGAGCGAGGCGCTTTTTTTTTTTTTTTTTTTTTCCCCCGGCTTTTTCATTAAAAACCGAGGGGGCGTCTTATAGGACGGAGCGTCCTATAAGACGAAAAATACGGTATTCTTTAAGGTGCCACAGGACTCTGTCACTTCTGCAATTCCAGACTGACATGGCTACCTCTCCGATTCTTGACAAAAAGGTAAATGTTGCTGGAAAAATGTCTCACCAACTTCAGTGGTTTCAACGAGTGTCGGACACATGGGTCTGAAATTCATATATGGCTCGTATTATTTTGTTGCTGAAAAGCTCCTTCTGTGTAAGGGCTCTGAAAGAGGTTATTATGTCACAGTATCAATATTAACTGTAGCCTTTCCAAAAATGGCACTGACTAAAAATGTACCAATGAGCCATTCCATTGATGACTCCATGTGAATGGGTGTGTGATGCTGGAAAACACCATGAATGCGTTACAGTAACGTGTCTTGCAGCTCCCGCTCCAGACTGTAACTTGGTACTAACACACTATAATGTCCATGTTTTTTACACAATCTTTGTTTCATTTGATTTTCTAACATACTTTACAGTACGCTTATCAATACATCATGAGCTAGCCAACAAAGACCCCACTGTTTCACATAGATGTCTTTTTCTTTCCCCATCAAGCTGTAACATAGAAGCCAAGTTTGGAAGGTGACAACACCTGTTCACAATTTAAAGGAAATTAAAAAGATTTTTTTCCAGGGATGTAAGCATGAAAATCCAACATATATGCGTGTATATATAATTTCCCCCTGCACAGTCCATCCTGCGGCAAGCCAGAGTTGCAGCCAGTGTAAATTTAAGGCATGCGGACCATATGGGGGCATTTAGCTCACAATCCTTTACAGATGCTTTGGAGTGTGTGGTTGCTGCTGCTATGTCCATGCAAATATCAAGCTGCGGCTCTGTTTGCTGCGTGCTTACTTGTTTGGGAATGAAAGCAAGATGCAGCGTCAAGAGGGCTGACGTTAAAAGCGTGTTTGATCTGGGCAGTTTGTAGCTTCCTTCTGTTACCTGAGATTAATAGATTTAGCCCCTGGTCCAAACTAGTTCGTGGTGGACATTTCACTTCCTTTGCTTGGCGTATCTGAGGGTAAAAATCATTTTGCCTCCTATTTTATTGAAATTTTTTATTAATCCCAAACTTCTTTTGGAAAAAAACCAACCGGCCAAACACCCACCAAGCACCGACTTCCAGGCAGAGGAGGGATAAGAGCCTCAGTTGATGTCTGTGAAGTTGCTGCAATTTACACCAATCTGACCACATCTGTTTACTGATTCTTAGTAATGGCCTAGTGGGCCCTAGATTGTTCCTGGTCCTTCGGGTTATGTGTGTGGATAAGAGGGGAGGGGCAGAGAAGGGACTTGAAGTTGCTGACCAAAGTTCTGGCCCAGCTGCAGTCCTTGAGCTAAAGGACTGCTGTTGCCTAATGCCCAAAGCAGTGTTAACCTCTCTATAGAGGCAAGGAGCGGCCACGGCCTCACCCCCGCCAGCAGCTTTCCTTCCCCGAATGCGCAGGAGTGCAGCCTGCATCCTCATTCGTGGTGGCCCCGCAGCTCTGCTCCCAGGGACTCCGCGGGACATTCTGGTAACAAGAGCCAAACACTGATGGGCCCCAATGCACAATTTCAACATGGTTCCTTCTCCGCAGCTTTAGGATGCCTTCCATCCATCCAGGATGTCCATCCTAATCTGTGCTCCCCCCTGCTTCCTCCTAATCCCCTTTGTCTCTGCCCTACCCTCCCATTCTTCCTCCTCCCAAATGTCTTTGGTGCCTTTGCCCCTCTCCTTCCTGCCCTCAACGTCTATCCCACTCCTCACCTGTTCCCTGTTTTCTTAAACCGCTCCTCGATAAAAGCAAGCTGCACCGGCCACCTGCCACACGCCGGGGTGCCTGGTTGTGCATCCATCATGTGCTGATCCTGTGACTGGCTGCTGCATAGGCCACCATGGGAGAGGTGTATGTGAACTGCTGAGAGGGTACAGTAGGCAGACAGTTGTGTGGGCAAGCAGCATTAAAGGAGCAGCAGCAGATCTGGCAATTTTTCCCCACCCACATCGGCCTCGGTTTTTCTCTCCAGAATCCCCTGCTGCTTCTGCACTGTCCCTCCTTTCTTCCCTTCACAGTGGGCGAATGGGGGGCAGCTCTTGTCACCCAACTTTTCTATTCTGTGCCATCACTAGCTCTTGCAGTCCCTACTGGACTCTCAGCTAACCAAGTACAGCGGAGACTGCTGGACTGGATACTTCCTGTAGTCATACGTACCCAATATATCCTGAATACAGTGAGTAGTACCATTTAACTACATTTCACTGTTGGCAACGTCAAGTAACTGGGAAGTGCCCAGCAGGAAGGCTTGTAGATCAAGGTACAGTATGCAATGCTTACTTATTGTCTAATCAGCAGCACTCAGCCTGGTTAATTTATAGAGTGTGAATTACTTTTGCTTTATGGGGACTGTCTCTTTGACTTACACCCTCGTGATCCGTACATGTAAGCTTGTTCGCCAGGAAAATGTACGGATGCTGAGGAAGTGTATTATTTCATTTCTGTTGGGCCTGGTTTTGTACCTTCTCTATGCTGTTTCTGGCATTCAGTTTAAGAAAAAATGGGAACTAAAAGGGGGGAGGGGAGTCTGGTGATTAGCATAAACCTATTTTTAAATATTTTTGTGTGTGTTTGAGAGGAAGAACATACTCTGTGTTGTACTCTATGAATAATATTGTACTAGAATGCTGCTTGTTTTGTAATAATACAGATTTCATAGAAGTCTGGAGTGTTTACATTATACACTTTTTGGCAACAAATTTGGAAAAGAAGAAGGGGGGGGGGGAAACAACATTAATCCCAAGAGCGCTGAAACTCACATGCCTTCTTAAATGTACCCTGTTAAAGATATTAAGTCCCTAGCAAACATCCATCTATCAGCAGACGTGAATTTCTAAAAGGCGCACTTTGTTCTGAACTCTCTGCCCTACTGATTATGCACAGTTCCTTTATTTTGTGAATAGGATGACAACCCCTTAGCCTGGTAATGATGACAGATTTATGTATTTTAACACCCAGACACTGCTATATTTGTTAACGGCTTCCAGACTCCAGCGGTGCTGCAAATGTAGTTTATTTTCGTTGTCAGTTTCACTGCTTTTTAAGGTGTCCTGCTGCTGCCGCCACTGTAAGCCGCACCGCTGCTGAACTCGAAGGTTGAGATGTCAAGATGTTAAGAGCACAAGGCACCATCCTCAAACTGCTTCCACTCGTAAAATGTCACTTTCACTCTGGCTGCGCTGACAGGTTAGAACCCTACTGCTCTCATTGAAGCCAAGCAAGTGTGTGTGTGTGTGTGTGTGAGAGAGAGAGAGAGAGAGAGAGAGAGAGAGAAACAAAAAGCCCAGAAGAGCAGTAAAAGGAGTCAGATAACATAGAAATTACCCCTACCTCCATGATGTATTTTTCACCTATCAAATTAACATTTTAAAGACGGCCTCCTTAGAAACCACAGTAAAAGTGAAGAACATAAATATGCCCCTTTGAAAGCATAACTGTTAAAACACTATATGGGTCAACACCTTTTTCCTCTACACAATGCAAGATCTTGTGATCGCTCTCTAGATATTTGAGTTACCATCTTCTATGAATGACAGTACAATAAGGAGACAAACAGCGAAGAACAATGCTCCTGTTTAAACACAACTTAAATTATTAACAATCCATGTACAGAAAATGTTTTTGTTGAGATTAAAGGGAAGCGAGTAGTTTTTTTTCATTGCGGAAGGTCCAACTCAGCAAAGGAATTATTAATCTCTCCTTCCCTCCATCTTGTAACTCATACATTACTTGTGCATGTGTTGTGCCCCCCCTTATTTCAGGGAAATCACCATTTCCAGGCTTTCAAGGAAAAAAAAATGCAACATTCTTACAGTCCATTAATCTTTTAATGTCAGCCAAACCACCACATTTGAGTTTTATGTCACACAAATCAAAGCAATCCTTTATGACGCAAATGGCTTTTACCACAACTTTTTGGGTAATTCATTGTTTCTTCACAACCTTTTTAAGTCAGGGGCTGTTCTCTTGCTTAAAATTAAGCAAGTGCTATGTTGGAAGGGGCAGCCAGTGTCGCACCGTACAGGAGCAAGTCCTACATCACAAAAATATTCTCATCTGCAGGGAAACGTCTTGCCCCCCTCCCCCCGCCTGCATATGATTGGGTTTCCTTCTGCGCACTAGTAAATGGCCCTCATTGTAAAGGGAGGCCATGTGCTTTTGTTTTAGATAGAATAATTTGTAATGTTATTTCTGCGGAAAGGCCTTTAAAATAAACAGGGCTCCACATCTCATCCTGTCTGACCGAGCAGCCAGGAGAGAGAAGACCCTGTGACAATCCCAACCATTCATGGGCCGGGGAATGGGAAAGGGGTTGGTTCTACTTCACATGCAGCATGGAATTCCCAGACCTGCCTGTTGCTCTCCCCAGAGAAATCCCAGGAATCTAACGGAGGAGAGGAATGGCGCCGCCTCAATCCCCCACACAGCCTACTGTTTGTGCTGTGTTTGCAGCGTCTCCTGACAACTGCAAGCCCACTTCAGCATCTCCTGGTAGCCACTGTGCACTTTGGCAGAGGAAGCACCCAACTGAGGAGCAATTTATGGGAATTCTAGCTCGGGGAGAGCTAGGAATCTGCCCTGTCCCGGGGTGATGCTTTTGTTTGAAGACTGGTTCATTAGTCCTTTTCCTCCCTAAAAGCTTGGGAGATGAAGCACTGGTCAGCTGTGGCTGTTGTAAAAAGTAAATGATGCCAAGGATGGGCTATTTATCATTTTTTGAGTCAGGCTGTGCCTCTGTCTTGGATGTCAACAATGGGCTACGCATGTGTTCTATTCTGACAAACCTATTTCTGAGAGGCAAGTAGCTTTCTATTTGTTGTGGCTTATTAGTTGGATTCATCTACTGGGGACCCATCAACCTTGACTGGCCAAGTATGTTTTCAGAATACAGGGGGAGATGCCAAGGAAACTATTCTAGTGCGTGTAGACTGGCCACTCTTACAAATGCTGCATCAGGTATGTCTCCTCTGCAAGTAAAAACCCGCCAGCTGACTTGGGTTCCTGGAGCGAGGAGTAAGGGTCTGTTTAATTGCAGTGGAGACATTCGGACCCTGCAAGGTGGGAGGATCCCAGATCTGAGGCTGCATCCCAAGCCCAAATGTTTGCAATTAAACAGCCCCTTAGCCCAAGCCCTGCAAAGTGAAGTCAGCTGGCCCAGGCCAGCCAGAGGTATCTAATTGTAGTGTAGATCTAAGAAAGCATTATCTAAAAAGTTATAACTGGAGCAATAACTGCTGTCCTCTCAGCATTTGCAACATCCTCTCTACCGCCCTAGAGTAATAAGAATTCAGGGTTGGCACTTAAAAACTTGTCAAGATAAATTAACAAGGGGCCAAACTGGTGTAACTCAGTGGAGTAATGCCAGCAGGGAATTTGGTGCAAGGTGTTCTCAATATGTGTGATATTCCACACGTATGTCTTCATGTGACGAGTGTCAATTTTATTCTCCCTAACACTATTGGCATGGACTTTATTAGTTAATCAGTACTAATTAACAACATAGAAATGAAGAGCTGTGTTGTGCCTCCTGAGAGAAGTCACCCAGAAGGATATAAGTCATTTTTGTGCCCCCAGATTCTGGATTGCTTCTAGGCCTGAAATAATGCCTAGAGTAAGCCCTGATCTACACTGGGAGAGTGGTGGTGGTGGAGGTGGTGGAAATAAACCTAAGATACTCAATTTCAGCTACGGGAATGGCGTTGCTGAAGTCGACATATTTAGGTCGACTTACTGTGGCGTCTTCATGGCGCTGAGTCGACTGCCGACCCTCCCCTGTCGACTCCGAGTTCCAGAGTCAACAGAGAGAGTGCTCGGGGATCGATTTATCGCGCCTAGACTAGACGTGATAGATTGATCCCTGAAAGATCGATCGCTACCCGCCGATCTGGCAGGTAGTGTAGACCTGGCCCAAGTTTTAGCTGGCCCAAGTTTTAGCTGACCCCTGGCCCAAGTTTTAGCTGACCCCAGGGCTTCTCTAACTCACAGCAGCTTCCCTGTGGCTGTCACTGGGCTGGGCTGTGAACCAGAATACCTGGAACACTGAACATTGAAAGCATGCCACATCCTCACTACACTTCGGTCAATGCGGGGAACAGAATAGGGCTGCTCACATAGAATCATAGAATCTCAGGGTTGGAAGGGACCTCAGGAGGTCATCTAGTCCAACCCCCTGCTCAAAGCAGGATTTACCCCCAATTAAATCATCCCAGTCAGGGCTTTGTCAAGGTGACTGTAAAAACCTCCAAGGAAGGAGATTCGACCGCCTCCCTAGGTAACCCACTCCAGTGCTGATCTACCCCATCATCTACCCCAGCCAGTTGTACTTCCTTTACAGCCCCTGTACACAATGGCAGCCGCATATAGGGAATGCAGTAGGAGCCAGCATTCTCCCCCAAAGAGCATTGTCACCTATTTCTAGATTACAGGCCTCAAAGAGCAGGAGCACTATATATACTACTGGGTATAATCAAGGCCCATAACTGCCGTTGATTTCAATGGGAAATCAGTAGAGTTACATGCAATGGATCTGGCTCTACTGGAAATCAGGAGTGAATTACACTGGCAGAGCTGTATGGTGAAGCTTTCCCAGTACCTGCCCACACCAGGCCTTATTGTATCTAGTGCTAGCACTAAAAAAATTGACCATGCTTATCTAAGGAAAAGCACTGTAATCATATAGGGGGTTGGGAGAAAGTTAGGGGGAGGGAGAGTGTTTGGAAGGAGAGGAGGAGAGACAGCTGGTAGGGAAAAAATGGGAGAGAATCTTTTGTATCTTTTCTCTTTTACCGTAGAGACATTAAAAGCTTAATATTTTATGAGCATCTTCTTCCTTACAAAAGCTGGCAAAGGACGAGATTCGGTATGAGTCTGGCAGATTGATTTACAAACCCGCCTTACAAACTCATGCTGCTTAAACATACCAGAATGTGACAATTAAAGCCAACATCTGGAATTCATTGGTGGAGCAGATCCTAAGTCAACATTCAATGAATGTCCATTTCCTTAGCATTGGATTTCCTCTGGCTACCACAGCTTAACTAGTGTCATCCTGTCAGATAGAGCTGATGATAATAGCAGAGCAAAATGTGAAAGTAATGAGCCAGACCTGTTTATTCCATGCTTTAGCAGCAAAACCAAAATAAAGCTGGGCTGGAGACACTACTGTGACTTGCACTGCGCTGGAGAAGTCAAAGCAAATGAAACCTACAAAACAGAGGTGTCAGTGAATTAAAATCTCATCTTGACATTCAGAGAATGTTTTGGCATTTCTGGTTTGTCAGTATATTTACTTTTTCATGCTGTTCCACCCCCATTCTTTCCTCTCCCATCTTGTGGAACTGAAGGGTTAGCGCTCAAAGTTCAAACCCCGGAGAGGGCATTAAAAAGATACATGCTTGTACGTAAAACTCATTAGCCCACCAGGTTTCACCTTTGTCTCCCTTTGTGGGCCTCTCGGGGCCTCTCATTGCTCAGGCCTTTCAAAATGTCTGGTCTTCAGTGGGACTTGATTGTGTCATGAACCAGATCCTGCCATTTTAGTAGCTTCACATTGGGATTTGAATTTGGCTCAGACTTGAGATGCACAAATGAGTCAAAGTTCTGAATGTGGAATGTCAACGTGACTCACTCAAGTCTGTACAGGGGAGATTTTTTTAAAGACACAAACAGCAGTTAAGTGTCTGCCTGCGACTTGGGCATCTGAAAGTCTCCACCTTTTGGTTTGAACTTTGGATGCCCCCCCCCCCCCAAGGAATTGGCATTGGCCTAATTTCACTCAATGGTAAAACTCTAATTGACTTCAGGGGGAGATAGCTCAGACCAATCATAGAATATCAAGGTTGGAAGGGACCTCAGGAGATCATCTAGTCCAACCCCCTGCTCAAAGCAGGACCAATCCCCAATTAAATCATCTTTTCAGAAATCCCACTCTTATTGCCTTCTGTCATTCAGTGCTTCAATAATGAATGATAGATGCCTGTCTGTCCTTGCTTTACTGGAGCCTTATAAAGTCGACCTGGGAAGCAGAAAACGCTGAAGTTAGTTATAGGAAGCCCCTAAGAATGCCTTCCTTTGAAAATGACCTACCCCAAGCTGCCTCTGACAGCATTAGGAGTAGTAAGGTATTGAGCACCTGATTAGCCTTCAGTAGGATTTGAGGCTTCTCAGTGCATCTGAACCTTAACCTCCTTCACCTCCCCCTCCCCCGCTAGGTGTGGCTGTCTGAGTAGGAATTATTTTTTAGATTAACTAGGTCAGGAAAGCCTTTGAAATGGCTCCACATCTACATCCCCTGTCTTTGGGGCTAGAGTATTTTGATCCTCAGGTAATTGGGTAGCTAAATACAGCCTTTAAATGTAAATACAGCCTTTTTCAAAGTCTTCTGGGCAACTTGTCTTCAACATCTCTTCCTCCCCTTCCCTTAAGGTTCCCCCCCCAACCCTCCCCCCCCCCCCAGATATCTGTGCCCTGTTCTCATCAAATTCATTGAAGATTTTTTTTCTTTTAATTTTTGTTAGTGCCAGCAAGCTAAATAAGGGCTGAGCTCAAAGGGACGTAATCGTAGTGCATATGGCAACAAATACCAGTCATTGCAACACTCTGCTTTGTGTCGTTCTCCATGCTGGGTGAGTTGACATTTGTGGGCCAGTGAATGTTAGTTCGAAGTGACTGGGAAGGGCTTTTCCTCCAGCCAGTTCCTGTGCAATAAAATAAAGCTCTCATCACACTGAATTGATAAGAATCAGTCTTGCATCTTTCACCCACACTGAGGTTGCAACCATGGTTTCCAAACTCAGTGGTCATTCCCAGGGCAGTGTGGATGGTACTAGGTAGCAGCCAATCTAGGGTTTACTGGACCATCTTTTCCAGAGTTTTCTTTCCAGTGTTAGGAGAGAGATTTCTGGCACTTGGCTATATGGGCTTTGGCTTTGATAAGAGTCTTCTCTCAAAGCGTAGATCACAGCCATGTCAGCCCTCAAGGGAAGGTATTAATTTTTGTTTCACCCAGATATTGGTGAGCAGTGATATATTCTGTTGTGTCCTACGGTGGAAGAAGCTCAGTATCCAACCATGCAGCTGGAGCGCAAAAAGAGGTGCAACATTCAGGCATTCCAAAAACTGAAAATGATTCCTGTATGACTTGGCCGAAAGGGTTCCCAAGTGTCTGAAGCTCTGACTGCTATGGGGTGACAATCGTGCATTTCAAAACCAGATCGTTTATTTATGTGTCTAAATAGGGTCTTAGCTTAATTTTAAGCTATCCATTTTTGCAAAATGTGGCCATTGGTTCCAGCAACCTAGAACCATCTAATGTCGTGCTGGGTCATTGAGTCAGGGAGGGCCTCTTCCTGCAAATAAGGACCCAATATATTCTTTGGAGGTCTCCAGTCCAAGTACTGCTCATCTTAGCTTGAGAAGAGATCTGATAAACTCACGGCCCAAGGCAGAATGCTGCAAGTGAAACTCATTGGGCCATTGTATTTGATAGTCTGATAAAAACAGAATTGCCTGCCAGGAGAGAACTGAAGAAGCAAAGACATATTTTTGTGTTGGCCTGTCTTTCCCTATGCCTGCATGAGCTTTAACCTAGAAGTCTGAACTGTGGCATGAAAGCAGTCACAGAAAGGAAAGACGCAGGTAAGTTTACACGTGTGTTTTTTGCTTCACTGGTGGTTTTTAACGAATGGATTTTCCAAAGCAGCCTGTAAATAGCTTTCTCTGAGTTTTGGTACCAACAGTAGGCTGAAGTACCAATTTCCTTCTGAGGAAGAGAGACCCCTGAGGTCTATAAACTTTTTATACAGTATCCTTTCTGCTTTTTATTGGCCCAGTAAAAGATATCATATTTTCTGTGCCTCTGTATCTCTAGACATTATGGATTAGGGAAATACTCCACAGGGCAATACACTGAATGCTGTTGCTGAAAATTCAGATTTATCTGAGCTATGAAAGCAGTAGTCCCAATATATCATAAAAGCCCTTGAAATGCTGCAGACATACAGTGCCAAAGGGGGCCACTGGTTATGTTGTCAATTCAGGTTTTACTTTTTGTAGCTGATTAGCACTATCTGAAAGCAGATTTTCTCTAGTCCGTTCCTCATCCCGTAGTATATGCCTGAAAGCATGAATTTAATTGGTTGTTTCTATGTTTAAAAGTGGTGCTTAGGCAATCACTAAGCCTATGTTTGCACAGTGAGCCTACAGTAGATATTATGTTAAAAATAATTATTTTTAAGAAGGGAGTGCCTAAAGGTTGCAATCAAGATTATGGTTTCATTGTGCTGGGGCCCCACTATACCAATGCCTCATAAGAGATCGTCACTATCCCAAAATTTACGGTCTCTAAACAGACAAAGCAACAAAGGCTGGGTAGGGAAAAAGAGGGATAGAGAGGCAAAGTGATTTGACCAAGGTCACACAGCTAATCGGTTGCAGAGTCAGGAACCGAACCCAGGTCTTCTAGTTTATAGTGCCTAGTATTTTCTTATTTTTCTTTGTTTAAAAGACAAGAACAAGAAAACATAGACTTGGCCGGTATGATGTGTGTGTTTTTATAAAATCGGTTGGGCAGGAAACTCAAATGAGAATCATAGCAAGAATGTGTGAAAATATACCCAGTTGGGGGGAAATTCTGTAAGTTGGTAACAGAATAAGGGCTAATGAACAAGTTGGTTGTCGGATAAACTAAATTCTCCTTTTAAGGCTAAGTTGTTGCTTGTTTTGTTTTAAGACTAGGGATAAGGGAAGCTGCTTTCAAATTTATTCTTTAGCTTTTATGGAAGAGAAAAAGGAGGAGCGAGGATGGAAGAAATGCTGGATGAAGAAGGAATGCAAGGCCAGAGATAAGAGCTTTCTTGCTGTGCTTAGCTTAGCCTAAGATAGTTTGTCACCTATAATTCTTACTGAGAAAGATCCGCTTGCTAATGAGACATAGATCCAAAATGGCTTGCCGTTGAAATAGCTGGAGCTGCGAGGGTCAGGATAATGTAATATGAGTGGGGCTCCTGGACAGACTCACCGCAGCCTGGATTCGAGGTCTGCTGGGGGAGAGCGAGGTGTATGTGTGCAGTAGTGACTAGCATGCCCAGGGCTGAGCTGAACTGACCCCAGAGAGCCTAGCGCTCCACTGCCTTGCACCTTGTGCAGTCATTGTCCCCTGTGAAAAGATGATGAAGCCGGGGGTTGTGTCTTCTTTGTGCGGATTCCCCGTGGGTGTTATCCGAGGGGAAACGTGCATCCTGCTGGCTCTCTCCCTCCTACAGGCACAGCCCTCCTCGGGTCCCGTAAATAGAGTGGGTCTGTGCTACAAAGGCAGCCGATCTCCTGCCACGTCCACGTGGGGAGAAATGATTGAGCCCTTGGTCTTCTGGGTGTGCACTGATTGCTGGTGGAAGGTAAATCTGACCTAACTCGTGTTGCCTTTTGCATCGTTTATCTCACCTCAAAATAACATGGTGGCCCCTGTGGTTGCCTTAAGGGTTATTTGTAGTGCGGTCTCTTTTCCCTTTCCCTCTCCAGAACACTAGCGTTGCCGAGCAGAAGAACTGTACCATTGTGTGAGTCCAAAGGAAACACTGGTTAGAAAATGTGAGGAATTTTTAGGCTGTGATATGTTTGGACTAGGAAGCAAGGGACTTGCAGGAATGCAGGGTACCGTTCCAAAAATATTCCCTGCAATAGAGCTCTTGGTCAGTAACCGTTATTTTTATTGGCTCTTTGGTCCCCGTGAAGAATGGTGATGTCATTTTCCCTCACGGTGGAGGTGGAAATGGAAGCACAAAGAATGTTCTGTGATTTTTCAGGGGCGAGAGTGGACAACGGAGCCAGATGACTTGCCTTGTCTTCACTGCTTTTTTCCAGTAGAAAAACAAAAACGGTGGCATCTTGAAGGCCAGCAGTGACTGCTTTAGAAACCAAGAGCAAATAGCACTGTGGAACGCCCCTCCAAAAACCCTCCCTTCACTTCCTCCCGCTTGAGTTTTCTACCTGTTGTAAAATCTTGTGCTTCTCTCCCAGCTGATTATTTGTTGTAAAGGCTGATGTCAGGGGGTGCATATGACATTTGACCAGTTATTTAATTATTCATACTGATATAACAGAGACACCCATTTTAGCACTCTGGGCACCTCTGGCAGACACTTTAAAGAGAATATATTAAAAAACAAGCAAATGAACAACCCCCCAGCCACTGTGTAATGTATACTACTACTAAAAGAAGCACAAAAAGATAAAGTAAATTCCCCTGCTTTGTCCTGTAGAGGTTAGAGTAATAGGCCGGGCATTACAAAATCTGGGTTCCCAGGTCTAGCACTGACCCATTGGGTATTTCCTACCTGTCTCCAAACACAGCCTGTTTGTTTTCTCTGTAGATTATTCTCTCTTTGGGGCAGAGATCAGCTCTTACTGTGTGTTTCGCACAGTGGGGCTGTAAACTTGATTGGAGCCGCTGTAATGAAAATAACAACCACACCGAAGACAATTGCTTCTTCAGCACTGAGCCTTGTGCCTTGCTGGAAAGGTCATTGGCATCCAGCTATTTTGGACTGTGAGGTGGGAAGAAGCCCTCATGGAGAATGATCTGCGGATAGTCCCCTCTGTACACCGGGGATGGGGGCGGGGAGGAGGAATCAGCTGGTCTCTGCTGGGGTTGTGTGGCACAGCGAGAGAGATTTCTGTTCGAGTCAGTGGAGAGGCATTCTGAGATTTTCATTCATGAAAGGAAGGAGGCCATAAAGTTTCCCGAGCTTAGCTAGAGCGTTAAGCCCTGTTTCGACAATGTACTTTAAGTACGTGTGTAAATTCAGGCATGTGAAGCATTAGGTTGACATAAATCGACTTACTGGATCAGGACCTCGCTGAGCAGATTTTGGTTAGCGGGGGGAGGGAGGAGGAGGAATCTGTGAAACACTTCAGTGCCTTTCTCAGGATTGTTCTGCAGACATCTTGGGGTTGTGGAAGAAGGGAAATTAAAAACAAACAAAAAACATGCTAAGTCAGAGCTTTGCTAACCCTGAAACATAACATGAGGGTTGATAAAGTCCATGTGATTCTGACAGTTATACAGTGGCAGGAAATTGTAAAAGGTGTCAGGTTTTCCATTTTAATTCTGGGAATACTCTGGAAGCAGGTTTCCAAGGAAATGCTGTTGAAAAGGTACCACTTTCTGAATGGTAAAGATTTACAATTTGCCTTTTTCTGTTAATCTTTTTTCCCCTCAAAAGGTCAAATAAGGGAAGTTCCTTTTTTAGCATTTTTTTTTTTAAAACAGGTTTTTCCCATTGCACCAGCTAACACTGAGTTTCTAAATGCACCATCTCATTGGGGGGAAAAAACCACTTAAATGCAAGTTGTCTACAAAGGCTGTAGAGGGATACAATTATATGGCACAATTCATGCAACTTATTTAATACTTAGCACTTACATAAGCACTTTACATCTTCAGAGCACTGAACAAACAACTGATTAATCCTCAAAGAAGGCGGGGGGGGGGTAGGCAAGTAAGAACATTTTTAGTGGCAAGATGGAGCTTGGAATGTCATTGCAGGTAAAGGCTAGACATACATTTCCTTCTGCAGATGGGTGTAGGTGTTTGCCGTTGGGTTAGACATTTTAATTTCTTAGTGATAACTTTCTTGCCGAACAACAGTTGATAGGTTTGGGGTATTTTTGTTCTTCATCAAGCCTTTCATTAATAAACTGCTGGATATCTCTCTCTAACTGCACCTATTATGCTAAGGGCTGTGTTGTGCTCAGTCCTGTATTTCTTGCCCACATATTGCACCGAAACGCCCACTTGTGTCATTAGGAAATCTTGAGTGCAGATGCAGTGCCAGATCGAGCCAATCCAAGTGCCAGCACACACAGCTGCCAGGGTTATGTGCAGCCCCATGTGTGATGTTTTATGCAAACTGTTTAATAAGCCAGTGTGCATATTTGTAGGTAATTTGCATATGGTCATCAAGTTCTGCTTACTGTCAATAAACCCTACCTCAGAAGGTGGTGGGAGTATAACATGTAGCTGCACAAACTTTGCAGCTGTGAAGAGAGGGCAGGTAGGAGGGCGGATGGGTGTTGAGGACTGGTGAGGTAGGCCGAGGGGGTAGGTTTCATAGAACCATGCAGCTTATGGCTACCCAGTGATTTAGACCGAAGTCCTGTATATTACAGGTCACCAACACCACCAAGCACCCCGCAACTAAACCGAGACCAAGTATTACAGACCGCAGGAGACTAAACCATTATGTGCCACAGGCAGGGGGTAGCGGGGACAGAGGCCCACCTGTGTCCAGCATGCATCCAACGAAGTGGGTACTAGCCCACAAAAGCTTATGCTTCAATACTTTTGTTAGTCTTTAAGGTGCCATAATAAGGTGCAAGATAAGTGTGTCTGCACCAGGGTTTGCTTTTCACCAGTGCACGTTTGTGTGTAAACTAGGCCTGATTCTGATCTCAGTTATGCTAGTATAAATCCAGGGTATCTGAATTGGATGGAGTCACAGATCCTGTAAATGCTGTGCCCCTTGGTGTGTAGTGGAATGTCTGCTTTGGGAGATTGTAGCTAGATTATACAGTGAGTGGGTATGTAAGGGGCAGCGGATCAGCCAGTCCCTTGATTTGCTAGACTCTGACTCGTGAATGGTTTCATTATAAACAATATTTTAGGCATTTAAGAAGACTGCAGTTTGTATCCTTCAAAGTTTAAAGGAGAAGGGGCCATACTTTGCTCTTTCAGAAATTAATGACGTTAATAGGCCTTCCCGTAACTGCAGCGTGTAGGTTCCTTCCCCCCCACCCTGCCCGAGTTGCTAACTTTAAAAGGTTCTGTGCAGGAGTGCATGATTCACTCCCCTGGGCAGAACTAAAGCCTGTTGCCTAATTGGAGAAGAAAAATCTTTGATGTGTGGGCTACAGATTAAAGAAATCTAATGGGCCTCTCAAATTAATCAGCCCAAGTAGGTTTGGTGGATTTGAGGTAAATTTGTATCAGAAACACTAACAGTGGCTAATTCATTTCCTTTCTTTTGTTTTTCAAATATTTAGGCACATGAACTGCACAGGAACTGTGGGGTTTTTTTTGGTGGTTGTTTCGTTTTGGGTCCGTCAGGCCACATGCTAAAGGAAATAGAACAAAACACAGCAGTCAATTGTACGCCATTAGGAAAAGCAAACATAGGGTAACATTGGGCTTTGTTCAGGGAACTTCTGTGTGAGCAGCAGGACACTGTGCAACGTGGCAGCTTTCTCCACTCCACAGTCACGGCTCCACCTTTGGTGTGGAAGAGAGGCTGTGTCGCCCGCACATCTCCTATATGCAGTTTGTGGTGGCTGGGTGGGCATCACTGTCTCCTTCCATCCTCAGATCTCCCTTGCCTGATGGCAGAATCCAGCTCTGCCACAGGCAGAGGGGGTTATGTGGCAGATGGCTTTGGCGGGGATCATGGATCTGTGTGCAGGAGAGTTTAGCACCTGGATGAGGGGAGAGAAAATGAGGCACATGCCTTCCTCTCTTGTACCAAGGAATCCTTCAACCTCAGCGGTGGATTTGATTCCTGTGCAGCAGCAAACTGACACCTAGGCTCATGTGAGAGGAGCGGTCCCCTGGGGTCCGGCTACAGAGGCCTAAAAGACCCAGGGTATGGCTGCGGCTGGCTCTGGTCAGCTGACTCGGGCACAGTGTAGCTCGGTGCTGACGTTCGGGCTCGGACTCTAGCCTGATCCTGAGTGTCCACACAGCAGTTAGTCAGCCCTGGAGCCTTGGGTTTTTTTATCCCTGTGTAGACCTAGCCTAGGAGGATGGGTGGGGGCAGTGCAGAGGGTCACTCTGTTGGACGGGGTGTATGCTTCGAAGCCACTATAAAAAGGACTTAACTACCATACCTGGATTCCACTGTGCAATAAAACAGGGAGAGCGGGATTCGTGTTCTGTGTTACGTTAGAGTGAACTGTCTATACCCGTTCCCTTTTCTTTTAAATAAATCTCATTTGGAAAAACAAATCCTGCCTGAAAAGGCACAGCTCTGTATTGAGTTAGTTTCCGGTGTATTGTATACGACTGTATATTTGAGTTTGTCTAAGGGCTAAATTATTGTCCCTCTGTACAGCCATGTGTATACTCTTGGTGTAATAGCAAAGTCATATTTTAGGACCTGCTGCAGTTTCAGCTACCGGCAGTCAGAGGCTGGGACTAGACAACAGCTGGCTGCGCTGGGCCGCCCCCGGCCTGGGAGCATGGGGGGGGCCACAGCGGGCAGTGATCGGCCCGGCCCGGGAGCAGGGGGGCCCGCGGCACTGCCTCCGGCCCGCGGTGCTCCACCCGGTCCCCGCCCCGGGAGCCCACAGCGGACAGCGATCGGCCCGGCCCCTGGTGCCCCAGCTCTGGAGCACGGGGCCCCGGGGCGTGCTACGTTCGGCCGGATCTCTGCCGGGGAGCGCGGGGCCCCTGGGCGTGCCGTGATGGGCCGGCCCCCCGGCCAGGGAGCGCGGTGCCTCGTGGCGTGCCGTGCTCCCTGCCCAGGGCCGGGGAGCGCTGGGCCACTGGCATCGTGCCCCCGGCCCCAGCTCAGCGGGCTGGATAAAAATGGCCAGCGGGCCACATGTGGCCTGCGGGCCGTAGTTTGCCCACCTCTGCTCTAACGCATCTGCCACTGGCCGCTGTCAGAAGACAGCATCCTGAGCCAGATGTACCACTGGTCTGACCCAGGGTGGAACTGCACCTGTTCTGTTGGCGTGGGGTATCCTTTGGGACCACAGAGCATAGTTGGGAGTGAGAGCTGAAAGACAGTTAAACTTTGGGGGACCCAGAGCCACATTAGCAACTTTTTTGATCCCAAATAAACGTGCCTACCCCAAATGTCCGTATATTGAAAAATGGTGGTGGCCATTGTGGTACCTGTTGTTAGACACACAAGTAAAAAGCCAAGATTCCTGCCTTGAGGAGCTTAATCTAAATTATGCAAATAACATACCACGGTGGGGGGGAAGTAAGGGAAAATATCTACTTGTTTTTCTATCTTCCATGATAAAGGAATAGAAATGGCTTGTTGTGGAGTTCTCCAGCAGTGAAAACCAGAAACTTGAGGCATTTACAGAGAGCAGCAGGAGGCCAACCTCCTAGTATTTAATATAAATACTCAGTGCTTACTTAGTGATTTTCATCTGAGGATTTCAGAGCCCCTTAAAGATTTGGTAAATCTCATGATCCCCAGTTTACATAAGGGGAAACTAAGTCACAGAGAGAAGGGACTTGCAAACGCTCACACACAGCAGGTCTCCCAGCTTGGTTCTCTCTAGTTAAAGTACTTACATGGTCCCCAGTACTGCAGTATCTGAGCACTTCACAATCTATCCTCACCGTATCCCTGTGAGTTGGGGAAGTTGTATTATTCCCACTGACCTGAGGCATAAAGGGGTGGAACGTACTACAGGTCACCCAGCAAGTCCGTGATGGAGCAGGGAATGGAACTTGGGTCTCTAAGCTAGTGCCTTAACCACTGGGCCATCCTTCCTCTGCCAGTACTTGTTCCAACACAGACTTCCTGGGTGAAGTTCTAAACTCCTAGGTGCTCAGATGCCATGGTGATGGATGTAGTACAAGAACCTAGATGGATCAATACACATGCTGAGTATCTCCAATTCCCAATGCCTTTCGCAGGACCATACTCTTCAGAAATCTGCAGCCTACACTCTCATTACCTCTGCTTTGGAAGATCTTTTTTTTTTTTTTTTTATAAAGTCTTTCTTAGAGAGAGAGAAGAGTAATTAATTGACCCACAATCATTGCCAGATCTTTACTGGCTGACATGAGATATAACAAAAAGTCAGCAACATATAGAATCTGTCAAGGAGGAGAGAGCTCTCAAAAGAAGCCCTGGGAATTGAAGATTGTGTGAAACAAAAGCACCTTTATTTCTCATGAGCTTCAGCATAGACATTCCAGTGTGTAAAGGCGCTGCAAACCTCATCCATTGAGAACTGAAGTGGGAAGTGCTGCAAACGAAAAAGAATCCATTTAAGGTCTAATTGTGAAGAAGTTCTAGGAGCTGTGACCCACACTGTCCTCATTACATCTGGAATCTGGTGGTGATGGAGTCACTCTATTTCAGAAAACCACTTGAATTTACAAACTGGCCTTCACCATTAATTTCTGATGCTTTTATGCAACCAAACTTTAACTAGTCCATCTGAAAGTAGAATAGTTTTCTCTCAACTGTGGAGAATTCTTTACTATACCCAATAAAATGCTGGTATTTTTTTACTGTCCTCTTATTTTAATATAATAATACTTTCTACTCCTTTAAGCACCTTTCATCTAAGTCTCTCCAAGCATCATTAATTAAGAAACACCCTCCTTGATGAACTTAGATGAGTTTAGAAAGCTTCATTTAAAGTATATATTTTCTTCAATAATTGGATAATTGCTCACTAATTTGGAACAGTAAGCCATTTAAATGTCTGTTCACATCCAGTCTTGATCTGAAGACATTAAGAGGTTTATGGGAAGACAGATATTTAATAAATACCTTGGTACCTTACCTTTCTGTGTTTCTAATGGAGAAAATACTGAAGTTTTTATTCAGTTTTTCACTCAGTCCTTACTCAATCAAACTCCTATTGACTCAATGGGATGGTGTAAAAACTGGGTGAGGCCTTCAGGATTTGTCCCTGTGTGACTTAGTTATACGAGTGGTAGGAGAAAAGTGTGTTGGGAATAAAGGTCCGCCATCCAATAGGTAATATCTAGCTATGGGCCCCAACTGAAATCTCAGATCCAAATTCTGGATCTCGACCTTTTATCTGTATGAATGGGTCAAACCAAAACTCCTGGATCTATGCACTATAACATTTGGAGTTCAAACCCCAATTCCTTCCCAAATTGGGGAGGGCAGTTGGATTTGTCCAATTATGAGTGGGAACTTGAATCTGAACCAGGATCCCAGGATTTGGTACAGGCCATCCCTAGTAATAGAATTTAAAGGGGAAAACTCTGCATATGGATTATATGAGCAGATGTAAATCCTTTAAAAGTAAGCGCTCAATGGGGAAAAGTTTACATCAATAAACTGATTAAATGGAATTTTAAGCCCATGAGTGCGGTACATCAGACACACAAACTGAGATTTATCCATCTCTTCCTCTTCTATCATAACCTGCATTGCTACAGTAGCTAAGGCAGTTTGGGCTTTACGAGGGGCAAGGAGGTTTGTTCTGGATAAGCATTCAGGGGCATCCAAACCCCAGCAGCCAGCAAAACTGGGCTGGAAATTTCACAGAAACAGGCTTTCCTGAAAAATGCCCTGTAGTTTGTGCTTTCATTTGGGCTGAAAATGTCAGGAGAACAGCCCTTTACTGTAGTATTTTGGCATTTCCACATTCGGTTCTGGCTGGAGCCAGCAAGTGCAGAGAAAATGAAAAGTATCGATGATGATAAAGCGTGGAAGTGTGAGAGTGATGTGTGGTCTAGTGGGAATCCGAAACACCTCCATTCTAGTATTGACTTTCTCTGTAGCCTTGGACTCTCTCTTCATCTCAGTTCACCTCTAACACAAGGATGATACCACTCACCTACCTCATGGGCACATGAAGTTCAGATATTTGGCTAAACAGAGGGAACTGTACTTTTGAGATTAGAGCCCCCTTTCCACCATCATGCTCCCCTATCTGAGACTTTCCCAGGTCCTCAGCTGGTGTAACTGGCCTAACCCCACAGAAATCAATACAGCTACAGGATTTACACCAAGTAGCCCAGATTCCGTCACCATGACAGAATTTATGCCAGGGTAGGCAACTTATGGCATGGGTGCCAAAGGTGCCACGTGAGCGGATTTTTAGTGGCACTCATGCTGCCCAGGTCCTGTCCACCAGTCTGGGGGGCTCTGCATTTTAATTTAATTTTAAATGAATCTTCTTAAACATTTTAAAAACCTTATTTCCTTTACATATAACAAGAGTTTACTTCTATATTACAGACTTTTAGAAAGAGACCTTCTAAAAACGTTAAACCGTATTACCAGCATGTGAAACCTTAAATTAGAGTGAAAAGTTGCCGACCCCTGGTTTAGTGCCATAGTGACTCCAGAGTGAACCTCAGCCAATATCTATTAAGTGCCTCCCATGTGAAAAGTGCTAGGTATTATTACTACCAACCAAACATTTTTGACTCTCCGAAAGGGTTGGGTTCAAAGGTTCAGACTGGATTCTTACTTTCCCCAAACTTGTTTTCCCATCATTACTGAAGGGTGGAAAGGACATAGCAAACCATTCAGCTACAAAACAGAAGGAATCCTGGTTGATTGTTTCCTGAGATTGTTTCTGCAGTGGTGGTTTCCAGTACTGGTTCGTTTGACCCAGCATCTGGGACTAACTAGGGGGAAGGTCAGCGGAAGAGTGACGCTGTTGGTTCCACAATGATGTGGATCCACTGTCCATCCTCCTCTTTCCCAGAGGCATGCCACAGCTACCAGAGCTGCTGCTCCATGGCTTTGGGGAGAAGGCCTGCCGTGGATCTTCCCAGCATCCAGCCCAGAGATTGAGGCTCTGCACTGAGCCCGACTGGCAGATTTCCCTTTGCAAAATCACTTGTAATGATCAGGGGCATTACTCATTGCATTTCATATGGCTGGTTTCAGAAAGCTGCAAGCAGGAGTGATCGAGTCCTGCTCTATATTGTGAACAGAACCCCATTTAAAAATAAAAATAAACGGAGGGGTCTTGTCATCCTGCAGTGGGTAAGGAGTAGAGGAGAAAGAGAGAAAAAGTCTTCAGAATCCTGATTTCTATAGCAGTCACACACAAGGAGCCCAGCTTTGGTCCTTTTTACACCTACCGGAGCTCTTCAGCAGTTCACAGAATTCTCTGGAGCTTGCTGCCCTTCGTCAAGTAGATGTTATGCTTCTTGTGCTAATGCCCTTGGGAAAAATAACAAGTACATATGATTTAGGAAGGTGCTTTGATAGGAATGCAAAGAAAAATAGCCCAGGAGCTTAACTGTAAGGTAAATATTTAGTGCCTGTTCATGTTGTGTACACACCATTTAATGCCCTTAACGGGCTAGTTCTCCCCTCTCACTCATATATTTCTGTATGATGCATTGGCAAGGCTTTTACAGACTTTTATTTTGAGGTGTGATGATAAAAATGCACTACCCCGGGGAGGAGGAGGAGGAGGCGGAGGAGGTCATGCTTACTACCGTTTTGGCTGGATTCTGTGCTGATTTGCACTTCGAAGTCATTGGGGTTGCCTTGGGCATTTGTCAGTGCTGAATTTGGCCCTGATTTTGCATGACTCGTGCCTTCTTAGTTGGTTTACAAGGTGGGGGGGCTGGTCCAGAGCTTCACCACTTTAGTGGGAACGCGAGGGGGCCTCAGTCCTCAGGGAGGCGCAATTATCTTCCTCAACTCCCCCGTGCGCATAGGAAACACACCACCCAAGTTCCCCTCTGAAGCAATGTAAAGTAGACTTCTCTCCAGGGCTGGCAAGTAATGCTTGTTTGTACGGTGGTGAGGGGATGGCCCCATGGCCTCTCTACCCCTTTTGGTCTGGCTAGCAGCTGCGGGAGCACCAGCGGAGAACAGTCCTGGTGCACTCCATGCAAAGATGGCAGTTGTGACTGGACTTGCACCAGGAGGGATACAGGAATGGGCATGGTGCGTCAGTGTAACTTGAGATGCCTGCTGTAGGAAGCAGCACAGAAGCCATGTAACAGCGCACGGTAGAATTACAGAACAGTTTAGGACACAGCGTGAAGACAAACACCGTATTGTGTTTTAACCATAGTTTAACCAAGTTTAACACCTCTTCACGTTCGAAGAGTGTCAAGGGATCTTTATGAGCCACAAGGAGTCAGAAACTTGGGTGAACCACATGGCAAGATGATGCCACATATTCCCATTCCTATCTACATTTTGCTATCTCATCCAGGGCTGAGTTTCAAGGGGGAAACCAAGAGTCAGAGCGCAACACACTCTCATCTGCCTCACCCTGGGAAGTCAGCTGCTCACTCGTACCTACGAATCCCACTTCTGTTCCAGCTCTACAACATGCTTTTCGCCTGGTGGTGTCATTCACCTTTCCTGATTTATGCCACTTCCAGGGAGGGAAAAATGTTTGTTTTGCTTTCATAGGGATTAGGTGGAGTTAATATTCCACAGCTGCCATGTCCCAAACATTTGTTTATCTTCAACCGTGCTCACAGTTCAGAGCACGGTATCCACCCTAACGTTTTATTGACTGATCTCGGGATCAAGGTCACCTGCAACTCATTTTTCTTCTGTAACATTCTTGCCGGGCTGCTTTCTCCTCCCCACCCGTCTCCACCCTGTTTCAGAGAAAGAGCGAGTGTTTGCAGAAGCGGAGCTTGCTTCAAAGGAGCAGATGCCAGGATCATTTCCCCTCCTTCCCCCGAATGCGAAATGGCTGATCTAACTCAGCCAGCGTTCTGCTAGGCCTCAGTCTGGACACCACCTGTCTGAGGGTTGGACATGTGCCAAAATTGGATCATTTGGACCCCAGAATCCCTTTCATGTGCTAACGAAGGCATTGTTCCCCCCAGCTTGGTAAATTTGTCTTTACTTGTACTTCACTGACCCTCAATAGGCACGTATCCATAGGCAGAGTGAAGTGGGCTGAGCCGTCATGCATTGATTGGCTTGAGGAGGGGGAAAAAGCCCGTTTTGTCAAGCTCAGACAATGTGACCAAGAAAAAGAGTGGGCCTGCATTTATTTGGGAGAGGTTATTCTTACCATTAGGAGCTGAAGAGTAGGAAAGGGAAGAAAGGCAGCTGTGCTTGGGAAACAAACTGCAGAGTCAAAAGGTAAAAATATGACTTTCTTGGGAAAGCACAGCTGCCTCCTGTAAGCTCATGCTTAGGGCATTGACCTCACATAGTGGTATTCAGGTTGTATACAAACCAGAATGGTTTTGAGTTAAAAAGGCACCTATCAGTAACACTGCTTTTTAAATCTGTTTCATCTCCATGCTGTTAAGCTATAGTACAAAGAGAGAAAATGGCTCTTAAGTCATCTAATGTAAACCCTTGTAAGGCAGGAATTCTCTGTGGTGTATTTTCTAGGGCATTGTCCAGGCTAATTTTAAATGTCTCAGACATTGGGATTGCCTTAATAGATACTATTTACATTATGATACAGCCTGGAGGCCCAAAGTGGATTCCATGGTGCTCGGCACTGTACAGACATATAGGAAGAAACATAGCCTGCTCCAAAGAGCATGCAATGTAAGTAGACTAGACAGAAAAAGGGTGGGAGAAAGAAGGAATGTTATTCCCATTTTACAGATGAGGAACTGAGGCACATACAGGTTAAGGAACTTGGCCAAGGTCACAGAGGCAGTTGAGTATTGGATCTAGAAATTGAACTCATTGCTCCCAAATCCCAGTCTAATGCCAAAAGCACAAGCCTGCCCTTCCTTTCTGGAGGTTATTAATAGATGTTTGCAGTGTTATTGTAGCCATGTTGGTCCCAGGAGACAAGGTGGGTGAGGTAATATCTTTTATTGGACCAATTTCTGTTGGCGAGAGAGACAAGCTTTCAAGCTTGCACAACACTCTTCTGCAAGTCTGTGGAGCTCCAAAGCCTGTCTCTTTTCACCATCAGAAGTTGGTTATTAATAGATGTTATTTTACTGCCAGGAAATTTGTCCTGATACTCACCCTAAATGTTTTCATTCTTAATTTCATCCCAATAGTCCTCGGTAGATCAGTACTTGAGCCCTAGTTCTAAAGAAATGGATGTTGCCTTTTGATTTGGTTTTTCCACCGTTAACAAAAAAAAGAGCAGCAACTGTCAGGCTGGATCCTCTCCGTGGAATTTAAAATTTATTACCCCATAAAGAAACTTTCCTAATGCATAAAGTAGGTATTAGGTATGTCAAAACTTACTAGATGTGAAAGAAACCAAATCAAGAGACACATTCCCGGTATGAAAGGCAGACAATACGAGTGTCTCCATTGCTTCCATACTCGCCTGTCTGGCCCTGAACATGGATCATCCGGTCTCCTACCCAGCCAAAAGGATATAGAGCGTCTTTACAGTACTTACAATGCTATCAATCTGCCTTTTCTGCTTTCTAGCAGTAGCAGTTTGGTTTTAGAATTTGATAGGGTCTAGTGTTCCCCCTTTCATATATACCTTTTGTTTCATTGCAATAATGAAGTCTGGGTTCCAAGTCTCAAGGGTTTGCTATAACGGGGATCGACAACCTTTGGCACGCAGCCCATCAGGGTAATCTACTGACGGGGCCACGAGACATTTTGTTTACATTGACCATCCGCAAGCATGGCTCCCCACAGCTCCCAGTGGATACACTGCTACCAAGTTGTCGGCTCTGCCAACAATACCAGCTTTCACCTCCTACTAGTCTAGTTTTCCTTCAAGCACATTCTTCTGTGGCCCTCTAGTTCATGGGAAGACCTACCTGCAAAACCACCATGTCGTCTTCCTTCATCTCCCTTCTTAAAACTCACCTCTGCAGTGATGGCTATAAACACATGACAGGGACTAGGCATGGGGAGTGCCAAGGGACTGCTGCTTATTATGTCAAGTATGGTTATTTCACTGTTACCGTCTCCTTCCTCCACCTCTGTTTGTTCTCCCCCCATTTAGATTGTAATTCTTTTGAGCTGGGATCATAATTTTTTATTACACTTGTGTAATATGTCCAGCACAACCAGTTGTGATCCCTGATTGTGACCTTTAAGCTCTATGGCTAATACTTTCATAGAGACCTAAAGGATTTAGGCACCCACTTTCAGTGAGATCTGAACACCTAACTCCCTTCCTCTCCTTTGAAAATCCCTCCATAGCAATACAAATAATAAATAATAGCAGCATTTCAAGGGCTTTTCATAGTTAATGATTAAATGAGAACAGATAGGTCAGCTCATGTGTCTCCCCGCCAGTGGAGAATTATTCTCCAGAGAGTATTCTTCCCAGTTCTCTCTCCCTTCCCTTGGACTTCCCTTGGACTGGGCTATGGTCCATATGTTCTTATGGTTAGTCAGTTTGTCAAGCTACTTAGTCAACATTTTTGGGGGGTTAAATTCATCCTATTGGTCCTAGGTCAATTCCTTTGTGTAACTCGTAGTTCACCTCCCTGCTGTGTGTTTCCATCTTTAGTCTAAGAAAAGAGGGCTTTGTAATCCAAGTACGTTTGAAACCCTTGAGTTTGTACAGAATAATTTCCTGCTAGCAGAACCCCAAAGCACCGTACATACAGAAAGGGGCCACAGAACCACTCAGAGTTCCATTGAAGTCCACGGTAAAACTCCCCCGATTTCAATGGTAGCTGAGCTAGGCCAGTGCTGAATGCTGCTGAATATCCCATCTACTGTGCAGGACCACATTGTGGCTGATAGGCCGTGGTCCACATAGTTGGAATCTAATAAACATAAGAACCATCCTAGGGTGCTTCCTAGAAGTGGAGCATGGTCACTGCTCTTTAAGGGGGTACATGTTCCTACTGTGCATCCAACTTGGGCATCCTTCCCTCTCCTTTCGCGGTGGCTAGGGCCACTGCAAAAGGTGAGTAATCCCTGCATTTAGGTGCCAGGGATTTTAGTTTTGCAGTGGCAGTAGGGGAGGGGGGCAAGAAAAGGCAAAGGCTCACAGCACGTAAAGTGCTTCTGTGTCCTCATATCTATATTATATTGTACTAGCATAAGTGCCCGGCGTTGCTCGGGTCAGTCGGAGGTGGGGAGGGGGGAGACAGTTGACACCCCCTGACCAACCCCAACACCCACCCTTCACCCACCCTGACATCTTCCCACCCCCCCGACCAACCCCAAGACCCCCCGGCTCACTTACCCCCCGACCAAACCCGACAACCCCACCTGACCCCCCAAAACAAACCCAACACCCCCACCTCACCCCCCGACCAAACCCGACACCCCCACCTCACTCCCTGAGCAAACCCGACACCCCCACCTCACCCCCCGACCGAACAGTGTATTTAATAATCTGTGTGCTACACAGTGCACCGTGAGCCGGGGGGGGGGGGGGTGTCGGGTTTGGTCGGGGGGTCAGGTGGGGGTGTTGGGTTTGCTTGGGGGGGTCAGGTGGGGTTGTCGGGTTTGGTCGGGGGGGTAAGTGAGCCGGGGGGTGTAGGGTTTGGTCTGGGGGGGTGGGAAGGTGTTGGGGTGGGTGAGGGGTGAGTGTTGCGGTTGGTCAGGGGGTGTTGCGGTTGGTGGGGGGTTGAAGTGGGGGTGTCAGGTTTGCTTGGGGGGATGAGGTAGGGGTGTCGGGTTCGGTCGGGGGTAAGTGAGCCGGGGGGGTGTCGGGTTTGGTCTGGGGGGGTGGGAAGGTGTCGTGGTGGGTGAGGGGTGAGGTGTGGGTGTTGGGGTTGGTCAGGGGGTGTTGTGGTTGGTGGGGGGGGTGAGGTGGGGGTGTCGGGTTTGCTTGGGGGGGTGAGGTGGGAGTGTCGGTTTCGGTCGGGGGGTAAGTGAGCCGGGGGGTGTCAGGTTTGGTCTGGGGGTGTTGCGATTGGTGTGTGTGGGGGGTGAGGTGGGGGTGTCAGGTTCGGTCGGGGGGTAAGTGAGCCAGGGGGTGTCGGGTTTGGTCTGGGGGGGTGGGAAGGTGTTGGGGTGGGTGAGGGGTGAGGGGTGGGTGTTGGGGTTGGTCAGGGGGTGTTGCGGTTGGTGGGGGGGTGAGGTGGCGGTGTCGGGTTTGGTCGGGGGGTAAGTGAGCCGGGGGGGGGGTGTCGGGTTTGGTCTGGGCACCCACCCCAACACCTCCCCCCCCCAGACCAAACCCAACACCCACACCACACCCCTCACCCCCCCCGACACCTCCCCACCCCCCGAAGCAAACCCGAAACCCCCACCTCACCCCCCGACCGAATCCGACACCCCCACCTCACTTACCGTCCCACCAAACCCAACTCAGATCCGTCGCAGGAGGGGAGGGGGCCCAGAGCCGAGGGATTCCGGGGACCTTCGCAGGTGGGGGGGGCACAGAGCTGATGTAGTCCGGGGTTCCGTTGGGGAGGTGGGAGGGGCAGAGAACTGAGGGATCTCCGGGGTTCCGTTGGGGAGGTGGGAGGGGCAGAGAACTGAGGGATCTCCGGGGTTCCGTTGGAGGAGGGAGGGGTGAGCTGAGCGAGTGAGGTGTCTGTTGGAGGGGGGTATTATGACAGCATCACCACCTAACTGCCAAGCTGATGTGATTGGCCCTGAAAGACTTTCACCCCTGGGGGGCGTCAGAGGTGAGATCCGAAAATTTTTCGACCCTTACCAGCATCTAGACCCCAAGACCCCTCACTGTACCAAAATTCAAGTCTCTGGCTCAAACGGTGCGGGAGGACTTCGCAGTCATACGTACATACATACACTCATACATACACCACTTGACTTTTATATATATAGATATTCCCCAGGGATCACTTAGCACGGGACCTGATTCTCCACGGTCTTTCACCTTGTGCAGTGACTCCCATCAGTGGAAGTTGAGTGCAAAGTGGCTATAAAATGCAACAAGATCAGAATGGTAATGTGTTACCTCCACTTTGTACAGGTGTAAATGAGAATACCGGGTACAAGGCAGTAGACGTTCAGGCCTGTGGGCTTTGCCCTCAAGAACATTCTAATCTAGTGGAGGAATACCTTCCCTGATAGAAACTGCAGAGGGAATTTCAGATAGACAATAATTGCACAAATTGATATTTTGGCAGGGCTAATGTCCCTAGTTTTGTGAAAAATGCAGCGGGATTTTTAATTAGGGCATTGGTTTAATGTTTTGCTCAAATGACAGATGAATCCTAGAAGTGACAAAGAGTCCAGTGGCACCTTAAGTTGTAACAGATGGAAAAGTCATGCAGAAATAGATTATCTAATCCAGCCCCAAGAAGGCAAGATCATATTAACATTTGATGGCTAAAGATGCACGAAGAACACTTAGAACAGTTGTCTTGCTTCATTCCTCGTAGGTTCAGATTTTACTTCGTGTTCACTGCATTCTTTCAAATTTTAAACAAGAAAACTCCCCTGAACCCTTTTCTCTGGAGAGAGATGAAACAGTACCCAATTCACATCTGCCCCCATTGCCAGATTCTGCCCAAATGTTTAAGATGATTGTCAGCCAAAGATGAAGAATTTCTTGGTTTGGGTATTTTGCAAAGATAACAACCACTGGAGCAGCCATTTGCACGCAGCCATTTGCCAGGAAAATCCTGCCTGGGTTTTTACTACGCACACTGAAAAATAAACCTTGAGCCCTATTGACAAAGCTGGTATTTTCTCAGCAAGAGTTTTATGATGGTTTCATTTACATTCAGGAGGTGGTCCAGTCATTCAGTCATTTCTCTCTTTTAAAAAAAGAAGCAAGCGGTTTACCTTAGATACCTTCTATATGTGGAAATAGCTAAAAGTTAAGTAAACACATTGGAAATGACGTCCTTTTTCTAGCTAGAATCTAGATTTAAAGAGAGGTTTTTTTCTGACAATTTCTCCACCAAGATATTCTAAATTTAGCTATTAAGCCAACCCCTTTGGAAAATAATGCCAGCATATGCTTTTTATAGTTTAGTCTGGAAGAAAACGTCTACAGAGGGTTCTCCCAGGTTTTTTAAAAAAATATTTAGAAAGAGCAGCAATTCAGCATCACTTCTATTTTCAGTCTTCCAGGAGGATATTTTTTCCCTTTAGCTGTTTCAAATGATCCTTTTCCCCCCTACGTTATTTATAGCAAGGGCACTTAAATTGTGCCCAACTGGGGGCTGCATTGACAATTCGTGGTGGACAAAACACATTATACAAATGTTAGAGATGCAAAATGTTCTCCTTAATAGTTTACTGGAGCATTTTTTTTTCCACCTGGTGTCAATAATTGATTAGCTCAGGGAACAGGTATAATTTTGACCTTGACTTCATCCTGCCCTTCCCGGAGGGTCTTAGTGTCATGTATAGATAAGGCCAGGTCATGATGAAAATATGTTACCTGGTCATGACAACCTTAGGGTCCCCCTAGATTCAACTAAAATCAGGTCATGTGGTTTTAAACATGACTAGCCTTGCCCACAAGGACAAAATAGAGGCCAACGTGTGGTGTTCCAGCTAATTTGACACTGGGTCTATGATCATTTCCCTCCTAAAAGTACACTAATAATTACACTGCTAGGCAGGTGTCCAGCAGGGATCACTATATCTTGAATGTCTCATGTTTTATTACATAAAAAGAAAATAATAATAATTACTTGAAACCTACAAACTGTGCACACAACTAGTCTACATAACCACACGAGCGTCACTATTACTCACAGCCTCTCCCATGCACATTCTCTCTATTTTTTTTTTGTTACACCTATTTGTTGTATCTTGTCTTAATTTATATGTTGTGCTTTGCAGAGCAGGAACTGTCTCTTACTCTGTTTGCATGCCAGGTAGCACAATCCTGAGTGGGGTTTCTGGGTGCTATTTCGGTACAAATTGCCAATAATGAAGACAGTATTAATCACGATTGTGGTGATAGGGCACGTTATGCCAAGTAGATAAATCTCAGTATGATGTTGAAAGGCCAAAAGGAACAGACATGACAAAGTGTCGAATGTCTCTTGTGAGGTGCTGGGTACCGCCCGCTCTTGCTGAACACCAGTGGAAGCTGAGGTACTTGGCTTGAAATGAAAATGGTCGTCTTTTTTGCCAGAATTGTGAACATAGCAGTTCTACACAAATCCCGAGCAGCACTAAATGGGCCAGATCTTCAGATGGTCTAAATTTTCATCAGTTGAGGATCTGTCCCAAAGAGGGGTGAAGATTGAAGAACGGAATTAGAGAACATCTCTTTCATGTGGATCCAGTGACATTTTTCTTACATACTTTTTTTTTCCCTTCGAAAAGGGCAATATCTTGGCGTTTAAAATTTCAAGAACATCTGCATCAGCCAAGATCTGGTAGGATTTTCCATATGTGAGAGCTGATTCTAACAAAAGTTGAAACGGACATTTAGTTTTCAAAAGTAAATGGGAAGGTATTTTCTGGGAGCACTTTAGCGCCCTGATTTACTAGTGTGATCCAAAGAGCTGGGAGGCCACCATCTTTTGAGGGGAGTCGATTAGCATCTCTTAATTTTCTCCGTAACCTTAGAGAGAAACAAATTGCCACTGTTTTACCACAGAAATTTGGCAGGAAAAAGTCAAAAGGTTTCAAGTGTCATTTTCCGTGTTAGTACCTTTTGACTCACATTGTTTCTTTCTTTCCACCTTGTTTGAATATCTGAGACAAAGGGGATATAAGAGCCTCAGAGGTATTGTCTTCTAGGTTCTGCCCTTTTCCAGGCATTCAGCAAAATGTCTGTGCATCATTTGTCTTACTCCTTTACACAGGTTCCTAGTGGAAAGTTTTTTGACCCTGGCTGGGTGATCAAGAAATCTCACCTCCGCTGGTTCTCTGCTGAGTGCCTCTTTCAGGCTCCTTCCATTTCTTCTTGTAGCTCTTCAAAAATCCGCTTTCAGAGAATGTTGTGTTGGGGAGCAAACTGCTGATCTTGGGGGAAACAAATATGCACTGCAGCCAAAGAGGGAAAACTTAAAGAGGGCTCAGGTGTGGCTTTTGGGCACTAACCGTGTGGCAGAGTGTGGAGAACCTCACTACCCTACGGCAGCACAGTAGGTAATTCCTCCCAGAGCTTGCAGGGGGAATATGTCTACTACGACAGCTCCGCCCTCTCCACTTGCTCTCTTTTCTGCTTGGAGTAGTCTGGCCAGATAGCAAGTGTCAAAAATCAGGATAGGAGTTGGGCGGGGGCCTATGTGAGAAAAAGACCCAAAAATCGGGACTGTCCCTATAGAATCGGGACATCAGTCACCCTAGTTTGGGGTGACTTCCACCCTTGGGATATAAAGATGGAGGAATCCCTGCACTAGAAAGCTAGGAGAGTGACCGTGGCTGACCAGCAAGGACGGCTGTGAGACTTATCTGACCTTGGCCATTTTTACATGCCTCTGCGCAGGGAGTAGTCCCATTCTGATTCTAAAATTGGTTCTAAAATACTATTTTTTAAAAACCCACCTTATATATTATTAGCCCATTCAATATGTGCACTGTTATTCATTAGGGAAGTGCAGAACAAAGGGCTCTGAAGTTGTGTGTTCTAAAACTAACTGGGAATCACATGTGATTCCTGGTCTCTGTACGTAACTCAGCTGCAGGTTTAGTGTGTGGGTTTAGGTAAATCACTCCCCATTTCTGTGCCCTTTGCCAAAGAGATATCACAATCTAGTGATGCAGGGCGTAAGTATTATCAGTGCTTTATTGTTTGTGTCTTGGCACAATTCAATGCACAACAAGCACAGTCTGTGGAAAAGGCAAAAGAGTACAGGACCCGATCCTGCAAATGCACACTCTTCTGTGTTTGCTCGCAGGAAAGCAATGAGAACCTATGTGCGAGCAAGGACTCTTCATGTGATTGAGAGTTAGCAGGATGGGATCCATGTTGTACATTTACAGAAAGCAGTAGGAGTCTTTCCGGTTTATGAGGAAACCCATCATCATCAGGAACAATATTTATAGTTAAAAATGTTTCATAGACAAGTCAGGGGGTTACTGAAACCTATAAAAACCAAAGGCTGCCTGCATATATGGGCCGGCACTCTGGCCTTAGCACAAACAGTTATCTGATAAAAGGTACAGTGATATTAATCAGGGCTGTGCAGTCCTGGAGCACTATGAATGTTCACTTTTACCTGGGAATTCTGCCCCCTTTGCCGGTTTTAATTAGACCCTGAATTTCATGCCAAAGATTTTTGGGATGGTGGATGCTGTTTGGTGGGTGTTTGCACGGGTTTTGTTTTGATAGTGTTACAAGAGAGAAAATGAAACTGAGGGCCAAATGCTCAGCTGGTGTAAATCAACATCACTCATTCACTTCAGCAGAGCCACCCTGATTTACGGAAGCCGAGGGCATGGCCTTTGGAGTCCAGAGGATGTCATGGTTATGTGTATACTTGTTAGCGCATAACAGGTCTGTGAAGAAAAGTGTGGTGCTAAGATTGCCTACCAGCTTCATTAGAGCCTTTATAGACTATTAAGTGTGACCCTAATTAGGAAGCTTTATAAATGCATTATATTTACTGAGTTGGCAAATATATAATTGAGAACTAGAATCTCAGCATGACTGTTCCTAATGACATGCACAGATAAGTTTTTAGTTCCTGAACATTTTTAAATTCACTGGCTTCCCAGCTTCCTCTGCATCCCCTTCAAGCTCCTTGAATTGGCCTTCCAGTCTCTCAAAGGCTCTGCCCCATCCTTTGTCTGCTTTTGTCTGTTGTCACTCCCCCTTATGCCATTTGCCTTGCTCACCTTCATGCCCCCTTTGCCTACTGTACTGTTCTCCTTCTTTCATACTGTGCCCCTATGTCTGAAATAGCCTCCCTCCTCGAGTTCACCTCATTCCCCACCTTCAAACCCCTCCTCAGAACCCACTTCTAGCTAGTGTTCTCCCACCAACCTCCATGCAATCCCTCCCCCATGTGTCTTGTTGTAACACAATTCGTTCCACTACAAAGAAGGAAAGACTGCTTTTAAAAATGCTACTAGGGCTGAATCTATAAACTCCTAAATACCTTTGAGAATTGGGTCTGAGGAGCCTAACTTCCTTAGGCTTCTTTTGAAAATCCTTTCTCTCTCTCTCTCTCCCTCTCCCCGTCCTCATACATATCTATCTATCTATCTATCTATCTATCTATCTATCTATCTATCTATCTATCTATCTATCTATCTATCTATCTATCTATCTATCTATCTATCTATCTATCTATCTATCTATCTATCTATCTATCTATCTATCTAGAATCTAACATCTCTTTGCCGTTGAGCTTATTTCCTATAAACCAGGGCAGTAACAATACTTGAGGGATTTGTGAAGATTAATTTTCAAATGTTTGTAAATTTCTTTGAAGATGATAGTTAGGAATGATTAGTGCAATTTCACAAGACTGAGTAACTGAGGCCAGATCTATACTAGAAGTTTTGCCAGTATAGTAATGTGGGTGTGATTTGTGTGTGTGTACGTGCGTGCCTCTATAAGCCGCATCTATACTAGGAGGGTTTGCTGGTATAGCAGCTATACCAGAGGATCATTTCTAGTGAAGAGGCCACATTTAAAGAATATTGGTGTATGCTTGTTGGACAAATGGATCCGGGGATGCAGACTGTTCTTTCCTTTAGGAAACAGTCACTGGGTTCTGGATTGTTCCCTTTCTCTGAGGTTTTTTCAGCCATCTTTTAAACATTTCACAGGACTTATTGCCCAAAGGAGGCAGGTCAGATCTTTCTAAGACAGGAGTCGTCCCCACTGCACAGATCTCAGTAAAATTAGGATGGATTGGTTTGTCAAGTTAATGTCTTGCAGCTGGGCTTTGGCTAAGTGCCTCACTTGCGTTTCTCTACCATCTCTGGATGGTGGGACCTCCTCTATCCTCTTGGAGCCTGCTGTTCTGCTGGTCAACAGGTGAAAGCAAGCAGACCCTGCCAATCAAAGCACTCAGGAGCTCTTACAGCAGGTTTGCACTCACTTTTAATTAACCCCTCTCATCAAACATGAGCACTGCTCCTGGTGCCTTACTGAAGGAAGGAAATCATGTGGTGATCAGTGAGTGATAGACTGAAGTGCTGATCCTCTTTGCTCTAATTATCTGAAACGGGGCTGGCTTCTAGTTTTCCTGGGTTGCACAGGCCTGGGAAGCCCAGCCATGCTGTGAGTGTCAAAGAGCATAATCGGATGGACTCTGCAGATTTGTACATATGATAACGCAAGAAGATTTGTGAAAGGCTGTTAAACTTTTTACGGTGTTGGGGTGAGGAGACAGACCCTGTCTCATTTGTTGTCTGTGCCTCTTTTCTTATCCCGGGTAATGGGACTGAAAAAGGGGGGAGGGGGAGCAAAAAGGGAGGGAAAAACCCACCACCAATGTTCTGCAATAAGGGGCTGACCACTAGGGAGCAAATAGTCTCGTTTCTTCAGTGCTGGGTGCATATCAAAACACAGGACTTGTGCATTAGCGCCCCTCTGTACTTTCAGAATGTTTAAAAGTGTAGGATGAAGCTTATTTTGAGCTCTCCCAGGGAGAACAGAGGTTCCGGTCATCCGACAGGAGCTCTCAGAAAGCAGATAGTCTGGGTACATTTTCGTAAGGCGGCGAATGCATTTAGAGGCAGTAAACATTCACATTTGTTCATCATCAAAGTGACAGTGCTGTCCTCATTACCAGGATTCCTCCCCTCCTTCTGTTCCACTCTTGCCCTACTCTATTTAGGCTCATGATTTACTGGGCTTCCTTGACTTCTGACCTGTGTCAAGAGAAGTATGATGTAAATACCTTCCTGTGGCAGCAAAGCAGGGGGGGGGGGGAGGCATTAGAGAGCCATATAGAAGCAGGTGGGAGATCAGAACAGGTTTGGGGCGTGAGTTGTATCATGTGTTTAAACCTATTTTAGGCAGCAGGGCGTGTTATGTTATGAAGAAATATCCCAAATGCGCTGAAGTGAGTGGGGTTAAGATCAGGTCACATGTTTGTTGCTCGGATTGAAAAATAACAAAAACAAACAAGCCATTGAGCGTGAACAAGATGAGTGGGACGGTTTCTTCCCAGACACCCAGATACCTCAGTGCTTAGATGATCTTGCTTTGTGGTTGAAAGCAGATACGTCGTTACTTGCGTCAGGGCCGCGTAACAAAAAAGAGGGTGGCATTGTGAGACGAAAGTGGGAGAGAACAGGAAAAGCTGAATGCAGACACGTAGGTGTGATCCAAAGCGCCCCCCTGCCAGAGTACAAGCCTTTGCATTTTGTTTCTCTCAGGTGCCAGCTTTCACCTCTAAAGTCCTGCCCCTGCTAGCAGAATACGAAACCTGGCTCAGAACCCGTTGAGAACGTCCACACTACTCTGCTGGGAGGGCAGCCTGCATTGTTCCCAGAAGGGCAGGGATCCGCGTTAGTTAGAACTGTATGGTGGTCAGGACTCCATCACGTGGTTGCAATCAGACGTCAGAACTACTTTGTGAGGATGCAGACAATGCTGCACACCTTTAAACCGTGTTAAGTTTAAAGCAGAAGTTATATCTGTCAGCATGGGGAGAGGACTCCGTGGTATTTTTCTGCTAATGTTTGATATGGGAAAGGGTCATGTAATGTTGCTTTGGGTGCTCTCTGCAGCACATCCAGCTAACTGTTCTGCCCAGGAATCTCATGCGAGGTACGTTTTCCCAGGGGATTTTTCAGTAGGGTTGTGTGCGCATTTGCATGTGAAGTGTTTGTATTTGTTCACATTTCCTCTGGGAGGAGCCATTTCAGGGGCCAACAATACATGAGATCTGGCCTTTCTGAACTGAAGATCCTGGATAGTGGCATTGCTGTGAGAAGACCTTATATCATGTTATTTCATCCCTATAAAACGCTCTCGGTGGCAAAAAATGCCTCTAGAAAATTCGAACGCAGGTCCAGTCTCATCCCTGACTCTCACCTCCTATTGACTTCAGTGGGTTTTCATGTCTCTCCAAGTGCAAAATTTGGCTCAGCACTATAAAGATTTGTTTTGGGTTTCTCTGGAACTCAAACATGCAATCCTGATTTCTAGTACTCCCAATGTCAGCCAGGTTGAAAATACGTAGGGTAAGATACTCATCTGACCTAACTGGGTTTAGCTGCATGGAGTTACCCTGATTTACACCAGATGAGGATTTGGCTCCTTCTGGAACAGACTGGACAGTGAGATGGTGTGTTGTGATCACTGCGGAGAATTGCACATATCCTATTGCATGTGTCAGCCCTACCCTGGCCCACTTATTTCACTCCTCTACACAGTCCAATTAGTTTTTTAGCTTGTAAGCTCTTTGAGAAGGGGGCTGTAATTTACATGTCTATGTGTAGCCCAAGGGAGCCCTGATCTAGCTGTAGCCCTCAGGCACTACCACAATATAAATGTTTAACGCTAAGAAAGAACAACCTTTCTCATGGGATTTTAGCATTTTCTGTCTGGGATGAAGCCAAGAAGTGCAGAGACACATGAAAATGTAATTTAAGAGTTGTGATCTTCCTGCACTTTGGAAACCTTTTCAGTTTGGTTCAGGTGATGGGTAAAGATTCAGGATGACTGTTTTGTTCACAATGTGCTCTGCGCTGTACAGATCAAAAGAGCAGGCAAAGGGCTAGATTTCGAGCTTGCTTATACTAGTTTCACAGCAGTCGGACTTCACTGAAGTTATTGCTGGTTTGGAGCACTGTAAGTGGGAGCGTAGCCGACTCTGCCCCCAAGGAGCTGACAGCAATGTAAGCCAGCCACAACGAAGCCAAAACATGGCAAAAGGGAAATAAACGAGAGGATCAGTGTGGAAATGTCACACAGGGCAGTAGAGAGATTCTTCTTTTGCTGAGAACACTGTCAGCAAACAGAAGGAGTGTTTTGTAAAGAGGGACTTCCAGGAGGGAGGTTGGAGGTGTGGCTGACTGGGAAGAAGGGATGAAAACAAGAGTGGGAGAAGGATACAAAGGAGAGCGAGTGGAGGTAGGCATGCGGGCATGTGGTGTGAAGAGCTGGAATTGGATGCACAAGATGATAGGGAAGCTAGTGGAGGGGTTACATTGTTTAGAGCTAGTTCACCCAACCTAAATTAAAATGATCATTGGAGTTCACCAATACTGCCCAAGGGATTGCATAGACCTGAATGCAGCGTGGCCAAAGCAACCAGTTGGGAGAACGGACCTTGGAATCTCTGGTGACCTAGAAGGGAGACTGTGAATAGCATTATGTTGGCATGCTCAACATGCAACAACAATTCCTTAGACGCCTACATCTTGTTTATTGAGATGTTTTTCTTTCTGCCTGTCTCTGGAGAGTACATCAACCACAGCTGTCAACAAGGAAAAAATGCAGTGGCTCTTTGGGAGGAAAAAACCAAAAACCCAGCCTTTCTTTCTACTACTGTTGACTTATCAGTGTCTACGCAAAGGTTAAACTCACACAGAGCAGTATGTGTAAACTACAAAGATTCTGTGTTGCCACACCACTGACACTCCTGGCTGGTAATCTCTGTTAAAACCAGGTGCCGTGGTAAGTTGGTGACTTCAGCAGAGTTGTATCTGTTTATATGGGGACAATTTGGTCCAGAGAGACTATACTTTGCCTGTGCATTCTCTGTGTAAGTCTCCAAGAACTGGAGTTGCCATGAACAGAACAGCTGGGATTAATTGCATGGGTGTAAGTGAGGGTAGAATTTGCCCGTAATATGTATAGATACCAAAAGAGACAGCTCTTTACACAGTATACCAACAACATTGTATGTGCCAGCCCTGGTTCTCTCACCAGCCTTAGCGGTATATATGCCCAAAGTACACTCGAACAGGTAGTAAGATTTAACATGGGAGACTTGCAAAGAAGAGGCTTGCAAAGAAAAGGGTGTACACAGGAATTTAAATGTGACCACTATTGGAGGGACACACACAACACATGATGTTCTGAGTAAGGTTCCGTGTTTGTCACGGATTCCATGACGTCTGCAGCAGCTGGCCCAGAAGCAGCTCGGACAGCCCCTGGGACGGTCGCACTGGCTGCTGCTGGGGCAGCCTCAGCCTTCCCGCCCTCCAACAGCTGGAGTTTGGGTGTGGGAGAGCTGGGGGTTGGGGTTCGGGGCACTGGTTACCTGGGAGGGCTCCCTGGAAGGTCGGCAGCAACTCCCCTCTCTCCACTCCTAGCTTCATATGCTGCCTCTGCTCACAGGCACCACCTCCACAGCTCCCATTGATTCCCAGCCAAAAAGTGGGGGAGAGAGGTCACCGAGAGGGGAGGATCCTCCAGCCCCGTGGCCATGGCGGGGAGAGCGAGCGCCTCCGGCCCCAGGCTGCAGTGGGGAGAACAAGCGAGCCCCTCCAACTGTGGGGGTGCCAGGGGAGTAGGGTTGCCACCCATCTAGTTTTCACCTGGACAGTCCAGGTTTCTGCTTGTGTGTCCCAGTGCCGTTTGACAAGCCCTGATGTCCGGGTTTTTTTGGATCAGGGAGAAGAGGTGGAGCCTAGGGAAGAGATAGAGATGGGGACATGGCCTTGAGGGAAGGGGCAGAGCAGGGGGCAGAGTCTGGTACTCAGGCATTACAAAGGTGCCAGCCCCAGAGAGAGGGAGAGTTCCTCTGGCCCTGAGACCGGAGGAGCTCTGTGTCCCTCTCACAGCTCCAGGGTCAGAGAAGTTCTGTTTCCCTACCACAGTACCAGGGCCGGAGGAGTTCTGTGTCCTCGATGTGGTTCTGGGGCCAGAGGAGCTGTCAGCTCCTCACTGAGCCCTGGGACCGGAGGAGCTTTCTGTGCCCCTGCCAATTATTGGGGAAAACTTCTGTGATTAAATTCATGGAGAACACGTGTAAACAAAGTGGGAATTTCTCCACGGCGAAACATCTCCCTTTATGACATTTCAGTGTGAATTAACTGCTTCTCTGTAGTCAGATTTGAAACATAAACAATATGCTGCATGTCGGCATGCACACTCTAGCCTCTGGCACAATATGCTTTGGAAGGCGGTTTCAGCACAACCGAAAAAATAAGGTCTTAATCTTTTCTAATAAGGAAGCAGACCAGTTATGCCTTAGTGTGCCATGTGAAAGGGATAAGAAGGACCTCAATTAAAATGTGTTTTGCTAGGGAGTCACAGTACAGTTGGAAGGCATCAGAACGGGCTGTATTTTTCATCTTTCAAATTGCTAGTAGGCAATTAACAAAATCAGTGTATTAACAGAGAGAATGAAAAATAGCTTAAAAGCATGCAAAAGAAAATGGGCATTGGGTTTAATGACTGCCATGCTCCAGTCCAGGTGCATATGCCCAGCGAAGCATCTGTTTGTCACTTATTATTTGGAGTCACTAACACTGGCTCTAAGTGCCAGAAAACAAAAACAGCCTGACACGAAGTGGGCACAAAAGGAGGTTGCTATAGCGCAGATGCAAGATTGGATTTCACGTTCTGGTGTGTGTTAACTGGGGGCGGGGGGCGGGGGCAGATCAATTTCTGAGAGACCGACTGGGCAGATCCCCAAATTAAGCGTTCCACATGGTTTCAGATCAAACAACCACAAAAGTGACACATTTGTAGCTTGCACTCATGTGATAATGCAGCAACGTGATAGGACATTCATTATGGATTTATTGATTGTGCTATTTTCCTAATGTACTTTAAGTTGCAATATCATGGGATTCGGATGATGTATTAGCATGGTTCACTGGCTTGGAGAGGCACACAACCGCCAATAGTCCTGCTCAGTTACTGTGAAATTCTTTTCCCCAGGGCCAAAAAATAACTTTTCGTGCCTGGGGGCTATCTGTATGCCATGAGAATGAAGTCAAGCCTATAACGTAACAGCAACTCTACTGCATATGGATAGCTAGCTGCAGAGAAAGGCCTACTCTATAGTATGCCAGTAGAGATGTGCACACAACCAATGTGAAAGCTTCTGTTCTGTGGGGTTTTACTGGCAACCTGGCATTTAAGGCCAGGTTCATCAAAAGGTTCATGCTAAGATTAGCAAACGTTCCAAACCACTTTCATTCCCGAAGAACCAGTGGTAGCTCTTTCTCTGGCAATGCAAAAAACTTCTTGTGAACTCCAAATTGCCTGACAACTTAGAAATGAAAGACGTTTTTAACAACTAGTTTAAAAGAGGTACTGGTAGGACGCTAATAGAAGACGGCGGGGGGTGAGAGGGGTTTTCATCTCCGCATTTACTATGATACATTATTTGTATTGCAGCAGTGCTTAGGGGCCCTGGTCGTGGACCAAGACCTCACTGTGCATGGTGCTGTACAAACACAGCACAAAAAATAGGTCTGTACCCCAAAAAGCTTACTAGTGCAGGTTGGCTATTTTTCATCTGAACAAATTTCTGATGGCAAATGAAATTTCAACAAAATAGAAACATTTCCTCACTCCATTTTTACAGACTTTTTAAATTTTCTGGCAGGAAAATCTAAACAAAATATTTCATTTCTGTTGGGTTTGACTCAAATGGACTATTTCATTTTGTTGAACTGACCTGAAATGTTTTGTTTTGAATCGCTTCAATAAAACATCAAACTGCATTTCTCTGTCAACACATTGCTTTATAGGTCTTGTAGTTCAGCCCCCTCATTCTCTCTCACTGGTCGATCTCCCTGGAGAACTGCATCTCCCATAATGCAATGAAGAGTCCTTTCTGGCTAAGCATTGTATGGTGCATCATGGGAAGTGACGTAACTCTGGGTATATCATGAGAGATAGTCTGGCCAAGGAGCCTGGCCCATTGGAGAGAATAGGGGCATCAGGCCTCTAAATTACAATTGCCATAATGCAATGCACCTCAGTGGGGAAGTGCATTTTAATACTGAAATCTCTTGAAGCATTTCAGGTAATTTTCAACAAACCAAAATGATATATTTTGATTTCAGTAATGTCAATGTTTCATTTCAACAAATTTCAAAACCAAACACAGTGACATTTCCAAAATAATTTTTGGGGAATTTCCATTCCGCAACAAAATTACGATATTTCAGTTTTTCACCTCTGTTTAATATGAAGACAAATGTTGAAATGACGCAATGTTGAAGGATGACTTTTTGTGGCATAAAACTTTAGAAAAATATATTTTTAACATATGAAAGCCTTGAAATTTACCACCACAAGGCACTTCCACCAGGTACTCAGCACTGTTCCCTCTAAGCTGTGCACACCGAGATCCTAAACCCTGCGCACACAGCGAAACACCATGCACACAAAATTTAGCACAGATGCACAGAAATTTGCACAGAAGAATTTTTTTGCACACACAGCCTGTCAAAAGTTAGAGGGAACATTGGTGCTCAGACTATACATCTGAAATGTCCCTTATTTCAAATGACTTTACTCATTTTGGTCCCATATTTTGGTCCTGCCTGCCACATAAATTTGATGTCCCTTTTTTACTTTTTTTTAATATTGTTTACGTCACAAATAATAAATAAATGAAACTGAGGTCATAGTAAGCCATTTACCCTAAAGAAATGAATTCCACAGCATTTTAAGTCTCCTGCATTAATAATTTTATTGTGGCCTTCCTTTTTGGTCTGTGTGACACACTGCATCCCACATTTGGGCACTGGCAGACTGAGAGGAACAGCTTGGACATTGGAGGCAAGTGAGATCTTGAAATACATTTTGTGTAGATGAGCTTTTGTACTTCTGTTAGTGACGGCCCCAACGTGCAAAATTTGGATTATGAGTAAGGATTGAAGGACCAAGCTTCAAGTTTGGGGCAAAAGTTGTGAGTCGGGCCAGAGATCCTTAATATATGCATAGCAGATCACCCATCCCTAAATATTCCTAGAGCTGGGCCAAGCTACAATGGATCTGCATGTTTCCAGATATTGGTTTTCGATCTGGGCTGCTCTTTAAATATAATGCTGGTGCTCAGAAATGGGAGATCTTTTTTTCTACACTAGCGAGCTTACAGCAGCACAGCCGTACCGTAAGATCGCTCATGGAACCGCTTTGTGCTGGTGGGAGAGAGCTCTCCCATTGACATAATACAACCACCTCCACGTCATAGTGCTGTCCACACCGGTGTGTCTGTCATTCTAACTTCTGTTGCTCCACAGTCTGCTTTTTCACACCACTGCGCGACATAAGGTGTACCAACAAAAGTGGTAATGTAGACATTGCCTTAGTTAGTGTGTGGGGTGTTTTTTTTTTCATGCAGTTCTCCTCCTAGCTTTAACGAACTGTCCTTTGTAAAAAGGATCTTTAAAAAGCAGAGTTGAGATTAAGTATTTCTTATATAAATACCTGCAGGTTTGAAAGAATCTACAGTATTTATACATAACACTGCTGTGATCAAACAGTTGTGGTCTGGTGTTTAAACAATCCCCTTTCTTTGTGATCTTGTTAGTGGGTGTGGCAGTGAAAAGAGGGATTTGAAGATAAAATCCATCTCAGGAAGCGGGGCCTGTCTTCTAAAGCAAGGCTTGGTAGCAAAGCAAGTAGGGGCAGCAATTAAGGTTTACCCACAATGCTTTGATGGCAGAGGGGGGTAATGTTACATGGGCAGGGAGAATACAAATCGTCAGTGCAACAGGTGAAAGAAATCTCACCCTTTCTGTTAGCAAAGAGGACAAATATTGAATTTGTTTCCTGAGAAGTGATGTAGGGTTTTTTATTGTGAAAGAAACAAAGCTACAACGTTCTCTTTAGATGTTAAAAAAAGGCCACCATAATTGGGGTTTTAGTTTACGAGCTTTCCATCGCCTTAATGACAAAGAGCACCCTGGCAGGAAAGGAAACCTGGCTTGCTCTCACTTTTTGAAGATTTTTCCATGCTCTACAGCTGATGCAGTGACCACATTTGTGCCGTGGTCTATTGAGTACTGGAGGTGTTGATTTAGCCCCACAGTACAGCAAGGCAGAGGGGTTAGGTGTGGTTCTTTTCTGTCTCAGGAGCCTGATTGTGGGTAATGCTTGAACTCAGCGCAGAAGAAGTGGGTTTCTTGGCACTGATTCTGAGAAGGCCTCCCCTTTGCTGTAGGAGTCATTTCACCGGTAGGCTTGTCAACCTGTACAACCGATTCCCAGTCTAGTGTTGCTGTTGCCAGAACCAAGCTAAAAAAGAGAGGTCTTGGCATCACCACCTAAAACCTGTTGGCCAGAGCATGGATCACAGACAGGTATTGTTGATGAAAAACCAAAGCCTTGTCTACACATGAGAATAGCCCCAATTTGACAATTGACGACCAACAGTCGTCCTAGTTGCCCCAGTGCTGACACACAAGGGCAAGCCAGGGCTTGCGTTGATTGCTCTAATTGGATTTTGTCCCTCCTAAAAGTAAATCCTGGTTAGCTCGGCTGAAGCAAAGTCCTGCATGTCCTTTGCCGCACTTAGGGGCCAGCACTGGTGCAGCTACTCTGATGGCTGGCCCCGGATTGTTGACTATGGCAGTGCCCAAGTGTAGACAAGGTTCCACTTCATATGGGGAAGTCTCAAAACAATCGTTGAGGACCTAAAATCTTCCAAAGTGAGTGCTGTTGCAACCTCCCAGTTCAGCTGTGCACACACCCTGGATGGATATGGTCCTGACTGCTGGGGTGCGGGCACACTTACTGCATGCCGCCGTGCGAATCCTCGCGTGTGTCCACCAGCAGCAGTTGTGTTCTGTAGAAGATTCAGGGACCTCCCAGAACTCCTCTGTTGAAATCAAGGGCGAGTTCTGTGCAAAAATAAAAAGTCACTGGCAGAATCTGACAGCGTGGCACTTCCGCATTTAGCATGGAGCCCTAGCTCGTCTCAGAAAAAGCCAGAACCCTGCCTTTGTTTTTTGGCCAAAAGTTGTTTGGCAAATAAACGTGACACACAAAACCCCGATTTTCTGGGAGGAAAAGAGGAAGCAGAAAAAGTGTGTAATGCGTCAAACTTGGCTTTAGAGAGTTAGTGCCTGTCCCTTGATGAACTGGCCTGTTGATTTCTGTTCTCTAAGAGCGTCTGTCTTTCCTTTCCTCAGCAGGGATTGGGAAGCCTTATGGGGAGCTTAGCAGCAGCATGTGAGAGAGGCCTAGGAACCTTTACTTCTTTCTTTTTGCTACCAGGGAACTTTCCCATAAGCTGATTTAGAGGCACGTCAATACTCATGTGTTTTTATATATAAACTACATATGACAGCAAAGCCCAGTGTGGCTGGATCCTCAGTTGGTGTAAATTACCGATCTATACTAGCTGAGGATTTGGCCCCATAGTTAGTACTAGAGGGCTGTACTGATCCAGTGGTAAACCCAGAGCAGGCTACTGCCAGAGGGGTTTGTGGTGAGCGAGGTAACTACAGGTTAATTGGGTTCAGCTGAGCAAGGCTGCCACTGGACAAAGCAGGATCAGCTGAGCCCAATTAAAAGGCTGACAGAGACCTTTTTAAAACCCTCCTCCCCAGCTAGGAGGGGGAGAGAGAGATAGAGGAAGTGAGGTTGTCAGCAGGTTGGGGGCAACAGCTCAGGGAATCGCTCCCAGAAGGGAGGCAGCTTTCCCTGGACAGAGGGGGAAAACCCAGCCATAAAAGAGCGAGTAGGGGAAGGGAAAGCCTGCCCTTGGGCTTTCTAGGCAGGTTGCCTGGACAGCCCTGGCTCACCAGAGCAGAAAAGACTCAAGCCTGGTGAGTCAAAGAAGGCACCTTGTCACAACTGCTAGTACTGATCCCTGTAGAGAGGGATAGAACAATATCTAGAACCCATTAGATTCAGTGTGTGTCCCGATGGCAACTCTTCCCACACACACACTCTCAGAATATGAAGATTAGGATGGGGACTTGAGCATGGATTGTGGGCCTGATTCTAATCTCCCTTACGCTGGTGTGTGACTATCTCTGTCTCTGGAATAACTACAGTACGTCAGTGGATTTACTCCAGAATTTCATCCTTTTCTCCCTCTCCCTCTCTCTCTCTCTCTCTCTCTCTCTCTCTCACACACACACACACACACACACACACACACACACACACACACACACACTGAGTGCCATTTATTCCTTGGTGTATTGTCATTTGCAACATACTGTGTATACGCATTATTCCACATTTCAAAATCAGGGGGAAGGTATGCATATAAAAATGCAAAAACATCAAGCTCCGTCTTTTCCAAAGACCTTTTGAGCCACCGGGGCACACCAGCAACAATTACACATGTATGTACACTCACATGTACGCAAACCGTACATCTCCTGTGTATCCATTTATGACATTCAGAGAGTTAAATATATATATATTTTCAAACAGAGTTTAAGGTATGTTCCCCCTTGTTCATGCATAGGTGCATTATTATTGATCTCATAAGTAGAGATGCACTGAGATACCAGTAGCCGCTGATAGTGATGGGAATTTAATTGGAAACCATTTAACACATGGACAGTCTTGTGAGGCAAGGGGAAATCTTTGCTTCAACTAAGGTCTTTCCGTAATAGTTTTGGTGGCTGTCCCAAACTCTTAACAAGAGTTCTATGTTTGCATAGCGCCTAGCAGAACGGGGTCCTGGCCCATTACCAGGGCTCTCTGAGACACTACAATAATCCAAATAAACATCTGGCTCCTAGGGCGATGTGCGTAAGTGGCTCTACAAGACTGTCGCCCACAGGCAAATACAAACACACACCAGTTCCCATTGGTCGGTCGCTGGCCAGTGAGAGTGCGGAACCGATGCTTGGGGTAGGGGCAGCACGAAGCCGGACCGGCTGCTGGCCGCTTCCAGGGTGCAGTGCGGTGTTGGAAAAGGTGGGCACTAGCCTGCCTTAGCTGGGCAGCACCACCAACGGGACTTTGAACATCCCGGTCGGTGGTGCTGACCAGAGCAAGGCGACCCAGCGCCTTACATGCCGTGACCCAGTACTGGGTCGCGATTCACAGTTCAAAAAACAGTGCCTTCAAGCAGCTTTCCTAGTGTGTAACATTTACCAAGTGGAATAGTTTACTGCTGAGCATTTTGTTTCTGTTCCCTCTTTTGCTTCCTGGGACGAACAGTATTCTTCTTTTGTCTTGTTTTTGCATTTTGGGGCATAGGTATCTGGTTTCTGGCAGCATATTACTAATGTATGAAAAATGAACGTAATTACAAGAATACCACGCGAAGGCTCATGTGTCGCTTTCGTTGCTTAATCCATTTTCAGGAAACAATCAACCAGGATTCCTTCTGTTTTGTAGCTGAATGGTTTGCTATGTCCTTTCCACCCTTCAGTAATGATGGGAAAACAAGTTTGGGGAAAGAATCCAGTCTGAACCTTTGAACCCAACCCTTTTGGAGAGTCAAAAATGTTTGGTTGGTAGTAATAATACCTAGCACTTTTCACATGGGAGGCACTTAATAGATATTGGCTGAGGTTCACTCTGGAGTCACTATGGCATAAACCAGGGGTCGGCAACTTTTCACTCTAATTTAAGGTTTCACATGCTGGTAATACGGTTTAACGTTTTTAGAAGGTCTCTTTCTAAAAGTCTGTAATATAGAAGTAAACTCTTGTTATATGTAAAGGAAATAAGGTTTTTAAAATGTTTAAGAAGATTCATTTAAAATTAAATTAAAATGCAGAGCCCCCCAGACTGGTGGACAGGACCTGGGCAGCATGAGTGCCACTAAAAATCCGCTCACGTGGCACCTTTGGCACCCATGCCATAAGTTGCCTACCCTGGCATAAATTCTGTCATGGTGACGGAATCTGGGCTACTTGGTGTAAATCCTGTAGCTGTATTGATTTCTGTGGGGTTAGGCCAGTTACACCAGCTGAGGACCTGGGAAAGTCTCAGATAGGGAGTATGATGGTGGAAAGGGGGCTCTAATCTCAAAAGTACAGTTCCCTCTTTTTAGCCAAATATCTGAACTTCATGTGCCCATGAGGTAGGTGAGTGGTATCATCCTTGTGTTAGAGGTGAACTGAGATGAAGAGAGAGTCCAAGGCTACAGAGAAAGTCAATACTAGAATGGAGGTGTTTCTGATTCCCACTAGACCACACATCACTCTCTCACTTCCATGCTTTATCATCATCGATACTTTTCATTTTCTCTGCACTTGCTGGCTCCAGCCGGAACCGAATGTGGAAATGCCAAAATACTACAGTAAAGGGCTGTTCTCCTGACATTTTCAGCCCAAATGAAAGCACAAACTACAGGGCATTTTTCAGGAAAGCCTGTTTCTGTGAAATTTCCAGCCCAGTTTTGCTGGCTGCTGGGGTTTGGATGCCCCTGAATGCTTATCCAGAACAAACCTTGCCCCTCGTAAAGCCCAAACTGCCTTAGCTACTGTAGCAATGCAGGTTATGATAGAAGAGTTTGTGTGTCTGTTGTACCGCACTCATGGGCTTAAAATTCCATTTAATCAGTTTATTGATGTAAACTTTTCCCCATTGAGCGCTTACTTTTAAAGGATTTACATCTGCTCATATAATCCATATGCAGAGTTTTCCCCTTTAAATTCTATTACTAGGGATGGCCTGTACCAAATCCTGGGATCCTGGTTCAGATTCAAGTTCCCACTCATAATTGGACAAATCCAACTGCCCTCCCCAATTTGGGAAGGAATTGGGGTTTGAACTCCAAATGTTATAGTGCATAGATCCAGGAGTTTTGGTTTGACCAATTCATAGAGATAAAAGGTCGAGATCCAGAATTTGGATCTGAGATTTCAGTTTGGGCCCATAGCTAGATATTACCTATTGGATGGCGGACCTTTATTCCCAACACACTTTTCTCCTACCACTCGTATAACTAATTCACACAGGGACAAATCCTGAAGGCCTCACCCAGTTTTTACACCATCCCATTGAGTCAATAGGAGTTTGATTGAGTAAGGACTGAGTGAAAAACTGAATAAAAACTTCAGTATTTTCTCCATTAGAAACACAGAAAGGTAAGGTACCAAGGTATTTATTAAATATCTGTCTTCCCATAAATAAGATTATACCTCTTAATGTCTTCAGATCAAGACTGGATGTCTTTTTGGGACATACGATTTTGTCAAACTCAAGTTAGTGGGCTCAAAACAGAGGTAACTGTGTGGAATTTAATGGGCGGTGATATAGGCTATATGATCTAATGGCCACGTCTGGCTTTTAACTCGAGTTTGATCCAGAGGACAGGGCGTTGGCCTTAGGGCAGGAGTTCTGGATTTGCTTTGCAGCTTTTACACTGACTCACTCCATACCGATGGGCAAGCCATCTAAGACAAAATGCTCAAAGGTGGGTTTCTAAGGTTAGATCTCAGAATTAGTGGCCTACTTTTCAGAGGTGCTGTGTGAAAGTTGTGTGTGCTCTGATAATCAGGACATTTATTTAGGTGCCTAAATATAGATGTAGGTGTTTGATTTTAGGCACCCAAGTTTGAAAAGGTGTGCCACTTTCCCTGTCTGTAAAACAGGGATAAATGATGTACACCCTCTTCCTTTGTAAAGACCTGCTGATAAAACATGATATGCAAGTGCGAAATATTACTAGTCTTATTAAATTATGGGACAAAATAATAAATATATTGTAGCCTTGGTTGTCCTTGCAAAGCTTGGAACAAACCGTGGCAGTGTTATTGTTGAGTCCTGCAACATTCCCACCAACAATGAATGTGTGTGAGAGAGAAAGAGGTGTAATTGTTGTACTGACAGAAAAGATATAGACAGATGCACAGAAACATTCTGGGACAAAAATGGGGCCGCATCCACTGAAACAACAGATGCTGCCTTGTGAAAATATCTTTTCCATTATAGCTCTAATGTCATCTCCCATTTATCTCTCAGCAGTGCAGAAGGAACTCATTTCAAGGGTACCTATTCTTGCCAATCGCATTCCTCCTGGCTCTCAGCATCAAAAAAGGGAATGGGATTTTAACAGACATCATGGTGGGGACCATTTGTCTGCGATTAGACCCAAGAAAGGAAAGAAACTTTTGTCCAAGTGAAAGGAAAGCTTGTAGTTCATTAAGTGGTGAAGGGATTAGCTATGTTGAGGGCTCTGCTCTGAAAAGGTACTAGAGATAGCCATGGGAGGGGTGAGGTTTCTCTCTAAGAACTTTCTTCCTATTCTCTTCTATTCTGTAGGTCTTTAATGGCTTCCCTGTGGTGGGGCATGTTGTAAGTAGAAGATTCTTTTCTTATTAGATGGCTTTCTCTCCTCTACCCCCCTTCAGCCTGGTCTCTCTTTATCATCTGCCAGTTCATTATGGTCTTCAGCTAAGGCGTACCAGTTTAGGACTAAGCTAAAGAAAGTAAAAGAAAGGGGTTGAGGGAGGGAAGAGTCCGTGAACCAATTAATTTAGAAGTATTCAGGCCTGAGAATGTAGGCCACTTGAGAAGAAACATGGATAGGAAAAAAAAAACATAAACCTTTCACAATGTTTTCTTTCAGGTTTCTGCTACTGTTGCACAAAACTCTTGAGAGCTTTGATTTTTACAATTCTAATTTTCTTTGATTGAAGAGTTTCTCCATTAGAAATGTTTCACATTTTTACAAGCTTTAGAATTTCACGTGAACTGAAACCCAATGCTTGTGGCTTTTGAAGGGGGGAGAGGAGGTGTTTTTTTCAGTTATCCTTTATATCAAATCCTGAAGTTCTTACTCAGGCAAAACTCCCATTGTGGCCAGTGGGACTCTCCCCTGACTGGGTAGAAAGTGAGTTAAGGGCCTTAGGGGTTAGCCTCCTGCATTTAAAATGAAACATTCTTTCCTCAACTGAAATAGTTTTTGTTTTATCAAACCAGTGTTCTTGTAAGAGACTGAAATCTATTCCGTATTATTAAAGGTTTGGTTGGTATAATTCTGTAGATACCTTACATGGGGCTTTCTTTTCTCTCCCAGGGCTTGTTTAAACGTGGAAATGTACTGAAATAGCTGTTCTGGAGTAGTTTTTTCAGTAGACATTCTTAGTCTGGAATGAGGCCATGTTTACATTACAAAATTATGGCGACCTAACGTATGTCCACACACAGATGTATGTTACTGCCTGCCTTATGCATACGTGAGTTTAAGTATGAGGCTTAAACAATCCTTTTAAGTATGTGTAATCTAGTCATAATAGAGTCTCTTTGTGACAGTATAGTGGAGTATAAGGGGAGTTTGTTTAGAGTAAGAGGGCATGACTCCACCTTACAGATCTCCTGTGAATTTGGCCCTATGTGTCTCAGAGGATATATTCCTTGCTAACTACATTCTCACTATCCTCAAAATACTCTGTGTTTACTGTATGGTTATTAGAGATGAGCAGAGCTGCATAACTGCTACCTGTTTTGCCCAAGATGTCTAAACCAGCACATTTAAGTTACTGACTCCTCATTCTGGAAGTATCTCCATCTGTCACAATTGATGTGGCTTGTCCTAGATATGCCTGCCCAGCTACAGTAGGAGTGATTGTGTACAAGAGAATACCACTTAGCTGGATAAATACACAACTTGTCTGGTGCTTAAAAAACTTCAAGTCAGGTTCGTTAGCAAATCTACTAGCATGTGTTGTGTTGGTATATTTTTTGGTTTGTGCAATTAGTATTTTAAGGGGGGTGGATAGGGATAAGGGGGGAAATATTCCTGTTTAGGGACCCCCAATGAGCTAGCATTACCTCTGGTTATAGAAATTCCGAGAATAAATTGACAGCCTTCTATTTCAACTTAGATTGATTAGCAAGGTATCCTGTAATCATGTTTGCAATGAAGTTACCTACAACTGCTTCAGAGAAAGGGATTTGTCCTACACCTTTTAACACCGCTCATATTCTCTGCCGCACTATCCAATTATACAGTTCTTTGAGGTGTGGTATAAAGGCATCTCCAATCCTCTAATTCCTTCACTTTGAAACTCTGCTCCATATTGCGTGCAAGAACATTCTTGTGAAAGTGACAAGATCCCGGAACTTGGAAGCACCTTCACAGAACAGTTGTATCGTTGTCTGGTCTAGGGAGAAGCATGCATAGTGCGCTTCACTAGCATAACACTTCTAAATTTTGGGGGCCTAAATTAACCTCTTTGGCCCCAGTAGTGTAAATATTCTTTCTTCCCTGACACTGGGAAGGCTTTTACACATACAGTAGACTCTCGATTATCCAGAATGCTAGGGAAAAAAATAATCCTGGTTAATAAAATCCTGGATAATCACCATCCATAGGAAATATGGGGAGGGGAGGTTGGTTCACCAGCCATCCTGCGCCGGGGGAGGGGGTGTTGGTTCACTGGCTGCCCTGCACCCTTGTGGTTTTTTTGTGTGTGTGTGTTCTTGGAGCGGCAAAAAAGCCAGAGCCGGCCCTGTGAGTTACGTATATATTTTTTTGACATCCTGGTTAATCCACATTCTGGTTAACCCAATCCTGGATAATCGAGAGTCTACTGTACGTATTTTTTCACTGAGTCTGATATGGAATGGAAGGATTTTACTCCACTATGGAGAAGGTGAGGAAATATTCAGATGCCGTAAGAAATGATTAAACCTGTTAAGAAGTGATGGTGACTGACAGGTTGTCCTGCTACTTCATGCTGTCCCTGTTCCTACAGCATTTCATTCATCTGTTTTTCATTCTGGAGACTCTAGGAATTGTGCATACATTTGGAGCGATGTTTTCAGAACTATGGAGGAGACCAAGAATGACAAGGCTTGTCCTTCCAGTGATCCATGGATAACAGCAATAGGGGGGGGCAAAATCTGTGCTTAAATATGTGTACAGTATCTGTGTGGTATGTTTATATCTGAGGGTGGAATTTTGGACCTTTAATTTAATGCCGCATCAACAGTGTGGATAAAATCCTCAAATCTTCCTTTTCAATTATTTCTCTGAGGATGATTCAGAAATTCCTCTTTAGAGTGAATGGAGAATTGTTTTGACAGTTTCCAAACAACTTTCTGTTTTTTCCAGCAAGAGTTGCACGTAGTCAGTACTGCAAGTGTCAGCGCAAGGTTTACCCTGGCATAATCAATGCTGGCTTCCAGACTCTGATTGCCAGTTTACTCACAGTTAGGTAAACTGTCAATAAGATTTTAGTAGGTGAAGGTACTGACCATTTCTGCTTTTCCAATCCTAAATTTGCCAGCATAGGTGCAGCTGACACCCTTTTTAATGGTTCAAGAATAGCAGCCGTGTTAGTCTGTATCCATAAAGAAAGCGAGGAATACTTGTAGCACCTTAGAGACAAACTATTTCAGTATAAGCTTTCGTGGGCTATAGCTCACTTCATCAGATGCAGTGAGCTATAGCCCCGAAAGCTTATGCTGAAATAAACTAGCTAGTCTCCAAGGTGCTACAAGTATTCCTCGCTTTCTTTGCCCTTTTTAATGCTATTATTTTTAACAGCTCCAGGATGTGTTGTTCCAGTCAGTTAGAACTCACTGATTAAACTGATATTTTGGCAAGTTGTTTTCTTCCTGGATTCTGGTCTTGATGGAATGGGCAAAGGAAGTCTGCACTGTTAGAGACCATGGCCTGTAGCCCATCTTCATGTAATCCCTTCCCATACAATCTTCATGCAAACATTTTGAATCATAAACTCTAAAGAGAAAGAAAAGCTAATTTTTAACTACGGATGGATGAACGAATTACATAAAACAAAAACTCATCAGGCTTTTGCACACAATTCACACTGAGCTTTCGGGTGATTCAAAAAAATCCCATTTCTGTGATTTTTCTTTCTTATACCCTTTTGCACTTCCAGGTTCTGGTCTGAATCAAAAGCAGCAAGGATGAAATGCCTTGAAAAGGCACACCTTTCCAAGATTTCCATGTTATTAGGTCTGGCAACCTCCATCCAAGTATTTTTTTCATTCCCACCCTTAGATTGAGAACCTTTTACAATAAGATTATTATTATTAATAATAATAATGAAGATTGATTTTAATATCAAGAAGAGCTGAAGAGCTCCATAAAAATGAGTTTGTTGTTGTCTGAGTGTGTCTCCCTGTTTTTCTTATTGTGTTGTACATAGAGTATTGCTTGAGCATTAGGGTGTAAATCAGCATCAGCACATACACCTTCCTGTTTCACTCTCTAATACTTTTACACTTCCTTGGGTAAGTCACACTCATTTGGCACACCCACTGAATGTCATATCAGTGCCAATTACCCTGCATTATCACTTACACCCATTCTCTAACCACTTAACACCTAACTGGTGACTTGCATTACTGTGTGAGGTAGCCCCCAGGTGTCTACAATGGCCCTATCTCTGCTACATTGAAATCTTGAAATCAATGAGTCCTGAGGCCACAGCTTGGAGCCTGACTGAGGAGGGTTTCAGCATGACTCTGGTTTTGTGAATGCTTTCACGGGAGACAAATTGGAGACATTTTTGGCCAGATAAAGATGATGGAGGCTGAAATGCATGAAAACATTTTAATACAGTATGTTAATGGGTCTTTTCCTGTCTCAAAAATGTCAATTTTTCCGCTCAGGCAAACATAATACAATACACACACTGGTTGAAAAGTCATCCCTGGCTTTAAGTTCTTGATTCAGAAATCAACCACGACAACTGCTCCTGGAAGGTATTTGTAAATGCTATTGCGCAATATTCGAAAAATGTCCTCTTTTTTTGGTAGACATAGTGGCAGAAACAATCACGTGTTTTGCCTTCCATTGTTTTTTAACTTTGCACCTGACATACTCCATCATGAAAATAATCATTTGTCCTCTGACAAAATAAACCATTTTATTTGTTTATTTTCTTGAAGACACTTCATCATCTTGGAAGGAAGTTGCATTTATCAAAAGATAAGTCATGTAAATAAGCTGGAAGAAATCTAAGGAAAGGTTCCTGTCTCCCTTGATTGCCATAGAGCTCTGTTAACCCATGATTCTGCTTTGAAGCTTCAGTTGCCTGACTTACCAGAACTGGAATGAAGAAGAAAATGACTAATATTTCTGAAAAGTGTGTGTGTGTTGAGGGCTTGTTAGCTTTAAAAAAAAAAAAGTGAGCATATTTGCAGATGGCTGTTCTATTGTGTTGGACAGGTGCTAATATACGCAGGGCCATATTCGTTCCTGGTGTGACTCCACTGTGAGCAGGAGTGGGAGAGGGACAGGTGACACGAAATACAGTGTCTTGTATAATTTTGAATTTAATCAGAGCAAGGCTGAATTTGACCAATTTTCTCTCTTCCTCACACACACATATTCCAGCTCTCAGATTCTGCTTTCATTTCATGTGTAAACAATTCCAGCAGAGACACCTTCTACTCATTTCACACTAGAATTTTGCAAGTTGTCCCTGGAATGTATAACAGTGATCTTGCTGAATACTTTTATTGTCATCTTTTCAAACATTCCTTGCTGCCACCATATTCATTGACATATATCATAGGAGCAGAGGTTTCTGCACATTTGAGGGCTTAATTACACTTACAGCTTTATAGCGGTTTGGGTTATACCTGCCATTGTATACAGCTATGGGGATAGCATGGCCACATTCCCGACACTTCAAGCGGCATGGGAGTGGTGCATTATGGGCAGCTATCCCAGCATTCAGCTGGGTGCAACGTGCTTTTTCAAACGAGGGGGATGAGGGGAGCATGTTGTGTGTATGTGGAGGGAGAGACAGAGTGGATTTTTGGCGTGCTGAGAGTGTGTCAGCACACTCTCTTTGAACTGTGAAGCCTGCTACTCTACTCTTTTTTTACGCTGGCTCACTCGATAAACATTTGCATTGCTGATTTGTAGAGTTAAAGCTAAGCCGAGTTCAAAATAAAGGGAAGGGAGGCTTAATTGCCTTAAATGGCTTAGGGGCGTCTCCAGAGATCACTCAAAGCAATGTATTGTTAATACCCATTTAGACTGGAGCTAAAGCGGAGCTCCCAATACGCTACAGCTGTTAATCCTCTGGCAAGTGAGGATTACCAGGACCGGGATAAACGTGGACTTATAGCGCTATACGTGCCTCGCCAATTTGGACGGATAGTGAATTATAGCGCTCCTGGCAGCTTTATAGCACTAAAAAGTGCCAGTATAATCAAGCCCTGAGTTAGATAGGAGTTTCTTACGTCAGTGGTTCTCAACCTGGGGTACATATACTCCTGGGAGTACTCAGAGGTCTTCCGGGGGGGTACATCAGCTCCTCTAGATATTTGCCTAGTTTTACAACAGGCTACATAAAAACCACTAGCAAAGTCAGTACAAACTAAAATTTCATATGGCTTGTTTATACTGCTCTATAAACTATACGCTGAAATAAAAGTACAATATTTCTATTCTCATTAGATGGTAAAAATGACAAAGTAAGCAACTTGTCAGTAAGTGTGCTGTGACACTTTTGTATTTTTGTGTCTGATTCTGTAAGCAAGTAGTTTTTAATTGAGGTGAAACTTGGGGGTACACAAAACAAATCAGACTCCAGAAAGGGATATAGTGGTCTGGAAAGGTTGAGAGTCTCTGTCTTGCAGTCTACTTCAGATTAGTGCATGTGAACAAGTCTCCCTATAGTGTCTGGCCCACACCAAGTAGTTAATAAGAATTAACAGTGTTTTCCTTTAGTTCAAGTGATGTAGACGTTTATGCATTTGATGCTACGGCTCCAGGGATCAATTCCCACTGATTACCATAGTATCTGTATATAAGATTTTGTTACAAATTGTTGTTAATCCTTTATTTAAAAACATTACTTACTATTTTAAATAATTTTTAAAAATTAAAGCCAAAAACATGCACTCAATTCTTCGTTGGAATGTTACTCTATTGTAATTGAGAACAGAATTTGGCCTGTTGTATCAGTTTTGTCAAAAATCAAATCTTCACTCCAGGCCAGATTGTAATCTGTGTCACTCAGACCTGTTCCACTGATTCTTTCAAAAAAGACATATGCGGTGGATTGAAACGTAGTAATATAGGCCTTGAGCGATTGTTATCAGAATCTGGCCTTTAGGATCTTCTGGCAAAGAATACTATGCTAGCCATTGTGACGGAATCAGACCAGAAGGGTATAGGAGAGTGCTGGAAGGCAGGTATATCAGTCTCAGGATGTGCAGGTCTCTGTTCCCTGGATAGCCAAACAAAGGCTACTCCAGGCCAATCAAGACACCTGGGGCCAATTAAGAAGGTTCTAGAAAGCAGCAGAAACATCTAGCCTGATTGGGACACCTGAAGCCAATCAGGGGCTGGCTGAAACCACTTAAAAACCCTCCCATTTAGTCAGGTGGGTGTGGGTGTCAGGAGTTTGAGAGGCGTTGGAGCAGAGAGCAGTTTGGAGGCGTTGGAGCAGAGAGCAGTTTGGAGGCGTTGGAGTGGAGGGAGTTTGGAAGGAGGCCCTGAGGTAAGGGTGAAGAGAAGTTGGAAGAAGTGGGGGACTGCTGTGGGGAAGTAGCCCAGGGAATTGTACTGTTTGGTGCCTAAAAGGTCAGCCATCTTATCTGATACTATTAGGGTCCCTGGGCTGGAGCCCGGAGTAGAGGGTGGGCCAGGGCTCCCCCCTTTTCTACCTCCCCTAACTAATCACAGTGAGCATCTGAGGCTAGCACAAACCACCTGGAAGTGCAGTACCCACAGGGAGAATGCCAAAGCTTTGCCACGTCATCTAATTGCAAAAATGAACAACTAACGGGTATTTTAAAACATGAATTTCCTTTGCCTGGAAAATAGACCACGCTTGTCTTTAAAGCAGTAAGTGGTCATTGATAGTGCTTCATAAGTGAACGAAATAAAATGCTTGCAATGGCTGTTATCAAAGGGTAGGTCCTTAGAGATAAAGAGCTTTTGTATGCATGTGCACTCTGACCCTTTCTTTCTGTGGGTACACATGAAATATACAACAATGTGCTTCCCTCCTGAACTTTTTTGGGACACAGCATGGAAAGACTGCAGCCGTCTTCATGAAGTCAAATCCCAGATGGGTATTGGTTTCAAAGGGAACGATGACTAGCTAGTATGTTAAATATTTTAATTCAGTAAAGCCTCCTGTTCTCCTTGATGTTTGCTAAAGTTACGTTCAGCAGCTGTAGAGGAGAATGTGCACAAGGAACCAAAGGGGAATCCTGTGTCCTTTCTCTCCTTGCCTGACCAGTATTGAGTAGGCAATCAGAAGCCCTCCTCACCTTGACCTGTGGAGCTGGGAGAGGAGCAATGAGAGGCTTGGATGGGAGAAGAGCAGAAAGCAATGGGTCCAGGTGCCACCAGTGTTCTGAAATGTCACTTTCAAGGCTATTAACAATGAAGGTTTCAGAACCTCTTGTAGAATAATCCCAACCCTTTCTTTGTACCATGTCTGTATGTTGTACCAAGAGACACTTGTGCGGAAGAATTCTTTGCAGAGAAAAATCGTTACAGCAGATAAAATCCTTCAGCGCCTTCAGTGATAGTCAACTCTGTATCATTACTATTTGTTCTGTATACTATGGCATGGATGGACAGACAGACAGATGGGTCTGAAGTTTCCCAGAATTCAAGGGTGTCTGGATCAGGGTTGGAAATTCTTGGAAGGTAACAAGTTAATCAAAGGATTGTTGAGGATCTCTTGCACCTGCACTCTGAACCTATCCTGCCCAGCAACCACTCAGGGATGTGGCTAGGAAAAAAGTGAGCAGAGGAAGGCTTTCTAGCTAGCCATGCCAGTGATCTTTCCCTGTGTTCTTTCTTCAGGAAACCCAGTAATGTCACTAGCTCCCTCCGCTATCCCTCCAATGATGATGGCATAGTGCAGAAGAGCATATGCTGTTGCCTACAGTGGAGTTCCTCTGGTTTTGCCCTGATATAATGGAGACCAGAATGTGGTCTTCAGGCTCTGTACAATGGTCCCAACCAGATTTTAGCAGTACTAAAAATGTAGCTGGCATCCCTGTGATGTCTCTTGTTCGGGATGACTTTATGGATGTATAGATGTACAGGGTGCACAGGGCACCTCCCAGCTGAGAACAGCTTAGTACAGCACATGAGCTCATACTTGTACCAGAATGAAGTTTCCTTTAGCACATCTAGTACACTTTGTCTGCAGACCACAGCAGTCCCAATTTGAATCTTGGCTAAGATAATGTATAGGAGGGCAGAGGACTCATGTATCTAGCCAGTCCTGAGGCAGAATGGTTAGAGGTGTTGGGAATTTTATCGTCTGAGTTGGTCTCCTGTGCAGCAGTTCACAGACATAAAATAAATCTGTTTTCTGTACTGCCACTAATGAACCTAGTTCTGCTACTACATCTGTTCTTAACCATGATTTTCTGCAGTGAGCTCTTCCGCTTTCTTGTCCTGTTAGCTGTTGGACTTTTAGATCGTAATCAAAGAGCTTCCCTCTCACTTTTCACAGTGCAAAGCTCAAATTTGTTGTTATCCACTGTGTTGCAGCTGGTTAAATCAATCCATTTTTATGACAGTTTTTGCAGAGCATTGAGTATTTGATTAGCTCGTTCGTTTTCCTTGCAGTTCATGATCAGTTATGTTCTTCTTGTTCAAAAGCAGTAATGTGTGACATAAAAGCCGTTTCTCTCCCATCCGTTGGCTACGTTTGTCAACAACTTTAATCTATAGCGGTTGTGGTTTTAATGCCCGGTTAATTTTATAAATTACCTCACCTCATGAGAACTTATGATAAAACAAAACAGGGAAGTTTGGTGGTAGAAGTTGGGGAGGGGGGGAGATCCTGGAATGATCCTCTTTCTGCTTCCTTAAGAAGTTGTCTGACTTGGAAAAAAATGTTGGCTCATCCAGTCCTTCTTGCATTGAGCAAGGTCAGCTACATCATTGATTTCCAACCTTTTTAGGTAACTCTTCCATTTTACCAAACCAGGGCATCAGCAATACCAGCCAGTATCTGCCCATCTCCCATTCTGTCACAAGTGATCTAACCTTCACTGGAACTAGAGTTGCTCCAAACCCTCCAGTCCTATTTGCCTTTGCAGTAGGGTTCCTTTCTGTTTAATGGGAAGATGATCTGTGTCATGGCTGCTTCATGTCTTTTACTGATCACACATATGTACTTTGTTGCTGAAAGCAAAACACCTGTGAATTCCTGCTAAGTACAAGAATGTTGTTGGGCCCCAAGGAGTGTGTCTTGTGATAATGGTGAAGACCAGAGCCAAATTCACAAGAATGAATACACATTCACTTAGGGATGATAGACCATGATACTCTTACACACAATGGTACCTTACTTCTCTAATAGCACAGTGAGATCACTTGTGAAGGAAGGCGCCACCCGATAAGAGTAAGGGAGTCAGAATTTGGCCCTTAGTTTGTACAATGTCAGGCACAAACTGTTACCTGCTTCTGTGCTTTGACCATGCTGTTGACAATTAAATAACAATCAACAACACTTTGAAATAGATTGTCAACACCCTTTTAAAACAAGAGCTGTGGATAAGATGACCCATTAACCATTTCCTTACAATGTTCTTTAAGAGCAAAATCCTCAACAGGCATAAATTGTCAAAGGCCCATTGAATCTACCAAGATCCATTTCAAAGGCTATTATTTCCTTTGAGCTCAACTGTAGGGTAACAAGCTATATGGTATCTCACAAATGAAAAGACCCACACAAATAACCATGCATGCATGGTGTATGTCCCAAGGTAACACATTACTAACGAGGTATTCTTGCACTCTCTCTCTCTTTGTCTTGCTGCTGGTAAACAGGTATTTTACCTCCCGCTCCAGTAGCACACACGCAGTTGGGATGTAACTTAGATGTGATTTCAGGCAGAAACTTCAAATGGTGAAAATGGTAATTTTTTGAAGGCTCCTTTCCTGAGTAACTTCTATCATTGCCATCTTGGCAAGCACTGGGTGAATGAGACTTCTTTTACTGGACTTCAGAAGGATTCTACTACTAGTGTCTTCCACTGTCTCCTTTTCCTTCTGAGTTTTGGTTTCTGTCATGACTGTGCAATACCTTAATTAATAGGAAAGAACTTGATCCTTTTAGGGAAATACCTGAAGGGAAACAGTTATAGGTTATCAAGTCTTTGATTGTCCCTAAATATGATCCAATATGCACTGAAACCAAAGGGAACCTTTCCATTGACTTCAATGAGTGTTGAATCAGGCTCATAATATGTGACTTAACTCGGGTGACCAGATGTCCTGATTTTATAGGAACAGTCCTGATTTGGGGTCTTTTTCTTATATAGGTTCCTATTACGCCCAACCCCCCTCCCAATTTTTCAAACTTACTGTCTGGTCACCCTATACATAACGTTTGTCATGTAATTCCGGTTAAAATTAATAACCAATACCTTATTGATTCTTTCATCCAAAAGAATCCCAAACAGCTATGGGCCAAATGCTGTCCTTTGCTATTAATTGTATTGATATCAGGGACCCATTGTGCTCATGTGTGCTTATACACATAGTAAAACAGCCCCTGCCCTGAAGAATTTACAATCGAAATAGACCAGACAGAATTAATATTCCCATTTTACACAGGAAAAATTGGTGCACAGAGACATTCATAGATTCCAAGGCCAGAACGAACCATTGTGACCATGAAGTACAGGGGTAGGCAACCTATGGCACACATGCCAAAGGCGGCACATGAGCTGATTTTCAGTGGCACTCACACTGCCCAGGTTCTGGCCACCAGTCCAGGGAGCTCTGCATTTTAGTTTAATTTTAAATGAAGCTTCTTAAACATTTTAAAAACCTTATTTACTTTACATACAATTGTTTAGTTCTATATTAAAGTCTTATAGAAAGAGACCTTCTAAAACATTAAAATGTATTACTGGCACGCGAAACCTTAAATTAGAGTGACACTTAAGTCAGTGCCTTAACCTCAACACCATCCTTCTCTAATGTAGCTGCGGCTTGCGTTTCTGTCAGTGGAAATTGTACAAGTGCATCTGAAGGCAGTATTTGGCCTTTCATATAGGAATCATTTTGCCCATCACTGTTGTGCAGCTAAAGAGAAATGGGCAATCATTTAATAATACAAAATGCACATGCTGCAAGAGTTTACAACAGGAAATGAGAAAACGTACCTTATGGAAGTGAAACTATATGGGGAAATTTAGCCAAGTTCAATATTATTACTCAAATGGAATCTCTATTTATGGTACTCATGGCTCCATTAACATAACATCTAAGTACCTCCGGCTCTTTACCATATTTACCCTCATGACATTCCCATGACTTAGAGAAATACTATTATATTAAATACTACGAAAGCTTATGCTGAAATAAATTTGTTAGTCTCTAAAGTGCCACAAGAACTCCTGTTCTTATTATCCCCATGTTACAGATGGGGAACTGAGACCCTAAAATTTGGTGAAGCTTACACAGGAAATCTGTGGCTTGAACCCAGGTCTCCTAACCCCTTCCCACTTCCTTGATAGGACCCTTAGAGCAGGACTAACACACCAACTCATGCAAAAAAAGCTTTAGGATCTTTGAGCGACTGGCCACATTTAAATCTTAATACCTCCAGCAAAGCAGCCATACAAATTTCTCTGTTTTGAGGCACTATATATCTTCGCTATTCGTACTTGCTCCAATTTTTTAATATATATTTTTTGTTAATTAAAAAACATGAAAAATGTTGAAGAATTGTCTCTCCTTAAAAAAAACAAAAACAAAACCCCAAATGCCTGAGTCCCACCGCATCAGTTTCTGTGCAGAGTAAAGAATCAGAGAGGTAGCCGTGTGGTTTTTTTTGGAGAATCACAGCAATAAGAGCTGGAACCAGGGCCGGCGACAGGGGGGAACAAGGGGGACAACTGTACCGGGCCCCGGACTTAAGGGGGGCCCCCGATGTAGTGCGGATACTCGGACCTCTGCAGAGGCGCGGCGCATGCGCCGCGCAGCCACAGCTGACCGCGTGCAATCCCGGGTGCCGCCGGCCACCCCAGCGCTGCGCTGTAGCGGGCCAAGCGCCCGCACGCACCGCACGGCTGAGGCTGACGGCAGACTCCGACCACAGCGGGGGCTCGGGGAAGCGCACCCGGCCGCCCTGGTGGTGTACGGCGCTGACGGTGGCGGAGTGGAGCAGAGGCGCCGAAAAGGGGTCAAGGGGAGCCGGCCTCGCCAAGGTAAGGGGGCAGGGGGCCCGGCCCCACTCGGGGGGCGGTGGCTCCGGGGGGGGGGAGGCTTTGGGCAGGTGGGTGGGCTCTGCGGTGAGTTCACCCCTGCCTCGGGAGGTTCATTCATCAGCGGGGTTGGGGGGCAGGCAAGGGGGCAGTGGGGGGAAACCCCAAAGTGGCGGCGGTCTGAGCGCTAAGCAGCAGGGGGTTGAGAGCTCGGCCGCTGCCTCTGCTGCTCAGCTCTCTGCCACTTTAGACTTTCCCCGCAGGCTCCTGTCAGCGGGGGGTCTCAGCTCCCACTGCCAGCCTGGGCTTCCTACACCCAGGCTGGCAGCAGGAGCTGACTGGGGCAGGCAGCAGGACCCCGGCTGGGAGGAACCTGGGGAGAGACCCCAAAGCAGCGGCGGGTTGAGCAGTCAGCCTGCCGCCGCTTTGGGGTTTTCCCCGGTGGATCCCTTGGAAGATCACCCCCAACAACGGGGTGGGCCAGGCAGAGATGGCTGGGGAGGGGAGGAGGTTAGGCTGGGGAGGGGAGGAGGTTAGGCTGGGGGAGGAGATTAGGTTGGGTGGGCCGGGTCAGGACGGGGGGGAAGGAGAATAGCCTGGGGGCCCCCAATGATCAGAGTAGGGGGCCCCCAATGATCAGAGTAGGGGGCCCCCCAAACGATCAGAGTAGGGGGCCCCAAAATTTCTGTCGCCGGCCCTGGCTGGAACAGGCCCATTAAGTGAGCTAGTCTATGCCCCTACCAGTATATCATGATGCATCAGTTCCCTCCATGATGCCATCTTCTGCTTTGACCATGACTGTGTCGCATGGCTCCAGGGATGGGGCTTTTCACATTGGGAGACTCTTCAAGTGTAAGGAAATTTTCACTTCTCACGTTCTTTTGCTCAATGTCTGTGTATTACTTATGGCAATGGTCCTTTTGATTATCCAACTAAGCAATCCCTCCCCCTCCTTGGTGTTTACACCATCTGATTCCCTGCACACAATCATCAACCCTCCCCCGCCCCCCCATCCCTTCTCCTTTTACTTACTCATTGTTTAGTCATCATGGCCTTTCCTCATGCACTCATCTACCCAGGGAACAAGGTTTACCAGACTTCCTACTGTGTATTTGTCTGCACTTTTGCTGGGCTCAGCCCCTGGTGCCAGCCAGCACACATACCGTATGCTGTGGGTGATTCTCTATGCCCTTGGAATCACTTCATTGCCATCAGCTTGTAGGAAAGAAAAATCTAATTGAAAACTGAGCCAGCGAAGTCCTGGGAGCGACCAACTCAGAGTGGAAGCAAGTCAGCATCAAGCAAAACAAACAGGGGAATGTGTCAGCTGGATAATATGAGCCGTCTTATATAAAGGAATTTCAAAAGGACCAATTAGGCTTCAATAGGAGCCAGGCCTTATATTTAAATCTCATAGATACACTAATCGTGACATTCTAATTAAGAACTGTTGTTCACTGGGTTTTGTTTTTTAAGGGTATAGCTTTCTGTTTAAATAGCATTCTTGTAAAGATTTGGCATGGCCTGGGACATTTTTCCCATCTTGGTTACCTCACGAGAAATTTGCGGTCCCACTCTGTGACAACATTCTGGTGTGTACGTTACCATTGAAAAGGCATAAATAAACGAACAATAAGACCACATGCAGCCCCCCCCCCCTACGGAGCAGGAACAAAGCCATGGGGTAAAATAATATGCCAGCTAGACTAGTAGACCAAATGATGTATCAACTCCCAAATATTGATAAGCTAGAGTGAAGTATTTCAAACGATCAGAGAACAGTGGTTTTTTAAGCCATTGACTATTATGATACAGCTACATTATAACTAAATATCAAAACGAAATCACCAAAGGTCCCTTTGAAAAGGCTGTGGAATCAACTGTGCATAGTTTCTGAAACCAAATGGCTTCTTCCCCCTTTTTGCATATATTTCATGATGCTTTCAGCCATTCAGACTCCTACATCTCAAAAGAAAACACATCTCAGGTGTCACATTAATCTGGCTGGTATGAGGCTGGCTAGCAACTTGCTGTTTTTGGATATGGATGCCTTGTCCATTTAAATGACTTCAGCAGTAAATAGTAATAATAGACCATAGTGGTGCGGTCTTTCAGAGACGAGGCAAGAAGCTATGCTTGTTAAAACGGAAGGATACCCCAGAAGCAGGAAATTTAATGAAAACAGGAGCAATTATTAGGAGTGTTTTCACATGATATAATCCTGCCTTCAGAACATATTACAATGTGGACTTTACTGAGGGGTCTTGTGCCCTTACCCTGGATGTATCTATAATACCGCAGACATTCTTTTATTATCATGCATGATGAATTTGTAACTTTTACATGCAATCTGTGGCGCAGAGCCTATGCTATGGCATGGGGGAGTGCCAGACCCCTGGGATTTATGGGGCTACAGATGCAGAGACTCAAGTCAGTCAGATTTGAAGTCCAGTGTTACAGGCCATGAAGAATAAACATTCTCTTCCTGGTGTAAATTTCCACTTGGAGATTTGGATACATTTGGGCATCAGAGAGCTTCTTTTAAACCAGGGGCAGAGAGCCTATCGGGGGCCAATGACCCACAGAAAAATTCAATTGCAGGCCACACACAGCCCTGTGGAAAGGGGAGGAGGAGAGGAGGGGCTTCCCCTAGGCTCTAGGATGGGACCAGAAATGAGGAGGCAACTTCTGGTCGGCTGTGCAGCAAGGCTAAGACAGGCTGCCCCACTGCCCTGGCCTGGCCCTGCACAGCTCCTGGAAACGGCTAAGGAGTGGCTCTGTATGGTGCATGCTGCCCATGTCCATAAGCTCCATCCCCGCAGCTCCCATTGGCCGCAGTTCCCAACCAATGGGAGCTGCGGAGATGGCAGCTACAGGCAGGAACAGGTGCATGTGGACTCAGAGGTTCCCTGATTGCCCTGGCACTTAAGGGCTGCAGGGACAGCCAACCGACTGGCCTGGCACCCTAGCTCCTCCCATAGCAGTGCAAGCCAGCGCTTGTGGCTCCAGCCCCGCGGGCATGGGGAGGTGCCAAGGCTTCAGAGCTTCCGGACTGCAGCTCAGAGACTTGCTGTGGGCTGGATGAAATTAAGCAGGGAGCTGGATCCAGCCTGTGGGCTGGAAGTTCCCCATCCCTGATTTGAAACCGATCCTTCACAATCTATCCAGGGTCCTGTGGCACCTTAAAGACTAACTATAAAGTTTTGAAGCATAAGCTTTCGTGGGCTAATACCCATTTCGTCAGGTATTAGCCCACGAAAGCTTATGCTTCAAAACTTTATAGTTAGTCTTTAAGGTGCCACAAGACTTTGTTACCTCTGCTATGCCAGACTAACACGGCTGCCTCTCTGATTCAATCTATCCAGGGTCACCCCAAGTAATAAATACCCTTAGAAATAGCATGTAGGCTTAATGAAATGCATTAATAAAAGTGCTTGTGTTTTGCAATGAAGGAGCACTGCTTGTTATTACAGATCCGGGTTTATAGAGACATAAACAACTCAGCTTTGAACTTCTAAAGCTCCCTCCACCTAAGGCTCTCAAAGCTCTTTATACGCGGATATAACTAATATGTCCATATGTCTACACAACACCTCCAACATCTGTTATCTTCACACTGAGCAATTACCTGGAGTCCAGAGCGTTCACTGAAGAATTTTACACTGACTTAAATGTAGATAGATTATCTGACCAAACTGTGAGTGGTTTGAAGAATTTTAATTTCCTGTATATTTTAAAGTGGACATTTACAATATCTCATGTCAGTTTTATCATTAGCTAGCTGCACGCGGGATATATATCAAATGCAAGATTATTTTATACACTCAAAATCAACTGAAATACTCAATGGATCAGCAGTTCTCAATGAGGAGTTGAGGTCAGGGGAAGCAGGTTTCAGGAGGTCCTCCATGCAGGGCCAGCAGTAGACTCACTGGGGCTGAAGCCAAAGCCTGAGCAATTTAGCTTTGCAGGGCATAAGGTCCGAGGGGAGGGGGACTCGGAAAGAAAAGGGTTGAAAACTCCTGCACTAGATAATTGTTTAGAATTGTGATGTTTTAGGAGAATAGTAGTCATTCTAATAATGATAATGCACTAGCCTCATTGAAAATATTTCCATTGATGCTAGTGTTGTATCATATCTTTACATAAACTTGGCGAAGGACATGCAGGTATCATCCATTTTTGCCACCAATGAATGATATGCCTGCCTCTTGCCCTTACAAATCCTTAAAGTCAAGGCTTATCAGCTAACCCAAAAGTGAAGGTGTTCAGCTGCATCTCAGCTACGTGATAAGTGGTGTTTATGAAGGGCTTAACTATCTTTACACCTACCTATAGGAAAAATGAGGTGTTGTTTTTGAATAATCTAGATAAGGCCCTGGGTGTTAGCTAATTTGAGTTAATTGGCAGTCATTTAATTTGAATTACAATAGAGCCACAAACACTAGTCTAGTCTAAACATATCCTAAAGCTATGTCTACTCTAGAGAATTTACAGCAGCAACAGGGATGCCCCTGTAGTGCTGCTAGTACAGAAGCTCTAAACCAGGGATCCGTAACTTTGGCACACAGCCGTCCCAGGCCAATGGGGGCTACAGGGAGCGGCGCGGGCCGAGGGGTGTGCTGGCCGCCGCTTCCCGCAGCCCCCATTGGCCTGGAGTGGCGAACCGCAGCCAGTGGGAGCCTCGATCGGCCGAACCTGCGGATGCAGCAAGTAAACAAACTGGCCCGGCCCACCAGGGGGCTTACCTTGGCAGTCCATGTGCCAAAAATTGCCATTGCTCTAAGCCATTGGGAGAAGGCTCTCCTGTAGATTTAATTAATTCACCCACAACGAGCGGCGGTAGCTGTGTCAGCAGGAGAAGCTCCCCTGCTGACATAGCGCTGTTCACACCAGCGCTTAGGTCGGTGTAACTTAGCGTTGCTCACGGGGTGGCTAATTCACCCCCATGAGCAAAATAATTATATTGACTTAAACTATAATGTAGCCATAGCTTTAATCTCTTTCTGCCTCAGTTCCCCATCTGCAAAATGGGGTAATGATACTGCCTTTCTCTATCTTCTCCAAGATCTTCAAAGATGGCTAATGATTTGGGGAGCATTCATTTTTGAGTACCCAGTATTTTAAAGGGGGGCTGATTTCCAGAAAGTGCTGAGCATGCACCCTCTGAAAACAGGCCCCTGCAAGTTGGGGTCTCAAAACCAAAGGCACTCGACATCACTAAGGTTATGTCTACACTGTGAGCTAGGGGTGTAGTTCCCTTGCTCATGTACACATCCTTGTGCTAAATCGCATTGAGCTAGCGTGAATATAAATATCAATGTAGCTGGGGTAGCAGAAGCGGAGGCACGGGTGAGCCTTGCTGAGTACATACTCATTAATTTCAGGAAGGCAGAGTGACCAGATGTCCTGATTTTATAGGGACAGTGAGATGTTTGGGTCTTTTTCTTATATAGGGTCCTATTACTCCCCATCCCCTGTCCCAATTTTTCACACTTGGTGTCTGGTCACCCTACGAGGCCGGTTTGTATTTAGCATGTCTCAGCCATGGCTTTGCTGCCACTGTCGAGGCTATTGCAGCTCCACTACTATTTAGACTCGCGCTTTGTGAGCGCTAGCAAGAGTACATACAAGGGCAGCACAACCCTCGCTTGGGTTTAGACATAGGTCACTTTCCAAATCTTGGCCTTCGTCGATTTAGATTGTAAAGAAGGTGAACTAGCTCTGCTACTGTTTTGTTCTGATGTATTGGTCTTACCCTATTCCCTAGTATTACTCCCACATGTTACCGGCCATATGCTAGGATCATATTTTTCAAAATCACGACATCTCATTTCATCCCACATCATGAGGCTCTTGTAATGTTGTTAAATGCCCTTTTGCCTTTTTCACTAGCCCACAGAAATAATTTCACTATACAAGCCATTGTTTTGAAGTATGTTTTAGAAATTTGTAATGGCAGCGTGGGAATATATAGATAATTGTGGAGCAACCATTTTTACTCTTTGTGTTTTACCCCACATGGAAAGCTGTAATTTTCTCCATGTAATTAGGTTAGGTTTAATTTTGGGTACAAGTAGCTGAATATTATCCAGTATAATATACTATAATCCTCCCTTTAAGTAGGATGCCAAGTGTTCCATTTGTTTTGAGAACCAACAAAATTGCCACTTGTCCAGAGTTGTATTTGGACAGAATTGTGAAAGTGGTAATGTTTGACTTCTTAGGCCAGTTTATTTGTAGCAGACAGTGTTCCAAAGATATCTGCAGTGTTCACTGAACATTTTATATATTGTTCACGATACAACATTGTGTCATCTGCATCCGATAAGGATGAATGCTGAAGGATTCCTGGAAGGTGCTGTGTGACCTCAACTCCCAAGTTAAGTGTCCAGAATGCCTTTTGTTCCTTGACACTTATAGATTCTTTTAATTCTGGTATTCCCTCCTATTGGAGTGGCTCAGAGTTCAAGAGCCAGTATGAAAAGCAGAAGTTTCATTAACATGCCTGCAATATTCTGCAAACCAGTGGTTTTGCTGATGACACCTGCCTGTTGTTAGTTACCTTAGGCAATTTATTCCTATGTAACAATTTATTTATAAAGGATTGATCCAAGTTAAAAGCTTTCCAGGCTGCAAATAGGTATTTCCTCTCCACCCTTTCAAATGCTTTCTGTTCACCTCACTTTCAGTGGACATATAATTTACAAAGCTCACCTGGTAATGTGTGTTAATTGTTTAGCACAAGGTTCTCAGATCATCAATGGGCCAGCAGTTGACTCTTCAGATTACATAAATTTTCAAATATACATTTATTAAGGGTATTGGCCTGTTCTCATATAGACATGGACTTTTGTTCTTCTTTGGGATGAATTAATAAAAGGGTGGTATTTAAATCTGAGAGGAAAGATTCTTTAACACATTTCTGTGAATATCTGGTGTGAGATCTGGACAACCTGAGCGTGATCTGTTTTCCAAAATACAGTTCAGAACCTGTCCTTTTCAGGTGACTTCCCAGAATTTAAAGTTTTTTAGAGCTGCTGTCATCTCTTGGTGAGAGAAGAAAAGATCAGTTCTTTCTCTTTTCTCAACTTATTTCAGGATTCTCTAGTATATTTTCTGCTGTTCCTCCAGATTCTTTTCTTAAAATTCTTAAAATAAAGCAAAAAATAAATACCTCTAACTTCCCTGTGGGAAATCCAGTTGAAGGAATTTATCCACTGTGCTTGACTATTTTCAGAGAATTAGGCTACCTGCAGCTAAGCAACTTTTTAAACCATGTTTGTAAAAGCTCATTGAAGTGAATGAAAAGATTTCCTATGACTTCAGGGGCCTTCGGGTCAGGCTTAGTATTTCTGACCCAAGTAAAGCAATGCATACAGGTTTAAAGTAGTCCTGAACCATAACGGGTTCCTCGAGAGTTAGTTTTGTTAGAGAGTTTACGTATTAACCTGAAGTTATTTAATTATCTTCTTTAGGGCAATTGTATTTCTCTCTCTGACTTCTTAACCAAAAGATGATTTTGAAATGAATAAGCCCTGAAAAACACTATAAAAGACTCTTATAGGGTTGTTGAAGAAACAGCTGAGTCCATATTACTATCCATAAGGAATAGAATTTCAATTTCCAACTTATCATGATGTATCAGTTCCTTCCACACTGAGGTATGAACTTGCCGTTTTAGGAAAGGTCACCACCCAAGATGTGTATGATTGATACTTTTGTTCAACATCACATTATAAGTGTCATCTAAGAACCATTTCTGCACTGTTGATAGGATGTCTATGTCTGAGACCCAGCTGGAATTTTCTTTCTACTGACTATTTCCAGCCAGGTGAATGATTGGGGAGATTTATATACACATGTGAATGATATTCCTACTCATGCTTTGGTGCAGAAAATAGTAAACATTTATTGGTGCTACTATATAGGGTAATGGTAGAGATATAACTTAGTTTGTGTGGGAAATGGCAGCTGCCAGGACTCACATGGCGTGCAAACTAGTGGTTAGAGTAGAGGGCTGAGAGCCAGGACTCATGCATTTATCCTTGGCTCTGCCACAGTCTTCTTGTCACTGATCTGGGTGAGTCGCTTAGGGTAAACTTTTCAGGGGAAAACAAGTAATGTAGGAGCTTTTGAAAATGGAAATTAGGCTCCTAAATCACTTATGTCCTTTTGAAAATTTTACCCTGGAGCTCTTTGTGCCTCAGTTTCCCTATCTGTAAACTAAGGTGACATTTAGGGTTGCTGATGTCCAAAAAACAGGAACCTGGCAACCCTAAATGGCACCTGCACACAGAAGCCAAAACTGTCTGGGTAAAATCTGGATGGGTGTCAATCCTAAGTGGATCAAGAATGGAATATTTGACTCCTGATGTGGGACACAGCTCTCAGCAGCTGAGACCTATGTGCGCTGTGACCTGCTAGGAAGAGAAGTAACCCGACCAGGAAGGGGGATTGTTTGATTTCCCCTTTGGAGTAGACACCTGAAGAGGGGCAGGAGGGCCTGTTGTGAGGAGTGGGCAGGGTGGTTTGGGTAGGTGGGAGGCAGGCCCGTGACTGCCCTTGTAAAGTAATTGTTTTAATGGATGCGTCAGGGAGCTGTGATGGTACAGCGATTAGCTCCAGCTGTTTGCCCCCTGGGTCATGTTGTGGTTATGGCAGATGGGTCGTGACTGGGAAGATAGCTCTGATTATTCTACGTGCTTTGTGGATTTAAAAAAAAATAAAAATAGGACCTAAACAGTGCAAAGCACAAAACATTCACAAGAGGGTTTTCGGGTGCTTTCCCTGGCTTTGTGGAGGGTGAGTGAAAAGGAAGGAGAGTTTTAAAGATGGGCCCAGATCCTAAACTTTTATCAATTGACATAGCTGTATAGAAGATAATGGACATGTGCTGATTTACACCAGCTGAGGTTCTGGTCCAGGATTTATTACCAAACCATGCAACATGGCATTGAGGGTGAGTTTTGAATGTCAGAAGGAAACGGTTACATCACATCACCACCTCTTACCTTCGTTCTGCATGCAGGGCCCCATTGATGACTGAGACCTCTGCACAGGCCTTTTAGAGAATACAGTTCTTAGAATTAGCACAGAGGGAAAGCTCAAGGTTAATGATAATATGTTGACTTTTTCTTCTGACCCTAAAAGATCTACTTATCAGTCCATTTCATATTCCATGTATATGCTTTTTCTGTCTGATGTATAATTCTTACTGATGGTACAATTACACCATATTTCCAACCACAGGTAAGGCTTCTTAGTACGGATTCTGTTAACTGGAGGAACTAACTGTTGACATCTGGGTTTGTAAATTCTTCTGGATCTGTAGTACTGTTATACCATTATCTGTTTTAAATGTTTCCAGAGGTAAAGGAATGGGGCTTCTCTTACTTCTCTTGGAAAACTTCCACAGCCGAATAGACATCACTGTTGGGAAGTTTTCATATATTCAACCTAAATATTACTAATTGCATCCTATTATTAATGTAGTTATTCTACAGATGTTCCTAAAATTTTCCTCTCGCTTCTTGGTGTTCCATCTCCCCACCTTATGCATTTAATTTTTTTTTAAGGGAAATATATAATCCTTGTCCAAACCAAAGCTTTTTAACCAGGCCCAAAACAATACACCACAATATTCCTTAGTGCTTGCTGGAGCAAATAGATCAGAACTAGAGAAAACTCCTCCCCTCCTGGTATGAAAACTTGGAAGTAAATTGGAGTCGTCATTGGGAAGCATTTGTATTAGGACCTGCAGCAGCATCTGCATTCACCTACATACTGAGATGTGGAGTAATAACAGTCAGCACTAATATAGAGCTTCACATCGATAGATGAGAAAATTAGGAAAAACTTTTTCACTAGGAGGGTGGTGAAGAATTGGAATGGGTTACCTAGGGAGCTGGTAGAGTCTTCTTCCTTAGAAGTTTTTAAGGTATGGCTTAACAAAGCCCTGGCTGGGATGATTTAGTTGGGGTTAGTCCTGCTTTGAGCAGGGGGTTGAACTAGATGACCTCCTGAGGTACCGTCCAACCCTGACACGCTATGATTCTATGAAAATGGATCTATGCATCATCTCCATTTTACAGGAGCCATAAAGTTTAAGTGACTTGCTCAAGGTCCTGTAGCGGCTCATTGGGGGGAGGGATAACTCACTGGTTTGAGCATTGGCCTGCTAAACCCAGGGTTGTGAGTTCAGTCCTTGAGGGGGCCAGTTAGGGATATGGGGCAAAAATAGGGATGGGTCCTGCTTTGAGCAGGGGTTGAACTAGATGGTCTCCTGAGGTCCCTTCCAACTCTGAGGTTCTATGATTGGCTTCGCCAGGAATAGAACCTAGGTTTCTGACTCCCTGTCCAGGTCTCTAATCACTAGATCACACTGCCTCCTCTCAATGTGGCTGGTTTGTTGAAATCATTTGCTTTATAATATAAGTTTTTGTCTTGAGGAAGCCTGCTGGGCAGGAAAAATCAGGTTTTTGAATGGAAATTATCACAAAAATGGATAACACTTGAAATGCAACCAAACCGTTAACCCAAACTGTTGTTTTATTTTTAGCAAATTCTGGGCTTCAGTATCAATAGCCCTGGTTATTTTTGGCACAGTCCGAGCCAAAAGCAGACACATCTTCAATGCCCATTATATTGCCAAACTTTCTGCCAGTAACCTTTGCGTTATTTCTTTAAAAACAGTGCAGTGTTCCTTGGCAATGTGCTGCCTAGTTTGGTCTGTTTCATGTTATGGGGTTTTGTTTGGCTGGGGCAGAAAAGGGGTTTTTTCCTTATTTTTCTCTTTAACGATTCCTAATCCTTTTGCTACACTGCACCTTTCCCAACACAGAAAGGCCATACTAAAGTCATTTCCTGCTTTCCCTTTATAATACCCCTGTTGATAGAGTAGACAGGTTAGGGGATGGCAAGAACAAGCTGAAGGGTTATTAGAAGAGCTATGGAAAACGTTCATGACACTGAAAACTTGAACCGGTTTCTTAATACCGGGCTGAGTTTCAATCAGAGACAGGCCCCGACTGTCTCAGCATCCCTTACACAGAGAAGTTCAGATAAGAACTTTGTTACTGAGAGCTTGGTTACACTTACAGCTTTATAGCGGTTTCAGTTATATCTGCCCTCATATACAGCCATGGGGATAGTGCTATAGCGTGTCCACACTGAGACCTGCCAGCGGTATAGCATGGCCACATTTTCGGCACTTGCAGCGGCACGGGGAGTGGTGCATTATGGGCAGCTATCCCAGCATTCAGCTGGGTGCAGCGTGCTTTTCAAACGAGGGGGGCGAAGGGGAAGGTGTTGTGTGTATGCAGACGGAGGGGGCGAGTGGATTTTCGGCTGCTGAGACAAATTTCCTTTGAAATACAGAGCCTGCTAGTTTTCTCTTTCACAGAAAAACATTTGCATTGCTGATTAGCCAAGTTTAGAGAGAAACTCTGAAAAGGTACTTCCGCATTCCTCCAGTTCAAAACAAAGGGAAGAGATGTCAGTTGCCTTAAATGGCTCAGGGGCATCTCCAGAGATCACTCAAAGCACTTGTAGTGTTAATACCCATTCAGACTGGAGATAATACGGAGCAGTGAATATGCAATAGCTGTTAATCCTCGGGGAACGGAGGATTACTAGGACCAGTATAACTGTGGGTTTATAGCACTCTACGTGCCTCACCAGTCTGGACGGGGTAGGGAGTTATAGCGCTCCTGGAGGCTTTATAACGCTATAAAGTGCCAGTGTAACCAAGCCCTGACTCTGTCTCTCCCATGAGCTCAACCACAAATGCAGAGCTAGGCATCCCTGGATGTGAAAGTCATTCAGAACTGGATCCAGATCCAAACTTTGCACCTTGAGCCTGTCTCAGGTTTCAAGCCAAACTGGGCTGATGTTAGTATGGTCAGCCCCAGGGGCTCAAAGGTCATGAATCTGGCTTCTGCTTTCGCTGAGCCTTTACGGTTTACTCAGGTTAAGTTTTCAGACTCTTCTCCACAACCACAAGGGCTAGAATTTTTTTTTAAAGAAAATGAAAGCTGAGATTCTCCAGTAATCCCATGCCTCTAGGAGCTAAAGCTTTAAGAAAAACAGCAGCTATCATGAGACGTACAGTAAGACTACTAGCTGATGTAGGTTATCGGATGGAAATCACCTGTCAGCTGATGTGCATGAATGTCATTGAGCCTTTGGGGTTCATTGAAATCTGAAATTCCAAACGAAACTCAACCAGTGTTAATCCACACTAAGGAGATCTGTGGGAAAGGATCATTTTAATCTCTATGAGCCCCAAACTACCAAGCATTGTACAGTTGTGACTGTCTGCCTGTGTCCCCCTCTTCCCCTCTCCTGGCACTAGTCACCATACTAACTAGGTACCACCATCATGGTGGTAATAGACTGAGAAAAAAGATTTTCAGAGAGTCTGTTTCCATTCTGTCCATAACTTGTTTTATTAATCTATGGCTTGCTATGTAAAGAAGGCTTAACTGGTTTGGAATAGACTAGATATGGCCTAATATTTATTTTATTTTATTGGAATGAGGCAAAACCACATTTTCTCTATAATATTCCCATAAACACTATATCTAAGCTTCTTCTAACTATGGTATCAGATGCAATTTTGTGTTGCATTCCCAGCCCTCACTCTTTCCTCAAGAGACTGATGACACCCATATGAGCAAAAATTCTTCGAATTCATGTTAAGGTTTATTGTCCACCTCTTTTAAACTAGCAAATATATTCTTCTTCAAGTGGTTGTTCATGTCCATTCCAATCAGATGTGTGAACGCGTTTGCACGGCAGCCAGAAGATTTTCCCCCTAGCAGCATCCGTCGGGTCGGTCTGGGTGTCCCCTTGACTGGTGCCATCATGGCGCTCTGTATAGGACCCTACCACCCGCCATCCCCTTAGTTCCTTCTTATCACCAGTCACGGTTAGCTGGAACTTCCCCTTGCTCTTGTTGTGATAAGCGCATTTGGACGTCTGTATATAGTTCTCATTAATTCTGTAGTTAGTGGTAAGTAGTTAGTAGGTACTTTACTTAGTTCTTACGTTTCCTTTGGAGGGGTTTCCCCTGAGCTCTATCTTGGCTCTAGGGCATGCCGTGGTCTCCTGGCTTCAAAGCCTGTGAGGTCTGCGGCTAGTGTTTGCCCCCAAAACAATCCTCACACTTCACATTTGAAGTTTGGGGGAGAGCCATCAAAAGGATCACTGTAGGATCTGCCTGGGATTTCTCCCCTGGACACTGAAAGATAAAGATCAGCATCTGAAGATCCTACTAATGGAAGCAGCACTCTGGACCCTGTCCAACCCTGGATTGGCAGACCCGGTGCCGAGTACCTCCTCCTCGGAACACAGTGCCCCGGCACCGTTGGCCCAGGGATCAGTGCTGAGTAAAGAAAAGGACTCTCAGCACCGTCATGGCTCCACTCGCGGCTCACATGTGACAAGCAAGCACTGGTCTCAATAACTGGTGCTTCAGAAGAAGAGGAGGCTGGAGAGAGTTCGTTCTCACACGGCTAGACCCAAGGAGTTGGCCGTTGTGAGACCTAAGCTAGGCCACACTACTTTGGCCTCACTGCCAGAGATGGTTGCGTTGATTTCTGCCCCAGCAAAGGGCGGTCGAGTCCAGACCCTTCTCGCTTGCTGAGCCCAAGCCGACAGCTTCATCTCCCGTGAACCCCGGAGGCGTTTGAGGCAGCATGGGACCTGCTCCAGCTCACGGCAACGTTCTCCCTGCCTAGACGGGAGAGGTTGCCGGCACTGTCAAGGGGAAAGCCCCCAGTGATGGTCCGGTGGTCTCCATCCCTGGTGCACCACTCCCCGCACCAGAACAGGGTCAGCAGCCTCTTCGGTCCCCAAGCCCTCGGCACGGACCCTCGGCACCTTTGTAGTACTGCTCCTCCATGGTCCTCCTTTTCGGAAACCTCAGAGTTGGAGTTAGACATCTGTCAATCTCATAGGAGCAGGAGGAGATGGTCCAGGTCATCACGAGACCAGCAGCACCATGGCCCACACAGTGGCAGCCCCCAGCATGGTGGCCATTTTGGACTCCCTGGGCTTTTGAAAAAAGGCCAACGGTGGTGCAAAGGGTTGTATTCCAGGGCAGCAGTGATGGCCTCAGCCATTTCCCTACCACCTCTGGTACTGTCATCATTGGCAGGGTCGGGAGTATCTCCATGACTCCCTGACACCACTCCAACCCCTTCGGCACCGGCGTCCGCTACGCCAGCCCCAGCAGTATCAGCGCCGATGTCCTCGGTATTGACCAGCCTCGGCACTGACAGCCGCAACATCAGCTTCTACAACTTCGGCACCCGCAGCCTTGGCACCAACAAACACAGCTCCGGCCTCGAGAGCCATGGCCCCATCCACCATCCACGTCGGCTCCATCCCAGGATCCCCAAGTGTAACAATCCATCGGGTCAGTCCAGGCGCCCCCTTGGAGTGGCGCCAGCATTGCGCTCGATCTAGGGCTCTACTCACCCACCTTCTTGGGTAAGACACAAACAACACATCTCGAAGAACAGGAGTTACGAGAAGGTGAGTAACCATTTTTCCTTCTTCGAGTGCTTGTTCATATCCGTTCCAATCTGGTGACTCACAAGCCTAAATTCGGGTGGCGGGGTCGGTGCTGTCTGCCACGGTTGCTTCGCCTCCTCTAAACAAGCAAATGTATTTCTGTTTCTGTACCTCTTTCACTGGGCCTCTCCAGCTTCAGGGGACAGCAGGATGCAGATGTGGTTTACTTTGGATTTGAGTAAATGAGGGAGTAGATCTGTAAAGTGGACTTGGGGGGAGATCTATTTCATTCTTCCACAAGGGAAGGCCTCATTAAAATTGTTCAAGCCTGACTGGATTACTTCACTTTCAGTTTCCCCCTCCTTTCACTTCATCCCCGCCTGCCTCTGTCCCTTTATTTATACACCTCCTTGTACGGGCTGTAGCGTTGAGCGGGAGCTGCCTTAATGATGCTTGTTGATCACTTCATTCCCCAGCACCCCCCTCCGTCGCTTTGAAGTGTGCTCAGGGCTCAGGCCCGAGTTCAAAGGTCACTTTGTTTATTTATGCAAAGCTGGATCATCTGTGAAATGGGGCTTTCAAGGCCTTGAACATCAAAAGCTCCAAAGCTGGCCCCAGCAAGTCAAAGCAGGGACTGGTCTTGCATTATAACAAATTAAAGCAACTTTGTGGATCGTAGACAAACACAGTTAGATATTTGCTCCATAAATGGGGGCGTTGTTCTGACCCTTTGAAGGACTGATCGGAACCTACAGTTGGCCTGAAAACAAGCCATTCCTTTTCAGCTAATAGGACACATTCTCAGAAAGTCATGCGTAAATAAAATCTGATCCTGGCTTGGTAACTGCCTGTAAATATTTCCCCTCAGTTTCCCTCAGACCCCAACCGTCATTCAGAACTTTTGAATTGTTTTAAAATTAAGAAGGAAGCAGATCTGGAGCAGTTCTGCTATAATAATAAACAATAATATCAATAATAAAAATAAAATATCTTTCTTGTATATGGCACTCTTTGTCCCATATGGTCCCAAAGTGCTATGTAAACTACCGTACAGATATCCCTTCACTGCAGAAATGTAGCCATCTCTGGAGTGGGGAAGGCTGAGGCCAGGTTGACAACATGCACAGAGCAGGATGTATAATGCGGAGTGGAAGGGAATCGTCAGCACTGCATCAAGACAAACCCACAATTGAGGCTCTGTATAGTCCACAACACAAGGGGCCAAATTTTGCATCAAGGACTATCAAATGATGTGGCAATGCTCATCCATTCTGTCCCTCCAGAATTCTCTTCATTCCCATTCTCTTCCATATAAACCCAAGTGACAGTTGTCAATGATTGTTTTTAATTATGGAATTTTGACTGTGCCCTCCAGCTGGCCCATCTCCTAGGCCTTAACGACTGTGATGATGTTCAGGCAGTCTAGTTCAGAACCTCCTTCCCCTGATAGGTGCCAAAGGAAGGAGGAACTTGCATCAACTTCAGCTGGGCATTGCCTCTGACAGTGTTCTTTGTGCTTCCTGGCTGCAGGCTGGACTCCATTTTTGGCTGCCTGACCCCCTGCTGTCTGGCTTCGGGAATAGTGCAGGGAGCATACACAGCAATCCAATTAACTCACCCTGTGGAAAACTGAAAAGTAAGAAGCCGCAGAAGGCAGGACCCAGCAGGGCGGGGAGGCAGAAAATAAAAACGTCAGGAGTCCAGCTGCAGTAAAATGTCAAATTCCGTGGCAAAAATGATGGATTTTTTTTGCACCTTGTAAAAATGCCAGATCCTCTGGCCGTAGAATTACAAAATCCGAGGTTCCTGACTGAGGTGGAAGGGGCAGTTACATTTCTTAGAGCTTTTATTTCGGGCTCTCTGCAAGCTAGTGAAGACAACGCTGCATTGCTTTACACTCCGTTCACATTTTCAATGTTATCCTCACAACTATGAGGGTTAAAAAAACAAGGCGTAAATCGCACACTAGCCGAGGATCTGATCTCTCTCTCTCTCTCTCTCTCTGTTTATTTATATTGTTTATTTATTATTTTATCTGTTTATTTAATTAATTAATTTGAGAGCTTTGCTCCCATAGCGCAATTCTGTCACAAGAGGTGAATTGCATGGCAAATTCCAAAGCCGCAGAATTAGCCTTACAGGTGTCATGGATCTTTAACGTTCTTGCTGGGGCTGGCGAGGGGAGAGGAGCGGGACAACGATGACAAGATCTAAATTTTTAACACAGAAAAAGTGCATGGAAGGCAGTTTCTCTACCTGAAAAAGAGCACTGGCCTGGCTGGGATTTGACCATGGAATTGTAGGCCAGGTCTACACTACCCACCGGATTGGCGGGTAGTGATCAATCTATTGGAGATCAATTTATCACATCTAGTCTAGACGTGATAAAACGATCCCCGAGCGCTCTCCCGTCAACGCCAGTACTCCACTGCCGTGAGAGGCGCAGGTGGAGTCAACAGGGGGGAGGCAGCAGTCAACTCAGTGCTGAGAAGACTTAAATATGCCGACTTCAGCTACGCTATTCCCATAGCTGAAGTTGCGTATCTTAGGTCGATTTCTCTCCCCCACCTCCACTCCCAGTGTAGACCAAGGTATAGAGAATTTTACTATTACAGACCTAAGGCATATACATCACTAGGCTATCTGCTCCAGCTGTAATATGTGTTTTTTAAGGAGGAGGTGAACAGAGCATTCCACCTCATTGGTAATAATGATCTGATTTATTGGGTCCTTCTGACAGCTTTGAATATGACCAAAACTCCTCTCTAGGTTGCTTTTGTTGCCTCATTCATTGCTAGGTATTCAGTTCATAGTTTCACGCGAGCAACTCCTTCAGGTCCACTATCCATGCAATAAGCATCATTCATCAGATGTCTTAAATGATTTACTTCCTTGGCTGCACAAGAAACATTGGTGCTACAGGACAGAGAAAATGACTGTTGGCTTGAACATAATGCCCCTTGATAATAACGCAGTGCCGGATACAAACCAGCACCCTTCGTAAAAGTGATGGCAGAACACAAACAACGGTCATTAAAATACCCAGGTCCAGAGGAACCAAGCAGAGACAAGGAGGAAATGAATCCCATAGATTTGACCGTGCCTTCCTTTTGGGAACTTTGAGCCCCAGATTCAGACTTGCAGCTTGAGCTGAAGCAAACACCTCTGAGGAAATTCAGAGTGGGATCCAGATTTATGGTCTCTCTCTCTCTCTCTCTTGAATTGAGCAGACTGAACAGTGAGATGGTTTTATGGAGAATGTTCTCTGCCCATAAACAGAGGAACCTACACAGAGTGAGTTCAGATCTAGCTCAGTTTATAGAGAAGTGACATGGGAGCCCCAGATTGTTCCATTGAAGAGTGCAGATCCTGTTGTAGCGACCCTCCACTTAGTGTGAAGTTTTTGAGTAAAAAAACCCAGCAACCAACCAAAAGACCCTTCACTGTATTTGAGGCTCCAAGTCTAAAATGTTTTATTTATTTTCTTTAAAATATGCTACTGAGGTTTGGTTTTAGATGAGCAGTGATCCCAACAAACACAGACAGTGAGAGACTTAATGGATCTGAATAACCCTAGTGAAATACAGTAATCATTTACCAAGGATTTTTTTTCTTTTTCCACCCAGAGAGATATTTATACTATGAGCTGAGTACCTCTACCATAACTCATTTTTATTCTGTTCTCCCCTCCCTTACCCGCCCCCCAATTTTTTTTTTCTGGGTCTTGAAGGTAACTCCACAGGTTTGGGATTTGGCTGGATAACAAGCAAAGAGTCGTCTTCAAAGGATCAAACGGATTCGGAGTAATTTGGCTGACATCAAAGGCTTGGCAGCATGTCAAGTGGTGTTGAGAATGCCAGTCAGTTAGTGTGTGTAAGCAGAGCAGGGGTTGCACATGAGCTGACATACTGTAACATGAGGCAGGAGGCAAGGGTGGGTATGCCGCTCTTTGTACATCAAGCTGAGTAGGATTAAGATATAATTGACAGAACATCGCCACTTAAACGTCTTATCCCCTTTTAAGATGTTCAGCAGATGAACAATGGGCAGCAATTCTTTCATATTTGACCATGGCTCTTCTCCTCCCCTTCCCCTTTACTCTCTAAGTGGTTTTTGATTGTGCAAAGGGATTTCCTGGTTATTTGGTTAAAAAAAAATGTTGCAAGATTCTATTTCCAAGTACATTGATATTTATAGAAAAAAATAAATGCTGCTGCTTAATTTATTTGGTTATTATTCAAAAAGGAACCAGTTTGTACTCTTGATGTCTGATGTCGTCTTTTTCTTTTAAATGCAATGCATTAAATTTTCAAAGTTGCGTTTGCAAGATGCAGTGCATTGGTTGTTTCCTACCATTCATTCGGGGGTCTGCTCAAAATGGGCTGCGGATTATTCAAGCTGAGGAGGACTCCGTGTTGTATGTTTTCACTGAGGGGCAGGGGGGTTAGTCAATGTTGCCTTTAAGGGCCTTAGGCAATTCCATTTCATGCTGCTTCCAGAAGGGTTGGGTGTGAGGTAGCCACGGCCTTTGTGAAAGCCGCCTGTGTTCGGGGGGGTGGGGGGAGAGCTTCAGTTAGCTGCTGGAGTTACAACCCACTGCACTGCTGCCTTGGAAGTTTTCTTTTCCCTCCTCAGTGACAGCTGCACGTACTTCTGGGGAAATTTCGCGGAGAGAACCAGAGACGGGACAGAAAAATATGTTTGGAGCGGGGGGGAGAAGGGCGTCCCGTGTGGCATCTCAGACATTCTCCTTCAATGCTGTTTAAGACAGCAGAAGCAAACGAGAGCAATGCACTCCCAGATCCACAAGGGAGTGCTACTAGAGACAAGCCACCCCAGCGACTTGGACTATGGGGGACATGCCCCACACTAAGGGGACAATGCTAAGAAATAACCCAGTGCAGTGGATTTAGACTCCTGGCTGGGAAGTGTATTCAGGAGTTGTCTCACACAGGGCCCTGGGCTGGGGCCCGGAGGAGAGGGAGGGCCTGGGTCCCTCTACCCAACTGACTTAAAGACTTAGACACCTTGACAGTGAAGTAAGGGGCCAGCAGTCAAGCATTCCAACCAATAGGCCACCCAGCCCTCCAAGCTCCATATTAGAAGTCCCACTGACTTAATTTCCAGCACCTCTGAAAGTAAGGCCACTTAAGAAGGTGCCAAAATAGGGATCTCGATCCGTCCCATGTTTGAAAATTCTTGCCTGAGTAACTTATCTGGGGCAAGCTGTGGTAAAGTTAATTAAATGTCACCGCTTTGTCCAGAAAAAATGGTTCTAATCCTGTTTCGAACAGTGACGCGTTATGTGACGTTGGGAAATTCTCTGAACCTCTGTTTCCCCATTTGTAAAATGGGGACAAGAGCATTTACTTCCTCCGACCCTTTGCCCTGTCCATTTAAACTTGAAAGGGGCTCTCCTACTGTTTGTACAGCATATAGCACAAGGAGGGGGCCCAGATCTCAGTTGGGGACTCTGGGTGCTTTTGTAATAGAGATGATGATGATGATAGACGAACAGGACTAGATGGATCATAAATTTAGTCCAATTCATTCCAGTGCTCTTAGTTAAAAACAACAACAACAACAATAGCCTGTCAACTCAACATTGTTGCCTTCCTGACCAAAGCCTTGCATGGAGTGCTCTCCGAGATTTGTTTGATCCCAATAAGCCTGCTTGCTCTCCTGATCTTTTATGGAAACTGCAAGGTAAAACTGTTGCCAGAATTCCACTCCTTGCACGCCGCATGACTGATCACATAAGTCTCTCCCACCTCCCGGGTTTAATTAGTTGTAATTTTGATGTATATCATTATTTGCATGGAGGGTAGAATGGATCAGCTCCTCCTAGGGAACGGTGACCAGTAAATATAAACAAAGGGGCTTTTGTCGGCTATTAATGGAAACATTGATTAATCCCCCATCATGTTAGTAGCCTACTGAAAAGCTCATAAAGCAGCAAGCAAAATTGTTCATTAAACTGGCCAGGCTGCAAGGACCAGGAAGTGAATGCAAAATACACTTTTAAGTGCCTTGCGGCAGCACAGTGCCTCCCAAAGGCAATGAAACCTCCCATCAGAGGCAGCTATGTAGGAAGAGACGTTTCTAAGAGCTTCTCTTTCCCTTTTTTTTTTGCAGATGATGCCAGCCAGGGAAAGGACAGCCCGGTGTCTGAAGGCTCCAATGGCGAATATGAAGATCATTCAGGGAAGCAGTGGGGTAAAGGCTTCTTTTTTGGCTTCCTACACATACGTGTTCTGTGCTATCCATCACAGTCTGCCTTTATGTCGCATTGCACCGAAGGAATGGAAAAGGCAGCGTGAGAGGAATTCAGGGATCAGATCGATTTGTATCTGTGGATGGTCAAAGGTCAAACTGAATCTTGGCTGAATGGGTCAGTCTGAACTGATCCCATCCTTTATTAAGTGTCCTCCTGCCCCCGGAAATGTAGATGGTGATCCACACTTGAGCGTCCGCTACATCCTAGCATCGTGCTCTCTTGTACCTGTTTCCAGGAGCAGCAGCTTTCCTTTGCATTGGTAGCCCTATTCTGGCTGGGCATAAATTCTCCGTTAAAAACATATTGAAATTTATAATGGGATTTCCAAAAGCATTGAGCACCTCTGCTCCCATTGAAGTCAAATGGGAGATCTGGCTTCAACAGGAGCAAAGTTAGGCCAATGCTGAGCACGTCTGGAAATCACCAAGCAGGGCTCGAGTACAAAGCCCTCAAGTGGAGATTCGGTTTATTGGCAAAAAACCCTCCTTCAGCCAGTATATAGTTAAACCATCTCCCTGACTGATGGAAAGAGGATTTATTGTGCCAGTATAAGCTGTGTCTACACAGTGATTTTTGCCAGCATGGCTATGTTGGTTGGGCCGCGGTGGGGAGGGGAGGAGAGAGGTTCATTTAGGGGTTTTGTTCATCTTGTCATAGGCTTAGCGGAAGCTGCTAAGATTAGCTCTGAAACAAGGGTCTGAGCTAGTGTGGGGAAAAGTGCAGCCAGAACCTCAAGAAGCAGTTCCGGAGGAGCCAGAAAAGGGGCTGTAACCTGGCACATTCCAGACAGGTGTGCGCCAGGGTCTCCTTCACGCTGCAAAAGAGTCCTCTAGCAGTTCAACAAGCAAATCTTCAGTAGATGTACAGACTTTGGAACGGCCGTTTCATAAATGCAAACTCACAGCTCTCTCGGCCTCTCACTCCCTCACGCTCACTCTGACTCGCTCTTTCTTCTCCTTGTATGCGTCTCTCTCTTTCCTTTTGTCAGTTGGCCCCTCTGAACTTGCCCAATTCAAGCTTTTGTCAAGGAAACCTTTCAGGACTGTGTAAATGAGATCTGGTTTCAGTGTGTCACACACAGAACGGAGCAGCTTTTGAGGCCACAGTAATTACTTAACCTTCTAAAAGAAAAAGGGGAAAAAAGCCTGAAAAAGTATTATTTTACCTGTAGATTGCCATGTCTCAGAGAGGGATTGTCAAACTGGTGAACACAGGACTCCAAACAAAAGTTCTCGAGGGATGAGATAGGAGTGAAAGCAAACTGAGCTGTTGTTGACCTGACTAGTGAGGAAAATGCCGACCCTGTTTTACAATATTGTCCCTGTGCAGGGACTAGGTGGGGAAACAAACCCTATTGAAATATTTTTATGCAAGCAGAGGGCAGGTATGGCCTGTTACACATGAAGGTCCAAGATTAAAGTCAGTGATGTGGCTCATCGGTCAGCACAAAAAATATTAGTGAATGTGCCTATTCTGGACCCGCACTGTGAAATTCTAATGCTAGTGTAGAAATCCCATCCAGGGAAATTCTACCCTTACATGGGCTTCAGTTCATGTTCACGGAGTAAATTATTGCTGTGTTAAAAGATAACAATTTAGTCCCATTTCACTGCCGGATGTTACCCACTTCTATGTCTCATAGACAGACACTCCACATCCATAATGAAAGCACCCTGTGGTCCTATTGGCATTTGTCTCCAGGACTGTGGCTAAACCTCATGGTTTCGAGTGCTCCCAGTGTGTGGTGCTGAACAGGTTAATTATCTCCCGGGGAGTGTGATTGTTTTTACTGGATAGGAGGCCTCTGGTTTCAGGAGAGGATGAAGGGAATACCCAGCAATTTACACACGGAAACCTATGGAATGGGCGAGCATGTGACACTAACTGCCCAGCTGTTGCTGGTGGTACATTCAGTGCTGGCGCTGCTCCGGTTCATTAGGTTACACATGAAAGCCCCTGTGTGGAGAGTGAAGCATTTCTGCAAAAGGGTTTGAAATAACATGACATGGAGGAGATCCAAAATGACAGCGGGGAAGGAGGGGGGGGGGGGAACACGGCTGCTCACACAAGAAAGGGCCCCGAAGAGAAGAAGCGTCAGGGGCAGCCTCCTTCCCAGAGAGCGCGGCTGGGTCCGAGGCCAGGGAGTGTGACACGCGCACACAGATCTGTATGGGGCCCGGCTTCTTTTTCCTCAAGTGTGTGAGGCCTGCGCGCCAACATCCTTAGGCCCAGGGAGCTGCACGCCGGCCGCTCTCACTGCCGAGTGGTATGGGGACGGAGCAGGAGTGGCGCGGCGGCCATAAACCAGCCTCCAACGGCGCTCAGGCTGTAGTGTTTGCTACCGTTGTGAAGCAGCAGAAAGCATTAGCGTGAGCAGGTCATTCATAATGGAAATGGGGAGTTCAGGGGGAGTTTCTCCCTTCATACACCAAGAACAGTTGCAGTGCTTGTGTTCTCCTCAGCACAGGGACTGCTCCTGGACTGTGCCCCTATGGATACTTCATGGGCTACGGCCCCACCGCACCTGTGCACTGGAGAACCAAGCTGGCTGGATACATGGTCGGGGAGCCTTCTGTGCCCCCTTAGGAAGTGCAGCGAGACCCTCCCTGTGCACTGGGGAGCTCAAGGGGAGCGCCTCAAGCACGGCTTTCCTGGCATTCCCACAGCTGTTCTGCTTCTGTGGCACACTCCCCGACAGCGTGGGCCAGTGGCTAATCCGTGCAACCTGCCCCAGTGTGTCACAGACAAGGCCAGTCACCTCCACCTAGCCAATATTTGCACGGCTCTACAGATAGAATTAAAGATGCAGCCGCATCACGACAGGGTGCCAGGAGAGAGGGCAGCGGCAAAGCAGGACACAGGAAGGAAGGGGAGGGGTGTTACCCAAAGGAAGGTTAAAGGGTTGCACTCGAGGCAAGGCAGGCAGCTTGTCAGCTTCCTTTGGGGCTGGGAGGAAGAGCTATTAATTTAGATTTCATTAGGCTGGTGGGGGAGGGTGCATCATTGGAGACAGGGAGGAAAGGGGCTTGGAAAAGGGTGTTTGCAGGAGGAAAGGATCACAGAGAATACATCGGGCACAGGAGGCAGCAAGCGAGAAAGTGCAAGAGGGGCTTTGCTCTGGGTCTCTCTGAATGAGAGATTTAGGGGAGGCAAGACACAAGATGTAACGGGGCAGAGCTGTGGAGAGGAATAGTGAGGGAAAGGAGTTTGAGTCTGACAGGGCACCACTGACTGGAATCGGAGATGGGACTGGCATGGTCAGAGTAGTGAAAGAGGAAGGTGAATTTGGCTGGAGGGTTTTGGATAGGTTGGAGGATTGCCAGGTGGGAGTTAGGTAGGCTGAAGAGGAGGAAGTGGAAGTAGGCTTGGCAGGAGATTGCGCTAAGAAATGCCCTGGGTGTAGTATTGCATAATGAGACTAATTGTGGGAGATTTATGCCCTCTTCTGAATCGTTCATTACAGGACACTCTTTTTTTGCTCGCCTGTCATTTGGAATGAGTGGGTTAGTAGCTCTTCCTGACCTCAGAAACTCATGGTGTGGTTGGTTGTTTTTTTTTTTTTTTAATGAGAGTGCTTTTTACTACAATATTTTCATAAATTAATGCTGGAGGAATCTCGGAAAGTTGAGTTCAGATCAACTGGATGCTCATCTAGACAATCGGAAGCTCTGGACCTTGTAAAATTGGCTTGGAGTTACAGAGAGAGCTGGTTCCTTGTAAAATTTCTAGGTCTCTCTGCTGGCCTTTGGCCACATTTTGGGAGTTGCTGAGCACTCTCCAGTCCCATTAAAACCAACAGGTGTGCAGGGTGCTTAACTCCTGTCTGGATGATCAGAAGTGGACCAGAAGAACAATCAACCTTATGGAACTCTGGATTCTGCTTCTGGTCATGGCTGAACCCAAGAAATGCAAAGCGTAGAATCTATAGTTGTCTCCTGAAACTGGCCATACTGCTAAAGGAAACTATGAGGCCAAATTCTGCGCTGAGATGCATTATTTTGTGACATCGCTATAATCAACTGCCATAATTATAGAGTGAAATTCTATGGCACACACAATGCCGGCAGTCCCTGTAGACAGCAATGTAGGGCTCTGGTTGTATGGTCCATCATGCACCTTGCTTAGTGTAATCAACACTTTGTGTCCTTTGCAGCCCGGCCGAGATTCACACAACCTGCCAAGATGAGGCGGAGAGTGATTGCACGGCCTGTGGGAAGTTCGGTCCGTCTGAAGTGTGTTGCCAGTGGGAACCCTAGGCCTGACATCACCTGGCTGAAGGACAATAAGCCCCTCACACCTCAGGAGATTGGGGAGAACAAGAAGAAGAAGTGGACATTGAATTTGAAGAACTTAAAGCCTGAGGACAGTGGGAAATACACTTGCCGAGTGTTTAACAAAGTTGGAGAAATCAATGCAACATATAAAGTTGAAGTAATCCGTAAGTGCTGCCTCGGGGCTGAGTGGGTTATTATGGAGGGGCTTTTACAAGCAGGCTGACTTGAATAAATAGAACATTGTACCAAGAGCCGGGTGCAATGCCAGACACTGAATTCCCAGATTACACCAAACAGGGAGGTGTTGCAAACTTCAGCGGAGACAGAGAAACAATTCTTCAGTGTCTCTAATAGGTCAGAAGCATAGGCAGGAAATAATAAAATGTGATACATCCTGATAAATGAAGGCTGGTATGTCTGGTGAGAGCAACTCCCAGAGTGGCAGGGAGGTACTTGGGAAAAACTACTATCTACAGAGGGAACTAATGGTGACAGTGATCATCCCTAGTATGTGAGCTCACAAGGTGATATGCCTGCCAAAAACAGAAGTGTGATTTCAGACTACAGACAGTCACTTTGCGGACCAGAGAGTTCCACTTTTAGGGTCTAAGAGCCACTGGGAGTTGTTCTGTTGACTTCATTGTGGGTTGGATAAGGCCCATAATGTATCTGAAGAAAAATAGTTTAGGGTGGCTACCACAGAGATAATGAGATGAAGTTAATCATTGGAAAAATGAGGCTGAATATCAGAGAAAAGTGTTTTATTGAGTCATAGAGCAGTCTCCCAAGGAAAGTTATAAAAGTCCCATCACTAGAGTCATTGCAAATTAACTAGACAAAGGATATAGGGCCAGATTTGAAAAGGTATTTAGGAACCTAAAGTTAACAGATAAACGCCTATTGGGATCTTTGTAGGCATCTAGGAGTGCCTAGACGCCTAACTCTGACGTCCTGAATTCAGGCACCCATTGGGAGTTAGGCACCTAGGCAGTTTGAAAATCCCACTAGGCAGCTATCTTGCATCTTTAGCTCCTGAAAACCTCTATAAATCTTATAGCACATGCCATAAGAGATTGTCCTGTTGTGGGCAGTGGGATGAACTAGACAGCTGTCCGCTGTATTTAACCTTATAGAGGATTCTGTGGCTCTAATTTCCTATATTATTATATTTGAAGGTAATGATATTGGAGAAGCTACTCAAACCAAGTGAGGAAGAGCTTCTATTCCTAGGTTTATGCTATGTTTATGATAGCCTAGTAGGTTGCCGTGGAAGTGATTATGGTGCTGCAAACTCAAGAAAGAGGAGGAGAAAGGCTGTGAGAGGGGAGATCAAATATCTTTGATTAGTCAGGAGCAGGGGCATGGAAGACCACAAAGCGACACATGACACATGGAAAGCATGTTGTTCGTGTGTTAGTGCATGTGTTTTGGCATGATAAAGTTTAGCCCGGTGTGAAATCTGCTCTCTGATAACTCCCTTTCTCTAGAATAACAGGAATTAAAAGCATATGTGGGGAGTTCTGTTGTGCTCCGAATGCACAAACCTGCTGGACATCTGGTATCGATAAAAATGCAGCTGTGTGGAGACAGTAAAAACATGTGTTTACACTAAAACCAGGAGCAGCGACAGGGAAATGAATCAAGTCCCATCCTAATGTCAGTTGTGGCATTTTCACTTCATCAAAACCAGACGGCACCAGGAACAAACCCTTTTCTGTGTCAGAGAGTAGTCCCCGTTTATCTTGGTTTTATCAACCTACAGATATATCTAACCTTTGTTTTCATTAGGGTTTTCTGGCGAGGAACAAAGACCGTGACCAAAGGGGCAAAAGAACCAAAGCGATAAGAGTATTAAAGTGTTTTCACAGACTTCTTTCTATGTTAATAACGTGCCATGGCGCATTTCAGATTTTATTAAATTTCCTCCCCTAAATCTTTTTTCCCCTCCCCTAAGCCTCCACTTTTCAGTCTCAACTGCTTATCTGAGTCTAGGTCTTTCCAGCTTTGATCCCTGCTGGTGTATGGCTCATGTATGAGCTTTCAAAATATGTGACATTTCTGCTTCGCTGGCCCATGTTCCCCGGAGTCTCGGTGCCGCTAGCCTCCTGTACATCCTATCCTGATTCTTCGAAGTGTGGAACATTGTTCCTTCCTCCCACCTCAATGCCTACCCGGTGATATTGGGAACTGGTTCTTTAAACACCCAACCCCGTGGTGGTTTCCATTAAAAAGTCAGCATTTGCTACCAGTGACCACACAGTGATATCAGAGACACTACAGTGTCTCCCTGTACCTAGAAGAGGGAAATCTGTGATACTTCAGATACCGCTCTCCAAAAACGGATGGTAAATACCGACTTTAAGATGTGAGCATTGGAATCTATTCAGCATCCTTGCAATAATGCTTTTCTTTGACAGTGCCTGACAACATGGGGTCCCTGCCTGAGGTCTCTGAGTTCTTGTAATAATAGGCTGGTCTGGTGAGCTAGTTTTACTGCCCTTTGGGAGCCCTGAGTTTGATTTTCTATCATGGTGTCTTGCTTCCCCAGCCAGCAGGGGAATCTGGGAATGCTCCTCAGTTGAGATGGTCAGAGGGCAAAGAAAACTTCCCTGCTGGTTGGGGAATCAAGACGCCTGTGAAGTTCTCCTCAGAAAATGGCCCGGGAAGTGGTGGCTTAGCACATTTGCGATTAGACAAGATGAAGTAAGAGTTAATGCAGGTGGAAGCGAAGTACTTAGAAGGTCTTTCCCACCCTGAATATCTATGGGCTTAAACCTTGGTGCGTAAGCCTCCCTGAGCCAGGAAAGTGGGGAGAAAGATGGAGGAGTCCCCATCAGGTTCCCACAGGCATTCTGCCAGCCCCAGCGATGAAGCACTCCTGCCAGTGTACTGCAGAAAGTTTGTCTCTGAGTGACAATTGCTGCAGCCATTAGCAGCCTGCACTCCCCACCATCAGTGCAGTAAGTGGAGTGGCCTTGTCCCCTCTTATTTGGTAAGTCTAGTGGGCTTTGGGAGAAACAGGGACTCCCTATAACATTAGTGGGGCTTGGGTGGCTGAAGGCCAATACCCCTAGCTCACTAGGTACCTGGGATAATAGGCTCAGAGTAGAGATGGAAAATACCTCTTAGATGAGATTTCTAGGGCCCGATCCCTTAGCTCAGACAGAGAGGTTTGCAGCATCTGTATTTAAACAGCCACAAATAGTATTGACGAACACAATTTATTTTTCATCCCGTGTTGTATTTAATTGCAGAGAGGACACGGTCCAAACCCATTCTCACGGGAACGCACCCTGTGAACACTACCGTGGACTATGGCGGGACCACGTCGTTCCAGTGCAAAGTCCGCAGCGACGTCAAGCCCGTCATCCAGTGGCTGAAAAGGGTGGAGTACGGCACGGAGAACAAGTACAACTCCACCATTGACGTCGGGGGGCAGAAGTTTGTTGTGCTCCCCACCGGGGAGGTCTGGTCCCGTCCAGACGGCTCCTACTTAAACAAACTGATGATAACACGAGCCAAAGAGGAGGACGCTGGGATGTACATCTGCCTAGGGGCAAACACAATGGGATACAGTTTCCGCAGTGCTTTCCTCACAGTGTTGCCAGGTGAGTGTGGGGGTGGCTGGAACTTTCCGTCTAAACTGTCCTGCTTTGCTCCATTGACCTCAGTGGAGCTTCACTCATTTGCACAGCTTGGGATCTGGTGAGCTTTGGTGAGTGGCCAGATTATGCTGATTTTTTTCTACTGCCCGTGGTGTGTCAGCCTCCACCCTGAGCCTCCTTGAGGGCTGCTGCATAAATAACGGCCCCGGCAAGGTTAAATAACCAGGTTGAAAATGCCTGATCTGCTTTTGTGCTGGATTTTGTGCTGTATTGGGATGCCGTCTGTGCAACGTCATGTCAAGTGAGCACAGGCGCTCAAAGGAGCTGAATGCCCCTCCCCTCCCCGTTTTTTTTATTTATTGGTTTGTTGGTAAAAGGAAACGATGAAACAAGCTGGTAAACAGGGAAGAATGAAAACAGCGTAAGGATCCCAGCCAAAGGGGAAGAATGGGTGTGAAAGAGAATATGATAGGTTCGTTAATTTCATATATGATCATCCCCTGGGAGCTGTTGTGCCCAGCTTAGAACTGCTTTCCTCTTTGCTCCTGCCCCATGCACTGCTCTGTGGCAGGATAGCAGCATTCTAGGGCTTCTAACATCTTCATTGTCCCTTTTGCCCTCTTGAAAGGGCGGCTCTGCTCTGAAAAGTGATTTTATAATCCAGAGTTTGCTGGCTTTAGTGACGAAAATGAATTGGCCTTGCTTTTCCTCCCCTCTGCCCTGCAGAGCCAGATAAGAGAGGAAAAGAAGCAGTGTAAATGTGGTCCTATTGTTTGCATTCTTTAAAAGATGTTTTTCTGCTGGGCTTGGGGGTGTTTTTTGCACGGAAATAACTAAAACAAAACAAGCTATATGTGTACTATTTCAAACGAACACTAGGTTTAGGCCTCAAAAAAAATGTCAATGACATCTTTAAAGAAGTTTGGTTTGGAAAGAAAGTTACACACCTTTGAAAATAGTAGAGAACAAACTTATGATTGGGAATTCACAGATAATCTCATGTGTGTCATCTCAGATTTTTATATGGCACCTTTCGCCATGTTATCTGAGCTCTGGTACCTTAGGGCCAAATGTTTAAAGTTATCTAAGTAGCTACAGCTGCAGATAACCCCTTAGTGGAATTTTCAAAAGCCCCAAGGCACTCAGGTTCCTATGGGAGTTAGGCACTTAAGTGCTTTTGGAAAACCCCATGAAGGACTTACCTGCCTCTTTAGGTGCCTAGATACCTTTAAAAATCTGGCCCTGAAAGCCCTGAGTCATAGAATAATAGAATATTAGGGTTGGAAGGGACCTCTGGAGGTCATCTAATCCAATCCCCTGCTTAAAGCAGGACCAGTCCCCAACTAAATCATCCCAGTCAGGGCTTTATCAAGCCTGACCTTAAAAACCTCTAAGGAAGGTGATTCTGCCACCTCCCTAGGTAACCCATTCTAATGCTTGACCACCCTCCTAGTGAAAAAATCAGCAAAGCGGCTCAGCTTTCAGCATGTGCTTAAGTCCATCCCTGTTCAGCACAGCACTTACACATGTGAGAATCGTATTGAAGACAATTGGCTTAAACACAGGTTTACAGGTCAGCACATTCTTACGTGCTTTTGTGACCAGGAATGGACACAGGCACATGCCTACGTTAGGTCATTCAAAGTTGTGTTTCCCGCATATTATACAAAGTCTGCTATTATGAAAAGGGGGCTGGAACCTAACCCCTGGAATTTGGGAGTGTGGATCTGATTCTGATCGGGGCCATTTCGGCCTGTCTCACTAGGGCTTAAGCAGAACAACGTGTTTGTGAATTCGGGATGCTAGAGGTTGGGAAGAGGGATGATCAGCTGCATTTCTTGACTATCTGCCATTCAATTCTCAGTGGCGACAGTGCTGTAAAATTGAATATAAAGTGCTCTGCTGAGAACGAAACTGTAAGCCTCTGTCACTAAAGGCTCGATCTGCTCATGGGGCACTGTACAAGTGCAGTGAATCAGGGCTTGAGTCATTAGCAGTGGGTCAGTGTCTAAGCAAATAGTAACCCAGCCATGGTGGAGGTCTGATATGGGACTCCTCTTACTCACCCGAAGCTGGGACTCCCAACCCTGGTTATCCTGAACAAGTGCGCACACTCAGTTCTGCAGTGCCTGGGAATCCCAGACAAAGTCCTAGTCCTCCCTTGTCTCAGCAGAGCATCAGGAAGGAGGGATGCTAGTTAACCTGCCTCTTCCTGTCCCAAATCTGCCTTCCTACCCACATAAGAGCCCACTCCTGCACAGTCCCTAGCCTGAGCATTGCTGGGTGTGTATTAGCTGCAGGAAGATGGATTGCTACTAGAGAGGGATATTTAAGACTTAATAAATAGAGACGTGTCTGGCAGAGGCAAATATGGGACAGGCCTCCGCTCTGCAGAACCAGATCCTGCTGGTCCAATTGCTGGGCAACTGACATGGCCTGCGTTTCATCCTCTGGTCTGGGCAGGGAAGCCAGCTCCACCTCTGAGCGCTGGGGTTGAGACCATCTGTTGGACTGGCTCCGAAGAGGACACTAGAACTGGGGAAATAAAGCATAATAAATTATTGGGGGAAAAAAACTTTTAGCTCCCCCCCCCCATCTTAAACCAAAGACATTGATTTGTTTGTCCTTTCAGTGCTTTTCAAAGGAGGAACAGCAGCAAAACATTATGATGTTGGAGGTGTGTCCCCCTTGTATTTGGCATGGCTCGGGTTGTCAGACAGAGTATACAAAAATCAGCCTTAGCTTGACATCTGTTTTGAATCCTCCTCTCCTGGTTTCAATTAACTCTTTCGATTTCTCCCTTCCTCCCCTTGTATCTCCCCCTCCCCCTCCCCCTCTCCCTCTCCCTCTCCCTCTCCCTCTCCCTCTCTCCCTCTCTCCCTCTCTCCCTCTCTCCCTCTCCCCCTCTCCCTCTCTCCCTCTCTCCCCCCTCCCTCTCTCCCCCCTCCCTCTCCCTCTCTCTCCCCTCCCTCTCCCTCTCTCTCCCCTCCCTGATGTCCAGATCCCAAGCCACCGAGTGCCCCTGTGACCCCGTCCTCCGCTAGCAGCCTGCCATGGCCGGTGATCATCGGCATCCCCGCTGGAGCGGTCTTCATCTTCGGGACAATCCTCCTGTGGCTCTGCCAGGCCAAAAAGAAGCCCTGCTCTCCCCCAGCCACAGCGCCCGCACACAGACCACAGGCCAGAGACCGGATCTGTGCCCCCCAGGGTCCCGACAAAGACTGCGTCTCCTCCCTAAACTATGAGGAATACGTAGCCCACCAGCAGCATTTGCTATCCCAAGGCCCTGCGTTGGCTCCAGCCATGGGGTCGAAAATGTACCCAAAGATTTACACAGACATCCACACTCACACACACTCACATGTGGAAGGCAAAGTTCACCAGCATCAGCACATTCATTATCAGTGTTAAAGGGCAGCCGCAGACCATAGCTTATTGGTGCTTTTCTCTCACGGTACCTCAGAACAGACTGCTTCGAGTCGGCTAACACTGCCAGCAAAAGGCAAAGTGGACAAAAGAGGGAGAGAGAGAGAGAGAGAGGTTTTTTTTTGTTGTTTATTACCGTTAGGATGTAGATGAGGAATAATGAAGGAATTCCCGATCTCAGCACAAAGGCAGCCATTTAAAACCGTGGAAACTTCTTGTAGGTCTAAATCAAGATGGCAACAGATAAGGCAGGAAGCTGTGACATGAAACCCCACCGACCCTGTTGCATTGCCAAGCAGAGGAAGAAGAAGAGGAAAACACAATGATATTGCAGTTGATATTGCAGTTCCTGCCTCTAGCTCATGCCACCTGTTTTGGTGCAAGGCCCATCGGACGTCTTACCCTTCGGAATGTAAAGAAGAGCCCCTTATTTCAGAGTGGCTGAAGCTAGGAAGTACCTGAGGTGTAACACCTGGAGACTGTAATCAATTGAAAGAGTTGCCCAATTTCAAATGAAAAAATAAGCAGAGATCAAGGGTATTGTGTTTTCCCCAAGGGGGCACTGCTTGAAATCTTTATAAATGTTCAATCCACCCCAATGCTATGACTCAGTGCCACTGCCAGGAAGAAGGAAGGAAGGACATTATATACTGCAACTTCATATTTATATTTAAGAAATAATAAGTAATAATAACTGAACTGGTGAAGGCCAAGAAAAGAAAACGTGCTGCCCTTTTTTGATGCCGCTAGCTGTGATTTTCAATCAGATCTTCATGGCTTACAGTGACAAGCTACTGGATTAACTGTGTCAGTGAAAAATAAATGAATAAGTAAAAATAAAAAGAGAATTAAAGAGAGAAAATAACTGTTTATGGAAGAATGAATTTGCTAAATATGCACCTAGGGTTGTGTGTGGTTTTTCTTTCCAGGTAATGTTTTGCAGTTGATTCAAATAATCTCATTTTGGTATCATTTAAAACAAGAAAGAAAAGAAAGAAAGAGACCGTATTAAATACCTATATGGACTAGAAATGAATTCAATCACAAATATAAAACCTTTGTAATTCTATATAGAGTTTAAACAGAAGTCATGTATATTTAATTTATTTTGTTAAACAAGAAAAGAAGTATGATATTTTCCTCAAAACAGGCATTTCTATACATATTTTTGATCAAAGAAAATAAAGATGAATTGTGGGTTTTTTCCAGGTTCTAATAGGTGCCATGCTCCAAATATAAGCAATGTAACATGTAACAATACTTTATTTAACCAAACTGAAAGTCATATGTGTATGCATTTTTACAATAGCCATGTGTAATTGTTCTAGCAGCATCTCCGGCACTACAGGTGCCATCATTGCCAATAGAAACTGCTATTTTGTGCTGTTTATAACCTGTTCGGAAAGTTTTGCTGTGGATTGATCACTGCCTCTGCACCCCATGTTATCCTGGCCTCATTAACAAAGAGCTCAGACCACAAGAAAACTTGGTTTACTCTTTATTTAAAAAATTGGTTTGACTGTTTGTTTTGGGTTAACATTACAAGAAGTGAACCGGAGACCTGTGATATAATTAATAATACCTTTAAAAAAATGTTTTAAAAGTCAAATGGTCCTAGGCAGGAGCCCATTAAGTGAACTTCTGCCTCTGAGTGTTCTGAGGAGAAATTTTTTTTAAGTCTGGACAAATTGTTTGATCCATAAAAGCAGCTTCTGAGCGTAAAACATTAAATTCACAGCAAGGAGAGCCTGCGCAAGGCCCTCTGTACCACTTAAGCCCCCTGTTAGGGACTTATGGCTCAATCTTGCAAGGGGCCAAGTACTCTGGCCTTGATCCACTAAAGCAAGTAACCTTGCAAATATGAGGCCTGGTACGCTGAGGTTATTTTCCATTGGCTTCGGTGTCAGTCAGATAAGACCCATTGAGGTTAATGGAAATAGCCAGATACTCCAAAGACAGCACCATTTTAAATGATTTGCTAGGCAAGGCCAGAGAGCTCAGCACTTGACTGAGCCTGTAAGTGGTGTGTAGGGCCTTCTGCACTGGTGTGAATTTCACCCACAGGCTCTGGAATCGCACAGTGGGGGGTATATTGTACATTTGTTCCCTGTGTTGCATTTCTGTTGCTTGTAATGGGAGTGGAATGAGTTCAGATTATTATACCCCTTATTGTGTGCATACTATAGATAGTCTATCAAGTCAAACGTGAGAGGGGAACCTAGACTGGCTTTGATTCCATAAGGCCATAAAGTTAGTCATTAAATTCAGATCTTGGATGCTGGTGCATAGGTCCCTTCCATTTCAGTGAACATCATGAATGAGCATCCATGTGCATAACTGGGGTGTTGTAAGTACTGATTTAACCAAGATTTGCTAATGGCTGCAGTTTATGGGGTGAGCCATCCCCAGATAGAAGTCTATGCACAGTTTCTATGCACATCAACTATGTTATAAGAAGTCGTGAAATTGGTATTTTCATGAGAGGCTGTAAGGGCTGTAGCGGAAATGTCACCATCTATTGTGTCTACCTCTCATACAAGTCTATGAGAAGTTTGGTATTTTTATTACCCTAACCTGCACAAAGCTAATGCACAATGAAGCAATGTTAAGGGCATGACATGAATCCAAATTCAGAGATAAGGGGGATAGTTCATCCAACACTTTTTGTGCTGGGGTGATGTAGGCAGGGACCGCAGGGTGTTACAGGCCAGACATGCTGCCATAGCTTTACTGCTACTGGTATTGCTTTAAAAATATGGTGGACTCACCACTTCTGTGTGGCCCCGCTTTGAGTGAAGCACAATAGACTGCCACATGGCATTGCCAAAATGGTCGCAGTAACTCTGACATGTACGGATAGATTTACTTTTAACTCAAAAATGACACTGTATTTAGCATCGGTCATTGTGTTCCATCCCAAATAGCGTTCTTACTCTCCATTGACCCTTTCTGTCCCCTTTCATCCTGGAGCTTCATACTCTTCTTTAATGGAATGGAAAACTTTAAAATGTTGCCAGTTGGTCCAAGTGGAGGGATTACCTTTTCCATCTTGGACATAGACCTTCACCAAGTGCCCTTCAAAGCTCCGGTCTTTAAAATGCTAGTCATACATGTAGTAGTGAGGAGGGTGGTAATAGGGAAAAAATTAAGGAGGTTTCAGGTAGTTCAGCACTGCCACCAAGATACTGGTTCTGCAAAAGTCAAGAACAGTTGTGGTTCCTGGACAAGATTTTGAGAAGTCACTAGTGATTTTACATGCCCAACTTGAGACATCTTAAGGGTCCTGATTTTCACAAAGTGCTGACCTCCTGCCCTCTGAACATCGGCCTCCTTTAAAGACCCCCGGGTTGGATAATCAAAAATTGAGGCACCCCAAGCCATGAGTCACTTTTGAATACGTTGGCCAACGTTGTGCTTATCTGGGGAGAAGGTCTGTGTGAGACTGGTGCACTAGCTGTGTAAGCTCCCTCAGATGGGGTGGGGAGGACATAGCGAGGGCACTAGGCCATCCCCACTTCAGCTTGGGAAGTAAATAGATGTCACCACCAACCCCCACATCCTTCCCTTCCAAAGGGATAGGTGAAATTCACCCCCATGCAGATGGCCAGCACAAAACCTCTTGAGCCCAGCTTACACCATGAAAACAGGGCTTGAATGGGACTTAAGCTTTGCGTTGGCTCTGTACACGTGGGTGAACTTCACCCATTAGACAGAGTTTCGCCTCGATGAGGCAACGTGCCTCCTTGAGCCCTGGATGGGGCCCACTCTGTTCCATCCTAACGTGGGACATTCATATGCATCGTGCCTTACAGGAAACCCAAAGCATTCCTATGGCTAAATAAGTTCAGTGAGAGTCTCCTCTTAGTCACCCAGATGTGAATCCATTTTTCCCCCAGTGAGACATAACGTGGCCTGACCTTAAATAAATAGAGAACATTTTCAAAAAATGGTGGACGTGCTAAAAGCTACCCACCCCTGACCCTACTTTGAATTCAGGAGCTTGATATATATATATATACACATACATACATACACACCAGTCTATGGCACAGAAAGTGAGCCTTGCTTTTAAAGGCACAAAACTTGAGGCCCAAAGAGAAAAGTCAGACTTAATATTGAACTTCCTTGTTATTTTGTTTGTGTGGCAAACTGAACATGGCCTTAAATGTCATTTTTGTGTGTGTGGTGTCTTTCAACTTTGCATTGACAATCTTTGTACAGCCAGCCCTTTTAAGGTGAAAGCTTTATCAGACATTTACAAATAAAAAGTGTGATGTCCTTTTCAAATAGTGGGAAAATAAGCTAATTAAAACTATTGAAAGGAGAAGCAATGGCCTGTGTATGTGTTCAATGAAAGAGATGGAGGAGTAAAAGCATGAATTTGTAACGAACGTGTGGGTGTTAGCATAAAATGGAGTTTTACAAACTTAATATGCATATAGAAATATGCTGCTTATTTATATGCATATGTATGTACATATGCACTCATATACAGGGAATATATATGACCGTGTGATGTTGGATAAAAGTTTTATCACAAAACAAGTGCTAATAAAATCTTTGCACCGCACCACAGTATGCTGTATTCTGTGTACACAGCATATTTAACACATTGTTTCACAAATGTGGCAGAGTTTTTAAAAAAACCTATAGGAACTTCTTTTTTAACCCCTTCACCTGTAAAGCCAGGTACCATGAGTCCAACTGTGTAGAGCTTCAGCCTCTGAAAAGGGGGCTAATGAGCGTTCATATACAAAAAAATAATAGGTGAAATCCTGGGCCTGTTGAAGTCAATGGCAAATCTCCCACTGACTTCAGTGGAACTAGGATTTTGACCCCTGATGCTGAAGTGTGATACCTCCAGTCCGGCAAGGGCTAAACATAAATGCTGGGTCCCACCAGGAAGCTGGCTCATGCAATATCAAACTTTAAAATTGTGACCTTTTTAGGTATAGAAAAGCTGTCATTGGCCCAGGACTGAATCTTGGTTTGGCTCAGACCTTGGCCCAGGTAATTGTGTGGGAAAATTGCACACTTGGGATGAGAAAGGAACAGTGTCTCTGACAGGTTTATTATTTTGGTTGGTTGATGTTCATAGGTTTGGAATATTTTTTTAAAAAAAAGCACTCAGGGAGTTGGATGAATGGGCAGAAGGTGGGTGAGGTGGTCAAAGGTGAATGATAAACATACGACTTTGAAACTTATAACATAGATGTCACCTCCACATAGGAGTAGGATCTGGAGGAGCCTTTATGCTTCTAAACATTTTTGATGTCAATGAGAGTCCCGTACATGGGCCCTGTTCTAGCTCCCATTGATACCAATGGAAAGACTCCCATTGGCTTCACTGGGAGCTGAATCAGATTTCTGGAGTGATTGAAACAAGTGCGCCCTTAGCTTTAAACTCTTTGTGCCGACTTCTGGCTGGCCCATCTGCGGAGAAGGGCATAACAACCCATAGCCAGAGACTGAAGCCAGGCAAATTCAAATTAGAAATAAGGCATGCCTACTAACAATGAGGGTGATAAACCTCTCAAACAAACTACCAAGTGAAGTGGTGGATTCTTCATCTCTTGATGTCTTCGGATCAAGACTGGATGCTTTCTGGCAGATGTGCTTTAGGGAAACTGAAACTGCTGTTCAGCTGCGACCACAGTGTCTAGCCAGCAGGCAATGAAGAGAAACAGTGCAAAGAAAGACCAGGTGCTAGAATACAACGAAACACCAGCATTAGTGTCACAGCCACTGGCAGAATGAGGACAAGAACATGCATCTTACAGCAGAAGATGGAGGCGAGAGAGGTTGTGGTTACCTTCCTCCTTGGAGCATCAGGGCACTTTGATGAACAGCTATTAGAACACTCAGTCACCCATCCAACCCCATAGACCTCAGCTGCATATGTTTAAGTGGAGGTGGAACGTGTGACTTCAGCATTTTCAAGGGTATTGTTAAAGTAGTAGTAGTATTCCAGGGGAAATCATTTAAAGTGGTGTTGTCCACCTGTGTGCCATGCACATGGATTCTCAGTATAGCTACCATGCTTGTAGCTACACACATACATTATGACCAACAAATTCAAACTGGAATGCCTAAAGCTCAGCACTTGAATCCATATTTTGGAACTTGATTTTCACAGTTATTTAGGAGCCTACTCTCATTATTTTAAATGGGAGATAGGCATCTAAATACCTCAGGATCTGGGCCTGAGGCCCCAGTTTGATAAAGCACTTAAATGCAGGTTTAAATTTAACATGAATATTCCGGGGCAACTCATGTGCTTAAAATTAAGTGCATGTTTAAGTGCCTTGCTGAATAAGGGCCTTAAATAAAACAAGCTTGCTTTTCAGAGGGGAACAACATGCACATTTCCTATTGATTTAAGTAGCGATTGAAGGCCATTGTTATTTAGGCACTTAAATAAGGCTTGTGGCACTCAAATTTGAAAATGTTGGCTTGCGTGTGTATTATATTTTGGCCCAGCCATAGTAAAAATAGTTGCACCAATTTACATCAAGTATGATTATGTAAACTATATGGACAGAAAGCTGTATACACAGTATGTGCATGTGAATATTTCTGTGTATACTACTACTTGGCTGGTATATAGTATTTTTAATCTGTAGATCTCAGTGCTCTTTACAAGTAGGTCAGCATCATTATCCCCATTTTAGCAATGGGTAAACTGAGGCACAGAGAGGGGAAGTGACCAGCCTAAGGTCACCCCACAGACCGATGCTAAAACCAGGAACAGAATCCAATCATCTGTCGAACTGATTAGGATACATAATTTATGCTATAACTCATGTTTGTAATACAGAATTATCATGTTGCAGTGATGGCAGGAAATACAATTATGCTGGCAAAAGATAATAGATACTTTGAACTGTTTCGTTACCAGGGTTTTGCCAGGAAGGATTAGTCTACCAATTTCTTGAACTGAGAATCTTGTTTCTGATTGGGTTCCCCCCCCCCCCCCCAAGAACTTCTTTAAAAAAAAAAGTACATGTGATATTTAGAATGGAGAATAATGCCTAATAAAACTTTCACTTCAACTGCAAATATTGCATTGGTTGTTTTATAGAACTGCTTATTGCAATTTTTGTTTATTAGCAAAGTCTATGTGGAGGAAGAACTGACCATAGTAAGCTTTTATGGAAACTATATGTGTGGTTGTATGTCCTTTGTTTGTGGTTATTTTAGGTTTTACAATTATTTTTGCATTGCTGCCATTCTCAGCTTTAATTAGAATTAAACAAATCTTTTTCATGTCCTGTAATATACATGGGCATTAGCAAAGTACAAATTCACTTTTTGTTTTTCCATTTTAACTAAACAAATCCAATTTGAAGGGCATTTGATCACTGCTTGTTTCTGAGTCACTTTATGCCTTAGAAAAAGGGGTAATAAATTACACTTTAGAAAAAGGCTTCAAAATGTCTTTTCCTTGAGCTGGGTAATTAAAAAATTAAATGGCTGTTCCTGAGATTATACACAGCGAAATTACACAGAAGTCACTTGCTGATGGAATTACGTGAATTACACAACACCTCATTCTTGTGCCATAAAACATTATGCTTTCTAGCTGAAATTAACATAATTAGAACTTACTTATGCATATAGTCTCCAGAGCATGCAACATTAACATTAATATACTGGTTAGCAGTTTGGATGAATGCAGAGTCCCCCATCATGCTCAAAAGTAATTTCATATTAATCAAATCTCTATTGATGTCCTTCTTAAGTTACTCTTTTAAACAAGTATTTAAATGTTCAGTGGAGGGAGGATAAGGTGAACAATTAAAGTTAAGTAAAAATGGCATTTCTTTTAACCCACAATGTTTTAAATTCATTGCAAGTTTTAGTAATAAAAATCCAATGCTGCACGGTGATCAGTCATTTTGACATTTTTATAGTGTTTTTATTACCCCTGGCTCATTTCCATACTAAAGAGAACATTTGTAACAATACTTGCTTGCTCTGTTATGATTCGAATTCTGCTTTTGCCACGTTTTGCTCATCTGTTGCTTTGCTCAGGAATACTTTTGGCACACGTCCTCCCAGAGCCTGCAGTGTGTTTATTGAAAAGTGAGGAAAAAGAAGTGTCTACTAAAACAATAGGCTACTGCTGGTTGAGTTAACATGGTCATAACATCCTTGTTCTGTAGACAATCAGTCAGCAAAGCTGTCCAGTAAACTTGCTCCTGGATTGTTGAAAAAATAAATATTAATGCAACTTGCAGTAGTGTTTTCATGTATTTTATTTTCTCTGGTTTGAAATGCTGAAGGTTTTTAAAGCCAGTGACTTAATCACAGAGATAAGAATTGAGTGTTTAGGTTGAATTAGTATTGATGTTTGTATTACTGTTGCTTAGGATGGAATGCATTTGATATTCGAGCAATGAGGCCCATATAAATACAGAGGTAGAAATGACCTATCACATGTATTATTTTTATGAATCACTAGAAAAAATACCCGGCGTTGCTCGGGTCCATCGGAGGAGGGGAGGGAGGGGAGAGCTGAGCGAGTGGGGGGCCGTTGGAGAGGGGAGAGAGCTGAGCAAGTGGGGGGGGCGTTGGAGTGGGGGGGGGCGTTAGAGTGGGGGGGGGATTTTAAAAAATTTCTATTCTTACCTGATGGGGGAGAGAGTTGAGCGAGTGCAGGGTCCATTGGAGGGGGGGAGGGGGGAGAGAGCTGAGCGAGTGGGGGGGGGCGTTGGAGTGGGGGGGGATTTTAAAAAATTTCTATTCTTACCTGATGGGGGAGAGAGTTGAGCGAGTGCGGGGTCCATTGGAGGGGGGAGGGAGGAGAGAGCTGAGCGAGTGGGGGGGGCGTTGGAGGGGGGAGAGAGCTGAGCGAGTGCGGGGTCCGTTGGAGGGGGGGAATGGGGGTGAGATTTTAAAAATTTTCGATTCTTACCTGAGCGGGGAGAGAGCTGAGTGCGGGGGGAGGGAGGCTCTGGAGAGGGAGGAGAAGAGAGCTGAGCAAGTGCGGGGTCCGTTGGAGGGGGGAGAGAGCTGAGCAAGTGGGGGGGGCCGTTGGAGGGGGGAGGGAGGAGAGAGCTGAGCAAGTGCGGGGTCCGTTGGAGGGAGGTATTATGACATAACTACGTCACAGAGAACAGCAGGTGTTAACCTGCTGCCCAGCTGATGTGAATGGGCTTTAAAGAATTTCACCCCTGGGGGGCGTCAGAGGTGAGATTCGAAATTTTTTTGATTCTTACCCTGATTAGGACCCTAAAGCCTATAACTGTACCAAATTTCAAGTCTCTAGCTCAAACGGTGTGGAAGGAGTAAGGCAGCATACACACACGCACGCACACATACACACACACACATGCATACACCATTTGACTTTTATATAGAGAGATTTAGCTAAATTGTCCTTATACGGTCTGATTGCTCTCAGGTGTTGAGCACCTTCAACTTCCTCGGGAGTGAGTGGGAATGTAGGTTGCCGAACGGCTCACATAGTTGGTCCTAGTACCAGAGTGCTTGCACAAACCTCACCATTTTCCACCTCAGGACCAAAGCATGTCCTTGATCCTAAATATGTGCTTCAGTGCCATTGACTTAAAATTTAAATCTTAAAATTAAGCACGTGCTTAAGTGCTTTGTTAATGGGGGGGGGGGGGGGCTGAAGTTTGAAGCTTTGAGAACTACACAAAATACATTATGACTTGTAAAATTGTACCAAGTTCTCCTGTAATTGAATCGCACTGCCCTCTTGTGATGGGGCATGTGCCTCACATTGGTAATTAGTAGTCAACAAGGCCTAATTAGCCCAGCAGGGTACATCTGGGGGAGGCGGGGTCAGCCCCAGGTTAGTGTTGGGCCCAGCTAAGAAGTGGGGATAAGACTCCATAAATGCCTACCCAAAGCAATGTAAAATGAAGACTCTGGAGCGAGGCAGCTAGTAATCCTATGCACCCTTCTGGTTTTGTGTTAGTACAAGCAGTTCCTTCTGGACAGCCGTGAGCTCAGCAAAGAGCCTTCTCCACTGCATGGGTTGTACTTAACCATGTGTCTCTTGTCATCTTGCCCTGGATCTGCTGTGTGACTGGTTCCTCACTGACAGAATAAGAATGAGCAAAGAATGAGCAAACTCGCTGGATAAAATAAGAATTGACCTGAACTCCCTATTGTCAGAATCTACATAGAAAGCTGCCATATGGCTGGGCAGGTGGCAAATTTGTTCACACTGCTACTCATTGGCTAAGGCTTGCCCTCAAAGTCTGTGCAAAAAACATCCTGGGACGTCTCCATTAACTCCACTGGCACTACGCCAGTTACACCAGCTCAGGATCTGGTCTCCCTATTTTTATTAATTGGTCTTTAATTTTCTTCCCCCGCTCCTCATTTATATCATTTGTCCATGTTTAGCCACCGACTGCAGTGGAGCTCTGCCTGGGCACGATGAATCCCCGGTGGATCACAAGGCAGGACCGAGGCTTTGCAGAGCTCGGTGGGGCAAGATCTGCTGTCGCTATGAGTAACATGTTCAAAAGCACCTAACTCCTATAGAAACCTAAATTGCATTTTCAAAAATGATCCTCGCTGACACGGCTGTCCAGTCTGCAGTTCAGCATGCCTCGTTGCACTAGTCTCAGTCGAACGTAAGGTCCTCAGTACAGAGACCTGTGGGAAGAAACTGATGCTGAGATCTGATGCTGCAGAATGCTCTCTGGTAGGGTAACTGTCCATGGTAGATCAGTAGCAGCATAGGCATCTGCCTCTTGATGTTAGAAGAGATCAACCCTGACACCTTCCAAATCTGGGTGCACCTAGAAGGACACAGGAGGATAAGTATGACTAGATGCCAGAGTGAGATTGTAGATGAGCCCTTCACCGCTCGTTGCAGAAATGAGCTGAGACCACGCAGTTTCCAACACCAGTGCCCCCTTTATTGCCTTGTGCAAGCCCCACCACCACCTATATACAGTTATGTACACTATCCACTGTATACAAGCACTCTTACTTAGCTGCTTAGGGGACAGCTAGCTCCTGCAGCTAGCTGGGAACAACAGCCACTTGCTTCTCCCTTTCCTGTTCCCCCCTGTGCACTTCCTGCTTGCCAGCTTTATCCCTCTGGCCTGGAAAGCGCACAGGTGTTTTGCCTTAAACCCTTCTTGCTAAGGGCCACACCCTGACAGCTCCAATTAACTCCCCTGGCTGGGGGCTGAGCTAGCAGGAGCTGAGCTGACAGGGTCTGGCTCAGAGCTCCTTGGCCAGCACCCTGTTACGGAGATGATAAAGTATTGTGCAGTGTGAGCTGGGGCCGGATTCTCATTTACATTAAGATCCCACTCCATTTACATCAGTAAGGGGGTATAAAGCAACCTTAACATGAGCATAGTTATGTTTACACTTTCAGGCCCCTTGACACTTCCCTAGAGCATCATAAAGGGGCCCTCATGTACCAAAGGCTCAGGCCCCTGGAATTTGACGTGGCAAAATTATTTGTGACTTCAGTGCTAACCTTTGTGGTGTTGTCCTGTGTTCAAATCCAGACCAGAACTATGCAAGCCAATGTGAGAAAAACCTAAAGACCAAACAGGTCAAAAGGTAACTGAGAAGCGATAAAGCTATTTTTATTATATTATTTTAACTGCAGCCATGGTATCCTTAGTAAATGAGCAGCAGAAAATAACGACACTCAAACCATAAGTATCGGGTCTATATTAGGTACTTATCTGGCCCCTATTACCAAAGTATCTGAATGCCTCATGATCCTTAATGTATTTATCCTCACAGTACCCCTGTGAGGTAGAACAGTGCTATTATGCCCATTTTACAGATGGGGAACGGAAGCAAGAAAGCCTAAGGGACTTACCCAAGGTCATATAGGAAGTCTGTGGTGGAGCACAGAATTGAATGTGGGTCTCCCAAGAATTGCTGCTACCTTATAAATATGTGGCAATCTAGGAACTTCCTTTGTGATTATGCTGCTATCGGAGTTCTTTTAAGGCCCTCTACTGGACTGCCAGACTTTTTTGATGGTAGCAGAAATAGAACCCAGATCTTTCCTGTCCAAAAGAAACAGACTCTTACCACCTGAGCTACAGGAGCATAATGTCAACAGTGTATAGGGACCATGACCTAAGTTCCCTGTAAGCGGTGTAGCCACATGGCTGCGCAGCCACCTATTTACCGCTGCGCTGGTGCTCAAGGAACCCACTTGGGGAATGGCCAGGGAAGGGGCAGCTCTCCCACAGTCCCATCTAGCCTGGCTCCCAGCCTGCCGCAGCCAGGGCTCCCTTATCCCAGCCCAAACCCAGCTGCAGCTGAGGTGCTGCGGCCTGGCCTGAACCCAGCTGTGGCTGAGGTGGCATAGTCCGGTTCGAACCCAGTTGCGGCCAAGGCAGACCGTCCCAGACCCAGCTGCGGGCCGATGCAGCCCGGCCCAAATCCAGCTGTGACCAGCTGTGGCCGGACCTGCCAGAGTCAGGAGAGGGGCGGCCCCAGCCCTTGAGCTGCCACAATGGGGAAAGGCCACAATCGCACTTCCAGCATCCCTAGTCCCAGCACCCTGGATACTGGACTACATGGACCATTGGTCTGACTGATGTTTTCATGCCATCACTGCCAACAGCATTCCACACTTGTTTCCTTGACAAGCTACTATCGCACTCACAAAACTACAGTCTGAAGAGTTAAGGGATTGTTTTCCCCATCTCAATAATTGTGTGTGTATATATGGGAGAGAGGGAAACTGGATGAGGTATACTATCCTGACAAATACAAACATGTTCCGTAAGCATCTAGTGAACAGGCCAATGGTATTTTATGACCACTTGCCCAGCAAGAACGCCATAAAACTGTATGTGAAGTCTAGATAAGATATTGCCACCCTTTGAGTGAGTGAGCTCTTGTGGGTGAGCATACAAATTGATTTATAAAACCTGACAAAATCATGGCAACTAAAATTACACATTTTGAGACTCATTAACCCAAAACATTTGGAAGCAGATTCGAGTTGTATTAAAATTGTTTAAATAAACAAAGGGAAGTCCGCTCACGAATGTCAGGCAACAAATGGTGGACAGGTTTTTGGCAGTAAACTGGCTGCTTCCCACAACTATGGATGACGAGTATTTCCAAGATGCATTTTGGGATTGATACTTTGATGAAGGTACTTTTTTGTTTTGTTTTGTCGTTAAGATGTGTATTGTGGAAGCTGCTGAGGTCCATCTTGCCTAGTATCCTGCCTTCCAGCAGTGGCCAATGCCAGGTGCTTCAGAGGGAATGAATGGAACAGATAACCATCACGTGATCCAATAGAGGTGTAAGAGAAGGGAAACTATATATGGAAAGTAGAAGTATTTTTTTTTACTGATGTTTGACATTTTCTACCAACTATTGTTAGATTTTGGAAATTCATAAGAAAATTAAATGTCTCCTTAATAAATGCAAACAAGTGTTGGGGATGAGATAGGATGGATTTCTTATTTATTTTGCACCATGTAACAAGGTGCATAGGCTCAAATCTGACAGGGAAAGAGTGTAGCTATGCTCAGTTCAATGCTAATTTTGTTATGACCAGCTGTAGATCTGCTAAGTGTGAACGGAAACAGAATGTGAAGGTGTCTGCCCAGAATACTGGCTGCACAGGTGTGCACTTACTATGACCTCTGATCCGGGGTCACTGCATCTTTCTTTTCTTTTCTCCCAGTATTTTGCACAGGCTTTGCACATTTCCTTTTGACAGAAACACTGTCCCTGAACCAAATAGTGCTATAAGTATCCAATTTTATCGCAGGGATTGGCAAGGATTCCAGCACTTTTGTCATTGGCTTGAATGGTGTGGCAGGGTGCTGGCCAGGAGTGCCTGAGCCAGCCCTGCGGGCCCTTTAAGAGGGAGCAGAAGCCTGCAAACCTCCCCTTGCAGAAAGCCTAATTAGCCACCTGGGCTGCAGAAGGCTCAGGCTTGATGAGCTGCACCTGGCAGCCTCCTCAGGAGGATAAAAGCCTGCCAGGAAGGAAGCCCAGGGTGGTGGTGGAATGGTAGTGTGGAGGAGTGAGAGAGTGAGAGAGAGAGGTACAGAGCTGAAAGAGCTGAGGCTAGAGGCCTGACAGCTGAACTATATAGAGTTGTGTAGAGCTGTAAGCTGTCGAGCTGTGTTAGAGCTGTAAGGTATAAAGCTGTGTATATTGGTGGTGGGGCCTTGCACTGTGAAATAAAGAGCACTGTTTGGAGCCAAAGAAGGGTTTCCTGCCTGTTCCTGAAGAGGGGTGAGAAGGCGGTCTGTCACAATGGAGACAGAATTCCACCTTTATTTCTTTTACGAGCTTCTAGCTTACTCATGAATCAGGGTGGTAGCCGTGTTAGTCTGGAATAGCAGAGTTAACAAAGTCCTGTGGCACCTTAAAGACTAACTATAAAGTTTTGAAGCATGAGCTTTCGTGGGCTATTAGCCCACGAAAGCTCATGCTTCAAAACTTTATAGTTAGTCTTTAAGGTGCCACAGGACTTTGTTAGCTTACTCATGACACTGGCCTCAGTTGCCCTGAAGCATATTGTCCATGAAGAAAGACTATAGGATGATAGAGCTGTTGAGACTCTTCCTCTCTGAGTTTCAGAGGTTCCAGAAACCAAGCCCACTTTGGGAGAAGGAGACGGCAGACTGTGAAAAATCCATGTCTTCACTTATGGAATGTGAGTTAAAGTAAGATCATTTCAACTTGTGCTCTAGAATCCACATCTATTAGGTCATTTTTCATTCACTCAACTAGCTTACTTGACTTATCAGACTCCCATTTTAACATTTATTTGCTCATTTTTTACTTTAAGATTAATATATATTTTATGGTGTTTTGAATATGTGAAGTCTTATGAATTTTTATTATTAGGCCCACCTGCCATTTTTTCTTTCAAAAAATTTTTGGACAAAAATTGGCTTTTACGTCACGACAGAAATTTAGACAGGAAACTGAAAACTGAACAAAAAATGTCCTGACAGGCAACAAAATTCAGTAAATTCAATACATTTTGCCCAGCTGGCTGAAAAATTTCAGCTTCTAGTTGCCAAAATTTGTGGGGGAATATGGGGTTTCAGTTTTCCAGTGAAAATCTGAAAAGGTTTTGTAGAAAAATTGACAAATGATTTTTTAATTTTTGTTTAATTTTGCAGAAAAAAAATCCTTAATTTTTTTAAAAAAATTCCTTACCACCTTTGATAAACTCTGGACTATAATGATTATTGTTTAGTTTATTATTAAACTCATCATTAGGTACCTTTTAAGGATCCCAGAAGCCTTTGAATAGCATGTATATAGATAAAAACATGCTACTTTATTTTTATCACAGTTATTGTGAATGCTCTACACCTCCAGATCAGCTGCTACAAGGGAACCTCACCCTCCCTGATTAGAGATAACAAGCTGGCTCAGCCTGATTGGACTAACCTTATCTCTAATCTGGTCCTTGCCTCTTATTTATTCCTGCCTCTGGATACTTCCACTGCATGCTTCCGACCAAGTGGGTACTAGCCCACGAAAGCTTATGCTTCAATACTTTTGTTAGTCTTTGAGGTGCCACAGGACTCTTTGTCACTTCTGCAATTCCAGACTGTGAATGCTCTGCAAACACTAATTATTTAGTATCTTTGTCACTAGTATTGCATGGCATTAGAAAGCATTTTTCCTTTAGTCTAATTTTTATATTATATATGTGGGTATGTGGTATTATATTTGTGATATTACATTTGTATATGGCTTGGTTACTCCATGATGAGTTGGGTTTTAGTTCCTTCTTTGTTCAAAAGATTGTGTGTCTCTGGAATGAGTGGACTCGAATGCATTTTCTGGACACCTTGAGGTTGAAAGAAATGCAGCATGAACTGGGAAAGAGGGCTATTCCGCAGCCACTCCAAATCAGTGGCCAACTGTCTCACCTTCAGAGAACTTAGGGTTTGGATGGATCTGAGTTGCAGGAGTCAGAAACTGGACAATTCATATGATGAGACTCTAAAGGGAACTGAGGAAACTCCTAAAACACTGAGAATTGGAAAAACATGGACTGTGTAGTGTCCTAATCCCACTTCAGGAAATTAAGGGCTCATCTTGAAAAAACTGGGGAGAGTTTAAGTTCTGGTGTACCTGTATACCAGGTGACACCCGAGGTCACAGTGAAGCCCTCCTGGATTACTCACGGCTTGCAGAAAATATATATAGTGATGATTCAGAGATGAAAAGCTCCATGCCTCATTAGCAATCCTCTGAGCTATGAAATCTCCAAATTCACTTATACCAATATGGAAATGATGCCAATGAGCTGAAAGGATGGAATACAGATTGATTGAAAATCAATCAATCTGGTCTCTGAAGGCACAATGTGCAAGTCACAAGTACTCATATCTGGAAAAGATTGCATACCCCATGTTCTACCCTTATCTCAAACCAAGAATTGTATTATATGCATTAAAACAAGGAGTGAGAGTTGAGAGTTGAGGATTACAGTTTTCTCAAGGACTGTTGTTCAAAACTGCATAGTGGGTAGAGATTAACATAGTTTGTGATAATGGCGAAGTATCACATTGCCCTGAGCATAAAAAATGATAGATTCTGGAGCAGGTGGGCAGCTTTAATTATATGGCTCCAAAGGGAATAAAAACTCGGATGGGTTTCAGTGTCTGTCTGATATGAGTCAGTCCACAGTAAAATTACTCGTACAGAGCTGATGAGAATAAAGCATTCTGGCCCATATTTGTCCTTCCACCGTCTCTTTCTGTCTGTCTGTGGCTGTGAGAACTGAGAAAACAAGATCTGTCGGAGGCACTGAGATGTAATCCCGGCAACGACTTTTGCACATGCCCCGGACAAAAAGTCAGATCAGGGAAGTGCTTCAACAGCTGGGATCGCAACAGATGTTCTCCAGACAGCTCTGCTACATGAAGATGTAGTACAGCACCCAGGTCATGTTACAGAGACAGAAAATTAAAAAAGAATGATTTTACATGCATGGCCGCTGACCCCTGGGAGCTGGCAATGTGAGTGACACTGAACAGAACAAGCAGCTGAGTCCCTTTTGAAGAAATCTTTATGCCCATTTCCATTGGAATCTGTGTCTCGAACGTATAGAAGACTAGTATATAGCGCCAATGACATGACTTGCAGTACTGCTAACAAAACCACAACTGGCCGGAAATGGGAAATCTTTTCCCTCTTTCTGGAATTTAGGGCTCTGCCTTTGTTACTCTGTGCTTGGGGTTTTAAGGCTCCTTTGTACCCCCTAATTTTGGATTATATAGGGGCACGACTAGTCCCTGGTGTAAATTATATTCCTAGAATCATAGAATATCAGGGCTGGAAGGGACCTCAGGAGGGAACCCCCCCCTTTTAGGTAGTTGAGAGCAGCTATCAAATCCCCCCTCGTTCTTCTCTTCTGCAGACTAAACAATCCCAGTTCCCTCAGCCTCTCCTCATAAGTCATGTGCTCCAGCCCCCTAATCATTTTTTTGCCTTCTGCTGGACTCTTTCCAATTTATCCACATCCTTCTTGTAGTGTGGGATCCAAAACTGGACACAGTACTCCAGATGCATCCCCATCAGCGTCTAATAGAGAGGAATGATTGCGTCCCTTGATCTGCTGGAAATGCCCCTACTTATACAACCCAAAATGTCATTAGCCTTCTTGGCAACAAGGGCACACTGTTGACTTATATCCAGCTTCTGATCTACTGTAATCCATAGGTCTTTTTCTGCAGAACTTCTGCCTAGCCATTTGGTCCCTAGTCTGTAGCAGTGCATGGGATTCTTCCAACCTAAGTGCAGGACTCTGCACGATTCCATTTTCAATTCCCTCCTATTGGTCTAAGGAATGAGAATAAGCATAGTGTGGGGCACTCTGGCCACAAGGTCAGTGTGGAGTCCTTACACCAGCATTATACCATCTGGCAAGGTCTGCCAAGTTTGTACTTTCATGGGGCCATTTTCTGCCCAATTTAAGTTCAGAGTGGCATAAAAGGGGCAGAGCAAAACTGAGAATGTTGTCTGGATCTGGAGTCTTTCCGAGAGCTTCCCCTCTCCCTTCCCCCCTAAAACTCCCCCAGAATTAGATGATCATCAGGAAATTCCTCCGCCTGCTATCCTTGAAGATAATGATGGATAGTTCTGCTGTTTCCATCTCCCACCCCTTCTGGTGGGAGCACTCAAGAGTCACCTTTGACAGGAGAGAGGACACAGCATTGCTTGTTAACTGTGGGCCTGATAGAGTGACCAGATGTCCCGATTTTATCGGGACAGTCCCAATTTTGGGGTTTTTTTTTCTTATATAGGCTCCTATTACCTCTCCACCCCCATCCCAATTTTTCACATTTGCTGTCTGGTCACCCTATCATCCTCTCCCAAAGGAGGAGGTTAAGTCGGAGGAGACCATTGTGATATTTTTCCTCATGGAGTTTCTGCCCAAAATATTCCAAGACAGGGGAGGGGATTGGCAGAGCCGGGACTAGGCATAAGGAGGCTAAGCAATTGCTTGGGGCCCCAAGCAGCTCTTTATGGAGAGATTCCAGCTGTGTGCATGCAAACTTTTTTGGGAGTTGAAGCCACGCATCTGAAATTTACTCCACACGCTGTAGGACAGGAACATTGGAATTGCCATATTGGATCAGACCCAGAAATATCCTGTTTCTGACAGTGGCTTGCAACAGAAGCTTCAGAGGATGGCGGAGGAGTCCTGCAATAGGCAGTTATTGAATAATCTGCCCCCTCCCCCCTAGATTTCATCCTGGTCTCTAACAGTTAAAGATTGGTTGAATCCCTGAAGCACAAGGTTTAATATCCAGTCCAAAAACTATAGGGTCAATAATGATAACTCTACATATCCTTGTAACTATCCAATCCCTTTTTGAATCTTATTACATTTGTGGCTGCAACAATTTGCCCTGGCAAAACATTCTACAGTTACATCCTATGCTGTGTGCTCTAAAACAAGCTGTTCCAAAAAGCAACCACGTCTGTGCTGAGAAATTATTTGTATAAATTTTATCCCCTTGCACCACTGGACCAATTTGTATATGGAAAGTTGAATCCCCCATTAGTATCATTCCATTGAATTTTGCTGCATCATTGATTTCTCTCAGCATTGTGCACTCAGTTGCATTTTCGTGATCTGGCAGTCAGTAGATTAGCCCCAGGATAGAAGAGAAAAGATGGGCACAGCACATTAGCTAGTGTGATCAGATGTCCCAATTTTATAGGGACAGTTCCGATATTCAGGGATTTTTCTTATATTGGTGCCTATTATACCCTCCCATCCCCCCACTCCCTGTCCTGATCTTCCACAATTGCTATCTGGTCATCCTAACATCACCTACCTTATAATATCCGTCCATTACATTCTGCATCTGCTATGTGTACCACTCCAGCAGCAGCTGATTCTCATGGCTCTTTTCTTGTTTGGTGCATCGAGTCATTCACTAGCCTGCCTGTTACTTTTAACATGTTTCAACAATTTCACCCATTATTTGTTTAGGGTTTTTTTAAGTTAAAGCAAACTGCATGTGAAGTCAGCACCACTAAGCAGTGACAAGGTAGCACCTTCGTAGAGTGACTAGCTGATCCAATTTTATAGGGACAATCCCGATAGTCAGGGCTTTGTCTTATGCAGGCTCCTATCCCCCATCCCCCTCCCAATTTTTCACACTTACTATCTGGTCACCCTACGCATTGCCATCTTATGTACTGCCGGTCTGACACCCTTTAAAAAACAACAACCACCCAGTAATAAATGGAAATAGACTGGCTTAGCTATTTCAGTAAACCTATTAAGCAAGCGTTTAAAAAAAAACGTGCATTGTTAACTTAATGAAATCAGGTTACAGGCCCAGATGGCTTCCATAACAGCATTTTCATTGCAAAGGGATTTCTTTACACATATTCCAAACATCTCCGCTAATATGAGCAAAGTGTGAACTGTCATGTCTTTGCATGATATCACTCTTCTGCTAGCATTAAAATAATTAAACTACATGAAGAGGTGATTGGAGCTGGAGACATCAAGGTTCCTAATATAGGAGCCTCATTTTGTTGTGTCCCTTGGAGTACATCAAATTAAGTTACCATAGCAATTTACCATTACTGAACAAACTAATTCCTGGAGTTGATCAAATCATGAAACAAGTTCACAAATATATTCATGATTATATGGGTTGATTTCACATGGCCACTGGGTATTCATGAAAGTGTTTGCCAGTCCCAAGTGATCTATATATTTTTAGAAGAATAAATTATTCAGCTAAACATTAGCAAAGTCCACACTTTCAGTAAAAATCACTTGTTTAAAAGGTTTCAGTCATCCAATCAGAACAGAAACAACACTATATGACTTAGCTGATTAATCAAGCACCACAAATAACACAAGTGGCTATTTGTACTGAACAATGATAGCGAACAAACTAAGAGATCAGTTCACAAATGGCCAATAGGCTGAAAAGTGTATGTCCAAATTATATGATGAATATTTTTAAATAACTGATATATTTCTAAAAATCAACACTGATTCATGAACAGAAAAGAGGACAAAATGTGTACACATGACAACATTTCTAGTGACTAATTCCATTTTCTCTTATAATTACAGTGCATTGAAACTTTATTTTAGATTTGTATTTTAAACTCAGTACAATATTCTTTATTTGGAGAAGGCCATGCAAAAGGTCCTGTGTTGACAGTTCTGGGGTCTGGCTGAGTGAAGCTTTTTTTCCCCAAAGGCCTAAAGGAAAGAGTGCAGAGTTGGAACAGCCAGCTGGACTTTAAAAATATTTCCTTACTGCCTGGTGGACACTCTCACTGAAGGCTTAGTTGAAGGAAGATAGCCCTGGACCTGTGTTAATTTTAGCTGAAATGAGCCAAGAATTTGTTTCCTTGGGACCTAGCTTTACCCAAAAAGGGCACAGCTTAGCCTCTTAATGGGAAAGAATGGTTTATATAAATTCAGATTTGGGGACAAAGTCACCAGCACTGGGTACCCACATGGCCCCACAGTATGCCAACATTTTTATGGCTGACTTACTTAGAACAACACTTTCTCAGCTCTCGTCCATTAGCACCCTTTATCTCCTTGCACTACGTTGATGACATCTTCATCAGATGGACCCACGGGAAGGAGGCCCTTGAAGAATTCCACTTGGATTTCAACAATTTCCATCCCACCATCAATCTCAGCCAGTCCGCACAAGAGATTCACTTTCTACAGTGCAAATAAGTGATGGTCACATAAGCACCACCCTATACTGGAAACCTACTGACCGCTATACTTACTTACATGCCTCCAGCTTCCATCCAGAACACATCACACCATCCATAGCTACAGCCAAACTGAGTTTGCACCAATCCCTCAGACAGAGACAAACACCTACAAGATTTTTATCAAGCATTCTTAAAACTACAATACCCACCTGGGGAAGTGAGGAAACAGATTGACAGAGCGAGATGGGTAGCCAGAAATCACCTACTACAGGAAAAGCCCAACAAGGAAAAGAACAAAATACCACTGGCCATCACGTATAGCTCCCAGCTAAAACCTCTCCAGCATATCATCAATGACCTACAACCTATCCTTGAAAACGATCCTTTACTCTCACAGACCCTGGCAGGCAGGCCAGTCCTCACGTGCAGGCAGCCCCCCAACCTGAAGCAAATACTCACCAGCAACTACACACCACACCACAGAAACACTAATCCAGGAACCAATCCCTGTAACAAACCTCGTTGCCTACTCTGTCCCCCATATCTACTCTAGCGACATCATCAGAGGACCCAACCACATTAGCCACACCATCAGGGGGCCCATTCACCTGCACATTTACCAATGTGATATATGCCATCACGTGCCAGCAATGCCCCTCTGTCATGTACACTGGCCAAACCAGACAGTCTCTATGTAAAAGAATAAATGGACACAAATCAGACATCAGGAATGGTAACATACAAAAGCCAGTAGGAAAACACTTTAATCTCCCTGGACATTCTATAACAGATTTTAAAGTAGCCATGCTTGAACAAAAAAACTTCATAGAATCACTGAATATTAGGGTTGGAAGGGACCTCTGGAGGTCATCTAGTCCAACCCCCTGCTTAAAGCAGGACCAATCCCCAATTAAATCATCCCAGCCAGGGCTTTGTCAAGCCTGACTTTAAAAAACCTCTAAGGAAGTCTTCACGGTTTGTGAGCAGCAGGTCAAGAAAAGCTCTGCCCCTAGTTGGTTCCTCCAGCACTTGCACTAAGAAATTGTCCCCTACATTTTCCAAAAACTTACTGGATTGTCTGTGCACCGCTGTATTGCTCTCCCAGCAGATATCCGGGTGATTGAAATCTCCCGTGAGAACCACGGCTTGTGATCTAGTAACTTCTCTTAGTTGTTGGAAGAAAGCCTCATCCATCTCATTCCCCTGGTCTGGTGGTCTATAGCAGACTCCCACCATGACATCAACCTTGTTGCTCACACTTCTAAACTTAATCCAGAGACTCTCGGGTTTTTCTGCAGTTTCATACCGGAGCTTTGAGCAGTATGTTCTCTTACATACAATGCAACTCCCCCACCCTTTCTGCCCTGCCTGTCCTTCCTGAACAATTTATATCCATCCACGACAGTGCTCCAGTCATGTGAGTTATCCCACCAAGGGGTAACTGAGTCAGAGACTGACTTCAGAGAAAATGCAGAACTAAAATTCATTTGCAAATGTAACACCTTTAATTTGGGCTTGAATTGGGACTGGGAGTGGCTGTTCACTACAGAAGCAGCTTTGCCTCTCCTGGAATTGACACCTCCTCATCAATTACTGGGAGTCGATCGCATCCACCCTGATCGAATTGGCCCTTTCAACACTGGTTCCCCACTTGTGAGGCAACTTCCTTCTCTTCGTGTAACAGTATAATAATCCCTGCCTCTGTAATGTTCACTCCATGCATCTGAAGAAGTGGGTTTTTTGCCCATGAAAGCTTATGCCCAAATAAATCTCTTAGTCTTTTAGGTGCCACCGCACTCGTTGTTGTTGATGTAAACTGTCATCTCAGGTGGAACTTCTTTGCAGTTGACACTGTAAACCGAGATCCTATGCTTCACAGAAAATAATGTTCATCCAATTATACTGACTTTCAACCATCTCTGCGCTGGGCTGGGGTGATGGAAAAATCAGAATAGTGGGGGTGCGGTAACCCGTTGAACCAAACTGCAAATCCCATATATGATGGAAACCACTTCAAGTTGGGGGGTGCTGCAGCACCCTCCACAGCCCTAGTTCCAGCACCCATGGCCCTGGGTGTAATGTCTTGGGGGTATCCTATGTGTATTCAGGCATATTTGCTGGAAACCTCTGTGGTATATTGAGGATTGTGTTGAAATTGAAAGCTGCCACTTTCAAAGTGGTCGCATAGGTGTGGGCAGTGGGGCAGGGTCCGTTTCTTGGGCTTGCTTGAAGTTTGTGGGCTCTGTAGGGAAGTGTGTGATCAGAGTCAGTCTGGAAAAAAGCCAACATATAAAATGATGGGGTGAGTTGTCCCTTGCTGCTTTAGGGAGCAGCCTGCTTTGTCTCTCCCTGTTTTTTTGGGTTGTGTGGTATCTTTCTGAATTCTAAAAAATAAAATGGTGTTACACTGCTCCCTTCCAGAATGAATACTTTTTTAAAAAATCTAACTTCTCTGTGTGTATGCTATGAACATGACAACTTCTGTTAGCACTGTGGCAGTTGGAGTGTATTTCGGCTCATGTGTCGTTGCCAGAACAGTCAATGGAGTTCTGTTTGCAGTATCTCCAGAGCTGGTGAGGTATAAGCCAAGACGAACCCATATTCCAAGTTGCATCTAGAGGACTGGTAGTTAGAAAAACCATCATGATGCTTGTAATCTGAGTGGATGAGAACGGAGGTCACTGAAGTACAAGCAAAACACCACTGCTAGAAAACAGCACTCTAAGGAGCTGGGAATGTAGGCAGGGTTTTGACCTTGAGGTGAAATTATCTACCCCTACATTTAATTATTTGAGTCTAATTAACTTATTATGTTTAAACCAACCACATGACATAATATGATGTCTAGGGAACGATTCCCACTTGAGACAATCATGAGGAATTTTTTCTTGTCTGTTTCTGATAGGAGCTGGTAGCCATATATTTACGACCCCTTGGCATTGGGCACTTCAGAAATGTTTCCCTCTGAGTGGGAAGGTTCTTTCTCAGTAATCCTTTAGTGAGTAAAACTTACCACTAGGCAAGTTTCCAAATGTCCCCACTTCTGGTTTGTGACAACATGCCGAGGGAATTTCTCTCATGCAGCTAACAAAATTTTTGGGGCCAGGATCTACATGATATTATAAACAAATCATTGTAAATGCAGCCAGATTTTAAGAGGAGTATCTGAACTGATCCCAAACCTCTTTGCGGTTCGCACATCCTTGTAACCACCAGCAAGAGCAGTGACTGTGCTGCCAGTATTTTAACAAGAGACTCCCACAACTTCCTTCATCCCAACCCACTGCAACCTGCAGTAAATCCTGTGGGTGAAGGGGCACGGGCTTTCAGAGAGGAGCCCTGAGGGACTCCAGAATCTACTCATGTTGGCTTTTCCCTGTTGAAAGCAAAGTGTTTTCTCACCACTGCCACCAAGGAGCGAGGCTGCACTGGTTGGCAAAGAAACCAGTACTAACCTGTGTGGTGCTGGAAATGTTTATGCTATATCCCTGTATCACTTATTGGGTGTATTGGTGATACAGCACCGTGTTCAAGTTGAAGTGGGGTGTCTGAGGAGGAAGGGGGAGAGGAAGCCACATGCAGTGTCCCCCAGGAGATTTTCTTAGAAAACAAACAAACAAATAAAACTTCCTTTCGGGGCAGTCTGGGGCACTTCAGTCAGAAAAGCTCCAAATGAACCTGCAACATGAATTGAGCGTAGCTGCTGGTGCGAGCACCAGGGTAGTGAGAGATGTTTGTGAGTGGAGTTCTAGGAATGAGTGTGATGGAAGGCCAACTAGTGCCATGGATAAGACCACTGAAGAGGCTGTCTGTGTATAAAGAGGAGGTGAAGTCATGATAGATGAATACGAAGAGGCCAGGTCCTCAACTAGCATAAAGTGGTGTGGATCTGGCCTGAAGTTTCTAAGTTGAAAAAAATGTTAAACTAAAAGGGACCCAAAGAAACATTACAAAACTGGTAAATTTGGAAGGGTGGTGGAGAGAAAATTGGATCAATTTAAAGTGCTTCTGACTCAGTCTATACAACAGGAGTATTTAAAATTGTCATAGAAATCCATTCAGGGTGCTTTAGTAAGCAGTGTGAATTTGAGGGAAATATTTTGTTTTCTAATCAACTCAATGGAAACAGTCTCCATTTTAACCCTAATTATGGTGTGTGACCACTACCCTTCCAGTTTACTGCACCTCTGTCATCTCATACTCTCTCATTTTCTAAAAGGAATAGCCCACGTCATTTAACTCTCTCCTTGGGGCAATCCTTGGGAAGAGTGGGTGGAGAAGCTACAGCTGACAAGATAAGAGTGCCAAAAGAAAACACAATCTAATGGAGGAGGTTAAATGGTATGTGTTTGCAGTGGCAACTATTGACACATTTTTATGATGGGGAAAAATGATAATAAACAACTTCATTTCTAAAGACTTAAGTGGGTGAACAAGGCAGTGTCTAATGTAGGCCGGACTAACAGATGGACAGTATAGTTACTGAAAGAGTAAAACATCAGCTACCGTGGAGACTGGGATAGTGTCCAACACGGATTTACTAGAGCATGAAAAATAAGTATGAAAGAAATATTATTCAAGAGGTTATAAGATTGTTAGGATATATTTCTTGTATATATGGAACAAGAAGTCATTTCAGAGGACAGTTAGGCTTATTAAAGGGGATGAGGGTAGCTTGCTGGCAGAAGACCCCATTGATGATGCCAGAGAGATTGAATGAATTTTGCCTCAGTTTATGAAGGACTAGGGACCCATTCCACAAAGAGACTAGAACATAATAGCTGCCATACTGGGATGGACCGATGGACCAATGGTCCATCTAGCCTGGTATCCCGTCTCTGATAAGGGCCAGTATCATACCTTTGGGGAGATTGTACTGAACAGGGCAATTTTGGAGTGATCCACCCTTATCGTCCACTCCGAGCTTTTGAAAGTCAGAGGGTTAGTGTACCCAACTTATGCGGGTTGCATCTCTGACCATCTTAGCTAATAGCCATTGATGGATCTATCTTCCACAAACTTATCATGTTCTTTTTTGAACCCAATTTATAACTTTGGCCATCACAACATCCTCTTGCAGAATTCCACAGGTGTGTGTAAAAATACTTTATCTTCTTTGCAATGAATCTTCTGCCTTTCTGTGAGATACCCCTGGAACTCTTTGCAGTCAGCTTTGGATTTAACTATCTTGAGTAATTTTGTATCATCTGCAAAACATTGCCTCTTCGCTGTTCACCCCCTTTTCCAGAATATTAATGAAGATGTTAAACAGCACAGTACAGATCCTTGGGGGGACCCCACTATTTACCTTTCGCCATTGTGAAAACTGGCCATTTATTCTCACCCTTTGTTTTCTATCTTTTAACAGATCCTGGAGTGGACCTTCTCTCTTATCCCATGACAACTTAGTTTCCTTAAGAGCTTTTTGTCAGGACCTTGTCAAAGGCTTTCTGAAAATCTAAATAGATTATATTAAGTGGATTACCCTATGCACAAGCTTGTTGATACCTTCAAATAATTCTAGTAAATTGGCAAGGCATGATTTCACTTGACAAAAGCTGTGTTGACTCTTTCCCAACAAATTGTATTTAACTATGTGTCTGATCATTCTGTTCTGTACTATACTTTCCATCAGTTTGCCTGATACTGGAATTAGGCCTACCAGCCTGTAATTATCAGGATTGCCAACTGGAGCCCTTTTTAAAAATCAGTGTTACATCAGATACCCTCCCGTCGTCTGGTACAAAGGCTGATTTCAGCAAAGAGTTACCTTAGTAGTTCTGCAATTTCCTATTTGAAAGTTCCTTTCAGAACTCTTGGGTGAATACCATCTGGTCCTCGTGATTTATTACTGTTTAATTGACCGATCTGTTCTAAAACCTCTTCTATTGACATATCAGTGTGAGACAGTTGCCTCAGAAGAATAGCTCAGATGTGGGTATGTCCCCCACATCTTTTGCAGTGAAGAATGATGCAAAGAATGTATTAAATTATATTTTGATAGTCCATTGATAGTAGCATGTTATGGATATTAGCACAGGCATTATTGCAAAATAGGCCCTTCTAGCACTGGTGGGTTTCTATCCACTAGAGCTGCCATGTCAGCATTATTGTGTACTTGTGTGAATGTAGTGGTTCACGAAATAAAGTTGTCACAAATGAACCATCTCCTGCACTGTGCTTCAGTTTTCCTTTGGCCTAAGGAAGGTAAGGGCTCGGCTGATATACAATTCCAGAGTGCTAGCAATGGGAAGTACACCAAGAATTTTCAGTCTGTGTTCTTCCCATAGAATCAAGTCTGATAATATCTACTTCCATGGAACATTCTCCTTTTTCTCCCCACCCAATAGGTTGATGTGGAGAAGTGAGATGCATCAGCAGAATCTCCTTTCTGTGTGGAGAGCTTAAGGGACACAGTCATGTCCAAACGGAGAGCTGGTTTTCTTGATAAAACCTGGAGTATTGGATCAGATTCTTCCAACTATAAAGAAGTTTGGATTCAAAGATAGATCCAAACTTCCTAGCTGAGGGTTATCTCTACCAATGATTTGGGAGAAGGAAGATCCAATATAGTGATGAGATACGATTTAAAAACCCCTGAGTGCAAAAGAGGATGATGATAAGATGGGCATGATGAGAATGATTTTGGCCATGCTAGCAGCCTAGGCAAGGTTGACAAATCAAAATGATACATTTTGAATTGGGAATGTCTGAATGTTTATTTTTGACAGAAAATACCACAGGTTTTTTGTTCCAAAATTTTTGAATCAAACTTTTGGTTCCTCAAAACGTTTAATCCTGACTAGGGACGAAAACAAATATTGAAATATCAGAATTTCACACTGGACAGAAATTCTGTTTTTCAATTAACTCGGTTAATGTTGTGTTCATTCTCTTTGGAATCAATGAACTAAATGTAACTGTTTATTTTCTCTACATCAATATCATGCAACTTGAATAACAGCATACACTCTTTGACAAATTATCTCCAGTGTTGCTACAGGCCAGCAAATAACATCCACCAGCCAAAACTGCAACCAAAAAAGACATCCATGTTCCATAGACTGTGAGCTCCTTGGAGCAGGGACTGTTCTTCTTAAGTGTTTTGAAAATACTGTGCACATAATTAGCACTGCTATAAATATAATTAATAATAATAATTAATAATACTATGGTTTCACAGGATTTTATGAGTAAAGCATCTTTTCTGGGCCTTCTGCAAAATTAAACTGAAATTTAATGTCCACAGAAAATGGTATTAGGAAACATGTCACCCAAATAACTAAAACCAAACCCTACAGATTATCTTCATAGATTCTAAGGCTAGAAAAATCCATTACAATAATCTAATCTGATCTCCTGTGTAGCACAGGCCATAAAATCTCACCCAGTAATTCCTGCATCAAACCCATAATTTGTGGTTGAGCAACAATGTATTTTCCAGACAGAACACTAACACTGGCCATGTTATTCCTAGTCTACATTGTTCCTTTCTGCTTTTTTTCTCCTTCTAGTCCTCTTCGTATTTTTAATGCTATAGCTGCTATTGACATAATAGTGTTGTACATCCTAGATGATTTTCTCTAATGGTACACAGTTATATGTACCATGCCAATAGAGAAAGTTTGCTTTGGGAGATGTTGGTGCTTATTATTGTTTAATATTTATGGTAGCTCAACACTGGGAATTTCAGTTCTTTAGGAAATTCTGACATTTTGAAATTTGTTCTGGAACGAAAAGTCAAAATTTTGAATTTTTTGTGGAATGAAAATTCTGGACAATTTTGAACTGGAATATTGAAATTTCTTTTTTAAAATATCAAATCATTTAAGTTTGCTAAAATAAAAATATTTCATTTTGATTATTTTAAATAGACTATAAAATATAATATTACATATACAATATTACAATTAATTTAATAATATGTCAAAATGAAATGAGATAAGTCAAACTGAAACATTTAACCTTAGCTAAACAAAATATTTTAACATCATCAAAATAAAATGATAAAGTTAAATGATTTGTTTCTAGACTGTGCCATCGAAAACCTCATTAAAACTGGCAGTTTCCTGAGAAATGTTTTGGTTTCAGTGAAACTGAATTTCTGACAAATAACTGTTTCATTGATTTTTTTTTTTAAACCAGCTCCAATATGAATGTTGCAGAAGTGCTCTTTGCTCAGGTATAAATGACTACGTGAGGGACAAGGCTGGACTGTATGTATTCTCTGGTGCCAGTTTATACCCTTATTTCTATGCACTGGTGGAGAATTAATTACTTTTACTAAATGGTGAGAATTTGGGTGACAAAGTATAGAGGTGTAGGACAGCTAGAGCAGGAGAGAGCCTGCACATACACAGGAGAGTAGACCTATTGAGTTCAATGGGATTACTTGCATGAGTAAAGTTATTTCACTGTGTCAGGGCCTTGCTGTTTTACACTAACATCCCGATTCTCCTCTCTGGTATATCATTTTCTAAACAGGCATAATCCCATTGTCTTCAGTGAGCCAATTTTTTCCTGATTTGAAACATTCTAGGTGAGAGGAAAATCAGGCCTTAAAAGTGTGGGGGTTTGGTGGGGGTATATTAGGGTTATGGCCTATCCATAATAAAACCCTGCTCGTCCGTGTGGATTTCTCCTACAAGGCTTTCCTTTGATTAACAGTTCCACAGGCACTGACTCTGTGGATGCTCCGGGGCTGAAGCGCTCAAGAAAAATAGAAGGTGGGTGCTTAGCACTCACCAGCGGGCCCCACTGATCAGCTCTCCTCCCTCCCCCGAATGTGCCTCCCACCCAGAGACAGACCACGCCGATCAGCTCCTGCCCCTCCCCCCAGCGCCTGCCACTCACCGAGGAGAGGGAGAGGAGCGGGGGCAGGATGAGGTGGAGTGAGGGCGGAGCATGCTCCGGGGTAGGAGTCGAATGGGGTGGGAAGAGGTGGGATGGGGGTGGGGCTGTGGGGGAAGGGCTGGAGTAGGGGCAGGGCCTGGAGTGGGGAAAGATCAAGCTGGGAACTTCTACTTCCTTCATGGACGTTTGCACATTTACTCCTGATGGTGTGCCCTTAAATGTTAGCCACTGGGGGTAGATTACAGCTAAATTTCTCCTTTTCAACTTTGATACCATATTCTGTTGAGGCCTCCCCACCACACACAACACCTGCCTTGCCAAGTCCCCTGCTTGGATGGACCCTTATCTTCTGCATCCTGCCACCCCCGAATCCTTTATCTTTGCCTCAAATAAAACGCCCAGCTCACAGCAATCTGCGCTGTACGACGTGTGCTGCTCTACCTCAGTGCTCCATCCAGACTCCCCGGATTGTGGGGTCCCAGCCCCATGGACCCTGCCTTAATCCATCTCTGCTACTTGTAATGATCTCTACCAGAGACCACCTGTTCATTACTCTCTCCCTCCCTCAGTTAGAGAAACAGCAGTTGTCTTGTTGAGGAGATCCACCTTGTTGTGAAATACTTCAGGCCTAATGACATGTGCTTCCAATCAGCAGCAAAGGAAGCAGGAACTGATAGTTTCAAGCTGGATGAGCTAATTGTTCTAATCAACAAGTCCTTAAAGCAGGAGCGATGCAGCTGTTCGATGGTTCTGTGACCCAGCCATCTCACTTGAGGATAGCAGTGAGCTCACAAAACACCACAGGAAACACTAACCAAGAGGTGAAGGAGCAATAGCAATAAATGGAGCAGCAGTGATGATTTAAAGGGAAAAGCTTGCAGAGTACAAAAGGAATCCCAAGGAGACTCTGACTCCATTAGTGTTGTCTGGAGTCACTGGTATGGTGTGGGAGTAGCTCTGACTTGGGGTTGAACTCAATGGCAAACCTCCCTTGATTTCATTAGGGCCAGGATTCACCCCCTAAACTCTGGACCATACAGTGGTCTCATCGCCGGCTATTAACACAGAGCTCACAAATTTGAATGTATCAGGTTTATTGAGCAACACTGAGAGAATCTTTGTTGCTCATTAACTGAGCTCTTCTCATTTCTCCCTGTCTCTTCATCATTCTCTCTGTTATGTCTTCCTTGCTGGCCCCTGTGCCCAGAAATCTCGTACCAAGCACCGCTGCTTGCCTCCTTTAAAACTCCCTTCTTTGCTCATTACCGCCACCCAATCGTCATCAAAAGAAAAAACAGTTGCTGTGTTAGAATTTTCTCTGGGGTCTTCCAATGCATTTTTGAGCCGCCCAACTAGTTTATTGTTATTACACGAATGACAGTAGCAGCTAGATCAGACCCTATAGCTGAGGCTCTATGCAGTACATAATAAAGGACAGGCCTTGCCTGAATGAATTTAGAATCCACCTGCATGCATCATATTGCAAGAGTGACAAAGGGTCCTGTGGCACTTTAAAGACTAACTAAAGTAATGAAGCATAAGCTTTCGTGGGCTAATACCCACTTCGTCGGATGCATGCAGTGGAAGTATCCAGGGGCAGGAATAAATAGGTAGATAAGAATCAGGTCACCTACAGTCCTCAGTTAAAACCTCTCCAACGCATCATCAGTGATCTACAACCCATCCTGGACAACAATCCCTCAGTTTCACAGGCCTTCGGAGGAAGGCCAGTCCTGGCCCACAGACAACCCGCCAACCTGAAGCAGATCCTCACCAGCAACAGCACACAATGCCATAATAACTTCAACTCAGGAACCAATCCATGCAACAAACCTCAATGCCAACTCTGCCCACATATCTACACCAGCAACACCATCACAGGACCTCCCCAGATCAGCCACACCATTACTGGTTCATTCACCTGAACATCTACCAATGTCATATATGCCATTATGTGCCAGTAATGTCCCTCTGCTATGTACATTGGCCAAACTGGACAGTCCCTATGAAAAAGGATAAATGGACACAAATCAGATATCAGGAATGGCAATATACAAAAACCTGTAGGAGAACACTTCAACCTCCCTGCACACACAATTACAGATTTAAAAGTCACCATATTGCAGCAAAAAAACTTCAAGACCAGACTGCAAAGAGAAACTGCAGAGCTGCAATTAATTTGCAAATTTGATACAATCAACGAAGGACTGAATAGGGATTATGAATGGCTAGCTAACTACAAGAGCAGTTTCTCTTCTCTTGCTGTTCACACCTCCAATTCAGCTACTAGAGGAATACCTCACCCTCCCTGATTAGAGATAACAAGCTGGTCCAGCCTGTTGGACTAACCCTGTTATCTCTAACCTGGTTCTTGCCTACCTATTTATACCTGCCCCTGGATACTTCCACCGCATGCATCCGACGAAGTGGGTATTACCCCACGAAAGCTTATGCTTCAATACTTTAGTTGGTCTTTAAAGTGCCACAGAACTCTGTCACTTCTGCAATTCCAGACTAACACAGCTACCTCTCTGATTATTGCAAGACTGGGGTCTAATTTTGGACAACACACACAAAATGCTGTAACTATTGAAGGGAGGACGAGGCTAACAGTAGTGGGAAGGTAGTTACATAGATCGGCTACTAGCACGGTTAGTTGGACTTTCGCTATTTAAAGTGTTTTGTTTGTTGGCTTTGTTTTAATACCAAGACAGAAATTCAGTGGATTAGTTATAATTTAGGAATACAATGATGCAGAGAATTCTGGAGTTGAGGCCTAATGCTTAGAACACAGGAGACCAAGAGCAACATTCCGCATCTTCACTGCATTGGACAAATTCCAATCTGGATTGGAGGGTGGCGTTGCAGGGGTATCAGTCACAGAGAGAAGAGAAGTGAGTACCAGTTTCCATGGACACATTTCACTTCCTTTCTCTCTTTCTCTGTTCTCCCCACCTTCCCACTCTGATGGAATTTGATATCTCACATCTGGTCAGCTCTGCTGGGAGTTGATCTTCAGTCTGTTCCAAAAATGAGGCACCCACAATGAATGGCCCAAAATTCACCATGTTGTAACCTGCTTGACTTCATTGGGAATCCAGCATCACTGAATGTGGCCTAGTGCATGTGATACAAGGCGAAGCAAAGACGTTTCTATTTGCTCATCTAAAAATATTAAAATTGAAGGCTATACATGCATTTTAAAACCTTTTTCATCCTTGCAGTTGAACTGCTCTGCTCTTGCATTGCAACTGAGAATTCAGAAAAAAGTATTCGACAGAATGAAAGAGAGCTGCTTTGCATGATTAAGAAAAATAGGGGGGAGAAAATGTGTGATCTCCAGAAAAAAAACCAACCTACACTGAATGCATCAAACAGAAAAAAGTTGACAAAAAAGAAGTGAATTAAAACACTTAAGCCACACTTGAAATCACATATGCTTAAAAGTACATAGAGAAATTCCTTCCTAATTTTTTTTTTATATACATAATTAGTCTTCGGATATGCTTGCTGGAGTGAGCACATTTGTCCCAAGCTTAGGAAACAAATGGGATGATGTAATTGGTTTCTTTCAGTTCCCACTTCACTGCAACTCTACAATACCCTTGGACTTCAGAGGATTAAATTCCTTCCTTGGCACTGGTCCAGTTACTGGTCATTGCCATTTGTTGATTATCCTAGCATTCCAGAAAACATTTTATCCCCTTCATTAACTCACAATTGACCAATCACATAAATCAGGTTAAGGAATCGTGGACCTGACTACAAAGACGGGAGAGATTCAAAGAAACAACAGATTAAAGAACAGGTTGATTTTGCTTTTATTGAAGCTCTTTATGCTTTAAATCTGAAATAATGACCCCTGAAAAAAAAGATCATTAATTAACGCTACTAGTCTTTTATTTACATTTCAAAGGAAGCCAAAATCATTGTTTCTGCGGTAAAAGCACCTTCTTAAAAGCACACAGAACCTCATTCATTTACATTACGTTTAGAAAATAGTTTATTTACAAATGGCTAGATGAATAACATCTATGTAAATGTCTGTGATAGTATATTTTTATATGAATTAGCACACAGCTATGTAGTGTATTGTGGTATTTCTATTTGCAGGTGTGATGGGATATGTACCTGAAGGGGTTATGTAGGCTTGGGGGCCAATTAGAGAACCTGGAGGGAGAGCCAGGCCTCACTGAACAAGAAATCCAGCTGGAGCCGAGGAGGCTGGATTTATAAAACCAGGAAGCTTGCAGCAGGAAGGGGCTGTAGGAAGAGAAGCGTCAGTCCCTCTTTGGGAGCAGAGGAGAAGTGAAAATCCAAGAGAGGACTAAGCCCCGGGGCGGGGTTTAGCTCTGGAAGAAGGGTCCAGCCCAGAGGAGTTGGGGGAAAAGGAAGCTTGAGAGGATTAGGTAGAAAGAAGCCCAGGGAAACAGCAGCAAGGGATAGGACTGTGCAGACCTTGGCTGCTTGTTACAGGGTCTCTGAGCTGGAACCCAGTGTAGAGGGTGGGCCTGGGTACCCCTACCACCCACGGGGCAGCAGCGCAGGAGTGTTGGAGACACCAGCCGGACAGTTGGTTCAGAGAGATCTTGTTTCCTTAGAGGGGGAGGACTACATAGTAACCTGGCCAGAGGGCTGAGTCACAGGGTGGGAGTACCTTGAGTTGTGAAGAGACGGGTGAGTGGGTGTCACAGCTTGAGTAACTGAGGAAAGAGGGCAAGCCCTGATCTCCAGAACAGCCACAAGGAGGTGCCACCTGTGGACAACCGGTCTGAATAACAAGGAAACATTTTAGACAGGTGCACCAGTGCTGAGATGTTCTCGATGTAGGTACTCGGTGCTGAACAGTACATCTTTCTGGAGTTTTACCTCAAACCTGGCGTCATTTTTCCTTGACTGTTGCCAGTAGCTCGTTAGTTCAAGCCCAATGCTACTCAGACCAGACTTCAGTCAGATGATTTGAGCCATGATTTCATAGCCTGTCTTTCTCTCATATCCGCCTTTTTTTGGCCTGCATTGTAATAGAGGTTTCACTTTAGAGCCATAATAAGGTGATGTCAAGAATCAGAGAGGTAGCCGTGTTAGTCTGGAATAGCAGAGGTAACAAAGTCCTGTGGCACCTTAAAGACTAACTATAAAGTTTTGAAGCATGAGCTTTCGTGGGCTAATACCCACTTCGTCGGATGCAAGCAGTGGAAGTGTCCAGAGGCAGGTACAGAAAAGTAGGCAAGAACCAGGTGGGAGGTAAAAAGGTTAGTCCAATTAGGCTGAACCAGCTCGTTATCTCCGATCAGGGAGGGTGGGTTGTTCTTCTAGCATTTGAATGGGGGGTGTGGACATGGAGAGAGGAGAAACTAGTTCTGTAATGAGCGAGCCATTGTAGGTCTTTGTTCAATCCGAGATTGTTTGTGTTGAATTTGCAAATGAATTGCAGCTCTGCAGTTTCCCTTTGCAGTCTGGACTTGAAGTTTTTTTGCTGCAGTATGGTGACTTTTAAATCTGTAATAGTGTGTCCAGGCAGGTTGAAGTGTTCCCCTACAGGTTTTTGTATATTGCCATTCCTAATAAGGTGATGCTGGTCCTTGCTGCTATTGTTGATATCTTGAATACATATATTTCCTTGTTCGAATTGGGGAAATATCTCCAAGAATATGAGAGACTGGATTTTAAATTGTGCAATCTCCCTAAGGTTCTCCCTTAAGTCTGTGTGTATATGTGACCAAAGCGTCTGGATCTGTGGGCAGCTGCAGTAAATGCTCTGTGAAGGTGTGTGTGTGTGTGTGGGGGGGGTGTTGATTGATGATCCATTTGTTCACATCCTTTCCAGCCCAAGTTGGGGATTGTTGGTAATTACTAGAGTATGGAAGTGTATCATTAGTTTCCTTTCATGTTTTTTTTAAACTAGGTACATAGGAGGTTATAATGTACAAGATCTGTTCTGTGTAAGTGACTGAGGCCTTATGAAAAGGAAAATGTTCTTGCCATTCATATTTTCTTTACCAACAAAAAGAAAATTAGACTTGATAACTAGCCTAGATCTTTGAGACTGCCTTTTACTTGTTCAGTGCAGATCAGGGGGAGGCATGTAAAGTGAATCCCTGGTGCTAAAGAGGCTGGGCTAATGCTCAGGCACAAGTCTAAGCAGCCCTGTGGCTGCTCTAAGCTGTGTTGCCAGCTGGGGCTTTCTGCAAGATAAAGATGCCCCACGCATGCTCCTGGTTCTTCCAGCATGCTCCCTGCAGAGTGGGATGGGAGCCGAGATAAAATAGAACTCTGTCCGCTCAGTAACACTCGGGGATTCCCCATACATGCCCGGGCTCCTCAGAGAGGGTTGGTGAAGTTGGTTTATGCCTGCCTTGCACCACAGGAGCAGCAGTGCTGGGGCCAAGAATCTGGCCTCTGTTTTATGAGATTAACGTGCAAATAATCATTTCAACCAAAGGAGAGCCAAAGAGGTCTCGTTTGCTGTAGTTTTCCCCCCCTTCGTTGCTCCTCCACTCCCTACTAGCAAACTGTCTTTGGTTCAGTCCTAGCAGCTAGCCAGGAACCTCTGGCTCCCCTGATCCCTGCCCCCACTTAGTTGTCCGTGATCCTATTGCTTTTCCAGACAAGCACACAGCCCTTCCTTCTTCAGCTCTAAACAGCTACTGTCTGCTGCTCTGTTCTGCGGTTCCTCTTTATAGGGCCCTCCTGGCCCCTGACTGGCCATTCCAGCAGTCCCTTTGATTGGTTGCTTCTTCACAACCACTCTAGGACACTTGCAGGACCTCTTTACTGCTCCTTTCCTGGGATGGGTGAGGCAGAACCCGGAGGCCTCCAGCAGGAGGTCTTTGGGCCTAGTCCACTTCATTACGCTAACATTGTTAGTTTTTTTGACAGATATTTCCAAACAACTATCCACGAGGTCTCCAAGATCTTTACTGAGTGGCAACAGGTACTTTAGACCCCCCTACCATTTTGTATGTTTGGTTAGATTATTTTTTCCAATGGAGATTACTTTGCATTTATCAACATTGGATTTCATCTCCAATTTTTTTGCCCAGTCACTCAATTTTGAGATCCTTTTGTGACTCTCCAGTTATCTTTGGATTTAACTATCTTCCATAATTTTGTACTATCTGCAAACTTTGCCATCTTACTGTTTACCCTTTTCCAGATCATTTATGAATATGTTGAAGAGCATTGGTCCCAGTAAAAATCCTTGGGAAACCCTGCTATTTACCTCTCTCCCCTGTGGAAAACTGACCATTTATTTTTACCCTCACATCCTCTGTAGTGAAGACCAAACGCAAATAATTCATTTACCTGCTTGGCAATAGCCTTGTCTTCCTTGCGTGCTCCTTTACTACCTTGATTGTCCAGTGGCCTGCACTGATTCTTTGGCAGGCTTCCTGCGTCTGATGTACTTAAAAAATGCTGTTAGTTTTTGTGTCTTTTGCTAATTGCTCTTCAAATTCTTTTTTTGGCCTAATTATAGTTTTACACTTGACTTGCCAGAGTTTATGCCCCTTTCTATTTTTCTCAGTAGGATTTCACTTCCAATGTTTAAAAGATGTTTTTTTGTCTCTGACTGCCTCTTTGATGTTAGTCACGATGACATTTTTGTTCCTCTGACTGCCTTAAAGCTGCTGTTGCTTTGCACTGTCTGCTGTTCTACAGCAGCTCCAGATCAGCTCTGACTACGTACACTGTAGGCTTCTTGCAGTGGCATGCAGGGTATGTGTAGCTCTGGGCTGCAGTGAAAAGCGTGCTGCATCCACACTGCTGTGTGTAGCTACAAGTGTCAGTGAATGGCTCTTGCGGGAGAGGCAGCGGAGAGTTGTCAGAGCCTTTTCCCTCTGCTCGACTCTTTACTGTGGCAGGGAAAATGTCTGACAGTTTCTCTCGCCTGCAGCCCAAAGGCTCTGGAGGATCCTTGTTGTAGGACTCTCCTGTGGTGGGGAAAGACTCAAATAGAAGGGAGGTACGGGGACATTACACAGCTGAAAATAGCCCTTCTCAGGCAAGCAGAGAGCTGCGTAGGGTAGAAATAAAGAATGCCTTTACTCTACTTGCCTAAACCATTCCTCACCATCTACTCTGCTCTTTATACCTATGCTGGGGGTATATAGTATACCCAACATGCCACTATAAGGAAAATGCTGTTTAGACATATTTTTCAGATGGAGCAGTGGTATATAGTCCCTTGACAGAGCCCTTATTACAAGAAATGCACTCCCCACAGCTGATAAAGATCTCTCTACCCCAGCTCCCCTTTTCCCTTCACCTCAGTCCAAACTCCCTTACCCAACTTTGCCTGACAGCAGGCTCGGTCAGGGTGACCCTTGGCGTATTCGCTGTCAATGGCTTGTCCTTATATTTCCCAACAGGATCAACTTCATTATTATTTTTTTTGCCTATAACTCAACAGTTAACTTAATTTTAATCAAAATGCCCTAAACTTTCATATAAAACTGAAATGCAAATAAGTCCTAACTCATTCTGTCAATCCCCACCTTGCTTTGCAATAGATACCGGCAGAGAGCTCCCACACCAGTGCTGCTCTGACCCTTCTGTAGTCCTTTAGCTTCTCTGGGCTGCTCTTCTCCCACATCAGTAAGAGGTGACAGTACTCTAAGGCTTCAGGCCTTACGGCTTATATTAACTTTACACTCAGTACTGACTATTTACTTAATCACAGTTACTGATCTATATGTTATGGCTTATTTCTTAGAACACTGTGATTCTTCCCAAAAACCGTGAATGAAGGATTTGTGCTGGAAAACTCATAAATGTTCCCTTTTTCCACCTAATTTCATTTCACCTCCCATTACCTTATTTCAGTTAGTGGTGTATAGAATGAAAACCCTTGGCAAGTTTATGGGTGAAGACAGCCAAGAAGCTAGAAATTCTGGCCTTTCTTCTGGAAGGCCGTATGCCAACAGACATCTTGGATACATCTCTGCTTTTCTTCCTTTCAGTCTGGTAATCCAAAGTCAGCTGTACCATTTTCAGATCCAGCTTTCGTATATTTGGGCTTAGCAAGGCCCCAAGCGTACTAAATCATAGAGGCCCACCAAATTCTACATCAGTTCTCACAACTATGTTGCAAGGGAGACATTTACCCCTGTTCAGAGGCCTCTGCTCTACTTAAATCCTTAAACTCTGGCTCAAGCAGTGCATAGATTTATGCTGGTCCTTTCAAACACGGGACATTTCTAACCCTTGGGTGTCCATTTGTAACAATTTTCAAATACTTTATATTCTTAACCAAGAAGTGATTATTTAATGAATAAGCCAATGTGTATGTGTATTACTGCCCTCTACTGGATAGCATCTACTGGTCAGAAATGACAAAGGCCATATGATTCTGCCCTTACTCAAGTGGATAGAGGGATTTCATTTTGAAGAAGGAGGATCTGAGTTGTAGTCCTATTGTTATCAAGAACTGAACAGCAACCAGGACGCAGAGCATAGTGATATGTTAATAATGAGAGAGGAATTAATTATGTTCAAGAAATAGCCACTAGGAAGAAAACTATACAGATTACTAGTAAGCGTTATCAAGCTATACAAATGGAAATCTTGAAGTTTCCACCCATGTCACACATGTAAATTACATAACAAGAACACCCTGTTTCTCTATTAAAAGCTCCCCAATAAAGTTAGATCCTTTCCACCAACATAAGACTTAGCAAAGGTCTGCCTCATCTCAGAAGTAAGGCTAGTCTTACGGCTCCAGTTAGTGAAAATTCACTGTCTAGCAAGACTGAACAAAAGCAGTAGTACCTGTGATTAGGGGAGGGCAGCCTGGAGTAAAAGGAATATGTCAGCTTGATGTGAAACATGAAACTGAGCATGTCGGACTTGATTATTGAAAGAGAAACTGAACACACCGTCCACCTCTGGGACCTGGGGCTGCTGCAGAATTGAAGATCTGTGAGGTGTCCCCCCTGTGCAGGGTCCCCTTTGGAAATAGAGGATCCAGAAAGAATGTGTCTTATTTGGGGTATCTGAAAAAACGCAGATCCTTCCCTTAGCCAAAAGCAACACTGTGAATTAAGAACAAAGGATGACGTGTTGCCCCTATTTTATCAGAGGTTCTTAAGACATCGAATTCCACAGCAAAACACCTTCATAGTTTAGGGAAGTGGGATTTGGAACCCAACAGCTGCCATACTGGATAAGAGCTGTGCTCCATCTGAGGAACTAATATGGCCCCCATTACCATAGTTACCAAGTACCTCATAATATTCTTCTGGGGGTAGGGAACTACCATTATTTCCATTTTAGGTGGAAAACTGAGGCACAGAGAGGCTAAAAGACCTGCCCAGCATCACACAGGAAGTCTTTGGCAGCATAGGGAATGGAATCTGCATTTCCTGAACCCCAGGGTAGCCCCCTAAGAACTAGGCCAGCCTTCCTCTCATGAAGTGACCAGTTTCAGCATTTTCTGAGGAAGGTACAAGAAGTCCTGCAGATGGCAGACCAGCTATCGTCTGCCCCTCAGGCAAAGTTTCTTCCTGACACCTGTTGGTTGGGGTTTGGGTTATGCCCAGAAGTATGAGGGTTTATATGACCCTTCAAAATTCTAGAGCTTATTTTTGCATGTTTTGTGTTAATATTTATTAATTGCTATTTGACAACAGCTCCCAACATAGCACCAGAAGCCCGTTTTCCCTTATACCCAGACTGATGATTCAAATAAATGTTTTAAATGGAACAGGGAGGTGGGTGCATGGTGGAGCATTCCTAGAAGGAAGTTTGAGAGTATAGGAGGAGATTTCTCTTTCCAGTGCACGTCTTGGCTTAGGCAGAACAAACAGTTCTTACCCCAAATTGCACCCTGCTACATACTTTTGTTGTACTAAGGTAGGAAGGATGGTCTTGTACGTAAATCACTGGTCTGCTGCTTGTAAGATCTATGTTCACTTCCTGGCTCTGCCAAAGCCTTCCTGTGTGAGTCTTCCTTGGGCAAGTCACTTAATATGCCCATGCCTCACTTTCCAAATATATAATAAGGAGGGTGGGTTAATAATACTTTTTCTATCCTTTTGTTTTGTCTATTTTAGATTGCAAGATTTCTGTGGCCTCTAGCTGCTGTAATATAAATACATACTAATATGTACAGCAACCTACATTAAACTGAGAAGTACTTTGGCTGTAGCCTCAAGGTCTTTGCTTCTCGCAAACACAGATTTGGGGGAAGCGATTATCATCAAGTTCTCCCTTTCTGTTTTAAAAATCTGCTTTATGCACATTTGTTCATGTCCATCTCTCATAAAAGGAAACACATTTCTCTTCCTGAAAGAGCAGGTGAAAATACCCTCTTCTTCCACTCTTCATAATCTGGGTAAGTCCTTTTGCTCCCACGTGAAAAGGCATCATGTACCCTGTTAAAGGGTAGTTTGGTTTATGTCCCTTGGCTCCTCTTCTAGAGGCAAGTGGCATCTTGGACTCAGCTGTATTCACTCCTTTGAAATTTGATGTGTCCCCTGGTCCTGTTGCCGGCTAGATAGAGTGGCTTTGGGCGGTACTTTAATGTTGCTATCCCAATTGGTAGTCACATGTATTTTAGGAATGCACTGTAATACAAACTGTCTCATTGTTGCCAGCCAGAAGTTTCCATGAAGTCCATGGCTCCTTTCCCCTATATTGTTTACTCTTTTTTAGTGGGACATTAGTACATATCTGTGTGAACTAAGTATAAGGAGGCATTTGCTGTTCCAGTGCTCCACTACAGACTCTGAGCAGAGGTGAGGGACTTCTTGGAGGAGCAATTCCTCTTGCCATTCTATGCAGGCTGTCCGTATATATCTATTATTGCTTGGTGTATTACCCAAGGGCAAAGGTCTGACCAACTTCTAAGCAGGCACCATGCCATCATAACAGATGGGCATAAATGGAGCAGCCAAGAAGCCATGTATGTGCATCAAATGTGTTTAAGTGCTGGATTTCCAGCCAGGAACGTCGGAGCAGCTGTCCATCCTTAGTTCACGTGCCTATAGTTTAGGGGGATCTGCCATTGCTAATCCATCATCAGAGCTGGTTTAACTTTCAAAAATTAAAAATAGCTTCCACTGCCATGGAAGGAGCGGTCAGTCTTGGCCCATTTAAATCAAGGGGGGTTGGGTGCACACATGATAGGGGGAGATGTTAACAAAATGCATCAACTTCCATCCATCTTTCTGTGGTGGTTCACTGTGGAGTTGTGGAACATGCGGAATGTGGGAACCTTATGTATCCTAACGAGCTCTGGTCACGATGGAGTAGGCTGGCTTGGGATCTACCATGAGGCCTTACACCAACTTCCATTCCATTGTGTGTGGGAGGTGTATGATGCTCCCGTTGAGATTCTGCCACCCTTACGCCTGTTGAGTAGTCCCTATTCACCCCCATTGAAATTAATGTGACTAATCATGATATCATGATTCAGGTACCGGCCCATGTCCATGACAATGCTTGAATCTGGATCTTAAATCTCAAAAGCCCCCCTCTAATTAAAACTATCTTGTTGCTCAGGTGAGCCTCTTCCTACAGCATTTTACTAGATCTTTGTGAACTAAGTATAGGGTTTGACATTCTTAGACCCCTAGGAATGAAAGACTGACATATCTTAGCTCCGCCCTTCAGCCTTCAAAGAGATGTAGTTGCACCTCAATGGCTTTGTATATAGTTTGCTTCTGGGAACCTTCAGGATGAAAGTTAAAAGGAACTGTAGATGTCAAATATTACCCCTCCTCTGTTAAGAGTGAAGGTGGAGTTTGTGTGAAAGAGGTGCTACAAAAATGAAATTGTGGTCTACTAAGACCCTGTCTACACTACAACTTTAGACCGCCACTGAGCTGCTTGGTTCTAAATACAGTACATCCACACACAACACGGTCAAGTTAGTGATGATGGCAGCTAATTGTTTCAGTGGCCTAGCTTGGCATGTGATTTTCTTTTTCTTACAAGGTTCTAACATTGGTAGTCTATGTAGGAAAATGTGTCTGTATAACTGGGTTGGCTGGTTCTCCTCCTGCCATCTTTCTGTGGGGTTGGCCATCCCAGAGTGTATTGCTTCACGTGTTGCTGGTGCTCTAGGTATATGTCCTCTGTACACTTTGCCTTCCTGAGGCAGGCAGACAAGTGCCCAGATTTTCCCAGAAGGCACATGGTGGTAGTGATCACTCACCAGTGGGGCACCCCCTTGTGTCAGTGCAGGGTGTTGCTGCTAGTTTAGCTCTAGCACTTCCTGCAGGTTGCCTGGCTGACTGGAGTTGGATCTTCTGTGGCTCAGCCTTTCAGCCAAGTCACCTAAATGCAGACCCCATCCAGGGCATCATAAACAAGTCCAGAGAAATCCACATGAAACTGGATAATTCTCCTGCTCTCAAGTTCCTGAGTCTTCTCTATTTATAAAGCCTATCCAATGTCTCCCTCCTACAGTCCACTGACTCAGCGCCCTGTGAATTTCCCTCCTGTCTTCTCTGAAGTCTCTTCCTAGATCTTTCCCCCCTTTTTTCCAGGAACCACACCGGGCCCAGACAGGGCCCACTCCTTTCCTTATGACTCTTAACCTGCATACCCCAGACAGGACCCACTCCTGTCCTTATGACTCTTAACCTGCATACCCCAGACAGGGCCCACTCCTGTCCTTATGACTCTTAACCTGCATACCCCAGACTCTTCCAAGGAATGGAACTCCCTCCATCCCAGGTCTTCCCTCCATAACTGAGTTCCCTCAGTCTGTTTATATGGCCTAGCACTGCATCTTCTGGCCAGGAGGCTGTTAGTCAATCAGCCACCCACCAGGTGCAGATCATGACTAATTGGGGTTTTATCCCAACCTTGGAGGTGCTGGGGATTAAGCCAATACTAGATACAGTGTTAGTTCCCAGCCTGGCTAATCCATAATACAAACAAGTCTTTGAATATTTGAAGCCCTTTGCACTACTGATTGTTACTCACTCACGCTGCTTATTTCGTTTAGTCATTTTAGCTCCTACCAATCTCAGCCAAATCTACTTTTCTGCTTAGCTCACCATATTCCTCAGTAGATCAGTGTTAGTGTTCATACCCAACTACTACACACGCCTGCCTGTATAACAATGAATATAAAAAACAATGTAAAAATGCTGGACTATAATGTCGGGAAGTACCTCATCTGACAGGATCATTGTTACTGTACATTAAATAATAATCAGCAACAAGAAAGGGGACATAACATGGACTAATAGATTACTGGTCACTGCAGATTTACTGGAATTCCTACAAGGTAATCTTCAAAACTTTGTCATTGCTTCCAAAGCTCTGGTTTTACCATTATTAATTTTTCTACTGTGGTAGTGTTTAGGGATCCTGAACATGGATTCGGGCTGTATTTTACTAGATATTGTACACACAAATAACACAAAGACTCTCCCAACCCTATAGAGCTTGCAATGTAGAAGTAGGACAAATTCACAACACGCAGACAAACAAAAGAGAAGAGGACGTGGAAGCTGTGTTGCCAGCTCTTGTGATTTTATTACAAGTGTCGGGCTAGTCTGTTTTTCTTAACGCCCTAGCTGCTTGAGTCAAGTGATTACACAAGCACCCCACTTTTGATAATGGAGAAAAGCTTGAAAATGTGACCTAAATGTAGCCTAAAGTCTCAGAAAACAAATAAAAATAACCCACCATGCATCACTTTTTGAAAAAAAAAATCTCCTGCTTTCTAAGCCAACCTCATGATTTTTTGAGGATTGACTGATTATTATGACTGTTTGAGATTGGCAATATTAGGAATGACAAGGTCACTGCTGGGTTCCCGTATCCATAGGCAGTCACCAGGCTTGGCATTCTAGGTTATTTTCAGCTTTAAAGTCAGTAGGAGTTCCAACTTTGTGTCTGAGGGAAAGGTTTGTGTTGTGATAACACAAGGTAAGCCTTGGGTCTCAGGAACTTTCTTGCATTGTCCCATTGCACAGCGAGCATAATGCTCCTATTAGTGGCTTACAAGACAATTTTTTCCCTGTTCTAGGAGTACATTAACCAAAATACATGTCGTGTATTTGACCTCCTAGCACGCACTGACAAAGTTTACCTCATAGTTACTATTTTCCTAATAAATTAATTTTAAGGTTTGTTTTTCAAGCTGAAATGGAAAAATCCCAAATAATGTCATGACAAGAGTAAATACTCGTACATGTTGAAATGTTCTGTTTTCCATTGCTCTGCTGCCAACATCTGGGGGTGCAGAAAAAAGAAACCCAACCACGTTGAGTATGCTGAGCATGAACTAGGACAGTACGATAGCCAGCTTGCTATGGTCTATGTGTTGTTACAGTTATTCAGCTGTTGTTCCCAATCTATACACAAAGAATAGAAAATCAAAAGGTTCACTTCGATCAATTGAACACCATTATCTCTGCCCTGATGAGCTGCTGGAAGGCCCATTATTTTAATGTTAGCAATGTATTTGGCTTGTACAGTGCCAGATATACTGTAAGCAATTTAAGATGACTTTGTATCCCACACATCTGGATCCTGAGTGCTTCTGAAACAAAGTAAACAGTGTGCTTGAAAAATATTAGTGATCATACATCATCTGACAGTTTTGAACAGCTTTCACAGTTCTGAACTCAGAACTAGAACGACAACAGGCTTGGGAGAAAACGATTAGGGGCTGTAGTCTGATACTCAACAGTGAAAATCTTTGTTGTGGAGAGATTCTGGGTGTGTACTGGTCTAATTAAAATCAGAGTACAGCCATAGGAGTGTATTTGTTGAGCGTGTTTCTACACTCACTCACACTTGCTTTACAGTACGTTTACTCCTCTAAAGTCAGTAGTTACTCTTGATTTGCATGTTAATGAGAGGAGACTCAGACTCTCTGCATTTTGTCCTAATTTGGGTTCTGCCCTATGGACTGGAATTGTGATTCTCTGCTCCATCAGGGGGTGTAGCTGTGCCTGGTTATGTTTTCCTGGAACAGACTGCTAACGTCCACGCTTTTATAATAACCACATAGGGTGAAATCTTGGCACCATTGAAGTCAATGGCCCAGCTCCTACTGATTTCAATGGGAACAGGATTTCACCAACTAACACACATGTATGACAATACTAACATAATCCAAAACACTGACATGATCCACACATGCGTTTGGCAATGAAAAATCACTCATTAAAACCAGAAAGAAAACCAAGAAGACTTGAAAGGTTTGGTTAATATTTTCACATGTGATGAGTGATTTTGGGTGCCCAATCTGAGCTACTATGAAAGGGCCTGGTGTTTTAGAGGATGGATTCTCATCACTTTCTGAAAATTTGGCAGCCTTTTAAGGTGTCATGTTGGGCACCCATAAATGGAGCTATCCAAGATTACTAGTCCCCTCTGAAAATCTCAGACCTTGTATCTGTCTTTGTTTGTTGTGAAAGCTTTGCAGGTCAATCTCTAGTCCTCCAAAAGGACCTCCTAGACAAAACCATTAACTTTTCATTGGTATTTCTAGTCTCCAGTAACTGTCGTTGTGTTTTTATGTAAGAACGGAATGACTTCTGCTGGGAACTAGAATTTTGAAGTATGGTACAGGATTGCACGGATGTTGTATTAAAAATGTTAACAACAACAACAACAAAAGATGTTTTCTACAGGCTGGTAAAGAACGGGGTTTTTTTAGTCAGTTTTTGCACTTCTGGATTGTTGTCTGCTCTTTTTATTCAGTTAATGACTCTGATTTGTGTCTGTGCATTCAGTCATGTTTTGTGAGAACGGAGCATTTCAGCCACAACATCAACTTATTAACAGAACAGGACTCACATTTTCCAAGGAACAATGCCAAAGTTGGGCCTGCAACATTTGCAGGCAACTGGATTGTTGGCAATATACATGAGTGATCATTCGTTATGTTTCTGTAGCATTTTGTATCCCATGTAGGGCTAGCAGAATATATCAGAACAAACACTAATCAAACCTCACAACAATCCAGTGGGGTGGTAGGTAGGGAGATTTTATATGCAGCTGTGTCTGGGATCGAAAGCAGCCATATTTTAACAGCATGCAACAGCAATGCACAAAAGGGCTTAGAGCAGAAACTGTATTTCTTAAGCCTATTTCCTCGGCTGCAGGGGATGACTGAAGCTGTGTGAAATTCCCATAGGCTAGCTAGGCAGGAAGTAGGGTGCCCCCCTCAGTCCTACTGGAAGGTGCTCTGCAATGCACACTTATACCGAACAGGAAATGCAATGGCTGCCTAGGCCTTCCCCATTACCGGCTGCTGTCAAGCAGAGAACCATGAACTTTGACCCTAGAACTCCATGAAGGAGAGAAGATTTTAAATGTTTAGGCTTTTTGCATGCGGGGCCTCCATGTAGGTGTATGAGAAGAGCTCTTAAGGGTAATCATGACTCTGGACGTCCATAAAAAAGTGTCTATAAGCCCAGCTTCAATGGATGGGGCAGGGATTGGATTGGAGGAAGTGGGGATGAAGGAGAGATTGCGATGGAGAGTCAGCGACAGCTAGGGGACACTGAGAGCAAGGAATAGAAGAAGAGCAAAAATGAGGTGAAAGGGGGAAGTGGTACTTACATACTAGAGAGAGAAACCTTTAAAAAAAACCCCAAATCCTAGAAAAAAATAATCTAGCTAGATATCAGAGCAATGCAGAGGCAGGAAAGAAAGATGGCTGGATGAAAAAAGAAGTGAGAAACTGAGAGTAGTTGATGTAAGGAGGAGACAGCAGGAGATGGAGCAGTGTAACAAAGGGGAGAGAAAAAAAACAGGAATGGAGCCTGGGAAAAAGGAGGCAGGAAAACAAAGAAGTACTGGAGAAATAAAGAGCAGAGGGGCAGAAGGTGAACGGAGAGGAAAGTTACAGCTCAATTATATCGAGAAGGTGAGTGTGAAAGGGCTGTCTTTCAAATAAAGGAACTAAAATAGCAAAAAGTAGGGATGGCAGGAGACTAAGTGGCCCATCCACTTACTGTATCTGGCCACCATGCAATGTGTTTTCCCTCCAAGGGCTAGTTTGACTCTTAATACATTGACAGTTGCAGAATTTCTGCCATTGGTTGTCTGTTACACAGACATTGCTTCTAAACCTTCTTCTTTGCTCCCATTCATGAACGTTCATTATGGTTACACTTTTACACAGTGTAAATGAGCGTCAGGCTGCTTGACCCTGCAGGGATGGACAGACCTAGTCTGCTGACTCACCCTACGGGCCAGATAAGGAGGGGCTCATTGGTTCTGTTTAGGAATGTAAAAGACTAAAGGCCCATTGAAGTTCATAAGAATTTTGATATTTATTTTAATTGGCTTAGGATTTGGACCAAGACTGGAAAAAGACAGCAGGTTGCGTAGAGAGAAAGTTAACCATTACAATCAGAAAGGAGCTAAGATTTGTTTTGTAGGAGCAGTTCTGCACTATTACTTTGTTATCTTATCTAAGTACATATTCACAAAGAAGGTGATTTTGGACAATATCCATCTTGTGTGTGTAAAGTTAGCATCAGGGTGGTGACCTCACCAGATGACACACAGTTTTGTGGTGTCCCCTCAGTATTTAAGGTGTTTAAAGCCAGATTAGCTCCTCCTAAACCTCATATCTCCAAAGACCCCTGGACATAGGGATCATCCATGAAATTCAGCTCTGAATCTGCCTTCCCCAGTTTTTTTAATAAAAACCAAACCTTGAATCTGAACATCAGGGAAGACCAGGTCCCAATTCTAAGGGGAAACTGGAGAGACAGAGAGAATTATGACTTTCCCAGTGTCACACAGTGAATCAGTGGCAGAGCCAGCAGGACAATCCAGATCCCCAGACTCCCAGTTCTGTGTCCTAACTAATAAGCGCTCTGCGAATGCTTTGCAACGCAGCGACATTAACAAAGTACATGTGATTTCTTTCACTAGGCAAACCAGATGGAAAAGGTAATGCAATGCACTGGGGAAGAGTTTACAAGAATATTCCTTATATGGGAACATAGAAAATAATGACTGCAGTTGATGTGCTGAGGGAATTAGATTGTTGAGGATAGTCTGATTATTGCTATATGGAGACTTTGCTTCAATGGAAGCTGCAAAGAATTATTGAACCAAACTGGATAAAAGAAAAAAAAAGTTCAAAACCACCAAGAAATAAGAAAGAAAGTGCATTTAATAAGGCCAAACCCCATTCCACCCCCTCCAATCCCTACACACTCCCATTTGCCACAAGGAATTTTAATTTATAAAGAGGCCTCTAAGTTCCAAAACAATTTTCTTTTGCATTAGTTAGTTTTTCAGGGAGCACATTCAGAAGCATTAAAAGCACGTCTATTTCATTACAATGTCTTAGTCTAATTATATCCTGAACAGAACACCCTTGGATCTGACTACCCAAAAGGGGCAGCTAAAAACTGGATTTAAAAAAAAAAAGTTTTTCCATTTCAGTGTGCTATAAAAATAATGACACTGTTCAGTCCCTAATGAACACTAGCCAGAATTATGTGGCATAATCTTCTTTTCAGCTGAATGTACTTCCTGTTCCATAGTTTTAATACTTTCTCTTTCTCAGTCTCTCCTTTGGTCTCAGAGGACACCAGTTTACTACTTCCTCTAAAAGTACCCAAAAGGAAATGGCCAGTAGAATTGAATTAATTATTTTATTAATGCTAACACCTGGGATTTTCCAAAAGCGCTCGCATGATTTAGGAGTAGACGTGCCGTGACTTGAAAGTCTCACACAATAATGACACTGATAATTTGTCATCATTTATATTGTAGTGGTGGTCAGGCCTGATTGCCATAGGTGGTGTATAGACACAAAGATAGACAATTCCACCTTCAAAAGAGCTTACAAAGAGGCCCCAATCCTGCTCCAGATTCTATGCCCATATGGAAGCCTCCTTATTATGCTGAATCTTAATTGCTAGTGATGAGTGAGCCAGAATGCACCCAGCTTAACTTTCAGATCCCTGGCTGAATTTTCAGGGCCGGTGAAAAGAAAAGGTCTGTCTTGATTTGTAAACTGAGCAAGTATGTTTTGAAAACAGTTAAGAGAAAACAAATGTGTATTGCCACAGTGTCTCTTTTAGTCATTTTTCTAATTACAGTAGCCCAAAAGATCCTGCTTTAGTTATTATTTGAGAACTGGGAGCATAAATAGTACTTTTTCAAGTAACAGACTTTTTGCACCTGACCGAACAGAATATATCCATAACTGGGGCATGGCTCACAGCTGAGAAATGTTATCCCAGAATTGAAAGTTTGTCATTAAAACTGCACTTTGAGGCTTTTCCAATGTGTTCAGTATTGGCCTAACTCTGCCCAACGTAAGTTAATGGTAACACTCCCTTTGATTTCTGTGGAGCAGAACTGGGCCAAGGCTAAACACGTTTGAACAGTTTAGTTCATATGTTTGTGAGGTAATGACGTTAAGATGGTAATCAGTATGTTCTGTAAAGTGTTGCGTAAGTCTTGGGGCGGGGGTGTGTGTGGAGAGAGTTAATTTAACCCCATCTGAACTGGCATGCCATAGGCATACGAATTTTGCTCGAATCCTGACTTGGAGAGAGTACCTGTAGCAGTGAGGGTACTTCCAATTCCATGTTGTCCATTCAACCTTTGAATGTTCTGGTGAAGCTTTCACATTATTATTATTATTTTGGGTGGGGGGGGGGGAATTAAATATATTTTTCTCCAAGAGTAATTGAACCAAAGCCTACATCATGTCATGCATGCCTCCAAACAACAATCTTGTGGGAACCAAGTTTTTATTGACCAGTTACCGAACTGAATTTGAACCAGTGACTTCGAGGTGGAAGACTCCATTGTGGGGCCAGCTACTGTAAACTGGTCCTGCTCCAATGGATTTCATTACAAATTCCAGGGGTCTTCTAATTCCAAGAGCTTTGATTTGCAGTGAAAACAGAATAATGGCACTCTTCATACTTGCTTTCTGCCTCAGCCAAAGATTGATATTAATTCATAGCTTTTGCTGGCACAAACCTTTCCATTTTTCTTTTAATGTCAACATAACTCCTTTAGATCCCAACGATTAATTTTAAAAAATCTTCTTCTGTTCTGTGGACTACTCACCAGATGAAGAAAAATGTGAGAGAGCTTTTTATAATGCTGAGGCTAACTACTAACATTAACTTTGATTGTTAGCCACACTATTGTCAGCTTTTTTGCCTTGTGGTAAGAACAAAATGTTGTTTCACCAATATATTTTCCAGTGTATATTTTTTGGCAGGAATGTTAACTTGTCTCTCTCACTCTCTTCCCCCCCCCCCCCTTTCTTTTTCAAGAAGCAGAATTGTTGGACATGGAAAGGAATGCATCTGGCCTCTCGAGAAGAGAAACACAGAGGAAATCAGAATTTGAGTGAGTTTTGCAAGGAAGCCAATTCTGACTATTTTGTGTCTAGGCTTCCTTTCCAAAATTGCTAATGGTGAACTGTCCAAAACGTGTCACTTACCAAAGAATTTTGGCACTGGAAGAAAACAATGAGTTACCCTTCAGTAAGGATTAACTTTGCAATATCAGTTCTTTGATCTAATCCTTTGCGTGACAAGTATATTCATTTATAAATCCATTTGAAAGAGTCTCTGGGCTAAATTCATCCCTAGTCTAAGTTCACTGAAGCCACCAGTGTTACATAGGGGGAAAAAGTGAGCTATGTGTTTTTCTTTAAGTGCAGTATCAGTTAATATGTATTGATTGAGTTTCAGGCCCCACAATGTAGATGCTGTACATACACATAGTAAGAGACAGTCCCTGTTCCAAAGACCTTACAATTTAACTAGACAAAGGAGCAGAGAAAAAGCTACTATTGTATCCCCATTTTAAATGTGGGAAACCAAGGGTCAGAGAGATCAAGGTCCAGAACCTAAAAAATATTTAGTCACCTAACTTCTATATTGATTTCCATGGGAGTTGGCATCTAAATACTTTTGAGGATCTAGCCTGATGAGATTTGCCCAGTCAAACAGGGAGTCTGCAGTAGAGCTTGGAACTGAATCTACATCTGCAAACTTCTATGCCAGAGCCTTAGCTACCGTATATGTCTATCCTTCATCTCTCTTTTTACAGCTCCATCACTGTTTCATTTCCATTATGTTATTGCTTTAAGGGTCAGACCCTGCTCTCAGTTACTTCAGATTTATACAAGTCTATCCAATGGCAGAATTTTGCCCTAAATATACCCTATTCAGTTACTGCAAATGGCACCCTTCTCAGAATGACCTTGTATGTAATGCAGTATCAATAGCATCCTAGTTCTTCCAAGTCACGTAGGATTATTTTCTAGATACAAAAGTTGGCTCCTTTGCGTTTACACCATAACTCCACAATAAAAGGAAATAAATTAATGGAAAATGATTGTAGTAGATCAGTGGTTTTCAATCTGTGGTCTGCAGACTCTTACGGGGTTACAAACTATATCTGAGGGATCCACAAAAGGTTGTCATTGCCATAAAAAATGGTTCTTAACCTGTGGTCTTCTTGGGGATCAGCAAACTCTCTAAGATTTCCAAAAGGGTCTGCATCCCCATTTCCCAGTGCCTCTTTCCAATTTAGGGGGATACATGCCAAGGTGGAAAACAGGAATAAATAATTTTGCTTCCTTCAGATCAAAGAGCTAACACAGGAGGCCAGCGTTCACTGGTAGCAATGGCTTGTTCTTTTGCCCTTGGAACAATAGCATTGAACGTTGTAGTGAGTAGACTCTGACCTTTTGTGTTCAGTTTGGGAGCAAACAATGCAAACTTGTTCACTGTTTAATAAATACAGTAGGTGTTCTTTTTTTATGAGGTCTTTTTCTTTTTTGTCCATTAGCTAGAAAGTGCAAGTGCTCAGGAATAGAAGCAAGGTTATAAGGGAACCCAGTTCCCCTGGGCAAGCTGTCGTACACATGTACAGGAAATTGAACGCAGAAATTATTGCATGCAAGGCTGTAAAAGAAGTGACAGGGTTATAAAACAGATCTTTCAACTGCCACCCATTATGAGCATTCCAATTGGAGAGGGTCACATTTTAATACAAATCTGCTGTCCCAAATTACATTTGTCTTTTCCCATAAACTAGATGTTGGCAAAGTTTTGCAAGAGGGTATTGTTTCCCCTTGCCTTAACTCACTTCTCTCTTTTCTGTATTCAAAACAAAAACAAAAAATAGAGAAAAACAAAAACAAAACAGTGACGTTGGTGAATTTATGAGCTCTTAATGTTCTATCAGTGAGGGGGCTTGTTTCCTTGGGTTGACGAAATATGTGAGGAATTTTTTTTTAAAGCACCTCATTCTCCAAAAGTGGATAACATAGCACCGCATAAATAGAACACAGAATCTCATTAGACTTAATGTGACTCATTTATGGTATGAATTTTTCCTGTCATAAGCTGATATTCCACCCTCTGCCATGTGCAATAATAGCCTACACTTAACGTGAAATGACTCATTTCTAAATAATTGTGACAACAAACCAGTTAGAAGATCATATTCTTAGTTACTACAAGGCATTTTTAATTGGCTTTCCTTGCTCCCTTTCTGCTGTTGTTCTTATTTTCAAGGCAGCAGATGAAAAGATGTCTCAAGGCCATCTGTGAAATTAGATTTGAGCTTACAGGCTAAGTAGGTAAGAAGAGTAACATTTAATGTAATTAGTTTTGAAATAGGTAAAGGGAAAACAAGCTCACAGGCCCATCAAATAAATTGTATTTCAGAGGCATGTTAATTTGTAGAATCATCTTACCAGAATTCCTCTTGCTTTTGCTATCAGCAAATCAAAAGCCAACCTTAAAACCAATTAGGTCTAAATTCCTTTTTTACTTTAAGCCATAAATACTTAAAAATAAATAAATAAATACCGCAGCCCAATTTCTATGCTGATAGTTAGTGGCTTCATCTGAATATTCATTATTCTTCGAGACTCAGTAAATGTACAGGGCAAATGTAAAGAGTTTTGCCTTTAAGTCAGCAAATTAAATTATTTCCACAGTTTCAGATAGCATGGTTCATACAAACATTTGAGTCCCTATCACAGGCCGTCCCTACTAATTACAATTCATATATTGCCGGGGCTTTTTATGTTATTTTGCAGAGCACTTTTGTGTAATCAGTCAATTAGAACTGTGACCAGAGATACATATCAGCAGTTGATTTTGAACTACATGCCTGGTACACTTCCGATTTACATTTAATTCGTTCTGGCTAGGGAGCTATTATTTTATAGTACTATTTTCAGAGAAGACATGCTGATTTCTTGCCTACAAACACTTTAGTCAACCGAAGAGTAATCAGAGAATTTCAACAAAGGTTTTTCTGGGTTTTTTTTAAAATACATTCATTTACTAGAGTAGTAAGAAATTCTTCCTTGCTGAGTTCAATATGATTTTCAACAATATCATATGGTAGCAGAAATAATTGTTGAGATAACTAATCAATGAATGACACCCAAATTATGGAACTATTGCTGGAAAAAAATTCTTCAGACTCTCAAATGCTTTAATCAAATAGTTTTATATAAATGTAATTCTAAAAAGAATAGTAAGTTATAACAAAGTATGAATTAGTTCTATTTGTTTTAAATCCACACATCTAGCAAGTCACATTTATAGCTGCAATTTTTAAATTTTAAAACATAGTAGCTATAACAACTTCAGATGTTAGCATTATTTTACACTTATACCTATTTACTATGCTCCTTAGATCACATTTCACTAAGACCATTTGTCAGTATATAATACTTTTGCTATTACTGATGATAGATATTGAATGCAAATACATTCGCCACTGCTTACAATAGCAGCAATAGCTTTATTTATAGTTAATAGAGGCTGTCGTTTACCTTTAAAATACTCAAATGTACCAAAAGACTGAAGCTGATTCTATTTGGGATACATGTTAATGATTCATCGTCGAGTGTAGTTTTGAATACAGACAGGTTTTAGATCATGCCACTTCCTCAACTATTAAACAGTCTGAATATGATTCTGGGAGTCAGAAAAGCTAGTTCTAATTCTGACTTTGGATAAATCTCTTAACTGTTCTCTCTCTGTCTGTGCCTCAGTTTCCCCATCCATAAAGTAGGGAGTGTGTGAGACAATTTAAAGTTTGTGATGCACTTTTATGTCTTCATATCGGAGGCAATATTGCAAGTGCTTAACATTTACGACTACAAAGATTTCCCTACAAAGTAGCATTATTAATTGCAATTTTCACATCTCTTGCATGAGCATAAAACTGTAGCATGATTAATTTGCATGCCAGAAGTAGCCAAACACTTCAGGGTCATTTCAGATATATGCATATTTGGCCATTCAGCCAAATATCGTGGCCACATTCTGCTGTGTTATGCTAGAGTAAAGCTAGAATAACCCAGATGTGAATCTGGCCCAATGTCACAGGAAATTAGGTTGGAAATCTTACAAGTCTGACTTCTGTCACAAGTGTACACCAGCTTGGAATACTATGAGAATTGCCTTCTTTGGTGAATGTGGGAACTTTGGTTTCTGGTGCCCTGCAGAAAACAGGGGATATGCAGTCCCACGACAATGAATAGGTCTCCCTCTATCTCTCCTGTTGGAGCTAGCTGTTCCACTTCGTATAAATAATTAAATATTAATTGGGCCAAAGAAAAGAAGAAAAAAACACCAAGAGTTAGATGCTATGGCCTGATGCTTAGGGACAACCCCCTGGCATGTAGGAGAGTCAGGTTCAAGTCACTGCTCCAAATCAGGCAGAGTGGGGATTGAAACATTGGGCCTCCCACATCCCATCGGAGTCCCCTATGCACTGGGTATTCTGGGATACACAGGCCAGCCCAAAGAATTCCCAACCTGCTCACCCCTGACTAGTTTTCGTGTGGGTCAGTTCTGCTTTGAGCGCAGTTACTGGATAGGTTCCTGCAGACATAGGCGATAAGTCCATGGGTGCTCCAGTGCTGGGGGTGAGATAGACGGGGGAATGTAGAGTCTGAGAATCCTGCCTGGGTTCAGGCATGGAGTGAGGGTGCTTAGCAACTGGGGAGAGTGGTATCGGACTTAGGCAGCCATGGCGATGTAGGTACTTCCAGGAGTAGGTGGCAGCTGTGAGTAGGTGAGTGGCACCGAATATTGGACTTAAGAGGCAGTTAGGCACTTAGAACCATTGTTAATCTAGCCCATTGGCAGCATCTCACGTTTGTGAGAACTGAGTGCTTATGAACAGTACCAGAGCTCCAGCTCGGGGCGGGGGCAGGGGGGGGGGACTATGGGGAGGGAGGGTGCATCAGTCACCCACAGACTAGGCACAGCAAAAGCAGCAAGAGTGCAGGCTTCCCTGCCACGGTGCCTCCACCCTGGTCTAGTCTAGAGGTGAGATGGTTGTCTCGTCTCTGTAGCCAGGTCTCTGCCAAAATGGAGGCCAATTGCAGTGCTGGCTTTTCTGTCCACTGAGAGCAGAATGTACAGCACTCCGCTCCACGTACTTCGCTCATCACACAGCAATTGGGCGATCACCATTTTTGGTCACTACTAGCTTGAGCTGCAGCTCCAGCCGAGAGGTTAGCCGCTCTCTGTTCCATTGCCAACCCGTTGAGCCCTCTGGAATCAAATCTGAAAACTCTCTGCTAGCGATGTTTTAACAAATCACTTCAAATGGAATCGTTTAGCCAAACTCACTGGCTGGTGTGACTCCACAGCCTGCAGAAGAGAGACACCAGTTGTGAACTTGGCCCACTCAGTCAGTGACCATTTATGGCTAGCACGTTTTTTAGATACCATTGCCAAGGGTTAAAATGTTTACATGCCCCCTGAATTCAAATGGATTGGTTGCTTGTCAAATGCCAATGAGAGAGACAGCTGGAGTATCTAAATGGAGTGCTTTGATCTTACTATCTGTAAAAAAGAGATCATTTGGTTTCCCCAAGAAGCAAAGACATTTAGAAGATCCATATACAACTCATGCAAGTATTTGATTAGCAACATTTTCTATTCACATGTAGATAATTTGTATATAATGCTTACTAAATAAATCTATCAATATCTATACTTGTGTGGTTATATATATGCTTACTAATATACATATTTGCCTGTATATATAGAGACACACTAATCTGTTATGCTTATTTGCCAAAAACATTAAAGGGGATTAAAGCTTTATGATTATTTTGAATTTTGTGTTAACACCAATACTCTGAAGTCATCTCTTCTCACCATATGCAAATCGTTAGGTAACACGCTGATTGTAACATTAGGTATACAATGTTTTTAAGGAGATGCATTGAAAACACAGACTTCATTGTAACTGTAATCAGGTTTGACACTGATTCAGAAGAGAAGAATTCTAAAATATGATATTGCACAAGGGAAATATTTCCATTCTTCACAGGAGAGGAGTTTGTGGTTAGTCCACAGCACAATTGAAATAGCCAGCAGATGTTTGTGACTTCAGGCAGTTAACTTTAGACTTCCTGACCCACTATCCTTTGCTCATTGTGTTGGAATAAATAAATGTTTTTGGTACCTAAAGAAAGTAGTTTATTTTAAACATATTAGAGAGTGATTGTATGTATCTGTAAATAAACACTAGCTAGTGCTCACATTGTTTAGTGACAGGTTTAAGAAGAATGTCAACATTATAGTTAAAATAATAACCTCCACAATGAAATAAACATACATTTAATTAAATGTGAGATGAATTGTACAGGAATCTTAACATTAGCATAATGACATTTCTGAGATGCAATAATGTACAGAAATGTGGTATTTACAGAGGCTTTCATAAACATGGTTAGCACCTCTTTGCAATTGAATGATTGTTATTAACATGTAATATACTTCTTACAATGATTCTATTTTAGTAATTTTGCTTGGTGTCTATTTTTCCTATTCATTTAGAAGCAATATTATATTTAGTGTATCTTTGATTATCAGACACAGTGAATGATCATTTGTTTCTGTAGTCCCGCTCATCAGCACATGAATTTAGCATCATGATCTCAATGTCAGGTGGGCAGATATTTCTAGTTTTACATTATCATAAGACCATCCTCCAGCTAGGATTGTTATAAAGAACTGAGCACCTAAAAGTGAGCTTCCAAAAGCGTCTCAACCAGCTTCTAAACATGTGGGTGGATCTTTGTATGCCCAGTTCTTGTGCAAACGGCTTTCACAATCACGCATTTTCACAACCAGCTCAAGTAGTTAAATGACTGCATGGTCTCTGTATGTGAAACTTGGGCATAAGAATATTTAAAAATTAAAATGGGATCAGAGGTGAATGAAGGGCATAAGGGAGACTCACCAAAAACTGCATGTAGCTGTGGAAACTACAAAGGCCTAATTTAAAGCACATAAACAGACATTTTCTTTGGTTGGTAGTCCATTGCTGACGATGGTGATGATATTGTTGCCATTCTCATCTATCATTTTTCTTTTATTAAACTGGTAACTGCAGGTATCAGTGCCAGTTTTCAGCTCCCAAATGCAGATCCCGCTTTTCAAAGGTAACTAGTGATTTTCGATACTTAGCTCAAGATAGTTTAATTTAGGTGTCTGTTCAAATTGTGTTTGTGTGTCTTGAGTGATGCATGCGGTTTTCTGGATCCCGAGGATGAGAGTTGGAAAAGTGACCTGTGATTCGGAGTGACCAACATGTTACACTTTAAACTAAGGATCCAGCTATTCAGAGGGCAAGAACTGAAAAATCAGGCATCTCACGTTTCAGATCCCCCCAAAATGGAGGCATCAAAAATCACTAGTCATTTTTAAAAATCTCGTTCACTGAGTTGGTGCATCCCATAGGTTCACTCCTTTAGTTGGTTATCAAAAAATTGGTACTTAGGCCTCGGTCCTCAAAAATATTTTGGTGCCTAACTCCCATTAAAATCAATAGAACTTAGGCATGTAAATCCTTTGAGAATCTGTGCTCAATTGTCTTTGGTTTCAAAGAAGGAAAGGCAAAGAAAATTATTCTAATGCATTTATTAATGCACTGTGCTGCAAACAGTGACAATGCAGCATTTTCTTCAGTAAACAACATACATGATTTTCATACAAAGCAACGAACAGAGGGGAAAGTACCATAACAACTACTGCTGACTAACATGACGTGACACATGAAAGGCTCAAAACAGTACTTCCAAAAACATGTTATTCATTAAACCAGCGGTGCTTTCTATTACCATAGTCATTTTTACAGGTGGGGGGAGTGATGGAGGAGAGGGAAAATAGTGGTTTTCAGTTTAAAATGTTAAATCAGGTGGTTCTAGGATGTGTGAGAGGTGGGAGAATCTTTTTTTTTCCAGCTAGTTTTTTTCCAGCTTGTGCCTGTGAAAGTCTCATAAGAAGAGATGAGTGGCGAGACTGAGGCCTGGGCTACACTGGGTGGGGTGGGTGGGGTGGGGGGGAGGAGTTTCGAACTAAGATACACAACTTCAGCTATGCTACTCACGTAGCTGAAGTCAAAGAATCTTAGTTCGACTTACCTGGCTGTCCTCACCGTGGCAAGTCGACTGCGGCAGCTCCCCCGTCGACTCCACTTACTCCTCTTGCAGAGCTGGAGTTCCTCAGTCGACGGGGAGCACATTCGGGGATTGATTTATCACGTCTAGACTAGATGAGACAAATCAATCCCCGATATATCCAACACTACCCGCTGATCCAGCGGGTAGTATAGATGTACCCTGAGTAACATAACAGAGTTAAGGGTACTCACCCAATAAGTGGGACACTGTATTTTTGTGGAATATTAGTGAGTCATATTTACTCAAATGAGGTCAGTGTGGAGCCCTATCATGAAGGGATCCCAGACTTAATGTAAGTGCTTTTTCCTTTGGCCACCCGTACTGGCAACTGAATTTGAACCCTGCCATATTGAATATTCATGAGAAAGAGCTGCATCACCACTGAGAATACCAGCCTGCAACAATACAATTCACTTCAGGAGCAGGTCTTTTTTAAGCCACCCTGTGTTAACGTAGTATTATCTGTTGGCTCTATCATGCCCCAAAGTGGTACTGTAGGGGATTTGGTATAATGGGTCCTGGCCCCAAAGATCTCCCAATCTAATAAGGCAGCTTATGGACAAAAAAGGAGAAGGATGCACCATTCTCTTCTTACCCAGTAGTCCCAGTTATGCTCCTGCCCTGCAACCAGTCTTTGCAATATTTCATTTTTTTTATCTGTAGCATAAATTGGCTCAGATCCCCAACTGATGTAAATCAGCTTAGCGCCATTCTCCAGTTTACACCATCTGAGGATCTGGCCCTTTATTATTGCTACTCTTTGCCTCACTTTTGCTTGTTAACCCAATACGTGTACCCTTCTCCAGTTGCTAAGAAGAGTGACCTCTATAGTCAGGTGGTCTTTTTTTTATTGTTGCAACATGGTTCATATCTGTCTTAAAGAAGTCTACGGAAGGTCACCACATATTTAGGTTTATAAGCACACTTCACTGCTATTATTAGGCTTGATTAATTACCTTTTTCATATTTCCTCTCAGCTGTCCCCTTTTTATTAACACACTGTAAAAGCAGAACATGCTGTAGCAACGTCCATCCTGGTAGACCATGCCAGAGCCCATCTAGTCTGGCATGCTGGCTTCCACAGTGGCCTATACCAAATGCTTCAGAGAATGTGGCCAGAAACTCCATAACAGCCAATTTTGAAATAACTTGACCACATGACAAAATGTCTTCTTACTTGGGTCAGGCAATGGTTGGTTTATGCCCTGAAGCATGAGAGTCTATATCCTTCATTGATATTTCATCGACTGCCTCATTATCCAAATCAATGTTGGAGCCTTTAATGAACTCTTCTAAACTTCTAGCATGAGAAATCTCTCGTGGCAATGAGTTCTGTCAGTTAATTACATGTTTTGGGTTTTAAAAATGGTATTTCCTTCCATTGTTTTTTATGTTTAGATTTAAAAAAATTTTTTTTTGGTTTCATAGAAAGTTCCCTATTCTCATTTTGAGAGGTTAACTAGCAGCACCTGATTTAACTTCCCTGTTTGCTTCATTAATTTGTAAACACTATAATTCCAGTTATCCAAATTCCTTTTATCCCAAACATCTGAATGTTATCTCAATCCACAGTGTCCCCCAATGTAGTGCTATGTTAGTTAATCACATCATTTTTACCCAAATGCCTGGTTATCCAAAACTTTCAAACGCATCCCCTCGACCATTTGGATAAAAGAAACTGGCATAGTCCATACACTATGTTCACACACAGCTCCGGTATATTTGACTTGGGCATGCAGTAAAACTGACTTGTGAAAGTTATTTGGTCTTTGAGTCAATGATTCCCCTTCTGCTTTTAAAGCCAGGGCCTTGAAATGGGACATTACCTGTTGTTAATAGGTCTGAGTAAGCTTCGTAGGGTCAAACTCCTACTGAGTATTTGCTCCATCTTTCCTCCAGCCCCTCCCTGCCAGAGCCCCTTCCCTTTGCTTTTAAAAACTGTACTTGAATTGAATTCCTTTTCTTTAGATCTCAACAAGTCTTGTTCCTGGTCCCTTCCAATAATCAATCACCATGCTTTACCCTCCACCCCCACCCCCATGCTAGCTTAGTTCTGCTAGCTGGTTTCTTCGGGTTGGAGCATCACCAAAGCTCTGCTACTCCTGCCTCTCTCCTTGCCTATCTTCTTACAGTGAAGAGAAGTCAGTGATGGGAGCAATGAAGGAACATAAAGGAAAATAAAACACACATACCCCTTTATCATCCCTCATGCCTGAATAGTTTGATTTACAATCCTTACGTGGTTTTGCACAACTCCCCTAACCTCACTGTGCCTCCATTTCACCATTTGTAAAATGACATTAATGATATATAGGGTTTTGTGAAGGTAAATTCATTAATGCTTGTGAGATGCTACAGCGATGCATGCTGTAGACATGCCTCTAACCCAATCAGTATTTTTTCCTGTTCTTAAATTGCCACCATTTCTCCTCCTTGCACAATTAAAAATTGAGCCTGGTTGTTTCATCATTTCTTTACAACATCCCCCCCCCCCCGGTGAATGGATGTTTCAGGACAGTGCTCTCTCTGGGACCCCATGTACGAATTCCACAAAAGGGATATCACTCCTAGTGCTGTATTAGTTACATACAATCTTCAGAGATTGCAGAACACGGGTTGTGGGGATTCTTTTCCTTTTGCTGCTAAAGCCTAACTGAATTCTGGCTCTGAGCCTATTAAGACAAGAAGAAATGAAGTTAAGATCACAATTTTTAGAGCAATGACTATTTTATTTTATTTAGACGTATTAAGAGTCCTAATGCAAGCATCAGGCATCTGTTAAAGATAGCACCTAAGGATAACTATCCTTAATATAAACGACATTACTGCCCAAAGTCCTGCACTAATCCTCTAACCCAGTGGTGGGCAACCTGCTGGTAATCCGCTGGCAGGCTGGAAGACATTTTGTTGATGTTGACCGTCCACAGACGTTCCTCCCCCCCCCCATAACTCCCAGTGGCCACGGTTCGCCGTTCCCAGCCAATAGGAGTTGCAGGAAGTGGCGGGCCTCAGGGATGTGCTGGCTGCTGCTTCCTGCAGCTCCCATTGGTTGGGAATAGCGAACTGTGACCACTGGAGGGTGCGGGGAGGGGAGGCCATTCCTGAAGATGGTCAACCTCAGCAAAACGTCTTGTGGCCCACAATCAGATTACCCTGATGGGCCAGCATGCAGTCTGTGGGCCGTAGGTTCCCCACCACTGCTCTAACCCCTGATAGGCATATTAGCCACTGGTGACTGCCCCCATTTCTCTCAACCCATTCCTCCCAGAAAGGGCTAAGAATTAGATAGGTCTGTCAGCAAAACCTAAAGAGCAACAAATCTGGACCGCTTGAAACTCAGGGGAAGGGGGTGAGTTCAGAGTCAAGGACCCCTCCCAGGAAATTCCTTGCCGGCAGCTGTTGAACCAGGCACTGTTGGCTGCAGTGCTGCCACTCAAGATGGTTGCCATAATATCACGCGGAGAGACAGGCAGTGATTCAACTAGTCAGCTTTACTGGTCAAACCCAACCCCACGGGAGCATCACTGATTGCATTGCCAGCCTAGAAGCTGCCCTTGTTTTGGGCTGCCCGAGGAGATGTCTGTCATATTCCTCGTGCAAATGGCGTTTTATTTCTTGCCAAAAAGTGTTTCACAGAGGATTTGAAATGGACACACACAGTTTTGATCCTGGACAGTGCTGAATCCCTCCTGCAAAGTACTGAAGTTTGGTGGGTGATCAGTGTGACACAATTCTTGAGCCCCAATTCTCCCTGTCCAGCCCCCTCTGCTCATTGATAAAGTGGTTCTTAAAGTCACTTCTACATACCCAGGTATTTAGTTTTTTTGCTCTCTTCACCAAATGCAGTAGCATGGTCCAGTGGACAGATCATGAGAGTAAAGTCAGGAAATCTGGGTTCTGTTCACAAACCTGTCAGTGATCTGGAGCAAGACACTTCATCTCTCGGTCTCCCCTCCCTCTTTGTTTAAATGAGGGCTCTTGAGGGAAGGGGCTGCCTGTCACCATGTGCTACAATGAGACCCTAAATCTTGCATGGCCGCTCTAGGTGCTACTGTAACGCAAATAATGCTCTAGTATAATCTATTCCCTTCATTTGTATTGCACAAAGTTTCTGGAGCTGCCCCTATCTAACTCTTCTGACTCAAAGCCAGTTGCAATGGTTTTCACAACAATCAAACCTTCAGGCACCATTTAAATGCATTTGAAAAAGAGATTTCATTTAAAGCAAAGCAAGATCACATTGCACTTTACTAATGGTGCTAGTTAAATAAATGATGTTTTACTGCGCTTTATTCTTGTACTACATAGCTCAGGTAACTCCGTGGACATGCGTTTGTTGCCTCACTGCCAAGAAATAATGAGCAGACACATGTATGTTCACGGAGGCTGGGCTCTTTTTGGTTCACTTGACACGGTTTTGGCAGAAAAGACAGTTAATAAGCACCTACATCTGAGGTCATTGTTGCTATAAAAATCGCACATTTGGTACAATATCCAGACCACGTTTTAAAGCTTTTAAAATGTTCTGTCTCATTACTGTGCTACTGTAGGGTTCAGAAGAAATCCTATTTAAGCAGACTTCAAATGGCTAATTGACACAGGATTTAATGCTGTTAAAGAATATTTATATCACTTAACACAGCTGAAAAATGAATATTTCTTTTTAAAAATATTAAGCAGTGTGTGTGTATGTGTGTGTAGGAGCCAGGCTAGCTCTTGCAGTCCTTACTCAGGTAAGTAGTCCACTGAAAACAAGATCTGGTCCACTGTATCTTTCATATTTTAGTTTTAAAGGGGTTTGATTCTGTTCTCAGTAATATCAGTAGGAAGAGGAATCACAGTTGTGGCCTGTCAGGGTTACTATAAAGTATGATAGAATAAAACAGCCATTCTAACAATGCTTTAGAAGAATGATATCCATTTTAAAACTGCATGCTTTTGCACTTTTCATGATGATACAGAATTTGGGAAAGAAGAGGGATTGGAAAAAAAATGATGGGAAAGAAATGTACTCATAAAAAATCTAAATTTCCATCATTATTAACCTAGCATATTTTTAAATTGCTCTTGGATTATGTGTTTGTTTTGTTTTTGCTTTAATGCTATTGCACTTGACCCATTCTGTAGAAATTTGAGATTTTGGAAATAATGTTTCACTTTACATAGGTATGAAAATCCAAAATATTCATGGTTGCGAGAAGAAACAATTCATTTTGGATCAGTGAGCATAGTCCATTTAATTTTTGACCATCTTGTATAAAATAAAGTAGATTTTGAAATAAAAGTAATTTCAGAATGAAATACTCAAACTTTCAATTCCTATTTTTGGAAACTGTTTTTTCCATATTTTGTTCCAAAATGAAATTTCATCAAAAATGTTGAGAATAATTTTGGTTTAGTTGAAATGGACTTTTCTGATGGAAAACTCAACCATTTGTATTCACAAGAATAATCCTTGACATCACAAACTTGGAACAGAACGTAAGAGTAAAATCCTGACCCTGCTGAAGTCAATGGCAAAACTACCATTGATTTCACTGGGAGCACGCTTTCACTTCGAAAGTCATGATTCGACTTCTCTTCTCCCACCTCAAGCGTAGATCAAAGAATGAACTTTAAAATACTGGGTTTCTATTCCTGTGAGTATGAATTATTTGCATGACTAAATATTTGCATCCATTTCAAGATCCACTTTGCTTTTAATGGCTTCCAGGTGGATAACTTTTGAAATGTGTTTTTAAGGATAGACCATTGACTTTAAAATGTATATTAATGGGATGATGATAAATGGAGTATCTGTAACAGGCATTATAAATACAGCATTCACTGGGCAATTTTTAAAGAATTATCGGTTGCAGTAATAATAGATATGTTTTTCTGTCAAGTGCTAGCTTTATTTATCACGTTTATAAAAATAGCCCTGAAATTTCAAAATTATCATAAGGACTACTTTTGATCAAAAAAGTTAAAAGGTCAATGGACAAAATTAAGAGAACCAGTCTGATACTGAGCACTGGTATATTCACCTTAGGTATCTGTGAAGACAGAACTTCTTCTAACGCACCAGAAATGTTTATCAAAACCCATGTTAATTGCCAAAATAGTGGGACTGCAAACCGCAAATTCTGATCATCACTTACAGAGCTAACGTATGCTACCCCTGTTTAACATAAATATGTGAGTACTCGTATTGAACTTGTTAAGACCACTCACGTACTGAAAATTAGGTACTCAAATAAGTCGTTGCAGGATCAGAGCTTTAGAGCTGACAAAATTATCTTCCCAAGTAATCAACTAAAAAGAGTCCAGGAGAGATTATCCTTATTTTAAATAAGATTATTAATGTACATAATGCCATAAAATGCTCATATTGCTAATGTGTACAGTTTTTATGGTTTAACAGACCACTTTTATCTAGTACGCACATACACATATGTATATAAGTTGTACATCACACTCTTTTCTTAAACTTAAGTATAACTTAAAGTAAATTAGACACTAATTCCAGTAACTTTTTTTCTTTACATTGTATGTTAAATGTTATATTTATTAAAAAGGTTCTCACTACTCTACAATACACAGAAGCAAACATACAATAATATAATAAATAATAATAATAAATCAAGGAAAGATTAATTTTAATATTGCAAGCATCATTCTCAACCAGTCAGTTTTCTTTTAAATTGTCTATATTTTTCAAGAAAAATCAAACATTGTGATGGACATAAATAAATGAATACAACAATCAGCTACACCCGGACAAAGGAATGCAGGTATATACATGTCTGATGCTTTTAGCATCTGATTTTTTTTCTTTTTAAATTTTGACACAAGATCACATTAATTTTTTTTCTAAAATACTCAATTTGCTCTTCTCAAAAAAATTGACCCTTCATGAGGAATATATATATAAAAAATTGTCCTCTGACTACTTTTTGACTTTCCTGCTTCGCCACAGAAAACTAGTTTGATGACTATGAGTAGAATCTGAACAAGATAAAAAAGCGATCAGCTTCCCAATGAATATTTCTAAATGGAAGTAATTACTCTGAAAGCAACTAAAATTGAAATCTTCATCCGCAAGTAGGTTTTTGGCACAATAATGCCTTCCTGGCTGATCAAGAAAAATGCTTGTTTGGTTTTCTGCTCCTTCTCTTTCTAATATCAGGCCCCTAGGAGTGCTAATGTTTTGTAGGCTGCATTATTTGCACTACTGGTACTTTGGACCAATTTTTTCGGCTTTTATTTGGTATCATTTAAAGCATGACTGCCACAAGGTGAAGATCAATGTAAACAAATTCAAGGGCAAAAGTATGGGGTAGCAACATGTCCGCAAAACAAAAAATAAGGCTCGACAACAGCTGTGTGGTATCAGTTTTGCTCGATGCTGCAAAGACCTGGGGCATTACGCAAGCCGACAAGAAAAGATTTGATGCATTTGATAGCAGGTGTTTCAGGGGGATATGTAATGTCAAATGGCATCACTATGTTGGGAACATTGAGTTTCACAAGAGAACAAGAAAGAAGCATATTATATACCTCCTAACAAGGAAGTGAGGCTTGAACAGACTGACCATCTAGCAAACATGGAGCAAAGATGGACAGTGAGAGGACTTGCAGAATGGAGTCCCTTATCTGGCCTTCCAAGTGTATCCTAGGGCTGATGCACGACTCAGTGAAGTCAATGGAAAGCCTCTCTATCTTCTCTGAATCTATCTTGTTAGTCTGTAAGCTCTCTGGGGCAAGGACCATCCTCGTTTTAGTCCTGTGATGAGCACATAGCTGGGACGTACGAAATAATAGCCTGAGAATCATAAAAGAGGGAGGAAAAGAAAAAATTCAAAATGAAAGTCGGTGGCCCAGTCTTGCAAAATCTTGCTCTCCAACAAACATGTGAATAATGGTTTGATGACTCAGGCCCCTAGAGTTTGGTAAATGTGAACCTAAACTGTGCAGGGAAAAAGGGAGTTAATGGCACACAAAGAGCCAAAATCTACTCTGTTAAGCCCATGCGACTCCACTGAGGCTCCACAGATGTCAGCAAGAGGAAGATCTGACCCATAGTAACAATACCCTATTGTTTGCTTTGTCAGTATCCTCCAGGATGCAGATTTTGTGACTGAAAGATGAGGAGCATCTTTTTGAAACGTAGACTGAATTGTTCAGAGTAGAAGATAATTGAAAACAGATGGGCATGAGACAGCAGAGCCAGGCAATATGGACAAAGCAGACCTATGCTACAGAAGCTCTAGCGACTGTTATGACTCTTCAGGTGCGAAAGAGGCTGTACTCATGTATGGACTACCAGTGAGTTACATTTGTTCATGACTGAATCAAGAGAAGGAAATTTACACCTTCCAAATAGTAATTAGAACCACATTCAGAAAGAGCTATGTTGATTTCCCTCTGTCAAAAAATGTCAAAAACAGTTCACTGACCAAGCTCAGATTTTGCCTTTTCCTTTATTTATTTTCAAAACCTCTTACACGCGGCGAACATATCTCCAGCTGGCATAATCTGTTATTGTTGTTTTCATTTGCAAACTCGTCAGATTTCAGTACAAATATTCAACTATGGCAGTAAGACGTTTAAGTGAAGCAATTGAACCTTTGTTAGCCATCAATTTCAATTGCTATTTCCTAGTGTGTCTCTTTTTCTTTATTTTTATATGCAGAGCTCAGGACAGGCTTCCAGAAACAGACTTGCTTTGTTAAACTTTTAGTAATAAAAATGTTATTTGCCTGCTGTGCTTTATAGCTCGCTTTAAAAAAAGTCAGCAAAGGACAAATACGCCTGCATTTTTTCCTGCCCAGTTCGCCAGTTTCTCAAAAGTTTTTCCAGCAGCAGCAGCTATCTGTGATCGTCATGGTGGTAATCTTGGACAGACAGGTAAAGCACATTTCTGAAAAATGTCCATCAATTACATGTCATTTTGCATAGACTGCACATTACAAAAATCTTGCTCATCTGGCTCATAGGGTCAGCAAGGCATAGTGGACTAAGCTTGGGATTTGAGGCCTAATTTTCCAGTGTAGGGGCACAAATTTAGGCACCGAAGTGAGATCATATGGGCCGTAACCAGTCGTGTCTCAGTTTTCTGATCTGTAAAAATACTTACCACCCCTTATGGCTGCATAAAAGATTTACTGTGCTGCAGCTATCAAGTCCTCATGGACATGTACTGGCTCTACCATGGCAACCCTGGCAAAGCAACCTATTAATGCTAAGAACCCATACTTAGTCTGCAGAATTCATGATCATTGGATGTCATTGGGTATGTCTGCATTGCTGTTAGACACCTGTGCCAGCTGACTTGGGCTTGGGCAAAGGGACTGTTTAAATGTGGTCTAGACTTTTGGGTTTGGGCTACAGCTCGGGGGTCTAGGAGCATGTGAAGTGGGAGACTCCTAGAGCTTGGGCTATAGCCTGAGCCTGAACGTCTACACCGGGGTGGCCAACCTGAGCCTGAGAAGGAGCCAGAATTTACCAATGTACATTCCCAAAGAGCCACAGTAACATGTCAGCAGACCCCCCGCATCAGCTCTCCCTCCACCCCTGCTCCCAGCGCCTCCCACCCACTACCAGCCCCATCGATCAGCATCTCCCACTTCCTCCCCTCACTCCCATAGCTGTTTGTGGCTTGCAGGAGGCTCGGGGGGGGGGGGGGAGAAGGCTTAGGCAAGGAAGTCTCAGGGAGGGGGTGGGAAGGGGTGGAGTGGGGGCAGGGCCTGTGGCAGAGCCAGGGGTTGAACAGTGAGCACCCCCTGGCACATTGGAAAGGTGGCACCTGTAGCTCCAGCCCTGGAGTCGGTGCCTAGACAAGGAGTCGCATATTAACTTCCGAAGAGCCGCATGTGGCTCCGGAGCCACAGGTTGGCCACCCGTGGTCTACCTTGCAGTTAAACAGCCCCTTAGCCTGAGCCCAAGTCAGATGGTGAGGGTGGCCAGTTGTGGTGAAGACATAACCTATTGAGGCCAAGATTTGAGAGCATTCAAAAAAGGAATGGACTAGAATTGGTCAAAAATTTGCCACCTGAATATATTTTCTTTCAGGAAACGCTGTTTCCTCAAAATCAAAATTGTGGGAATGTGTTAATTTGGGAGGGAGAGGGGAAATTTTTCGTGAAGGGTCAAAACAATTTTTCATTCTGAAAATTTTATTCTATGTTTTAAATTGTAAAAGAAAAAAATTCAGAAAAAAGTATTTTGATAGTATTAAAAAAATAGTATTAAAATTGAACATTTTAAAATGTATTAAAATGGAACATTTTAATTGACCCAAAACAAATTATTTATTTACTGACTGATTTTTTGATTTTGGGGAAATGTATTGGCTTTGCCCTGACCTGGAAAGAAAACAAATTTTGAGATGTCAGAATTTCCCGTGGAATGGGAAATCTCAACTTTCCATCAGCACTTGAACAGACATTAATAAGGATCATCAAGGATATGCAGTTATAAGAGTAAATATTAAAAATAACATTCAAAGTTTGGGAAGGGATTAAATCTTTATGCTTCAGGACTTCAGTCAACTTCAGTCAACTTCTAACTCCTGAGGGTTAGGAGACTGATTGCCTTCCATGGGCTATTTTACACCTTCCTCAGAAGCAACTAATGCTCGCCACTGTCACCGACAGAGATGATACTGGGATACAACCTGAGTCTGATCTAGTATGGCAATTTCTATGCTACTTTTAAGAGGAGTGTGAGGATTTAGTCTTGATTCACCAGTGCAGATATCCCAGATTTTTTTCAGCACATACTCAGTGGCTGGAAGTTCGTCCGGAGATGACAAGAGGCAGTTTCAAGGCCCCCCAAGAAGAGAGAGACAGAACTGGCCATGGAAGGGTAAGACCCAAGACCCAAGATAGCCAGGCAATGGGTTGTCGTGTTTATCCCCTGGGCAGTCTTGGCCACTGGGGGTTCCTACTGAGTTGCACCTTCCCCCTCCTCCCTCCCCCCCCCCCCCCGTGGAAACCCCTGGGGAGAGGAGTTGTGCAAATAGCACCTGTCCTTGCCTGGTATGAATCCCTGTTGCTGGCGCATAGGATTTCTAGGCCCTTGCTGGCACAGACAGCTTGTAATTTGCACCCCTGCAGTCAGTGGGCATAAATTAAGCCCAGTGTTTGTACGGCACTTTGAAGATGTAAAGGCCGAAGGGCACAGCAAAACGAGAGTGAAACTGTATATGCGAGGATCACTAACATGCAAAATATTTGTGTGTGAGAGGATCCTATGAAAAATTCCAGAAATGCAAAGAAATCTTTCTGTACGTGTGTTCTATCCCTGCGGTGCTAATGTGAATTGGGAGTCATTCCGTTTCCACTCAAAGAGCTGCACTGGTGGGAGAACAGAATCAGGCACATCATTCACACAGATCATGTCTGAATCATGCAACTCGTGGCTCAATTAGAAACAGCTGTTTTGCCCAATGCTAGAGACCGTCTAACGTATAAGGATCTTACGAGGTAAGTATCCTCTGGTACAAAGAAACAGCCGATGCTTGAATTATGATCACATGAATGTCAATAGGTGAACAGTCACAGAGGGCTCATCCTCCGACCCCACTGCCCCCTCCCCCAAGTCTAGTAGCTGGGCTTGGTACAGGATGTTCGTGCCAGGTGAAGTGTGTAGTAGCGGAGCAGCAGGGTGGCTGCTGCTGCTGCATTATTCCTGTGGCTACATCACCAGCCCCACACTGCAGTGACCAGCTTAATCATAGAAGATTAGGGTTGGAAGAGACCTCAGGAACGTCATCTAGTCCAACCCCCTGCTCAAAGCAGGACCAGTCCCTGACTAAATCACCCCAGCCAGGGCTTTGTCAAGCATGACCTTAAAAACCACCACCTCCCTAGGTAACCCATTCCAGTGCTTCACCACCCTCCTAGTGAAAAAGTTTTTCCTAATAACCAACCTAGACCTCCCCCGCTGCAACTTGGCACCATTGTTTCTTGTTCTGTCATCTGCCACCACTGAGAACAGCCAAGCTCCATCCCCTTTGGACCGTCCCCTCCGGTACGTGAAAAATTGCTATCAAATCCCCCCTCACACTTCTCTTCTGCAGACTAAATAACCCCAGTTCCCTCAGCCTCTCCTCGTAAGTCACGTGGCCCAGCCCCTGAGCATTTTCATTACCCTCCGTTGGACTCTCTCCAATTTGGCCACATCCCTTCTGTAGTGGCGGGACCAAAACTGGATGCAATACTCCAGGTGTGGCCTCACCAGGGCTGAATAAATGGGAATAATCACTTCCCTCGATCTGCTGGCAATGCTCCTACTAATGCAGCCCAATATGCTGTTTGCCTTCTTGGCAACAAGGGCACACTACTGACTCATATCCAGCTTCTCATCCACTGTAATCCCCAGGTCCTTTTCTGCAGAATTGCTGCTTAGCCAGTTGGTCCCCAGCCTGTAGCAGTGCCTGGGATTCTTCCTGCCTAAGTGCACTTGTCCTCGTTGAACCTCATCAGATTTATTTTGGCCCAATCCTCCAATTTGTCTAGGTCACTCTGGACTCTATCCCTGCTCTGCAGCATGTCTACCTCTCCCCCAAGCTTAGCTCAAGATGGTTTGTTCCTGCGTCCTCAATAAAGCTTCTTTTAAATACAGCCAGTTCTCCTGGACTCCTTGCCCTGCATCATAAGCGCTGACTGTAGCCAGTGCAGGGGGGTGCTCCTGTCCCCTCGTCCCCAGCCCTCCTCCAACACCGCCCCCATCCCCGCCCCCCCCATTGCAACCCCCTTCCCCAAATCCCCAGCCCCGCCTCCTTCCCCAGGCGTGCCACATTTCTCTTCCCGCCCCCCCCCCCGGCTTTTGTGTGGCTCCTCACTTCTACTTCCCCTACCAATTCCTATCAAAAGCCTCCCAGCTCCTTCCCTTATCCATGCTACAAAAGGATATGGGAAAGTGTGTTCCTACTATGCGGCAGTTACAGCCCCAGACACAGATGGGCTCCCCTCACACATCCTACAGCACATGGTTTCTGTTGTACCTGGAGCACTCCATGACTGCAGATGATGGATCATCATTTGCCCCAGGCACAGGAAGTTGTCCCATGGGATTCTGAAGACTGGGCAGAACCTTTTAGTCTTAAAAATACAGATGGGATTCTCAAAAGTGTTTCGCAGGGGCTTAAGTTTGCTCCCATTGAAAAGGATGGGAGTTTTTCACATTGGGCCAACATTGCAGACTATTGCGAATTCCACCGTACAAAATATACCCAACTGCAGTCCTCTAAAAGGGAAATTCTTCTTATTTTTCTGTTCATGGAACAACTTAATTAGGCATTTACTTCCACTGATGTCAATGATGTGGGATCGAAAAGAGAGAGAGACTTGGCATAACCATATTTTCCATTTTCACATTGCATTTCATTGACACAACGTGGGTGTCTTTCATGTGATTCTACTCTAGAACTTCACTAACACCAATTACACCAGCATAAATGGGGGTCTCTTTTTATATCAGGAATATTGTGCATAGCATAAATTTTCATGTCTTCTACGCAAATGTCTCTTCAGCAATAACTTCCAGGATGAAAACTAGAGTCCTATCTTAGGCCCACTTAATATAGTATCTGAGTGTCTCATAATCTTCACCTCACAATATCCCTTTCCACTAGTTATTATCCTCATTTGACAGAGGGGGAACTGACGCACAGAGAGACTAAATGATTTGCTTAAAGGCACAGAAGAAATCTGTAGCAGAGCAGGGAATTGAAGTGGGTCCCCTAAAGTGTGGGCTCTAGCCATGGAATGAGCCTTCCTCTTTTCAGCATAGCTATACCCATTCAATGTAGTGCTTTAAAGATAAGTATTTCTTTAGAGCTAGCAATGTGCTCAGCCTTGAAGAAGGCTAAAAACAAAACAAGTCTTGTCCTGAAGATTTTACAGCTTAAACATTTCATTACACAAGACTTTTCAAAGCTGTAGTTTTTTAAAATGCGATCCAAGGTGGCAACATCCAGGGATTCTGTATCTTGTCTGTATATCATAGTTTAGAACAAATATCCAGTTGGCTCCATTTTCAAAAATACTATTAAAGCATCTGTATGGTTCACAATGATTCATTAGGCATTCGTGTTTTTACATGTTAAGTGTTTTATGCAGCACAAAGCAAATGTTCAACTCATGCATGTATTAAGCATGTAGATAGAATATGTGCTGGGGTGGCATGGAGGTTTTTAATCAGCAAGTTTGGGGTAGGCATGTGATTCAAGTGGTAACGTCATAAATAAGAAATGCAGGTTATCCCATGTGTGCCAATAAAATGTTATAACACTTCATCATGCATTTTGTGTAGGCCTGATATGTTACAGAAAAAAATATTTTAGGAATTTTTAAAAAAATTAGGACTATTTTTCATATCCCTCTGCTTATAAATCAAGGTGTCTTAATTGCCCTAAGTCTTACAGCACAGATCAGGACAGGGAAAATGTTTTTTTTCTGAACATTAAAATATTACAACTTTAAATGCTGATAATGTCAGAGGTAGTGTAACCCTCTACCAGATGAAGCCAGTAGCATCCAGCACCGGGTTCAATATCTTGGGGTTCTTTTCCAGAAATACAACACAAAACTGGCTTAAGCCCCTTCCCAGTAACCTGGGAAAATTACACACCATCCCTGGGCGCCTCTGAGAAGCAATACTTCCCCACTCGCAAGCGCAGGGTCTGAGTGTAGAAAAGAACCTTTTAATAAAAGGCGGGAAGTAACTTGGCATTAATTTGGGAAAACACCACAAGCAGGATTCATAAACATAAACTATGAGCAAAAGACCCCCGCCCAAATAAGTTGGGCAGTGTCATTTTTCCCCTCAGGTTCTTAAGTTCAGGAACCCAAAAGTCCCTTTAGCATGCCCGACCCTTCTCTGCACCCCACTCTTAGTTGCTGTCCTTGATCAGGGCAGACCCAGAGTTCATAGGGGCATGTGCAGAGTTCACCTCCCACCCTGGACTGAGGAAAGAGGCACCTTACTCGCTCGCTGCTTGGACACTTGTCCATCGCCCTTTTCCGCCAGCCCCCTCCTGGCTACCTGCTGAGGCTCTCCACCAGCCACCCTGCTGACCATTCAGCCAGTCACCCTGTTCACCACTCGTTCACCAGCCAAACTTCTGCTGCCTCCCTGCTGTGACCTCTGCACCTCAGTCTCTTCGTGATTCAGTTGCTTAGTGAGTTTTCAGCTCTTTGCAGGCTGGGCAGAGCCACTATTCCATCTCAAGTGAGTTCAGCTCTCATGTGCTATGGGGCTAATTTTGCCTCAGAGTCAGAAGGGAATTGCTGTTATTTCCAGTACAGGGCAAGAAGGAAAAAGCTAGCACAGGTAAATATGACCTGACATTCTGTTAAAAAAAAACACCCTAGAGAAATGTAATCTAGATGAAATTACTAATCAAGTCATTCCTTAATCTTTTTTTTTTTAAGGTAAATAGATAAAGCTCCATAATTCTATCACCTTTTTACTATAAAATGTGTGTATAAAGCTGTGGGTCTAGCACTATAAGGCATGTTTATTACTCATTCTTGTGGCTTTTCTCTGAACTCTCTCCAATTTATGAGAACAGGAGTTTATTTGGTGATGTTTTCTGGAGCCAGGAGAGGAGAGGAGAAAGAGAGAGTGAGTGTGTATGTGTTGCGTGCTCCCACCTCCCCCCGGAGCCGCGCTGCGTAGTGCTGCTGCCGGGGCTGTGCGCTCCCGCCCCCCCCCCCCCCGAGCTTCACCATGTGGACAGCACTCTGAGGGCTGGGGCTGCGCACTCCCCCCTCCCCTGGAGCCATGTCAGGTGGGTGGCACTCTGGGGGGGCCGGGGCTCGTGCTTCTCCTTCCCCCGTGGGTGGCACTGGGGGGGGGGGCGAGGGCTGCGTGAACCCCCACTCCCCCAAAGCCGTGCCGAGCAGCTAGGTAATGGGGACGGGGGGGGGGGTTTCTGGGGTGGTGGTTGGGGGGGTTGCTCTAGAGGGGGCAGTCAGGGAGCAGTGTGGGATGAATGGGGGGGTGGTTAGGGTCAGGGCAGTCAGGGAGCAGGGGAATTGGGTAGGGGTGTGGTCCTGTGGGAGTGATTAGGGGGTCCCTGGAAGGGGCAGTCAGGGGACAAGTTTCGGGGGGGGGGGACATTGGCTGGGTCAGAGATTCTGAGAGGACAGTCAGGGGTGGGAAGAGGCCAGATTGGGGGCGCAGCCTTCCCTACCAGGCCCTTTAAATAATTTTAATATATGGAGATATACCTATCTCGTAGAACTGGAAAGACCTTGAAAGGTCATCAAGTCCAGTCCCTTGCCCACACTAGCAGGATCAAGTACTGTCCCCTGACAGATTTTTTTGCCCCAGGTCCCTAAATGGTCTCAGGGATTGAACTCACAACCCTAGGTTTAGCAGGCTAACGCTCAAACCACTGAGCTGTCCCTCCCCCAAAATAACTATAGAATATCAGAGTTAAAAGAGACCTCAGAAGATCACCTAGTTCAACCCACTGCTCAAAGCAGGACCAACTCCATTTTTGTCCCCTATCCCTAAATGGCCCACTCAAGGATTGATCTTACAACCCTGGGTTTAGTAGGTCAGTGCTCAAACCACTGAGCTATCCCTCCCCCCGAAGCTCAAACCACTGAGCTATCCCTCCTCCCAAAGGGATTGAAAACCCCTTGTGGCCCTCAGGTCAAAAGGTTTGCCCACCCCTGTACTAAGGCAAGGTTGGAGTGTCCTGAGATAATGCTGTCTCAGAAGAGAGTTTCATAATGCAGAAGGCAAGTGAGACTTTTCTATTATCTAATCCAGCCTCATACCAATTGCTCCTTACTGTAGACGTACATGTAGTGCCTTGTTCAGGATAGTACTAGTGATGGAGATCCTGCCATTTCTCTTGGGTCACTTCTCCAAAGCCTGATCAAGGACGGCAGTAGAAAAAGGCAGCAGGAAGGAGTATTTCTGCACTGGAGGGAGGGAGGAGGACAATGTTAGTGCATGAGAGGGTTCTGCCTGAGGAAAGAGGCAGTGGGCGGGAGCAGAGGTGGTGGTGGCGGAGGGAGATTCAGCATGGGGAAGCTGGTTCCGGAGTGAGGAGGCAGTGGGAGCGGGGTGTCTGTACCTGGTGAGATGGGAGCAGGTGAGTGGTTCTGCTCTGGGAGAGAGACAATGAAGGGCGGAACAGATGAAATAGGTTCTGCCCTGAGTGGGAGGGCACACATAGGTGTGTGCATGAACATGCCTCTGATAAAGTCTCTTGTCAACAGTGGTTACTTGTTGCTATACAAATCGTACACTATTGCCTTGAAATGAATCTGTGCCAATTGACACCAGCTGTGGGTCTAGCCTACAGTCTGATCAATCACTGCACAGTTAGGATCAGGGAAGGGAGAATGTCTTGCCTAGCTTTGAAGTGCTGTGGTGAAACAGGAGCTGACACACATGGAACAGTAAAACTACTTACTTCCTATTGAGGTTAAAAGGGAGGCATGGGCTTCTAGCACCTCCCAGGATCAGGGTATTATGGAGCTACGCATAATCAGATCAGAACAGGCACTGCAATGCTGTTGCCACTTAAAAACACAGGTCCATGGAGCAACTTCTATTTCCCCACAAGCACACAAATATTTTGTTTAACGGCAGAAATTTCCTGTGAGTGACAATCATGTTGGCAGGTCACAGGACCTGCTGCTGGGTTATATCATTGTTATGAAATTCATGCTGCTAAGGAACTTTGAGTTGTACTCCATACTGGGAATAAGCCAAATAATCTGTGACTGAAAACATCTCTCCTCATGGATCACTGAGAACACAAGAGATTTGAGTTGACCTGGAGGACTAAACACAAACATGTCAAGATCTCACCAACACCAAAACGTTTGTTTTAACTATCTTGGGAGAGGAATAAAGGCCAATGAACAACATCAACTGGGTGGACACATTGTTACCCAGATGCTTCATTTCCTAATTTTATTATATATTAAATACAAATATGCACAGGAAGTGAAAATAATGGTTATGAAGACCAGTAGGCCAGATTCCAATCTCAGTTACACCTGTGTAAATCCAGAGTAACTCCAGTGAAGCCAGTTAAATTACTCCAGATTTGTACTGGGAAACTGAGAGCGGAGTCTGGCCCATAATCTTGAGAGATGTTTGTCCAAACACAGTACAAACAGATACTTTCGGTTTAAATGACTCATATTATGAGACCGAATCAGGAAAGAACAAAAGAAAAATCTCCTCTCTTGCAGTCTGCACTGAGGTGAAAATACAGCACATGTCATTAAATGTTTAACATTCACTGCCCCAGATATCTTAATTAACTTGGTCCATAGCAAGGCCAAATGTGGGACAAAGACCCAAATGAGGACAAAGATATTTTATTACTACAGGAATCACAATACTGTATGGATTGATTCCTTTAGGGCAAGTTACTATTTCAGTAAGTACAGTCTCATGCTTGCTTATTGCTGATGGAAATTATTATCAACAGTAAAACTGAGGGAGACACACCAAATTTGGGTGGAATGTAGGTAATGCTGAGACTAACTGAATGTGCCTCCTTGAAATAAAGGGTATTTGACAAAAATGATAATGGAACTTTCTTATGCAAAGACCAGGAGATAACACAAGGCTACAATAGCAACGTAAGCAGTGTTGAGTTTTTCTTGGACCCCACTGCTGTAATCCATCTATAAAGAAATGGGTTTAGAAATAACGAGACACAGAGCTCTACTAATAAATATCTTTCTTTCAGAGCTGTAGTTAATTCAGTGAAGAAACATTGCTGGAATACACAAAATGGACAGGGTGTAGAATCTGGCTGCAGAGGTGGAAGGTACTTTTGAGAAGGTACTTCCACTATTTGAGTGGAAGGTACTGGACATGAGAGAGACTTAAGGCTGCATTTGTTATTCTTTTAAAATAATATGTCTAAATTAAACAAACCCACTTTGTGTAGACATTGTTACTTCTGGCAGAATTCTGCGCCAAAAATTAAAAATGTAGCGCACAATATTTTTAAAATTCTGCAACGTTCTGCATAGTTTGTCAAAACAACACAATATAATCATGCCAATTATTTTGGTCATTTATTTCAAAATACTTGTCAACAAGTATGTCTGCAAGAATACAGACAAACAAAAAAGATTCAGGAAATGTTTTCCAAGAAATAGATTTCTTACTTGGCATATTAATACAAAATGTTGAGTAATAATTCATTTAAACTACAGTACAGAAATGCATTTCCCGCACCCTCAGCAGCAGTCCGAAGACTTGGGGAAATCAGGAGGAGCTGAGGGAGAGGGAAGTAACTGATGGGAGGGAGCCTGGGAGTGAACCTCAAGAGTTGTTGAGTGTGGGTGGGAGAGGTATGGAACAAGTTTTTTTTGGGGGGGGAGGGAGATTGTTAGGGAATTGGGGAGCCTTCCCCATGTAGAACTGGCTAGCCTCTTTCATTCAGTCAGGCAAATCTGCCCCATCCATCCCCATTTGTCCCTGCACCCCTCCCTCCCATGACCATGTGGTCCTGTACCCCTATTCCCATTCAGCCCCCTACCCCAGTCTCCCCCCCCATCCTTTCTGAACCTGAGTCTATGCGACTCCCCAACAGCCCTGTGTGCCCTGCTCTGTGTCCCCCCCATGTCCCGTGCCTCCTTACAGGGCCCCTGCAGCATGTTGCTGTGAGGAATGCAGCCTCTCTTCCTCCCTAGTGGCTGCTGGCTGCTACTGCCAGTGAGCACACTGTACTCTTTTCTGGCACCACAATAGTCCCTGGTGGGAAAAATGCGTAACTGCAGCGCCACATCAGCAGAATGTATTTTCTGCAGAGAAAAAAAAAAACTGTGGCGAACATGAATTCTGTGCATGTGCAGTGGTGCAGAATTCCCCCAGGAGGAACACATTCACACATAAATAGAGTGAGGATATTTCACTGCAAAGTTCAGTGACTTTTTTGGGGAGGGGGATGAAAATAAAACAGATAGAGATGGGCCTAATCCAAAACCTCAGCTTCAAGAATCCTAATCTAGATGTGAACTCCATGGCTGGCCCTCTCTCTTTAATGCATTGAGTTGAATGTCTGGAGCATCACGCCTCTGAATTTTGCAGGATATTTTGGGCCTGGAGGTAAATTCAGACCATCTCTTCATTGTGTGTGTATCCAAGAAGGCAGAGTTGAAATCACGGATAATCAGAAATTTAAACCACAAACTTCCTAGACTATGATTTCTAATGCAACTGGCAGATTTTATTCTGCCAACCAGGTTTTCAAGCAAACAGTCTTTGTCAGAAGGACTTGGTAAAACTTGCCTGTGTCACTGCTCATAATGTAGTGACTAACTGGTGGACTTCATCCTCTAGCATTGTCAATCCATCTTATTCTGGGAACACGTATTCGTCTTCAAAAGTTAAACACAATTTAGAGGGGAGTTGGACATTTCAGAGGAAGGTTAAATGCCTCTGAATGGGCAAGATCAGACTGGCTTGTCAATGTGGGCTTTGGTTGAATACGTGGGTGGTCCTTTGCTGAGAGAGAGACTTATGTCAACAGCATAGGACTGAATACCAGGGTTCCAATCTTGGCTCTGCTTCAGCTGCCTTGTGTGACACTGAGCAAGTCACTTAATTTCCCTGTTTGCAAAGTGTATTTTCACCTCTCACACAGGGTGAGGTTAATCCCATTTATATTGGAAAAAGGCTAGGATGGAAGGGAAACAGAAGGGTAAAGTGTCACTTTGCTCAACTCTGTAATATAAACAAAGTTGCAAGGCAATCAAAATATGTCTCCTCTACATTATGCTCTTCACTTTCTCTGCTGGAGAACAGACTTTTTCACTTTAACCAGACCAGACACAGACCATATTTTCTTAACTACTACAATGAATCACCGCCATAAGTAACAGATGCTCCAGTGCATGTAGAGATGAATACATGATGGAGACAACAGTCATTACACTCAGAACCATGTTTCATCTGTCCAAGTGGAGACCACAGTGCTTGTTAGCACTATACTGGCCAAATGGATAGCTCCAAGTTGACATGGTTGGACTTCATGACTTCTCAAGGTCCCTTCCAGCCCTATATAACATAGAATCATAGCAATGTAATGTATCTTATAAAAGTGGACAACTAATAAACTCTGATCAGATGCAGAGTTTGCTCAAGCAGCCCGTAAAGAATCTTTATATGTGGACACTGTTAGAACAACATATGGTGTCTAGTTCATTAACAATGTTAAGTTATCCCAAAGTGGAGCTAGTCAAATAACTGATTCATAAATATTTTTGTCCATGATTTAGGAAATCACCTAATTAAATGCTAATTCCATCCCATTTCCAGGACTACTCAAACATGTGCTTGAGTTCTGTCCTGAATCAGGGCCTTTATAAATACAACTGCTGCATTCAGTTCACTATTATTTTGTGGGGTCATATTGTGATTATTTAGACATGTCATGTTTGTGAAACTCTCTCAAATTATAGTACTAATGATTATTTGTCCAAAAATTCGTACCTTAAATGCTTGAATCCATTAAGCCTCTAGTTTTAAAAGTTTTGTTCATCCAGAGACAGAACAAAAGCAACACGTGTGAGTTGACCAATCACTTACTACAAAGAACAGATAGCTGAAAGTGATTTGTCCAAATTATTTGGCAAATACATATGAATAAACTCTTCAGTAGAACAATTCCTTTGATTAAAGGTTCCTAAGTGAGTAACAACATCAGGATCAAGTGCCTGGTTTCTCTCTCTTCCTGTGTAGCAATGATACAGCTATAATAATGTAAACCGATAGAAAGCTTTCTTTAGCCAAATATAATAAATAGCAAAGATGGGAACACAGTCTTCTTCCACCCAGTTCACTTCCTCTGAGGAATGCACTTTGAAAATGAATTGGGGCATAATGCTAGCAAATGTCTAACCACAGGTAATTAGACAGACAGGGTAGGTGAGGTAATATCTTTTATGGGACCAACTTCTATTGGTGAGACAAGCACAGCTGCATATAATCACAGGTAAGTCCTTTTTTCTCTTTTCAAAAAGCAATCAAATTAAATGCACGATGACTATGTTAATTTTTCTGGGTGAGAGCAATTACATGCAAATCAGAAATGTTACAATAATGGTAAGATTTTGCAGGTATATTCACACAATAAATGGTCAGAAAATGCTCAAGTTGAGGTTCTAACAGCACCTTTAACTTGGCCCTATTGCACATGGATATCTTGCATGCCTGTTTTTCTGGATAAAGTGTAGTACTATTTCTACCAAACACTGTGTTCCATCATATGTGTGGTGTGCAACACAGCCAAGTGAGCACTGCTGTTGGAATCTTAAGTTTGGTATTCATGACCTTTTTTGGATTTCAACTGCATAACCTTAAGATTACATTAATATAAATTTGGGCAGTTGACAAAAAAATTGTTCAGGGACTACACATTGTAATAGAGTAATTAAGACAATTATACAGTTAATTACCATAACAGTCAGTAGCCAAAGCCTTTGCCATGTGTCAAGAAACCTTAATATACGGAGGCTTCACGTACTGTGTGGTAGCCTGCAGAGGCCCTCAGGGTGGTGGCTGCAGGCAAAGCTTACCATTACTAGCAGACACCCCCCTTGTGCTAGCTCTCAATAGCCTGCTCTCCTTGCCCACCAGCATCAGTTCTGCTGCCTTTTGGACCCCAGGGGCCCTTGGATCTGAGCCTAACTCCCCAGTTTACCGCAGAGGTATTTTACTTACATTACTTTCCAGGGTTGTTACCTGAGCCAGTCATGAGAGCTTATGCAAAGAAAATACTTAACACTTTTCTCCTGAACTTTATGTCTATGCAACACAAGTATTAGCAAAAAATGTTTTCCAAGCCATGTCCTTAACTTTTGAGATACCTTGTGTGTGAAACTTCGAACTTCAGTTGCAACCTCTCCAATTTCCCTTGATCATGCAGTATTTAATTTGGATGACATCTTTTCATAGTATTTATTATTGTTTTGGCCCCATTCTGAAACTCTTGTGTTAATACCACAAGAACACTTCAGTCTTGGAAAACACATGAACACACTTCCCTCAGCCCCCTTCTGTATCCATTTAAACTGCCTTATGATAATGCCTGTAAAAAGATCTGATCAGCAGTTTTTCGGCCCACTCCTATTTAATATGAAAGAAATTAGTGGAAAATCTAAAGCCTGGAAGGAAATTTTCACTACTGTACAAAATAAGACATGAAACCTTTAACATAATATTTACACATATTATGTTAACCTTGCAGAAAATATTTAAGATTTAGCACTGTTGATTTTAGAGTCTCAAGTCAGAATTTTGGGGGGATTTATTTACACTTAATAAATCTGACCTTGAGGGAAAACAAGGCCTCTACTCTGTTTTTGTTCCCTTTATATACTAATGTTTACAGACCAACAATGAAATTTTAATGGTGTTATAAAAATCTTTAGACTTTTCAACACAGAGAAGATGTGATTCACACTCCAATGTAAGGTATTCACCCCTCTACCAGCCTTCAAGGTTGTTACACCTTATATTAGTGTGGCCCCGAATAGCATATGCTTGGTTTATGACATGGTGTTTTGCAAGGCATGACTGGGTGTTCACCCTACACCAGAGCCTTGAATGGGGTTAAGGTGGCTCAGAAGCAGCCTATTAAGCTAATAGGCCACAACTGTGGAAGAGCCAGGGACTGAAAAAGGCTAATTGATGGACTTTGATACCCAAGAAGGGGGGAAATATACAGTGACCTGGCCATAGGGCTGAGTCACGAAGAGAGAGCACCCCAAGTTCTGGAGAGCAAGAAGAGCTGCAGGGCTAGAAAGTGATGGAAGGGGGCACCAGACCAGATGAGGGGTAATCCCCAGACCCAGCCACAAGGAGGCATCCCAGAGGAGTGAAACCTGCTACACATGGCCATTAGAAACGGTGCCCAAGCACCAAACATACCAGCCATTTACTAGAGAAGTTTTTTCTGCTCCCTCTCACAAGAAGTGTCATGGAGTCTAGTGTGGGGCAGGGAAGGGAAACAGCCACACACGATTCCAGGTCGAGCAGTGGAGGTGAAAAACAAATCTTAATTCACCCTTCAGCAATGTCCTCAGCCTTAGATTTAACTTTCAGTAAGAGAATGGGAACAAAAAAAATGTAAAATGTCTCTGATGAAGAAAAAGAAATCTGAAAAAAGAAAAAAGAAAAAAAGATGAGCTATTTAGATTCCTGGATACCAGGGCCAGAAGGGGCGACCGTAAACATCTACTTCGATGTCATGTATGACATGGGCCATAGGACTTTCCTACAACAATTTCATTTGAACTAGAGCACATATTTTTTTAAATCCAAGCTTTATTGCCAGTTATGGAAAATCAGTCATGACCCTTGGTAAACTGTTCCAATGGCTCATTATCCTCATTTATGTCTTATTTTCCTTTTGAATTTGTCTAGCTTCAGCTTCCAGCCATTGGAAAGTAGTACACATTTGAAGAGCCAATTATCAAATACTTGTGTCCATGTAGGTAAGTACAGACTAATCAAGTCATCCCTTAACCTTCTCTTTTAAGGTAAATAGATTGAACTTGGTAATTCTATCATTATAAGGCATTTTTTAATCATTTGATCACTCTTGTGGCTCTTCTCTGAACCCTCTCCAATTTATCAATATCCATCTTGAATTGTGGACACCAGAACTGGACATAGTATCCCAGTAGCAATCTTAATAGCACCAAATACAGAGGTAAAATAATTTTTTTACGGCTACTTGAGATACCCTGTTTATGCCTCCAAGGATTGCATAGTCCCCTTTGTCCACAGTGACGCATTAAGAGCTCAGGTTCTGATGATTATCCGATAGGCCCTCCAAATCTTTTCCAGACTCACAGCTTTCCAGGATAGAGGAAAAGCTCAGTCATGTATTCGTAGATTTTTAAGGTGAGATGGAACTATTATGATCGTCTGCTCTGGTTTCCTGTATAATGCAGGACAGAAAATTTTACCCAACGATTCCTAAATTAAGTCCAATAACTTGTTGCTGAAGTAAAACCTCTCTCATGGAAAGACATCAGTCTTGGCTTAGAGACTCCATGTGATGGAGAGTCCTCCACATTCCTTTGCAATCTGTTCCAACAGTCAATGAGCCCAGTGTGAAAACCTGGCCCCATTGATGTCAATGAGAGTTTTGCCATTGATTTCCATTGGGACATGATTTCAACCATGGTTCATTATGGACTTCACTCCGAATATTTTGGGATTATAAGTATACAATAAAGGAGGTGACTCAAAATCTCCAGGAATTTCAAGAGTGTAATGGGAAGTCATGTAAGCGATTTGGGGAAAAAATCCCCAGTTTTTACTGAACTCTGACACTAAGGAAGAGTGTGAGAATGCTCTGCAAAGGGCCAGAAATGGGCTCACCTGATTCTGCATTCCTTAGCAACCAAAAATCCCACCGCGTAGTTGCAGAGTTTGGTCTGAAATATGAGCACGAAGCAGGATGTTAAGGCCCAGTTCTTCTGCCATTGTTCCTTGGGCAGAGCTCCCATAGATGTCAATGGGGCATCTATGGGGCAGAGCTCCCATAGATGTCGTTCACAAAGTTTTCCATTCATCCTGTACATAGTGATCAACGGCTCGATGTCTCATTAGCAACCAGTATCAAGTGGAGTGCCCCGGGGGTCAGTCTTGCGGTTGGTTTTGTTCAACATCTTCATTAATTATCTGGATGATAGGATGGATTGCACCTTCAGGAGTTTGTGGATGATGCCAAGCCGGGGCGAAAGTAGATATGCTGGAGGGTAGGTGTAGGGTCCAAAGTGACCTAGGCAAATTGGAGGATTTGGCCAAAAGAAAGCTGATGAGGTTCAACAAGGACATGTGCAGAGTCCTGCACGTAGGATGGAAGAAGCCCACACACTTCTACAGGCTGGGAATCAACTGGCTAAGTGGCAGTTCTGTGGAAAAGGACCTGCAGATGAATCAACAGTGTGTTCTTGTAGCCAAGAATGCTAACGCATATTGGGCTGCATTAGTAGAAGCATTGCCAGCAGATTGAGAGAAGTGATAATTACCTCTATTTGGCACTGGTGAGGCCTCATCTGGAGTACTGCGTCCAGTTTTGGGGACCCCCACTACAGAAAGGATGTGGACAAATTGGAGAGAATCCAGCAGAAGGGAGGGAAATGATCAGGGGACTGGGGCACATGACTTCTGAGGATCGACTGAGGCTTGTTTAGTCTGCAGAAGAGAAGAGTGAGGGGGGATTTGATAGCAGCTTCAATTACCTGAAGGGGTAACAAAGAGTCCTGTGGCACCTGGATGGAGTTCGGGTGTTCTCACTGGTGGCAGTTGACAGAACAAGAAGCAATGGTATCAAGTTGCAGTGGGGGGAGGTCTAGGTTGGATATTAGGAAAAACTATTTCACCAGGAGGGTGGTGAAGCACTGGAATGGGTTACCTACGGAGGTGGTGGAATCTCCATCCTTAGAGGTTTTTAAGGTCAGGCTTGACAAAGCCCTGGCTGGGATGATTTAGTTGAGGTTGGTCCTGCTTTGAGCAGGGGGTTGGACTAGATGACCTCCTGAGGTCTCTTCCAACCCTAATCTTCTATGATTCAATGATTCTAGGATACATACAAGAAAGTCACTTTGCTACATCGACTCTGTGATTGGCTTTGCTACACCCATAGGTAGAGGCAGAAGGCCTCAGTTACCCATGATGATCTGTCCTATGAAGAGAAACAGTGGGGCCTGTGGCTGTACGTACATTACGTATGGGTAGGGGCAAAAGGAGCAATTTTCCCCAGGCCCCCCAAATTGAGAGGGCCCCCGAACATGAGTGGTGCTGCTGTCCCACATGCTGGGTCACAACGCCACTCACTGAAACTTGGCCCGGTGATGCCTCTCTCACAACATTTTCAGTTTAAGTGAGAGCAGTTCAGATGTGTGTTCCATGTGAAAAAGTTCTGGGGAGGGGTGCCCATGAAAAGCAGATATGCCAAAATGTAAACAACATTTCTTTGTTCTGAAACAAGAAATTGTTACAAGAGAAAAATGTAGGACCACATTTATTATTATTTATCTTAAGAAGTGTTGCCATTCCCAAAGCAGCCCTCATAGGGCTCCTTTCTCTAGAAAAGACTTGGTTCATTCTTTCTGCAAATGTATCTCATCCGCCTCAGTTAATTCGTCATTGAGACTTGACAATAATCCCTGCCTTTCTTTCTAAAGATACTCCATGTTTAATGGCTCTTATGTAATGTGCAGCAAGCCAGAAATAACTTGCAAACTTTTGGAAAGGTAGCACTGAAATGTTCCGCCAGGCTTATCTCGGCATCTAAACACTATTTTTTAAATGCCAACGTTCTTTCAATTACTAATATCTTGTAAACGTTGAGAATCAGTGTAATTTATGGCCAAGAATGGTCAGGCTTGAGAAATTAGGAAAACTTGTCTATATCCTAGGGGATGTCCCAAGTGTCACTAAAAGAAGAAAAAATCTGAGGTTTACACATGTCCAGGCAACTTGGGAAAGGTCTCATGCAAGCAAATTTGAAACAAATTTCCGACTCAAGACGATACTTGGGAAGACAGAAAGTAAAAGCTCATATTTCCCAACAGTTTCTGTAAACAATCAGGAAATACCCAGTCTAAGATATCTATTAATGTTATTCATGTGTGCAAGCATCACAAGACACAGAAGATGATAATCGCTGGCATAAGGAGGTTATGGTCTAAGCAAAAAGACAATCCCAAATCTATGAGGAAACTTGGGTGTGTGTGTTAATTTTAGAGCATTCCCTTTTCTTTCCACCCACTTTAATAAAACAGATTGGTGGGTTAGTGTAGGTGGGGTTTAAATTACTGAGTTTCGAGGAGGAAAGTGAAGAGAGGGTGGCTTCTAGTTCACTGCAACAACGTCCCAGGCATACAAAGCAACATGGAAGAAGGCAAGAAGATAATACCAAGAAAAGGACGACAAAAAGAGGTCAGAAGTGGGGTTTAATTCGGAAAGTGAAAGGGGGCACAGAGTAAGTGTTAAGAAATGAAAGCAGAGAGATACAGGTGAGAGCCAAGTTGTTCAGAGGTTTGGGGGCAAACATCAGTTTCTCCTCAGGGATCGAGGACAGCCTGTCTACACGCTCCATAACCTGACTTGCTGGTTTTAAAATGAGTGCAGGGAGAAGCAGACTTGGTAGAGTTTTGAGGTCTTTAGAGAAAGAGAGAGTCGTTTATCTGATCTCTCCTTCATATCTTCATGGAAATAGCAGAAGATAGAAGCCTAACACAAGGCCAAGAAACAAAGTGAATGTTAAGCTAGCCCGGGTGAGCTCAGTACGAGAGTTGGGTGAAAAGAAGCTGGGAAATGCGAGCATGGAAAGTAGTTCCTGTTTGATTCCTACTCTGTTCAGGAAAACAGCACTTCCTGTACATTCTTTGTAATTAAAGAGGATTGCATCAAAAAAATATTTAATTCCATCATCAATGTCTCACCCTAATAGAAACCACCAACAAAGCCTGAAATATTGGCTAATCTCTCAAGCTAGCAAGGGCAAACTCTGTTTATATTTCAATAGCACCAACAGGCTTCAATCAAGATCAGTGTCCCATTGTGCGAGGAACTGTACAAACACACAGTAAGAGACTGCTCCTCCCCAAAGAGGCTAAGCGGGGAAGGCAGGTGTGTGGCAGGAATAGAAAGGAAGAGGCACAGAGATGAGGTGGTTGGCCCCAGGCCACTCTGCAAGTCAATGAGAGTGCCTGATGTAGGACCCAGGTCTTCTGAGTCCCAGTCTAGTGTTTTATTCATTAGACTATGCTGCCTCTTGAGCTCACACCTTAAGATTATCTTCCTATTTTATAGGAAATCTATGCAAGTATATTAAAAATGGTTTGCACATTTCTCTGCATTTTGCACATCATATTGACTGTGAAAGATAATAATTAAGAGGCTCATACTTAAGCACATTTTGAACTTTAAGCCCCTGCACTCCATCAGATGAAATAACAGGAATACTTTGCAGTGAACTGTAGTGCAAACTCAATATGAAATCTGCCTTTATGCTGGAGACAATTTGACACATGATCCACTTACCATACATGCAGGTTCAAAAGAAATCTGTTCAGAATTGTGCCAAGTTCTGAAAGTATTTTTGATCAATGTGCTTTGGAATTCTGAAGAACATTAATTCCATATCCTATTCTCCAAAATGTCTGCTTTGGACACAATTTATGAGCATACTTGTCAGGATATATTTAATACCCTTTAGATTTCCAAGTACAGGAATAAAACACATATCACTACCACCTTCCTTAACATATTAGGATATAAATCAACTGAGAGAGTCGGGCTTTTCTTAACTAAGAAAAACCATTGCATGTATAAAGAGACTTAAGTACTTATTTATGTACTTATTTAAGTACTATGTCTCAAATTCCTTTCTGTCAAGAGCAATTTAAAGGGGATTGTTCTGAAAGGTTGAAATTAATGCACATTTGGCACTTGGAAGGTAGGTCTACTTCTTTCCTCTGTCTAGTTCTCATCTGTAGCCAAAAAAAAGGTAGGGATCTATCGGCTTCCAGTCGAAACTATGTGAAAATATCATCTGAGGAAAAAATTGGGAAAATGATCTGAATGTATCAGCAATCTTCATCTGTGCAGTTTAGGGTTATCCTAAGGTACTCAGCTCCAGAGTATCTAGGGGCTTTATTTTATTGGAAGTACTTCTTCATGCCCCCTGAAATGCACAGTAGTCCTGCAACATGTCAGGTACTGAGGTTACACCAGACTGAAGGGAGGGTTGTCATATAAGGTGGATGCACAACTGGTGGACCATAGTCAAGGAGCACTTATCAGTGCTTCCCTATCAAACTGGGAGGCCACATCTAGTGGGTGTCTGTGAAAGGGTTCACTTTCAGCAGGTGATGCCTCCCTGGAGAATCAGCTCTTGCCCGGTCTCACACCCTCTTCTGTTGGTTACTGAGGACCTGACCCCTTCTCTCCTTCCTCAGGACTCAGCCTCAGGACTCAGTCATTCTGTAGTACTCCCTTTCTAGGGTAACAAAGTCTCTCCAGACCAGCTGATCAATAGGCGCTCCTGTGCCACTTCCCAGCGGGTTTTAAGGGAGCCCAGTCCTCCTTCCTTCCGCCACTGAATTCCATCCCAGCCAAGATCTCCACAGTCCTACCCCTTGCTGCTCTTTCGCTGGGCTTCTTCCTACTCAGGTTCCTTTCTCCACAACTCCTCTGGGGTGGACCCTTCTTCCAGGACTAGAAGCCTGGCGCTTATTCTCCCTTTTTCACATCTCCTCCGCTCTGCTCCCAGTCCCTGAGCACATTCACATGATTTTATTAAATTTTTGCATTGTATTCCTCATAGTGTAGTAGTTTTAATAGCACCCAGGAGCATGATTTAGGTCCTGTGCACAACAGACAGGCCCAGCCACGCCAGTGCTATATTTATTGTTACAACTTTATTTATTAAGTTAACGTGAGAGCATTTGGATACTGACTGGTTTAAGATTAGCAGCTGTGTTTCTCTGTATCCCTAAAGAAAACGAGGAATACTTGTGGCACCTTAGAGACTAACCAATTTATTTCAGCATAAGCTTTCATGGGCTATAGCCCTCTTTGTTGGATGCATAGAATGGAATACACAGAAGTAAGATGCATTTATATACACAGAAAGCACAAAAAGTTGGAAATTACCATACCAATGCTAAGAGGCTGTTTAATTTGGATGAGCTATTATCCGCAGGAGAAAAAAAAACTTGTATGGTGATAATCAAGCAGATCTATGTCTGACAGTTGACAAGAAGGTGTGAAGGAAACCTAACTTAGGGAAATAGATTCAATTAGTGTAATGACTAAGCCATTATACTTTAAAACACTGATTGCTGTTTCTTGCCTGGCTATTCATTCCCAGAGCACAATCCTGACCCCAATGTTGTTATAAAAAGAAATCTAAAAAGTGACTATGGATTTCCTTGACTAAATGACAAGTACCAATATGTTACTTTATAAAATCTTAACCTCATTCAAATTGGTTTCCTTGGGACTGACTCTCTGCCATTTCCCTAAGCACCAGTCACAGCTGGATCTCAGTACAATACTTCATAGTAATAACTGCATGTATTCTTGCTGTCAAGGAAACTCAATTGACATTTTTTGGAAACCCACCCTATTAACTTTGGCAGCTTGCAAAAGTCAATTTTATTCATCGAAATTGCTCATGTGCACACTCTCAAAGGCCCCAGGCATACATTTCTCGCTGGAAATCTCACGGTAACGGGTTGCCTTTGTTCTTAGCATCCAGGAAGCACACTATAGTGTCTGCCGTTATAAAAAGCCCGGCTATTACCTGCCAAAGCCCGCAGAAGTAAATTATCTTCACTCAGATCTGCATCTGCACACATTGCAGAAGAATGAATGGAAAGAAAGGCTCCAAGAGTGCAATGAATGCGTCCTAGCACAAAGCTGTCCCTGCTCTTCTGTGGGGACTGTGGATCTACTAGGGGGCTGGAGGGCAGCAAAGCAATGGTCTTGCCCTCCTCTGCACCAGCCTGTAGGGCAGCACTGGTTGTGCGAGGGGAAGCTGGCTACACACTATTGAAGGAGGTGCCGTCACAGGCGCACACATCTTGCCTGCCTGGGAGCCCCATCAGATGAACACGCACTGTGCCTGAGAATACCTCCCAGTGGTCAGCCAGTGGTTGGGTGGTTCCATGCTTCCTCTCACGATGGGCTGGCCCCGCAAAGCCATCCAGACGCGATAAATGGATCCCCGAGCGCTCTCCCCGTCGACTCCAGAACTCCATCGCCATGAGAGGTGGAAGCGGAGTCGACGGGGGAGCGGCCCAGAAGGGGCACAGAGGGCTGGGAAGGAGGCAGATCCGTGTCAGGCTCAGAAAGGCAGTAGCCTGCTGGTGCTCTCAAGATGTCTGGGGGCAGTTTGCTTGCTAGAGAGTCAATGACTGTAGGAGGTTCTTCTGCAGTAGCACAGCTCTATGCCTGCTGCAGCTTCAAGGCACAACTGAGGCCTTCAACCGCAGGCCAGCGAAGAAGCACAATGAAAATTGTACGGGTGCGATCATGTTGGGACTCCCATAGACCACGGAACTTCTGGACATTTTACCTGTTACCAACCTGTAGAAAGATGCCTGTTCCCCTTCAGCAAATGCACAAAGGAACAAAAAGTAGAGTGTCTCATGCTGTGTGTGTGTGTGTATGTGTCTGCTACGCAGGGAAGGGCAATTTGAGCAATAAACTTTCAAAAATTCTTTCCTCCTTTGTGAAAAGTCTTAACTGGTTCTGTCTATTGTTGCCACACCCTCAAAGCCATGGAAATTCAGAGACAATATCCCATGACATTGCAAGTCCAAGTCTCATTTGCACATGCAACCCAGGGTATTTGCAGTGTCACGGTGATGGTATTTCCTCACTGAAACTATCTAAGAGGAATTCACAAGAGGAAAGAATTTGAAGTTAATTTATATCACCCTTCACATAATCTGATCACTGGGGTGTTTAAAACTGATTTCTGTGCTAACCCAAAATCAAATATGAACATTCAATTTAACATTAATTGCCACCTCTTTGACACCTAAGAAAGATCGCTTTAGACAAAAAAAAAGTAATAGAACTACTCCACTGAAATAAATGTACACATCTAGAACTCCTGGGGCTACAATTTATGGCTCTTTTGAGGAGACAGTTAGTAGGAGAAAGAAAACCTTTAATAAGATTACACATGACTTTTGACTCCTATCTGTAAAAGAAATTTGATTTGGTAGATTTGAGCAGCACAAACTGTACTGGTTAAAGTGAGGGGCTAGCTTCACTCATGGAAAGTTTTATTTTTAAAAGAACAGAAATATGGTAATACACTGAGTCAATAAAGACATCTCAAGACTGAGAACTGGCAACTGGCAATGTTTTTCCCCAGTAAAATGTTGCCGTGGGGAATTTCAACTGCATAATTCAAAATGACATACCTCTAGACCTTATTTTTTCTTAAAAGAGGAAAAGACATTATTTCCACAGAGTACATTTTTCCTCCCCTGAGTTGGCATAACCAGAGACAGAATTTCTTCAGAAAGAAAATATATCAAATATTTAAGATAAATATGTGAAGGTTTTTTAAGCAATCCATATGCTCTTGTGTAGCAGTCCATTATAAAGGAAGCTTCCTGCTTCCCCCAGAGGTCTGAAGGCACCTGGGAGAAATTAAAGTGGAAAACATACTGGTATTAGAAAATACTATCAAATATATCTGGAGAGCAGTGCTGGGCTGCTCTCTTTGCTTGAGCTTGACCATTGCAAAATATTCCAGAGCTGCACAAATGTTCCTCTCCCCTCTGTAGTTTTGATTATTATGGCAGTGATGGCGCTAGAGACTTTCAAAACATATAGGAGAAAAGTCCGTGCCCTGCAAAGCTTAAACAAGCCAACTGCTCTGTGACTAGTCAGTTCAACGAAAGTTAGTCTCATTTTCACTCAAGCAAGCAAAATTGGAGGCAGACTTAGCAGAACACCCCTAAATAAGGGTCACCTCTACAGATGTTCCCCGCCTCCAATTCAATCCACAGATGTCCCTCTGGGGGGCCCAGGAGGAGAGAACCGGGCAGAGAGCTATAAGTGTAGGATTATTCTCCCCTCTGCAGGCAGTTGATATCATGGATGGGGTTGGTATTGACAGCAGCACTCTCTTATGCCCTGAGCTCTTGTCCCCTTCAGTGGGACGTGGCTGGCCAATGACCCCATAACACCTAAAGGAGCCAGTGTGAAAGGGAAGCCCTTGAAAAGCAGCATAAAACAGAGAAGTCCTCTGATACTCCTGTGGCTGTGGAGTCCTTTCCTTGCCAATGCCCAGCACCTGTACAGTTGGAGGTAATGCCTCCTGCCTCTCATGTAACTAAGTCACTCCCCCCATGAGAAGGCAATTCGTTGTAAACAGCAATGGTCACTCAGACGTTCCTGGCTCCTCTTTCCCTGTCAGTTTTTCCACAGGAGGGGCGGGGGAGGAGTGCAATGGCCCTAAATTTGAAATGCACAGCAATGTTGCTGTTGGCTGGTCTGAGGAGATTCCTTCATGTCACACCCATGACCCTAATACTTTACGACGGCCCAGTCTATCATCAGCCAGAATCCAAGCATATCCCATCTGTACATGGCTTTCTTTTTTGCATGTTTCTGCTCTTGGGGGGGGGGTAGATTTATGTCCCTTGTCCATTGAGATTCAAGATTTGATGGTTTAAAAAAATATTTGGGAACCCTTTTGGAAGACAGATGCTTGAAATCTAAGATTATTACGGATCAGACTTAACACAGGCAGTCACACAGGCTGCGAAATTAAACTGCTGCTGGGAATGGGCGAGCTTTCCGAGATTTGCTTCCAATGGGACATAATTCTGGAAAAGTTTACCTCAAAAATCACCAGTAAACTCAATCCTAAAAGTAAAAGGCGGACACTCTATTCAATACAATTGAAGTTAAGAGGAAGTGAGGGGGTGGAACAGGAGTTGAGGTATTTTGCCTTTACTAGCTAATGCCCTTCTGACTGTCATTCCAGCTGAAATGTTACCAGTACCATATCCTTCACAAGGTCTAAAAAACAACAACATTTTTTTAAGGATAACCATGACTGAAAATTAAGGCTCTTTGGGGAATAAAGAAAGGACTTCAAAGTAATAGAAAACGCTAAATCTGGAGATTTGTTTTTCATGGAAGTAGAAACCTGTAGTTCCATATTCCAAAATGTAATGAGTAGAATTTGGTTTCTACACATGGAATTGTGCCCCCAAATTAACAAATTCCAGATAAAATGCCTATTCCAAAACTGAAGAGTGCTTTCTCCATCTGTAAAATGATAAGACAATAGATGCCGTTACACAGTCAACGTGTACTGTTGTGATAACCAAGCCTAAAAGTTTACCCTAAGTTCAATTGTAAACAGTATATGATCTTATGTATTATAAGGGGTTACAATAACCTAACAACAAATGTTATAGGTCAAGTTGCTTTCAATAATGAATGTTAGTGAACCAGACAGAAAAACTAAGTTAGTCCAAATGAAAAACAGGCCTTGTTGATATAATTCAAGGACTATGCTGAAACCATGACTGGTTAAAAAAAAAGAAGTGGAACTGGCAATTCATGTATCGGAATAGGTATGTTGGATATTAGGTCTAATTGGCGGACAAAAAATAGTGAGAGAATGAGCTATTTCACCCATCACTCCCTATTTCGGTCCTTAAAGAAACAAATTTAGGAAGGAAAAAACAGGAGAACAGACAGAGGCTACTGGAGAGATTTTCACTTTAATGGCTGCCACCCTCACCATCTCCTGAGGACCCAGACCTTCTCTGTCCTAGTCCTGAGGGTTGCCCTGACCAGACTGGGACATAGAGAGGGACCCAGATGCAATTGCCACCTCTATCAGCTCTGTCTGAATCCCAAACATCAACTGGGATGAAATGGGATTAGACTTTCATAGAATCATAGAATAGCAGGGTTGGAAGGGATCTCAGGAGGTCATCTAGTTCAACCCCCTGCTTAAAGCAGGACCAATCCCCAACTAAATCATCCCAGCCAGGGCTTTGTCAAGCCTGACCTTAAAAACCCTCTAAGGAAGGTGATTCTACCATCTCCCTAGGTAACCCATTCCAATGCTTCACCACCCTCCTAGTGAAAACGTTTTTCCTAATATCCAATCTAAACCTTCCCAACTGCAACTTGAGACCATTACTCCTTGTTCTGTCATCTGCTACCACGGAGAACAGTCTAGATCCATCCTCTTTAGAACCCCCTTTCAGGTAGTTGAAAGCAGCTATCAAATCTCCCCTCAGTCTTCTCTTCTGTAGACTAAACAATCCCAGTTCTCTCAGCCTCTCCTCATAAATCATGCACTCCAGGCCCCTAATCATTTTTGTTGCCCTTCTCTGGACTCTTTCCAATTTTTCCACATCCTTCTTGTAGTGTGGGCCCCAGAACTGGACACAGTACTCCAGATGAGGCCTCACCAATGTCAAATAGAGGGGAACAATCACATCCCTCGATCTGCTGGCAATGTCCCTACGTTGTCTGGAGCTGCTGTTAATCTAATATCTTCTCTTTTCATAGAATATCAGAGGTTGAAGGGACCTCAAGAGATCATCTAGTTCAACTCGCTGCTCAAAGCAGGACCAATCCCATTTTTGCCCCATATCCCTAAATGACTCCCTCAAGGATTGAATTCACAACCCTGGGTTTAGCAGGCCAATGCTCAAACCACTGAGCTATCCCTCACCTTTTATCCCAAAAGGACAATTATCACCATTTTTGTTACCATCTAAGAGACTGTCAAACAAGGGAGTGGGGAGAGCTTCCCTCAAAACCTCTTTCTAGCTAACGGGGAAGGGAACAAGGGGTGTTGTTAAAATGAAAGCCTTTTTTGATGCTTTACATTTCAACAGTTTTGATTGTTTTGCTTTCTTTTCTGTATTGTTAATAAAAGTTGAAAGATTTTTAATGATGTATTTACCATGTTAAAAATAATTAGGCCGAGGTCTCTGTATACCAAATAAACTGTTTAACACTCTAATGCTGGACAGTGACTGGGTTATTTGAACACTTTTGGCACATTTATTTCATCTAAATTAATACAACATTACCCACCGTTATTGTCTACTCTAGAATGGGAAAATGTGCTAATCTAGATGGTACTATATTTGTTAACTCAAACAGTGACGGTTTTACTGACTGGTACTTAATCTTAACATCTCCAGTTAATGTTCATGAACTGCGTAAGAAACGAAAGCTGCTATACAAAAGCTGACATATTTTGACCGTTCACCTAATGGGGTTGCCTGACAAAAGAGAGGAGTCTTGTGTCATGATCAGATGGTTGTAAGAATTGGCGTAAGCCTGTTCTCTGGTGGTTGCCTTCCATGTGACTAGTTTTCATTAGATGCGGCTGCCATGGAGAAGGGAAGAGGTGGTTTTAGAAGCAGCTTTCACTGCACCAGCCCAGGAGGGGAAAGATAGTCATATTGCTTACTTAAGTCCCAATCATCCCCCTTTTAGTTTTAACCATCATTGTGCTAAGTGGATCAGTCTATTAAGGAATCGGAAGATAAGGAACCTTGATCTGAACTCAGGATTGATCAACAACCAAATAAAGTGCAGAATACTAGTGCTGCATGTTCTTGTTGGTTTGCTCCTCTTAGCATAGGAGCTGGTGAAACTTCCAAAATCGGTGGGTGACTCTGGTTCAGACTAAAGTGGCAAGAGCATGGATCAGTATGGTTAGGTCCATATCTGAGATAAGGTGGCATAGTCTCGAACTTCCAAGAGCCTCTGGACACTACTGTTACCTGGTCTTCCTTGAACAGGTGAAGAGTCCCTTAGGACTGCAAGGTTTCACACTGCTTTGGTATTTGAAGGCAGAGATGCCTCAGAGGCTACGGTGACATTTCTTGCCTATTTCTCCAGATGCTTCTCACTTTTCCTGCCAGCATTCCATTTCCTTATCCAGCTGGAGCTTGAAACAGTAATTTTTCATCTAAAGTGAAGTGTTCCATTAGATCATGGAACAGCAGGAAGTCCAGTCTAGAAGAGAAGATATAGCGCAAAACAGCCTTCTTTGGATCATGGAAGTAGTTTAAACACTAGAATCAGTTTATTCCTGTAGAGCTTGATCTTGTAAGGGGATTAGGATGCTTATGGGTTCTGAATAAGTCTGGCAAGAAATCAAGTCTGCTTTGGAAAAAATGTTGATGTTTCAAAATATGTTCTGATGCAGAACAAAAATGAGACTTTTCAAAATGTCACAAAAAGGCATGACAGAGCAACCCACTTGTCATAAGTATAAAGTAGCTTAGAATTACTGTTTTACCTGTAAAGGGTTAACCTGAAGTGACCTGAGAGAGAATGAGGTACAGGAGATGCTAATCTACCTCAGGGACAGAGAGTGCTTTAGTTTCGGTTTTAGCACTCTCTCTCTCGTGCTGTTCGCCCGGCTTTGGGATGAACCACACCTATATCTGTACTCTTCATACCTTCTATAATCTTCTAACAAGTCAAGTTCAGTAGTAAGTGAATTGTATGCTTGAACTGTATCTCTTGATCATTTATCCATGGTGTTCCTTACTGTTAAGCTTTAGCAGAGGGAGAAATTCCTAGGGAGGGGGTCAGTGAGGCTGTGTGATGTTAAGGGTTTTTTTCCTATTGATTTCTGTACAAGGGAGTTATGCTTCTTTTTCTTTAATTAAACTCTTCTTTTAAGATTCTGTTTGTTTCCATTGGATAGATCCTGGTTTGGATTGGACACGTCTCACAGAACGTGAGGGTTTTGGTCTTTGTTTCTCAAACCTCTCCCAGGTTAAGAGAGGAGATTTGAGGGGTGTTACAGAGGGGTACTACAGCCCTCAACTTCCACCAACTTCAGCATCCCAGAGGAGAGCTCAGTAGATTTTATGATCTAGCCTCCAACTTTTACCCTTTAATAAAGGGCTATCAAAAAATGCAGTAACTGCCAGCTTTATTGCTCTTCTCCTGCATTTGTAACATGGGTTTATAACCTTCTGAGATGAAGCTTTGAGCTTCATGTGGAATTTCAGGATGGACTATTTCTCTTACATGACATGGAATTCTTTTCATGGAAAGTTTTATTTCCCTTAAATGCTCCAGAAAAATATCAGTGTATCCTTCCATGCTCAAACAGTGCATATTTAAAATCTTCTTAATTTTCTTATGGCATTGGTGAAAAATCAAGTGGTGCTGGAAAATGATGATATTTTTGTAAGCTTACCAAATGATAGCAAAGTCTTTGTTGGCCAAAGTAATCCACGCTACCTCTTGCTTTCTGAGATGGTGGAAAAGAGATGCATAATTATCCCAACCTAGTATGGTTTCTTCCTTGCCAATCCCTAATCTGATTTTGCTACCATTAACCTGGGCTCCAGTCTGATTTGGCAGCTTCTCCTGGGGTAATCCTCTCCTAGTCTATGTCCTTTCAGATGACTTTGGTTTGTTTTCTCCTCTCTCCAGTGGCTCACCTCACAAAGTGCTGATTAAAAGGAAAGTGTATCTTCTCTTCTCATGGCAAAGTGCTCCAGAGAAGGGAGTTCCTAACACTGGTTTACACCTGAAGGATTTGAAAGGCTACAAGAAATCTGGGAGCTATCGCAATTAGAATAGGCAACAATGAATTCACCTCAGAAATGGAAGATTAAATGACATTTACACATCGTTACAATTGAAATAACACTGCAGCTAAGACAGCAACCACTTCAATGGGCCATACATGAGAATTAGTTTTAACAGCTATTCTGATAAGTGGATCGGTCCAATACGGGCACTGAAGGCAGGGACTGGAACTTTGAGATGAACCTACGATTGATCAGCAACCAAAGCAGAGTGTTGGTTCTGATTCTGTGTGTTCTTGTTGGTCTATTCAGTCTAGGGGCTGTTGAAAGGTCTGTACTGTATGGAGGATCTCTGATCATTCCATGAAGCTCTTCCTTTGCCAAGGAATGCATGACACCCATGTCCTGATTAACTCCCCTAGTCAGAGACTGAACCAGGCAGGCGGGATGATCTTAGCGCTGATCAGCTTCTAAACATGGCCCAGGATGTGCTGATGTTTCTGGGGGGAAAGCCAGTCTGGTGGCCCATGAAAGTGACTTGCCAGCCCTGGATGCACTACATGGCCGAGTGCATTTTGCATGGCTGAAGGAAGCGGAGGTTGCGCCTAGTGTTTGACCTTTTAGAATGGCTACGTCGTTCTTTTTCAGGATTTATTTTCCACCCTCCCTCCTGCTGGACAGACTCCAAAAACAACCCTCCTGCAATGCTCTCCCACGTAAAACACAAAGAGCTCCTTTTACCAACTCGCTAGCTGTGCACAAAGAAATTAAACTAACAATGCAGCCATGAACTAGTCCATTAGAAGTCAGATTCGATGAAGGTTTTCTTTGATTCTGTCTTCAGATGTCCCTGCCACTTCTCCCCTTGGGGAGCCCCCTGAACGCCTCAGTTTCTGACCATAGGTGGTGTTTATTACACCAGTACTCGAAGCAAGTGCTAAGTGAACTTTGACTGTCCCCCTGGGTCTTTATAAAGAGAAGTTAACACACCCAGCTGCACAGTTTAGCCCCAAACACTCCCCATCCGTGTGAAGTCAATATAGCATACATTTCACTCTCCTTTTAAAAATACTTCTGCTGCCGCTTTGAAAGTGTTTCATTTAGATGTGATTTGTACGTCTTGGGCAGGTTCACACAAAGATCACACTCTACTTGGGGAGTTCTCACAATTGTAAAGGGAATAGCATAAATATCACAAATAATGGCAAAAACAGTAATTGGCACGATTTTAAGTACATCCACTGAAATGCAAACTGGAATTTCTTACATATCCGTACATGTAGTAGGTTACAATAATAGTCTTCAGATGGGTTGATTTCAGACTTTAGGGAGATCTACAAAGCCAGCCAAGTTTGAAACTACTCCACTGAATTCCTTCAAAATTTTGGATTCAGAGGTTCTAAGGCTAGAAGGGACCATTGTGGTTATCTAATCTAACTTCCTGTACAACAGACCCTGCAGCTTCCCCAAAATAATTGCTAGAGCACATCCTTTAGAAAAAAACGCAGCCAATCTTGATTTAAGAATTTCAAGGATCAACATGTATTAGTTAGACCTGCTCTCCAGAGAGCTAAACCAGTTGGAGGCATTGTGAGCTGCAGCCATCTAAGCACTCAGAAAATCAGCTCCTAGTTTTGCAGGTTTTGCTCTGAAAAGTAACTACATAAAAGTGATGGCTGGAATTCTGAGGTGTGCTTCCTGGATAAGGCAGAGCTAGCTAGGGGCTGTTCAGTTTACTGCAGTTTACACCCCTATAATCCCCAGTTTATAGACTGCTCTGCAGTCACTACAAAGTCATACCCGGCACTTACCTGGTCTGGCACCCAGACTATCCACTGCCTGTTTTCCCTCTCAGCAGTCACCCACAGGCTTACAGGCCAATGTGCTGCTTTTATCCAGGAGCTTCAGTGCTATGAAGTGACTTATCCCTCCAGCTAAGCCATAGAGCTCAGCTCTTCTGGAGTGAAGCGTCCAAAGGAAACATTGACGCAGTTTAGCACACCAGACTCTTGTCAGGCAATGCTTTCCCTCCAAAGTGTGCCCTCTTCCACAAGAGCCCAGCCCTTCCCTTGGGCAATAACCAATCTTTTCTTCCCTCTGACGGAGGTGATGGTACCACCCCTCAAGCTGGTAGCACAGGCAGGAACCCTGGGACTTCCTGAACTACCAGGCACATCCCCCAGACAGCAGATAAGAGAACCCTACATGTGGTACCGATTGCTGTAAATATACTAAACAAGGGGCTGTGCATCTATGGTTATAATGGAGCAAACAACATGGCACTAGCGAGACAGAGGTGGAACTAGTGAGTTGCCTTATGTATCACAAGGCAGGAAAACACCTAATCTAAGTGAAAAAACACCCACTTCTACACCACTTATACACTGCTTCTACAGGTGTCTAGTCTTGACACCCTAACGAATTAGGCTGTCCTCATTGTAGACCTAAGTGCCCAGACATTTCTTTCCAGGGCCCCTTCTCTCCACCCAGGCCAGGCACCCTCACTGGCTCTTGCCCGGCTACTCATCTACTCTTTCACACAGTTCCCCCTCTACCCTCCCTAGAGTCCTCTCTGAGCCATACAGGCTTCTCTTATAAACTCCCAGCAGGCCTGGCTCTTAGTCACATGCTCACCCTATCACATGACCTGTGCACTCAGTCCCTTCACCTGGGAAGTTGGGCTAACTCTGGCACAGGTAAATCTGAGTCCCAAATCCCTTAAAGGGCCAGCTCACCCTGAGACAGATCAACACAGAATCACAGAATATCAGGGTTGGAAGGGACCTCAGGAGATCATCTAGCGTCCAACCCCCTGCTCACAGCAGGACCAATCCCCAATCATCCAACAGATTTTTGCCAACATTTATTGCACCTACTTCCTGCTGTGAGCATGGTGGAAACGGAAACACCTCAGACACCAAACTGCAGTAGCCGTGGTAAATGGGGACTTTGTAGCAGTCATCACAAGGTTATGTTCTTGCAGAACACTGCTGTCACGCGCACAGGCTAACTCCTATTTTTCAGGGGTGAGGAACATTTTAAAAAGAGGTCGTATTCTAGCTGGATCCTGCAATGAATAAGGAGATAACCGGAGATGATGACGTGCTTCTTTGAGAAAGCAAGTGGCAACATTTTGCAAATGCTGAGGTCTAGACACACTTGGAGGCCGTTGAGAGTTCTGTAATATTGACAATTATGCATTAGGGCCTCATTAGCCCATCAGAAGGGGGTTTGAGGCAGTGACATAAATGGTATGGAGTTGGCAGTAGGCAGCCATAGAAAAAGGAAGATAAGCTGAGAATCAAGGATGACCCCACAGCTGCTATGGAGGACAGTGATGACAACCCTAGTGGGGCCCATGGTACTATTTAAACAGTAACAGACGTTTGTGGTGGCACAGCGGACATTGCGAGTACAGCAATTGCATCTCTCTCTGCTTTCCAAACCCCTCTTCCCTGCATTATTATTTGGGCCAGACTGTAGAACAGGGGCCCAGCCCTGGGACAGTGCAGACCTTCACACAGCTCCAAAGGCCGTTCTGCTGTGGCACACAGGGGAGTGCATGTGCTGTACCATCTATTAAATGGTGCAGTCTCCCTTCCTCAGTGGGGATGAGTCTGGGGTAAGGACCAGCTTCTTCCCTGTCCGTTTTAGCTAGTTTGTACCCCGGAAGTACAGCCGCTGTGATCATCAAGGTGCAGAGAGTGCAAAGTGGTCTGGCCCCTGTGATGTCCCCTCTCCTGCACACGGGCAAAGCCCAGACCTATCTTGCCCGTAGGCCTGGTTTTCTTTACAAATTAAGGTGAGTGCTAGGGTATTGTAACAACCTGCGAGCACTCAAAACATATATTAAAAGTAGACACCGTGCTCTAACTCCCTTATAGCAAAATACTTAACAAAAATAAAGGGAAACAAACTAGGAATCCATTTGTAATTTAACTCAAAATTCATCCATTTTTCTACTGGTGTCATGTGGGCACCAGCTGGCCTAGGAGCCCAATAGCAGGTTTCCCTGATGATGGACAAGTAACACCTTTCAAAAAAGGCCTGTTAAATTAAAGCCTACTACTGTTTAAAAAGATCCTAGCTGTTTTGAAGTCTACAGATGTGCAAACCTCAATTCATTTTCCATTCGCCTACCTCGATTGATTGAAGCCTGCAGGTTTGTCAGCATTTTGTGAAGTGCTCAGACACTAACCAGAGCAAGTCTTACAAAGTCACCCATATGAAGCCTTGTTATTGGACAGCTAGAGACTGGAAAAACAAGAGGGCACCTGCATTTTGTTCCTTTGCCAGTATTGTAAATAATTATTTAAAATTTGCTATTTTTTATTATTGTCAATGGGATCAAAACAAATTCTACATCAAGGTCTTGGGAACAAAGCAAACTCCATTTCTGTAGGAAAATATTAGTGACTTTGCCCTATTTGTAACCTAATAAAATATTTATATAGATTATTTCCGGTGCACATGAAACAGGGTTGCTGTAGAGTATTAACTACTGGGAGAAAAAAAGTTCTAAAGAAAACAAAAGAAAAAAAATGCCCAAACTTACCAGCCCTTAAGCAATTTTATTTTTAATAAATAATTCCCAGTGTTGAACCAATTAAAACCAGGCTACATGGATTGGTGTGATCTCAACAAAGTTTGCAAATTGCTAGATACAGTGAATTGTTGGGGGGCAGTGGAGGGCTGACTAGAATTTTCACTACATTATTTGATAATGGAACTGGGTGGAAAAGGAAGTTTTCATTCATGAAGGATTTTGAGATTTTGAAATCTCTCTTCATTCTGAATTGGAACAAAAACAGAATTTTGAAATTGTCTGAAGGAGAATTGTGAAAAAACTTCACTGCAGATCAATCAGAACATTTTGTTTTGACAAAATCCTTTCACTTCTATTTGACCCTTTTTATAGTATAAATAGATTTTTTTAAATTTCATACTTAGAAAAGTTGTTTCAAAATGAAAAAAACCCCACCAAAATATTTTGTTCCAAAACTGTCAGAGTGAGCTGTCTTGATATTGACAGAACTTTTTATTTCTGAATTACTTCCAACATGAAATTCAGCAAAACTGACCTGATTTTGTGAAGTATCTCTATTTCAGCAGAACTGCAAATTCCAGCAGAATACAGTTCTGTTGTAATTTCTCTGTGTTAGAGTGATGTAGTGTTTAAAATAATTATCAATGTGGATAAGGCCACAGTTCAGTAAGGTGCTTAAAGACCTGCCTAACTTCAAGCCTCGAAGTCAATGGGAGTAACAGAACAACTTTTGAGCTTAAAATTAGTGATAAATGCTGTACTGAGCTGGGATTTCAGGGCACACCTATGCAGCCAAAGGGAAACAAACAACCCCATAACACCACGTCTCAGAGCCTGGGTCAACTAACTCAGGCTCATAGGACTCATGCTGCCAGGCTAAAAATAGCAGCGGAGATAGATGTTCGGGCTCAGGCTGGAAACCAGCAAGTGTGGAGGGTCTTGGAGTCTCTGATCCAGCGGGAACCCAAGTGTCTGCAGTGCTATTTCAGCCTTTCAGCGCAACCCTGAGTCTGTTGATCTGGGCTCCGAGTCACTGCTGCAGGGATGTTTGGTCTGACCCAGTATGGCCGTTCTTATGTTCTTATGTTCTGCTAGGGTAACCCGAGAGGAAGTGTGAACAATCGGGACATGAGGTGTGGGGTAATAGGAGCCCATATAAGAAAAAGATCCAAAAATCGGGATGGTCCCTATAAAATCAGGACATCTGGTCACCCTCTGCTCTGCTGTGTAGACATACCCTAAGACATCGGACTAGGACTCCAGAGAGCTGGATTCTGTTCCTGGCTCTAACAGAGTTCCTGTGTCACTTTTTAGGTGCATAGATACTACAGTGATCAGAGCCATAGACAAGCCTATACTTACAAATAATGAAAATATTTAATATTCACTGAAGAGTGATAAAGTTTGGGTGTCTGAGCACACCTATCTACATAGGTATGTAGGTAGTGAGATAGACTGTAACGTAGTATTTGAACACCTAAATCTGAACTGTACATCAAGACCTTGAACTAGTTTAATGTTATTACTGACCCTACTGCCGTGTTAATGAAAACAGAACATAAGCCAGAAAATTTTCAAGCCCCAAACAATAATGCTATTGCTAAGACCCCCGTTTTCTCTTTGCTCAGAATAGATTTCTGTACTGAAACCTGTTTCAAATTTGTAATAAAAACATAGCTGAATTTCCAGGGGATTCAGTCAGTTCAAACTGTGTGCCAATAGTTCCCTTCCTCAGCTTGTGTCATATCAATTCCCCACACATTTGACACTTAACAGTTTTATATTACTGTACAAGAAGTCAATGGGAGCACTGTCCGGGCACCTGTGGGTAGAATCTAGACCTTCATGTTGACACCCTCCTGTATTTGCAGATGGTTATCAGCGCAACACTATGATGGTCCTTCACTCAAGCTATACATACAGCACCACATTTTAAAAAGCACATTTTTTAAGCATGAGCAACAAACAAACAAACAAACAACCCCCCCCCCCAAAAAAAACCCACAACAAAAACCACTACACATCCAATGGGAATTTCCTTGTGTAAATCATACCTGATCTGCACACATTATGTTTGCCTGGAAAAATGTCTGTGCCTAAAATTGTAGGTGCAAATTTAAAAGCTGGGTTGTACCAACACTTTGAAAGTGTGGGCGATGATCCTGAAAGTTCACATACGTGTAACTAGTCCAAGTGACTTCAGTAGAACTTCTAATGACTGGTCAAGTCAGTATGGGTTTGCAGGATTGGCCTCCTCTTGGGCAATATTAATGAGGTATTTACCCTTTTTGTAATCTTATTGTAGGTCAATCCAACAAACCCTAATCCCTCCTTGATGTTTCTCTAGATCTCCTCCAATCTTTGCTGTTATATCAATACAACCAAGTGACATGGGGAAATTGGCCTAGCTAGATCTATACTTCAGTACAGAAATGATTGTCTTGCAGTTACCGCACTGGACTCTGACTTGGAAAATTGGGTTAGATTCCCAACTATGCTACAGTCTTTTGGCAATTCACTTAGCCCAGCTGCTCAAAAGGTATTTAGGCAGGTAGGACAAATATCTTTGAGGCATAGATAGATGCCTTAGCTGCCCATCTTTAAAATAAGAATAATACTTTTTTGCTCCCATCCTTCGTCTTGTCTATTTAAATGGCAAACTCTTCAGAGTAGGGATCTTTCTCACTATGTGGCTGTACAGGGCCTAGCACAATGGAACCCTAACCTTGTCTGAACTTCTATATGTACCACCATAACACGCACACTAAGTAAGGATATTAATCCAAAGGAAGTCAATTTCCTCTACTAACCTACTAGTATATGGAAAATACTAGAGGGCAGTCTGCTTGATATTGCTTATTCTGTCATTTTGGAAAGTTCTCTTTAATTATATTTTCTTGCTGAAAGGAAGTCAGACGTGTGCCAGTTTTCCAAACATTCCTTGCTCGCTATTTGAAAATGCAACCCCCAGACACACCACATGCAGAGCATTCTCAGCCTCCTGGGCATGGCATTAAACACACACCATTTTTCCAAGAGCGCAAATTCTTAATTGTAACAGGCCTTTCCAAAGCAAAAACTACCCCCTGGCTAAGTCCTTTCAGTGGTGTAGTTTATCACTATTCATAAACAGCAGTCAGATCAGTGTCTGTTTCATTACCCAGCTGATTTCTTTGGTTAGTTCTCTAGCAGCAGGTGGTCAAAATACAGGTTTGCTTAGGAGTTCTGTCAGTGTTTTCATAGACAGACAAGGCTGGTCTTTTCCCCATTTTTGAATACTGGCACTTAAGGTGCACTAGCTGAAAACTTTCACGCCCTTCAATAGGACTACAGACAGGAATTTTCAGTTCCTGTATGCTAAGAGAAAGAAAATGCTGTTCTTTTATGAAATAATCAATGGGGATTTCTATTTTGCTTCACTCACCGTCGAGGTCGCTATATCCAGAACTATGATCCTGTGATATAATCCTCTTCCCCTCCCCTTCACACTTCAACAAAGAAATAAATTAAAAATAAGAGGCCTTGTCCTTAAAGTTTATCTGATCATCCATTGATTTTTTAAAAATTAAACTTGATTCCTAGATAGAAAACTCTTCTCTTCCATTTATTTTATTGATCCTGAACTGAATACAGTAGAATACCGGTACAACTGTTCAAATACGTGCAAACACTCATAGTCTGTACATGGCATCTGCATTACATTAGGCCAGCACCTGTAAAGGGAAGTCAGCATGATATGAACTAAGAAAATTGTTTAAAGGAAGACAAATTCCCATTTGCTTTTCATTCGCAGGTTTTAAGGCCAGAAGGAATGATTAGATGATCAAAAATGGGAGTTAGTATTACAAAGAAGCGAAAAAAAATCTCTTAAAAAGGCCAAAGGTAAATTTGCTGCACAGCTTCCATTATCAATGGAAATCATATGACTAAATCCTTGCCCACCACGTTGTCAGAAATAAATTACCTTTATAACGCAGATCATACAGTTACCCCTGTAGTGAGCCAACTAACTTGTTTTTCAGTGAAGACTTCAAGAGCCATTGCTTCTTGCTATGCTTTTCTTTGCTAGACCGAAGCAGGGCCGGCGACAGAGGGGTACTACGGGTAGAGCTGTACCGGGCCCCAGACTTTAGGGGGGCCCCAGTACCCGTAGTCATACCCCCTTGTCGCCGGGCCTGGAGAGCGGGGAAGGGGTGGGAGGCGGCGCGGCTCTCCTCCGGATGAGCGCGCGTGTCCCCGGCAGGAGCAGTGAGCCCGGCCGGCGGCAGCGGTGCAGTCCGGGGGAGAAAGTGCGGGGGGGGGGGAGGAGCTTGCGCAGCAGGACCCCGCACTGCCGCCAGCCGCTGTCAGCTGGGGGGGGGGAGCATTGGCTGGGCTAGGGGGGGGGGCCCAACTGGGCTTCCCCCCCAGCCGCTGTCAGCTGGGGGGGGGAGCACCGGCTGGGCTGGGGGGGGGGCGGCTGGGCTGGGGGCCCCCCCAGCCACTGTCAGCTGGGGGGGGGGGGAAGTGCCAGCTGGGCTGGGGGGGCCCCCAAACGATCAGAGTAGGGGGCCCCCAAATTTCTGTCACCAGCCCTGGACCGAAGAGCCCTTTAGCGAAGGTACTTTACACTAATCCAGTCATCTTCAATGTTCATTTTGATAGACTAAGCATACTGTGCTTTTTCATCATAAGGCATTGTCTCCAGCCCTCAAATCACGTGTCTCTCTCTCTCTTCTGCTCCCTCAGCAATTATTAAACATTCTGATTAAAAGGTGGACACCAACTGACCTCAGCATTTTAGCACTGGTCGCATTGAAGCTGTAAACATAGGTAAAAATCGTCTCCCTATGCCTACTCCCGTTCACACATCCAAAGACCCCATCGGCCTTTTTTGCCATGGCTGCTTTCTGGAACCTCCTCTGAAGCTGCAATCTCGTCTACAGCAACTGTCCATAAAACGATAGCAATGGCAACGTGTACCAGTGTACAATGCTGTAGTTATGCCATAGTGACGTTACATACATTAGGTATAATTGCTGGGGTGTCAGTGAAGCGGTAGTTAGTGGCTTGTAGCTGTAGTTAAATCGTTGGAGAGGTCTCAGGGCCGTGGTAGTTAAAGGCGTGTCAGTGTTTCCATTATAAAGTCTGAGTCTCTGGGTGTCACATCAAGAAGGAAAACTCAGAACTTATTTGCCAGCCAGGATACAAATAACTGTAGAAGTAGTAAATTAACCTTACGAGCCATGTTTGAATGTAAGAAAACTTTTTCCCCACTTATAGAAACTCTGGGAAGTTTCTGGGCATTTGTCTTACTAAAGACTATTTGACTCTGCTGAAAGTCCAAGAGGAGGAGGCATCTATGGCCTTCTTTATTACTTGGAAATGCATAAAGAATATTTTTGTTGTTGATTCACTGCTTGATCAAGAATGCGAAGTCTTGTCTTCCCAGGTTTTGCTGGAGAGTTCCTTAGAGTTCCAGAGACCTATAGGAAAGAGTTCTCTCAGACTTGGTCTACAGCAGTGGGGGGAGGAGGGAGCCAACCTAAGATACACAAATTCAGCTATGTGAATAATATAGCTGAAGTTGGCGCATCTTAGGTTGAATTACCTGGCATCCTCACAGCGGCAGCAGGCTCCCCCGTCGACTCTGCTTCCGCCTTTCGGCAAGCTGGAGTTCCGGAGTCGACGGGAGCGCCTTTGAGGATCGTTTTCTTATGTCTTGATGAGATGCAATAAATCAGTCCCCAATAGATGAAGACATACCCTCAGACCTTAATTGAAAGGCCAGGATGTAAAAAGTTAACAAGGAAGCCTCTGCTCCCAACTGTTTGAAATGTGTTTGAGTTAAATCATTGTTAACAAAAGCAAATAACTAGATCACTAGGGGTGGGGAGTGAATAGTGAAAAAAGAATAAGTACATTCAAAATTGCAGGGAAACAGTCTTCACATCATTCATATACACTTTTTCTTATTGTTTTAGTAAGAAATAATTTTCATACCCTTTTATTAGGAAATCCTTTTTCTAATGAAAGGCTGCAAACATGGAAGCATTCACTGGGTCAGGACCTTAGATTATGGACTTTCCAGGGCAAGGTATAATCTCTCTTTCTATTTATAAAGTACTAAGGTCATCTATGATGCTGCACACGTAATAAATAATAATGACATACTTGTTGCGAGTCTGGGCCCATCGTCATTTCAAATGTTTGGAGTGGGGATTTGAACCCATTTCCCCTGACTGCTAAGACTCCCTTGGCAGAACTTTTAGTATCTGCTGACTTCATAAGAACGGCAAGGGCTGGCCACAAAGTTCAAGTCAGCTTTTCCCATTCCCCGGTATGCCAAACTACCAAATCTCAGTGTCTCCTGTTATTGACTCAAGATATAATTTGCTCCCCAGGGGGGGTCTCAATCTCTCTCTCTCTGAGGCTCCTCCAACAGGCTATAAAAACTCCACAGTCCACCTGTGCCACAACAACTGGTTTTCTGCATATAAAAAGCTGGCCTGGCCTTAGGAGATAGCAAGCAGGGCAATTGCCAGGGACCCCACGCCACAAGGGCCCCTGTGAAGCTAAGTTGCTCAGGCTTTGGCTCGGGACTGGCAGGGCTCATTGCGCCAGGCTTGAGCACCATGCAGTGCGGCTTTGGCTTTCTTCTCTGGGCTCCAGCGAGTCTAAGACTAGCCATGCTCGGTGGACCTTCTGAAACCTACTCATGGCCTCCCAGGGGGCCCTGGACCCCTGGTTGAGAACCACTGCTCTACCCCACACTCTCATTGCTGGTATTTCTAGTCTTGTAGGGCCCTGTGAGAAGGCGAGCTCCCATTCCTGTCTTCTCCTTTGTCTACACAAACTACTCAGCGACCATCGGTCATTAAACACTACGATGTAGTTTCTTTACATTGCTTTTCCCACTCTATGGATCCATGCACTACATTTACAGCATTCATTTCTCTTCATCCCTCTGCCAAGGAGAGGGGAGAGCTCTCTCCACCCAGAGATCCTTCTTGGTTCTGTCTCCACTAGCCTATCTCTATTCTCCCAACACTCCCTTCCTGTGCCTTCATCTGCCTTCTGCACTGTTGGGCTAATTAGCTCTTTAGTCCTCCCCAGTCCATTCTGATCTGTTAATTAGGCACTGTTAGTTCCCTGCACACACCTGGAATAGACCTAATTGGTGTTTAAGTGATCAGAATGCCGGCTCAGGTGTTGATTCCCAGTTTCAAGGGGAACTCCCAATCATGCACTGACATTTGCTAGCACAGACCCCTGCACCATTGTGTGTGTGTCTCTAAAGATGAACGGGCACAAGAACCCTTGCTAGCAAATTCCAATGAGGGATCCAGGCCTAAGAAAACAAGTAATATATGCAGGGCTGAGATGAATATAATTAGTAAATAAAAACATTTCTGTAAGTTTTATATAAACTGCAGGTTCAAACATCCTCTCAAGCACGGGGCTATCTTCAGCACTTGATCTGAATGTACATTCCTATTTTAAATGAACCAGGAAGCTCCAAGACCCCTACTGGTTATACTTGTCTGCAATATTCCATCTTGTAAAATACCAGTTGTCACTAAATACATGCACGAACTAGCCAGCTAGTGGGATTTTCAAAAGCGCTCTGTGTCAGCCTGACTCTGCTTCCACAGGAGTTAATGAAAGTTTTACAGGGGCAGCGGTAGGGCAATGCTGAGTGTTTCTGAAAAATCCCATGCTTCATATCTACCATACAATAGGCCCTAGTCAGAGAGTACGTTAAAGTAAGACATCTAAGCTGCCACGCTGTATCAGGATCAGAGATGACAGACTATCATATTGCAATGGTTAATTTTTGCCGGTACGTGGCTTTGGGGAAGTTCATATACTTTTATGTTAAACTTTCTTTTCTGGTTTTCATTTACAGCATTTTCCCCCTTTCCGATCTGTAATACTGTATTTTATTTATATTAAGATTGTAGTACTTTGTATATTCTGAGTCAGACTTTGAGGATATTATCAACTGTGTTAACTATTACTGGAAGTAAGCATTTATTAAATTAATTATTGATTCTGTTACAACAGAGTAATCCACAAAGGTTTGGCCTTCCATATAATCTGCTGTATTTTAAAAGTTGTTGTTCATTCCCAGCAAAAGTACAAAAGAGATAAAGATATGAAAGCAAATATCTATCATTACCTTAACCAAAGCAGAAAATACAATTTAACTGGACTTAAAAACAACCTGGGAAGCAAAAGTAACTTTCCTTGTCTTTTGATTTATGTAGTTTAAACAAATAGCTTAAACTACACTAGATTCCCTCCTTCTTCTCACGCCCATATCACAGTCCATCTATTTCTCCTAGTCCAGGGGTTCTCAAACTGGGAGTCAGGACTTCTCAGGGGGTCACAGGTTGTCAGCCTCCACTCCAAACCCCACTTGGCCTCCAGCATTTATAATTATGTTAAATATATTGAAAAGTGTTTTTAATTTATGGGAGGAGGGAGTCATATTCAGAGGCTTCCTATATGAAAGGGGCCAATACAAAAGTTTGAGAACGACTCTCCTAGTCCTACCTGGCCTTTCAGTGAAGTTATATGGCCAAATTCACCTTGTCTCTAATTTAGTTGATTCCAGTGTTACATCAGGGATGACTCTGGCTCTTTGTAACAGAGTCAGATGCCTCCTGAGCTCCCCCAGGTGAAGATAGGTGGCTCTGCAGCACCCTGGTTCACTTTCCCCTCTCGGACTCCTCCAATCACTCACAAAAAGCTTTTCTCCCTGCTCCAAAAGATCCCTCCTTAGCATCTGGTTTTATTGGCAAATGTTCAAAATAAACAGAAAAGACTCTTCCCCCAACTTTAAGCTGGCCACAGCCGTCCTCCCTGAGGTACTGTCTTAGGATCTTCCCTGCAAGAATCTCACTCCCAGGCCTTCCTGCCTGGAAACTTGTCTGATCTCTCAGGGTCTCCTTTGTTTTAGCAGACCACTCCCTACCCGGAGCAACTCTCCTGAGATCTCAGGGCCTTTACTGCACAAGCCACCCTCTCTCGTTCTCCACAGTCTCACTTCTCCTTCCTCTGGCTCTAGCTTCCAGGCCTGAACTCTTCCACCTGGTCACGGGTTTCCTGCAGGTGCCCCAGCTCACTACAGCCTTTGTAGGGTGTGTCTACACTGCAACCTCTTCATGTTTCCAGGCACACAGATATACCTAGCCTTCCCTATTGTCTGCATTGTAACTCCTGGGGAACATGCAAGACCCCAAGCTAGCTAGCTCATCTGAGAGTGTAGGTACGCTCCTGGATGAGTGACTCAACCTTGTACCTGCCCATTTTGCAGTATGGAGGCCTCAATAGAGATCAGCTGTCTCTATCAGCCCCCATCAAGAGGCTGTTAATGAGGCACAGATGGGCTAAGTTTCTTCTTAGAAGGCCCAGGCCACCCTATAACACCTTGTAACAATGAATTTCTAACACCACAGTCACACCCCATACTCTTGTCATTATTTTTGAGGTACTAGACTATGGCATCATAAACAGAGGATAATAATTTAGGGGATAGAGCTGATTGGAATATTTTAGACAGTGCGAAATTTCATCAGGATAAGGTATTTTATTGAAGTCAAAATATTGGACAGGGATGTAGCAGTTCTGACAAGGTGGTGGTTGGGAAGGTTTGGGGCGGTAGGGCTCCCAAGAAACTTCTGACCAGAGTGTGTGAGAGAGAACCTGAGCTCTTGAATCTGAAAAGACAATTCTCTTTCATTCGGACATTTGACAGGGTTTGGTTTTGTTCCAATGCAAAAGGAGAACAAGTTTCAAAATCTCAAAAATGTCCATGAAACAAAATGGCCATCCTCCGGGCGGCTCCAGTAGAGGAGGCAGGTTGGTGATGGAGGGCACATCTTCAGGCCAGCTTGCTCCCTTTAGAGAGAAAACCCATGGGAGGAATCTTGGAGGGGAGGAAATGCTGTGAGTTTTGCCCACTGGGGGATTGCCGCCCCTCTTCCCCACCCCCATCAGAAAGGACTGTTTCATCCCTGTTCACAGGGTGTATGAATTATATACATTTCCCTCGAAACTTGGAGGGGATAGTGTGTTTTTTATGGGCCATTGGTCACCCATGGATCACTAAATCTGCAAGGAGCAATAGCTGGAAGATGAAGCCAGTTAAAAATACAGGCACAAGTTTTTAGTACTGTGGGTATTAGTAATGGGGAATGTAGCTAGATATAAGCTTAATTCTCCATCGCTTAGTCTTGAATCAAATTGGTTTCCCATTGCCCCCTGGGCCTTGCTGCTTCCCCGCAAATTGCCCTGAGTTTCCTTCCCTGGCCTTGCACCCCAGGCTTAGCCTGCTCCTTGACTTTTGATCACAGTGCTTGGTAAAGTCCACCCTGCTGAAGAATGGAGTGGAGATGTCTGTGTGTGAGAAGCCTGGAGCCCGCCATCGAAGCCCTGCAGCTGAAGCTGGGGTCAGGGAGGAGGGAGCTGAAGCCTTCCCCTGGCTGCAGCAGGGAGGGGCCGCTGGTTTGCCCCCTCACCCATCTCTGCCCAAGCGCCTGTTGTGGGCACAGGAAAGATCCCTGGCAGCCACAGAGGCCACATTTGAGAAATGCTGGACAAGATGATCATAATGATTCATTGGCCTTATATTCTCTGAAGTCCAATTGGTCATGCTAAACCTAATCGAGACAGTATTCAGAGGCAAAGTGTCATTCTGCTTTTGTACAATCAGGTTTTCATTCAGTTTTCAGCCATATTTCCTATTTTCTGTATTTGGAGGCATTTAAAGATTGATACGTTTGAACTTACTGCATGTTCTCTCTTATTATACCAAGAGATCTATTGTTAAGGAACTTTATCAAAGATGTTCAGTGCATTAATAAGCTTTTTGTTGCAGACGGTGTTAACTGTTTAAATGCCAGGAAAGAATGCGGTTCTCCTTTTTTATTTGAACACGGAGTGAGAAATGTTGGTTTTTCCATACCATGTTCTTTTCTGGAGAATTCCAGAGGAAAAGTGCCAAACGGCACAATCATCTGCTGGGATAGTGCAGCTCTGCAACACATTTCACCCAGGGCTGTGTGCAAATCACACAGTGTAGTCCAGGGTGTCCCACGTTATTGATAAATAACAATCTAAATGGGATGTGGAATGCAGGCTCATCAAAGGGAAGGCATCTTTAAAGAACATTACACCGCAACAAAAGCATTCCCAATGGCAAGTAGCTGACATTGGTGAATTGTTACAATTCATGCCGATTTCTCAGAGTGCAAGTTACTGAAGGTAACATCTGAGGAGTGAAAACAAAACTTGAGTGCACCTGTGAAAAAACAGACTCAATTAGCAGCTCCCTTCTGAACTTCTGTTCTGCTGGTTTGAACTCCTGGCAGTGATATTTTCTGATGATATGAGTAATGATGAAATGACAAACAAATTAAACCAACAGAGTCTCCATTTCATTTACAAAGCTCCTTTTCCATTATTTACCATCGCAAAGGAAACACAAGACCAAAACATCTGGTCCCGTAGCTGGGCTTCCAGCCAAAGCTTTAAAGTCTGCCACTGAGCTAAAACAACAGCCGCCTAAGCTCAGCATTGTCCTTAGCCTTTTTAATGCTCATCCTCCAAAGCTAGGCTGGAGAAAGAAAACTTCTCTCGGTGTCTTTTCTTCACGACACTGCAGCTGCATTCTGAGGAGAGGGCTGCGTCAGCTCACTCACAAACCCACCACTTCCTCAAGGCAATGAAGACTCAAGCTGGGGGAAAGAGGGGCTCCCAAATCATGCCTCACCCCACGTGGCTTTTTGCCCATACAGAGTACTGTGCATGCGCAACACCATAGGAGTCAGCAGTGTGAAATCACAATGGCTGTTGGAAGATCTGAACGTTTGTGAGCCCAGAGAAGAAAGAGAACGCGGAAAAGTCCGGAGCTCCCCCCCATTGACTTGCATTCAGTGGTTCTCAGACTTTTGTACTGGTGACCACTTTCAAATAGCACGCCTCTGAGTGCGACCCCCCCTTTATAAATTAAAAACACTTTTAAATATATTTAACACCATTATAAATGCTGGAGGCAAAGCGGGATTTGGGATGGAGGCTGACAGCTCGCGACCCCCCATATAATAACCTCAGGACCTCCTGAGGGATCCCGATGCCCAGTTTGAGACCCCCTGCATTAAGTTACCTCAAGACTTTTAAGCTTGGGAAGCTTTTTTTTTTCTTAAAAATGATCTCTCAAAAGCTATCATCTCTTCTGCGTCGGGGTTTTAGCCAGTGTCTGACTATTAGGGTTTGGAAAACTTTCATGAGAAGCAGATTAACTCTCATTGACCTACTGCGGGGTTTCTTGCCACTTCTTCTGAAGCACCTGGCATTGGTCGCAGTCAGAGAAAGGATACTGAACCGTATGGACCATTGGTTTTGATGCAGTCTGATAATTCCTATGTCGAAAAGACAGCGATAAGGGAGAGTCTTTTCACCAAGGGTGAGAGTGTCACAGACCTTACTCGGCAGTGCTGGCATAGAAGGATTTTCTTATTCCCCTGCTCAGGTTGCGACTTCAGCAGCAGGGCTCCCCCTCCTCCCAAAGATGCTTTTACCACTGAGCTGGCTTTTGTGGACCACAATCTAGGGTGCCCGTCTCTCCCCATTCATTGCACAGAGAGACGAGGCACCTAACTCAGGCTTTGTTAATTGCTTTGTTGTTCCTGTGATCTTTCCAGGTGCCCAAAAGTTAGGCATTGCGATGCTCAGCATCTCATCACCTAAGTTCCTTTGTGACTCTAGCTCTTACCGTTTACCTGTAAAATAACACACAGGGGAAGCACAAGGTTACGATTACTGGAAGATGCAGCAGTCACGCTCTCCATTATTCAGTGTTCTGTGGTCGTCACAGCATAGGTGGGTTTTAAGGACTGTAGCGGGGTGACCACCCGCTCCCCCCCTTAAAAGGGCTGGAGTAGCCCGGGAAGGGGCTGGAAGCAGCCCTAGGAGGGGTTTGTTGCAGGGAGCCTGTCAATTCCCCGGCTGAGTGGGAAACAGGCTCATCTGGGTGGCCATGCCCCAAACTCTCAGGCTGCATAAAAGCCTGAGAGGCAGGGAGAGTTAGTCAGTCTCCTCTGTAGTCAGAGGGAGACAGGGCCTGGCTGCAGGGAGCCTTTATCAGAGTACACGGACTGGGACAGGGCGAGGGCAAAGCAGCTGGGAGCCAGGGAGCAACTAGCTCTAGCTGGAGGGCCCCAGCCTGCTGAGCCTAGGGAAGGCCCGACCCACGGGGTACTGGGGGGCTGCAAGGGGGCGGCCCTGGGCTGGATAAGAGTAGCAGGCCCAGCTCCTTCTTGCCGGTGATGAGTAGCCATGAGACTGCAGTCAGCCTCAGTGAACTGAGGCAAATGATGACAGGCAGTGGCGGTATCTGAGGCAAGTTGGGGATAGTGGGTGGTGGGTTCCCCCCAGGGAGGGGAGACCCTACGGCCAGGGGGGTACTGCAGGGGTGCAGCACCCTCAGCAAGGGGCTCCGGGGTCCGGGAGGGGCACGGGGCCAGAGTGAAGAAGCGGACGTCGGCCGGCAGAGGGCGCTCCGGGGTCAAAAAGAGCTAATTCCCGTGACGACCAGACGGGGGCGCCGCCGGGTGAGTGGATGCCATCGTTACAAGGACAGATTTGAAAGTGGATAATGGGGTGGCCTTGCAGATTTTATTTTACTGGGAGCTCCTTCCACGCATAAGGGGCAGCCCAGAAGAGAGCACAAAGCGCCAAGAATGACCTAGGAAGCTGTGTCTACTAGCTTGTGGGAGCTGAATGGATGTGGGGCAAGATGATTTGCACCAGGATGTAGCTTTTTATACTCAAAGCTGTGTTCCTAACTGAGCATGCCTGTATTTTTCCACTATCCAGAGGCCATAGCCTCCAGATAAGAACACAGCAGTGGCACCTCTGAAAGCAAATCAGAGGTGAATTTTCTGGGAAGAACTCACTGCTACACCCTAGCAGTGTCCTGCCACCCTTGTCATGCCCCCACACCACACCTGGGTTCTCATGCTCAATTGTCTCTCAGGCACCTGAGCTGACACCACAATAAGCTGCTTACCTGATCTTGAACAGCCTAAAATGGCGGAGGAATGGTGGGGAAGAGAGGTGGTTTCTTTTTTCATTAAAGAAAATGCACAGCGCCCCGCAAGACACACTGATAGCTATGGAATTGCTGTTTAAGTGCCAGTAGCCATTACATTATTAAATAGTGTGTGTGGGACAGCTCTGAAAGGCGTTTGTTTTGTTGCTGAACAAAAGAATGACATTCTGATTTCAACACTCTCTTTTAAACAGCTATTACCACTCTGAATGCAGGGAACTAGTTCTTAAATTAGGCATGCCACAGCAGATGTGGTAATCTCAGGCTCAGCTATGCTCACCTGTAAGCCATTTTGCGTAACTTCTTCACAGACAATCGGAAGTGCCTTTGTCCCCCCTAAAGACTCAAAGCTGACAAAATGAAGCTGAACACCTTGATAAACTCAATGAAAGCTCTTTTCTTCTTCAAGTATAGAAAACCCAGGCAAGTCCTTTAAGAAAAGAAAAGAAGAAGAAAAAAGACCTTGGAATGGGAAATGAGTCTCATAGGAAGAAAATGCATTAGAGGCCTTTGTGTTGGTCTTTGGACGACAATGCTTAAAAAGCTCAACTTGGCCTTTTCAAGAGCAGCCCCAGACTGCCAGGTCTGTTCTAAACAAGCCACATTTATGAGGCTAGCATGTCCAAAAGAAACACACTTCATAAAAGCAGAAAATGTGTAAGCCTGTTCCCAGCACAAAAAAGAAAAGAAAATCTCTATTACAAAGCTACTAGTATTCAGCCCCTGTATAAACACCATTATCAAAGACATATTGGTCTAAAAAAATAGTATGAAAAGGCAATAATGCCAGCCAGTTATTTATACATGTTTCCATTCTCCCCAAAAGGAAAAACCACAAAGGTTCCCTTTGCTGGATGTGGAAACATATTTGATAAAGAGACATTTGAGATGTTCAGCAGCAGGACATGCATTTACCATTAATATATTAGCTTACTAAAAAGGTATAATTTTTTTTTCCAAAGAAAGATCGTGTGTGTTTTTCTGCTTCCTGCTCACAAGGGGCAAACATCGCTCCATGCAGACCTCCAGCCTACAGTATACTGTGGTTTTTTATAATGCAGAGCTTTAATTTGTTTTGCTTGGCCTTTTCCTTTTCTAGTCCATCCTAAATTTGTCCTTAAAAAAATGTCACAACGGATGGCTCTGGGCTGTATAGGGGAAAAGATCTTGGCCCAGATTTTAACCTGCCCATCACAAAGGCATCCTTCATTATCAGGCTATTGTCAGCATAACTTAAATAGACAAAAATAAAATCTTTGTTTGAAATCTTTTAAAGAAAGAAAAGCCCAGAAGGGAACACGTTATTCTTTGTGGGAAGAAAGTCCAAATCCTGTCCAAACTCCTTTTGTTTTGATCATCTATACAGTGACATTGCTGCCAGGGAATGCAGAGAAAACATCCACGCAGTCCAGTTTTCTTGGATAAGAGTGTGACGGTGCACCCCACAGAGTTTTAGGGAATTATGCTTATGAATGTATATATGATATAAAGGGAATCTGTTTTATGGTACATGTGCCATGTAACATATCTCTGTAGAGGTTATGATCTATTTAATCTATTCCTCCTAATTGTATGCGTGTACCATTTTTGTGTTGGAAGTTATGACGATTGGCTCCGTACTTGCTTGATTTTTAAGTAACCTTAGTAAAAATATTTGGTCAGCTTTCTGAGGAAAAACTATTCTCAGTAAGTGCCCAATCAAGAACCACTTAAGCCAACAATGAATTTGGAGACGCCAATCCACATCCGAGCTTTCCCAGGAATGTGGCTTGGCTGGTAAGTAATTGTATAAGCTTTATACAGGGTAAAACAGCTCTCTTTGGGGTTTGGACCCGGTTGGGAGTTGAGTATCTGAGTGTTAAAGACAGGAACACTTCTTAACCCGTTTTCAATTGAGCCTACAGCTGTTAGGGGACATGTTTCAGAACTGTTTGGGATTTGCAGCAGGCTAGCGAGTCTGACTCAAACCAGGCAAGACTCTGGAATCCTAAGCTGGCAAGAGCAAGGAAGCAGGGGCAGAAGTAGTCTTGGCACAACAGTTGGCAACCCCAAGGGTGTTTCTGTGATCCAACCCATCACAAAGCGTTTCACCTATTTCCCTGGCACTGTAAATAATAAAGTCATGCGCTCAGTTTAGCCTGTTAATCCCTCAAAGGCAAAATTAATGCTTCTTCCTTATGGGACGTCTAAATTAGACAAGCCATTTTCTCAAGTTTCTAACTCACCAGGCCTCTCAGGGTAGGTCTCCTCTGGGATAAAAGACCTGTAGCACCGGCATGGCTGGCCTGGATCAACTGACTCTGGTTAGCAGGGATCAGGCTGCTTAGTTATAAAACTGTAAGCGCAGATGTTTGGGTTCAGCGACCCTCCTCCATTACAGGGTCCTAGAACCGCACCTGAACATCTTCATTACAATTTTATAGCGGTGCAACCTAAGCCAGTGTCAGCTGACCCAGGGAGCCACGGGTCTTTTATTGCAGTGTAGATATCCCTCACCTGCCATGGAGAATCTAAGTGTGTGTTGAACCCAAGTCTGTCCATCATCCCCTACTACAGCCTCTAGCCTAGAGAGATCACTTTGTATTACTCATCCTCATCCTACTCCACTGCTAGTCAGTGTGTAGGGAGCCCTGTGTTCAGCAAATCACTGAAACCTGAGACGCCCTGCTTCACTAAGAATAGAGCTCTGGGAGTCCACGGGACGAAAGGTCTCTTAGGATGGGGAAAGGAAGGAAAACACTTGAAATCTCAGAATTCCTCCCTCTCTATAAGGGAACCAAATAGTGTCAATTTGGTGAGGGTGGCTTTTGTGATGCGGTATTGGAACCACCGGGAACTTGACTGAGACTGCAAACTCTATACAGACATAGTGCCTGCCCCAAACCTATTAAATGAATGGCAGTCTCTCCAATAACTTCAAGGGGATTCGAGATAATCACCAGAGGGCTGGTTAAAGGCAACAAGAAGTGAAGTTCCATTTCTGTATGTGCTATTTCACTTTGGAAACGTGCACATGGTTTGTGTGGGATGAGCTGCAATATGCTGGTAACATTCTGGTATTCTATAAAGGTAGGATGTAAATATGGGGACTGAATAGTTGTCGCAGGGAAGTATCTGTTAACATTCAGAAATTCCTGTCTTTTATTTTCTATGTTTCCACAGCGCCTAGCACAAGGGGGTCCTTGTCCATGACTGGGCTCCTAGGCTGGATGATAACACTAAGTAGCAGGATTCACAGAGACTCAGTAACAGAACAATAGCTGGATGTTTTCTCTGCTGGGAAACTGGTCCCATGAAGGACCTTGTTGTAGTAGTTTATACTCAACAGTCACAGAACTCAGCACAAATATCCATGTAGTAGAAAAAGAATCAGTGGGCGGAATTCACATCAGCCTCATAAATCTAGTGTGTGTTACTGGCAGGGCAAAATCTAACCCCAGCTGGGACAGGGGTACATTGAAACCTTCCCCTTCCTCCCGCTACTACTCATCCAATCTATGGGCTGAAACAATAGCTGCAGTCCCTCTTCAGTGCTTACCAGATGGTGGGGCTAGGCCTATTGGAACCATGTTATCTCAGATCCCATGTCTACCCCAGTACCACTTTCCAACCCAACCTATATGGGAGCAATGCAGAGATCCCCTCTAAAGCATTCCAGGGGTTTGGAGCCTCGTGTATGGCCACTGACACTTCCTTGCTGACACTTCCCCGCTATCCTGACCTCACCACTCAGAGAAAGAGTCCCACCTTAACATTTCAAAGGGTTTTGAACAGGCCCTTCAGACCAAGATAAAATACTCAGATCCTACTGTGACGGATGCAACATACATACCTAAAGAGAGAGAGAAATGATAATAGTGATAGATATAATTCTGGGTGGCTAGACAAATCTGTTTTTAATGTACAAGTCCTTTGCTATGGACATCGTCACACCACCAAATGACTTGTAGTATAATGACTAACTAATTGCACCACACTATGGTGATGTTTGCCCTTTTATCACATTGAGGTATTTCTTGTTGTGAAGAGGTTTGAAGACTCCAGGTTGGCATTATAAACAAGCCAGTCAATCACACAAGCAAAACCCTCAGATTAAATCTGATCTCAAGGGCAAAGCTACAATTATTAGTACTCCTGTTTATAAACAGGCTATTCTAACCTTTTCCGTACAACTTTCCTCCCCCATCTGTTATCCATCAAGGCAGGGAAGTTGGGAGAAACTGTGCAGATGGCATTAGTGCAACCTACATGTTACACTAAGCCATGTTCTAGCCTGCTATATGTTTCATGGTGACATAACAGTGACTTGCATGCTTTTTCTAACCTGTTCTGTCTACTACTAAAAAAGCATAGTGTTTTGTGCTCCGAAATCCACAAGACAGCATCTTTTTCTGCCTCCTCCCCTTAACTACGGGCCCCCTTGCGACGAAGGGTGCAACATCTAGTTCTAATACCAGAAGATTAAACTTGTTTCCTCTGGGTTTGATACTTGGATGGAGTCACAAAAGGAAATGAGTGCTAAGTGGCCACTGCGTGCCAGGCTCTATTGAAAGATCCTTCTGGTAACATATGCCAAGAAAGTAAACAAGGGGATATTTGGGACTTTTGCACTGGGGAGCATTCCATCTTCCCAAAACAAAGCTTCCTTAGCTTCACCGTAAGGCTTGACTCTTTAGAGAAGTGGGCAATTGACGGCAATTAACCCCTCCCCCCCACCACCACCACATATAGCATCCTTCAATTCAGTGAGAAGGAAAAGGCAGGCAAGTAATAGTGGCAAGAGGCCCACAGGTGATATGAAACAGCTAAACGGAGGTGTCTGTAATGCAGTTGGGTAAAGGACAGCGCAATGTTGGGCTGTGCTCACACGGCCGTATCATGGAGCAGGGACACAATAGGGCTGTACAAGATATTCACCTGGATTCTAGGAGTGAAATCCTGGCCATCAAAGGCAATGTCGCTTTTCCATTGATTGAGTGAGGACAGAATTGATTGAGTGAGGACAGAATTTCACACCAGATGGCACCAGAGTTTGAGGTTTGTTATCTATCAGAATCAATGACCCACCTCCCATGCCTGGAAAAAATATCCCAGTTTTGGCCCCATTGTGTTTGCTAGGCCAATTGGACAGTCCCCAGGTTTTCCCTTCCCATTCATGATGCAAGTTTCCCCACCCATATACCACATGGGCAAAGCACTATAAAATATATTCTAGTGAACAATGCTGTACAGACTGGAAGATGGACTACATAGCCTCATGGGTAGGGCTAGCTGCAAAACAACAAGCCTGTTTCATTACAAAGTTCAAGGGTTTGACATTTGTTTTCATTCTGTCTGATGTGGAATGCAAATGACACCTTTCAGAAAAAATTATGAAAAAACTTGATTGTATAGTGCAGTGCCAGGGCATTTGGGAGAGCCAGGGGTTCAAATTTCTGCTCGCCTATTCTCAGTCCAGGAATTCCCACCCTGGACCTCAGATACCTTTCCAAAGTTTTGCCAAAACAGATGCATTTCCACAAAACATTTTGGTTTCAATGGAAGAAAGTTTTGTCCAGGAGAGGTTTGTAGGCGTGAGGCAATAGAATATCACAAGAAAGCCCATTCTCCTGAGATTTCCAGACCAACTGAGCAGACCTTAAGATTCCAGTAAATGTCTGAATTGAAATCATAAAAGGGCACCCACCTCAATAATTTCTCTATTGTGAGATGTACTTATCACCTGAACAAACTGTGGAACAAAAGTCCAGTTAACTTATCACTGTAAAAGAAATAACCATGTGCCTTGTGTTAAAAAAACCCACAGCAAACTCTCCCTCAACTCTCTATTATGGTTATGGGTATATGTAGAGCATCTTCACATCTGTGCTCTAGCTTGGAAATCCACTGACTGATAACCATGGGATGCTGATGGATGCTATAAAACAGAGGTGTAAACTTCAGCATATCAGCTTAACTTCTTTCTGACTGATAAGTGGAACAGCCAAAGTACAGACTACATAAGCCAATGAAAGAGCCCATTGTGGTCACGGTCACATTTAGCCAGTTAGAGGCATGTACTAATTGCTGAGCGGGTAAAAATAGTGATTGTTAAATACTGTAGTGATGAGTCTTTTCAAAGGCAAAGCACCATGGAAACTCATAAGGCACTCAGATGTTGGAAGAATGCCTTGAGCTTTGCTCTGAAGTAGGGATGTATATCCACCTGCTTTTTGAAGTGCCCTTTGTAAACTGGATTTATTTTTCTAGGGAGCCATTGTTATGCTCTGCATAGGAAGCTCTGAGAATAAAGCCCTTGGTATTTCTTACCTCAGAGATTTTAACAGCACCCTCTCTCAACATAAATATTTGTAATTTATTTATTTAGTACCATTGATGGGTATGATGCCTAAAGATAGTCAGATTTTTTCTTTTAATTACACCACATCAATCTCATTGAAGTCAGGGCTTTACAGGTGTGACTGGGAGGAGTTTTCACCCACATATTTTTAGGCATGTACCATGTTACATATATTCACCAACAACAAGAGGTATCTTTCCCCCAGTTTCTGAGAAGCCTAACAAGTTGAGTCAAGTCTAATTTGCAAAGGGCGGTCATCATTCAAATATTATTCACTCATATGTTGTGATTTAAGATATCTGTTGTAAGGCGAGAGAAAGGATGGTTTTGTGGCTTAAGTATTAGGCTGGGACTGAAAATCTGGAATTCCTGCTTCTGCTACAAGTTTTCTTTAGCAAGTCATGCTGTGCTTCAGTTCTGGATCTGTGAAATAGGGTTAATATTACTTCCTTTGTCTCTTGTCTATATTGATTGAAAATTGTTCATATAGGTACTAAGAGTCTCTCTTTCTGTGAGTTTGTACAATGCCCAGCACAGAGGGGTCCAGATCAGAAATGAGTGAATAATGATTTTTTTCAGTTTGGGGGCCAAACTGAAAAATGTGAAAACATTGCAGTATGATTTGAACTGAAATTAGATTTTTCAAAATTAATGAAAAACTTCGTGTTTTCCTTTCATTTTGGCCATTTTGGGGTGTTTTCAGACTTTAAATCAATCAAATATAAAAATAAAGTGCCATTTCAAAATGAAAATTCAAAACAAAATAAAACAACAACATGAAATGTTTTTAAATAATTGAAAGAAAATGTTTCAACTTTCTCAGGGGTTGGGGGTTTTGTTTTTTGGACAAAGCTTTTCATTGACCTCCGGTTGAGTTTGAAAGTAGTGTTAAGAGTCCTGAAAAGTAAATTTTTGGCAGACCCCCATCTCTATCCCCCCAAAAAAAACTATTTGCCAATTTTTTTTGCCCAGCTCTCATTCTGATCTGAGTTTGGGCTTCTAGGCCCTACCACAATGCGAATATTGAATGAATAATTATGCTGTTATAACTTTGTTGAAAACAGGTCAATTTCTATTCCCAACCTCTCTCCTTGGTGCATGGAATTTACACATCACCCCTAACTAAGATGAGAATGGGCTCCAGTTCCCTATTAAGTTCATTGTAGATTATCTAATTTTTTAGTTCCCCGCTAGAGAAGATATTTTATTCTCTTTCTAATGGTGTAGCCTTTATCCAAGAAGAAATAAAGATCACCAATGTGCAAGCAGATTTTATATTCAATTAAACAATATGCTAAGACAGAATCATGACAGCTAATCCTTACCATGCACAACTCTTAGTACAAGGAGTGTCAGATTCGAAGGATATTGAACAATTACAAAAAAATTGTTGGCAACAGCATTCTTTGTTTTGAATGAGTGAAGGGAGAAGCTGAGTGCTAATTCCTTGTAACAGAACTACCTGTCACACTGCCGCTCGGGAATTAAATTCATGTTCCTCCTTCAAGCTTGTACTTATTTTGCAACATGGCAATCTTTACGGAAAACAGTATTTACATGTACAGCAATTTAGCTGCAATGTTAATGAAGTGGGGAGAGGGAGGCAAGAAATGGGGAGGGAAGAAGGATGGAATGCAAGAGGCATGACACATTTTAAAATCTCAACATGAAAGGCTGCTTCCAAAACCATCTGCCAGGCTGCTGAGGTAATGAGTTTCTAAATGTAAGTAGATTTTTCTTTTATAACCCTTCATTTAACTAGAAAGCCATCGTGATCTATCATAGGCACAGGAAACAGAGTGAAAGACCGATTCACTCAGCCTCTTCTCTCTGAGGTACTTTGTGCGGAGAATCCTGTCCCTGGCACCAAGGGTACTCATTTGTTCCCGTGCAAAGAGGAGCTAAAGGGCTACCAGATCAAACATTCCATGGTAGAAGCATACTTTCCCTGCACACCCCTGAGTATGCCTCAGACCTTCATTGAAAAGCTTTTTGATTCATGAGTCAGATACGACTGGAAGTGGCCCTTGTGGTGATTCTCTCTAAGGAAAACACATGGAGGAGGAAGTAGCACTTTGTCAGGTTCCGGACCACTACTCAAAAGATTTTTCTTCCTGTACATGCCATATTATCATAAGGGCACATTTATCCTTCATAACAATTTTCATATGTCTGGTCTTAAAATTTCATGTTAGACCCTTAGAACCAGGATATTACAGCTTCCACTCCTGTCAGATGTCCTTGGAAACCCTTCACAGCGTTGGTGTTAAGAGCATGACATCTTAGGTCCTAATTAGGTATTTAGGCATGTATCTAACTTTAGCAAATGAGTGCTCCCATTCTAACTGAAATGGGGTCTTACATTGCAGGTAGAGGAGACAGGTAGGAAGCCTTTGAAAATTTAGAAGTGTTTTTTAGGGTATCTACATCCAAAATCTTTAAATTCCAGAATAATGGACTCACTACTCTGAGTCCAGCCTTCTGCCAGAACGCACATATTGTAGAAGGGGCACATTAACACCATGTCAGGGTCCTACTTGAAGGAAGCCATGCCCTTTTCTTTTGAAATCTATTCATTGCTAGTATTCAGTAGAAATATTTTAAACTGAAAAGAAGGGGGGGGGGGGAAGAAGGGGGAGGGAAGTGCCTCGCTGTGAAGGCACTACAAGGGTTAAAAACACCAACAACCCCAAACAAAAAGAAAAACAAAGAAAAACCCAACACCCAAAATAAAATAAATATATTAATTAAATTAAATAGATGATCTGTTATGACATGAGATGCAGTTTGTTAATCAGGAAGTTAGGAGGGGAGGGGAAGAGTAATTTGCTCTTTCCCTAAAACCATAAGAACACTGGATTAGGTGTTTACTAAATTGGAGGTATTGTTTGGGGCTAATACTCCTGTACTGTGTGGGAGAAAGTCTTATGGGTTTTCTTTAACTCAACACAATCCTAGTGAAACTGTATGGGAATTTGCTTTCAGTTCATAGCAGTTAATGACCAGACTAGCAAAGCTTGACCCCAGTGGCATCCAGGACCCTGAGAAAAGGTTACACAATTACTTGGTGACAGGTTTAACAGAACCCAGCCGTAGATAGTCGCTGAGGGGAAATGAGAGTAGGACCTTTTCTGATGGTAAGCAGAAGACATTATATAAGGAAGGGGAGAAAAGCTCAAAAGTGAATGTCTGGCTTTGCTAATGGTTCATCTGCAATTGTGGCTTATTCTAAGATGGACACATTGGGAGTGAGAAAGACCTGTGAAATGAAAAAGCAAAAGACTGGGTAAATTTGAAGTGATGTTTGTCAAAAATTGGAGAAGTTAAGGGGAGGAATTAAGAATGAAAAAAAGGTACAGAATGTTACCCAAATATTAATAAAGGCCACATTTTCCTCTGATTTGCATTCCCAGGGTTTCATTCTCTTCTAACTTACACCAGGGTAAATCAGTGCAACTCCACTGAAGTCAGTGAGAGAAGTGAAAGGAGAATGAAGGTTACAAAGCTTTTGCCCCTCTGTATATCTCTAATGCATATTCTGTATATGGAACTTTCATGGTTGCTCTCTATATAACAGAAATGCAGAAAATACAGGTGACAGCTGCAATGCAGATTAGAGAGAATTTCCCCCTAAAGACTAAGTCTTTCTTATGTTATTTATTTTTTCTCATAACAGAGTAAGTTAGGGCCAGATTTTTTAAGGTATTTAGGTGCATAACTCCCCATGGTAATTAATGTGGAGCAACTAGTGTTAGGCCTAGTCTTATTAAATAGCTTCACAAATCATCTTGAAGAAGACCTAAGCAAGTCTGGAGATTATATTAAACCAGAGGAATTGTAAACATCAGGGAACGTGCGGGAAGAGACAACAAAGAAGTAACTAAAAGGACTTTGGTAAAATAGAAACTTGAGCAAATCAATAAATTAAAATGCAGAGCCCCCCTAGACCGGTGGCCAGGACCCAGGCAGTGTGAGTGCCACTGAAAATCAGCTCGTGTGCCACCTTTGGCATGCATGCCATAGGTTGCCTACCCCTGCCTTAAAGAATTCTAGTACACTGATGAGGCATGATTCCCTGTTACAAAAGCCATGGTGACTCCTCCCCATCATGTCATTTGCATATGGGCACCTAATAATTCTGTTCTTTACTATATTTTCATCCAATTTGCCTGGTACTGAAGTTAGACTTACCAGCCTGTAATTGTCAGGATCGCCTCTGGAGCCCTTTTAAAAAAATGGTGTCACATTAGCTATCTGGCACTCATCTGGTATAGAGGCTGATTTTAGCAATATGTTACATAACAGAATTAGTAGTTCTGCAATTTCACATTTCCTTTTTAGTAGTTCTGTAATTTCCTTTAGAACGCTTGGAGGAACGACATCTGGTCCTGATGACTTATAACTGTTTAATTTATCATTTGAGTTAATTGGGGCCATTTAAACTAGCCAAAACAAACTTCACATTCAAAAAGTCTTTTCTGGTCTTACAGGGGTTTGATTTTTTTCCCTTGGTTTTTTTAGATAAATTGAAAGAGGAAAAACAAATGTTGCCTCTCTGTCCCCAGCTCTCCCACACACAATGGGAATGGGGTTACAGCTCTGATCTATCCTGGAGGGCAGTATGAAAAGCTTCATTCTACTCTTTATCTCAGTGTAGGACATCATTACCCAGCGAAATACAATACCTCCACACTTACACCTGAAACACAATCTACCCCCTCCTTTCTCTCTCTCCCCCTTTTACTTGGAGCTGCTACTCCCTTTCTCCTTTATGTAGGATATTACTTTCACCCTCTGCAGCAGGGAAGACATCAGCTGTTATCTTCCAGCTGATAAAGATCTTTATTTGCTCCTGATGGATGGGAATTGAAGAAAAAAGTTCCTTCTATGGAAGATATGAATAGCAGAGCAAGAACACTGTGAATAGCCCCAATCTAGATAAAGCTATGGATCTCAACATGAGGAAACAGGAGTGTGATAGTCTCTGAGATTTTTTGATCACCTGTCAGGAGAAATAGTATGTTTATGTTTTTTTCTCCAGTGAAAATATATAATTATCACTTGTGCCATATCTTTTCTGGTCTAAGATCTGGTGTCAGCTTTAAGTGTAGGCTTTGGACAGAATTGTGGATAATAAAGATGAAGATCTATTAACCCTGAAAACTCAGCTGTATTCCACAGTGTTTTCTCTTATGACTCTTTCTCCTCCTGTCAGTAGGCCCAGTCTTGTAAGGTGTCCAGCGTCGCTGGCATGATGCTGAGTCTCCCCACATCCACCGAGTTAAGGGCACTCTCTCAGCATGTGTCACAAGGCCCCTTAATAGGCCAAATCTGACTGGTTGCTGAATACTACAGCTCCTAGCAAAACCAATGGGCTAAGTGCTCAGAGATATGGGGCACTGAAATGATGGGAGTTATAAGTACTTGGCAGATGCTCGGCTTTTCCCCATGGAAATAAAGGGCCTAACTCAGGCCCCATTGAAGAAAGCACTTAAGTATATTCTTAACTTTAAGCATGTACTTAAGCCACATTGACTTTATAATTATTATGTGTATTATGGTTGTGCCTCCCTGGATTTGAATGAGACATGGTGTAATATGGCAGGGACTCACCCCTGAGGTGCCTCCTGCTGGTCTTCTAGGGAATTAGCGTTCCAGCCTCCAGAGAGCCCTCTGCAGGCCGATGTCCCGCTTGCCACTGGCCCCATGTCCCTCCCGGACCCCGGACCTCTCTTCCCTGGGGTTTTGCATCCATGCAGTACCCCTACAGTCTCAGGGTCTCCCCTCCCCAGGGAACCCCCACCAACTATCCCCACCTTACCTCAGCCTATGGGCTACTGCCAGTCACCATCAAGCCATCTTTCACTAGGGCCGACTGCAGTCTGTATAAGCAAGGCAAGGAGGGTTGGCCTGCTGCTTCTGCCTACCTGTGGGCTGTCCCCTGTGAGCCCAGTAACCCTTTCGGGCTGTCTCCTTGGCCCTGCAGCCTGGGGGGTTTCCAGGCCGGAGCTCCGCAGCTCCTATGGCCTTCCCCAGTCCTTCTCCACTCCAGGTATCCTAGTCAAACTCCCCAGCAGCCAGGTCTGTGTCTAGCTCCTGGATTCCCTGGCTTTTATAGGGCCAGCAGAGTCTGTCTGGGGTGTGGCCCCCAGTTGAGCCTGCTTTCTCAATCAGCCTGGGAGCTGCTTGCTCCCAGACACAACCCTTTCCCTGGATGTTTTAAACCCTTTTTGGCCAGAGCGGGGGTAGCCACCCTGCTACACATGGGTTCTCCTATTTCTCCACATCATAGGCCCAATTTTAGCAGACAAATTGCCAATGGGAGAGCTGACATCCATGAGATAATCTTACCCAGACCATCTCCTGCCTCCATCATATAACGTCTCTGTGGCAACAACAGCAATTACGTATGCGGAAAGTGGCATTAGGAAAATATTTAATATATTTTTAATCTGTTTTCCTATGTGCTTTAACAGCTGCACACCAGGCTAAGAGTTAACTCCATGAGATCAGCCATCACTGAGGACCACCAACAAGGACCAAGCTTTGGGAGTCACAAGGATAAGACACTGCATTATTGCCCCAGCAGCTGTTGAGTGGATACACACAGACAGATGGACACGTGCACTTTGGAAGCTCTCTGTGCATCCATTCAGACATGAAGCATCTCATCCGCTGATAAAGGCTGATGTCTACAAAGTTTGAATTTCAGGAGAGTTAGATCATAGTGAGGGGGTGATATTTCCCATGGAAATATTCTGAAAAAGCAACTTCCGCTGGTGAATTAGACAACCGAACTTAGTTCATGCAGACTCAGCTGGCTTCACACAACTCACCACACGCAGCGCGCACGTAGGTGTTGGTGAACACTCTGAGGCCAAGCAGAGACCTCTTGGAAAACTTGACTGCAAGCCTATAAAACACTCCTCAGCTGCAGCGTTCATCACTGTTGGACTGGGCAGCGTTTGGTGTTTTTCTAAAAGAGACTCCTCAGAGCTAAGCAGTCTTTGGTGCTGTGGCATTGTTGGCTGTCACCGTCACTCTGTCTGAGGCTGATCACGGAGCAGCCCCCTTTTGCTGACAATCCGTTGGCTGACCATCGTTGCCATGATGGATGATGTTGAACATTGATGTTAAACCCCAAAGCTGCTGCTCTGTTGGCCACCACGGTTGCCCTCGGCGACAGCGGCCTGTCACTGCCAGAGCAGCTGAAGGGATGAAAGCATAGTACAATCTGGATTGCACTGAATTAGACTGAGGGATATATCCCCTGAAAACCAGCCCCAACGCGCTGACAGCTGAGCAATCACCCAGAAAGACTAGCAGCCAGAGCAGCGACCACTACGCGGCCCAAGTTAAATGTAGCATATGAAAATCATGAAAACTAACAAGGAAGTACTGTCCATAGTCAGCAGTGAAAAATCACTTCTCAAACAAAAACTTCCATCAGTACAGTATGGGCCTGATTTGCTGCCCCAAGCCTCCACAAAATTCAATTCAAGCAGTGAACACAAGTTCATATGATGTCACAATAACTTATAACAAATGTTGATGGGGAAAAGGTGCAAAAGGGAGCCACACTGGTTAGTCCAAACGAAATGGCCTTCTGACCTAAGTCAAGGACTGTGTTCAGATCATGCCTGGTAAACAAGAAAAGGGGAGAGGGGGCCCCCACAAATCAGTGAACCAAAGTTGATGTGTTGGAAATTAGGCCTAACTGGCACACAAAATGAGGGTGGGCTATTCCACTCACCACTCCCTTTTGTGGTTCTTAAAATACTTCTTATGGTGGGGGAGGGGAAATCAAAACATTGCAGTCTGCCAACAACCACTGCTGCATGCTTTACCATCACGGCGGCAACCCCTACCACCTCATAAGACACAGGATCTACCATAACATGGTGGGACTTCATTGTCCTCATCCCAAGGGATGTCCTGACCTCTTTGGTAGGGCCACATACTTTGGTTAAATCTCAACCACCACTACTCCGCTCCCATATGTGCTTTTCCTTCCCTGCCCTTTTTCTTCTCTTTCCTTTCCCCATCCCTCTAACTAAAAGTGTCTATCTTAACTGGCCCAAACTACATTTTGCAATACTGTTATAAGCTCGTGACCAGAGAGGCTGCTAAAACAACAATGCCTGATACTGGTACAAATTTGTCAGGTCTCAGACTGTGTTCCATGCTTGCTTTTCTCCAGTAATGGTGTCTCAAGCGAGTCCTTGTCTAAGCTACAGGTTACTTTGGTATAACTTACGTTGCTCAGGAGCGTGAATAATCTATGTGCTATGTTGGTTCGAGAGCTTCTCCTGCCAACATAGCTACTGCCTCTTGCAGAGGCAGGAGTTATTAAGATGATGGGTGAGCTCCCCCATCAGTTTAAAAACATGTTCATCACAGACCAGCAGGTCTGCATTGTGCGCTGTAAGTGCCGTCATGTAGATATAGCTTGAGAGTCAATACCAGAAACGGAATCCACATTTTCAAGCTTTGCTATTTTTCCCCTTCTCCCAGTGTGTGCGCTCGCCACAGCTACAGGGGAATTCTCCCCAGCTACTGGGAAAGGAAACAAAAGAGGTTGTTAAAATAAAAGCCTTATTTAACAAATACTTTGCATTTCAAATCTTTAACATTTTGGACGTATCTTTAATAAAAAAAGTTAAAAGGCTGTCGAGTGGTGTTTCTCCCATGGTACTTAGCAGGCTGTGGTTTCTCTATACCTGATCTGTACCCTCGTTTAAAATTGTTTAATGTTAGACAGTTTCATTGTCATGTTAACACTTGTGACTCTTTGGGCCCAATTAGTCAACTGAAATAAATACAACAGGTGAAAAGAAACTTTTGTTTGTTTGGGACTTTTTGCTGGGTCTGTTACCCTGAAAGGGGATTGATATCAGAGTGACCCAGCCAGAAGGCTGAGTCATGTTAACCCCTGGGAGAGACAGACCACCCTGGGCAGAAGTCAGGGAACACCTGCAGTGCCTGGCTTAGCCAGCAGGGAGTGCTACACAGTAGACATGCCCCATGGCATCCCTTTAGGTAGATCTTCCCCTAATTCCATGCAGTTGTGCAATAACAACATCTGCTGACACTTAGAAAAATGTAAAGTAAATAGGGTAGAAAAATAAACAATAATAATTTTGCTTCTGGCCTTGCTTTTAGTTTGAATAGGCTAAATAAGCAAGCAAAAAAATGTAAGTGAAAGTACAAGGCTGCCTCTCCTTTCCCCCTTGTAGCTGGTAGCCCTGAAGATAAGGGGCTAATCGAGCAAGGAACTGCTATGGTAACCAAGCAGCTGGAGGGGAGGGAAGGGTGTAAGGAGGAGAAGCAAGGTTTGCAAAATAGTAACCATGGCCAAAAGTAACCCCGCTCTTTACCTATCCCATCAGGTACAAAAGGGGTGGTCTTATCGACCCCAGACTCAAGACCCCCCAGAACGTAACATGACCATATACTGGAAGGGGTGGTACCAGGAAAGGGACACTACAAGATAATTAAGTTTGCCAAAAAGAGGGGGGTGGAAAAGAGAGCTCCTTTGGCGTGTGGAGCTAGGGGTCATGAGAAGAAGGGGGTTCTATCGGAGTATAAAATAATAGTTGGGGAAGGGGACAAGGAAAACTCCATTGGCATATAGAAATAGCCCAACCGGTGTGAAGGGCTTCAAAATATGCTTGCTTGTTTAGCCCTAATAAACCCATCAAATTGCCTACAGACTGGACTCTGGACTTCTATTTTCCGACAAACTAGGAACTAGAAGGGAGGAGGGACCTGGACACCCACCAACATCTTGGTGCCTTGATGCGGATAGACTTCGCTGAATGGGTAAGTAATACAGAAGCAGCCAGGTAAGTCCTCCACGTCAACTGTTCGCACAGCTGTTTAACGTGGGTGTGGCAGGCTCTCATAAAGGTACTTACGGGTTCTTGCAAGCTAAAATAATTTTTTTTTAAATAAATAAATACAGGGGTCAACCTAAAATAAAACTAAAAAATAAATAAATAAAATATTTAAGACAGTAGACACAGGGTGTTCTTTTGCTGGCGCCCACTTACCTGTAGAGAAAAATAAAAGAACCATTTCCCAGCCCTTTGGTGGGGATAGTGTATTGCTTAAAAATACCCCTTCCTTTTACAATTGTTTTTGGTTTAACAGCTGTGGTTCTCCCAGCGTGCTAAGTTATCCTTAGGAAAAAATTTAGGATGGATAAGCCTTAAAAACTGTTTTTAAATTTTTACCTGCCAAGGATTAAGACTTGATTTTTTTTTCTACTTTGACTTGATTTTTTTAAATTCCATTTTGTGGCCATGTGTTGGATTTTTACTCCAGTGAAAAGCAATGCAGACTCTGAGGGGAGAGGCTTCAGTCTTTATGATCAACTCTGTGCTAAAACTAACATTTCAAAGGTGGACAAGGCCGTTTAAACAGTTCCTTGCCGCAAACTCAGTAGCAATGTGACGATTACAAGCACAAAGATCAGTGAGAGAGAAAGCAGTCGTCTTGTGAATGTTGGAGGGCAATTACCCTTACCAAGAAAAGGCTTGACCTGAGACAGAGTGGAGAGTAGCACTGGCAGTGGTGGAAATTTTTCATGCAGAAAGTTTTCCAACAGAGGGTTACAGATCCATCGAAATTGAAGGGGTTGGTTTTTTTGCAGAAAAACAAATTGACAAAAATAATTGGTTTCCCCCATAGGAAGTTTCTAAGCAAAGTGTTTCAATGGTAAAGACATTTTTAAAAAAACCCACAAAAACAAACACAGTGAAATGACATTTTGAATAGGAATATCAATTTGAAGTAAACATTTCCGTTTACTTTTAAAATGTCATTCCATGTTGGTTTTTCAATATCAAAAAGACATTTTAAGTTGAAAAAAAATTGAATAGTTTTGTAAGCTTCCAACAGAAACTCACTTTCCCCCTTGTATCTTCACCACAAAAAGCACCCTCACAACTGGCTTCGTTGATGGAAATCTCAGCAGAGAGGCCATGGATTGAATGGGCCATAGGGATTAAACCATTTTCTTAATCCTAGTTGCCCCAAATGGTTTCATTATTGCCCAATAGCACAGTTCACCTTTTTAAAACACATGCTGCTCATTTAAATTCATAGCATTTATAAAGCAAGTATCATTATCCCAATTCTACAAATGGGGAAAGGGAAGCATGGAGAAGTTAAATGACTGGGCCAAAGTGGGAGCAAAGGAGTCAGATGTTGGGAATGAATCATGATTGTGGGTTAATGACACAGACTTTGAAGTGGGGCAAAAGAGTAGAAAGCAGAGTCCAAGGAGTTGCCAACAAATCAGTACAGAAGTGGGAGAGGGGACTGAAAATAGGAGAGAAATAATGAAAATCAATGGGTGGGAAGTCCAAGAAGGTCCAGATGGAGGGGTAGGTGGGTGGCAAGAGGCAGTGGTCTGAACTGAAAGAAAAGTGGCTGTGGCTAGAGAGATTGAGCTTGGCGCTAGCAAGGTCAGAGAGGGAGCAATGTCTTGGGAAGAATATTGCATGAGTAGCAGTCGATCTGAGATTGAAAGGCAGATACACAAGGTAACGGAGGGAATAAAACTGGTAAGTACACAACATTGTTTGGTCGAAATATTTTTATTTTCGTAGGCACGTAGTCCAGAAATTGACTCAGGTTTCCGCCAGAGCACAGAGCTAATGGAACGACTGCAATTTACTCTGATTTGGTGTTCACGGAGAGAAACATGAAATTCTGAGTGAGCAACCCACAGCAGTAACCCTGTACTGACTATGTGGGCATTGAGCCCCACCCTGTCTCCTAGAGGGGAATCCATGATTCCCTCCCCCATTGCCAGATGGAATGTCACTCCCACCAACGTCCCAGCATAAGGAGTGCGATCTCTCCAGCTGACTGGCAGCATCGAAATTCTATTGGACATCGCTGGGCTAGAGTATTAGTGTTGTCTTTATTAGGGCCTGATTCAAAGCTGAAGTCAGCAAGGATTCTTCCATTGATCTTAAATGGACTTTGATTGAAGCCTGTAAGCCAATTTCATACCAAAATCTATCCATTGACTTCAGTGGAGTTACTCCTGATTTATGATGCAAGTGAAACCAGAATCAGGCCTTTCATGTCTTTGATGCATGGCTAGAAGAAACTGACAATACAGTTAAAATATTGTTGCAAGGTAGGTTTTACTTTAGGCAGTTTTAAAATGGATGCTAGCATAAAATGATGTTCATTTGGCTTATTTTTATTACAGAGGAGTCTATATTACAGCTTGGTGAGTTTGCCTGCTGGAAATCTGGCAAAAGTAGCTAGCCAGAAATTAGTTTCATTGCACATGATCAATCAGTTGCTCATTTTTTATTTTCGGGCCACTAGCCTCCGTTCTTTGTTCTGCATTTATTTTGGAAGCTGTACAAATAATTGCAAAGAAAATTACAGGAACCACAGGTTATGGAAATGAAAATGGCACCTAATATAGTATTCATGGTCAAAAGCCATCTGTCAGACCAACTTATAAAAAGGAATCTGAAAATTGTCTTTATCCCAGGGACAACAGGACTTTTCACCCTAAAAACAAGTTGTGTACTGAACCAAACTCACACAAATTGTATGCTTTCACAGACCTCCTGGATCACTGTAAGGCACATTTCTCACATCCAACCAGGCATATCGGGGGAAAGCAGAGCAAGGAAATTCGGAATCATCTGCAAACATTTATGATTCTGGAGAGGAGTTTCTACCCATGGAAAATTCTGTTGAAGAATAGGCACTTTGTAAATGCAATAGAGCCCTTTCGCAATACTGGGACGCTTCTTGGAGCTGCCAGAGCAAAGAGTCTCCTTGTTACAACCTGCCTCCATTGTGAGGGGGTCTTGCTGTGTTGGCTGGGTGTTAGGGAGTGAACATATCGAGCCTGTTAGCCCCTCAAGCACTCTCCTCGGGCCTACTCCAGCCCTGTCGTTGCCTTGCAGGTTCACAGTAGATGCATCTAGCACATGAGTTCCTCAGAAGTGTCCCACTCTTGTGTTTAGCTCCCAGTCACTGGAAAAATCTCCAGATCCTCTGTTCCCAGAGGAACAGAGTACCCAGTTTAACCTTAGACCACAGCTCTGCTCTTACGCAGAGCACAAGTTCAATTACAAAACACAAAGGAAGTTGCGTATCTTTAGTTCAAATCCCCCTCCCCCACTGTGTAGCTCAGACCTCTGATACTTATCTGTGTGTATTTCTGCTAAGGGTGCCAAACATGCACATGTATAACAGTTATCTCTGCTAGCTAAATTACTGGAGCTGCTCATGTAGCTAACTTGGTAGAGGGTTCTTGTTTTGGAGAGGAGACCAATGCTCCAGTGCTGCTGACTCAGTTTGATACTGAATGTTTTAAAATAGACTAATATTAGCTGGATGTAGACAGGAGACTCCAAATAGGAGTTGTGTGTATCAATCCTCAAATATCAGAATAATATTATCGGATCTTTTATTTCTTACTAAAAAAACTTAGTGAGGTCAGAGATTTTGCCTGAATATAAGGTAATAATTATATAATTTGATGGATCTTTCAACATGGGGCATACAGATGTAGCAGAACACTAGCACTAAAAGGACTGCATTCATGTGCTCACAGGAAATGTGAAATTAGCCTTCTTAATGACTGGAAAAATTATTCAGTGTCTTTCTCTATTCACCAACATAAATCAGTTCTTCGCCACTTGTGTAACAAGTTCTCAGGATGAATCATGAACAAACTATGCAGTCTCTCCAAACATCCCATTTTTTCCTCAGTCAAACATACTAAAACCTTTATGGTTGTTTTTGTGAATAGCCCAATAGACTGCTTATGTTAACAGAATGCCCAGTGTGACGGGAAAAAACGAAACATTGACAATTACAGTAGAAGTCCCACACAATCAGTATAAACAGGTTCAAATCAGAACTACTTATTTCATTAACTTATACAATGTATGTCCTAATCCAAAGTCACCTGAAAGCAACTTAATACCAATAAAGCCACTTATTACCAAAAACATAATTCAATAATTTAAAACCGAATGACCCAGCTACAGAGCATTCCCCACTCCCACCCCTTACCCCATCTATGCAGAAGGGAACAGTTAATAGAAAACATGGGGAAGTTCTACAAATGATCATGGACAAAATGTGTGAAATTGGAAAGATTTCAGGCCTGGGGCCTTAAATTTTCACCTGTCCTGAGGTATTTCCTGCCCAGAAAATTGAATGCCGTTGAGCAACATTGGTTTCCTGTAGAAAGACACCACCCTTTCTGCACGAGATGTGGAATTAAGACAAATAAACTGTGTGATAAACAGCTTCAAATATTTCAGGGGCTAGATAATCATTTTAGCCCAGATCCACAAAGAGACTAAGGTATGGCAATGCTCAGCATCACAATGCCTAACTTTTGGCACCTAGAAAAGTTACAGGAACAACACTGTGATCCACAAAGTCTGAGTTAGGCACCTAGACTACCTGTGCAATGAATGGGCAGAGATATATGCCTTTATGATCCACGTAATAAGCCAGCACACTAGGCCATGAAACACCTAAAGTAGCCAATGCGGGATACTGGTGAGAGGGCTGAGGCCTCCGTACAGATAGAAGTACAGAGAGGTGAGGTGAGAGAATTAGGTATAAAACTAATAAGTTCCTGACATCCAGTCCTGTATTCAGTCACTGGGCCAGACGGACCACACTCCGGTGCTAAAAACAGACATGGGGGGACAGAAAGTCTTCCTCAGGCAGGAAGCACCAATATCAAAGCCTACTATGCAGAAGGCCCTTTCCTTCTCCAGTTCATTGTGTCCTTCAGGACAGCAGCACTCCTCCAGTCATAGTGCTGCAGCGGCACAGCACTGCTTGTAGTGGGAGCCATACCCTCAGGTTATGAAATTGAAACGAGTGACAGTAAAAACTACAGCTGAGATTTTTAAAGCTGCCTAGGCTATGCAATTCCCATCAACACCAGTGTGGTAGGTGACAATTGGTACATTCTAATAAGATGAGTCCTGTGCTATGTGTTTATAATGGAGTCAAACTTCACTGGACTTTCACTCCACTAATAGTGACGTACGCTGAAACAATTTAGACTTTTCAGTCCATTTCACTGCCTGCAAAGTTTTAGTATAACTAAGTTCACTACAAGTGTTGCCCGCTCTCATGTCTTTATCTAGAGGACTGTTCATCACAAACTCTCTGCATACCACTAGATCACATTCCATAGCCCAATATGTTGGCGTAATGGGGGCAAACATTTATCATCAGGGATTGGAATCAAGCAGAAAGCTGCTGCTTAATTATTTCTAACACGTTAGGGCATATGGGTGGGTCATTAAACTCCAGCCTGAATATTAGGAAGGTAGGAAAAGGTTATAGAGAGATGCTCTAGAGACGGGAATAGGGCCAATGGGAAAGTAGCCCTAGCAGCAGCCAAGCTTGGGAGAAGGATTAGCTTGGGGTTTATGTCATGTTATTTTGGAATTAGTGTTTTGTTAATAAAACTAAGCCCCAAGGGGGATGACTGACTTTTTACAATGAAGGTATCGTTTGTTCGGAACTACCAGGAGACTCCACCAGTTTACAGTTGGAATAACCTAGGCTATTTGTACTCTTTTCTAACCGACTTTAGCCTTTATGTATCCTAGTCATGATCTTCTGTAACCTGGGCATGACCTTTGAAACCTCACAACTCGTTGTATAACTTCTTTTTTTCTTACATTTGTGTCTCTCTTTTAAAACCAGCTGTGTCTTTTCACCAGCAGTGGAGCTTTTCAGCCTTGTAACATTATGTAAACATGCATTGGTACATCCTCTAAACTTTGTTTGAGCAACAAAAGATCAAAAGTACTCACTGCAGCCATCAAAGCAACCTAGACTTTCTTGGTGAAAGCAGCCAAGCTCCTTCTTTTAATTGCCGAATAGCAAATAGGAGGGGATTTTTCTTTCTTTTACAGATAAAAATAAGTCAGGAACAGGAGGGCAGTGGTTTAAATGATCTCTTGATCAAATCTGTTCATGTAGGTGGATGTATTTCAAACCTTCCCCGCATTGCAAGATGAAATACTTCAAACTCCCCCCCCCACCCCCTTCCCTCACTAAGAAAAGATCTATATCTTAACAATTGAAACAAATCTTTTCCTTAAAATGTTTCAATGGGCCTTGATTCTGTAAAACAAGCCACTTCTCTGACAGGTGCTTTGATTTCACAGAGTAAGCATGCTAAATAAAAGGGCAGACAAACATCACACTGCTTGAGCAAAAGTACCAGGAACAATTCAGCACAGATAATATGTACCTACCAATATGGGGGCAGGCAAATTTGGTTCTCCATGCTGTGCTTTTTAAAATTTCATTCGTTTGTTGTCTCCCACGTATAAAAATCATCTTGTTGCTTTCCGTTTTGGAATGAACTTGACTGGCGTTATCTCCTTTTGCTTTCTCAATGTCTCAGGATCGAACTAAGCGCAAATGTCAAAGCTGGCCCCACATCCAGAATTGGGTCATGTCCAGGATTTGCTGATCTACAGTCTGTTTGTTCATCTACTTTCCCTAGCTTAAGCAGCTGCAAAGTGAAACTAAAATCTAATCAAGTTACCAATGGAACGTGCATGGTGCCAGTTTGCCATGTCCAAGAACACTGCCTGCTAAGATAGTCCGAGGGGCACCACCCCTTTTATTAATAAGACGTTACTTTGCAGAGAGAAGGAGAGAGATCTAACAAATCATTTTCCAATCGCACCGATTGCTTTAGTTTGAATATTGCTTCCCTTCCCATCCCTGTTTCTTGCACATCCTTTGAGGCAGGAACTCTAACTTCCTATGTATTTGTACAGCACTTAATACATTTTGGGTGCTACTGTGATATAAATAATGTTATAAACAGGGCTGCTCAGCAGACATTAATTTGCAATATGAGGGGGAAATCCCTCCCTATGATGCAGAGGGGTGGTATAATAGAAAGAAGTCATGGGGCCTCTACAGCTAGGGTGACCAGATGTCCTAATTTTATAGGGACAGTCCAAATATTTTGAGCTTTTTCTTATATAAGTGCCTATAACCTCCCCCCCCCCCCACCCTTGTCCTGATTTTTCACACTTGCTGTCTGGTCACCCTATCTACAGCTTTCCAACAGTGCATCCTCACAATAGGCAGGCAGGAAACACAACCACCATAGCACTCTAAATAGTACTAAATGGAGGGTCCAGCTCACAGAATGACCAGCTCTCTAGTCCTAAGAGAGTGTGGTTTGCTACTTTGGGGTCTGATCAATTAAGCCTAGACATTGCCCCATTGCAGATACTATGATACATAGCACTCACTTATTGGGTGGGGGTTCAGCTGCTCTTATCCAATATGTTCCTTTCAGGCCCTATACTTAGTTCTCTCCCTCACACTGGCAGGATGATTTTGGGACTTGAGTCACAACTAGCACTACTCCGCTGTGCAGTCACATTGCAGTAAGGGCAGTATTTTCCCTTAGAGTGGTTAGAGAGGGGGAAGAGCTGTTGATTGTGAAGTAAATGCCAGTTAGATCAGCTGACCTGCAGCACACTGGTGTATCTGTGATCTTAAAACCATGTCTCTATTTACAGGGACTCAAAGAGGGTGTATTTTCAGTGAATGGAATCACACTGCAGACATTTTGTCTACTTGGATTTTGGCATAAAGGTGGGTATAGCAAAAGGAAAAGCCAAGGGTACAGAAATTTGTTTCCACTATTTAGTGCCCTGAGGAGAGGTTAGAAAAATATTTGAAATCTATGAAATCATTTGAAACACTCCATTACAGTGAAACACTTGATATTCTACTTACATTTAACACCTTTAAACACATTTTTAAAGGGCTTTGCTTGTGTGCACATTTTTAATGACTTGCCTCTCGGCTTGCTGGTTATGGGCAACATTATTAGTGCTAGACATGGGCCCAATCCAGCATTCTTTGAGCACTTCAGTGGGAGTTTAGAGTCCTCAGAGAGCATAAGGATCAAGCCCACTGGGCATGTCATCATAGGGAAAGAGCAATTAATATTATTGCATATGCTGTAAACCAAAAGTCATAGGCTACATTAATTCTTGGGCGTAACTCTATTGGAATTACACCAGGAATTAATTTGGACTGCTACACCTCCCCTTGTTATGCCATTTTGGTACATTCATAGAGCTGTCAGTGTTCTGTTTACTCTCACTGCCAAAATCACTCCTTTACAGAAGCATTTTACCATACATCCTGCAAAAAAAAATATTTCTGCAGTGCTGTAATATGTAAAATATATGAAACACTCAATCTAGAAACAGTGGGATCTATCAAAGTCAGATCAGACAGTGACTTGTTCATTCTGCAACACATGTGTGAGCCATTGCTTTAACACGGCACAGAACAAGTCCCTTTCAACTCTGTCAGCGTACCAGAAAGAACAGACAAATGCAGTACCAGGGCTGAAGCTGAAAGGATTGGCTACACTGGGTTTCATTTACTTGCACATCTGACAAAATGAATGCTAGGCCAGCTGGAATTGCTGGGGAAGCAAGCTGTGTAGCTTCAGGGGGGATGATGCTACTATCCCGAGAGACATTTGGGTGGCAGTTTTATACAAGCTCCAGATCAGCCCTTTATTTAAATGAAAATGGCCTAATATTTTTTCTTTCCTGTTAACAATTTGTACATGTTTATTTTTTACTCTTCATCTTTTATTGTGCCCCATTACTTTCCATTCCACCAGTAATGCCAGTTTTGATGTCCTATTCCCCTTGTTCTCCCATTCCTTTCTCTATGCTTCTCCACTCCCTTGTTCCATTCTCTATCTTGTTTTTCCCTGCCACCCACTACATAGGGAATGCTCTGCCCATCCCAGTTCACTAAACTTCGTCCCTCTCCTCACTGACGTCCCTCCTTCAAGATTCCCAGTGCATCCTGTCTTAGAGAATCACAGAAATGTAGGGTTGGAAGGGATCTCAGGAGATAATTAAGTCCAGCCCCTTGCACTGAGGCAGGACCAAGGAAACCTAGACCATCCCTGACAGGGGGGTGTGTCTAACCTCTGCTTAACAGCTTCCAGTGATAGGGATTCCACAACCTCCCTTGGAAGCCTATTCCAGAGCTTAACTCTCCTTATAGTTAGAAAAGATTCCCTAATATATAACCCAAAACTCTCTTGCTTCTGATTAAGCCCATTAGCTCTTCTCCATGGACATGGAGAATAATTGATCACCTTCTTCTGTATGACTGCCTGTTAAGGGCTCATCCCCACTACGGCTTAACGTCGACTGTAGCGTCGTTAAGTCGGAATAAAACTGTACCCGTTCTCACACGGATGCCATTTGTGTCGATTTAAAGGGCCCTCAAAATCGATTTATGTATTCCTCCCTAACGAGAGGAGTAGCGCTGAAAGCTACCTCTCTGGGTCGATTTTGGACTAGTGAGAATGCCTGGGACATTATTGGCCTCCAGAGGCTGTCCCACAATGCTCCATTCTGACCGCTCTGGACAGCTTCACTGCTCCACTGTGACTGCTCTGGACAGCACTCTCAACTCGCTGCTCTGGCCAGGTAAACAGGAATAGCCCCGGGAACATTTGAATTGCATTTCCTGTTTGGTCAGCATGGCGCACTCACCTGCACAGGTCAGTCGCCATTCAGAGCTCAGCATCACAAGCTGCCATGCAGAGCTGAGCAGCACAGGAGACCAGCCAGAGGAAAAGAGCTCCAGCATGGTCCACACGTGCGGTTTTGGATCTGATCGCTATCTGGGGAGAGGAATCTGTGATGTTGGAACTCCGTCACAACAAACGGAATGCCAATACGTTTGCCAGAGTCTCCAAGGCCATGCTGGAAAGAGGCCACAACAAGGACGCCCAACAGTGCCGCGTGAAAATTAAGGAGCTGAGGCAAGCGTTCCAGAAAACCAAAGAGGCAAACGGACGCTCTGGGGGCCCGCCCCAGACATGCCGGTTCTACAATGAACTGAATCAGATAATGGGGGGCGCTCCCACCACCATCGCACCAGTTTCTGTGGACTCCACCCATGGGATAATCGTCAGGCCTGAGGAGGATTCGGATGATGACCAAGGTGATGGGGATGGAAATATTATGGAGCAGCAGGAGGCAAGCCAAGAAACCCTGTTAGCAGACAGCCAGGAGCTGTTTATCACCCTGGACCCATTACCCTCACAGCCATCCGAAGCTGCTGCTACCCCAGCCGGCGAAGGAACCTCTGGTGAGTGTGCCTTTAGGGATTAGATGACTCATGATTTTAAAAGGAAGCATTTATTAATGATTAACTTGCCCTAAGGACTTGGCATGCATTCATTGCTGGTTCCTTTTATTGAAACAGTCTATTAATGTACTCTGGGATGAAGCGGAAATCCTCTATGAACATTTCAATGAAACTTTCGAGCAGGTAGCGATGAACCTTATGCAACAGGTTTCTGGGGAGAGCCGCCTTATTTGGTCCTCAGTGATAGGAAACCATTCCACGCCATGAAATTAGTAAATAGTCTGGTATCATTGAGTAACACAGCATCGCAGCATATGGACCAGGATTTTGAAGAGACTCTAGTAACCTGCGTTCTCTATCTCTCTGAGAAATTCTAAGGAGAGTGATGTCATTCATGGTTGCCTGTTTGAAATACGGACTGTAATTAGTAGGGTGACAGATGTTCCCAGCTGTAAAGTAATCTTCCCCATCCCGTAGCAAGAGCAGGCAGGGATTTTTGGTTTTGCTGCTTGCAGCTGCTTCCAAAGAAGATCCACTCTACCCCACAGGCCAGCACAAGCAGCAGCAGGCTGAGTTTATCTAAAAAGTTTTAAAAGGTGCTGTGTCTTGGCCCCCCTCGCCCCTCCTCTCCCTCCTCCTTCCTCCCCCCGCCTCCTCCACCACTCCGACTGCTGGTTTCCCTCCTCACCCACCCTTCTGGGCTACCTTTCCAGTGATCCAGTGTTTGTGAAGAAGCAATAAAGAATGCATGATTTTTAAAAAAGTGAATTTATTTCCTCTGCAAGTGTCGGGAGGGGGAGGGAAAGAGGGTACAAGGATGGCAGGCTTAGGGCTGAGCAGAGCAAGGGAGCAGGTTTTCAAACACCATCTTGGGCACTCATAAAACTGGTTTTCAAGGCGTCTCTGAGGCGCACCGCCTCCTGGTGCAGTCTTCCACTTTCCCTGCTGTCTGGCTGCTAGTGAGCAGCAGACAGAAAATTTGCCTCTGCCTCCCACCACGCCATAAGCGTTTCCCCCTTGCTCTCACAGAGATTGTGGAGCACAGAGCAAGCAGCAATAACAACGGGGATATTTCTGTCGCTGATGTCTGAGCGAATCAGTAATGAATGCCATCGCCCCTTGAGGTGACCAAATACACACTCTACTGCCATTCTGCACTTGCTCAGCCTATAGTTGAACAGCTCCTGACCCCTGTCCAGGGCTCCTGTGTAGGGCTTAATAAGCCAGGGCATTCAGGGGTAGGCTGGGTCCCCAAGGATAACGATCAGCTTTGTCGCTATGTCGACGCTTGCAACAGTTGTGCAGACAGACACTGCCAACTTGCTGTGCTTTTTGGGGCACACAAAATCGACTCTATACAGTCTGCTTTAAAAAATCGACTGCAAGGAAATCAACCTACTGCTGTAGTGAAGACATACCCTTAGCTATGGGATGTGGACAACTGTTAACCGGGAACTGACTGAGGCAATAAGCTACTAAACAGCCATCTCACAGTAACAACTTTCAGTTAGTATCGGCCTGGGTTGGATTTGACTATATCCATCCGTTGTCTTTTGTCTTGTACTTAGATTTGTAAACTCTATGGGCAGGGACCACCTTTTTGGTCTGTGTTTGTACAGCATCTTGCGTAATAGGATACTACTTCATGATTAGGATTCTACGTACTACAGAAATACTAATAAATCATTAACAATAAACAAGTCTCCTCAAATAGGATAGCTCAGGGATGGGTTTATAGGATTTCTTCAAGGTAACACACACAGAAAGCTCAGGGCAGAGCTGGGCGACCTCACATCCCTGCTCAAACCATCTTTTAAAGAAGTACCCATCTGTGTTATGCAACAATATATCCTACTGAAGATTCCTATGCTTCAGGCAGGAGGAAATCAAGGGCCAAGCCTTGAAGCCAATGGGAATTGCAGATACTCAGCAACACTCAAGATCTGGTTCGGGGTGCATCAAAACAGTGACATACCCAGTCTTAACTGAGATAAACCAGCCCTGACCTCCACAGTGTCCAGGAAGTCATATTGGCTTACTCATGAAATGACAATCGTGCCAGTTTTGAGGTGCCAGTGAAACCCAGTGATTATACAAAGTCCTCTAGGAGTGAATAGGTATAAGAACTAAAAGGAGTATTTAGAAACTATTGTAAAAACCAACAAGATTTAATATTGGGAGTGAAATCCTTTCTAGAGGAAGTTAAAAAAGTTCTATAGAAAGGATGCCATTCTTTATTAAATTCCACTGCCTGATTTAAACCTTTTCTAGAATTTAACAGAGTGTTATATCCTAAATATGGAATTCTATAGAAAGGTTATTGCTTGCACTTAATTTCTGTAGGTTTAACCCATTTTTCTTTTGTTTGGCCAAATAACAGTTATGATAGAGTTACAATGGGGGAATGATGTTTGTGAAAACAGTTAGAGGGTGATTGTGACATTCTGTATCACTATGTTTGCCCTTTTTGCAAGACTAGGATAAACTTTGTACAAAGGATGTATTGTGAGGTATCATTTGAAAACCCATAATTTGCTGATCATTATTGTCCTGGTAAAATGTGTTGCAACATAGTACGTAAAAAGTTATAAAATTCTACTGCATAACATTACTGAAACATATTCCAAGTTTAGAAAAGCAGACACAAACCAGTTTCTCAAAGACAAAAGGCAAAACGGATGCCTTAGACAGATGTCAAAAAAAATCAAATGGACTGTCACCTAGTTAAGTGGCCATTCCTTGGCAGGAAAAAGGGTGTGAGCAAGAAATGTACATTTTGGCAAAGAAACAGCTGACGGTTCCCATCCCCACAGACCTTCTGCCATCTGAACCTCAGCTTGAGATAATTTTCAAAGAAAAAGAGAACTATACGAAAGGGAAAAGACAGCCCAAAATACTCCTCACTTTCTCTCTGCTCATGGCATCAACAACACCTAAAGGACAAGTGATTTAGTATTGAACTAGGGCATGGGTCCTGGCTGAAAGGACTCCAGACAGAGAAACTGCTGATGAAGCATGTGGTGAGTGAAACCTTTCCCTTTAAATTCATCTATGTTGCTAAGAGAGGTGCTAGTTGCATTTTATCTTTTATTTTCTTATAACGAATTCTAACCCTTATGCCTCATTACTTGTAATAATTTAAAATCTTTCTGTAGTTTATAAACTTGGATTTTGGTTTGATCTAAATCTAAACCAATGTGTTTGGACTGAAGTGTTTGGGCAACTCCATTTGAGTTAACAAGGTTTGTGCATATCATTTTCTATTAATGAGATGTTGGCCTTCATATGAGCCTGTGTTGTCAAATAGAGAGCTGGGCAGTACAAGATGAACATTCCTGGGGGAGAGTCTGAGACTGGGAGTTTGCTGGTGTTGCCCTAAAAAATAGCTCTCACTCAAGATGGTGAAGGCTGTGTGAGAGCTGACCATGAGTGGTCAGCTCTCACAGCGAAGAAGTGTAAGAGGCACCCCAAACTGGAGAATTGAGGGGACACAGCTGTTTATGTGTCAAGATTGTCCCCTGGGTAATGTCACAGTGACCATGCAAATGATTCATTTTAGGATGCTTTGTCTCTCTCACTAGCAAAAAGCAGATTGCGGGGGGAGGGAAGAGGAGGAGGAAGTAATACCGCTAGGGAGTATCACATTTCTTCATGAGAATTTAACAAACAGAATAAATGACAAGCTCAACATGATGACTAGACATACACTGGACATTTTTTCTTGCCATGAGACTCTCAGTATTATCACCATGTACTAATATTATTTTCAGGTGCTTTCTTCATCTAGTCTACTTTAAGGGTTTCATTACCATTTTGGAATGGGTCTCTAATCTGACATCAGCAGGACATGGGTTTCTGCTCCTGCACACAAGGAAAACCTTTGTCATTTATTTCTTTGTACCTTGGTCAGACTTAGTGCACTTAGGGAAGGGAAAATCAGAATATTCCTAGATGCCTTAAATACTTTGACATGTTTTTTCTCTTTTATGGTTGAAAAACAAGGAAAACAGAGAGACCAAGAAAGGGACAGTGCATATTATGAAAGACGCATATTAAAGGATATGGGTCAGTTTTCTTTGCTTCTAGATTGCATCAGGAAATCAATCCCCAAAGTGATCATTGAGCGGGACAATGGAAGTAGGTATATATAGAGCTATATAATATATTATATATTATATAATATATTAATGGAATGGTAGCTGGTGGCCTTGTACAGAAGCAGGTGCTTTCAAACAGTCTCCAGATGGCACTTATGCATCCTGTTTTATCAATTGCACCAAAGAAAGTGAATCTGCCATCATTCAAGTCACTCATATAGGGTTTCCTTGCACTGTCCTGGAATCATATGACTTCGTTTCAGAGGGGCAACAATAAGAAAGCCACCATGCAAAGAGCAACTGATTTCTATCAGTCACAGTGGAATGGTTTGAACTACTTTACTTCAATTCCCTTGAAATGGTGGCACAGTGAGAAAATGGAAGAGCTGGCAGTCCGTTAAGAGTAACATGAAAGGTAATTTGCTGAATCTTGCTATTCAGGTAAGAATAAAAGAATAGCTAAACTGGGTCAGACCAATGGTCTATGTAGCCCAGTATCCTGTCTTACGATAGTGACAAGATACTTCAGAGGGAACAAACGGCAATTATCAAGGTAAGGATAAAAAATGAAATTCAGTCTTGGCATGAGTGCATACAACTTCTGTTGATTTAAATAAGTGCACGCAGTTTGGGAAGAGGTGAGAGTGAATGAATATATGGGTGAGTGCTTCTGAGGAGTTTGGAGACAGCATCTGAATAATGGACTGGGGGACATGTCACGCTCCCTGTCAGTCCCCGGCCCAAATCGGGGAAGCTAATGATCTAATGAGAAGACCAAATTCCACGATGAAACTTGGTCATGTGCCAGCTGAGGCACATCATATATATGCTAAGAAGAAAAAGAAGAAGAAGAAGTAATGATGTGTAGAGAGATAGGGAATGTGAGTGATGGTGGTTTCTGGTTTGTGAAGAAAAAAAGAGGGTAGGATTGATGGGAGACTTAAGAGAAAAGGAAGGATGGGAAACATACACTACAAAATCACAAATAATTAAAAACCATTTCACCTACCAGCCATGATATCGCTTAAGCAAGGAAGATGTTAGTGCACAGCTCAAACCTAGTAAGTAGGTAAACATTTTCTTGAATTACACTGTGGTACTCTATACCTCAAGGCAGCACCCTGGAACTTCCATATTCACCCCTAAATAGACAAGATAGACAAAAACTTAGTTCAGGGTGAAAGACAAACAAGGAACTGAGGTGAAGTGGCATCAGTGAACAGAATTTATCAAGGTGAAGGTTAGGAACTGTGAGGAGTGGAAGAGGGAGAGATAGAGGTTGAAAGCCCAAGGGCAGAAGCAAGGGTGCAGTATATGATAGCTACAGAAATTGGGAAGAGAGAGGAAAAACGGTGTGTGTGTTGCTCAAAGGAAAAGAATAAGTGAAGTTGTGGGGGGGAGCAGCTGGAAGTGGCAGGAAGGGAGAAGCCTGATGCCCAGCCCTTGTTCCATTGGGGATGATTTGGTGGAGGAGGGGACAGATGACAGCTGCAGAAACGGAGTCAGGAGTGGGAAGATCCAGGTTTCAGTGAGAGCTAGCAGTAGGGTGATCAGACAGCAAATGTGAAAAATCTGGACGGGGGTTGGGGGTAATAGGAGTCTATATAAGAAAAAGACCTAAAAATCGGGACTATCCCTATAAAATCGGGCCATTTGGTCACCCTAGCTAGCAGATGGAGAGAGATATATGAAAAGACCGTGGATGGAGATGGAGCCAGCATTCCAAAAGGAAGAAGAGAAGAGGAGAGGGATGGGATTGGTGATGTGAAGGGAAAAGGTATTGGGACAGAGGTGGAAAGGAGGGGGATGGAAAGAGGGCCAGGACTGGAGGAGATGTCACCCAAGGATGGAGCAGAAATAGAATAGATATTTGAGGGATGAGTTGGGTCAGGGGAGGAGGAGTGAGAGGGAAAAGAAGATGCTTAGATACCAATGTGATGGGAACAATATAAAAATAATTCAGTATAGTAGGCAGAGTGAGGGACCAATGAATGAGAGAAGAGTAAAAACGCTGTTGGGGAGGGAGCCTGTAGGTGGGTAGGAAGAAAAGGTAGATAGTGATGGAAAACTGTTGTGATGAACACAATTAAAAGGTACTGGCAACCTTTTACCCAAATCACATCGACCCGTCTTCAGCTTTCGTTAAGACTGTGCCGATCACAACGCGTCCGCCATTCTTCTCACGCTCTTGCCTTTCTTCTCCATGTTCATCCAAAATGTTTAACAATGTCATCTTCCCATCTTCTTGGAGGCCAGCCGGGTGGCATTTTCTGTTCTCGCGGGTACCACTCCGCAGATTGCGGTCCACCTATTGTCCGTGAACCCTTCCATGTGACCCGCCCATCACATCTGGTTAATTCTGCTTTCCACGAGAATATCTTTCACACTGCTGCATTCTCTGATCATTTCATTTGGGATGCAATCCAGAAGGGAGATTCCCAACATAGCTAGTTTGTTCCACTGCCCTTTCAGCTACCAACAGCCGCTGCTCTTCTCTCTTCATCACTGTCCATGTTTCACTGCCATACAACACGGCTGGCAGCACTGTTGAGTTGAAGATATTTGCGCGTGTGATCTTGTTGATTTTTTCCTTGGAGGACGTCCTTGACGGAACTGAATGCACACCATCCTGCTCAAATCCTTCATGAGAGTTCTCCGTTCAGGTCTTGATGCATATTGACTTCTTGGCCCAAATATAAGTACTGTTCCACTTTTTTTATTTCTGCTCTTGCTACCATTATTCGGGATTTTCGTAAGATGTCTGATTGCATATATTTCATTTTTCAGTGGTTCACTTTCAGGTCGTACACTTTTCTTGTAGCCTTCGTAGCATGCTCTGCAGTTGGTTGGTGCTTTCGGCAATTAGCACAATGTCAACCGCGAATCTGAGATGAGATAATTGTTCTCCATTTATGTTGACACCGCTCCTCCAATTGATCTTGTTCATAACCATTTCGAGGCAGGCGGTGAATAGTTTAGGTGAAATCGTATCTCCTTCACGCCTTTCTTGATTGGGATGCGGAGGGGAGTTTCAAGGAGAGTAATGTTTGTTGCTCATTCAGTATTCACTTCCTTCAACAAACTGATGTACTGCGTGTTAATGCCCTGTTCTATGAGCGCCTTTAATATTGCATTGAACTCGATGCTACTGAAGGCCTTTCATAGTTGACAAAAGCAATGCAGAGCGGGAGTTTGTATTCCCTTGCTCTTTCTTGGAGCTGCCTGAGGGTGAATATATGGTCGATTGTGCTGAAATTCCTTCAGAATCCTGCCTACTCTCTCAGCTGTTGTTCATCCAGACTATGGGAGAATTGGTTCATTATCACCTTTGTAAAGAACTTGTAGATGTGAGAAAGCAGGGCAATAGTTCTTAAGATTTTCTCGATCATCCTTCTTGTGCAGCAAGATGGTGTTTGACTCCTTTCAGCTTGATGGTATTCTTCCTTCTTCAAGATATCAACTGAATCTTAAAGCAAGGGCCTTCCAAAGTTCTTCATCTCCTGCAGAAATAATTTCTGATGTTATTCCATCTTTACCTGGAGTTTTTCCCTTCTCCATCTGGTGTAGTGCACTTCGGACTTTGCTGATACCTATTGGGGGGACACGTTCTTCTGACTCTTGGAGTGTTGGAAGAGGGACATTGATTCTTGATTTGAACAGTTCTGTATAGAAGTCCTTGCAGACCTCCTCCATCCCTGCTCTGTCGATTACTGTCTCTCCATTCTTCAGTGCTGTTATGCTCAATCTATACTACATCAAATCCAAATGGTATCAGAAAAACAGGAAATTTAAAAAAATCGACAGTGAATACAGCAACCAACCAGCAAAGTGACTGAAAAACAATTTAAATAATGGGTTGAAACATGCAAATGGTTATCTAAGTAGCCAGAAAAAGCATATTAATCTTAAAAGCACAGAAGCACATTAAAGACTGTTTCTCAGCAGGAATCATAGGAAAATAGGCCAGTTTTGTTTTAATGAACCAGCCCCAGGGAGCCTTTCATACAATATAAAATAGAAATGTTGTAAGAGTATCTAAAATAAAAATTTACACAGAGTCTGGTGCCTTTTATTTGCAAATGACCTAAATGATTATGTGCAATATTTGGCCATCTCCATAGTAAGTGGTACATTATAGTTATAGGAACATGATGCCTTTGTTTGGGGGGAAAAATTCTCTGAATGTAATTAAAAATTCATGTAATGTGTCCTAAAAATCTCCCCCCTCCCTCCAAAAAACCACTTTGCCAAACAAAACAGAAGATATTTGCCTTTGACAGGAATATTGACCTATAAAATGTTCCTTCTTTTTCCCTCGCCTTTTTGATTTTCTTCCAACCATCTCCACAAGACTCATTCTCTCTGGTGATCACAATGGAGTGAAGGAAGGGTGCTCTGGGGGGAGGGAAGGTGCGTGATACACCCCAGAACTCAAACGTTGTTAACTATGCTGTGATTCTCATTTATATTAGGCCCCTTTACATGACTCTGGCAACATTAAGGGGCCTTAAGTGTGTAAACACATTTATGCTCACTTTAAGGTCCCTTTAATACTGCCAAAGGAATGTAAAGGAGCCTTTGTGTAAATGAGAATCAGAGTCATGGAGTTTAGTATTTAAATACTTTCAGAGTATCCAGAATTTCTTATCTTTGGATGATGCCTCACTTCTATGGTAGAAGTCAAACTTAAAACATTTCTTCCTTTTTTAAAGATTCTATCCATCTGAAAGAGATGCTTAAAATGGAGAATGCCACTAGAACCAGTGATAGGTCTCCAAAAATAAATAAATGTGGGAGGGACAGATTCACTGGTACTCTATCTGCCTCATACTGCTGTGGTGATGCAAAGCAGCTGAAACCCTGACTTAAAAATTAAGACCAGTAAATTTGGTCACTCAAATGCACGCACTATAGCTGTGCTGTGATAGCTAATTCAAACCAGCTGGAGTTTCCCTACACTGGACACTATTCTCCTCTTAAATTATTCCCTGTAAGAGATGTTTCCAGCAGAACAGCAACCCAATACCTGAATACTCAGTAAGAAACTGTGTTAAATTGTGAAATATAGAATGCTAGGCCTCTGAATTTGAAAGAAGTGAAGTTTGTGGCTAACTAGCAACCCCAATGATTGGTTAAGAAAGAGGGTTGATGCATATTGGATTAACATCCAATTCTCAGTCAGGAGAAAGGCCATGATGAGTGAGCTGGATGTCTGAAGGAAAAACATGTGGCACCTCCTTATATACAGATAACAGCTCCCTGTTGCTAAAGCTGTGATTTCAGTAGCACTGAAACCTAAAGTAAGCGTCCAGTTTGTGTTTTGCTTTGATACGTAAAATAATTTCACTTAATAACTTAAATATAATATTACTATGGTGGCAGGGCTAGTTATACCTCCATTCCCTTTCTTTTCTTGTCTCTCTGGGTATACCCCTTCAGTCTTTACCCATCCTGAGGTGGAATTCCACAATTCTTCTACCCTTAAGATGGTTCCCCTGTTTCTCCCAAGCCTGGGAGCTGGTGAGCAGAGCCGAGATGGCTTGGACCAGGTCATTCCACTTCCTGCTGTCCTGTGAGTGGGTCCTGGGGTGGGCCCAACCCTTGCTGCCTTCCTGCACTGGCTGCTCCTGTCTCCCAAAGCCCTTGGGCGCAGCCCCTCCTCCTGAGGCCTGGGACGCCCCCTCCTCAGGGGACTGGGGCTGGCCGCCTTATAGGGGGGCTGCGTAGGGCACCATAATCTCTAGGGATGGCCCTACCCACCTTTCTAACTATTGGCCCTCAAGCAATAAACCTCTCCCTAAAACAGGGGTCTCAAACACGCGGCCCGCGGGCCACATGCGGCCCTCAGGACTCTTTTGTGTGGCCCGCCAAGCTGTGCGGGCAGACTCCGGGCGCCGGGGCTACACGCTTCCCCCCTCGCCCTGAACCACGCTGGGTAGGCAACACTCCCGGGGCCGGAGCTGCGTGCTCCTCACCTCCTCCAGTGCCGCGCCGGCAGCACTCTGGGGGCTGGGGCTGCATGCTGTCCCCTGGACCCACGCTAGGGGATCCGCGTGAGTCTCTCCCAGGGATGGGGTGTGTGTGTGCGAGACTTGTGTTCCGCCCCCCGCCCCGCAGCTGTGCTGGGGAGAGGCGCCGTTTGCAGGCTGGATAAGGAGGCCAGGGCGGTGCATGGTCAGTGACTCCGGGTTAACGGGTCGCGAGGAGGGGGGCGCTTGGCAAAAAAAACCAACCCCGGCCGGGGTTTCAATGCCCCGCGCCGGGCAGCGCCCCGCGAGCGCGCTTTGCACGAGCCGGCGGCATGTGTGCAACAGGTGCCCGGAGGGGGCGAGGGGCGCGTGCCTGGGCTTCCACGCGCTGCTGAAGAGAAAGTCCCTGATTTCCGGGAATCCCTCCAAACCCCCCCACCCCCGAGCCGTGCGCGTGCCCGGGCCCGGCCCAGCCCAGCCCCCGGCGCTGCGAGCGGGACCGGGAGTCGCAGACCAGCCCGGGAGTCCTGCGTGCGCGAGACGCTCCCTGCCCGGCCCGGAGGCGGCCGCCAGGTACCCGGGGGTGTGTGTGTTAGGGGTACCCTGGGGGAAGGGGTGTGGGGGTACCCAGGAAGGTTAGGGGTACCCCTGAGGGGAGAGGTTGGAGGGTACCCGGGAGGTTAGGGGGATACCCCAGGGGGGCAGGGGTATACACGGGGCCCAGCCCATGGAGCTGTGCACATCGGCAGCACTCCGGGGGCCAGAGCTGCGCGCTGTCCCCCTCTTCTGGAGCCACACGGAGCAGCTAGGAGCCTCATGGCAAGGGGGCCCAGGACGGGGGAGGGGGAGTTTAGATAAGGGGCGGGTGCAGTCAGGGGACAGGGAGCAGGGTGGGTTGGATAGGGGGTGGGGTTGTAGGGTGATGGTTAGGGAGCGGGAGGGTGGATGGGGGCAGGGCAGTCAGGGAACAGGGAGCAGGAGATTGGGTAGGGGGTGAGGTCCTGGAAGGTGGTCGGGGGTGAGGGATCTCTGGAAGGGGCACTCAGGGGACAAGGTCAGGGGAGTTGGATGGGTCAGTGATTCTGAGGGGGCAGTCAGGGGGAGGGACATGGGAGGGGGCCAGATAGGGGGCAGGGTCTTCACTACCCTATAATTTTCCAAACCTGATGTGGCACTCGGCCCAAAAAGTTTGCCCACCCCTGCACTAGAAGACATAAGGCAGCTCCCCCACCCCCCTTGGGTCCTTTGCATAGGTCCACTCCTATGTCCCTTTCTTCCCCTCTGAGAGCCTTTTTCAGCCTCCCCCGCCCCCTCCCGCTTGATACTGGGTAGAAACCTGTTTGCATTCCCCACACCCCGCACTCCTCCTGCACTCCCTGCCCTGAGCCACCTCCTGCCGCACCCCTCGCCCCTCTTGCACCCCACACACCAACTCCCTGCCCCCTGCCACATCCTGCACACCTCCTGCACTCCCTGCTGGCAGGAAGGGGACAGCGTTGGGGAAGGAGTTGGAAAGGGGTGGGAAGAGGCGGGGCAAGGATGGGGCGTCATGGTAGGGGTGGAGTGGGGGCGGGGGCGGGAACAGCGAGGGGGCGTGTCAATGATGCGGCCCTCGGGCTAATGCACTTGTCCTTATGTGGCCCTCGTGGTCATTTGAGTTTGAGACCCCTGCCCTAAAATATCAGCTTTACCACATGCCCAGAAGATCAAGAAATATTTGATCTCTTAGACCAAGGAAAGGTCTTAAATCACTGGGTTCTCCTAGAGAAAGCTGTCAGCAACCCCTTCGTCTTTTCTTATTATTTTTTATTTATTAGCAGATCTAATACATTGTTACAAAAACATTTTTATAAATCTAATTTTAGAGTTCCACCAATAATAGGCTTGGTGCCTATACAAGTTCCAAAATATAAACTGACCTTCAGAAATCTGTAATACTAGAGTGATGGCCAACTAGTAATGTCATCGTTTAACCTTTTCTCCTGTCCTTAGTATTTAAAGAAAGTCCTCCGATTGTGTGGTAAGGGATGATTCTTTCCCAGAAGATTCCATGTTTCCAGGTAAGTATCCATTTTCCTTTGACATTTTCTAAACAAAGCATTTCCATTTTTTTAAATTGAAATGACTTCTCATTTTGAACGTTTCTTCAATTTTATTGAATTCAAAATATTAGAGAATGCTCAACATTTAAATGGAATGTTTTGTTTTGGGTTGAATGAAACTTTTCATTTGGCCTCCCCAAAATTTCTTTTTATTTTTCAATTTGCCAAAAATATCATTTTCAGTTTTACCCAAATGATTTTTTTTCTTCAAATTTTCAACAAATTGAATTCACATAGCTCTAAAGATTAAGTAGCACCACTTCCCCTTTAATCAATGTCATTTGTAGAATGGCCTGTTTGATTCTTGGCTTGCCCTTCTCTTTTTCATCATGGGAAATTGAATTCTCTCTGTCTGCTAATCTCAGCTGTGGTAGTACGGAACAAGGAGAGAGGCAATCTCTCCAGAAGACAGTCCAAGTCAAAACCAGAACCTTAAACTCCATCCACAATGCAGATCACAAAGCATAGCATGTGCATATGACAAGATGTCCCATTTAACAAGCAGGTTGCTGCATTCTGCCCCAGCTTCAGTTGCTGAATAGTTCATGAATATAGCCTCAAGAAAAGTTCACTGAATTATCTAGTCTTGAGGTGACAAAGGTGTCGCTGATTTACAGGGTCTGATCTATGCCCAGCCTTTAACCAGTCCCTTTTAGTGTGCCAGACTCCAAAGATCCATACAGTTGCACAGAGACAGGTCTGTGGCTTCAATGACTTTGAAACAGCCTTTGGGTGCCAGCAATCCCTATCTCGCTCTAGGGCTCCCTGTAGCCAGTCCAGTCAAGACTGACTTCTGTGGGAGACTTGTTCAAACTCTTCAGGATGCTATGCTCTCAATGAATATTTGCAGCAACATCTGGAAGACTTTTCAAAACAAGGGAACAATTTATTAATATTCTGGCATACAGAATCTGGAAGTCCTTAGGATAGCATAAAGAAGCAGAGGATAAAACTGAGTTCAGGCTCGTCTAAGCTTTAGAAGCCATCTTTGCTTCCTCTTTCTGGCCTGGGTATGTCTACACTGCAAAGTTGTCGACAAAACTTTTGTCTTTCACGGGTACTTAAAAAAAGAGTACCCCTGCAAAAAACAAACCTTTTACTGACGCAAGAGGCAGTGTGAATGCGGCTTTGTTGCCAGGCGCACTCTCTCCTGCCGACAAAGCTACCACCACTCGTGTCAACACAGCCTGTGTGTCACCACAGCCTTGTCGCTAAAAACTGGGTGGTGTAGGCAAGCCCAGAGTCTCCATCACTTTTTCTGTCAGTCCCTGGCTGGTGGGCCCTGTGTCTCAGAACTCAGCTCTTAAAACAGCCTCCTGAAACCTTTCCCCTCTGTCCTTCAGACCTAGGGCTTTTATTCTACTTCCTTGCAGAGAGGTGGGGGGAAATCTCTGGACTGTGGATCACTAGGTGTGAATGTCCCAGCCTTGCAGGTTTTCATGGTCTCTTCTCGATCCTCCATTTACATGTGCTGACTTTATTCAGTGTGTTAATGACTCTGGTCTCCAACTAGGCTGGTATGTGAATATAATATCTCATCCCTTCCTTTTATGTTCAGTACATAGCAATGAAAAGCACAGAGGGAAACTGAGGTATGCATAAGAATCGTAAAAACATTATCAAAATTCCCACATTCCTCACAAAAGTCATGAATCTCTCACCAGAAAGTGAGGTTCTCATCGGAGAGAAAAGGCTGCAATCTCCTGGCATGATGAAAATGAAAAGTTGTCCTGGTTACTGCTGAAAATTGACCATCAAACAATAATTGTGAATGAAAAAGGAAAGAATCAATCCTTCTATTATCTGCATCACATTTGTGTGTACATTTGTTCTAGATAGCAAATCTTGTATGTCATAGTTATGTTACATAAAAACATTTATTGAGCCAATTAAATGTTTTTGGTTAAGTGAAAGGATGTAATATTCTTTCTGTGAAAACCAAGAGGCCTTTCCTGAGGATGGCATAATCCTTCCATGAACTCAATGTGCAAAAATGCAGCTGTTTTCATTGTACTGAACAGCAAATTTCACCCTGGATCACGTTTAAACACATTCAAATGTATTTTTCACTTTCACAATGTGTTAGCTTTGCACAGCTCTGTTGAGTTCCTTTCCTCCATCCTCTCTGTAGCAGCTGAAATAATAATCTTGTGGAACTAGGTATAATTAACACTTCATAAAGCTAATTTAAACGTGTTTCTAGCATCACCTTTAAGGACTGGAGGTATCTTTGCCTATAAGTAACGATTTTGTATTTTTTACCAAATAGAGAGCTGTGCAAATATGCTTGTACAGTAGCTAATGGTTCAGCCCTGCTTTTAGCAGTACTATGAGACCTTTTCTTATTATTACTGTATTCACCCACAAAATCTAACAGGCAGCGAAGTATAAAGTTTCCAGTCTTACACAACACCCTCAGACTAAATCCTTGACCAAGTAAATCATCGGGATTGGGCCCCAAATAATTATAGGTCTGCTCTTGCTCCCGCTGACTTTAAAGGGAGCAGGATTATGCCCAGTAGGTTTGTTTTCACTGGTCCTGCATCAACAATAGAGACGGAATCCTGTACATTTTATAGCTTTTTATTTTTAGCTTTACTATTGGACTCCTATTTTTCTACATGTTGCTATAAACACTACTTTTATGCCAGACAAGGAAAGAAGTAACAGCCAAGAACTGCTAATTCAGAAGCCGTTTGCAATTTCTAATTGTAAAAGTCTGTTGTTTTTTCCTGGCAATATTAGTGTTTTGTGATTTTACGTATATTTGAAATATCCCATGCACATGCACAGAAACGCATCTTCAAGTTGAGATTCCCCATAACTGTGAAGTAAAACTGTTCCACACAAGTGAATAAAGCACAAACGCAATTGCAGCAATGTGTTTCTTACATTTTTCTGGCAAATTATGGAGGGCTGCTTATCAAATTTATGATGTTCTGCTCCTGTAATAAATAATCTGTGAAACCATTAAAACTCTGTTTCTCATATGTCATTTACTATGGATAGACAGAACACATGTGCAAACATAATCTCCTTCACAAAGCCAGACACTGTATATAAAACTCCATGGCTTTCATTGTTATCTGTTTATAGTATTCACTGAACCCAGGGAATTAAACTGTTTGATACATATTTAAGGCCTTGAAAAAAACTGGTTTTCTCCAAGTAGACACAGTTTACCAAGTTCAAATAAGTTATCCTTTAAATAGATTCATTTGAGTTTTGACACAATTCCTCTTCCCATCAGATCTTCACTTGGAGTCTAGATACCTGCTAACTAACTCCTTGTCACAAAAGCAAACAAACGAAACAAAACCACACATACTATATTTTGCATTTGCATAACATTATAAACATTTGCATAAAGTGCTGTTGGTGATGGAGCTTCCCGCCTCTCCCCAAATGCCAAATAATTCTGTTCCTCTCCAGCCTCATATTCACCCATCCCCTAGCTCTAGGTCAGTTAATTATGCACCTCTAGCATTCTTTTCACCTAACCAATTTTACATCATCTAGCTCTCATATCAGCTGTGCACCCCTATCAATAAACAAGGCAGACAAAGGGTGAAAAAATGAGGAACAGCGAGATTAAGCGACTTTCCCAACACTACATTGGAACCTGTGGTAGAGCCAGCAATAGAAGCCAGATTGCTTGAGTCCCAGTGCAATCCACCAACCTTCCTTTCTTCAATAAATACTGATGCTTTTACAAATATTCATTAATTCAACCAACAAGAATGTTGCTCTTTCTGCCAGCAAACACCATGTCTCATAGTAAAAAACTGTAAAATTGCACTCTGAACAAAAATTGGCCATTTTCACCATACCATGTTACTGTGTCTCATGAAAGTTTCATGAAAGTCATGAAAAATGTATCTTCTTCTCTTGACCAAATTAAATTGTGAATTTTCATGGCAGAGAATATTTTTACCCAGCTCTATTTTTGACCAAGGTAGGAAGAAAGTTCTCTGGTATAAAAGACTTCTAAAATCATAATACTCAGTAACTAATCCCTTGCTACATCAATTCAACTATTTCCTTGGAGGGAAACAAACATTTTTGCAAGCTCAACAGATGACATATGAAATGATAAAAGTGCCCACTGGGTAAATGAAAGATCTCCTTTCTTCTATGAAACATGAGGCTTTATAAGTCTAATGTGTATCTCTGTACTATGCCAGATACATTTGGAAAATATCCCAAGTATAATTTTGAAACTCGGCCTATTGAAAAGTTTTGGCAACTTTAATAATTGCTTACAAAAGCTTCAGCAAAATTGCCATTTTCATGAGTCTTGCTTTGCCAGGAAGGGACAAAGGCATCAGTTTATGTCCTCCTGTAGTTAATTTAATAATGTGAGCCAAACTTATAGTAATCAATATTGTTTTACCAGTCTAATAATAAGTTGTAGGTCACTCTTGGGGTAACTCTACCAAAAAGAGTTACATGTAATGTAAATCTGACCCAATGCCTTTTGGCCATGAAAAAAGACAGGAAAAATCCATCTCCATATGCAATTAATGCAACTAGCTTATGGAAAAGCTTGTGATTTTTCCACACATATAATTCAGCTAATTGACAACTACGTACAATTGTGGAACATTTTTAAGATAGCTGGAATTGAATGTTTGAGATAAGACCAATTAATAAAGACATCATCTGTGCTCATATCATGTTCCTGCTGAATGCCCCCAACATATAGTAGCTAAAACTAATCAAACAAAGGATTCCTTTCCTTAGCACCCCAAGGAAATATCAAAATTTCCCCCATATGGATTACTGATGCAAAGATGCCAATTGTGGTGATGGCTTCTGTGTTGTCTGTCTATGCATTAAGAACTGGACTGAGGCCACTAAGGCTATGCCTACAACAGGGATAAAAAAAACCAGTGGCTGGCCAGAGTCAGCTAACTTGGGCTCACGGGCTTGGGCTTCAGGGCTGCAAAATCACTTGGGCTGGAGGCCAACCTCTGGGACCCGGGGAGGGTGGTGGGTCCCAGAGCTCAGGCTGCTGCCCAAGCCCAAACATTTTTTGGCTTTTTGAGATTTTTCAGCTATGGAGCCTGTGCCTGAATTAGCTGACCCGGGCCAGTCACAGCTGTGCAGGTCTTTTATCCCTGTGTAGATGTACCCTAAGTCACATCTCATAGGCCCTGAACAGCAACCCTTTGATCACTGCCAATCTATAAACACATTGGCAACAGAGTCTAGAAGTAAAATACTTCATTTCTTGAAGCATAACCTCTGAAATATCCTGCTACTAGTTTCTTTTTAAATGTTCTTGCTCCAAAGCTGCTTGTAGTGACAATTAATTTAGATACTGTAAGGAATGATATAGCGCAGTTCACAAACCTATTTTTGAATATCAAATTTAAAAAAAAGGAAGAGATAGCTCAACTGATCACTTGATCATTACCCGTTAGGTTCATTTGGCATTGGCCACTCTCGGTAAATAGGATACTGGGCTGGATGGACCTTGGGTCTGACCCAGTACGGATATTCTTATATTCACTGCAATTTATTATTATTTTTCAACATCTAGAGATTCAGTTAAGGTTTTCAAGTATGGATTACAGATGATATAGTCAGTTTGTTACCAGATTTGCCTGTTGCTTTGGGGTACACTCTTTTATTAGGGTTAGTCTCTAGGGAGGGGGAAATTTCCTGTAATTCTGTCAATGTACTGTATTGTGTCTCTTGTGTTTTCATATGGTGCTCTACTTCTCCCTGCTGCAAGTTCTCTCTGAATGGAGCTATCGTGCAGGACCTAGGTTCCCCAGGGCTGGGTTCTTCCAGTCCCAGAATCAGACAAACACCCACACATTAACACAGCACATCTGAGTGGACCAGGTCAATCAGAACTCCCAAGCTGATCCTTTATAGGTCCCTGGACTCAGCAGGTTTGAGCTGAACAACACTTCCAAACTGCTATCCTCATATGCCATAGTATAGCAGGGAGGCGACTCACCCCTGCAGCACCTCCTGCTGGTATGTCTGGGAATTAGCTCTTCCAGTGTCTGGAGCGCCCTCTGCAGGCCGATGTCCCGTTTGCTGCTGGCCCAGAGTCCCTCCCTGGACCCTGGTGCCCTCTTCCCAAGGATGCTGCACCCCTGCAGTACCCCCCAAGTCTCAGGGTCTCCCCTCCGTGGGGAACCCTCACCCCCTCTCCCCACCTTGCCTCAGTCTAGGCAACTGCCAGTCACCACTTGCCCCCGTTCTCTGAGGCAGACTGCAGTATCATTGCCATTCATCACAGGTAAGGGGGGTTTGGCCTGCTGCTTCTACCTCTGTAGCCATTGGCTGCCCCCTGCAATCCCAGTACCCTTTGTTGGGCCCTCCACTAGGCCCTGCAGCCTGGGGATTTCCAGGCTAGAGCTTCCCCAGCTCCTCTTGCCTTGCCCCAGCCCTGCTTCACTCTAGGTACCTTGTCAAGCTCCCAGAAGCCAGGCCAGTCTGTCTCTGCAGCCAGAGGAGACTCTCTCTCTGCAGCAAACAGAACCCTTTTTATCAGGGCCAGCTGGGCCCTAATTGACCCAGCCACAACTGTGGCTGCTCTGCCCAATCAGCCTGGGAGCTGCTTGCCCCCAGCCACAGCCCTTTGCAGGGCTGTTTTAAGCCCTTTTGCTGGAGTGGGGCAGGTGCCCCACTACACACGGACACCGCATTGGAATAGAGTACGCCTGAGCAGGCTGGGTTGAGCAGCACTTTTAAGCTCCCACTCTCCTATGCCAGAGGTTCAGCACGTCTCTATCCCCACTTTCATGTTACAGTTGTTCTGGTAATAATCCACCTGATGAGCAAACCCCACAGGATTTTTTGGCACTGCAGGCTTAGGTAAGAGGAGTGTTGCTACAGAGCAAATGGGGAAGCCAAAAAAAGAAGAGAAAGAGAGAGAGGCCAGGTCTACACTACCCACCAGATTGGCGGGTAGTGATCAATTTATTGTGTCTAGTCTAGACGCGATAAATTGATCCCCGAGCGCTTTCCCAATCAACTCTGGAATTCCACCATGCTGAGAGGTGGAAGCAGAGTCGACGGGGGGAGCGACAGCAGTCAACTCGCCACTGTGAGGACTTTGAGGTACGTCAACTTCAGCTACACTATTCGCATAGCTGAAGTTGATTATCTTAGGTCAACCGCCACCCCAGTGTAGCTCTAGCCAGAGAGAGAGAGAGAGAGAGAGAGAGAGAGAGAGAGAGAGAAGCAACCAGCTTAACAGTAAACGTTATTGATTGCAGATAATAACCATACAAGGAGAGCCAAACAAAAGTTACAATATTAAATCTAGCTTAAATTTGATTGCAAAAGTCAGGTTTAGAAAACATATCTGATCACACAAGTCAGGGTTAAAAAGCTTATTTCAGTAAGGTGAAAACTTAAATAAAATAAACTTAAATAATAAACTTATTTCAGTAAGGTGTTAGCTCTCAGAGCAAAGTGCTTTCCAAACTCTCCTGCTTTTTGCAGTTTCATATACTCATATGCTCAGAAACTAGTTGTGCCTATTTTCTATCTGTCTTATTGTGATTGATATGACACAGTGGATTAACACAATAATTTTCCATCTTTGGAATCACGGGTTGTTATTAATGCTTGTACATCTCACTAAACCAACACAGAATTTTGCACAATTGATTATGACTGGGTATATTTTATGCAAAGCCCAGAAACAATAAGCAGGGATGTACTATACTGAGCACCTGACCTCCACTGGCACAAATAGCTTTTTACTACTATTGACTATCATATTAATGAATATCCTCCTACCCCAAACTCATACATGGGGCCAGCTTCTGTTCTGTCTCTCTGCTGTAACTCTAGAATACTTCCATGGATTTAACTGGAGTTACTTAATTTGGATTTATATGTATTTAACAACTGATCAGAAACTAGCCAACCCTCAGTGGTTTTGCTCAGAGTATAAAAAAAGGGCAGAATCTGGTCTGTCTGTCTGTTTTTTAATTAGACAACTCTTAGCCTCTCAGTATTACAAAGAACATACCGTGCTTATTGATCAAATTCTTAGAATGTCTTACTTTTTTAAAACAAGACCCTCTTTCCTTGCATGTCTAATTCTTAGTTGCCAGTATGTAACTAAATTAATGAATGTTGCCAGTATTTTCTCCCCATTTAATGCTCAGTTTCAGAAAGAGTTTAGAGATTTCATTTGCCTTGATCAGCTCATATTACATTTAAACTGGTTCCATGTGCATCATGTTCCATGTGTAAGATGGTTTACGGTTTATATTTAAAATTCAAATGAGCACCAGAAATCACAACACTCCATATTTCAGACTAGATTAGTTCAAACTTTGCTGGGTGATGAATCCAGGAACATGGCAACTGCCTTACGCCTGATCAGTACTGCCACTGGACATCTAGTTCTGCATCTTGTCTCTGACAGTAAACACTAGCTGCTTCAGAGGAATGTGCAAGAAATCCTGCAGTAGAAGTTATGGAATAGCCTGTCTCCAGGGAAAGTTCCTTCCTAACCCCCAATTAATTAGAGATTAGTTTACGCCTGACAGCTTGAATGCTTATATTCCTTTCAAAACTTTTTAAAAAAATTCTTACTACTACAACTTGTAGTAAATTCTTACTACTATAATTTGTGTTACCTATATGTACCCTTTCCCCCTTGTGGTGGTGTCCAGTCTCTCTTCTTTTCACATCTCTCTGACTATTAACTGGCATGACCATGTGCAGTACTAGAGAGACAAGACTGTCCACAAAAGATATTACCTCATCCACCTTGCCTCTCTAATATCTTGGGAATGACCACACTGCATGCAACAACATATACTATGCACACGATATATTAGTACACCAGACCCTCGCTATAACTCGCATCACTATAGCGTGGATTCACATATCGCAAGGTGACTGCTATGGATCCCAAATGTAATTACCTTAATTGGGATCCATGGGAATGTGGTCCCCACATTAACGCGGTACCACACATGGATCCCGAACTCTGCGTTCTACTATCATGTTCTTCCTCCTTGCACTGACACAACAGGTACTTCTCCTGAATAATCTATCACTTGTTAATTGCTGCTAATTGTACTTTTTCCCTTACTCTACTGTACTCCAACAGACCTTAATACACAACTTAATATACAACTAAGAAAGGGCCCATCACCTTTCTTAAATCACCATCCCCCAGTGACTGGGAGGGTTGCTGTGAGCAGTGGCAAGAAATGGAAAAATCAGAGTTTTTTTGTGGGGAAAGATACTAAAGCTAATGTCTACACTACACAGCTTTTAGAGACATGGAAGTATCGCCACAGCCCTGCCACTAAAAATTGCACCGTGTAGCCACTGTTTGTCAGCTCTCCTGCTGACAAAAAAATTCCTACCCCCAACAAGTGGTGTTTGTGTTGTCAGCAAGAGAGCGCTCCTATTGACAATATATTGTTCACACTGGCGCTTGCTGTGGCAAAACATTTGTCTTGGGGGAGGGGATGGTTTAACACCTCTGAAAAACAAAAGTTTTGTAGTTCAATTGTCAGTGTAGACAGAACCTAAATTTATTCAGGTTTTGTGCAGAATGGTGCTTGGAAAGAGTGTGAGAAAGCAACACTTGCCAGCTATTACTTAAAAAGGGAAGTGCACGTTACTGATAATTTTGATAATAAGCACCTCTCTTTGTATATAGTAATGGAAAGGTCAATCAAAATCCATTCATCTTAATACCTTTGACACAGCTGCCAGAACTATCATTTCTAACATCCATAAACAAGTAAATCTCTATAGAATAAGCATGTCATAGCCACAAAATGAGGTTTAATCTAAAGCAAGTTTGATTTAAAGTAACAATGGACAAAACTGCTGCAATAATATAATATTTATTTATTATCACTAGTTAGATCCTAACCAATATCCATATTTAGCAGGCATAGAATGTCAGCCTGAACTTTATTAAACTTTCAGGGACTGACTCATCAGTGTATTTATTCCTGTGTAAAACTGGAATAACACAGTCATGAATCAGCCATCATTCCATATTATGGACCAGGCCCTCAGCTTCAGGGCTGGCTCCAGGCACCAGCGTTCCAAGCACACGCCTGGGGCAGCAAGCCATGGGGGACGGCCTGATATTCGCCATCAGGATGGCAGTCAGGGACGATGGGGCCGCGGGACCCGTGGACTTCCCACAGAAGCGCTGTCGAAACCGCGGCGGCCACAGACCTCCCGCAGGTGTGCCGCAGAGCTTCCGCTCTTGGGGTGGCAAAACCCTTAGAGCCGCTCCTGCTCAGCTTGTGTAAATCTGAATGGCTCCAGAGACTTCACAATCGCTATACTGATTTATACCAGCTGGAAGCCTGGCCCTGTATCTTTTACTTAATTCAAAGTAGACATTGGGCATTGTCCCAAAGTGGATTCTACAGTGTGATTCTCTGCTAAATGAAGGTCTGAAGGTCTTTAATTTTCAACTTGTGTTCAGTTGCTTACATGCCTGATAAGCAATGGGAACTATTTCGCAATAATTAAACAGCTTTTGTGGCGTTTGTTACATCAAAGAATGCAAAGTCTCCCTCATATTATAATAAGAGTACACCTATTACAACAAATGACATTCAATATCTAGAATGACACAGCATGAATACAGGGAATATAGTAGCCAGATGGCTAAAGGGTACTACTGACATGAAATTAGCCACATGTGCCAGCTTTGCAAAAAAGAACACTTTGTTTCTGCTTGGCCTTGGCACACTTTTAACCTGGCTAATTTAACATTAAAGCCACACTAGTTGTCTCAGTTCCACATTTTTAAAGCCAGCTGGATATGCCAAAAACTGCAAACAGAGAAAGCCTTTGCCTAAACAAACAATACTGTCACTTTGCATAAGGACTTAATCTTGTTAATGAGCAACAGGTAAGGCAACTACCCTGACTGAATACATTTTTCAGAGACAATTACGGTAAACATATTGCATGCTGATATCCAATACAAGACATACACTGAAATATTAACTTTGCTATTATGCAACAATTCTTATTTAGCTTATGTTTTGCCTTTACGCTGATTATAGCAGTCACAGTATATTTACGTAACCATGTATCAAAATGGCACAGAGGCCACTACAGTTAAGGTTGCATCATGATACCTGTTTAAAAGTCAACATTTCAAGTCCTCTAAAATCAATATGCTGAGTCAGATTTCTTCGAAATTAGCTGTCTCAGGAGGGTTCAGAATAGGATTAAATAGCCCAAATTTGGAGTCATTTGAGCCATTTAAAAACAATTCTATCTTGTGGGGTTCTGGTGTTTTTTTGTTTGTTTCTCCAAAGCTAGAGATAGAATATTGAGGTGCTGTGGATTAAAATGACGTCCTCCTCCTGAGTTTTATCTAAGGCATTGCATTGCACTCATTAAATCTCTGGGGGACCCAAACTGAGCATGGTATTTAAGAAAATGTACACTTTGACACTCTGCATGTTCCAATACAGAAAAACAGCTAGATGGTTTCCATTGCCACCATATGCTTTAAAGCTTGACTCTTGAAAGTGTTCTACAATCTGAACAGTTAACTTGATTGCTTTGAATTTTGGTGTGCCTCATGGGGGTGCACAGTTCAATTTTCCACTCAAATTTGGCATCATTTGACTAAGGTGTTCCTGAGTTACAGGTCCTCCCCACAAAAAAACAATTTCCATCTACTGTACTGCCTTGTACTGTTAAACTGAGAGGTCCTGATGACTGGATGAATCTTGATTGCTGTAAACTCACCCTTCAATTAACATAACTAAGGACAAGTTAATCACACCACCACCACCTAAGAGAAAGGAGTTTTGGACTCATGTTGGCTGGATGTTGCTATGATTTGTGAGTCATGGGTGACACATTTTATTTTGGTGTAAATGTAATCAAAGTCTTTAGTGGGTAAGGATGGTCAGTGGACAAATAGGAGTTTGGGGCTGCAGTGAGAGGAGTTGGATTTATAGGGGGATAATATAGAGGAGGTGAGAGAGGGTAGAGGCTCAGGTAAAGGAGGCATGGCACACATCAGTTCTGCCAGCTCACCCCAACCCCCATACACTCCCCAGATCTGCCGGTGCACCCCAACCACTCTGCACCACAGCGTGCCTACATCTCTAGCTCTGCCAGTGTACCCCAACCTACTGTACCCCTCAGCTTTGCCCCTATAGGGGTTTTGCCCCAAAGGGGTTTCTGTGTTCCAGCCCATCACAGCCAGCTACAACAGTTCCATGAGAATGTCTGTTCTTACTTTCAAGTGATATTGTGAACAAGAAGTGGGCAGCATTATCTCCTACAAATTTAAACAAACTTGTTTGTCTAAACGATTGGCTGAACAAAATGTAGGACTGAGTGGACTTGCACGCTCTATAATTTTACATTGTTTTATTTTGGAAGGTGGGCTTTTTTGTACATACAATAGACTCCCGATTATCCGAGCGCGGGTTAACCGGTCTGCGGATTAACCGGGATGTCTAAACGGGTCAGTAGGGGAAGCCCCAAAGCGGCGGCGGGCTCAGCCTTAGCCTGCCGCTGCTTTGGGGCTTCTCCCACTGGCCCCTTACGAGCTGGGGTCTCAGCCTGCTGCCAGCCTGGGTTTAGAAAACCCAGGCTGGCAGCGGGCTGAGACCCCGGCTGGCAGGAGCCTGGGGGGAAAGCCCAAAGCGGCAGCAGGCTAAGTGCTGAGCCCGGCGCCGCTTTGGGCTCTCTCCCCAGGCTCCTGCCACCTGCCCCACTCAGCTCCCGCTGCCAGCCTGGGTGCAGGGAACCCAGGCTGACAGCGGGAGCAGATTGGGGCAGGAGGCAGGACCCTGGCTGGCAAGGGGTCAGTGGGGGGAAAAACCCCAAAGTGGCGGCGGGCTGAGCGCTCAGCCTGCCGCTGCTTTGGGGTTTCCCCCGCTGGCCCCTTCCCAGCTGGGGTCTCAGCCTGCAGCCAGCCTGGGTGTAGGAAGCCCAGGCTGGCAGCAGGAGCTGAAACCCCAGCTAGCAGGAGCCTGGGGGGAAACTCTAAAGCGGCAGCGGGTTGAGAGCTCGGCCGCTGCTGCTTCTCAGCTCTCTGCCGCTTTAGACTTTCCCCTCAGGCTCCTGTCAGCGGGGACCTCAGCTCCCGCTGCCAGCCTGGGCTTCCGACACCCAGGCTGGCAGCAAGAGCTGACTGGGGCAGGCAGCAGGACCCCGGCTGGCAGGAGCCTGGGGAGAGAGCCCAAAGTGCCGGCAAGCTGAGTGCTCAACCGGCTGCCCCTTTAGAGTTTCCCCGCAGGCTCCTGCTAGCCAGGGTCTGAGCTCCCGCTGCCAGCCTGGGTTCCCTACACCCAAGCTGGCAGCTGGCAGCAGGAGCTGACTGGGGCAGGCGGCAGGAGCCTGGGGAGAGAGCCCAAAGAGGAGGCGGGTTGAGCACTCAACCTGCCGCCGCTTTGGGCTTTCCCCCCAGGCTCCTGCCAGCCGGGATCTCAGCCCACTGCCAGCCTGGGCTTCCTACACCCAGGCTAGCAGGGGAGCTGACTGGGGCAGGTGGTGGGACCACCACCATCCGCCCTCACCCCCAGGGTGGCCAGCGAATCCCCCCCCCCCAGTAGACGCTTGATTATCCGGGATTTTATTAACCAGGATTAAGGTTTTCCCGATCATCCTGGATAATCGAGAGTCTACTGTAATTCTACATTTGTAAGTTCAACTTTCATGATAAAAAGATTGCATTATAGTAGTTGTACTAGGTGAACTGAAAAATACGATTTCTTTTTTTTTTTACAGTGCAAATACTTGTAATCAAAAATAAATATAAAGTGAGTACTGTACACTTTGTATTCTGTGTTGTAATTGAAATATATTTGAAAATATCCAAAAATATTTAAATAAATGGTACTCTATTATTGTTTAACAGTGTAATTAGTTAAACTCTTGACAGCCCTACTTTTTACCTTACTGGATTGTTCCACTCTTCAAGTTTTGAAGGGAAGTGCCTGTGGCATCATCAAAACTAAAAATAGAGTAAAAAACAATCAGTGGTTGAACTTTACACCCTACCCTAAACTATATTACAGTAAATAAAGGAAGAACACACACAATAAGATATGTGATTGAGAGGAAGCAGGCACTGGGGAGGTTATTAGCCAGGATGGGTAAGGAATGGTGTCCCTAGCCTCTGTTTGTCAGAGGGTGATGCTGGATGGCAGGAGAGAGATCACTTGGTCATTATCGTTAGGTTCACTCACTCTGGGGCACCTGGCATTGGCAACTGTTGGTAGACAGGATACTGGGCTGTATGGACCTTTGGTCTGATCCTGGATGGCCTTTCTTATGTTCTGATCAGATGCTCCTGCGGCTCAAAGAAATTGAAGGACAGGGTAGGGTTGTGACTCTTGAGATCCACTTGAGCTCAGACTTTTTTTTTTTAGTACCTCAAATAAGTATGTGAGGCTTCAAGTCAAACTCTTTCATTTGTGCAGGGAGCAGCAAAAATTCTGAATGCAAGGCATAGGGAAGTGTTGGTATCAAGAGAAGCACTATATGATGGTGGGTGTAAAAAGAGCTTTTTTTCCAGGTGATTTATTTGCTGAGTAAATTTGTTCTTGTTTAAATATTTGTTTTTTAAATGTTGCTGGCTATATTGTTTTTGTTTTAAGATTCACTTTTAAGATTTACTTACATCAAAATACATACACATCCAAAAGTGTCTCAGATGCCCCATCCTATATTTAGTAGCAAAGGAAAGCCAGCATTGGAAAGAGTACATGTCACACTCCTTTTTAAAGGAAGTAGTGGTGCTACCTCAGAGTGCTGCCAACTGCAACTGGAAGTGCCTATAGCTGGTACAATACATTTTCACACACAGACGATTGTGACTCATAACTGAAACTCAAAAAGACACGTTAGCTCTTTTGTATAATTTGTATTTAAATTAGGAATAAAGAGCTGAAATTCATAGAATTGTAGCTAAAAAGGCCAGACCAAAAACTCTTAGATCATTCAGGCTGACCCCTGCATTTTTCAAGACTTACACTACATCAATTCCCACCAACATCTTATCTCATGTATTCTTGAATATCCACAGTGATGGTGCCTTGACCCTATCCCCTGGGAGTCTACTCCATTGCCAAATTATTCTGTTAAGAATGTTTTCCTATATCTAGCCTAAATATTTCTCTCCTTCAGGTCACTGCTCCTTGCCCTACCAGTGTCACTAATTCTCTGCTTCCATTACTATTATTACCTTTAAGATATTTGTAGACTATAGATCATGCTCTCTCAGAGTATTTTTTCTGAATTTAAATATAGTTCCTTCATTCTCTTCTTGTATGTTTTATCTTCAAAGCTTTGTATCATTTTGGTGTCTTTCTTTGTATGATTTCTAGCTTTTCTAAACATTCCCTGGACTGTGCGGACCAGAACACGCCACAGCTTTTACACTAACAAGCCATGAATTGCCTACAAAAATTCGATGACTGAAATTATTTTGTTTAAAGGTAACTTAGCACCCTCTGGTGTACCGTTGCTCTATTGCAAATTTAATTTTAGAGGAAGGAGAGTGAAATCTCCAGAGCAACAATACTTTATAAGTTATCATGTTAATGTTTGTGAAGCAATATTTCTGGGTGGTTCAGCAGTTTTATTATTTATGTTTGTATTCAGAAACTTATGGCTCATTGGAAAACTGCTCAGGACTGCAGCATGTGGCTACAAGTTAAACTTCCATTGATTTCAATAGGAGATGCTTAAATATTAGCATAGTGTTTGGATCTTTGTGTACAGTGTATTACAGAGAACACCTACATGGTTTTTTTAAAGACATTCTCTTTTAAATATTTTAATCTTTTTTCGTGTTGTACAATGCTAAAAAAACACAAACAAAAATGACAACATGGAAGTTAACCAATTTAAGATACTCCTTTTTTTCTTTGCTTAAGTCCATTTAAAAATATAATTTTTGCAAGTAATTAGTCTGTATTTTAAATTAGATCCATTATGATATTACTATTGTTGTTTTAAATTTCACATGACCTAGTTATAAGCTCTTGAACAATGCACATACACAGTTTAAGTTCTCATCAATCTTGAGCCCACAGGCACCTATTAAGAATATTTCCCAAAATTTGCAGCCTCTCAATCAATGCCTTTTATTAATTTTGAATCAAACTGGGTTTCCCTTTTCTCTCTCTCTAAACTCATTACCACTGCTATAGGTTTCAGGGGTGGATTGGCAGCCACCAAGTGGATGAGATAATATCTTTTGACCAACTTACAATATTGAGCAATTTGCAGCAGAACCATAAATAATATGAGCACCACATTCTATTCCCAAATCCCTTTGTCAATGTAAAAATATATATATCCCCAAACCTTACCTCAATCAGTGTTTTGACTTTGAAAAGGAGACGTGCTGGGGACTCCATGAAGTCCAATGGGAACTTGGCTATTGCTATTGATTTTACGTGGAAGGCATGCCGATATTTCAGGGATGGGCAGCAGAATAAAACCCTAAAATAGATACTACCCCAGTAAGGGGCCCCAGACATATTTTCCCCTGTTAAAGTGTTTTGAAAATATCCTATGCTTGTCACTTGGTGCAATATGGCACATTTCATTAAGTAAATTACTTTTCAGAAGTATTATTAAGATCAATAGATAAATTTAAACTGGGTGGGTGAGTGTTCCTATAGAAATTATGCTGCTGTCTGGGAAAAGGAATGAGGGAAGAGAGAACCTCAGGTTGTCTCCTTCAAAGCTGTGTGTATTGGGAAGGGGAACTTCATATTGAGCACCAAAAGTTTTGCTGCTACCTGAGCGGAAGAGGAGGATTGCCGGCCTTTCTCTACACGCTGCCTATTATCACACAGGCCTAAGTGGGGGCCTAAGAACTCCTCTGAAGGGCAAGAAGATTCACTCAAGGAAACCAGTAGGGCTCTAGTGCTACCATACAAAAGACAGAGGGGGTCAAACTTAGTTGAGGCAGAGTTTAGTCAGTTTACTTTTATAATGAAAAATGACTGCAAATATGGTACCTTCCTACAATCTGCTCCCTGTATGTATTCAGGGTCACACTTGCTTATTTTCATGACAGAAGTAAGTTTTTACTACTTTTAATTACTGTCAGCTCTGCAGAACCAACAGCTCTAAGAGTGAACTGGATTCTTTCCAGATGAATTCAACATCAACAAAACTATCAAGTAAGTTCCATTTGAAGAGTCAACTGCGCAATGTCATTGTGTTCCATTCTGCTTTCAGTTACACCTGTGCAATTCCACAGAAAGCAATGAAGTTCAACAGTTATAACCAAGGGCGGAATTTGGCTTTCAGAAGCCAGAAAGAACACAGCTTGACATTCAGATTCCAGGATGAGTTTGCAGTGAGATAAGATGGCGGTTCAAAAAAATATTGTTTACTTGTAATCTGAACTAATCTGATATGGAAATCATTGAGACCTATTTAGTATGGAAGCTTGCAATGCCATTTTTATAACATCACTTCTCAGAGGTATTGTAAGCAGAGTGGAAGTATGTAAATTAATTTTCATTGTAATCCTTTGTTTTTATGTTAATATCTTTCTAAATCATTCACCCTGGGATAGAATTCAGCCTGAAGGTGAATTATTTGGGAAACTTCTCTGCTATTTGAGTTAGAGGAGAGTGGGGTCACAGCTTTCTACTGTAAAATAAATAAAGTAACATAATATTAACCACACATTTCTGAACATGTTTGCAATAAAAACATCTGAAATGTGTAGCTTGAAATTTGTTATGGACTTAAGCCTCAATGAAGCCTTTGTTTGGTTTGAAAAAAAATGCTTTTTTAATGTATCAGTTATTAGCAATAGAAAATCGTGTATTGAATTGAAATGGGCTGACCCAGATGCGCTTAAAATTGGATGCTGTCAAAGTTGGAATTGAGATTTTTACTCAAATTTGGATCCAAATTCAGACCAAGCACCTGAACTAAAATGGTGGAAATTTCATAACAGCTGCTCTTACAAGACCAAGAGCTGTTCTAAGAAGACCTCTATCATCCAGGCACCCTACTGGTCACCAGACCCCAATTTATTATTGCTGTGTTTTATCAGGGTAGTAGACAGATCTTCAATCTCTTTGTGGGAGTACCTGCTGCTCTTCCCCCACCTTACTCTCTGTCTGGCAGATAGGGAGTGCCTACCAAATCCAATGGTGGACTTCATGGAGTGTTGAATCTCTTACTTCATTATACTCATGGGCACAGCAATGCCTGACAGAGTTTAAAATCCCAGAAAATGTGTGCATTTGTCTAGTGGAAGCCAACAGTGGTCTTTTAAATAGAAATCAAGATCTGGTATCCTGGATTCAAATACCATCAAAGATTAAGATGTAAGGATCTGGAGTTTTGATTTAGACCCATCTCTAATACAGAGCATGCACACAATAGTGTATATGTGAACAACCATTTAAATAAATATGTATTTCCAGATACTCATATACATAGCTAGTTTGGCCATTCAGAGAATTTATAAGGTCTCACCAACAGAAGAGTACTTTAAAGAAGTGTTTACTAACTATGAAGTCATGTTAGTCTTGATGCTTGGTTACAAAAGCACGAATATTTATGCAATACATTTTTGGTCAAAAATTTTAAGAACAATAAAAAAATTCCATTTCTATTTACAATAACTGTGGATGTTAATTAGCAAAATTATTTCAAGAGTGCTTTCACCAAGGTGACCAGTTTGTTGTTTTATTTCAATATTACATTTTATAGAAATTACATGTACTCTCTGATGTACACAAGCTAATAAAGGGTTTCTCCAAATGCTTATCAAACAATACAGATTACAGACATTTGCTTATCTTTCTACTGAATGTCCTCCAAGATTAGTAGATCCTATAATAAGGAAGATTTAAAAATACAAAGGTATAAATATTTTTACATAAGGCAAAAGAATCATTTCATTCACTTGTTTAAGTGAATGAAGAAATCTATTTTGTTACAAAAATAATAAAAGAATCAAAAATGAAAAATTATAAATATTAATATAAAAAACAAACATAAAGGAACACATATTGCTCTGAATTTTGGCAAAGCTGAATGTATGCAAGTGCAAATATGGTAAGTGATTTTACAGGGAACATGAAAATGAGTGTCAGTGTACTTGTGAACAAGATTGAGCCCCATACTTAGAATTAGGATTCTAATAGTTTAAAAGATGCTAGGTTAAGACCCTCATCTCAGTTATACTGGTGTAAATTCAGAGAACCCCTATCACACTACATTTAAATTACTGGATTTACACCAGAAATTAAGAGCAGATCCTTGTTCCTATAGTTGAAGCTCAAGATATCTTTCCGTTATTAGAAGTCCCATTTTTCTACCCAAGCCTCTATCACAATTTTTCCCAAATCCATCAAATGCACACGTCATTTACAAGCCAGATCATAGCCCATGGAAGACATTTCTGGGGCAAACTACATAATGTTTTTGGAAGATAGTGGGGTTCAAAAATTAAGGTCAATTTAATTTTTCTCTCTTTCTTTTTGGCCTGTCATATTTCCAAAGCTGCTTGGCCTACAAACTCCATTTTTTTCTCTCTGTTGGTCTTGGGACAGAATGGTGCATCTTACTACCTTTGGGAAGGAAGTTTGCAATTTTATATCAGAATTGCAATTTTTGAATACATCATAAATAGGGCTGTCAAGCAACTAAAATATTAATTGCAATTAATCACACAATTAAAAAATTAATCATGATTAATTGCACTTTTAAACAATAATAGAATACAATTTATTTAAATATTTTTGGATGTTTTCTACATTTTCAAATATATATTTATTTCAATTACAACACAGAATACAAAGTGTACAGTGTTCACTTTATATTTATTTTTATTGCAAACATTTGCACTGTAAAAAACAAAATAAATGGTATATTTCAATTTACCTAATACAAGTACTGTAGTGCAATCTTTTTATAATGAAAGTTGAAGTTACAAATGTAGAATAATGTACAAAAAATAACTGCATTCAAAAATAAAACAATGTAAAACTTTAGAACGTACAAGTCCACTCAGTCCTACCTCAGCCAATTGATCAGACAAACAAGTTCAGTTACAATTTGCAGAAGATAATGTTGCCCATGTCTTGTTTACAATGTCACCTGAAAGTGAGAACAGGCATTCTCATGGCATTGTTGTAGTTGCATCGCAAGATATTTATGTGCCTGATGTGCTAAAGATTCATATGACCCTTCATGCTTCAACCATCATTCAGAATGTGTGTGTCCATGACGATGACGGGCTCTGCTTGATAACAATCCAAAGCAGATCAGTTCATTTTCATCCTCAAAGTCAGATGTCACCAGTAGAAGCTTGATTTTCTTTTTTGGTAGTTTGGGTTCTGTAGTTTCTGCATAGAAGTGTTGCTCTTTTAAGACATTTGAAAGCATTCTCCACATCTTGTCACTCTCAGATTCTGGAAGGCACCTCAGATTCTTAAAACTTTGGTTGAGTGTTGTATCTATTCTTAAATATCTCACATAGGTACTTTCTTTGCATTTTGTCAAATCTGCTGTGAAGGTGTTCTTAAAATGAACATGTGCTGGGTTATCATCCGAGACTGCTATAACATGAAATATATGGCAGAATGTGGGTAAAACAGAACAGGAGACATTGAATTCCTTGGGGGAGAATTGTGTCACACATTTAATTAATGCATTATTTTTTTAATTAACATCATCAGCATGGAAGCATGTCCTCTGGAGTGGTGGCCAAAGCATGAAAGGGCATATGAATGTTTAGCATATCTGCCATGTAGATACCCTGCAACACCGGCTACAAAAGTGCCATGCAAACACCTTTTCTCACTTTCAGGTAACATTGTAAATAAGAAGCAGTCAGCAGTATCTCCTGTACTTGTTTGTCTTATCCATTGGATGAACAGGAAGTAGGACTAAGTAGACTTGTAGGTGCTCAGGTTTTACATTGTTTTGTTTTTGAGTGCAGTTATGTAACAAAAATCTACATTTGTAAGTTACACTTTCACAAAAAAGAGATTGCACTACAATGCTTGTATGAGGTGAATTGAAAAATACTATTTTTTATCATTTTTACAGTGCAAACATTTGTAATAAAAATAATATAAAGTGAGCACTTTACACTTTATATTCTGTGTTGAAAATGTAGAAAAACATCCAAAAATATTTAAAAATTTCAATTGGTGTTCTATTGTATAACAATGTGATTAATTGTGATTCATTTTTTTTAATCAAAAGTAATTTTTTACTACTCTAAATATTGTATGGAAGTCTTCACTTTGTGTTGTTGTTATACCACAAATTTTCCAAAATTATAACTTGTGCATTGCATAATCAATCATTTATAATGTACCTTGAAAACTTTTCAAGGCAAATAATTTAATTTTGATAATTCGTAGAATTTACTTGCCTACATGCTGCCTCTGTAGAAGACTGGAGATGGTTATTGGATGCCTTGTTACAGATGCCTGTGAGGAAGGAGGAGTACGAGCATACAGTTGAGGAGTTCTGAAACCAGAAGTATCCCACAAGCCTATTCTAGTACTTTGTGATCCAGATGATGAAGTGAATGAATGTCCATTATGTGGTATTCTTAGTGGTGTTGACCTGTTAATGCAATCAGTGCAGTGAAAAGATCTGAGACATTTTTATGCTTCAATAGATTTCAAAAGTTGTTAAAGAAATTCTCAAAGTTGATATTTTAAAGGAAAAAATTATAATCAGTTATTGCACACTAAATGTATTATTTATCTGAATGTTAGACTGTTAGGTAACATTTTTTGAAACAACTGAAAGACAAGACAAAGAAAAAAGTGATGAAACAGGAAAAAAGGACATTTTTATATTTGTATTATATATTTTAACATCAATCTGAAAATGTATAATAATATGAAATTACTAGGTAGAGGGTTTAAAACAAACATAAGGAAGTACTTCATCACACAATGCACCTCCAAAAGTATAACTGGGTTCAAAAAAGAATTAGACAAGTTCATGGAGGATAGGCCCATCAATGGCTATTAGCCAAGATAGTCATCCTCCGGGTGTCCTCCAAGCCTCTGACTGCCAGAAGCTGGATTGGATGACAACAAGTAACAGATCACTTGATAATTGCCCGTTTCTGTTCATTCCCTCTGAAGCATCTGGCCCCAGCCACTGTGGGAAGACAAGATACTGGGCTAAATGGACCATTGGTCTAACCCAGTATGACAATTTTTCTGTTCTTATGATCGAAAATTGTGGATCCAATGCATTTGCATGGTCTGGAACCATATCATATTGTTCTGTGATTTCCACAGTTCATGCAAGTTAAAAAATGAGATTTGTCAATACTTGGATGAGAAACTTCTAAGTGAGATGTAGGTGAAGCAAGAAGTGGTTCAAGTGATTCAGTGGATAGCACTGTTCTCTCTGAGTAATTACAGAAGTCATATCCCAAGTATTATGAATGCAATATTGTGTTGATGGATGGACACTTTGTTCACATTAGAGACAGATTTGTGTGTGCAAATACCATGATTGCAGGTGCAAACAGCCATATATGCTCTAACTGCCTGTGCAAATTATGGAACCCATAGTTTCAAAATCAGGCCCTCCACCAAGAATAAACACTTGTATAAATTACAGTTAGCTTGCACAATAGCTTTTCTTTTTTCAAAATACACAATAGATCCTTTATACCACGTAGCTTTATTATGAAGAAAGGCAAGAATTAATTTCATTCTCTTTACAAAAACTGTAACATCTTGAAAAGCATGAGCTATATCTAGTTACCTTAGATATCCCGTTGTACTATTTTGACTTGCTCCTAGTCCCGATGATTGGCAACCTTTATAAGACACACTACCTATAATGAACAATAGGTTTAAAAACAATATTAAAAATTAAGTACACCCTTTACTGAAGGTATCATTTTTGGAGACAAAGGTAAGAATCTTAGTTTATAAACTTTGGGCCAAATTCACCACAGGTTTATGCCAGCATAAACAATGGTGGAGAGCCCTGATGACAAAAAGTGAAGGATAGAGTTAGGCAGGTTGTGGTTGCAGAAAGTGACCACAATTAGCATATGTATGAGGAAGTAACAGTCTTAAAATTGTGTAGACCTGTTTGAACAGCAAATTTTTCAGTTGACTAACCATAACAAAAATTTAAAACAAAACTTTATTTTAGTTGACCCAAAACAATTTTTTTTGTAGTTTTTCAATAAATAAAAAAAAGTTTTAGGGTTTTTTTTCTACTGCAATAATCTGACAAATTCTACATCAATTTGTGAAATGTTGATCAACCTAAATCTCTCTCTTTTAGTAAAAAGAGGTTTTGGCTGAACATTTTTTGCCCATCTCTTTTGTTAATTTATTTTCCTGCTCTTGTTGATTAAAATATTAAAATACAGTTGGACCCCGCAATACCACGACGATCGGGATCCAAAAATACCCGATCGCGGTAAACGCGCAGTCGCGCTATTGCGAGGTCGCGCCACATCAAAGTGCCATGCGCCGCCACCATCGGGAGCCCCACACGCCCCGCGCTATAAGCGGATTCGCACTATAGTGGGGCGCGGTATTGCGGGGTTCCATTGTAGCATCCACCGAGCTGCTTCAATTCTCCAATTATTATTTCTCTTTCACCCATTCTTTCTCAAGGAGCTTTCCTTAGTTTACCAAGAAATTGCTCTCTTTATTGATATTTAATGTTGCAAGCACTATGTCTATTGTACCAGCTTGCTTTGATTCACTGAACTTTGTCAACTGCAAACTTTTTCTTTCTTTCAGCTGAATCCTGAGAAGTGCAAAGCATTTAATTTTATGTCAGAGGTGGTGCTGCCCCTTATTCAATCCTCCAGCCCCGGTCCCCTTACCAGGCCCCTCAGAGCAGTAGGACTGGCAGCAGTACAGCCCAGACGGAGCCAGACACATTGCCGAGCTACCTCACAGAAGCATGCACCCCGCCACCCAGAGCGGCAGCGGAGGAGGGGAGACAGCTTCCCCAGCCGAGAGTTCAGGGGGCAGACAGGACAGTTCTGCCCCGGGCCATAGTTTGACCACCTCTGGTCTACAGGATACAGCACTGCAGAAGATCTAGGAAACATTGGGTCACACAGTACACCCCAGGAAGATTTCCATAACATACACATTTCTCCGGGATTGTCTAGTTTACCTCAGGGACCTCTCAAACAAGCTAGTATTGGGAAGGTGCAAAGGTGACTTAAAGCCACCATAGCCATTCCCTAGTCTCACCCCACCCTTCTGTTAGGACAGGGGTCTCCAAACTACGGCCCGCGGGCCGGATGCGGCCCGCGAGGCCCTCTCATCCGGCCCGTGGAGATCGGTCGGGAACCAGCCACGGGGCCGGGACGCGCCGCGTGCTCCGCGGCCGCCGCCGGCCGGGACGCGCCGCGTGCTCCGCTGCCGCCACCGGCCGGGACGCGCCGCGTGCTCTGCTGCCGCCGCCGGCCGGGACGCGCCGCGTGGTCCGCTGCCGCCGCCGGCCGGGACGCGCTGCGTGGTCCGCTGCCGCCGCCGGCCGAGACGCACCGCGTGGTCCGCTGCCGCCGCCGGCCAGGGACGGCTCAGAGCTGGGGCCGGGAAACAAGGAGCCACCCACTGCCAGGCGGCGAAATGGTCTGTGGGGAGAGACCGGGTTGAGCGGGTCAGTTGGGGGGGGGGGAAGAGACCGGGTTGAGCGGGTCAGTTGGGGGAGGGGTTGGAGGAAAGGAGGTTTTGGGGGGAGAGACCTGGCTGGGTGGGTCAGTTGGGGGTTGGAGGAAAGGAGGTTTGGGGGGGAGAGACCTGGCTGGGTGGGTCAGTTGGGGAGGGGGGGTTGGAGGAAAGGAGGTTTGGGGGGGAGAGACCTGGCTGGGTGGGTCAGTTGGGGGTTGGAGGAAAGGATTTTTTGGGGGGGAGAGACCTGGCTGGGTGGGTCAGTTGGAGGAAAGGTGGTTTGGGGGGGAGAGACCTGGCTGGGTGGGTCAGTTGGGGGGGGTTGGAGGAAAGGAGGTTTGGGGGGGAGAGACCTGGCTGGGTGGGTCAGTTGGGGGGGGGGGTTGGAGGAAAGGAGGTTTGGGGGGGAGAGACCTGGCTGGGTGGGTCAGTTGGGGGGGGTTGGAGGAAAGGAGGTTTGGGGGGGAGAGACCTGGCTGGGTGGGTCAGTTGGGGGGGGTTGGAGGAAAGGAGGTTTTGGGGGGAGAGACCTGGCTGGGTGGGTCAGTTGGGGGTTGGAGGAAAGGAGGTTTTGGGGGGAGAGTCCTGGCTGGGTGGGTCAGTTGGGGGGTTGATGTGTAGTGTTCATGTGTAGTGAACAGGTGTTCATGTGTAGTGTTCATGTGTAGTGAACAGGTGTTCATGTGTAGTGTTCATGTGTAGTGTTCATGTGTAGTGAACAGATGTTCATGTGTAGTGTTCATGTGTAGTGAACAGGTGTTCATGTGTAGTGTATCAATGTGTTATTAAATAATAACTGAATAAAATAATATTAAATAAATAATTAAAAACAACATCCATGTTTTGATTCTTTTTTATTTGGACCTCGAGTGTGTTGTCGGCCCCCGAACTGCTATTTGATAGTTAATGCGGCCCTCGGGCTGAAAAGTTTGGAGACCCCTGTGTTAGGAGAAATCAACTCTCTTGAAGTTTCCAGTTTGAACTGTCTTACGTTCATTACCAAGCTTCATTTTTTTCCTTTTCACATCAAATGTCTGTACTAAGACAATGTTAATCTGTAATAACTAATAAGACAGTATACCAATCAAGTAAAAGGCTGTGCATGCACCACAAGTAAATCACTTCTGTTTCTGAGCAATACATTAGTCTAATTGTTCTGCAACTATTAACAATGGTTGTTTAGCAAACACTACTTAGTTTAAAGGAGGTTACCCACTGGCCAGAAAAGATAAGTACTGAGCAGACCACTTCATTTCTGCTTCTTAACTAGCTCCTTCTTACTGGGCCGATGTCTCCACAGTACCTTCCTTACAGTTCAGAGGGCTCAAATCAGCAATCCATCCCTATTCAACAAATCACTCAAGCATGTATTTAACTTTACACATATGCTTAAAACTAAGCATTATCCTATATTATAAAAGACAAGCGAACGGTGTGTGAAGCCGTCATGCGCAGTAGAGATGGCCCGGACGAACGGCATGCTGGGGGTTGTAGTTCGGAGGCACAAAATGGCCACCGCGCATGCCTGCCTGAGCGATCTAGAGCATCAAGGAGCAGTTATACATATAAAGTTAGCTGGGCTGTTGGGCGCATGATGAGGAGTTGAGGGGGGAGGGAGCTGAGCGGGGGGGGGAGGGGGCTGGGCAAGGGGGGCTCATTGCAGGGAGGAGGGGGGCTGGGCGAGGGGGGGGTCATTGCAGGGGGAGAGGGGCCTGGGGGAGGGGGGGTCATTGCAGGGGGGAGGGGGACTGGGCGGCGGGGGGGGGGCACGAGCCCTTACGGTTGGCCTGTGTACACGGGCTTTTACACTAGTAGATATATAATACATTATATCTAGACAGGTACTTTAAAACAAAAATCTTACCCATACGTCCATCATGGGGTGGGCTTATCAAAGACAGTCTTGTTGGACCAGTCACTGTCTCATTCTAAATGCATGGAAAGGTATTAATAATAGAAAAATACATGTGCTATTTATTAATGTACTTTAACAATAAATTATAGCTGTTTTATAAAACATTAAGGTAAAACATTTTAAATATTTTGATAAATATTGCTCAAATGTGAGACTACTCTTCATGCATAATGACATAATGCATAATAAGGGTGTATGCAGCATTCATGTAGTTTGAATGTAGTGCAACACATATACATGCTGCCTTCATTTTCAAAATGATGCCCATACATAGTGATTTCTATTTCCATGCCTCATTTCTCTACTCATTAGCCATCTCAGAACTTTTTTCTGACAACCGCACTTACAGTATTTCAACAAAACAGCTCTTTTCAACTGGGCACAGAGATATTTTCATTTAACATCTGACTATAAAGCAAAAACTCTCAGACGAAATACTGGAGATAGGGTTGATAGTATATATTAGCAACTTAAGGGAAAAAAATTACAAGACTGTTCAGATATTATGTCAGATAATGGAACAAGGAAAGATTGGAGGCTAGTGCCGATACAGCAACAAGTTAAGGGTGCCTTAACTGTGCATTTGCATCCCTCAAAATGTTGAGATTTCTTTTAAATTTAATCTTAACTCTGAAGTTCCCGCATAAGGATGATTGAGGATGATTACAACATTCTTGTAATGTTAACGTATTGGGATTCATTTTAGAACAGATTTCAAGCATTTTGCTATATGACTTGGCAATGGCATGTGGCTACATCTGGCAATGGCATGTGGCTACATCTCTATTGTATTCAAAGGATGGACTATTAGGAAATAACTGCTAGAATTTAACTAGTGCTTCATAAAAACATCCTTGTTCTGAAAAGCATGCAAGCTTTTACCACATAAATGAAGGGTGTGTGTGTGTGGAGGGGGGAGGAGGGGAACTCCCTTTTATGGACACCCAGCCAGACAGTTAGCTATAAAATCCCTCTTGGTAGCTGTTCCCTACTTGCTTTACCTGTAAGGGGTTAAAACATCTGACTGCATGTATAGGTCAAAGGAAGTGAGTGGGCACCTGGTCAAAAGAGCCAGTGGGAAGGCTAGAACTTTTCAAAATGGAAACAAGACTCCCCTTTGTCTATCTGTGGTTCTTCTCCCGGAGAGCCGGGACACAGCTGGAACAATGCTGTAAGAGTTTGCCCAAGGTATGAAAAATCATCAAATCATACCTAGAAACTATTCATTTGAAACCCCAGATATTTAAGAAGATCAGGAAATATCTAGGAAGACGTCGTTAGGTTTATCTCTTTTCATACAATCATAGAAAATTAGGGTTGGAAGACACCTCGGCAGGTCATTTAGTCCAACCCCCTGCTCAAAGCATGACCAACACCAACTAAATCATCCCAGCAAGGGCTTTGTCAAGCTGGGTCTTAAAGACCTCTAAGGGTGGAGATTCCATCACCTACCTAGGTACCCCATTCCATTGCTTAACCACCCTCCTAGTGAAATTGTGTCTCCTGATATCCAACCTTGACTTCCCACACTGCAACTTGAGACTATTCCTCCTTGTTCTGTCATCTGCCACCACTGAGAACAGCCGAGCTCCATCCTCTTTGGAACCCCACCTCCCTTCAGGTAGTTGAAGGCTGCTATCAAACCCCCTCACTCTTCTCTTCTGCAGACTAAACAAGCCCAGTTCCCTCAGCCTCATGTGCCCCAGCCCCTGATCATTTTTGTTGCCCTCCGCTGGGCTCTCTCCAATTTCTCCACCTCCTTTCGATAGTGGGGTTAGGCCCAAAACTGGACACAGTACTCCAGATGTGGCCTCACCAGTGCCAAATATAGGAGAAAATCAATTCCCTTGATCTGCTGGCAAAACTACTAATTCAGCCCAATATGCCATTAGCCTTCTTGGCAACAAGGGCACAGTGCTGACTCATATCCAGTTCATATCCACTGTAATCCCCAGGTCCTTTTCTGAAGAACTGCTGCTTAGGCAGTCAGTCCCTAGACTATAGTGGTGCATGGGATTCCTCCTTCCAAAGCGCAGGAGTCTGCACTTATCCTTGTTGAATTTTCAGCAGATTTCTTTTGGCCCAATCCTCTAATTTGTCTAGGTCGCTCTGGACCCTGTCCCTACCCTCCAGCATATCTATCTCTCCCCCCATTTTAGTGTTATCTGCTAACTTGCTGAGGGTGCAATCCATCCCATCATCCAGATCATTAATAAAGATGTTGAACAAAACCGGCCCCTGAACAGACCTCTGGGGTACTCCACTTGATACCAGTTGCTAACTAGACATCGAGCTGTTGGTCACTATCTGTTGAGCCTGACAATATAGCCAGCTTTCTATCCACCTTATAATCCATTCATCCAATCTGTACTTTTTTAACTTGTTGGCAAGAATACCGTGGGAGACCATATCAAAAGCTTTGCTAAAGTCAAGATATATCACGTCCACCGGTTTCCCCATAGCCACAGAGTCAGTCATCTCATCATAGAAGGCAATCGGGTTGGTCAGGCATGACATGCCCTTGATGAATCTATGTTGACTGTTCCTGATTTTATTTCTTTATGGCTTGTGGAATCAGCCTTGACACATGCTTAAAAATAAGCATGTGCTGAATCATTTTCCTGAATCGGCCTGGGATTATTTATTATCTAAGAGTTGCTTTATACAATGATTATCAGAATAAAAGAGAACCCAGGTTTGTATACATAGAAATGAACTCACTTTCCTCATTGGAGAAGGTACAGGGTCAACCTCCATGGATTCTATCCTAGTAAGGCAAAATAAATGTGCATTTTGTAATAATAAATAACAAATGTATTCTAATTAAAATAATATTATTGAAAATTATAAGTTATATCCTCACATTCATGAATGACAAATAATATATTACTGCAGTATTTATTGTACTATTTTAGTTAATATAAATAAATTCATTTATAGCTCCTTCATTTGTATAGACAATAATATTATTCTGAAACATGAATAAAACATGTTGTTTAAAACGGTATCAGTTACTGGTTATGAGATCTGCTCTGCTGTCAAAACATGGAGAGTTATGGCTGGGATTTTGAAAGGAGCCTAAAGGAATGAGGTGCCAAATTCCTTTGAAATGTAATGAGATTTGGGCATCTAACTCCTGTAAGATCCTTGAAAATCCCAGTTGTGTGTATAAGTGAGAGGAAAGCAGATTAAAAACAACATTAGAAACATATGAAAAATGTCTAATATTTTAAAAATTAATTAATAATTTGAGGTTCCTAACTTGAGACTCATTAAGGGGAGCCTGATTTTCAGAAAGTGCTGGTCTTCCATATTCCGAAAATCAGACCTCTAAGTTAGCTCCAAAAATTAAGTTTCTCAAAAACTAGTGACTACACTTCTGAAAATCTTGATCCACTTTTTAAGAAATTAATGTTCATTGCATTGTCATGTACAACTTAAATATTAGAAATGCAGATTCTGACATGATATTGGTCTCTCTCAGACCAAATTCTTCCCTGAATTATAATTTATGCAAATCCATTAAAGATAGTGTGGCGTTAGCACAGAGGTAAATCCATAAAGAATTTGGCTTTAAATTATTTTAGAGATTGAAATGAAAATATAGGTAGGAATTATGGTCCTAATTCAGCATGGCTTAAGTACATGCCTAACTTTAAAGATGTGAGTAGATCCACAGAAATCATTGAAACTACTCACATGCTTATTGTTGGGCATATTCTTTAATACATTGCAGAACTAAGGCCTATACCAATAATACAACAATATTTAGTACTAAGCAGACTAAACTAATTGCATCCTGAATTCATTGACTACTGTACCATAAAGAGCTGTCGCTCTCATCAATTCTTTAGTCTCACTACTGAGGGGAGACGAGATACTAAAATTAGAATGTATATTAGTGTTTGGGCTCATAGACAACAGGAGATATACTCTTCTAAAGTAACAGGTTTCAGAGTAGCAGCCATGTTAGTCTATATCCATAAAAGTAATAACACAAAGTAAATATAAGAGGCTTTGGACAAATACTAATTTTAAACCTCCCATTGTTCCTTAGGTTTTCTGTGATAATTGATGGATGGGTACGTACATTTCTGAGGTTGGTGGGCAGTTGGGATGAATGGAGTATGGAGAATATCCATTTTGTTTTGCTGAAGGAACTAAAGTAATTAAACTGAATGTTAGAGCGCTGTTACAATCAATGGTACATATTTCATAGTTAATGTTTTAAATTAGTACTTCTCTTACTGGAAATGGGATTTCTAACTGTAGTGGAAACTGGCGGTCGAGTAATTTGTTGGGGAGGCCTCATGCTAAATGCAAAACAAAAGTTACAACAGACATAAACAAAAAAATGTTTGAGTTATATAACTACCATGTATTGCTCTTTTAACATGCCAAAGTTGCTCATAAAAAAAGTATATGATTAGCTATAAAATCTATTGTATGTGTATTATATTGTCCGCACCAATCCCTCTATGCATAGCAATATACATTTATGGTAAAATCTGGCAGACCATCTTATTAAAAGGCCCAATATTAATGTACAAGTAGTTGCAATTAGTTTCGTGCATTTCCTTAGCTTTTTAAAATAAAGTTTTCAAGAAAAAAATATTGACATGCGTGTGTTTATTCATTAACATATCATCCTGCATATGGGATGCAGGAGGATCTGCTGTTTGTGTTTCTGAACTTCTAATTTTCACTGGAATCCTTGTTGAGTACAGAAGTTTTATTCAGAAAACCATAAGTCACATGGAAAACTTGCCAGGCCCATCAGACTGTTTGCAAACATTTCTAGTTAACAAGGTGAAGTTTTAATATTTTAATTTAAAAGTCCACATCCTACAAAAATGGTTGTCCCCTAGCACAGAAAGTAATTTTCAAATGTGCATCCATTCAGATCTAAGTCATTACCTGGTACAAACATAAAATAAGGACAGCAATTTTTAAAAAACTTTTCAGAATACTTATTGATTTGAATGTTAAAATAAGAAGCTTGTTTCCTGTCATGTTATGTTAGTGTATCCATGGGAAGAGGTAGGATGACAGAAAACATCATTAATTCATTTCTAGAAAGCTAAATAATAAATTCATTTACTCACACAAGTATGTGTCATAGAAGAGAGAGAGGAAACTAAGCATGATTCTTTTTGTATTTAAATTTATATAACTTCTTGTTAAACATGCAGTATTCCAAATACAAATCATACTTCAAATTTATATTTGCTAAGCCTCTTACCTTTGAATCTGATGCATCTGTTGTGTTGCCTTCTTAAGAGATTCTTCCAATTTTGCAATCTACATGACATAAGCAAAGTCTTATAGAAATTCTACTTGTGCGAGATACAGTTTGATTGTCAAACATATACTTTTATAGAGGGTTTCACATTTATTCTTAGATACTATTGTCATACCAGTACACGGAAAGAGTCAGCAGAGTAGTGGGTATACAGATTACAGTCAATTTTATTTCTGAAAATCTACATGTCCATGTTTTTGGCTGAGAAAACTTTAATTTTGATTCTAGAATGCAATGACATGTTACAAAGCTTTTGTAAAGTGATACTGAGAAGAGAGTTTAAAGGAAGCTTGTTTCTATCTTTCTTCTCATTTTTGTTCCTGATATAAAACTGGAGTGAATAAGAATGAAAATAAATGACCCCCCCATAAAAGTGTTATCACAGATTTCTTTTCTGAGATCTGAAATGCAATTAGCTTCTTAGAGTCCTTCTTTGTACTGACTTAATTCAAAAAGAATTTTCAAGAGATACAATAGATTCTATTGCATACCCAAAATGCATTAAAAGAATATTAAGATTTGCAAAATTAAGCACCCTAAAGGTCACAACTCTGCTAATGAATCATGTGCATGTCAATATGATTTTTTTTTTAGTTTGCTTTTGTAGATATCTAGGAAATCAGTCACACAAAAACTTTGATAAAAGAACATTATTAAGGTAGGGGGTTTAGGGAAAAATAATATGTACTCAGGTTAGGTGTGTCAGGTTAGTCACACAGAGACAAACGAAAAATGGATGTGAGCAACAACAATTTTATTGGCAAAAAAGGAACATAGAGAGTCTCTAGCATTTGGGAAAGATGTCCTGCAATATTCTTCACACAGCACCACTTAGTAATTAAACATTATAATGCAATTTAAGCTTTCCACCACAACTACCCTTATTTTTTCTTTTTCTGTTTTTTTAACAATTTGAAAACTATGAAACTATTGTTTAAAACCAACTTCAAAATTCAACATGTGTCCGTCTGCTATTCATCCTTCAAAACATACTGTTTGTTTTAACTATACAGCGACAACAGGTAACAACTTGGCAACTAAGCTGCCTTTTATTTGCAACAGTTGTCTCTGGCAGTTCTGGAATATAGGTGAATCATCTCCCCTGGTTCAGCATTTGCCGCTTGTAGAGTTTGCTCAGTTGATTGTTCAAACTCTGGAATGAACTGAAGATGTTGACAGTTTCTGTTGAACGCCTCACTATCTGTCTCAACAGAGTATGCCAGGGGCTGGCAACCTTTAGCACATGGCCCATCAGGGTAATCCTCTAGCAGGCTGCGAGACATTTTGTTTACATTGACTGTCCTCAGGCCCAGTCCCCCCGCAGTTCACAATTCCCAGCCTGTGGGAGCTGCGGGAAGCTGTGAGCTGCAGGGACGTGCTGGCCGCCGGTTCCTACAGCTCCCATTAGCCAGGAAAGGTGAACCATGCCCGGGGGTCAAAATAAACAAAATGTCTTGCGGCCCACCAGCGGATTACCCTGATGGGCTACTTGCCAAAGGTTGCTGACCCCTGGCATAGACTAAGACCCCCAAGCTGCATTTCCACATTTTCTTATGGAGTTCAGCTGCGATGCAAAATTATGCAGACTGTTCCTTCTAATATGATCCTCTGTCAAAGATAAAACTCTCTTGAGCATGAGGAATTATGATAACATTCTGCAGTTTCTATTGTTACTCTGACATCATATCAGCTTAGTCACCCAGAGAAAGAGAAAAATGGATGCTAGCAAAAACTTAATTGTAAAGAAACAATGTAGACTGTCTCCAGACTCTAGCACTGGGAGATGTGCTGCAGTAATCTACAAACAGCACCACCTAGTGACTAAGTATGATACTGCAGTTTAAACTTTCCATCACAATCATGTAATTAAAGATTCTATCATAGTGCATATGCATAAATAGGTTGAATTAAGGTTGTGCAAACAAGATTAATTCTGGCATTTCCTAGCTTTGGAGTGTTTGACTTGCAACCTTAATGATGTACTTTTTACATAGTTTTTTGTATATAATTTCCCAGGTTTATATAAAAACAAACTGAAAAAAACCTCTGCCCCTTGAACTAATGGAATAACTGGTAGCTTGATAAGTTTATGTAGGAGATGATATGATGGGAAATTAATTGATCTTTAGTGGTAAATATGCCCAATAACCTGTGGTTAGATGGGGTGGGATCTGAGTTACTACAGATAATTCTTTCTTGGGTGTCTGGCTAGTGAGTCTTGCCCACATGCTCAGAGTTTAGCTGATCACTATATTTGGGGTCAGGAAGGAATTCTCCTCCAGGGCAGATTGGCAAAGGCCCTGTTTTTTCCCCCCTTTCTCTGCAGAACTGGGCCCAGGTCATTTGCTGGAGGATTCTCTGCACCTTGAAGTCTTTAAACCATGATTTGAGGACTTCAAAAGCTCAGACATAGGTTAGAAGTTTATTACAGGAATGGGTGGGTGAGATTCTGTGGGCTGCATTGTGCAGTAGGTCAGACTAGATGATCATAAGGTCCCTTCTGACCTTAAAGCCTATGAGTCTGAGACACCTATACCCCATTTGACACCCTGTACCTCCTTTTATATGGTTATTATGATGTTTTGTAGAAAGTATGCCTTGTGAGGTATCATTTAAAATTCATAATCTGCTGAACATCACTGTCCTTTTAAGATGTTTGTAACATCACTGCATATAAAATTATGAGATTTTTGCTATACGATCGTTACTGAAATGTGTTGTAGTAGTGGGTGATTCCCACAAACAATCTTCTCAGAGAAAAAAAGCACATTGGCATGCCAGCAAGTTGCTAAAAAGCCACTGCCTGTTTAATCAGACATTCCTGGGGGGTGGGTGGGTGAGGGAGGTGTGAACAAGAAATTTACAATTCATCTGAAGGACATCTTGGAGTTCAGATACAGAATGGAACTGCCTGGCTTTATGACCCAGCAAGGATTTTTCCAGCACAAAACGGTTGGAGTGTAAGAAGGGGGAAAATTCCTCTAGCCACCTCTCCTCTGCTCTCTTCCTTATATCACTCTGCTCATAACTTCAATGAATACCTGAAGAACACTGAAGTAAGGGTAGTGGTCCCAGGCTGAAAGAAAATTCAGCTGTGAACAGAGAACTGTGAACTGAGAATTACTTTTAGCATCTGGTGGTCCTCAGAGTTATTCTGGGTAGCCCTGAGAGACTTTTGGGAAACTGGCAGATTACAACATGTCTGCTACCATTTGGAATTATAGACTGACTCACCTGTTCATATATTATACATGCTTTGACCTCTCAATAACTCTCATTTCCTTTTCTTAGCTAATAAACTGTTAGTAAGTTTACTATAAAATTGGCTACCAGCATTGTCTTTGGTGTAAGATTTACGGTACCGACAGATCTGAGTAAAGTGATTAGTCTCTTGGGATTGGAAGCAACTTGACTGGTGTGATTTTTCATGTAAGTAACCATTTCATCACAATGTCCAGTTTGTTTGGGTGACAAGATAGACTGGAGAGTCTCAGGAGTCTATGACTCCATGGTAAGACTAGTATAGTGATCCAGCAGTTCACATTTGTTACTGGGTTGGTGAAATCTAATTATAAGACTACACCACCAGTTTTGGGTGTCTGCCACGTTTTCTGACAATTTACCCTGAGGTAGGCATTCATGGTTGTGAGCCACTCCAGACAGCATGACAGGTGAAAATAGCCCCCTCTTAATAAGTAGGAAAGTCCAATCAAAAGCTGCTTTCTAAATATAAACCAAAGAAATAAGGCACACAAAACAATTCTCCTTCCCACCCAAAGTCAAGCTTAGTTACCTTTCCTCTGTGGTATGCTAATAAGCGTCTTCTGTGTTTTTCTTGAAATTCTGAAATCTAAAAATAAAACTTGTATAGTAATGGTCTTCAACTAACCATATGGGACAAAATGAAATCACTTCAGCTATGGTACATTTCTACAACATGAAGGAAAAAGAAACTGAAGTGATTCTCATTTAAAAAATTTGTTTTATATGTATTTATATATCATTTAGGTCTAGATCCAATTAAAACACTCTCCAGCCATACACTAGGGTGGCAACTAAAAACTTGTAAAATGTATATGTTTGATTCTGGTGTGACCTGCCTAGGAGATGGTGAACTTATTTTATTGAGTCTATTTTTAAGACCATGTTCAATGACAAGGGAGAAAAAGAGGAAGTGTAGTTTTCCTACAGTGTTTGTCCAAAATGTATGCAATATAGAGTTAAACACACACACACAAGTAAGATGGCAATATAAAACATACTATGTCTTATTGGCTATTATAGTTGGTCTTGTAAAAACATATTCTGTTAGTTAAAAATATAGTGTGACTGTGGCCCATGGTTAGAAAGTGATAAACAACCTGCAAAATAAATAACCCTCAAAAGACATGTGGGGAGATAATATTTGTGTGGCTGTGTATTCACATGTGTAACAGTAGGGTTGACAATGTAATCAACAGTCCCTGTCTATGATGAATTCTAATAATTCAGAGGTCAAAAGAACATCCTATCATTCAAATGAACTGTAAACATGGGATATCTCGGTATTCATCTCTCTTTGAAATGTACTGTGAATGGTAGAGGAACAAGTAAATGGCCTTAAAAGTGGGCTATAGCCCATGAAAGCTTATGCCGAAATAAACTGGTTAGTCTCTAAGGTGCCACAAGTCTTCATCGTCTTATTTACAGATACAGACTAACACGGCTGCTAATCTTAAACCTGTCTTAAATTAATTTGCATAGGTTAGTACTATACTCCTTCAGAGTCATCCTAATGACCTTTTGTTCCCTGAAGAACTCCAATTTATCAAAAGACATGAAATTGTAAAAAAGATCCTGAGGTCCTGATTCAGTCATCACAGATCTGCTTAGGCTTTGACGGAGGAAGTTTGAGTCGCAAGACTGAGGTCTCAGTTATGCTGGTACACCCTAAATATGATATTTGGACATTGGACTATAACCTATGAACTATTTCTAAAGGAACTCTTTGCAGCTACAAAGCTCACGATCTCTGCTGTGAATGATTTCATATACTGACAGGTATATGTTGTTTTTGTTTTCAGAACTAATTGAAAGACAGTAAAAAGAACACAACCTAGCAGTGAATTTCACAATTTTTTTTCTTAAAATAACATTTTATTAGGAGCTTGACAAATCTGATTGTCAAAATACTAATGTGGCTAGGATGTGATCTGTATGGTCAGTGCAGACAGCACTTCTATTTGTAGGTGGAAATAGATCTTTATCTTAGATTTAAGTTGTCTTATTTTTATATTTTGTTGTTGTCATAGTTGTGGGGGAGGGAGGAAGTTCAGTCCTGTCTCTGTGTGCTGGAGTTGTTACTTGCAGTGTTCCAATAAATCCTTTTATTTCTATAAGCAGATATTACAATGCCTAATCTGTGGGGCCAAGCTCATGGTGGGAGTGGTTGTAAGATAAACTGTTAACTGTACATTTCAGATGGGCTGGAAGAGCAATGAGAGACTCTCTATATGCTAATTTCTTGTGACTGTGTCAAAATGTCATGAGGTGTTTTGGGAGTAAAGTATTAGGCACAGGAAAAAACAAAGGCATGGGTGCCTGATCAAATGTTACTGATAAAGAGGCTGTGAGTATAAAACAGAAGAGGAGCAAGAATAACCAACCTCTCTGTGCCCCTTACAGGGAAAACAGAAAAATATTGTACAACAAAAAACAGATTCTAATATATCCAGATCTTGGGTAGCAAAGCCATGTCCTAAATGAAACTTGTATTTTGTCACATGAAACTGTTCATTTTCCGGGAAATTAAGAAAGCAAAGAGTTTACTGGAAACAATTAAACAGACATCTGAATAACTGTGTTTTGATTCTGACTGTAGTCTTGAAAATTTCTGAATGGATTCTGAATTGTGCACATTGAAACATTTTCTATAGAGTACTCATCTAGACAAGATCCAAATGCTCACATGAGTTTCTACATCAAATTTTCCTTCCCGTTCCCTGTGAAACATTTTGTGGCTTGTATTTTTTTTTTAAGCCATAGCATGTGGTGCCAACAGTGCTTTAATGTACCTGTTTAATTTCCGATATAGTTAATATTTGATACTTTTGCATTGCAAATATTTATGCATCATTAAAATGAGATGAAGTAGTGATAATTAGTATGAGATTAACACACAAACAATAGCCCTGATACTTTTTTAAGCACGTTGGAACTGTGTACTGAAGAAAGAAAATGTGGGAGTTGACTATTCATACAATTTTTCCCTTTACACTGAAGTCAATAGAAGCTGCTAAATGCTTAGCACTTTGAAAATCAGGCCATAATGAGTTGCTCAGTCTAAAAATGCAACCATCCCCCTCCAAAATGAAACAAAAATCAACGTACTAAACAAACAAACAAACAAACAAAAAACAGAACAGAAATGAGGAAAACTGGAACTGCTAGATGTACAACTATACGGTACTGACAAAGGAAAAAAAATGTTTGGGAATGAAAATAAGTCAGTTTCTAAAAAAAGAAGAAAAAGCACCAAACAAATCTGGATTCTATCTCACTGATGGCAATCAAATCTTGCAATACAAGTTTCATAGGATTTACCTGTGTAATTTCTCTTGAATATTTTTTGCATAACATATCTATTCCCATAAACAGTGACTGAATTTCAGGATTTGTCTGCAAAGAAAGAATAACTAAATGTTACCAAAATTAATATCTACAATATAGTATCCTAATTTTTTTAAAGAGCAGAATTAATGGCTGAAGAGAATGTAGTGGATATCATATTTAGGGTAAAATTTTCAAAAGTGCTTTTATGACTTAGGTTCCATTTTCAAAAGTGACTTATGTACTTAGGAGCCTAAGTTTCATTGACTTTTAATATGACACTTTAAATTTTTTTACCCTGGGTACTTAGAAAAGCTTTAAAATACAGCATTACATTAAATGTTCCATAAACTGATTGATTGAACAGTTGTACATGGATAATAAATGATAATACAAGAAGTTGCAGAGTGGTATCCAGTAGGAAGATACAGGCATTGAGATTAAGTCTGGTTTCATTCAGTGTCTTTTTAATAATCTAGAAGATTTTTAAAAAAATATTTAAACACTATATAGATAACCTATTAAACAAATGTGCTTCACATATATGAGAGTGTAAATGTAAAAGTGAACATTCACGGACAGCAATATCTGAAGAAGTGACAGTTTTCTTATCCTGGTATTTTATAAGTGAGGCCCCAGAATGATGTACTGAAATTTTTAAATGTGCTGCATAATTGTGTTCCATATTTCAAGCTCTCATTCAAAAAGTAAATATCTCGATATAGTGGCAAATAAAACCCTTCTTAATTGGAAATGAGTTTAAAACTGATGCCTGAAGAGCCTGAAACAAGAATTCTAGAGAAGTGTGAGATATTTTCATTCATTTGTAAAAGGAGTTGACTCCGAAGCCGAAGGATAAATGGTCTACATAGCCATATGAACTATCTCAGAGCTGAGCATGTCAGCAGAAATTGCAAGCTAATGTGACTATCCACTGTTGTTGGATGCAGTGGCATACATTAAGCATTTTGTAGTGGGACAGCTACTTGCTCAGGTGGGTAACTTCTCCACCAAATTTTAAACCAGCTCTGCCCCCCAAAAGTTGAAAAATTAGAGTTCTGCTCATTCCCCAGTAAAAAAATCTCAGCTGTCACCTGAATGCCAAAATAAAAAAGTTACCTCTCATAGTTACTTTGGTGCCAAAATCCCCAGCTGTTCCCTACTCCATTTTGAAACCTCCTGAGTTTTACTAAAAATATTCTACCGTGTAAGTATTTTCTCTTAAGGAAATGTGGTGCATTTTAACATTTAGGGGTAGTGCACAATAAACTGAACTTAATATCAAAATTAATGACATAATACATGATGATGGCTCTCCCTGAAATGTTTCTGGTTCTGTGTTCAGGGACAACTAGACAGGATTTCAATTCATGGATGAATAGATGATTTAATGAGGTGGGACTGTAAATTTATTAGCTGTTGTAATTTTTTAAGGTAGGGACAAGCCTATACAGAAACAGAATAATGGAGTCCCTGTCCTTCCTTCCTCCAGTTCAGCAGTATTTTTTACCCTATATTTTATTCATAAATATAAAGTTACCTTTGTGTTATTGACATACTTAGTAGATGTATGTTAACCTGCTGTTAAATACTTCTGGGGATAATAAATCCTATTACAGTAATATAATACCGATTTCTGCCCAACTCTGCCTCTGTTCCAAGGGCATCATTGCCATACAGGCTTTTAGGAATGGTGTTTTCACTGAGCATGTCCATGATGTCTCCCTTACCCTCATAAGGAATGTGTATCCTTTACCTGGATGGTAGTTAGTCAGGGAGGAAATACAAAGTGCCTCCACACCCAAATATGAATTTAGTAAAGGAGAAGAAGGTGTCTGGCAGGAAGAGGAAGGATTAACTTTTCAACCCCATCTTCAAAATAGGAAGTGGGGGCTGCACAATCCTCCAGTGAGTGAGGGCAAGAACCCCTATGAATACTTCTATTCAGCTCTATCCCCATAAAGGAAAATAATACAGGCTTGAGTGGATTATTAAAAACGGGAAGGCTAGACCGAATATCCATATGTCAAAACACTGCTTGGACTGTACATGAGTTTTTCCTCCAATCAAATAGCCAGAGTAACTGGCATCGGTTGCACACTTTTTGTGGAGGAGAAAAAGGCCACACTCAGTGAACAGTATAGTGAATTGTAGTGCACAGGAGGACAGGATTCATTTACCTGAAATCTGATAATGACATGGAACTTTCTACTTTTTGACAACCACGTCTAACCTTTTACATTAGTAACGAACTTGCTCCTTGAAGAAGTTGAACAGATTTGCTGCTGACTTCTGGGGTGTACAAACTCCAGGCTATATATAGTTGTGTCTGAAGAAACCCATAGTAACAGAGCATCTATCACTACTGTCAGAATGTTAGTAAATGTCCATGTACAACTGACAAACAAAAGGAAAGTATATTGTAATGAAATAACTCTACTGTTAAGGAAACTACAAATTAGTATAACACAAATATTATGAAAACCTTCACTTACCTTTTTAGAAAGAAATATTGTACGGCAGGGAGCTCTACAAATCAAACATTCATCTTTTTTGCCTGTAAAATAAAAAAGAATATCATATGGTGTAGGCCATACAGTATATGCAACTTGTTTTGATGCTTAGACTTTCTTTGTATCAAGATTCTGAGAGGCTGAACATAATTGCAAATAAAATTATATAAAGGGTTTGATTTTTCAAAAATGTGAACACACAGTTGCACAGGGAAAAATGTACAATGGCTCCCAGGTCTGAATCCTGCAGACATTTATGTATGCAAGAAACTTTATTCATAAGAGTAATTTCAGTGAATCTTGTTGTTTGAGTACTTCTGTTGACTTCAATGAGTCTACTCACATGCTTAAATTTAATATTTGTTTTAACGATACCTAGGGTAGGAAAGTTATGACAGGTGATTTTTTTAAAAAAAGGCAACTCTCAGTCTTTTTAATTTCAGTGGACAAATACCATGCAGCTTTATGATCTTTTGATTATATGAAGGTTGAGGTTGTGGTGGGTGCGGGAAGTGGGGCGGGGGAAGGCACATCCTCCTAATAAAAAGACCTAGTGCCTAGTCTGCTTTGTTTCACACTGATTAAGCTCATTATGTCCTTCAGCCACAAGCTAATTTGATAGTGTGGCCAGTATGGGTGCTGGAATTAGGGGTGCTACTGCACCCCCTGGCTTGAAGTGGTTTCCATCTTATACAGGGTTTACAGTTTGATTCAGTGGTTCTCAGCACGCCCACTAAACAAATTGGTCCAGCTCTCCTGGTGGCCAGTGGAAAATATTGCACAGCTCTTGATGTGACCCTGATGGGTTGAAGCACCACCAGGCCTGCCACCCTCTGCCCCTGCCTAAGGCCTTAGGCCAGGGAGCTGCACGGCCTGGGCCAGGGCAGACCAGGGCACGTCTCCCTCTCGTGACAGGATGTTACCTGTCTGAAGACAGGGCTCACAGATAACATGGCCGCAATTGGTGAGGCTGAACCTTGGCGTGTCCGTTCGGGGCTGTCGGAAACACAGGTTGCAGAACACCCGGGCGGCCATCTTAATGGGGGAGCTGGGGAGCTAATGGGCCCGGAGAGTCCAACCACAATGGAGGGTGTCTCGTCTCTTGGCCTTCCATGTGCTGCAGGCAGCATTTGGCAGCTGCACCCAGAGCCCCCACTCCTCTTCCTCCCACCCGGAGCGGTGGCAGCTCAGGGTTGGACGCGAGTGGCAGTTATGAGGGGAGGGAATTTCAGCTGCCAGTAACCCGCCCCTCCCCCCCACCCAAGAGGGCAGTGAGCGGGGGAGGAGGGGGGAGAGGGATTCACCCCTCCCCAGAGGGTGGTTAGCGTGAGAGGAGGGATTCACCAACCTCCCCCCCCCCCAAGAGGTCAATTAGTGTGTGTGTGGGGGGGTAGTCACCAACACACCCCCCCATAAGGGCAGTGAGCATGAGGGGAAGATTCACCCATCCCCCCCCGGAGGGTGGTTAGTATGTGAGGAGGGATTCAACAACCCCCCCCCCCAAAGAGGGTGGTGAGTGTGTGAGGAGGGATTCACCAACACCCCCCCCAAGAGGGTGGTGAGCGTGTGAGGAGGGATTCACCCCCCCTCTCCCCCAAGAGGGCAGTTAGCGTGTGTGAGGAGGGATTCACCAACCCCCCCCCCCAAGAGGGTGGTGAGCGTGTGAGGAGGGATTCACCAACCCCCCCCCCCAGAGTGTGGTGAGCGTGTGAGGAGGGATTAAACAACTCCACCCCGCCCCCCCAAAAGAGGGCAGTGAATGTGTATGAGGTGGATTCACCAACTGCACCCACCAAAGAGGGCAATGAGTGTGTGAGGGGGGATTCACCTGCCTCTCCCCCCAAGAGGGTAGTGAGCATGTGAGGGAGAATTCACTCACCCCTCCCCCACAAGAGGGTGGTAAGCATGTGTGTGTGGGATTCACCCACAGCTCCCCCCCCCCCAAGAGTGCAATGAGCATAAAAGGTTTTTTTCCCCTCACTCCCAACGAGGTGGTGAGCAGATGGGGGGATTCACCCACCTCCCCCAACAATGGGATGGTCAGGGGCGATTTACCTGACCTTGCCACCCCAGGGGGAGAGAGCTGGGTGTGGGGCAGAGATTTTTCCCACCAGAGTGGTGAGGGGGCAGGATTTATCTGCTCCTCTCCCCTAACAGGGTGATGAGGTGGGATGGATTTACCCACTTCTGCCCCACTACCAAGGAGGTTTATATCTAAACATTGCCCTCTGATGGCATATCAGAACAATAGCATCCCTGATATCATTCATAGGTTTGTGGGTTCAATAAGATTGTTAATATTAGAGCTGGCCAAAATTTTTCCAATTGAACAGTTTTCAATTAAATCAAAATATTTTGCTGGAATGTATCAATTTCATCCAAATTTCGTGGATAATTATCAAAATGTTTTGTTCCTATACTGGCAAAACATTTTATTCATGTAAACTTGAAACATTTTATTTTGATTTAATCCTCTCATTTGACTTTATTGTTTCTACTATAGTATAATATCACTGAAATGAAATGTTCTGACCTTATTAAAATGAAATGCTCTGATAAGATCAAAAGAAAATATTTTGGAATCTATCATTTTGTGAATAATTCTGAGACTTTGACTTTTCAATCCTATTTGGGATAAATCCAAATGTCAAAATCTCAGTTTCCCACATGACAGAAATTCTGTTGTTTTTTAAACTAACTTTAGTTAAAAGGTATCACAAATTGTTTCCTGTGTGCAGCTTTTAACAGAGATGAGCATACTGATTTTGTCCATACATGGCCAGATAAACTAACAACAACGTACTGGAACACATGTATTCCTTCTATGACAAATCAGGCTTAAATGATATTCAAGAATTATTCTCTTTTACCTGCTAGAATCTGAGCTCAGGTTCCTGCTGCAGCTGATGACATCACTAACAGTTAAGTCATGTTAAGAAAGGCACTTCACTGGTCTGCTCAGCTGTATGTGGTGTTAATATTATCAGCATATGCATAGGAAACACAGATCCCCAAACTAAGGTCCTGGAAGATATGAGATAAAAAAATAATTACCTTTCTTAATTTTCAGAATAGTGGTGGAAACTGTTAATGATTTAAGATCAGTTAAGTGCTTTCTAAACAGTTATGTGTGTTCGTTTTTCATTTTATTAATGGTGAAATAACAAAAATAAAAATTCCTGCAATTTGTCTCACCCTGCCAAAAGTGCTTTTTAAAGGAATATTTTATAATATGAAAAAAGACATTCATTGCATCTATTTACTTAATTTTATTAAGCACCTACTGATTTACATCTTTCAATAACTGCATTTCAGAAATATAATGTTAGAAACTCCCTCATGATCTGTAACAATAGAACAATCAGTTGCATCTGGCAACTCTTTTAAAAGGAAAAATATTAGAATGTTCAGCTAATGAAGCAATCTATATAGGTAGTATTTTGTAATAGAAATTTGTCAAGACAAACTTGTTAAGTCAGATTTCCAGAAAGCCTTTGACAAGGTCCCTCACCAAAGGCTCTTACATAAATTAAGTTGTCATGGGATAAGAGGGAAGATCCTTTCATGGACTGAGAAATGGTTAAAAGGGAACAAAGGGTAGGAATAAACAGTAACATTTCAGGATTCAGATTCAACTTATCCATAAGTTGGAGAAAGAGGTAAACAGTGAGGTGGCAGTTTGCAGATGATACTAAACTGCTCAAGATAGTTAAGACCAACACAGACTGTGAAGAACTTCAAAAAGATCTCACAAAACTAAGGGATTGGGCAACAAAATGGCAAATGAAATATGGATAAATGTAAAGTAATGCATATTGGAAAAAATAACCCCAACTATACATACAATATGATGGGAGCTAATTTAGCTACTTTTAAAATTTAATTAATTTAGTTAATCAGGAAAAAGAGCTCAGAGTCATCATGGATAGTTCTCTGAAGATATCCATGCAGTGTGCAGCGGCAGCAAAACAAACAAACAAACAAACAGGATGTTAGGAATCATTAAAAAAGGGATGGAGAATAAGATGGAAAATATTTTATTGCCCTTATATAAATCCATGGTGCACCCACATCTTGAATACTGCATACAGATGTGGTCTCCTCATCTCCAAAAAGATATGCTGGCATTAGGAAAGGTTCAGACAAGGGCAACTAAAATGATTAGGGGTTTGGAACAGGTTCCATATGAGAGAGATTAGAGGGTAGGCCTTTTTAGCTTGGAGAAGTGGAGACTAAGGCGGGATATGCTAGAGATATATAAAATCAAGAGTGGTACAGAGAAAGTGAATAAGGAAAAGTTATTTACTTGTTCCCATAATATAAGAACTAGGGGCTACTAACTTAAATTAATGGGCAGCAGGTTTAAAACCAATAAAAGGAAGTTCTTCACACAACACACAGTCAACCTGTGAAACTCCGTGCCTGAGGAGGTTGTGAAGGCTAAGAATATGGGTTTAAAAGAGATCTGGAAAAATTCATGGAGGGTTAAGTCCATTCATGGCTATTAGCCAGGATAAGTAAGGAATGGTGTCCCTAGCCTCTGTTTGTCAGAGGGGGTTTATGGATGGCAGGAGAGAGATCACTTGATCATTACCAGTAAGGTTCACTCACTCTAGGGCACCTGGCATTGGCCACAATACAAAGACAAGATACTGGCCTGGATGGACCTTTGGCCTGCCCCAGTATGGCCATTCTTATGTTCTTATGTTCAATAGATGGATACAATAATCACACAAGAGATAGTCAGAAAATGGGTAAAACTTTTCCATTAATTTTTTTTTTAATTTGTGAGGATTATTTTTAAAGTAAAAACTGATTTTAGGGTTTTTTTACATTGAGGAAAACAAAGGCCATTTTTGGTTGAAAAAAATTACAATAGAAAATTCTCAACCATCTCTAATCACTATTCTAAAGGCAGCTCTGAATATACGATAAGTTTCTGGTTCTCACATTTCTCTACCAGGAGGAATTGGTTAGGCTTTTAAGTTGACTTTCTGCTATCCAGCATAGGTCCTCAAAGGTTTTGGTCTCATGTTGCTTATTGAAAGAAATATGATTCAGTAACAATTTCTAAATCTTATTAAAATCTTAAATTAAAATAGAATCAAGAAAACATGTCACCAAAGCTAAGATATTACTAATACTAAACTAAACTAAGAATAAAACACTATCATATCATAATCTAATCAACACAGGTAGTCTCAATATTGGACTGAAGTTAAATAATCAAATTAATGAGTGAGATGTAATCAAGCCTTATATAAACTTTAAGAATTAGGCTAAGAAGGTGGCTTTACTTAAAAATCCCAAAGAATGAATTTTACTAATGTCAATCAAATAAATAATTTGAATCTACCTAAATAGCTTAATAATGAAACCAAATTATTATCTAATGTTTGAATCACAACCTTAGAGTCAATTATAAAACTTCCTTCTTAATCTTCGATTAGTACGCTGTGCCTATCCCAGCAGTTCTCAAACTGTGGGTCAAGACCCCAAAGTGGTCATGGCCCTATTTTAATGGGATTGCCAGGGCTGGCTTAGACTTCCTGGGACTCAGGGTCAAAGCCCTAGGGCTTCAGCCCTGGGAAGGCGGGGCTAAGGTTACAGGCCCCATGCCTGGTGTTGAAGCACTGAGGATTCGGCTTTGGCCCACCCAGCCTGTAGCTTTGCTCTCCTTCCCCTCCCTCCCTGGGGTCGCAGGGTTTGGGCGGGCTCAGGCTTCGGTCCCCCCTCCTGGGATCCTGTAGTAATTTTTGTTGTCAGAAGGGGGTTGCAGTGTAATGAAGTTTGAGAACTGGCAACCTTTCCTCATCCAACCAAGTATAATATACACTTTAACAGAACACTCTATAATAAGCCAGTGTTTAACAATAGTGTTTACCAGAAATTACTGATGGCAATCCTGATGACTCTAGACTTCTAAACACATAACAAATTTCAATGAGTGTCTTTATAAGACAATATTTAGAGCTCTTTAACCTGTAGAATGTTTCTTTCTGGCAACTTCCCCATGTGAGCTTTATAAGTGCTTACACATGTGCACACACACAGAGCTCAGCAAATAATTTAATTATTTTTGGTTTGGGGGCTGAATCAAAAGTCTGGAGCCTTCCCACCCCAAAAACCAGGTTTTATTCGACCCCCAAACAATTTTTAATTTTTTCATTGAATCAAAACACACACAAAAAAATTCATTTAGAATCAACCAAAATGTTTTGAGTTGACCCAAAACAAAACCTTTTGCATTTTTTGAGGTGTTTCAAGTTGACTGAAACATTTGGGTTTACACAAAATGATTTAATTTTCCCTGTTTTTCATTTTGACTGGGATTTTCACCTTTTTGTGTAAAGAAAGCGAGGAATATTTATAGCACCTTAGAGACTAACTAGTTTATTTCAGCATAAGCTTTCGTGGGCTATAGCTCACTTCATTGGATGCATAGAAGTGATGAAGTGAGCTATAGCCTACGAAAGCTTATGCTGAAATAAACTAGTTAGTCTCTAAGGTGCTACAAGTATTCCTCGCTTTCTTTACGGATACAGACTAACACGGCTGCTATTCTTGAACCTTTTTGTGTGGGTGTGTTGTTTTAAAATTGGTGAAATTTAAAAATGAAATGCCATTTTGAATAAAAAATTTAAAACATTATAAAACTGACTCATTAATCAAAACTATTAATCGAATTTGACCCAAATTAGGCAAATAGTTTAAGATCACCCCCTTCCCCCCAATGAATTTTTATATTGAAAAACCATTAGTCAAAAAAATTGCCTAGCTCTACACAGATGTGCACATACAACCACACTTTTATTGTGACATGCTAAAAATAAAGGGTGGAACAGCTCCCAGGGAATTAAAACCAAAAGACTAAACAATACAAAAAGATGAAACGTGATACTTAAAATTATAGAGGGGTTGTGTTTTCTGGACTTTCATTGTGTAGGAGCTAGAACTGGAGACAAGTTGCCAAATACTGATGTTCTGCCGGCACAGCACTTCTCCTAGTAGACCTTCTTTGGGTGCAGGGAAAGACTGGCCAAAGAGAGAAATAGCCTGTTTGCTTATGTCATAATTTCCTCTCTCTAAGACGATTAGTTCTGGAGACTCTGGAACATGTGCTTTTCCTCAGATGGCTTCTTGATCTGAAAGTTGAGGCTTCTTGGCCTGACCTTTGATTCTTATGGTTTACAAATTTCTCTCACTCATTTTTCAGTACCTACCCTCAAGATCTATGGACAAACCAGGGGTGAGGCCTACCTGGAAACCATGCAATTTGGTCCTATCAAGTCTGAAATAAGGCCATAATGAGCAACCATCAACTTAGAAAAGTCTTGCTTAAATCACCAGTTTTAAAAATATTTAGTATATTCCAGGTCCCACAACAAAACAAAAAATTCAGATGCATAGACTGCTTGGGTCAAATGTTTTTAAAAGATTGTATGGAATACATTTTTAAAGCTATTTAGGTACCTAAAAATGCAGATAATGGAATTTTCAAAAAGTATCTAAGTCCCTACTTCCCATTGATTTCAGAAGATAAACTGTCTGACCAATAACCACTGATTTCAATGAGAGTTAGGTCAATATGAACCAGGCTCCATAGCACTGTGGGGCTAGTACACAAGCCCAAAAGTTTAATAGAGAAAAATTACTTTAAAGCTGATCAGGATGAAACTCATTTGAAATATATAAATTTAAATTTTATATAAAGTTTATACGTCCTTACAAGCTATTTTCTTCACAGAAGGGAATAGGACATAAATGAGTAAGGAAATAAGTTGCTAGATGTTTGATGCGATAGATGCACACCACCCGACATCTGCTTTTAAATCAAGTTCTCCATAAACTATAACTAAATAAAACTTGTCAAATTATAGAAGCAACTCTCTCAATCCATCTGTTAATCCAATTGGAGGGGAACTACATGATTAAGTCACACACTGCAAAGCTTCTGATAAATCCACTATGATCAGTACTCAAAAGTAACATCTGTGGCCTCTTAATTAAAATAAAGATACTTTCCAACAAAGAAACATACTGAAGAATTGAAACTGTATGAATAATCTTACATATAAAGTTGACAGTCACAAATCCAGGGATTGCCAGGAATTCTATAATCCAGTCAGACTGAATAAAATAGTTCTCACGTGATAATTTACATAACTATTCAAGATTATTTGGGGTGGGTCTACAAAACTGCCAAAAGGCAGGATGGACTGCCAACTGTATGCCATTTAGATTTATTTATATATGATGCTATTCAGATTAAGATGTAAACTAAATCTTTAGAAGGAAGTGGGGGAACTATGGTTGGGATTCTGCAGAAGGAAATGGGAGGAGAGACCCAACAGTGTGAATCTGGGAGTGAATTATTGAGTGGGCGGCATGAGTGATGCTTGAGAAGAGCATATGGCCAATTTCCTCCCTCCCACCCCCACTCACTTTATGTACTTCATATTTTCTTGTAATATTTTTTATCAGAGGATTACTGTATTCAGCTACTTGAAAACTAGTTTAATTTCATTTTTTATGTAAACAATAAGACATTAGAAATCATGCATATTTTGGCATTTTGTGCTTTATTAATGTAGACATTATGCATTATATGTTGAATAATTTAGAAGTTTATTCACTTCTATCAGTCTTAAACAAGCTTTTTAGCTATAAAGAAATCTTTAAGACATTTCATTTGCCAGACTCCAACTAAAATAAGGATTAATGTTTGTGCAAGAGCCCACCACAGAATATTGCTGTGGGTTTCTTCACTTGTCAATCGAAAGTACTCCTCACGTTCCTGTTGAAAAGAGGGAAAATGTATAATTATTTGATTTAAAAAAAATGTAAGTACAGTACTTGATGCTGTCACCTAGGATCAAGGCATGTGTTGTCTGTCCACATACTGGAGAGAATGAACAAGCCCTATATGGTTTTCTCTTCTTAACTATGATCAATTTGATGAAAATAAGAGTTTGAACTTCTAATCCATATTACTATCAGTGTTACAAATCACAATTTGAGCACTGAACAACAGGTTATGTAAGGTTGACTTTTGCGCTGCAGTGAAAGTGTGAGCAGAAGTTTCATATGGTCATAGGTTGGGCTAAGTGTTAGATATAGTTCTTCAAGCACATGCATACATCCTATTGAAATCAATGGACTAAAACACATTCATAATGTTAAACATATGCTTACGTGATCTCCTGAACAGGGATGGACTTATGCATAGACTAATGTTTTCCCTGAATTGGAGTCACAATAAGGCATTTAGGATCACATATTTAAAGGTATTTAAGCATCTGAAGAAGCAACTAGATGCCTGGAACTAGATTAACAAAAGGGATTTTGGTGTTGCAACATTGCAATCTGACCCTTCACTTCAACTTTCCTTCTCTGGGACCTGCTTCATCTCCTATTAAAAACAATGACAAAACTCAATTGATTTCAAAGGTATTGGATCATATCCTGGGCTTTATTCCTAGTATTAAATTGGAGTAACTTGCATACACCTCCACTCGCATGACTGCAGGATTGAGTTCCCCTTTTCATTCTAACAGACATGGTTTTTTTTTATCTTGTATGTGCATATGCACTACTCTGCACATGTGTCATGCAGGATCAAGCTCAGAAAGTCTCACGGGGCTTCCTTAATTACTTTTTCTTCTATTTTAGAGAGAATTGTTCTAGATAGAAAAATTAGAACAAACTAAAAACTCCAGTGTTGTTATGCTTAATGAGTTTATAGCTGGCACAGGCACAGAGATTTCAATAATATATTCAATAATATGCAATAGATAGTAATACTCATAGAATTCATTCCTGCATTGCAATCTCTGTCCAAAGAAAATTTCTGTGTTTAAAACATTCTTAATATATATTGATCCTCACATCCGTGTTGTTAGAATTGGGGTTTATGATGCATTGTATTTCCTATTATTAGCAAAAAATACTACTATGCATTCGCAAACAGCTTTTTAAACATTGCAGCTCACATTTATTTCATTATTTTATTTATATACAAAATCTTGTAAGTGTCCTTCTCCATCCTGTGCATCCATATTGGGACTGTTGAAACCACAGCTCAGACACGGACAAGGGAGAACAGTTGCTCTCCTGATATGTTCTCCCTTGCAAGCAACTGGTCAGAGAAGATGTATAGGGTGGACATAATTAATCTACATAATCTATCCCTTATTTAATTTTAGTGAAAATAATGAGAGGTCCTAGTCCTCTGTGAAGAGGAGTGAAACTGAAATTACCATTCTTGTGTTCTGTTAACCAAAAATTGTGTATACATTGCTATTGCAGATGAAATGATTTTACTCAGTCCTTCTAAAACAAATTCACATTCAGGTTGACATTAAGTTTTGAGAACCTCAACCCAAAATGTCACAAAGTTATGAGCACGTGAAAATAGAATTGAAATGAAAATTTGATACACATACAACCTGAATTATAGAAGTTATAACCAGCAAAATGAAAATTAACTAAATGATTTAATTAGTGGAAAGTACTGTAGAGTAAAACTGATATTTATATAAAAAACAATTAATTAATTTTTAGCTTATATACTCTACTAGCATAAGTGCCCGGCGCTGCTCGGGTCAGTCGGAGGTGGGGAGGTGGCAGACAGCTGACACCCCCTGACCAACCCCAACACCCACCCCTCACCCCTCACCCACCCCGATACCTTCCCACCCCCCCAAGCAAACCCAACACCCCCACCTCACCCCCCGACCAAACCCAACACCCCCACCTCACTTACCGTCCCACCAAACCCAACTCAGATCCGTCGCAGGTGGGGAGGGGGCCCAGAGCCGAGGGATTCCGGGGACCTTTGCAGGTGGGGGGCGGCACAGAGCTGATGGATTCTGGGGTTCCGTTTGGAGGGGGGAGGGGCAGAGAACTGAGGGATCTCCGGGGTTCCATTGGGAGGGGGGAGGGGCAGTGAGCTGAGTGATCTCCGGGGTTTCGCTGGAGGAGGGAGGGGCAGTGAGCTGAGTGATCTCCGGGGTTCCGCTGGAGGAGGGAGGGGCAGTGAGCTGAGTGATCTCCGGGGTTCCGTTGGAGGAGGGAGGGGCAGTGAGCTGAGTGATCTCCGGGGTTCCGTTGGAGGAGGGAGGGGCAGTGAGCTGAGTGATCTCCGGGGTTCTGTTGGAGGAGGGAGGGGCAGAGAACTGAGGGATCTCCGGGGTTCCGTTGGGAGGGGGGAAGGGCAGTGAGCTGAGTGATCTCCGGGGTTCCGTTGGAGGAGGGAGGGGCAGTGAGCTGAGTGATCTCCGGGGTTCCATTGGGAGGGGGGAGGGGCAGTGAGATGAGTGATCTCCGGGGTTCCGTTGGAGGAGGGAGGGGCAGTGAGCTGAGTGATCTCCGGGGTTCCGTTGGAGGAGGGAGGGGCAGTGAGCTGAGTGATCTCCGGGGTTCCGTTGGAGGAGGGAGGGGCAGTGAGCTGAGGGATCTCCGGGGTTCCGTTGGAGGAGGGAGGGGCAGTGAGCTGAGTGATCTCCGGGGTTCCGTTGGGAGGGGGGAGGGTCAGAGAACTGAGGGATCTCCGGGGTTCCGTTGGAGGAGGGAGGGGTGAGCTGAGCGAGTGAGGTGTCTGTTGGAGGGGGTATTATGACATCATCACCACCTAACCGCCCAGCCGATGTGATTGGCCCTGAAAGACTTTCACCCCTGGGGGGCGTCAGAGGTGAGATCCGAAAATTTTTCGACCCTTACCAGCATCTAGACCCCAAGACCCCTCACTGTACCAAATTTCAAGTCTCTGGCTCAAACGGTGCGGGAGGACTTCGCAGTCATACATACATACATACATACATACATACACCACTTGACTTTTATATATATAGATTTTGCTTTAAAGCTTCAAAGTGTTGTACAAACCTTAATTAATATGTATTGTTCAGTTTTAAGTAATAATTTACATACTGTAGGCCACTTTGGTTAAATAATAATAGTACTTTAAATAACATTTGATTAAAAATAATACTACAACTAAACATTGTAATATTCCACCCAACATTTTACTTTCCAAATCTGGATGTTTCCATGCATTATTCTTTCATATTCCTATTAGGGAATAAACATACTCTGTGATAGTTTTGTTCTTTGGATATGTGATGAATTTGCTCAATCAGATGTCCGAGTCTAAAGCTAACTTCATTAACTTTGTCCTTGGCTTGAGCGATAGCTTCATCAAGAAAATGCTCTCCAACTCTAATGTCCAAGTGGATACGCTATTAACACAATAACAACAATTATTAGTCCCATGAATTTATGGTGTTTTTTTTTTTTTTTAAGTCTTCAGAAATAAAGTGAAGCATAAATAACAAAGGTTTCCTTTTAGCCTTCTTGTAGGAATGGCATTTAACTTATTTATAGATGTCCTTACTAAAGAGATAAGATATTTAATATGTATATATTTAATGGTTTTAATCTTTAATTACACAAATTTACATACTTTGTTATTAGTGTTGTATTTTATACTAATGCTATTGATTTGACCAGTATGAACTATTTATTATAGTGTGTCCAACAAAGGGCAAAAAATTAACATTCTTAGGACTACCCACTCTAATTAAAAATTGATAATGGTTATCAAACCTTTTTTAAAAACTCTTCCCATTTAGACAGGTTGTAGCTGAAGCAAAGTCAGAAAGAGAGAGAATGAGAATCAGTCCTAGGTCTTCCACCAGCATAGTATAGCATTTCCAGTAGGTTATTAAAGATGCTTCTAAAGGCAAATTCCTCTAATAACTTCCAAAGTTTAGCTTAGTTTATAATGATATAAAGAACAATAAATATATAATTCATGTGGGGCTCTCTTCCATAGATTTTAACTCTTTAAAGTTTATAAAGGTATTGCTCAAAGACACTGGAATGACAGAAATGTAATAGCTTTCAGATAAGTAAGCTTTTGTACTTGCATCTGTGTTGATAAACTGTTCCCCTTATGACATTTCATCACATTAATCAGGACTTTTAAGCTTTACAAAATCAAGGTGCTGTACAAACATTAATTAATCTGCACTGTATTAGACTGACTATGCCCTGACTCCTTGGACATGAAAGGAAAGTCTGTTTCATCTCTTCATCTTTTGAGCTCCAGCATTATCTTTTTCAGTCATTAGGAAATGTCATATATTGGCTAGAGAGTCATCTGAAATCTCTGAGATAATTCATTAAAGCAAGATTTTTCTGGTTTCAAACCCTGACCACAGCCAAAATAATAAAGGATGTTCTGCATGGGTGGAGCTCCACTGAGTTCAGGAGATCCAAAGGTCCACCTAAGTGGAATTGCTTTGCAAGATTAAAGACCAACATTCAAAACACGGATCCACTGAGATACTTTCATAATCCCTTCACTCCTGTCGTTAATTGTTTTCCTAGACCTCTATACTGTATGTCCATTTGTCTTCCAGAGCCTGTGGTTTAGATAGGACAGATATCATCATTAAAAAGAATATTCAAGAAATACTCTTACCAGTTTACTTCCTCCAAATGAGATAAACTTTGTAGAGTTAGACTGCAAACAGATATTATGCTCCCCAGGTAAATGTGACGTAAAAGAGAATGTTCCTTGTGGACCATACAGTTTTGACAACAGTAGCTGTAATGTAAGTGTTAAGTGTATTTTTTAAATTTATGAACTATAGATATTAACATAAAACTAAAATGATATGTATCGTACCTCAGAGTATATTTAACATTTTAAACTTAATATCAATTATATTATGTTATTAATATAAATACAATTAACCTAAGTTTCACATTTTATTTAGGGAATAAAAACCAGAAAAAATATGGTCTACACTGAGGATTAAAAACTTGTCGGTAAATACTGAAGTCAAATTTTTCAAAAATGGCACATAAGCAGCCTGATTTTCAAAAGTGTTGAACACCCAATGGCAGTTTTTGTGTATTGCTGGTCTATGTATCCTGATGGTTAGTCTAATATTTTTGGTTTAATTTATCATTTCCTTCCTTTCTCCATACACAGCTATGTTGCTTCAGTAGTCAATACACAAGCACATTGTCTGTATGTAAAATATTGTTTATTCAACTGTATTTTAAGTATTCTTTGATGGCAAACTTTTCCAAATCCAGCATTAATGCAAAAAGCATTAACCAAGATTAAAAAAAAAAGATGACTAAAATCAAGGCACTAAACCAGGGGTGGGCAAACTTTTCACCCAAGGGTCACATCGGGGTCCAAAATTGTATGGAGGGCCAGATAGAGAAGGCTGTTCCTCCCCAAACAGCCTGGCCCCCACCCCATCCAACCCCTACCCACTTCCAGTCCCCTGATTTCCCCCCTCAGAAACTCCAGTGCATCCAACACCCCCCGCTCCTTGTCCCCTGACCACCCACCCAAGAGCCCCTCCTGACCCTAATCATCCCCCAAGAACCCTACCCCCTATCCAACCCCCCTGCTCCCTGTCCTCTGAATGCCCTGACCCCTAACCACAACCCTGTCCCCTGACAGGCCCCCTGGGACTCCCACGCCCTATACATGCCCCCCATTCCCTTTCCCCTGACCACCCCCAAGATCCTCTGACCCTTATCCAATCCCCCAGTCCCAGCCCCCTTACCACACCACTCACTGCTGCGCTGATCTGACGGAGCTGGCCCGGACTCCCAAGCTCCCGTATGGGGAGGCTAGCTCCTCCACCTCCCCTGCCCCCCCCCGCCCCCGAGCGCGCTGTGTGAGCAGTTCTCCAGGAGGTGGGGCTACACAACATCTGGCTCCAGACCAGACTGCTCTGGCCCGGAGCCAGACATTGCGCAGCCCCGCCCCCCGGAGCGCTGCTCATGCAGCACGCTAAGGGGCACGGGGAACAGCAGAGGCCCGGAGCCAGACATTGTGCAGCCCCTCCCCCAGGCAGGGCCGGCGACAGGGGGGTACTACGGGTACAGCTGTACCGGGCCCCCTGACTTTAGGGGGCCCCCGGTACACAGCTGTACCCGTTGTCGCTGGACCTGGAGAGCGGGGAAGGGGCGGGGAGGCGGCGCGGCTCTCCCCTGGACAAGCGAGCCTGGCCCCAGCAGGAGCTGTGAGCCCGGCCGGCAACAGCAGCGCTGTCTGGGGGAGGGGGGCGGAGAAAGGGAGGCTCACGCAGCTCTCGCTGCCCAGGGGGGTGGCGGCTGGGCTGGGCTGGGGGGCCCCAGCCGCTGTCAACTGGGCTGGGGGGGGCCCGGCTGGGCTGGGGGGGCCCCCGGGGGCCCCCATCCTCTGTTGGCTGGGCTGGGGGGAGGGGAACGCCGGCTGGGCTGGGCTGGGGGGGGGTGGCTGGGCTGGGGGGGCCCTGGCTGGACTGGGGGGCCCCCAAACTATCAAAGTAGGGGGCCCCCAAATTTCTGTCGCCAGCCCTGCCCCCAGGGCACTGAGGCGGGGGAAAGAGCGGGGGGAGAGGGAGGAGCTAGCTTCCCCAGCTGGGAGCTTCAGGGACTGGACAGAATTACCCTGTGGCCCGTATCCGGCCCGCGAGCCATAGTTTGCCCCACCCCTGTGCTAAATCCATATAGATGCATGAATAAATGGCCTGGATTTCAAAAGTACTGAGTGCCTTTCTTTTATTGACCTTAATGACAACCAACATGTGCTCTGCACTTTTTAAAATCAGACCACTGATTTAGCTGCTTAAATATGGACTTAGGAACCTAATTTTAGGCAACTGTTTTTAAAAATATTGTCCATTCTCCTTAGATAGTATGACCTTCCGGTTCCAAAAGTCAGTACAAATGCATCAAAAAATGTGAATAATAAGTTTTACCTCCTTAGTAGGAGTTGTAATGGTCACAAACATTCCCAAACCAGGAGCAGATTCAAGAAACCTGTGTTCATGTATGTCCCATTGCTGTATCTTATAACTCCCTGAGAAGACAGATACAATTCTGTTAATTACAAGTTAATCTTGTTACCTCAAGATTCAGAGAGGTAGCCATGTTAGTCTGGATCTGCAGAAGCGACAGAGTCCTGTGGCACCTTAAAGACTAACAAAAGTATTGAAGCATAAACTTTCATGAGCCAATACCCACTTCGTCAGATGCATTCAAGTGGGGCAGGGAGGGTTGCATGCATTCAACAAAGTGAGTATTATGTATAAACAAAAGTTTATGCTTTAATACTTTTGTTAGTCTTTAAGGTGCCACAGGACTCTTTGTCGCAATTTCACATCAAATCACAAAACAAAATTAAGTACAAGATAACTTACATATTTAATAGAATTATTATTTTTTTCCAGTTCACCATATAATTAGATTGACATTTTGCACCACAATGGAATGAGCAAGAAGTTACAAATTAGTGAAAGAAAAGTGACAATTTATTATCATTGCTGGGCGTGCTCTGGCCTGGTTAGTAAGCCATGGCATATGGCAGATAGTCCCAAAAGTTCAGGTATCCACTATCCAAATTATGTTTTTATGATTGTCTTTCATGCAGCCCCCACCACTTGTGAACAACAAGCTATCAGCTCTTTGATGGTTCCCGGGCAGTCTTGCATATTTCTCCTTCTCAAAATAAGAGCTTTTTGCTTTCTCATTATCTGGGAAGACTTTAATACACTCAGCATAAAACACCTAGTGAAATGGTCCTTTTTATTTTTGGAGGTCTTGAACAAGATCCTGACCACTGGTCAACAGAAAATGCAGATCTCACATTGGTGGAGGAGAGTGGCAAAACTGTATTGTAACAGGAGCCCTGGGAGCAATGGTTGACTAAACCAGAATTCCTCTAAGAAAGCACATACTGCAATGGCATCTCCAGCACTGTAGAAATAGGTGCCTTGTGTGCTTTCCATCTTAGCTCAGCCAGCTCTTCTGGTCAGTGCAGAGGACTCCTGTAGCAACCTGCATGGAACTTGGAGGGACGAGCACAGGAGACAGAAGGGAAAAGTTTGGAGATGGCATCAGGAAGCCATTCTGTGTGCCCACATTAAATGCTAGCTGCTTTCACAGTGATTCTGTAATGAATTATCTTCACAAAAAGCTAGTTTAGATTCAGAAACATGGAGTCCTCTCATGTTATTATTCAGCATGCAGTACATGACACAACTGTAACACTTGCATGGCTAGCATGGAGCAGTGCTATAGTGCATTGCCATATTGGGAGTAAAGAAGGAAATGCTTTTTGTGCCCTGCTCTCCATCACCACCACTCATTCACCTAAGCAGGGCCAGCCACAAGGCTTTGGCATTATATATCAGGCTGTCAGTATTAGAACTTCATAGATTAACATTTTAAATATTATACACATTGACCATCATGTAGAAACATCTACCTACCAGTAATCAAGGTATCCTTTGGAATGTCTTCTATTATGCATTTCTCCTCTCTTTCCCCTGAATGAAAATACAAAGCAGGTGAGACAGCAATCCAGAAGCTCAAAAGAATTCCTATTAAGTAGCTCTTCATGATTTTGGTGTATCCTTATTCTACTACTTTTGGAAATAAGTTAGAAATGAGCATAACTCTGTGCTCACTCCTTGTTTGCTGTTTATCAGTGTAGTTTTGGGAAAAATGTGAGAAAAGACATCTGGTAGTTACTTCAGTTATTTATATACGTGAATGTGCCACCGAATGAGATAAGATAAAGATAATTTTTGAAGTCTTTGCTAGCACGAAAGGAACAACATTTTCTTTTGTAGCTCAGATATATGAAGTTTTACAGGACTAATTTATAATTCGTTGTGTGTGTGCACATGCACTCTCTCAGACACACACACACACACACACACACACGCATGCGCGAACTGCATTAGAACTGAAAATGCCACAATGGGAAAATGCAATTCTTTATATTTTTCTGAGTTGTATGTTTTTACTGTGTTTGTCAGCTTTGACAGTTACTGCTGGGTTTTTAGTCAAATGCGTCAGCTGAGTATTCTCTGTGTGTGTATTTAAAAATAAAATCCGGCACAGTTGGTTTCGTAGTCAATAAGATGGCCAAGATCACTAAGTAGTGGAATGTCCCTATCAGTGAATGTTGTCATTGTGGGAAATCAAAATTGTCTGGGGAGGAGTGTAGATAAATTAAATTTCTCTCTTGTTCCTAAGTTCAACAAACAAGAGAAAAATAAAGATTAAAATACACTATTCTCTGCTTCCAATTCCAGCATCACTGCACTGTGTTGCATAGTCTATTAGTTGCCTGGCAACATCTTAAAGTTTTGCTGCATTATTATTTCTGTTCATCTGTCAAAAGGGATCTCTGTTGTGTATATGCCTTTGACCAAAAATGCCTTTTTCCAGGAAAGGTCTCCTTCCATGGCACAGGATCATTCAAGAAAAACAGTATTTTCCATGGAAAGGGTGTATTTTGCAGTGTAATGCAGCATTACCTTTTGTGGGGCTTCACTCTGCCCAGGACAAGGCAAACATTTTTGGCAGTTCTCTTTCCCTCCTTGTGTGTCTCTGTGCTTGTCTGGGGTCTCAGTTACCACAGGGCTCAACTCTGCCTCTTGCTTCCCCAGTATGAGTAGGCCCTGAGTTAGCTGCCATGTCATAGCTTGAGAAGAGCTATCGTAGGGCTTAATTCAAAGCCCACTGAAACCCATGGAAACATTCCCATTGGTTTCAGTGGGCATTATTCAGACACACCTGGAAGGCAAGGCATTGCTAGGCAGGATGGACAATAATTCAGTGGATTCATCTCACATTCAGACACTCCAGATACCTTCTTTTTGTTGTGCCTTCATTTCATGGGAAGAGAACAGATTCTTGCACTGAGAGCCTCTATTCTATTCAGATTCTTATACAACATTCATCACAGAATCATAGAAGATTAGGGTTGGTAGAGACTTCAGGAGGTCATCTAGTCCAAACCACTGCTCAAAGCAGGACCATCCCCCAACTAAATCATCCAAGCCAAAGCTTTGTCAAGCCTGACCTCATCATTGGTGTTCACGTGGAGGAGTAGGAAGGGGTAGCGGTCCTCACTGACACTCCATCATATACTCAATTCTAGCTCCAGGCAAGCAGCACACTTCTCAAGTTTCCCATCCCCCTTAGGTCCCTCCACCACCACCCATCTCCTCCTCTTGGGAGTACTGGTTGTGGAACTACCATCTCTTGAACAATGCATCCCTGGTCTGCCAGTTGATGGTGGTCTCCTTCTGATCCCTTCCTTCAAATGACTCTTCCAAACCATTCTCCACCATAGTGCCTGTGCAGAGAATCTGAAAACTGTTTCTTACCTCTATCTGCACTGGAGATGCATGGGTTCTCCTCTTCCTTGGGAGGTCACATGCTGCCAATTTTCTTCCTGTTCTGCACTGTCCTCAGATGCTTCAGCATGCTATGCCTGCAATACCAAATGCCAACTTCTATCCAGAAAATCTTCATTTTCTCTGATGCAATGCAGGGTTGGATACTTAAATCACTAGTCCTTTAATCTTCTCTTCCAATATGGAAACTAGCTTGCACTTCACATAGAGGAAGTTGCTTCTATCCTCTGGGAGAAAGACAAGTGGTCACAACCACTGATTGCTCACTGCCCATAATCTCTTTCTTCTAAGACCCCTCTTCAGATGTTGTATTTACTGCTTACAGAAGCCTGAAAGGTAAACAAAAATTCTGTGGGAACTCCCCACAAGTGAACTCCCAGGCAAGGGTGAAAGTGGGCTGGTACAGCATACCGGTAAGAACCCATACCAGCCCGTATTCAATTCACTGCACATTAAGGTGCTACCGCAGCAGCGCTTTAATGTCTGTGCCCCTTTTGCCCCCTTGTTGGGGGCCCTGCCAGTACAGATCCTATCAGCAGGGCCACCGACTATGGGGGGAAAGCGCAGCACCATTAAAGTACTGCCACGGCAATGCTCTGTGGATCTTTAAAGCGCTGCCATGGCAGCGCTTCTAAGTCCCTGCCCCTTCCCCCTTCAATCTCCGTCGGTGGCCCTGCTGATAGGCTCTGTATCGACAGGGCCCCAGACAGGGGAGGCAAAAGGGGCAGGGACATTAATGTGCTGCCGCGGCAGCGCTTTAAAGGTCCTTTGCCATGGCAGCGCTTTAACGTTTCTGTGACCCCCTCCTGGCAGGGCCGCCAATGGGGGAGGGGCGCAGCAACACCAATTTGGGGGGGTGCAGCCAACGGTGGTAGTATGTTGCAGGGGGAAGCAAAGGGAACAGCTACAGGGACTTAGAGGTACAGGGTGGGCTGGAGCTGGCTCTGCTCCTTCCTTCCGAGGCCCCCTCCCTTCCAGGGGCCAGAGCCGGCCCCAGCCCAGCCCCGTACCGGTAAGTCACTACTAGGGAGTGGAGAACGGGAGTGATGTGTTCACAGTAGCCAGTGTTGTCGAGCAGCCATGGTGCAATGTTGTGTCCCTAAGCACTAAAGGCTTCATTCCCAGGTATATCATATTGCTGTAGACCAGCCAAGGGGTGACAAACACGTGAGTAACTGTAATTAGGTTATCATTTGCCAGTATGGGACAGAATCTCCTAGCAACCGGAAATGGTAAAAAGCTTCACTCGTGGATGCTGCTATGTGAGATCTTAACATCAGTGAGGAATCCAGGAACATTCCTAAGCTACAGACTAAATTTTCCTATAGTGAGAGAGTATCATCAACCAAAGGAGACACTCCACTGTGGTTGTAGACCTTTGAAAATGGTTTCCTCTGCCAATTAACACAACCTCTGTCTTCCTTGGGTTCAGCTTCAACCTGTTGATTTTTTCCCATGAGCTGATGTCATTAAAATTGTAGACCACGTTGGTGGTAGTAGTATTATATTGGGAAAGACGTGCAGAGCAGTGTATCATCTGGATTTTGCTGGCACTTGGCATCTGACAAGTTTAGTCTGTGCCTGTATGTAGCTGTTGAATAGAACAAAGACAGAGTTGATCCTTTTGAGACTCCACAAGTGAGGCTCGGTCTAATAACAGAGGTGCAGTTTCTTATCAAAGCTGCAGAGAAGTTCAGGAGGATGAGAATATGTCCTCTATGCACTGGCTTCAGGAGATCATCTGTCAGTTCCACTAAAGCCTGGCCTGAATCTAGATTGTGTCATAAGGAGAGGTGAGGAAAGAACAGCCACCAAGAATGCTTCACACCCAGAGTAGTTTTCTGAGGAATACGGAGTTTCCTTCCTTCACTGTGCCAGCCCTTAATCTCCAGGAAAGGAAACCTATACATAGCATTTTTTTGCAGCCTCCATCACAATCTGCCGATGACACACTGAATATGTTTGTGATGCCCCAGTAACACAGTGTCCGCTACAATTTCCACAAGGTGATCCACTAGATTCTGGGAGACAGTGCCTTCACAGTTAACTTGCCAGGATGCACTTGTTTCAGAATAGCTGTTTCAATCGTTAATAGACAAATACAGGCATTTACCTCAGGATTCCCACCTCCTGTGTCAAGGGACTATCCTTCATCCTGATCTGGGGACACAAACAGCATGTTTGTGAAAAGCAAAATCTTCAACGGAGCAGATTTACCATACAAATAAGTGACCATCTCCGGCATGCTAGGAAACCTGGTTATAAATGCACCTTCATGACCAAGATTGAGTCTGCTCTTCAGGCAGCAGCCAACAAAAGGCATGTGCAGGAATGCATCAGAGAAATCCTTCCCAAGCTGTTCCACACCCATTGGTGTAAACACACACACCGGAATAATACAGTGACTATAAGAAAAGGAAATATTTATTTACAGAAGAACTATTGGAGCAAAACAAAGGGAGGGAAGATAGGGGGAGTGGCAAAACAGTGTTACATCTGAACATAAGGCTCCACAGACCCAGTGGTACCACAATACAAAAGGACAGACATCAAGCAATGTGTCTATATTCAGAGTTCAGGAATCCTGGGCAGAGTTCCAGTATGGCAGTGAGTCTTGGGTGCTCCTGCTTGTCTTCGGCGCCCATAACCTTTCAACAATAAACCCCTCTGGTTCCTTTTCTGCTGCTCTCTGCAAACCCACACAGAGCGACAGCCTCCCCATTTAGCTAGCTATAGCCTCCCTCCTCATGTCCAATGCAAGGTCACGTGCTCCAGTACTCACGACTCTATCCAGTTCTGGGCAACTGTGATACAGAGTCCAGCTCCGGTTTGTCCTTCTTGAGTGATTCCTACTTAGCATGGTGTTCCTCCTGGCTCCTGTCCTGGGGCATCCCTGGTTGGTCACTCTGTCCCTTCCAGGCTTCGGGCTGGTTCTTGGCTGCTTCACTATGTGAAGGGCCCGCTTGTTATAGCCCTTCTCTCTGTTGCTAAAGACAGGCTTACCTTGTCCCTCTACCTCTCCACACCCCTGGACCAACCATCACTTCTGCTTGCTGCAACAATCAGCACTCCCCCTGCCTCAGGACAAGGTTTTAAAGGGACCATGCTCTCTAAACCCCAAATGGGTAACAAATGTCATAATGGAAGTGGTGATTGAGTGCTTTTGAAAAACCAGCCTCAATTTGCGGGTGCTGAGTACTTGAAAAATCTGGCCTTTATTATATATTTCGTATTGTTATTAGTTACAGCTGTTGTCATGAGATCCCATGGAAAATATTACAAGATCCTTCTTGTCCTCTCATTCCTAGTGTTTGCAACTATCACATATTATGTTTTCACTTAGGGTTCTATCATCAGTCCAAGAACATGGACTACTAATAGGATTTGGAGCCTTAAGCCATTTATCAGTCAACAGTTCAAATTCTGTCCAGGCCACTAATAGGAATAATGCTGGAGGCTAAATTCATCCCTTGCAGCAACATGGCTGTCTCATAGAGCAGGATAAAGAGCAATGAAAATGGATTGGGGAAGGGGCAAGGGAACAGGATATATAAAAGCAGAGAGCATACTTCACATGTATATTTGAATACATTTTAAAGTTGTTCTGATACCCTGGTGATGTATGTAATTGTTTATCTAGGTATTTATACAGTTAAATAAAAAACAAACAAACCCCAATACAGAAATAAGGAAGACTTCTGTATAGAAAATAAAGAAAGAATGGAAAAGGATATAAACGTAAAACAGAATGTGAAGAGACCTGAGAAAAGTTCCTTTCTCCCCCAAATCAGGATATTTGAGAGCTAATGAACCTGTAAGAATGTGGACACAGGAGGAATGTGTAGAAAAAAATGTTTTAAACAAGAATAAGTAAAACGAGGGGGATGGAGGACAGGAGAGTGATAATCAGAAGAATGCAAGGCATCCAGAAATGACAAAAGTTAGTTTTTAAAAAAATACTTAGCTGTATTCAACTGGAGCCAAGTGGGGTTTTTTAAATTGCTTATTCAGTGTTTGGAGGACCAGTATGTACTATGCTGATAAAAGTTCTAATTTCTTCAGGACTCATCAGGATCCTCATCTGAGTCCTATAAAAAAAAAGTGTCAGAACCTTTAAGTGTTCCTGTACCTAAAGAGAACACAGTGTGCTGTGTCCCTTTTCGTGTCTAAAAATGGTTTTCAGAGAGGCATGTTTCAAAATGAACGTGCCCGGCCCAATCCAAGACGCTTTTTGTTCATATCTGTGCACTGCAGACCTATAAACACCCAACTAGCATAGAAGTTTTCTGTTGAACTCTTATATTTCAAAAATCCTTTTCCTTCGTTATAACTAAAACTTCTGCATAACGGATGTGCCATCATTTTTTTAATTAGTTGTCTATTTGAGTAACAAGAGTCACAGGCTGGAACAGTTTTTGATATATTATGCTTTGTGAAATCCATACATAATTCTGTTTTGAGTTATTTAAAAACAAATGTGTAAGTTATCATTTATGCCTCAAAATTTGTGATTTTTACATAAAAATAATTCACACCCACATGTACTTTTAAAGAAACATGGACACATTTATTTCATAAACATAGAAAATAATATCATTTATAGTCAGCTGAACAGACTTTACAATTTTTCACCAGTTATTTCCCAGTCAGTTTACTTGTGTAGGTATCCACAAGAGATCAGTCAGTTTTAAATCTGAAAAGAGCGTCAACTCAACTGAGTTCAGTCACTCTCTGTTATTATCCAAACTTTTGAGTGCTTATATGAAGCTTGTGGGCTGAGTAGCTTTGTAATTGGAATTTTTCCAATGTATGAGGAAAAACAAACCTCCTGCTCTGCATGCATAGGATTCAAGACAAATTTACTCAGTTATTTTATTGTCCTAACTGTGTTACAATATCTGGTCACTCTGGTTTATGTAAGTGTTTTCCAAAGAAGTGTACTCAATTAAACATGATTAAAAGAAGTCAACATTAATGCCAATAAATTATAATAAAACATAATTTACAGCAACATAGTAATTAGTTTTATAGGTATAAATAAACAAATTTAAATCTACAAACACGAATATGTATGAATGTATGTGATAATCTAGACTGTATTCAAAGGATTTGTTAACATAATTGAACTGTGCAGTATGTTCAAAAATTTCTTTTCTGCCACTAGATGGTACTGCAAGAACTTACACAATATTTATAGGAAGGAATGGGGTCAATGGATTTTGTTTTAGTCCCTGTTGGACTAAAATTAAGTAATTAAAAAAAAAGTCTTGAGATCAAACAACAGAATCAGCATCCACTCCAATAAAACATTTCAATAAAACATTACAACATACCTGAATTATGAGGAATAGTGACTGACATGGAGTATAGACTCAACTAAATCTAACCTTAATTTAAATGATCTAAATTATTGTCTATTCTTTATTCCACTGGAAAGGAGATTTTAGACACAATTGTCTGGTTCACATTCTGTTTCTTCATCCAGGTTTGGACAAGGAGTTCCATTATTGGCAGGTTGAAGGCGTATATAACGAGTTCTGGTTTTGGTCCCTATCTTTCCACAAGTACCTCTACAAAGACCCCAGGAAGACCACAGTGAAATCTCACAGTCCAATGGTGTTTCTGTAACATATATAAGAAGAAATGATTTGTCAGAAATATGTGCTTAAGGCAAACACGGATGGCTGGTCTTCACTAGATGGGGGGATCGACTAACGATACGCAACTTCAGCTACGTGAATCACGTAGCTGAAGTTAGCGTATCTTCATCCGACTTACCTGCCGTCCTCACGGCGGTGGCGGTTGGCGCACACTCCCTCATCAACTCCAGCTTGTGCCTCTCAGCGAGCTGGAGTTCTGGAGTCGACGGGGCCCCCGCTGGCGATCGATTTATCGCGTCTTAATGTGATGCGATAGATCGATCGCCAAAAGATCGATGGGCACCCACAGTAGTGAAGACAAGCCCATAGCTGGCAAAACGTACAAACTATTATCAAGTTGTCCTTACATATACGAATATAAAGCTGATGTTTGTTTTGCTACATGAAGAGTAAAGAATTTACTATCAGTTACATTACTGATGATATTAAAAAAATCTACTTGAAAAAGCTAAATGAACATGATTTTAATTTTACATTCCTTTTATAAAAGCCATAAGTTGTCTGGTAAATAAAGATATCTGTTTTCAGCACCTGAAAAGGTAGACTTTTTTTACTGTAATTTAGAGGTTGTTTGGGGTATTGCAATAGTTATGGTATAATACTTATTTAGTTGAGAATTTAAAATGTTTTTTTCATGGAAAACTTTAAAATGAGCATTTTCTGATAATATAATTGTATTTTACTCTCATCTCACTACTAATAACTCATTGGGTCTTGCATGGCTTGCTGTTTAATACCAGGATTAAGATTTTTATCAAGTATATTTATATACTATGGGACTCCTTTACATATATTGTTCCTCTTCATTTCATTTTCCATTTAAGTCCTATTCTTACTCATGAGTAAAGAAAAAGCTAATTCTTTTTATGGCTAAATCTTCTTGTAGTTAGTTTTTGGCAAGAAAAGGTAAAGCACTTTTTACACACAGTTTTCTCTTTGCCAATAAAATATATTGTATAACTAAAAAATTTTAAATACTAATTACTTTAAAATTACTACAACCAAGTAAATCGGAAATTCTGTAAAGCAACACATATATACAAAATATTTATACGAATGATATGTAAATTATAAAATTCTCAAAGAAAATATACAGATACTCTCTCCCTCTGCAGTCATGCATCTCTATGGACCTCGAGTGGATGGGGAACATGGCTTGATCTTTGGTAATTAAATCTTTCCTTATGCCTGTAGAGTAAGTTTTTTATATGGATTAAGTTACTGGTATATACACGAAGCGGTGAATTCTGACTAGGTATGTCCAACAATTGCTTTACTTACAATGAATTGCTCTGATTCAGTATGTATGTATTGATACGGTCTTCCACAGTATTCTTGCCAGCATGTTAACGAAGTATGGGCTGGATGAATGGACCATAAGGTGGATAGAAAGCTGGCTGGATCATCGGGCTCAACTGGTAATGATCAATGGCTCCATGTCTAGTTGGCAGCCAGTATCAAGCAGAGTGCCCCAAGGGTTAGTCCTGGGGCTGGTTTTGTTCAATATCTTTATCAATGATCTGGAGGATGGCGTGAACTGCACCCTCAGCAAGTTTGCAGATGACACTAAACTGGGAGGAGTGGTAGATATGCTGGAGGATAGGGACAGGATGCAGAGGGACCTAGACAAATTGGAGGATTGGGCCAAAAGAAATCTGATGAGGTTCAACAAGGACAAGTGCAGAGTCCTGCACTTAGAACGGAAGATCCCATGCACTGATACAGACTAGGGACTGAATTGCTAGGCAGCAGTTCTGCAGAAAAGGACCTAGGGGTTACAGTGGATGAGAAGCTGGATATGAGTCTACAGTGTGCCCTTGTTGCCAAGAAGGCTAATGGCATTTTGGGCTGTATAAGTTGGGGCATTGCCAGCAGATCGAGGGATGTGATCGTTCCCCTCTATTCGACATTGGTGAAGCCTCATCTAGGGTACTGTGCCCAGTTTGGGGGCCCACACTAGAAGAAAGATGTGGAAAAATTGGACAGAGTCCACAGGAGGGCAACAAAAATGATTAGGGAGCTGGAGCACATGACTTATGAGGAGAGACCGAGGGAACTGGGATTGTGTAGTCTACAGAAGAGAAGACTGAGGGGGGATTTGATAGCTGCTTTCAACTATCTGAAAGGGGGTTCCAAAGAGGATGGATCTAGACTGGTCTCAATGGTACCAGATGGCAAAACAAGGAGTAATGGTCTCAAGTTGCAGTAGGGGAGGTTTAGTTTGCATATTAGGAAAAACTTTTTCACTAGGTGAAGCACTGGAATGGGTTACCTAGGGAGGTAGTTTAACCTACACTGAGGCACATTAATTAGCTTTGTGGGGAAGTTAATACCACATGTTGCTCTAGGTAGCACTTTCAGTTACTTACATTTATGGGGAAAGTAAATAAAAATTAAATATTAATTAAATAAATAGTCTCTAAAAATACCATATTGGCTGACTTCCAACTCTTGGATCTTAAGCTTTCAGGACAAGAGAAAGCCATCTGTCTTAGGCTAGAGACCTGAGATCCAAGAATGAGAATCCTGCATGATATCTTCAAAGGGGTGGGGGGATAGCTCAGTGGTTTGAGCATTGGCCTGCTAAACCCAGGGTTGTGAGTTCAATCCTTGAGGGGGCCATTTAGGGCAATCCTGCTAGTGTAGGCAGGCGGATCCTGCTAGTGTAGGCAGGGGACTGGACTCGATGACCTTCAAGGTCTTTCCAGTTCTAGGAGATTGGTATATCTCCATTTATTTATTTTATTTATTTATTTAACATATTAAGGACCCAGTTCAGGAAACACTCACCCATGTTTTAAAGACCATCCCTAGTAAGGAAAGAATTTAAGTACATATTTAAGCTCCTTTCCTGAATTGGGCCAAAGTAAGTAGTAATCCCTTCTCAAATGTTGTGAAGGAAAGGATATTATTCTATATGTAATTTGTGTCCCAATTTGAATGATGGATCATCAGCTTTTGTTTACTAAGAAAAAAATTTTTTAACTAGAAATCTGCTTGTTTTAAATGTACAAGTCAGGCCTTATTAACCATGGGGAAGGTAAGTTTTCTTTATTTATTAATTGTGAGGAAATCTGTGAAGCCCAATTTATGGTCCAAACTCTTGACACAGTGCCAAAGCCAGAGAAATAGTCTCTTCAGTCCCAACCTGAAGCAGCTGGCATGCACTTGGGCCGTGGTTGTTACTACAGAATATGCAGGGAATGTATCCCACGGATCTCTCCTCTCCTTTTGTCTGTTCACTCCTCTCTTAAGAAGTCTTCCACATTTCCCTTTTCACATTCCTGTACAGAAAGTCACCAGAGGGTGCACAGAGTAAGCCTGTATGGGGCTCTCTGCCATCTGTCCTCTTTCCTCCAGTCAGAGGGGATGGAGCATTTATGCTGAGTTTGAAGCTTAGAATTTGTCACTAAGACTGGGTCAAATCAGTGCTATGAACCTTCACTTACATGAGCACTAACATTCACAGACATTTAAAAAAGAGAATGCTGTGATAGGATAAATATATTATTGTTTGAAATTAAATCTTGGCTTCACTTGAGAATTTCAATAAAAATTTCAAATTCTCCGCAGGTATCTTGTTCTGTAGGTATCAGTTGCCATCATAATTCTGTTCAAGCCGGTGAACTGAATTTTGTTTTCTTATTTCATATCACTCTCAAAATACTTCTTACCAAGGAGAATATAGTAAGTATAATTGCTTTTCTCCATTATGTAAGAATTCACAGGAAGGAAGCATTTTCTTTAGTATTTGCACAGGGTTTGGGGAGCTGAGGGTCTGACAGAGTATCCCTTTCACAGAGGTCTGGTGGCTCTGTGGAAGTTCTGTGGCTTGAATAAGCCATGCTGTGGATCTAATCAAAACCTGTGGATCCATGGCCAGACATGAAGGCTCCTCCCTCCCCCCCCCCCCAATGTTTCTTTCGGCATTCTCTTCCTCTGACATTTGGACTAGTTTATTACTGTGGTCTCTGTCACAGAGGGCCCAATTTTAATCTCACCTATGCTATGTTTACACTTGTGTAACTCCATTGGCTTTGGGAGAATGACTCCCAATTTATACAAGTGTAAGTGCTATTAGAATTAGGGCTTGTCTTCACTAAAGCGGGGAGGGATCGATCTTTGGCTGATCGATTTATCGCGTCTCGTCAAGTCGCGATAAATCGATTGCCAGCGGCTCCCCAGTCGACTCCGGAAGTCCAGCTTGCCAAAAGGTGCAAGCTGGAGTCGACAGGGAAGCGCGCCGCAGACTGCTGCCGCCGTGAGGACGGCAGGTAAGTCGGCTGTAGATACGCCGAATTCAGCTACGATATTAACATTAATAACGTAGCTGAATTTGGCGTATCTACAGCCGATCTCCCCCCCCCCCCCAGTGAAGACCAGCCCGAAGATCCAGAGTACAGAGGAATAGTTAATGCTGTTCCACATAGAGAAAGGTACAGAGAAATATAATGATCAGCTGTTATTTAACTGGGCATTCCCCACCTTTTCTGTGCTGCAGTTCTGTACAGGGAAAAATTACTGCTGTCTGTAGCAGGAATATTCTGCATAGCCACATTCTCTTCCACATGGCCTGCCAGATTTGAAGTTTTCTAAAACTTTGCTTCCTCCTTGTTGCTCAGTGAATGGGAACAAAAGGTTTTAGTTGATCAAAATATTAACCACTTACCTGAGACAGAGTCATCTATTTCATTGCGTATAGCAGTCAGGTTAGGCTGAGGACCAGGAAGACCCAGTTGGTTTCTTTTAAGTTTTACAATGGTTACTCGAGCAATAGGTGGCAAACTTTTTAGCTTGGGATAAAAAAACGAGTTTGCTGGGTGACTTGGAGAGGAACAAGTGATCTATGAATTAAAAATCAAAGGAAGTTTATACAAATAGTATTGCCATGTTAGTAAGCAGAGAAATTTTAAACACAATATCATGTCTTAATTATGCTTCTGGGCAAGTAAAACTCATGAATCGGGAGTGCACAGTCTTTTTGCACCCAAGCCCCACAAAAAAGCTGTGATTTTTGTCATAATAATCCCACTAACTTTTGTGAAAGGATTGTGGACCTGAGATCACACAAGAAATTGTGGCTCTTTTTGGATGGAGATACTAGATGGAGGGTAGCCTGCGCACACAATAATGCTTGGAGCAAGTCGATGGAGGAAACAAGAAGTAATGGGTAGGGAATGCTGGCCGTGGCAAGGTTCCTGACTGGGACATAACGGGTGCTGTAGTAGATTTGGCATTGTTATAAGGGGGTCACAGAGGATTGTGCTTCAGCTTCTCTATTCGTTCCCACTCCCGCAAGCACTACATTCTGCTCTAGGAAAGCACTTCTTAAACATGAGAAGGAATTGGCTGAATGCTGACAGCATTAAGGGATGTAGGGACAAGGTAGTCCATTTCTCTCCACCTTTAAACAACAGCTGCCTGAAACAGAATAAGGGGTAGAACAAGCGTGGAAATGGCAGACAAGACTTACAGCAGGGGAAGGGCAGCAGCAGAGGAAAAACGTTTGAACAAAGCATCCTCTTCCTTTCCATTAGCTCATTTCTCTTAGATGCTAGCAGCTGCCAAGTTTTGACAATTCTCTTGGAAAACTTCCCCTCCCCCTCTGCAGCCCACACGGCAGCCCAGAGAGTCCCTAATACAGATAAATATCTAGCTCAGACCAACCAAATAAGCTCTTTTCTGCCTTATTGATTTAGTTTTATAAATGTATCTAGCTTTTTTAAAAGCATGAAGATCTAAAAAGTATATATTCCTGTTCTACAGAATTGTAGATGACAATACAAAATAGAAGTATTGTGATCCTAGATATAACAAATAACATTTCAGACACATGGATTTGCAAACACACAGAAAATAAACAGACATCTGCCAAAACAAATGCTAAGTACTATCACTATGGAGTTACCAGCCTAGTCATAAATCCAGATACAGCACTAAATACTAAAATCATTTTGCAAAGAAAAAAATGTTCATGTTTTAATTTCATGTTATTTTTAAAAGAAAAAATCATAATATAGGTATGACATAATACATATGCATTTGTACACAGCATACATATGGTACACTTACCTCTGTAACAGTCTCCTGTGGAATAGTGGCAAAGTTTGGTGAGGAAAATGTGAAACCACTGTCTGTTCCAGCATCATATGGAAAGAGTTCTACTGTTTCTTGTTCTTTCCAATGATCTCCTTCACATAGATTTAGACTGTCAACACCCACAAACCAATCAGGGCTGGGCACAATTCGTACAACAAAAGAAACCTAAGAAGTGAAAGAAAAACATCATAAAAATTAACTATCACCTGCCAGTCTCTACAGGCTTGAGTAGCAGGAACTTCAAGGTCTGATTTCTAGTATGGCAATGGGTCAAACATATTTCTGATTATTTTATTGGAGGATTTCTAAAAGAAAATATTCCAGGGTGCTTTTTTATTTGATTTTATGTTCATAAAGTTCTTTAAAACCAGATTCTCTTAGCAATTCCTTGCATCTTATTGATAGTTATCAGTGGCATTTCAAATATCTCCTTTTGCATCCTGCTAGTATAAAGCTGGTAAGTGACCCTTAAAATGAAAATGTAAATGTACGTACTAAGGAGTGTCTTGAATGTGTTTCTAATTCCGTGAAGGTTTCTCCTGTACCACTGGAAATGGCAGGAGCTGAGAAGATTCCATGCACACTTTGAATTTTTTCTCCAGCTGCTTCTATTTCCTTCATTAATGTCCATGCTTCACCCTTTTCAGCAAAATCACGCATACCATTGCTGGCATATTCATCCTTTTTCCACATGTTATAGTCAGAACTATGGGTAACACCTATTTAAGGGAACACATTGCTCAATATAAATGTCTGCTTTGGATTATCTTAATTGCTGCTGTTTCTCTGTTTTACTTCGGAGTGGAACAATTTGGATTTTCTAAAACAATTAATTTATCACTGTTTACTTCAGCTGAAGCCAATTGAAAACAGTTGTAGATTCTGTAAATATTTTGGATGCTGCAAGTTCTGTATGTTATTGTTTATATTTCAAGCTACATTAGTTTTGACTTTCATTTTACTAATGGGAATTCTCAATAAATGCAAATAAAGAACAAAAAAAATCACAACTGTAGAGAGTTTTATCTGGTCTTGACCCTGTGCACACGTAACTTACCTAGCAAGGAAGACCACTGTGCTGGAGGCCTATAAAGGGGATACTGCTTAGGGAAAGCAGCCTGACTCCATTTCCCTACAAAAACTATGCTGTACTTAGCAACTTCCTCTGCTGTGCAAACCGAATCATCACCCACAGGCAGACAGCTGGTATAGCCTAAAATTGTTATAAACAGTGTCCAGATAACTTTACAGAAACTGTAGCTAAGCATCAGGTTTTCCATTTCCCTACACATGGAAAGAAAAAAAAAAAAAGAGTGTCCATGTTAGCCTTATTAGTCACTGCAGATTCAGAACTGAATAACAGTAACCCAATGAAATTTAATATAGCATAAGTTTTGAACTAAAAGAAAATACACATCCAAAGTATTTAAAATCTTAATGCATCTAAGAACATATAGGACTTCCAGAGTTGAAGTTTCCATGCATTATGTTACAAAGCTGTAACTCTATCTAGGACAACTATTTCTAATGGGAAATAAAAAAATATCTTAAACTTCTTCATGGTAATGAGTTTAAGCAAATATGTTTTTGATTTTCTTTTAAAATCTTATTAGAATCACATCTTGAATTAATTATACTAGTAAACATTTCTGTAAAATATTAATGATGCATTTATTATTTTAAAGATAAAATTAAATTAAATAAAGCAGATAGAAATAACATAAAAGTTGAAGCAGAAGTTTCAGAACAGATTGAAAGTCAAATACATTAGAAATGGAATATGTTACTTTGCGATGAAAAAGTATATGTTACTTTGCGATGAAAAAACAATTTTAAAATTAACATAATTGCAAACATCCTTGCATCAGACAAACTCAGTTGTTTAAAATCCTCCTTTTAAAATATTTTTGCCCTTAGAGAAAACTGCATAAACATAATTGAAACACTAATAGTTGTATAATGCATTAATTCATTAAAACAGTTTTGAGTACTCACTAAATATTTCCTCTGGAGCTCAGATATGGTGAGAGCACCTGCTTTTGCTGGCAGTTGAGCTGTTCTGCAAGACAGGACAGTAGGAGTCTTGCTATTTATGCCTGAAGAGGGTCCCCTTTGGTCCAACAGTTATCGTAACCTTTAGACTTTCCAGTTTAACAAAATGAATTCCATCCTGTTGCTTGATTTCTTTTTTATGGACTAACAGAATCTCCTGTATGTCAGTTACTTCGGGTTTCTGTTGGAAAACTGGCGCTGACTAGGCACAGAATGTTTTTTAAAATTATCTTAGATTATTAGCTACAACTCAGGCTTTCTCTGCACATCTTATTAATGCTTCTATGCTATAAAAATGAACTGAGTCCAAAACGAAAATTGTTCTGGTGGAAATGCTTTAAATGAGAAGCATATTTCCTTGCAAGTTTTATTGTCTGACAGATGCTCCTTCCAAACATTTACAGAGCGCGCTCTCACTCTCACATACCATATGTACATGTTCAAATAAGAAGGTGAAAACAGCTAAACAAATCTAGAGAAAGAGACTTAAATCATTTTATATATTTTATAATCACACATATCCACATTGCAAACACGAATGAATTTAAAATAGAACAGTATATATCTTTGTTGTCAACAACCCTGTACACTGCATGATGAAAGGGCTCTGTAATATTGTGGTTTATTTGGAAGGAGTGGTTTTTGGAAGCTTCTTTGAGATTTTTCTTAACTGTCTACTCTTTAAAGTAAAAATCCTAGGTAACCTTAGTAGTAGTCAAGTCATACATATTCGGTAGGGAAATACATATACAGTATTCACATCACTAAACGTATTTGTTTTCTATGCAAAAAGCTATAAATACCAGGTACGGTTAAGTTAAACAATTAATACTCATTTTTAATTCTTTCCCCACTGCCTTGCCAAATGCCCATAGGAAAAAAGGGCTTGCTTGAATGCTTGGAAGCAGGACTGATCAAGAGTCAGCTCAGGAGTCAAGTACACATAATGAAAAATGCCCTGCCAGGAGACCTTCCCATTGAAATTTTGTGAAGTATTTAGCTTGAGTATTCCTCTGATCACAAGCATTCGAGCATGGGACAAAGGCAACCATTTCTCAAGTAGCAAAACTCCAGGTTACGATGGATTTATGGATTAAACCCTGCATTTTATATTCCACAAGACAGTCAGTTTTAGCTGAAAGGCACTATTAAAACTAGGGACAGATTTCCTCTTCCATGTAAAACCTATGGGAAGTGGGGAGGAATCCTGAGATGTATGTCATGAAGTTTACCTAGATTATTCTGCGTGGGGAGTGGGGTTTGTAATGAGGCAGCTGAACAGTGGAGGTGTCAGCCACCAGAACCCACAATTCCTGAACATGTAGATGTATTTGATGAAATTGACTGGAGGCTAGAGCTATCTGTGCATGGTATGATCCAAGGACTTCTTGATGTTGACTGGCAGAGGGCACAGAGGTGCATAAGGGTTACAAGGATCCTCTGGATCTGGTATTTAAATTCTAGTTCACCAATGGGTGTCCTATAAGGTGCTTCTTTGAGTGATTGCAAATGTGTATTTCACACAGGTACGCACACTTGATGATTACTTGTTCTGTTCATTCCCTCTAGGGCACCTGGCATTGTCCACTCTCGGAAGACAGGATAGTGGGGCAGATGGACCTTTGGTCTGACCCAGTAGGGTCATTCTTACGTTCTAATGTTACAGAACTCTGCCATAGCTCCCAAAGTTCAAAGTACAGTATAGAGGACTTACCCATCAATGGTCAGTTCTTGTTTTCCAAAAAGACTAATGAGAAGCTGCATTCCTTTAACAACTCTCTGGCCACTGTATGTTCATTGAGGGTTATACCAGAAGTTAAGAGTCATCATTATGGAGCTTAGCAACAGCAGCAGCAGCAATACTGTCAATATTCCCAGCAGTACTTCAGTATCCTGCTAGGCAGCAAGACTTCTCCATGAGGAGACACAAGTCAGAAAGGAGAAGGCCCTCTGGTTCCAACTTCAACCAACCAACAGCTCATCCTCCATCAGCTTTGGATAAACTGCCAATGTGACTCTCCTCTCAAGGGCAGCATACCAGTCGTCAACTTCCTTACCATATTGCCTCCATTTGGGAACAGGCTGTCCCACTTCTGCAGTAAGTGGGAAACAATAACCACAGATAAATGGGTCCTAAGAACTGTGATTAGGTGATGCCATCCAATTCTTGTCCATACCCTCTTTCCCACTCCTCTACACTCCGTTTTCACAGACCCCTCTCATGAGTCACCAGTGATCCTGGAGTCCCTAGAGTGGTGTATAGGTCAAAACAATGTATGATAGAATGTCCATTGCCCATCCTCCACTGATGAAGACTACAGTTACTGATATCTTCACAATAGATTGGAGACTGCATCTAGACACTTTGAAAGCTCACTCCAAGCAGCATAATAGTTAAGTTCTAAAACGTATTGTCCATCTATTTGCACCTGTGAAAAAAGTGGTTCAATTGTGGGACCCCAACACTGTACTAGCTACCCTCATCAGACATCCATTGGAGCCTCAAAGTAACGTCTTCTTGGTCCCTTTTTCCAAAAGACAGCTTTTCCTATTGCCATAGTATCTACAAGGAGAGTAAGCAAACTGCAGGCTCTAACAGCAGGACCTCCGCATACACAGTTTTTCAGAGACAAAGAAATAGATACGTTCATGGAAGATAGATCCATCAAAAATCAGTGACTGAGGTTAGAGCACAGATGGAGACTTGTGGCCCCAAGAAATGACAATAGACATACATTCAAAAGACTGGTTGTAGGCTCTGGTACTGATGCAGGTACTATTGAGATCAGCTCCAACTAAGGTATTAGACACACTACCTTCGACACAGCCGCAAACTTTATTTGTACCAGTGACCCCAGAAATCTATGCAGTAGTATGAAATTTCCTTTGCCTTTTGATTCCGGACTTCCTTTTGCTGCAACAGGATTTGACTGGGATTACATAAGTGCTACAGTTGATATCAGAGCCAGATGAACTTCTGGTACCATCAGCATTGCATGTAGCATCCCAAGCACCTAAAAGTCTTCCTGCACTGACCTTTTCTAAGCAAACAATACTCCTAGGACTTAAATCATCAAAATCTCCCTCTGTACTTGAGTATAGGCCTACCTTTAACTATTGGCCATTTACAGCATTAACTGGGGATGGATTCTTCTCTCAAGTACTGGAAAGACTTGCAGTGGACTTCTTCCCGCTGCTTATCATTCCCACTGCTCTTCGGTCCCCCACCTTCTGTATTTTCGAGGACTTCTCCCTAGTCATTCTTATGCTGAGTGAGGAAGGTTTCCCCTTACCCAGCCTATGCTGTGAGGATTTGGGGACACATCTCCACACTAAAAAGGCTTTCAGGAAGGATTAAAATCTGCAGGATTTATTGTCCCTTTCTTACTCTCTGTGTCTACACTCTATAACAAAATGGTCGCTCAGGCAAAATAACTATTTCAAATACTTATTTTTTCCCCACCTGTCTGTGCCTGGGGTGCCTGGAATGGGGCTCATAATAATCACACTGATGCCAGTCCTTTAGTTACTAAAAACTAAAGGTTTAATAAGAAAAGAAAGAAAAGAAAAGTTTCAATATATGTACAAGTGATTGCAAATCATATACATACAAGTGATTGCAAATCATATACATACAAGTGATTGCAAAGACTTATAGCAGGTTTGTAGCAGAGATGGAATAAACTGTTAGTTGGAAAAAGTCTCTCTGGAATCATCCAAACAGATTGGGGGGCATCAGTCCTTGTTAGAAATCCAGTCCAGAGAAATGAAGACCAAATGCAGATGTCCCAGGTGCCTTTTTATATCTTCTGCCGTGTGCATGGAAATTTATTGTCACAAACAAAGTCTCCAGTCCCTGTTGTGGAGAGTTACTGGTCCAAGATGAAGTCCTGAGTTACATGAGCATATAACATGTCCATATATAGTTTACTGAATTACAGGGGGTGACCATTGGCCCCGTCAGAGTCTGAGGCATCTACAGGAAGACCTACTGTGTGGCTGTGTTCCCTCTAAGCTGCGTGGTTACACAGCTGCTCAGGAGTGAATCAGGTGCTGCACACTCGGTTAGCAGAGTCATGCATGGTGGCGTGTGTTCAGGTGCTCCTCACCCCGCTGCTCCTGCCCTCTGCCTTGGAGGTCCTGACCAGCTGCTCCCAAGACCTTCATGCTTGCTGTGCAGAGTGGGGGGGAAGGAGAGGTGCTGATGTCAGGGAGTACCTCATCTCTGCAGAGTGAGGAAGAGGGAACAAGGAGCAGGAGAGCTCAGCTGTTGTGGTCTGAGCCTTCTGGTTTGTGAGTGCCTTAAAGAGACAGTGCACAGTGTCTCATAGATTTCCCCAGCACACACACACGCACTCTCTCTATCTCTCTCTCTCTCTCTCACACACACACACACACACACTTTTTCACAGTCACTTTCCAACACATACATGTGTTGTTGTTACTTCTTGGTACTTCCTGCACTTCACATATATCCTCTGTAATTTTATTCTTTTAAAGTGCTGTTATTTTCGTTTTTTTTACTTGTCTACGCATTTCATAATTTTATTTCTCTTATGCAGTGGTGAGCAACCTGCAGCCCATCAGGATAATCCACTGGCTGGCTGCCAGATCGCTTGTTTATATTTGCATGGCCACCTGCATCTCCTAGTGGCCGCAGTTCACTGTTCTCAGCCAATGGGAGCTGCATGAAGCGGTGTGGGACTGGCTACCGCTTCTGGTGCAGCCTGTGGGCTGCAGGTTGCCCACCACTGCCGTTGTGCTTAAATTTAATTATTTGAGTAGTGAGTTCTAAAATGCCTAACCTGTCTTGGTTGGAGTAACTATCCTTACGGTAACTTTTTACAAATATATATCTAGGTTTTTTTGTTGCTACTGGTGGCACACATCCGCACATTACTTTGATATTAGTACACATAACAAAATTCATTCTGCACATGGATGGAAAAAATTAGAGGGAACATTGCTGGGTGGAATGACTTTCCTCAATGATCCATTGCTAGAGTGAAGTGTTCTTAATGGGACATCAACACATAGTATCTAGCATGGATGTAAATCTATGTGGCGGCTGGGGGCGTCGCCCAGGAATACAACACAGGTGTAAGATACAAGCATATAGCCAATATTCTTACAATGATGATATATGCGTAGACACAGTATAATCATACTTAGCAAATCATAAACTTTTCCATCTTATGAGACACATTATTTGTTGTAATTTGTACAAGATTTGTTGTTGTTGAACAGTGGTAGCAACAATGATACAAACAGTCATCTTTCTTACACACAGTATCACACTGGCGACCGTTTGGTCAATCAGAGGAAAATTCATCCAGCATTAGGTTGTCAGGAAATGGCTGACTATATAGAGTCCCTGTGTCTAATTCCTTGAATAATAATTGGGCTAGACACAGTCAGACTTTCCAGCTTTGTGAAAGGGTATCTCTCACAGTGCCTATGTCAGCATTCCATAGTTGCAGAAAATAGTGGATTTCTACTCGAGAATAGGGTTTGCTCTTCATGGCTGGAAACCCACACATGCCAAATTTCTCTAGGTCAGCAGCTGGAGAAGAAAATTTCTGTGGGATCAGAACCTATGCTTGCATTCCTTCTTCAATTTTTAACCCAGTTAAAGAGCAGCTGAAGCTTCATGGAAAGGTCTGAAAAAAATCTTCCATTTAGAAACCCTTTTGCCTGTATATAATATTTTTTTGTTTTTTTCTTTCCTCTTCTGCATCTGAAAAGTATTTTGTTTCTTAAACTGATGTCTCCCTCCACCATAACTATCTTCCATCCACATCTTTTTACCCTGAGTTCTTGAAAGCAAGAGAGTAGGCACACAAGGAGTTTAAGGTTTATTTCAACAAAAGACTATGTCTAGTGTTTTAGATTACATGTGACCATGCACAGCTTCTGCTCATTCTGGTGGTAGAAATCAGCAATATTGCAGTTTCTGTGTCCACACAAGATGTTGCAAGATCAGTGCTGGAAAATGCATGATCAAATGATGTGTGGATAATTTGTGACTTTGTCATAACAAACATTTAAACTCTAGACATAATTTTAATTCTAAATCATTGGGATATTTTTATAAACCTAAAATAGCAACAAAACAAGAAAACAGTTTAAAATATGCAGGATAGCTTGTAAGAATGGCCAATATTGTGTTAATAGTCAACTTATACAATATGGGAAAAAATGTCTAAACACAGTAAAGCCAATTCTACCCTCAGTTACCTGGCTGCAGATCCACAGTACGCTGAACCTATGTAGGGCATAGCTATACCCCCTTATATAAGAAGCAACAGGAGGACTGACATAGTAAGTGTCATCATCACTACTTATATGATGATAAGAAAATAAGGATTAAATTAGATTTGCCATTTCTTAGGTTTGTTTGCTTGATAACATCCAAAGCAATAGAATGAGAAATCTGCTTGTCCATATTCCTGAACTACTGTCACATATTGTCCCACTATTGTTAAAGATTTACAATGACAACATCCAGTTTGCTGCTAAAGAATGTGTGTTCATCCTTGAATATGCACAAGCTGTTTTAATAAGTTTATAAATATCTAGCATGTCTCATCTTCCAATATAAACATAAATCTGTATTACTTAAGAGCACTTATGCACACATACCTTCTCTTGTAGTTACCATGGATACACATACTACTATGGATACTCAACAATGCCAAAAGGTTTACATTCACTCTGAGTCCTTCAGCCGGAGTGATACAGTAAAACCTCAATAGGAGTGAAGTAAGTGGCGGAATATTTTTATACGATAAATAGTGGTGTAGTACTAGAGCTTTCTAAAAAGCACATCATGGGAACAGGAGATCATGCCTTACATTGTGATGGGTGAGTCCCTTCCTGGTTATGAATACCAAAATCTTACCCCTTACCTTTGGGAGTGCAACCTTTCAACAGCCTTTGGGGAGGCAGGATTCACCCAGAAATCATGTCAATGCCATTATCAGCAACAAGCACTCAGCTTTATCAGCAACGGTCTCCTTTGTTAATCACAAATAGCCCCAGTGCCCCTCTAGCATCAGCTCTTTGGTCACTAATCAGGGGCCAACTTCCCTTTGGGTTCTGCCTGATCCTTCCATGCAGTGCAGGCTCACCAGGACCACACTCACTGCTTTCTGGGCCTATTCCCCAGCCTGAATCCTGGGTTTTCAGCCTCCTGCGTCCCTGGTAACCATAGCAGTAGCAGCAGCCACGGCCACCATTACTCACACCACCCCTTCTTCCCAGGATAGCTTGCAGAAAGAAGTTGAGGAGGGACTTTCTTCCATTTCTCTACCCTGCCAGAGGTCAGTGGGAGGGGAGTAGAGGCCCATTTCCTCATTGCCCTGCCAACCGCAGCTCTGGGGACAAGACCATTTTTCACAGTACTGCTGCTAATCTGTGGCGTGATCCACCATGTTGATTCAATGAATTATAGAATAAGTATGACCTAGAAAAACTCTGAAATGAACTAACATTTAGAACACTCTAAAGATGAAGGCTAAAGCTTACAGAGCTGAATGAAGACCAATGGGACACTATCTCAATATTTTATTTAACTTGCTGTGTTTGAAAGATTAGAAGAGATGTGTTTTACACAGTTTACTGAAGAAAAAAAAATTGGACAGAATTCAGAGTGTTCTGCATTGAAACTTCATTAAAAGAACCTGACAGGATACTCAAAATACCATACATCCACATAATGTAAACATGATCTAAAGTTTAATACATAATTTCATGTCCATAATTTCTAGGTTGGACTTGGCAAACAGCATGGTATAAGGAAAATTTATAGCCATTCCAATATAGTAGCTTTCATATTCACTGAACCAGTTAAAGAGGGTAATTGTTTGGCTTTACATCTGCATCATTTAACATTTGTTTAAAGTTTAGTTTTCCTTGTTCAGCTTTTTCCCCTCCACCCTTTTCTCACATTCTCATGTTGCTAATGGATTTTCCTTCTTTCTAATCCTCATATGTTTGTAAATTCACTGGTTGAATCTAAGGCAGGAATGTTACTTCATGAGGTGCATCAGAGATAATACTCTATGAAATAGTCTGGGGAAAAAAGGATGATTCAAAATGAGTTTATGGTGAGAGATAACAGGGCAGAAAACAGCAGTAAGATCATTCACACAGAGAAAAGTTGCTGAAGTTAAGGTATTTTTGTAGAAAACTTCTGTTTCGTCTGTTAAAAACGTCTTTGTTGAAATGGAGTAAGCCCCTGGTGTTACATTTTGTACCTCCTTTTTGATATTAAACCTTTATGCAGGGATAAGTAGGCATTAGATAATATCACTTATACACAAAATATGCTATTTAGTAAAATATGCCAGTCCTTTATTTCTTTGGCACCACTCCACAAGAATACCAAATCTAATCTATATTGCTGATCCACTCATTACCACAACACATTTCACTTTTGAACATCTCTTGCTCTATAGGCTAATTAACTTTGTTGCCATCACTTTTTAAAGCCTGTCTTAAATAGTATTAGAGAGGAATCCGTATTTTAAAAAATCAAATCAGTTTCCGACCTCAAATAATAATGCACTGTGGAAAATGTATTGGCTCTTTCATAGGCTCAGGATCTGGCTACAGATCTAATCCATGCATAAAAGGAGTTTTATGCACCATTGAACACTAAGCCTCCTGTACCTGTTTAAGAATCAAAATCAATATAGAATAGAGGGTGAACCTGGAGTAGGAAAGGTTGGGCCAGTAACAGGGGGACCACACATTTTCCCCCACTAGCTCCATGGTGATTACTCAGAAAAGGTAGTTCATGTGTAGTCTATATTACATTTCTCTTAAACCTTCTCCATATCAAGGAATGTCCTTTCAAATGTGATTCTGGGGATTGTCATTACCAGAGGATGGCTTGCAAAGGAGGCCTGACTTGCCAAGGAGATTAGAGGGCCTAACAGAGACATACTTTTCTAGGATTATGCTTCAGGAGTATTGTGGGAAACCTTATGAGGAAATCCTTGCGGAAATTTTCGTCACACCAGTGTTCTCCCATAGGTATTTTCATGGGCCTGGATGAGCGGGGCTATTCTACCATGCTGTAACATCAGCTTGTTTCACACTGATATTCATAAAAATGGAGATAACTGGTAACAATATCCTATTGGATTTTTTTAGATGAGAATAGTCTGCCAATGGTAGTCATTTAAGACATTAACACCGGACTAAACAAAGTCCTGGAGAAAATACGGATCTTAAAAAAAAAAAAAAAAGAAAAAACTTCAGGCATCGGGCAAAGTCCATACATTTTGTATGTGGAAGGTTCTTGCTGGGAGTATAGGTTCAGATGCTGCATATATATTTGTCATCACTGCTTTACTTGGATATGAAAATGATCCAACATACACAGAAAAGTTAGAGCATTTGTTAATTCTGAACGGGGAGACCAGTTGAATAAGACAGTGGAAGATCCGAGTTACACCATATATTCAAAAGCATGAGAAGGTCTTAGAAGTGGTAAAGAGGAGGAGCAACTACAGTATTGTGTAATATTGTTTCTGATCTTAGTCCAGCAGCTAAAACAACAAGCTAAAACAACTTGCGCTTCTTCAGAAAAAAATTACTGGGAAAATTTTTCCTACTGCCCTTTGCTTCCCAACAAAACTCAGGGACTGTGAAAGGAGAAGACATATTTTCTAGGTCATGACTTATGCCAGGTATTTATTGCCAAAAAAAAATCATATAAAATTCTGAAATGGAAGAAAAGGTGGATTATCCATTAAAGCAATGAGCTGCATAATTCTTTGCAACTGTTGTTGTACTTTCAGTGTTGTTGGTCATATTGATCCAAGGATGAGAGAGAGAAGGTAGGCAAGGTAATCTTTTACTGGACAGCATTATATCTTCCAGCAAGAGAAGATGGTCCAGTAAAAGAGATTACCTTGCCTATCTTGTCTCTCTCATTATTGTATTATTACATATTTCTTAAGCACCAATAGTATGAAATGCGGACAATTTTGACTTTGATTTTAAGATGGCATTGCCTATTAATGATAAAAACAATTTACTAAAGTGGTTTATGATTAATTGTATTTTCTCTGTGAGTTACATATACAGTGGAGCCCCGGTATAACGCGCCCCGCAATAACACAAGTTTGGTTATAGCACGATTATAACCGTGGCTCCCAAGTCCTTGTTCTCTGTCCCTGGCAGGCGCGGGGGGCCACGGCTTCTCTTCCCTGCTGGGCAGTGCGGAGAGAAGCTGCAGCCTCCCCTGCCAGGGACATAGAACTCAGGACTGCAGGCGGCAGGGGTGGGTGGGGTGGGGTGGGGGCACAGCTTCTCCCTCCGCTGTTCAGCAGGGGAGAGAGAAGCTGCGGCCCCCACCTGCCTGGGGACAGAGAACTCCGGGGCTGCAGACTGCAGCCCGGGAAGTCGCAGTGGAAGCCATGGCTTCACGCCTACCGGGACAAAGGACTCTGGGTCTGCAGCCCCCTGTCCCGGCAGGCGTGGGGCAGCGGCTTAGAGAATCTGCAGCCCCGCACCTGCCGGGACAGGGGACTCCGCGGCTGCAGGCACCGGTGTTCCCTGCCACCGGCAGGTGCAGGGGTGGCTTCCACAGAAAACTCCGGGGTTGCAGTCTGCAGCCCCGGAGTTCTCTGTCCCCAGCAGGCAAGGGGCCGCAACTTCTCTCCCCTGCTGGGCAGTGGGGAGAGAAGCTGCAGCCCCCGCCTGCCGGAGAGTGGGAACCGCTATAAGGTGACCCCGCATTTAAAGCGATGGGATTTCTTGGATCTGTTAATTTAAATTCCAAATTATTGTGCTCTGATTGGCCTCCAGAAGTGTCCCACAATGCCTGTTCTAGCCCCTCTGGTCATCAGTCTGAACTCTACTTCCCAGGCCTCAGACCTTCCCTTTAAAATCCCTGGGAATTTTGAAAATCCTCTTCCTGTTTGCTCAGGCGTGGAGTACGCTCAGCAAATCTTTCCAGGTGACCATGTCTCCACGCACCAGGCGATCCCCAGCATGGAGCAATGGCGAGGTGCTGGATCTCATCAGCGTTTTGGGGGAGGAAGCTGTGCAGTCCCCGCTGTGCTCCAGCCGTAGGAATTACGATACATTTGGGAAGATATCAAGGTACGTGATGGAAAAGGGCCATGACCGGAACACAGTGCAGTGCAGGGTTAAAGTGAAGGAGCTGCAGAATGCCTACCGCAAAGCCCACGGGGCAAACGGCCAGTCTGGTGCTGCCCTCCGTGACCTGCCGTTTCTACAAAGAGCTGGACACGATAGCTGGGGGCAACGCCACCACCTCCACTCTGAGGAACACCATGGACACTTCCAAGCCCAGTCCGACAAGGCAGGAGGAGGAAAGTGGGAGTGAGGTGCTGAGGTGGAGGAAGACACCCCGGAATCCCTAGATGCATGCAACCAGGAGCTTTTCTCAAGCCAGGAGGAAGGTAGCCAGGCACAGCAGCCGGTGCTTGGGGAAGGACAAACACCAGAGGAGGTTCCCAGCAAGCGGCTTTTTTTGGCAAGGAAGTTGTTCTGTGCGGGCTCTTGGGGCGAGGAGGGTTTGGGCTGCGTGCAGGCCGAGATGTGGAATAGGGTGTTGATGTGCTCTCTCCCATCACGGTAATCAGCCTCAGTGATCTCTTCAAAGGTCTCATGCAGAAGCTGGGCAATGCGCTTGTGCAGGTACATTGGGAGAGTCACCGTGATCCTTGTCCCAGTCAGGCTAAGATGTCTGCGCCTTTGTGCCGTGAGGGATGTGGGGACCATTGCTGCACACAGGCAAGCTGCATATCGGTCAGGGTGGAAGCCGCATTGCTTCCCAGGTCACCCTCAGCAGCGAGATATCTTCCAGGATGAACTCCTATGGAAAATGCGGGGACAGTGTTCAGTGTAGGTGCCCCCTGCAGCTGTAGGGCTCTCCCCAAGGCACAGAAACCCAGAGGACAGCACAGCCATGAAACCATCAGTTCCCCGGGACCTTGTGCTTACTCACCATTCACTCATCTGGAAGACTTCAACAATTTAATGAAGGATTTGTTTTAAAACATGGACAAATTAGATATGCCAAACTGACTAATATCTAGGAAATGTTAGAAGATTAAACAAAGTAAAATATGAGTTTAATTATCAATTATAAAGGAAGAACATGTATTTTTTTACTTTAAATACATTTTTTATGAGATGGGACTAATATGGAATATTGGTTTTGAATCTTGTAAATCACATGCCAGGCTACACTAATGAGGCAGATGGAAGGCATATTAACTATTGTACTTATCTTAAAAGAATGGGCAAGGTGTTCTGTAACTTTCTGAGAATATGCAACACTAAGGGGAAACAATTTTAAAATCCCATATGCTCTAATTTATATAGCCCGACTAGCAGGTATTGGAGAAACTTCTAATAATATCTATAAACTGATTAATTTCCTGGAGTTGATGTAAATGCATCTCCCATGTTATTCAAACTATGTTGTGAAAGTCATCATTATGCTTATTCTCGGTAGAAAATGTATATTAAAATACTGGTATAATGCCAATAATTTATATTTAGTGAGGGAAAAGGAGAAAAAGCTGTCAGCTAAAAATATATATATATAAAATTCCCTGCATGAAGGAACATAGCAAGATAATGTAAACTCCTAGTGATGGTTACTGGGATCATAATTATGGGCTTTGAAATAAAAACAAAAAAATTGATATAGCTAGAGAGGGAAATTATTTTTTACTTCTAAAATCCCTACAGATACTTTGTATTCATCTGCTGAAGAGCTACACTGTGATTTTCATTTAATTACTTCAGCATCTGCTGTTTGTGTCCTGTATGTGTAAAATCCTAGCAGAAGAGTTTACTAGGGCACTTATGTAAACTCAATGTTGGTTTCAGATATACATTCTTCTGGTGAGGTCTCATGAGTAGATACTGACATACAGCCATTATTAGTGGGGAACCTAAGGGCACTCATACAGCTGCAGCAGATAACTCAGAGATAGGTGCTTGATTTTGTCTTTACAGTGTTGATAGAGTTCATTTCATACTCACAGTATTATATCTATAAATTCTGGAACAGATAAACTGGTGGGGTGACGCACCATGAGCCATTATTCAGATTAGAAATTTTGTTCCACTGACACAATAATTCACATTAACGTGTGACATCTCTCGCAAGTTGTCATTAGATTAGAATGTTGACATGACTTAATGTGATAGCATGAAATAATAAGCTTTGCTCTCTCCTCGTTATTTAGGGTACTTGAAGTATTCACCCCTTTTATTCTGAGGCAGTTTTCCTCTTTATAATTTCAGCCTCTTTCAACTCATCACATACAAGTAGGTTTAAATTTAATTTAATCTGATTCACATAAATTCAGAAACAGAAGAGGACATTTTTAGTTTTTATTTTGGCATAAAATAAACTATTTAAAATGCAAAAAAGGGAGGCAAAAGAGTGAGTGGAAAACAGGTTCGGCCAATCATGGCTCCCACTGGCCACGGTTTGCCGCTTCAGGCCAATGGGGGCTGTGGAAAGCGGCATGGGCCGAGGGATGTGTTGTCCACCGCTTCCCGCAGCCTCCATTGGACTGGGACGGCGAACCGTGGCCAGTGGGAGCCGCGGTTGGTGAAACGGCAAGTAAACCAGTGGGGCCCGCTAAGGGTGTTTACCCTGTGATCCTACGTGCCAACATTAACCATCCCTGCTCTAGGAACTTACAAATTTATTGTTTAATAATTTGTTCCAGTATCTTTCCAGGTATCAGCTGATCTATAATTCCCCAGGTCCTTTGCATTCCCCTTTCTAAAGACAGGTACTATGTTTTCTCCATGAGTTTTCAAAGGTAATCGTTTATGTATCTGAGATTGTTTCATCTGCTTCTTTAAGTACTATAGGGTGCATTTCTTCAGGCCATGTTGTCTTGAATATATCTAACTTATCTGAATATTATCTTAGGTTTACCTACTTCACTCCATTTAGCTGTTTTATAGACAGAAATATTAAGTCAACTGTAGTACAAAAGACATTTTAAAAAGTAGTATTTTATAACAAAACATTGTTCTTTTAAGTGAATTCTTCTGTGTTCTAATAGTTCAACATACTGAAAAAAAATGCAAGTAAATATAATTTTTGTCCTGAAAACAAAGTGTGTGGTTGTCAGCTGTTTTTTTTTTGTTGGTTTGTTTTTTGCTAATACATCATAAATTCATCTTAACAACTGGGATTCCCAGCAATTAGCCTACTGGAGTAAATACAGCTGCAAAATTATGTTTAGCATAGAATTCCATATACACAAAATTAACCCATCAATGGGTGATGTGTTAGTATTAGTGAAACAGTATGTGGTATTCAAACTCAGTAAAAAATTAAGCAATTTCTTATCGCAAAGCTAAATCTCAAGAATTTAAACTTTTCCCCCACAATAAATCCATTTATTTAAATATCTACAATTTGTATAAAAAGATGATGTATTTGTATAGAATATGGTTTTTAAATAAATAATTCTATTTCACTCGAGGTTTGGGGATTAACATACAGAATAGATGAAAGATGATACTTTTCTACAAGAGGCATCTCAACATAGAAACATGTGTCATTCATAGCCCAACATTCCCCCCCCCAAAAAAAATGTTGTCATTAAGTCCAATTTAAGGATACATTTTTTTATCCAAATGAAAGATTTCAGTAGATTGTGGCCTAACCATGATTTGGAGTCTTTATTTTTTGTGTAGAGCACAAATTTACCCTGGGGGGTAGGGGAACAGCAAGATGTTTCTCATTAGAAAAGCCACATGGTTACTGACTCAGCTGGAGCTCTGTTTTCATTCCAGAGCTTGTACTCCCAAAGGCCACAGTAAAGAATAGTTATAGTGAGCATGGCTCAATGTTATCACCCCCTAAATACAAAATGTAAAATTGACACAGGAAGAAAGAAGTTTGATTTCTCCACTAGAAGAGAACCTTCACTTCAGCAAAATAAACAATGTTATACAGTTAAATCACTGTTAAATAAAACAAGTTTATTAAAAAAAATAGAACTTTTCAATATTTTGAAAGTTTCTGATTTTTCCATTCATTCCAATTGTGGGATGCATTTCCGATGACAAGCTATCTACTTCCAAAACAGGAGTCCCAAGCTGATTTTGTACTCTATCAGCAAAATGTCAGCTACCACTAAAAGACAGTTACAACTGTTTAATTCTTTTTTACTTTAGAACCCATACATAAACTGCCCACATCTATAGATACCCCATGTGTATGTACATGTGCATGCGCACACACATATCATGGTTTATCCAGGATCCATGTTATAAATTAGAGAACAAAATGATAAACTGTATTTATCATAAGACGAGGAGACTAACCAGTTTATTTCAGCATAAGCTTTCGTGGGCTATAGCCCACTTCATCGGATGCATAGACTGGAACAGAAGTAAGATGCATTTATACACACAGAAAGAAAAAAAAAAGAAAGAAAAAGTTGTACATTAGCATACCAATTCTAAGAGGCTGTTTAATTTGGATGAGCCATTATCAGCAGGAGAAAAAAAATACCTTTTGAAATGGATTTCTGTGTCTGGTAGGAGATAACAACTATTGAAGGTAAATTAACTAGGGAAATGCAATCAATTAGTGTAATGAGAGAACCATTCACAAGTTCTATTTAGCCCTTGGTTTATCATGAACTTTTAACCACCTCATCTGCATTCTGCCCACTACTCCATCTCTCCTCAGACTATTAACAAGCCAAACCTTTTTTTTATCAGAAAAGAGAACCTTCGTGGGAAGTAGAACAACTGGTTCTAGTGATGCTCTCCTGATCAAATTTAACTGTGAAGTTAATTCAGAGATAAATCTGATGTACATTACTGCTGCAGATATTCATTTACTTTGAACTCAAAAACAGCAGCAAAGAGATTTTGTACAAGTTATATAGCTATTAAAATATTGAAACAATATTTTAAAAGCCTGGAGGGGAAGAAACTGTGGAAAGAGAGAATGGAAGGGAAAGGATTTATTTATCATATTTTTCACATAAAGTTTTCCCCTAACTGATGCCACTAGATTTTCTTTCATTTAATTGCTGCTCTATCATTCTTAATTGTAATTTACCAGGACATGAGTTTGCAGGAAAAATAATTGTTTCCCCTCTAAATAGCTACCAGCAGGTCCTTTTTCTGTAAATCATGGTGATGGCATAACTGTACAACTTTAGAAAGTGATACAAAACAGCTCCATTTACCTGGCATATTAAAACACAGCTGTCAGTTTTTAATGCTTCTGATATCTTTTAATCCTTCACATGTTGTAGAACGACCTAAGTTCTGCTTCCAGGATCCCGCCAGGATGCTCTGATACAAAGATGTACATCCAATGAAAGCTGGGGTGGGGGGGGGGGGGGGGTAGAACGTTTTTCATGTACTTAATGCATCAAAATGACTCCAAATGCATTGTGTCAGAAATTAACTGTTCTCCTTCATAGATGCCCAGAACAAGGAGAAAACATTACCATTACATATTTCACTGTCTAAATGAATATGTATAATCCATACTGTGTACTCCAATCATTTAATTTTTTTAGTGCTGTAAAATATGTTCCTCTTACAGTCTTAAATGGGAATGAAACAGATGGTAAAAGCTTAATTAAGTAGTAATTTGTCCATTATTCCTTGGACATGAGCCTATGTTGCCAATGATTCCTCATTGTAACAATATCTCATTACAAAGTGCTTGTGATTTGGTGGATAGACTGAAAGGTAGCAGACCTTGAGGAAAAGTTTACAATCCTAGGGAATTCACTATGGAAAAGTTCCACAGAGGCTCCTCTATATTAGATTTCTGAGAAATCAAGAACAATCAAGAAATTTATGCTGCAATTTTCTGCCTTTTCAGAGTTGCTAGATAGAAAGAATATTCATATGCAAACAATATGTGTCTCACACACACTAAAAAAATACGGAAGTGTAACTCAGTATCTTTGGACTGTAATCTCTGAGCTTTTCAGAAAGTTTCACTAACCCTTAACTGTTTTCTTTGTGGCATGATTGCTTTTTAAAAAAAATCACTATAAAGATTTTATAAATTACTTGTTAGAAGTATATTTAAGAGATGTATAACAATATTTTGGTTGTTGTTATTGTATCACTCTTAGACATTTTAGTAAGTTTGAGTCTATCTTCAGTAAAGATGTGAATGTTTTCTCACAATATAATAATTGAGATGCACATTATTTTTGTGTAAATGTAGCTGTAAGTCCAAAGGATCTATACTTGGACTAATCTTAAGATATTTTTAATGATCTGGGAAAGAGGGATGTACATGGAGAACGCAAAAGGTGCAGATGACAGAATTAAGATTTAAGACTGTGAGGAACTGCAAAAGAAATTGGCAAAAATGGCACAATGGCAGATGAAATTCACTGCTGACAAAGGCAAAGTAATAGGTACTGAAAAGAATCATTTGACTTACTCATATTCCTTACTGAGTTCTAAATTAATTAGTTGAGCTCAGAGAAAAGATTCATATTATGTGGACAGCTCAATAAACTTCTGTTCAATGCAGAGTGATGAGTTAAAAAAAAACCAATCAAACCAAACAATAAGGATGCATAAAAAATAATATAGAAAATGAGAATATAATAATGGCAATATATACATTGATGATATCCCCTCACCTAAAATATTGTGTTCAGATCTGGTCACCAAATCTTAGAAAAGGAATGGCAGCAATAGGTAGACAGAAAAAATGAAGAGAAGCACGAAGAGATGATGAGAGATTAAAAGCACGAAGATGATTTAATTTAGAGAGTAGACATGATAAAGCCTTGTCAATTAATGATCTAGAGAAAGTAAATCTGGTGCTCCTACTTACTGTCTCGTAATTTTACAACAAGGAGGCAGCCAATGAAACAAAGGCAGAAAGTTAACTGGTAAGAGATTTATTTACATTAACTGGAGAAATTCACTGTCAACAAGATATAACTGAGGTTAAGAATTTTGCAGGAACAGAATTAGACTTTTATAACGATAATGAGATTTAGAAACTCAGACATACACACTACTAACTTCCAGAGGGAGAAAAAAATCAAATGGAAATTTCAGCTAAAGAGCTGCATGTATGTTCTAAAAATTTGACACTAAATACTCTTCTCTTTAGATTCCATTGGAATAAAAGGCTAATTACTTGGTCTGTGGAAAACTGGACTACCATTAGAAAATATACCGTAGGGAACAATCCTGCAGTGGCAGAAGGATTGACAAGATCTCTTCCCAGGGCTTTTCCATCTTTGTTTACTATGACGCTTGCAAAACCATGTAACTTTTCAGCCCTGTGCCAAATTGTGTTCAAATATTCCCTCTTGATTCAAACATGAAGCTAAATTTTGTAAATATTTTTACATGAGTCCTATTTGTTTTGCCAAATATTCAACCAGTTACAAAGATCTAAAAGATAGGTGCTGTAACCTGGTGTAGAGGGGTGGTATGGCCCCCTGCTGGCCGGGAGGGAAACAACCCCTGGCCGAGGCCAGAGGAGGCGAAGCCAGGGCCGGTCAAGCCCCGCCCCTGGAAGGTCGGGGCCCGACCCGGAAGTTCAAAAGCCCTGCCGCCGAGCTCACTCGGGCGGCAGACACCGGAGAGATCAGATGCTCCGGGGCTGGCTCCGGGCAAAGAACTGCCGAGCCAGCCGCTTCCCCGCTATTGGGAGAAGCCGCCGACGCTGCCGCTTGCCAGGTACCCGGAAGAGCCCCTGGACCTGCTGCCTGGCCGCTACCCGGAGGAGCCGCTTCCCCGCTACTGGGAGAAGCCGCCGACGCTGCCGCTTGCCAGGTACCCGGAGGAGCCCCTGGACCTGCTGCCTGGCCGCTACCCGGAGGAGCCGCTTCCCCGCTACTGGGAGAAGCCGCCGACGCTGCCGCTTGCCAGGTACCCGGAAGAGCCCCTGGACCTGCTGCCTGGCCGCTACCCGGAGGAGCCGCTTCCCCGCTACTGGGAGAAGCCGCCGACGCTGCCGCTTGCCAGGTACCCAGAGGAGCCCCTGGACCTGCTGCCTGGCCGCTACCCGGAGGAGCCGCTTCCCCGCTATTGGGAGAAGCCGCCGACGCTGCCGCTTGCCAGCTACCCGGAGGAGCCGCCGACCCAGCCGGCCGCCTACTATCCGGAGGAGCCGCCGACAGAGCCTGCCTACTACCCAGAGGTGGACTTGCCGGACCTGCCACCTGACAGTGACCCCGAGGAACCTATGACCTTGGAACCCAGTGAGGACCCTGAGACAACCCAGGTACCAAGGGAGGGGGAGTGGGGAAGTAGCCCGGGGGAAGGCCCCGAGCCAATGTCAGTGTGTTGCGGTCAGGATCCCCACTGACTGCAGTGAGCCTTCCGCTGCGAGGGCCCCGGGCTGGGGCGCAGTGGAAGTGGGTGGGCCTGAGCCCCCCCCTGCAACTCCGCTACTGGTGGGTGTCAGTCTCCCCCTCACACAGGCACCTGGCCTATAGGCCCCCTGAACTATTGCTCAGCCCTGCCTGAGGGTCTGAGCCCTTGATTCATTGAACTAGTGCTCAGCCCTGCCTGAGGATCTGAGCCCCTGACTCTCGAACTATTGCTCAGCCCTGCCTGAGGGTCTGAGCCCTTGACTCATTGAACTATTGCTCAGCCCTGCCTGAGGGTCTGAGCCCTTGACTCATTGAACTAGTGCTCAGCCCTGCCTGAGGATCTGAGCCCCTGACTCTCGAACTAGTGCTCAGCCCTACTTGAGGGTCTGCGCCCCAGACTCAGAGTACCGGTTGTTGTTGTCCGCCCTGCCTCAGGGCCGGGGTCACTGAACTATGGCCCAGCCCCTGCTGGAGGGGCTGACCCCGGATTGTGACTCACTGCGATGCCCGCCCGGCGTGAGGGTGGAAGCTAGGACCCTGCGGCCCCGCTAATTCCCCTTAGGGGCCGCAAGAGAGCGAAGGGAGGGGTAGGATTTCCCGCCGGGCCGGCAGAAGGGGGCGGAGCCCCAGGTACCCCTCGCCTACACCTGGGTATACAGTAAGAAAAATTGTTACCAAACGAATGTTTTAAGTTCAGTGTGGACTGTAGATTTTAACTAGAAATAGATCAAAAATCTCAAGAGCTGGGGAAACACAGCAAATAGGGTTTGTGAATGTTCTTGGAAGAAAAAATATAGGTGTATTTTGCTGGTATTCACAATGTCTCTTAATAGAATATCCATGAGAACTAACTTTAGAATATTCATAGGGATTGTCTACACCACACAGCTTTTAGCAACAAGGCTGTGTGTAAACACGCTTTTGATGGCACTTTTGCTGACAAAATACTTCTAGCCCCACGAGTGACATTAGCTTTGTGGGCAGGAGAGTGCTTCCGCTGACAAAGTCACGTTCACACTGCCACTTGTGTTGGCAAAACTTGTGTTTTTCGTGTGTGTGTGGGGGGGGGGGGGGGTTTAAAGTACCCATGAAAGACAAGAATCAGAGGTAGCCGTGTTAGTCTGGAATAGTAACAAAAAGAGTCCTGTGGCACCTTAAAGACTAACTAAAGTATTGAAGCATAAGCTTTCGTGGGCTAATACCCACTTCGTCGGATGCAACATGAAAGACAAAAGTTTTACTGACAACTTCTCAGTGTAGACATATCCCTAGAAAGCAAAAGTGTCACACCCTTTAATAATAATAAAAAAAAGGATTTATATTTGCAAACTAAGGGTGATGCTCCTTTTTACGTGAAAAGAAAAACAGAAACTATTTAAAATGTCCCAAGATTCTCTACGCCTTCTCTTCCTTACCCCCTGTGAAGTTCTCACCCTTTGCTCTAAAGAATGGAAAGCTCTGCTGATTTGCTCATGCATTTTTGATAGATTAGAACAGATCGCCCATCTTGAAAATGCGAATGACACCCTAGTCTCTCTGTGATCATTCACACAACTTCCATAGTGAACCATGAAGACTGAATATCTGAATGACTAGACTGAGAACAACTCACAAGTAACCATAGGCTTATACTTATTTGCACAAAATATTTGTCAAATAATTAGGAACAGCAAACACAGTGCTTTGATAATTCATGAGGGGAAGGAGTTATACGAGTAAAACTATTTTTACTTGACAAATTGTTCATGCAGCTGTAAACATGGTACAGTATGAGCAAGAGTGATCTAGGGCTGAAGATATTTAAGCACCTAAAGGTTAGCTAGGTGCTGACTGGGGTTTACAAAAGTCCATAAGAAGGTTAGATGTCTAACTCTCAATCTTTAGGTGACTAGTGATTTAAGCAAGTGCCTAAGAGTCAAGTCTCCTGATTCGCTGTGTAATTATGAAACAGTCATTTAACATCTTATTGCTTACAATTTACTCACATCTTCAATAGGGATTAAAAAATAGGCTATAGAGTATGCAACCTTTTAAAAATAAGTTTAGATAAGATCCTAACAATTTAGATGCTTATTTGAAAGTTATAGAAATTTATCACACATTTGTAGTTATATGGGGGAAAACACAATTGTGCAAAAGAGGAGAAAGGAAATTTAATTTAAAATCCCACTATTTCTGACATAAGGCAGAGGTCTGCATTTACTGTTATTTGGTCCATTTTATTCTTTCCTCCATGCAAAAGTTGGCTGAACAAGATCATTTTGGCTTATAGATACTTTTTCAGCATGCACTCACTTGGAAAGATTTCGAACTTGTGTATAGTTTGTCAACATTTAGCAGAATGAATCATGGAATCCAATATATTAGAGATGGAAAAGACCTCTTAGTTTATCTGACCCCTCCCTTTTGGCTCCAGGATTGCTCCTTGCAATATATGGTCAGATCCTCAGGTACCCTGTGGCTGCTTCACACTGCACCCCCTTCAGCATCTGGCAACAGTACCATGATAAAAGAGAGCCAAGGATCTTTTCTCATTCCCTCTCCTAAAGGCTTTGCTCAGTCAAATGTCCTCTGAAGGCCAATGAGAGTTTTGCTTGAGTGATGTGAGAGAAATAACATATGTCAGGTTAATTTTTTTTTTAAAGTCACAATACTTTCTTTCTTGCAGATATTTATGGAACTAAGGCCAATATTAGCCATTTGTCTGCCCAACACTCAAACATTGTACCGTTCAAGAGTAAAAAATTAAAATAAAATTTTAATATCCCTTTTGGGAGGGATTAAGGGAAAGCTCCCAAATATTGTTCTTTCAATATTTTTCTGCAGTTGTGTTCCATTTCAAACGTTGTCTACAAACACTTGTTTATTAAAATGGATGTCTTTAACCTAACTGGCTTGTGCTTAAAGCCACTGCAAAATAAATGTTTTAAAAAAATGCCACTTAAGAAAGATGCTATGAATCATTTTCATTTTTGCTAGTTCCAAAGTGTGTCACAAGTTCTTTAACCGTGCAAGAATCTCTGAATTACATCCAGGTTTTCATATTAATATCCATGGAATCATCTGGAGTTCATCACGAATGGGTCTGTTTCTAGTATTAATGGTAACTTTTCAAAGCATGCTTTATACACAGCATGCGGGTGCTTGATTGGAGCATTCTGCTTCTCAGCTCAGCCTCATTATATGAATTGAACCAAATCCTATGGGCTCCACAGCTTCCTCTCCAAGTCTGGTATGTCCATGCAAAGCTGACCATCAACTAATATACAGTTTAGTTTTTGTACATATCAAGTGGCAGTAATAGTTCATTTCCTGAGACACAGTGCTCTACAAGAAAAAAAAAAGCGACTATTGTCAGTGAAAAAGCTAATAATGGAATGTTTGCCAACTAGGGCAGATTAGACTATTTTGTTCAATTAATTATGCAATAAAAATGCATACAAAATATTTTGAGACAAACCACAGCCTTCTGTGTAAAAATCCACAGTGTGGGCAAAAATTAGCATGGCATCAAGGTCACTGAAGTTCTTCTAATCATGTCATCCTGATTGGGTGGTTTAGTTGGGAAAGTGGCTCTCCTAGCCTGTGGATGTCCCAGGATCCAATGGGAAATTCTGCACATTTCAGGGTATCAGAAGAGGCCTAGTACATTAGGATAGCCCTATGCCTTGGCAGAACTTATTCCCCTAACAGCCTGGCTGCCTCTGAAGTTATGCTTTCATTGGTTCCCCACTCATGTCTAGCCCAAACTCTGCTGCAGTGGACAGTTTGAGAGCATAAGAGAAGAGCCCACAGAAGTTGAAGCTGACAGTATCAACATGATCTCACAGAGGTTTGATGACAACAACCTCACAATCTCTGTGTTTGGAAGAGGAAGTTGTCATGAAGTTTCCTTGCTCTACAACAGCTAAGGGAGCTCTTCCTCTTCAATTGCCCATGTAAAGCAAGGAGCTCCTATCACTATTATAAAGGTGTTCTTAACTCCTCCTTCAATCAGCACTATGGGAGAATTTGCCCAGGTCTCTTCTCCATGTGTAGGTGACCTCTTTAAGAACTTTTCTTGGCTGGCTGAGTGTGTGACTCTTGCAAGACGTCTCCATGTCTTGGACACTGAAAGAAGCATTCAGGGATGTTGGCTGCCTCTCTTAATGTCATTTCCAAGGTTTAGATGGAACAAAGTCTGTGACTTCACCCCAGGCAAGCAGAAAGAAGGAGAGCACAAGTGGCCATATAAGGCTTTACATGGCCACCCCACAAGTTGGAACTTCCCCTTCAGAATAGGAAGCTGCTGCTGTAGACCAAAAGGTCACAGAACCCCCATGGGGTAGCACCTGCAAAAGTATCCATGGGCTCAGAAGAGCATAATGGAATAAAACACAGCTTACTTAACATCAGCAATGTCTGAACACACCCTCAACTAGGCATCTAGTGAAAAACTGCCCTACGGGTTTTTCAGAAGCACCAATTGTATGCTTCAACGCACCTCACAGACCAAGCTTTCACTACTCCCCTTTCTACTAACCTACTAGTTGATTCTTCTGTCTTCACACAATCTGAGCCTTATTTGCATGAGAGCCTTCTCAATTATAGCCCAATTGCAGTAAAAGCATTTTGATTTTCGGACCAGATTCTTAAGGGGATTTAGGGCACCATTCACAAAACCAAGGAGCAGGTAGTGTTGGTGGCCTCCTTTCCCTGCTCTCTTCTCTCCCAGGTGAATGTCCTAACCACCAGATTACTGAATATTTTAAGGTACGTTGCTCTCATGCTGAATCAATTCCACTTTGTACAACATACTTAAACAGTCAGTGGGCCTGAGAGAGAATGAGTCTGCAGCCTAGTAGCATGGACACTCACCTGAGAGGAAGTACACCCTGGGTTCCAGCCCTGCTCCAGATTCAAACCTGGGTCTCCAACATTCCTGGTGAATGGCCTAGCCACACAGCTGCTGGGCATAAGGGCGTCTTCTCCTCCATTTTGTGAGTGCCACTTAAATTTCCATGTGAATTTAGTCTGGAAAAAAAATCAAAAGGTTTTGTTTTGATAATGTCCAAATTACGTATCCAAAACAAAAGAATAAAATTCTGAAAGGTCAAAATGAATCATTTAAACATTTCTGATTTTTTTCCAGCTGAAACAATACAACATCTTGTGGCATTCTGACGACATGTCCAAAAAGCAAAATGTTTTGGTCAACCAAAAGGTGCAATTTTCGGTGACTAAATAAAAAGTTGGCCAAAATATTTTGCCAAACTCTATTCATAATCCTCCTGCAAATAATTATATCCATTTTACAAAGAGGTGGAGACTGTCCCAAGTCACATAACCTGACAAAAGAACAAAACAGATCTCCTAACTCCACTTCAGTCTGCTAGCTGCTAGTCTGTATTCTTCATGGGCTATTCTCAGACAAAGGTATCTGCTAGTATGGACATTACTCACACATTTGATTTATGGGAGTGGAACCAGAAAGTTCAGCAACATGCATAAAATACTTTGGAGCTGGTAAAATTTCTTTTAAAATCTCAGAAACCTTCTATAGTGCTAACATACAAGAGGATTTGGAGGACTGGTCTAAACCGTCTTCAAATGTTTATTGCTGGGACCCTTTAAGTTCCCCATGAGTTCCATAAATTATCAACCTAACTTATGTAAAGGGTCAATCCTCTACCCCTTTGGCTTATTAATTCAAAATTTCAGGTAATAGACCTCTCCTATTTCTTCATAGCTGTCACAAAAGAGATACTTCCAGTGAAGTCTGGTTCTCACATAGCCTCGTTTTTAATTTTCTACTAGAGACCTCACAATACCTGGTTTGTCTCCTTCCTTCCAGAAATTTCTTCTGTTAGGAGAGTGAGCAAGTTGGGACCTCTGTCAATGAAAGAATTATCTTCAGTTTGTCTTGCAGAAGATAGTAGGATCTTCAAATTACATTTTGCAAGAGACTCTTGAGAGCCTTACATCTTTGCAGGTTGATTTGCAACATACCCACTGGAGATTTCCAATTCTTTCAAACACATACTACATAACTGACATAACCGCCTCAACCAGGGTAATCTTGGTCATTCTGGCTGCCATGGATCCAAACTAAGCAAAGAAACAAATTAGAGAAAGTAAATGAATACACTCCGTTTTCATTTCTCCTAGCTGAGTTTATGTTGCCATACATTTAGTATTTGTTCCCTCTGTAAGAATTGGCTCTTACTACTGGATACATCCCCTGAGTATTATCCAGGTAAGTGGATGACTGGCAACAAGAAAAAAATAATTTTTAATTTCCCACTAAAAAGCATTCAGTCGTCTGAAATAGCCCTCTTTATATAAAAAGCTGTTATAAAATTGTTTGTCTGTGTTATACCTTAAACCTATTAATCTAATAATCTTCAATAACCCTTTCGCTTCTACCTAGTTTCAATAATATTCAATGGTCTTTTTTTTTTAACCTAGTTTTTGTAGATTAAACTTTGGAATTCAGCAAAGCCTTTCTGAGCTCAGAGGAAGGGGGAGGAAAATTTTTAAAAGCCTAAATTGCTTCCACTGTGATGGAATGAGGAGGTCTAGTGCCAAGAGATGTCCTGACCAGTGGATGCCCGACACTATGAAAAATATAAATAGGCGATACCTCCTACCCCACTTCTTTACCCATCTGCCATGTAGAGAAAAAGACAGAATTACATCAAAACGGGTATCTCCCTGCAGATACAACAAAGGAAAACCACGGAGTTTAATTCACGTTTGACATCAAGGAATTGGTACACATTTGAGAGTACACATTAAAGAGCACCATTTACAAATGATACCAGTATATCTCAACTCCTAAAGCAAAGAATCTCGTGAGCCCAAAGAGGGCCTGAAAAGTTTGGTTCCTTCTTATTTAAATATCACATTGTAATATAAACTAAACTACTTTGTGACTCAAAATTATAGTAAGAGCCACTGGTTAAGAATCCAAGATTTGCACAACACCCAGAATTCAGACAACATATTTTTCAAAAATATAACCATATTTCTTTAACTTAAATGTCTGGTCATAAACACAATTTGGCATCACTAGCATACCATAGACTATGTTACCTTTTTACCTCTGATTCATATTGTAAATGTACAAGATGAATCTATGTACCAAATCCCTGTTGCACTTTTATTCCTGCCCCTATTAAAAAAACTGAATCAACTGATTAAAGCTGGAAACATACATTCTGATCTCAACATAATTAAAACAATCTGCAAGTTACACAGTGTAAGACCTGCTGGCTCTAGCCAATGCTTATTAAACATATTCTGTTCTTTCCATAAAACTATAACTTAATTCTCTGCCTATGGTTTCAATTTGTTCAACAGTCAGTATCAATTACCAGCATTATTTTTCATTTTGCATGAGGAAAATATAGTTGAATTTCATGTCAAGCAAAATTGTCGGGTTTTTTATTCTTTTAAATCCTTCACCCCAATCATTCCAGTGGAGCTGCAGTTTTTCCTTTCACGGTGCCAAGTTAGAGTCACTTCAGATACTCCAAAGCTTCTTTTTGTCAATGTACAATAGTGTCTCCTCGGCACAGCAATAATCCCCCCAGCTCCATACACGAACTGTACCCCAAAGGAGAAGATTGCAGAAGTATCATCCTAAACTATCTCGCTCTCTGCCTCATGAAATGCAGGACTAACAAAGATCAGGTCAGCATCTCTTTGCGACCATCAGAACCAGCTATTGGGACTCCCTTAATCTAAATCTCTTGATCCTGCATGGTGCTGAGCCCTCTGGCCCTAAGACAGCAAAACCCTTAAATAATCCTATTGGAGTCAATGGGACTATGCAAATGCTGAAAATTAAGCAAGTGCTTAAGTACTTTGCTGGATATGGACAGGATGTACACAGAGTATGACAGGAGTGACACCTGGATGATTTGCTTCTCTCTTCTATAGCAGGACAGCTGACAAGTTGCCACCAGTTCTGCACATTACAATAACATTGGCATCAGAGGAAGGGTTTTCTCTCGAAAGCAGCAAATCAAGGTGAAAATATGGCCAAACGAAATCTATTTTTAAAAGTTACAGATTAAAGAAAACAACACTGGGTGATCTTTTACTATGTCTAACTAGTGATAGGCCCACACTTCAAAGTTCAGGACCAAATCCAAGCTCTCTCAAAACTCAAGGCATTTAGATCTGAGATTTAGGTTTTGCCCATTTTAGAGATTAATGCCAGCTCCAAAGTTTTGGTCCAAATATGAAAGTTCCCAAAGAATGATGTGTGGTTAGGTTAGACACATCAGCATGTCTAACCCCATAATTTTATTTTAAAAAGCTACAAATCTGGTAAAAAGGAGTAAACACCCTACCTTATTCGTGTCCTTATTCAACAATCTGACTGTTCAATGTTGCTGACCTGGCTGTGAATGTGTTACCCTATAATTTGGGGTATATTTTCAAGGCAAGATACTAGAGGTACAAATGTAAAGCCCATAAACCACCAGTTGGAAAATATATCCTTTGGCCCATGTATCATTAGTGATTTGAAGGAGTGAACATAAGATGTGGAAAAGGGAAGACTCTTCTTCTTTGTCTCAGTTCCCCTATCTGAGTATAGGACAAGATGTTCTGAAAACAAAAGCTTAGTTAACTTAATTAACAAGACAAATCTTGACATACAAGTGAAAAGTAACTAGAGGTTTGATCCCAGCAACATATAGGTCCTGATTTTCCACTTCTTGCCACCTTATGTTATCACATCTGTGCAAAGTTGTACTCATAAGGCCTTATTTTACACTTATTCTGCACAGATGTAAGTGACTACACCAGGTGCAAGGCAGTGGGGAATCAGGTAATAAAGTTCTAAGTTTATACTTCAAGTTTGATACAGATCATTTGAAAGCTCCCCCCATCACACTGTGAGAAACCACTTTAATGACTGAATGTGTGTGATGCTTATTAGGTCAGTATACTACATGCATTTTTGCTGACTAAAGGCTTGATCCTGTCCTCATTGGCAAAACTCCCCTTGATTTTAATGGTGCAAAATCAGAAGCTGGTTTTAAGTCACTTGTAGATGTTAGGAAATACTTTATTTTATTTACAGAGAGAAAAATAAAACACTTGGACACATACACAGACACCCCCACAACACTGGGGAATTTGGTTTGCTTATTTTCTAGTTCTTTCTCACTATTATGCCGAGCTGACATACCTAACAGCATCATTTGGCAGGATCCTGTAAGGGGACGGAGAGCTAAGTCATATTTTCCAACATGTTTCCTGGATCCTGATGTTAGAAAAATGATGGATATACTGTGAAACGATGAAACTCCTCTTTCTACAACTGGCTTTGCCGTTAACCGCTGATGTCTACAGCAGACCGATGAATGACCTTTCTTGTTTGTTTTTAAGAAAGTAAACTGATCTTTACATAGCTCAGAGGAAGATATTCAAACAGAATGGGACAGAAAAGTTGAAATATTCCATCGGGGGAAGTTTCCTGAGACATCCCAGGGTTGACTCTTTTGCCTGGCATCTTGTGTCATCATTTACAGCTGTGTAAAGTGAATTAAAATGCTACCATTCTTATAGGTACTTCACTAGCATGGCATCTCACTGTGATTGATCCAGCAGCCTGACTGATGTCCAGCACTCGAGGGTAACCTTTCTCCCCAGGCTCTAACGGTCTACACCCAGTTACCAACCAGTCTTCACAAAGCAAAGTCCATTTATTCTTCAGGCAAAAGCATCACAAAGAAAACACATAAAATAACAAATAGACCTACCCACATGCTAAAAACTTACCATAGGTCACCCCCAACTCCAACATCAGACTCTAGCAGGGTGTTAAACTTTCAAATCTCTCAACTAGGTCTGCTTTTTTTATTACAAGTTCATAAGGCCAGGGGTGATGGGGTTGCTCTACTCACCACTGGATGGCATTACATCCTGGAGGTTCTGTTGAGTAGCTTGGTGTGGCCAACACCCCTTCCAGCAGTTACACCCTGGAAGTTTCTCCTCTGCAGCCCCACTCACTCCAGGAACCGCAGTGTCCTCTTCAAGAATCAGAGAGGTAGCCGTGTTAGTCTGGAGCTGCAGAAGCAACAAAGAGTCCTGTGGCACCTTAAAGACTAACAAAAGTATTGAAGCATAAGCTTTCGTGGGCTAATACCCACTTTGTCAGATGCAAGCATTCCTGTCATAGCCACTGACCAATCCTTCCCTGTTTGTGAGCAGCAGATCAAGAAGCGCAGAGCCCCTAGTTGGTTTCTCCAACACTTGCACCAGGAAATTGTCCCCAACACTCTAAAAACTTCCTGGATTGCCTGTGCACTGCTATATTGCTCTCCATTCCCTGCACTCTTGCTATCTTTCCCTGAACAGCTTCCATACCTCTTAGCCCTCTCCATTCCTTGGGTTTGCCAATCTCCTAACTCCCCACCCACTTCTAGAGAGTAATTGTAAGTGACCTGTCCCTGTAAACTCCAAACTCTCCTTTCTCCCGAGAAGTGAAATTCAGATTTTCCCAGCAGCCCCCTCAGCTGCCAATTTCCTGCCTTTATAAGTCCAGCCCAGCAGGGTCTCCTCAGCTGGACTCTCTTACTCAGTCAGGGGATTACTTAGCCACCTGATTCCTCCCTGCTGTGTCCTGTTGGGTTAGACTCCTTTTTAGTCTTCATTAACCCTTTCAGAGAAAATGTAATGTGAACATCCCATCACAAGCAGCTCAGCTGTTTCTTTACACAGTTTGGGCCTTTGATCTCTGACTTGTAACGAGTAACTTAGTCAATGGCTCCTCTCCTTCAAAAGCTGGACTTCATAACCATTATTGGAAAATTTGCATTAACTACACACAACACATACACACACACTCCCCAGGAAACAAGCTCAGCAAGCCAGGACTCCTGAAAACACATGCAACACTTATTGTCACAAAAGTTCGTGAGTGTCTGGCACATTTCAATATAATAGTCTTTTGAAGATCTCACCCACCCCAGGTATCATCTCTCTCACAAATCACATTTTTGGCTTTAAGAAGGAAGGAGGAGGGAGGGATATTATGAATAATGGGAGAGATTTTGAAAAGCATGAAGTGCACTTAGGTATTCAACTTCCATTAAATGTCAGTAAGAGTTGGGCACATATCTCCCATTTGTGCATTTGAAAATCTTCTCTTATCCTTTGTGGATTTACTGTACATCTTCAAGTGGTTCAATAACTAAATGGATAAACATCTGCTTGATTAGATTGCAAAAGTGCCATATGATCTTTAATGCCTAACAGTGATCAAGTCAATCTTACTCTCACTTGAAAGATGGCATCTCCAACGACACAGTACCACTGGCATCTTGACAGAGCATCCAAACAGATTAACCTGGGTCACTAAACAATACTATAGAGGGAAGAGTTTGATGTTATAGCAAAGGGAAACAAGTAAAATACCAGAGATGCCATTATAATAATCATAATGGGCCAAATTAATCTTTTAGCAGTTAAATTGGAGATGAATTTAATCCAATGTTAATTTCTTCAAGGAACTAGATAGGAGGGAAAAAAGCAATGCCAACCCTGTTAGCTAAACATCTATTTGTGCCTAACCATTTCTAGAGATTGTCCAAAATACTGTTTACCTTTGAGAATATATTCCTCTAGTAACACTACCAAGAACTTCCAGAGCATGGATTATCTGCTTTGGATGTGGGTTTAATTTATGCACCTATGACCCCATTATTCCTGCACCTCCTGAGATCAATGGGAATTTTCTCACTGATTTTAATGAAAGTGCAAGTAGGCCCCATGCTTTTGTGAAGATGTACTTGTTGTACTGTTCACAAACTGGTATTCTTTTACAGTTATGCCAGATGGCTTCTGTCCTTTCCCCACAGAACTGTCCCCTTTTCAAATGGCTATCACAGTCCTCAGCCATATGCTGGACAAGATTCCTGCAGTGCATTAAATCAACTATATGTTGATTTCTTTCATTTTCACACTGGAGATACATAATGCATTTCCCCATTTGCAACTTGTTAATGTCCAGACCCCGTACAGAACTTCGTAAACACAAAAAGCAACTGTTGTTCAGATCCTATCACTAATGACTTTCCCATCTGTTGGCTGCTGGTCAAGTACAGCTTGAACAGTACTTTGCACAATATGTGAAGAGCACAAACAACATCCATTACTATCTTTTGCAACCCAGATATTATATTTATGTCAAGATATATAGTCCTTCCAAAAATCCAGGTTCACAAAATGATCTGCTACCTTGTCTAACTTTCACTGGACGTAAACAGCAAGGATTTACAGATGTTTTGGAGCATAAGATTTCGTGGGCGAAAACCCACTTCATCAGATGAATGTCATGCAAATCTCCAGAGGCAGGTATAAATATGCAGGCAAGATAGCAAGGTAAATTCAATCAGGGAGGGTAAGGCCCACTTCCAGCAGTTGATCTGGAGGTGTGAACACCCAGAGAGGAGAAACTGCTTTTGTAGTTGGCCAGCTATTCAGTCTTGGTTTAATACTGAGTGGAGGTGTCAATTTGCAGATGAACTGTTTCTCTTTGAAGTCTGGTCTTGAAGTTTTTTTGCTGCAGGATGGCTGTCTTTAGATCTGTTATTGTATGTCCAGGGAGGTTGAAGTGTTCTCCTACAGGTTTTTCTATATTTCCATTCCTAATATCTGATTTGTGTCCATTGATCCTTTTATGTAGGGATTGTCTAGTTTGGCCGATGTACATAGCAGAGGGGCATTGCTGGCACATGATGGCATATATTATATTGGTAGACATGCAGGTGAATGAACCAGTGATGGGTGGCTGATCTGGTTAGGTCCTGTGATGGTGCCGCTGGTGTAGATATGTGGGCAGAGTTGGCATTGAGGTTTGTTGCATGGATTGGTTCCTGAGTAGCTATGGTGCAGCGTTTTCACCAGCAACTATACCCCCCAATGCCCTTCTGCTATATACATTGGCCAAACTGGACAATCCCTACGTAAAGGATAAAGGCCATCCTACAGCAAAAAACCCTTCAAGACGAGACTTCAAAGAGAAACTGCTGAGCTCCAGTTCATCTGAAAATTTGACACCATCAGCTCAGGATTAAACAAAGACTGTGAATGGCTCGCCAACTACAAAAGCAGTTTCTCCTCTCTGGCTGTTCACACCTCCAGGTCAGCTGCTGGAAGTGGGCCTCACCCCCCTCCTGAATGTACCTTGCTATCTTGTCTGCATATTTATACCTGCCTCTGGAGATTTCCATGACATTCATCTGATGAAGTGGGTCTTCGCCCACGAAAGCTTATTCTCCAAAACATCTGTTAGTCTATAAGGTGCTACAAGATTGTCAATATTCCAATTGTAATTGCTGCTTGTTGTGTGCTCCACAATATCTGTTTGAGTAAGGGGGAAATGTTTATGGTGGGATGGGAGGTTGAGGCAAATCACCTGGCAGCCAATTTCACACTTCCTTATTCACTTTCTCCACACAAGTCAATATTTTATTGACCTTTAGAATATCCTCTCTTTTCCAAATTCCCAGACTTTATACTCTCTCCTTATATGGAAGCTGTTCTATACCATTAATCAATTTTTGTTGCCCTTTTCTGTATCTTTTCCAATTCGGAAAGTGCCTTAAAACAGCCCTGGGAAGGGGTTGTGGGTGGGAGCCAGCAAATTCCCAGGCTTGATTGGGAAGCAGGGTCATCTGGGTGGCCACGCCCCAAACACTCAGGCCTGTATAAAGGCTGAGAGGCAGGGGCATAGAGAGTCAGTCTCCTCTGTCTCCAGAGGAAGACAGGCCTAGCTGTGGGGAGCCTTAAGCAAGGTACCGGGATTAAGGCAGGGCTGGGGCAGGGCAGAGGGAGCTGGGAAGGCTCTGGCCAGAGAGCCCCAGGCTGCAGGGCCTAGCAGAAGGCCTGACCCAGGGGTACTGCGGTTGCAGGGGGCAGCCCAGAGCTAGCATTAGAAGCAGCAGGCCAACCCCCCTTGCCGGTGATGAGAGGCCATGATACTGCAGTCTGCCTCAGTGAGCTGGGGCAAGTGGTGACTGGCAGTGGCCAAGTCTGAGGCAAGGTGGGGATAGTGGGTGGAGGGTTCCCCAGGGAGGGGAGACCCTAAGACTTGAGGGGGTTCTGCAGGGGTGCAGCACCTTCAGCTAGAGGGCACTGGGGTCCGGGAGGGACACGGGGCCGGAATAGGAGTGGGACATCGGCCGGCAGAGGGTGCTTCGGAGTCTGAAGAGCTGATTCCCTGATCGACCAGCGGGAGGTGCCGCCGGGGTGAGTGCCCACTCGCTTACAGATGGCTATAGGAAAGTGATAAGGAATAGATATGTTAGTTCCAGGCTAAACAAATCCCTGGTACCACGGGAACCAAATGGCAGTTGTTCCTTGTTAATCCAGACATCTGGGGCCAATTAGGAACCTTCCAGAAAGCAGTAGAAACAGCTAGCCTGATTGGGACACCTGAAGCCAATCAGGGACTCACTGAAACCAGTTAAAAACCTCCCAGTTAGGTGGGTGTGGATGTCAGGAGCTGTGGGAGGAAGTTGTGCTGTTGGTGAGACTGAGCGGTAGACAACATATCATACGCAAGAAAGGAGGCCCTGAGGTAAGGGTGAAGTGGAGTTTGAAGAAGCGGGGACTGCTGTGGGGAAGTAGCCCAGGGACTTGTATTGTGTTTTGTAGCTAAAAGGTCAGCCATCTTAGCTGATACTGTTAGGGTTCCTGGGCTGGAGCTCGGAGTAGAGGGTGGGACTGGGCTCCCCACTTTCTACCTCCCCTAATTAATCACTGAAATTGGGAGACAACAGAGACTGTGCCAGGAAGGATAACTTCTCCTCACTGGCTTATGATGAAAATGACTCAATAGGCTGTGACCTTGTCTCTAGAGAGAAAAGGGCCACATGGAGGGTCACAGTGAGCCTCTGAGGCTAATGAAAATCTGCCAGGAAACACAGGATCCACGAAGATAAGGACAGAGCTTTGTCACAATATAACATATAATAATATATATAGAGAGATAGATATATACATACACATACTTCTTGAGATGGGCAACCAGAGCTGCACTTAATATTCAAGATATGGGCATATCATGGATTTATCTGGACATATTATGTTCTGTTTTATTATCTATCCCTTTTATAATAGTCCCCAACATTTAGCTTTCTTTGACTGCTGCTTCACATGGAGTGGATGTTTTCAGTGTCCAAAGGAAGGGAGGAAACTAGCTGTTTAAAGTTCATAATTAACTCATTTGGTTATGTCTTGTTACATAAATTCTATCTTAGGGTTTTCTATAGTCCCCACCCATGTGGCAGTTAAGTACTTCCCAGGTAAATTACATCTGCAGGGCAATGTCCTACATCTTTAATTATATAGCTCTAGCATGGATTTTACTGACCTATTAGTGATAGGTCACTTTAATAGAGAAAAAGGGATACTTCAACCAGATACACCAATTTTTATGGTGATCAGATAGCAACTGTGAAAAAACAGGAGAGGGAGTGGGAGTAATAGGCACCTATATAAGAAAAAAATCCCCCCAAAACAGGACTCTCCCTACAAAAATCGGACATCTGGTACCCTACCCATTTTCTTCTTCTCATTTCAGCTAATTTCTATTCATTTTTAGGGGAGCTATTTGGATCCATTTGGGGATTATTTTTGCAGCTACTTGATCTTTTTAAACAAGCAATTTTAAGACTAGCCTCAGCACAGCTGACCCAAGTGAGGGAGAATCACAAAAATGCTCTTCTCTCCCTTTCTAAATAGAATCATAGAAGTGTAGGATTGGAAGGAGTTCAATAGGTCTTCTAGTCCATCCCCCTGAATGGACAGGACTAAGTATTGTCTATACCATCCCTGACAGGTGTTTGTCTAACTTGATGGAAATTCCGCAATCTCCCAAATTAATTTCTTCCAGTGCTTAACTACTCTTACAGTTAGGAATATTTTCCTATTGTGTATACTAAATCTCCCTTACTGCAATTTAAACCCATTACTTCTTGTTTTGTCCTAAGTGGATAAGGAAAACAATTTATCCTCTTCCTCTATAAAACAACCTTTTACATATTTGAAGATGCTATCATGTCTCCCTTCACTCTTCTCTTCTCCAGACTAAACAAACCTATTTTTTTTTCAATCTTTCCTCATAGGTCATGTTTACTGCAGTTACTTTTGTTGCTCTTCACTTGCCTTTTCCCAATTTGTCAATGTCTTTCCCAACACATGGTGCCCAGAAAAGGACACCAAGTTGAGGCCTTATCAGCACTGAGTAGAGTGAGACTTCTTGTGTCCTGCTAATACAATCGCTTTTTTTGAAACAGCATTACATTGCTGATTCATATTTATTTTGTGATCCACTATAACACTCATATCCTTTTCTGCAGTGCCCCAATACCATAATATCCCAAGAAACAAAATCAAAACAAGCCAACAGTCTCTACTGTGTGCTTTCCCTCACTACTTCCTTTGAAGCAATCAAGGACCTTTGCTTTCTTCTGCTATTGCTTTGCCAGTTCAGTAAAAGTTTCAACAAAGAAATCTACAGTAGTTTAGATCAATCTTGCTCAGACAAAAGCCTATCGTAGCAGGGCTAGAGTTTAAAATACTTTTCTACAGGGATTTGGAGCAATCAAATATTTGCATTGCTCCGCTCCAGCTCCGGGCACAAACCTACTGCTCCGGGCTCCAGCTCTGGGCTCTGCTCCAAAGCCCTGACTTTCTATGCTCACTGCAGTCTACTCCTCCTAACAGATTAGCCATGCAATCATACTTCATCTCTAGTTCTGAAATCCTATACTACTCACAAGAATGTACCCACACCGTCTTATAATTTTCAATCTAGTTCTTTTTCCTTCTCCATATATTATAGATACAAAATAAGATCAAGCCATGAAATTTGAAGCATCCCTTTGTTCATAGGTTTTCCACGATGCTCAAATACCTTGGTGGTCATGGATGAGATAGATGCAAATAAATGTAATTTTTTGTTGAGTACTTCTCTAACTGGAGATACTCAGTACAACAGAATCAGTTCAACCTGAGCGGCAGTCAAGTGTCTGATATGGAGTGGAAGTTACGTACTGTCAGTTCAGAATTAGGAGATTTCCATATGTTCTGTTGCCCTTTTAATTGGTATTCTTTTTCTGGAACTTTTAGAGTCTTAATTTATTACTCTAGCCACAGCCAATTTCTTTAAATGTAACACCCTTGCATAATAAGATTTTTATTTTTTACTGCTGTTTTATTTGCATCTCATGGCAAAATGCCATTTAATATTTTTAAACGACCCCTAGGAAGAGAATCTACTGCCCTCAAGGCACCTCACTGAAGTTTGGAAAGAGAGCCCAAAAGTTCCAGCCACACCCCCAGTACAACATAAAGCACTTTCTTTTATGGGGTCCACATTACAAAGTACACACCATGACTGTTTGCTGGCATATTTTTAATTATCCTTTTTCTATTTTTGAGGTGTTTGTGTTGCTATTTTGCCCCTGACACCACTCTGAGGTTTCTCCATTAAAATGCAGAGGCAGAGTGGGAAGCAGGCTTGATCCATAAATATTGCGGGATTAGCTTATCCAGCTCAAGCAAGCTCTTGAAACCTCACAAAGCAGCCTTCTTTCAAACAGCTGTTTCACGTTTTCAAACAGTTGTTTCTTGTTTATCCCACTCACCTTGTCTCTTTCACATCATGGGACCAACATAGCAACAACAAACACTGCAAAAAAAGATGAGCTCAAGAGACAATGGGAGGGATTTTCAAAAGGATTTAAGAATACAAGTGACATTGAGGGTCCCACTGGAAACTTGTGATCCTGAGTCCGTTAAGCACTTTGAATTTTTTTTCCATTTTTCAGATCTAGATTGGATTCAATTTCAAGCTAGAATTCAGAGGCCAAGAAGGAATCAGGTGTAGAGCTCAGGCTTCCATTCACTGAATTCTTACTAACTGTACTCGTAAAAATTTGGCTCAAAGTGACAGAAATCATGTGAGATCAGATGTTTTGGCACTATTTTAGCCATTTGGGGAGGAGGCTGTTCTTCTCTGGCTCTGAGCGTGTGATGGAACCAAAATAACAGGGAGAGGTTGGGGTTTTTTTTTGGTGGGGGCAGGTGGGAAAAAGGAACCAGGGGTTCAAATCCAGACCTCCCTGAAAATGTAATAAGATTCAAGGTACTGACCCATCTTTCAAGTGAATAATGACTGCAGAGTCAGGTGCAAACATTCTAGAAGTTCTATCCCAAAACGTTAACGTTACTTTTGCCTGAGAAAGGAATGAGCAGGAACTCTGGGATTTGGCCCTTGAAGTTCATCAATAAACACTTTTAAAAGGGATTTGTGCTTAACATACAGTAAAAGGAAAATAATGCACAAGTGCACTGACATTTTTTTGATAATCCTGAATACATATCCGGTGCATGATCAATAATTCAGCACAATAATCAAAGAAAGGTAACAACAAGGAGAGTTGCAGGAGTTGGGGCACAGAACCTAGCCATGCAAGAATTTGCTCACTTTTATGACTGCCACACAACATACATGGTTAAATAACTGAGCTACAGGCTTTAAAAAAATGCCATTTTTTTTAAACTAAACTTAAAGAGCAAAACAAAAACATCATGACCTTAGTAGCTAATCCCTATTCAGCCTGAATCTTTCCCTTCATTCTGTTAGATGGGACTGATTTCTCTAGCTCTGGTTTAGATATTTAGGTATTTTCCACAAGGCAGCTTTCCTTCGCATATTTTTAAATTTTGCCTGTCAACGGCACTTTTTTTCTTGTTAATGTCAAGTTTTGTATTTAAATAGGAAAATATACTGTCAAATTAATCCAAAAACCAGAACTCTGTGAATCACAAAACTGCTATAAATATTATACCGTTATTTACTCTCCAAACAGACTTTACCCTTATTAAATAGAAGCCATAAATTAGCTCTTCAAATACAAAAAGGCAGCCGTTCTTCACATAAAATTGAAGCCCGATCAGGACTACTGCATTACATCTGAGCCAGATGATGTTAATCAGCAGCTCTGCTGAAAGGCAGGTCACTTTTTCAATCATGCCTTTAGATCCAGCATGCCCTCTAGATGGATTAGCTGAATGAAGTAGTTCTTAGGGTGGACAGATGGGAGCATGATTATTTTCTCATCTGTCAGTAAGGCTGCAATCCAATGCCCACTGAAAGCTTCGGGAGTCTTTCCATGGGCTCTGGATCAGGCCCTAGATCAGCAGCACATATCAGTGGGCTGGGTTTATCTGAAAGGAAGTGGCTCCTAGCTACGGGGGTGGCACATTACATCAGCTCATTAAAAGCTCTGGAGTTCAGGGGTGCACAGTTCACAGGCACCAACAGAAGTAAATGGAGGAAGAGATCCCTCCCTTGCTTGTGTACTCATCTATCAGATACAAGGTGCTACAGGACTCTTTGTCACTTCTGCTATTCCAGACTAACACGGCTACCTCTCTGATTCTTAGAATACTTAGATATTCCATCCTATGTGCTTATATGGTCCCCATTGCCATTGTATCTGAGTACCTCACAATCCTGGAGTTTACTTATTCTCAGAACGCTCCTGTGAGGTACATAGTTAGCCCATTGCCAAACAAGGACAAAGGAAGAAAGAGACTAACAGCCAGATTTTAAGATGTAATGAAGCACCTAAAGATGCATCTAGGCACCCAGTGGAATTTTCAGGCACTAGGGGTCTAGCTGCATCTTTAGATACCTTTAAAAAGTGGTTTGTTGATCATTGTGAATGTGTCTCAAAGGTCACATTCAGAGTCAGTGGCAGAGCAAGGAATCCCAAGTACCAGGCTAGCTACCCTAACCACTGACCCATCCTCCCTCTTCTGACAAAAGAAATCTTAAAAGCCAATCCTTCGGACTGAGTGGAACCCTATATTCCACTAGGCAGCCTGAAGAGGAACAACAGTGAGGTATTAACTCACACAATGTTCTAAATCTGCAGAAGAGAGGGAACAGAACCAATTTGGTATTCCCTCTCCATCCCAGGCCTTGTGACCACACCTGTAAAGTGGGACTGGGAAGCAGTTGCTGTCCACAACAGGCACTTCTCGAGATTCCCATGGATCCTCTCCCCTCCTCCCCCAAAATCCATGCAATACTAACTCCTAAAAACTCCTTTCCACTGCTTCTGGTTCTCATACGCTGGGGATGTGGTCATGAAATCACAGCACCACCTCTGGAGGGAAGGCCTACAAACCAGTGCTCTGAGGGAGTCATTAGGACAGTCCTATAGACACAAGAAAAATGCAAAGCATGGGGGAAATGGTCACAAGGCTGATAACCCCTCACTCTAAGTGAATCAATACAGATAGCCATCATGCCAGTATCACAGACACTTTCATTTAGTTTTTCCACTCCCAGGAAGGTCACGTAGGACCTGTAATCCATCTCACCCTTGCTATAGAAGTATTTATTCCAATATGCTGTCTCGGGCTTTGTATAGTCTACTTTTAAATGGCTCAAGCAGAAGGAATATATTGTTGATATTATCATTAAGTAAATGTTTCCATTATTCAGCTGCATTTTCCTCTGTTTAATTTTATTACTCCTATTTCCATTACTGCCTTTTACCAACTTAATTTTGGGTGCATACTTGTTGATCATTATGTCCTCTCACTATTTATCCAAGTGTATTTCAGCCAAACCCAAGATAAGGCTGGATTGAGCAACCTTTCAAGCATTACTTCCTGGGACAGGCAACTATTTGAAAGAGTTTTTTTGTGAAAGAGGATTTTGTTTAAAACTTTTTAAAGAGACAACAGATGTTGACCCACCATGCTATGTTGAGGACTTCACCATCTTGTGGTTGAATAAAGAACACTTTTTTAAAAAATGAACTCACAAGTGGCATTTTGGAGATGGTGCCTGATGACACCCAACCCACAAAGAGACCATGTAATTAAATACAAAGCTTATTCGTGTAGTGAACGTGCTAGACACGCTATTCAAATGTGTGATCACATATTTCCATCAGCTGCTGGGTCTCTTCATTCTGCTGAGCGCAGGCGGTTAAATTCGCTCAGTCAAAATGGTGGCCGTGAGGATACAGAATGTCGGCCATGTCCAGCATTTAGCATTTTAATAAATTGAATGGATCCTGGCCCAAATATTACAAATGTTAAATGAATACATACTTAGGGAGATAAATCCATACATAGGCACCTAAATACTGTCAAAGTGGATTGATTTTTCCAAGGCATTGAGCACTTGCAACTCCCTGAAATCCCAGGCACTTTTATTTAGGTGCACAGCTTTAGACATCCAAGAGTGAAAATTCTAACCTAATCATCCATTCCTGTCGAGTATGGAACAGTGACACAGATCAATTGCTGGCAGTACCACAGTGGTTGCAAATCTAGCCTTGCTGTGCAATCAGTCTGACAATGCAATTATACAATTGTCCTATTCTCAGATTTAGGGTTCAATTTTCAAAAGTCCCATTTTCAAAAGAGACAGGCATTTAGGAGCTTCAGGTGTTCTAATGTGACTTGGACTCTTAAGTGCCTAAGTCTGTTTTGAAAATGCAATTTAACCATTTCCAAAAGCAGATAAGAGCTTAGGTGGTTGTGACAATTTTACTCCAAATCTCTATTCAGTTGTTAGGGCTAGCATTGTGTTACATGGTTGTGAGGAACATCTTGTGAATTGTGGAGTTGGGGGAGATTTGCTGTACAATTATAATTTTTGCTATTTTCCCCCAACTGACTTTGCATCCTTTACCATGACAAACCAGTCTCCTAGTTATAATACTACCACTCTCAGCCCTGGTCTACACTGGGGAGGGGAGGAGGATCAACCCAAGATACGTAACTTCAGCTATGGGAATAGTGAAGCTAAAGTCGACTTATTTAGGTTGACTTACCGCAGCATCTCCACGGCGTTGAGTCAACTGCTGCCACATCCCAGTCGACTGCACCTGCACCTCTCGCATTCATGGAGTAACAGAGTCGATAGGAGAGTGCTCAGGGATCGATTTATCGCATTTAGGGCTTGTCTTCACTACCCACCAATCTGTTAGCGATCGATTTCTCGCATCTGGTGAAGACGTGAGAAATCGATCGCCCGCAGCACCCCCGTCGACTCTGGAACTCCAACTCACCGAGAGGCACAAGCTGACGTCAACAGGGGAGCGCACTGCTGACTGTTACCGCTGTGAGGACGGCAGATAAGTTGGCTGAAGATACACAGACTTCAGCTACTTGATTCACGTAGTCATCCCCCTCCCCCCGTAGTGAAGGCCAGCCCCTAGACTAGATGCGATAAATCGACCCCTGAAAGATCGATCACTGTCCGCCGATCCAGCAGGTAGTATAGACCTGCCCTTAGAAACTAAGAATGTTTGTTATGCAGATGTCATAACAAAATCCCACTATTAAAGATAAACCAGTTTAATGCATTAATGGTTTAAATTACAGCATAGTAGCCTAACATCAGATTCTAAACTCTGAGATACCATGCTACTGTATACTGTGGAGTTCAGGCCTGATCCAATTCCCACTGAAGTTAATGGAAAGTTGGTTTCAATAGGAGTTGGATTAGGTCCCCAACTGAATAAGCCAACATATGTCTTCTTTATATAGATGCAGTTGTTTTAGCCATTGTTGATTAGATGATTGTTCTACACATCATTTACTAAGATAATTAGACAATTTAATTGCTTCCAGCAATGGAAATCATCATCATAAGCCTAATTAGAACTAGTTCTTAGTATTAAATTGTAGACCATTTGGTCTGGATTTTTAAGCTAGATCTCAGTCTAGCCTCTGATATCGCCAGCACAATTCTCTGCCTGTAATGAAACGTGGGTGCAAAATTTCTGGTTCAATTATTTACATACATATTGTATGCACTTAGATGTTCAGCAGTTTGATTTGCAAATGCAAATGGACACCTGTAGTCCTGATTCCAAGTCCCTTAATCTAAGCAAGAGACCATACTTTGTAACCTGCAAGGAACATTGTCAACGAGATGGTAATAGTCTTTCTGTTCAAAGACACTATTCCTTCTCTTGTCAAGGCAGTGAAGCGTCTTAAAAGCTAAATGTGGACTTCAAGGAACAGGGTACAAATAATGCTGTAATTTCTCCAGCCAAAATAAAGGCTCTGAAAAGCTTTCCTCTGATTTTAACGAGAGCTGGATCAACCCATAAATACAACACATATCTATACACCACGAATAACAAGGAGGCTGAAAGATTTTGAGATCTTAAAGAAAGCTGTGCTCAGTGATGCAGTGGAGCCAATTGCCTAATGAACTGAAATCTGTAGGAGACTGAATGTTTCTATGAAACGTCTCTTTTTTTGACTAGAGTATGCTTTCTGATTCAGGACCCATCCTTTAGAAATGTTGATTTGTGTGTCCTGAACGTTTTGCTGGCATTTTTCATGCAACTCTGTTCAGAAACAACAATCCTAGTATTGACAAAGAGTCCTGTGGCACCTTAAAGACTGACTAAAGTATTGAAGCATAAACTTCCGTGGGCTTATGCTTCAATCCTTTAGTTAGTCTTTAAGGTGCCACAGGACTCTTTGTCACTTCTGCAATTCCAGACTAACACAGCTACCTCTCTAATCCTAGTATTTTCGATTCTGTTTAAAATGACTGCTACTTTGGGGGCCATTGCTGGCTTGGAATCTGTACTTCTTGTGAAATGATTAATTGCTATTTTTGTTCCTTATTTCCTGCTGTGCTAGAGGATTTGTTTATATACGGGGATTTGTTCCTGGGCACTGGATGGGGACTTAGTCTACTGAAGGAATATTTTCTGGAGTTGAGTGATATTGGGAAAGGATTGTCGGTTTAGCCATACCATGTCCAGATTTCGAGCTTCTGCTTTTTACATAAATGACAGCTTTTTCAAATCTAGCTGTTGTTGATAAGTGTACTACAATGTTTTAGGATGTATCTTTGCTCTGCCTGATTATGATATTAATCTTTTATGTGCTTCCCCTTGTGTCCTTGCTGGGTAGGACATTGGCAAAAAGGTAAGTGGGTCTTTTGTAATACTTTATTGATTTATAGTTAGTGAGCGAAAGGATTATATTCTTATAACTGAAGACTGTTTTGAGACTGATACTTACATACAAACACACGAACTGGCAATTGACATAAGCTGAGGATCTGCTCCATTATGCTTTTGAAGTGCATGCATTGAAGATTATGTTTATTCGCTATTTGACAACATAGTGCATGCATTTAAACTGGTTATGATTTCATATAAATAAAAAAGTGGCTATGGACCAAAATGGGGAAAAATTTCAAAAGCAGATAGTCATTTTAAAAACAGCAGCTTGGAGCTTTAACACTATGTAATTACCTCTTAGCTGTAACAAAAGTTAAAGAAAGGAAAAGGTATGGGTGAAACTGGCTGAAAAGGACTCACCATGAGTAATAGTAACATTTAAAAAAAGCTGTCTCTCTTCAATTTAACCAAACAACAAATACCTAAATCAGAGGTTAGGACTTGTGAACAGCCCTTGAAAAGTCAAAATATATAAAATTATCCTCAGAAAACAAAGAATAATAATATAGCCATGCACTTGACCAGGTGTTCTTTAGAAGCATCATTTAACTCTATGGTGTCCTTGGTAAAGTCAGCTAATATGATCAAGCGGAATATCTAATATAGCCTCAGTCCTAAATTTGGTCTAGTAGGAGCACAGATAAGATGATCTAATGCATCTTTCCCCCTCTCTAAATACAGTCATTGTTATGTAAATATAATATAGAGATATACATATACACACATTTTATTTTGTAAAGGAACTAATGTTTGGCCAATTTTTCAGTAGTACAAATCATTAATATCCCAAACATATCAAACTGTGAGCTGAAGTGAATAGTGACTGAAAGATAAGGCATTCAGAGCATGTAAAATTAACTAAACAAAAACGTTATGTGTGGCTCTAAGTAATATTATTCTTTTTTTCCTAACCCTTAAATAGTCACTAAATGATACTTCCAAATTTAGTTATGATATTTACAAATGGACTAAAGTGCACAATTACAGAGGGACACTGGCTAGGAATGAGGGGAGAAGTGCATAATTTAAACTCAATTGGTGCCAACACAGAGCAAATTAACTCAGTGTTCAAAGTTTATTACTGGGGTATTTTTGGTCAAGGGGAATTCTCTTCTTTCCCTAAGAGACAAGTCCAGAGAAAGCGTATTTTCATAACATCTTCCAATTCTGGCATTAAGCCTTCAGTAAGCAGTCAGGACAAGTCATCCTTTCTTTTTAAAATGCTAGGAAATAAATATGCAATTGAGTTTTGCTGGGAAAGTGATTTTCAATATAGTTTATATGGATGTCAGTTTTTAAAATCAATTTAAAAAAAATAGTAAGTGGGCCCTGAAATATATGGCTTTTAAAGTTGAAACAGTTCCATGATCTCAGAAAAAAAACCCTCTCTCCTGTAACAAAATGCTCTCTCAGCAAACCATCAACCAGAAAATGTTAGAAGCAACACTGCCTGCCTTCTTCTGTTCCTTCTATGCCTTTAGCAGGATAGATCTACAGTATAATTTCACTAAAACTAAGCCCCCTCAAACTCCCAGTCCTTCTGTCGTTTGCCTAGTAGGCTTATTCAAATTCAGCCCATAAGAAGCAAGGCCACAAACGAAGACCAGCTTCTACCCATTCAGCTAACCCTCTCCCTCTACAATGCTGTTGGTATTGCCGATCTCACCACTTATCCTTCAGCTCTTCTTGACCTTTCAGATGTTTGCTCTGCTTTAGGCTATTCTAACTAGTTTAAAGTATCCAAAAGTTAAAATGGTTGGTAGGGCACCAGCCTGGGGCTCGGGAGGCAGAGTTTCAATTTCCTGCTCCACCCCAGATTTCCTGTAAAATGGGGGCAATAGCACCATCATAACTCACAGGTGTTGTGAGGATTACATTCTGAGACTCTCAAACAATGCAGTAACAGGGGCCATATAAGTGTGATAGATATACATCTGATCTGAAGCTTCATCTAAACTGCATGAGGCCCTTGGGTTTGTAAAATTAAGCAGAAACCTTGTGAGAAGAGGCTTTCTCCTGAGATTTCCAGCATTTCCAACAAGATAGACTCTTGATCTTTTGGCACTTCCAGTCCTGCCTGGACAGGGAGTAGGAGAGTTTGTTTTTTTTCCAATCAACATGACCATCTCTCCCCACCACTTTAATTAAATACTTGGTTTGTAAAGTCCACAACACAAGCTTTTTATAAAGGAAGTAATGATGCTGCTATGTAACATGTGAGTTTGTCCACAGAGAGAGAGAGAAATATCATGTCGTCAATTTTTATGCACATTCCCTCTGAATGCAATGCCAGTAAAACTCAATCAGGAGCAGAATACTGCAAAACTTTCTATGGATTTTCTCCAACTCTCTGTGTAGCATCACCAAAGTTAATATATAGAGACAATCTACTGCATTTGAACTAGATACCTTAGAACTAGGTTCTTTAGAAATGCAGACACAGAATGGGAATGGGAGTTGCAAGAAGGGAATGAAGACAATTTATAGCCCTACAGCGGTAACACTGCTTAATGTAACTGATCAGTTAGAGCACTAATAAAGATGACAAATAGATGCAGATGCAATGGGCCATGTATACCAGAACCATACAGGATATTTGTTATATTTGTTTGCTTTGTCAAAATATGCAGCCTGATTCTCCTCTAGGTTTTACAGTGGTGAGACTGTCCATTGGGGGCAGATCCTCAAGTATGCTCCAGTCACTTTGCACTGCTCCAGGGGTGCACTTAAAGCCAGCAGATGCAGCCCCTTCAGATTTTTCTTGTGTAGGTAGGTCCTGGGGCAGCGTAGATCTGCCATAACAGTTCATGTGCCGCACTTCCCCCTGTCCTCTGTAACAGCTTCTTGCATTTCTTAGGAGCTAGCACAGGTAGCAGCAGCCTTGTGCGTTTGCTTCATCCAATATTGTATATAAGAGAATGCCTATATTAAGGATAATGTCCTGCAAGTCGTCTTCATGCAAGTAGTCCCACTGATTTCATTGAGAGTAATCAAAATCCAAACATGCCACAGAGAGCTAGCTCAAGTCCCTCTGCACAACGAAGCCATGTTTAGGAGGTGCAAGGGTGGCCCACTGGCATACCACACAGGAGACGCCTCCACACCCTACGAATCACAGAAAGGGTCTTTGGCCCCACCACTGAAGTAGGCTGGGAGTCAGGCCAGAAGATCAATAGCACTGCTTTGGCACTGCTCCAATAAACTGACCCCATGCAACTGGTGCAGCGGCATGGAGGCCACTCTTCCAGTTCCTTGACCAGAGAAGCTAAGGGGCTGGGCAGCAGCCCTGCACTCTAATTCTGGGTTGGACTTTGCTAGCTGCTCTGCATTCCACATGGATAGACCATGAGCACCGGGGCTGTATGCAGATAGCATTGATTTCACCCTTAAATAAAGAATACTCGCCTGAGTAAAGCTTTCCGGAAGCAGGACCTTAATAAGAGTCTTTTTTTTTTCTTTGCAAACTTTACATGTGAAACCCTTTGGAAAATGACCCAATCTAAACAGAGAGCTCATAAACATTTGGGGACAGACTCTACACTTCCCCTATAGCTTACTGGTGAATTAATTTTAATATATTCAAATTACATCGTGAAGTGCAATGTAAAAATATTTCACAAAGGGTATCTTAATAGGAAGTGAAAATCTGATGAACAGCAGTAATTCAGAAACAGAAACCTTGGTCCATCTCCTATTTATTTGGAAACATTATTGCCTTAAAAACCCTTTAAAATATTACTGTTTTATGGCTCAAAAATCTTTACTTTGAAGATTTTTATTATTCGCTTACAATAACCATAGATTTACAAATGTTTTAAGCTAAAATGGATCGTTTACTACCTACAGTGCTTCGGGCACATCATTGATTAATCCAAATGTGATAAAACAACCTCGTTTTTATTATTCTCTTAAAGTCTGAGTAAAATCTGCATACTTGGAAACAATGAAGCAATATCTTGGTCCAGAGCTATTGGAGTATGAATTATTCAAGTCTAGTCTTTTCCCCCCCTTTTACATTCATGAATCCGCAGAATGTTTTTGTAAAATATATTAGTGCAAGCCATGTTTCTAATTATTAAAGAAAAAAATCAGAAGGCACTGTATATGTGAGGGGGGGGTCAATGTTTTATTTGTCTTCTTTTGAGGAGAAATATGAATCTCCTTGGAAGTAAGTTATTCAATATTTGCAGTATATTTTAAAGTTGTGGCCCAGGGAGAGAGAAAGTACAGTTTTCATAGCAATGTTCCTCAGTTCAAATGAGATTTGCAAATAAACCTCTTCTTACATCCTGTTAGACTGGAAATACCCAAGATATACCCATTCAAGAGCAGCACTGGCAATTTACCAGAAGCCTGTGGGCCACAACTCACCGACTGCCAGAGTAGAAATCTTATGTTCATGTGTCCTGCAGAACAAGGTTCACACAGCTGAGTTAAGTTAAATGCTTAACTTGATTGCACAAACATTTGTGAACAGGTCCACAGCCTTAACTGCTGCAAAATGGCATAAGAATGCAATAGAGAAACTTTGCAGAACAGGTCAAAAAAAGCAAAAACACACACAACAATCAATCTACTCTTGGATCATACTAATTGTACTTAGTGCCTTCTCCCGCAATACCTATGCAGCTTATTAGTGCTTTCGATCAACCCCAAAGATTGAACTGAGAAAACATAGTTCAGTAGATAGAGCACTGGAAATTGAGAAAAGCTGGCTTCTATTTCTGACTCTGCCACTGAACTGCTGTGGGACCTCAGGCAAATCACGGCATCTCTTGTATTTCTGTTTCCCTTTCGCCCTCCTGTCTATGTAAGTTTCTCCAGGGCAGACAACATTTCTTACAATGTGATTGTTCTAGGCACTATGCGATCAGATCTCAGTCTTGGGTGGGGTTCTGCTGTAATAACAGCAGGCAGAATTCTGAAAAATTCATCTTCAGCCTGTAACCATTTCACTTTTTGCCTTTTTGCTCCTTAAAGTATACTTGTTTTCCTTACCAGAAATTTAATACTTAATACAAAAGTGCCACTCATTTAGTCAGGATGTTACTGCATGCATTCTGGCTATGATCATAAGCATACATTACGTCAGTAAAAATAGACCACATTTTCTGTAATAAAAGGGAATAACATAACAGGAAATTAATACTTACCAGATGGAAGGCAGGGAGAAGCAGCAAGCAGCAGTCAGTTACAAAATGGCTGTAGCTTCTTGGTTCCACCCATTTTAAAAGGGCAGTGCCAGGAAGACATGCTGGGGGAAAGGCTCCTGTAAAAAGACAACTAACTGAGCAGACCTGGTAGGGACGTAGGCCCAGAGCCACAAAGGGACTTCGGTATTGCTACACCTAACTTCTACGTGCCCTGATAAACCACGGGAATCCAGAGCTCGTGCGCCTGGTGCTAAAGCTCCCAATACAATACATGGAGGGAGATATACATCTGGGATCCACAAAAGCCAGATGAGCAGCCACCTAAACTAGCCAATATCAGCCACCACTAAAGAGGGGTGTGTCCTAGTTAGGATTGCCAACCCTCCTGGTTTTGCTAGGATTCTCCCGGGATCGGGCTCTATCTCCCAGAGGCTACTGAAGCCAAATCAGGAGATTTTAGGCTACTAAAGTCTGGAGGCACAGCAGAATATTCCTAATACCAACTTCATTCATTGAAAATATCAAGTATTTTGTACCATACGTTCAGAATAATCCATATTTCTCTTGAGTTAAACTGACATTAGTAAGTGAAACCTCCAGTTATTCATTGTATCAGTGCTTGGGTAGCCTACCTCTATAAAAAGCAGGTGGTTAATTAAACAAACAAACAAACAAACAAACAAACCAAAAAACAGCCCTAAGCCCAGCATGGAATCACTCCCTCCCCCCGCCCCTCCCCCCCACTTATATATCGATTAAATCACCTCATCTCAATTCAAGAAAGGAAAACAATTGACCATGCAGGTCCATCTCTTCATTAATCCTTTCACAAGATCATTTAGCTTTACAAATTACTAGCACTTTAAACTGTAGACTTGAACAGTCTCATGCAAAAATTTGGCAGCTGTTGGCTTACAAAGATTATAACTTCAGGAAAGTTATTCCAGCAAGATTTTTTTTTTTCAATTGAAAAGTTATTTAAATATAGCATTATGGTCTGGGGATATATAATCTTTCCAGCTACCAAATGTATGAGCTAACATGACTAAGTTTATCAAGTTTAAATCAGTATGAAATTGATTAAATGACCTGGCAAATTTTGTTGCTCAGCTTGGGAGAAGAAAAGCCCAGTGCAATGTTTCAACAGCTGTTTCATTGCTTGCCCATTACTTAACAAATAAACTACAGCTGTTGGTATGGTTAGGCAAAATACAGATATTGTTTTAAGTTATGATTATAACTGGTAAAGAGGCTTTCACTAAGGGTATGAAAGCAATATCATTATTTTCTGTACAAGTGTTTAAATGTTTTTTGATTGACTAGATAACTGACTGCTGTCCCAATGAGCCATACATAACTTGCCTGTGTACCGTACTGTTAACAGCTGAAAGACAGATGTTATAAAAATATACTGTGAGAGAAACACAGTAGTGAGTTGAGTAGGTGACCAGATGCCAAGAATTCCAGGATTCTGATCCTAATACCAACTTTCTAGTGTCCTTGGGCAAGTTATTTAGTCTATGACTTGCAGAGGTGATGAGCACCCACAACTACAACGGACTTCAGGCACACAGGTGACAGCTCAGTGACTCTGAAAGCCAGGTCCTTAACGTCTCTGCTTGTTTTCCTATCTATACAAGGGGAGAAGTTACTTTTACTAAATCTTCGCAAACCCCCCATGAGTAATTAATATTTTCACAGTCAGCAGGTTCTGCTAGCTTTGATACTGTAGTCTAACCATATTACCATAAAACCTGTATAAGACCCATTTTCAGAGGTTTATAACTCAACTAAATATACTAATTCCAATGTATCTAAAATTCTCATAAGAGGTACTGAATCTCCCAACTAAGCAATCTGTGCAGGACCAAACTTTCAAATACTGATACCAAAGTTGTGGTCACAAGAAGAAAAAGAGGAACTGCAATAGTTCCTCATGCAGTTACCCATTTCACAGACAAGGTTAACTCCCAGAGTGCTGCACTGAGCAGCACAGTAGGGGGAAGAGGTGAGCAGCCCTCAGTGGTGAAAGAACAGGTTAAGGACTATTTAGAAAAGCTGGACATGCACAGGTCAATGAGGCCGGATCTAATGCATCCGAGGGTGCTGAGAGAGTTGGCTGATGTGATTGCAGAGCCATTGGCCATTATCTCTGAAAACTCCAGGCAACTGGGGGAGGTCTCAGACTAATGCTAACAGGCAAATATAGTGCCCATCTTTTAAAAAAGGAAGGAGGAGAATCCAGGGAACTACAAACCAATCAGCCTCACCTCAGTCCCTGGAAAAATCATGGAGCAGGTCCTCAAGGAATCCATTTTGAAGCACTTGGAGGAGAGGAAGGTGATCAGGAACAGTCAACATGGATTCATCAAGGGCAAGTCATGCCTGACCAACCTGATTGCCTTCTATGGTGAAATAAATGGCTTTGTGGATATGGGGAAAGCAATGGACATGATATATCTTGACTTTAGCAAAGCTTTTGATATGGTCTCCCACAGTATTATTGCCAGCAAGTTAAAAAAGTATGGAATGGATGAATGGACTATAAGGTGGGTATAAAGCTGGCTAGATTATTGGGCTCAATGGATAGTGATCAATGGCTCGATGTCTAGTTGGCAGTGGGTATCAAGCGGAATGCCTGAAGGGTCGGTCGTGGGGCCGATTTTGTTCAACATCTTCATTCATGATGTGGATGATGGGATGAATTGTACCCTCAGCAAGTACACTGAGGACACTAAGCTAGGGGGAGAGGTAGATATAGGGTCCAGAGTAACCTAAACAAATTGGAGCATTGGGTCAAAATAAATCTGATGAGGTTCAACAAGGATAAGTGCAGAGTCCTGCACTTAGGATGGAAGAATCCCAGGCACTGCTACAGGCTGGGGACCTACTGGCTAAGTGGCAGTTCTGCAGAAAAAAACTTGGGGATTATGGTGGATGAGAAGCTGGATAGGAGTCAAGAGAGGTGCTCTTGTGGCCAAGGAGGCTAACAGAATATTGGGCTACATTAGTAGGAGCATTGCCAGCAGATCAAGGGAAGTGATTGTTCCCCTCTATTCGGCACTGGTGAGGCCACATCTGGAGTATTGCATCCAGTTTGGGGCCCTCCACTACAGAAAGGATATGGACAAATTGGAGAGAGTCCAACAGAGGGCAACAAAAATGATTAGGGGGTTGGGGCACATGACTTATGAGGAGAGGTTGAGGGAACTTGGCTTATTTACTCTGTAGAAGAGAAGAGTGTGGGAGATGGAGAGGAGATTTGATAGTAGCCTTCAACTACCTGACGAGGGGCTCCAAAGAGGATGGAGCTAGGCTGTTCTCAGTGTCAGATGAGAGAACAAGGAGCAATGGTCCCAAGTTACAGTGAGAGAGGTCTAGGTTGGATATTAAGAAACACTATTTCACTAAGAGGGTGGTGAAGCACTGGAATGAATTACCTAGGGAGGGGGTGGAATCTCCACCTTTAGAGGTTTAAGGCCCAGCTTGACAAAGTCCTGGTTGGAATGATTTAGTTGGGATTGGTCCTGCTTTGAGCAGAGGGTTGAACTAGATGACCTCCTAGGGTCTCTTCCAACCCTAGTCTTCCATGATTCTATGATTTCGGCACACAAACATTGTACATTTTACAGGCTCAACCTACATTGCTCATCATTAAAACATCTGCTTTTGCCAACTTTTACTATCCAGCAATTTATGAAAATACAGAATTATCTCAATACATAGAATAGTGGTGAACACTAGCAAATCTTTACTATTTAATGAATGAGACTGCACATTGGCCTAATTTTCCAATGTAGAGTAGAACTAGGAGGAAATATTTTAATCAAATATGGAGAAAAATATGATGAAGGGGAGCATGGGGGATGGGGGGAGGGAAGGAATCAGATTTAAGATCTTTTCTGTCCTAAAATGCACTGTAATAGATTTAAGAAATAAACAATACATTAAGTTGGCTGACATTTTGAAAGCTGCCAGCTCAGCACACTGCCTCAAGTTTCCTGCTGAACTTTGCACTTTTTTATTCTTTGAAACACGTCTATGATTCAGTGCAATAGATTTTAATATATAGACACCAGAGCAAGATGTTTCAGGGGGGAAAAACATTCATCAGTATGAATAACTGCTGTGCGCTAGTTCTAGAACACTCACTTTTCACATTCTAATGAACAATAGCTTTCACTTTAGATTGCTACCATCTATTCAGAATATTTATTTATAATAAGTGAAGTCAGAACCTACAAAGGGATCCCACCCCCATACACCCAATAAGAGTACCATTTTAGATTGAAATTTTGACTTACTGCAACAAAACAAAACATTAGTCAGGGAAGGGGGGAAGGAGTTGATCACTTTAGTAAGTTAAATGAAATTAAAAATTGAAAAAATATAACTTTTGGTTAGACCCTGTTGTCATGGATACATCCCATTCTGTAGAAACCTCCCATTCTATTGGCTCTCAGCCTGGTTTGTGTCAGTCTCATTCACTGGGAATAAACAAACTAGTTCAGCAAGAAGGAAAATAATGCTATCTCCACTCTTACATAGACCTAGTCATGTCTTTATTGAATTTTCCAGAGGGATTCTCTTTTTACGTGTGGAGGTTTTTTTAAATACCCGAACATGTGTCAGCACATGCAAAGACATGCTCTTTGGAGCAGGTAGTGTCTCTCTCCTCTTCATGTGTACAGCACCTGACACAGTGAGGACTCTAAGTGCTTCTACAGTTTGATTCTTAAATAAATAGGAAAGGACCTTTTGGTGATGTCAACATTGGATATAGAGAGGTGCCAAACCAGAAACTCTTTATACAACCTCTTCCCCAAATTCTGTTGGGGAGGAAGTTGTGATTCAATAGGACCTCTTTTCCCCCATCTGAACCAGCTCTCAGTTCTTGGATTTTGAAAACAACAAGAACACAACTATCAAGAATTTAATAATTATAAAAACAAAAAAAACCACCAAGCAGCTAGTTCTATCCATAGGTTTCGTGCTGGTTTTATGTAGCGTGTGTCCCGTCCTGCTCACACCTCCATGTAATTGCTTTGATTTCCATTGACTTGCAAAGGGTATGAGAGCTGAACTGATCCCTAAGTTGGTAACATGTATACTGTAGTTGTCTAAAATGGTTGAATGAGTTCACTGCCAATTCTAGCACCCATAAAGTGCCGAGGTTCTTCCTCTAGTTAGTTACAAAAAATATATATACCCAAAATACCATGTTTAACCTGATGTTCATTCACACTCCTTTACTGGATTCATTTCTTAAGGCAGGTACTGACACTCAAAAACAGTGCGAGCATGTAATTGGAATAAGGAGCTGATCCAAATGAGAGATGCAAGGCACTTCACAGCTGCCATCATGCATAAATCATAGAACCATAGAACTGGAAGGGACCTCAAGAGGTCATCTAGTCCAGTATCCTGCACTCATGGCAGGACTAGGTATTAGCTAGACCAGCGATGTCCAATAGAAATTCGATGCTAGCCACACTCGTGGTTTTGAATTTTTCTTATTAGCCACATTATAAAAAAGCCACATGCATTAGCCACAACTCAATAACCTATTAGTCACATGTGGCTAGTGGCGAACGTATTGGACGCCGCTGAGCTGGACCATCCCGACAGGTGTTTGTCCAACCTCCTCTTAAAAATCCCCAATGGTGGAGATTCCACAACCTCCCTGGGGAATTCATTCCAGTGCTTAACCATCCTGACAGTTAGAAAGTTTTTCCTAATGTTCAACCTCAACCCCCCTTGCTTCAATTTAAGCCCATTGCTTCTTGTCCCAGCCTCAGAGGTTAAGAACAACAATTTTTCTCCCTCTTCCTTGTAACAACCTTTTATGTACTCAAAAACATACTGTGTTCCCTCTCAGTCTTCTCTTCTCCAGACAAACCAAACCCATTTTTTTTCCGATCTTCCCTCATAGGTCATTTTTTCTAGTCCTTTAATCATTTTTGTTGCTCTTCTCTGGAATTTCTCCAATTTGTCCTCATCTTTCCTGAAATGTGGCACCCTGAACAATACTCCAGTTGCGACCTAATCAGTGCAGAGGAGAGCAGAAGAATTGTTTCTCCTGTCTTGCTTGCAATATTCCTGTGAATACATCCCAGAATGATGTTTGCTTTTTTTTTTTTGCAACAGCATGACACTGCTGACTCATATTTAGCTTGTGGTCCACTATGACCCCCAGATCCCTTTCCACAGTACTCCTTGCTAGGCAGTCATTTCCCATTTTGTATATGTGCAACTGATTGTTACTTCCTAAGTGGGGTATGTAGCGGGGTGGTCACCTGGTCCAGCCCTGCAGAGGGCTGTGGCTGGGGAGAGTAAGGGCTCAGAGGCTAGGCTGATGGGGAAGGCAGCCGTAGCTGGGGCCATGCCCCAATCAGGCCCCAGCTAGCCATATAAAAGGCTGTGAGCCAGGCGATCAGGCAGTGTCTTTCTCTAGCTGTTGAGAGAGACAGGACTGGGGAAAGGCCAGGGGGTCTGCAGCGCTCCAGGCCGGCAACTCCCCAGGCTGCAGGGCCTTGTCCAAGGGCCCATAGAGGTACTGGGTTGCAGAGAAAGGCAGCAGGTCAAAAATCCCCTGCCAATGATGACTGGCATGTACAGACTGCAGTCTGCCCCAGTGAAAGGGGGCTAGATGGTGACTGGCAGTAGCCACTGGGGTAGGGTGGGGGTTCCCCTGGGTGGGGAGACCCTGATAGTGGGTGACTGCCGGTGGGGGGGGGACCCTGACAGGGAAGGGCACCAGGGTCTGGGAGGGACACAGGGTCATCAGCCAGTGGGACGACAACCAGAAGAGGATGTCCAGCTGCGCCCAGCCTAGCCAGGGCCATTGGAGTGGGGGAGAGAGAGAGAGAGCTGAGCGAGTGGGGGCCTTGGAGTGGGTGGGAGGGGGGGCTGAATGAGCGGGGGGGGGCTCATGGGGGGGAGGGGAGGCTGAACAAGCGGGGGAGGCCGTGGGGGGGGAGGGGAGGCTGAACGAGTGGGGGGGAGGGCCGTGGGGGAGGGGAGGGGAGGCTGAACAAGTGGAAGGGCTGAGCGGGGGGGGGGCTTGGAGTGGGGGGACTGAGCAGGGGGGCCTTGGAGTGGGGGGACTGAGCGGGGGCGCGCTTGGAGTGGGGGGACTGAGCGGGGGGGGCGTTACTGTTGGCCCGTGTCCACTGGCTTTTACACTAGTTATCTAAATAATTGATGAAGATATTAAACAGAACCACACCAAGAGCCAATCCCTGCAAGACCCCACTCGTTATGCCCTTCCAGCATGACTGTGAACCATGATGACTACTTTCATGGACTGATTTTCCAGCCAGTTATGCACCCACCTCACAGTAGCTCCATCTAGGTTGTATTTCCCTAGTTTGTTTATGAGAAGGTCATGCGAGCCAGTATCAAAAGTCTTACTAAATACTAAGGTCCACCTGTGCTCTACCCTGGCCAGTGATCGTTCTGGCCTCAGGGGAGAAATGTCTCCTCTCCAGCATCTCTAAGATGCCAGAGTAGCCTTTTTTCACCATGCTATATCAGGAATGGTGTAGAGAAGACAATGTAGATATAAGACGAGGAAGACTTTGTAGCTCCTTAGAGACTAACCAGTTTATTTCAGGTTTAAGATTAGCAGCCTTGTTAGTCTGTATCCATAAATAAGACAAGGAAGACTTTGTAGCACCTTAGAGACTAACTAATGCTGAAATAAACTGGTTAGTCTCTAAGGTGCTACAAAGTCTTCCTCGTCTTATTTACGGATACAGGCCAACACGGCTGCTAGTCTTAAACAGAGTAGATATAGGCATTCATGGCCAAATACATTAGAATGCAGAGACTTATTTGCAGAGTTCCCTGAACACCATGGTCAATACTGCAAATTGTTTGCCAAGAGTTCCACTGACTACAGGATGCAGAATCAGGGTCTATTTCTGGAGCTCCTTCTAGTGGATGGAGTGGACAGGAACTACAGCAGACTCCTCCTGAAGTGAGAGAATCTCACAGAAGGTTTTTCTGTCCCAGTTTCTACACACTCTCACAGAAGGTTTTTCTGTCCCAGTTCCCCCCCCCCCCCCCCCCCCCCCCCCACACACACACACAAAGAATGAAGAAGATTCAGCCACAGGGAGCAGCAGCCTATGTTCACTGAGTCAAACATTCCAGGCTATATCCCTGCTCTCTGGAGAGAATCATTCACACACAGAAGATTAGACAAAAGGAATTAGCATGCAGCAGGATTATCCACACACACACAGTTTAGTCAACTAATAAAACAGTATCTTTGTGTTTGCTGCCTCTCAGCCTGCAGGTTTCTCAAATCCTGGTATTTATCCCTTTAAAGCACCACCATACTTTGTGGAATGCAGAATACACAAATGACATGGATAACATTTGCAACTGATCTCTCATGTTTGTGTCATCTCCAATCAGCCACAAGATGTCAGTGCTGCAGAGTATTATTATTCATATATGTGAAGGAGCATTGGTCTATGTTACTTTTGGGTAGCTGTCGGTGCCGGGCTGTTCTTGTACGGGTCAGTGAGTCCACGCATAACAGTCTGGGACAGTCAATGAGATTGTGCTGCCCAGTGCAGTTTGTTCTTCAATTATATTTTCAATAATGCAGCACTTTGCAGCACTCTCCTAGAGTGAAGCAAAAATTATTCTAACCACTTTCACAGCTCCTAAGACAACTCATGGAAAACTTTGAACTAGGCAGATATCAAATGCGTAAGAGACTGCTAAGGGCATGTCCTCACTACGGCAGGGAAGCATCGATTTTTTGGTGATCGATTTCTTGCGTCTCGTTAAGACGTGATAAATCGATCGCCAGCGGCTCCCCCGTTGACTCCAGAAGTCCAGCTTGTCAAGAGGTGCAAGCTGGAGTCGACGGGGGACCGTGCCGCTGACCGCCGCCACCGTGAGGATGGGAGGTAAGTCGGCTGTAGAGACGTCCATTTCAGCTACGTTATTAACGTAGCTGAAATTTCATATCTACAGTCTATTTCCCCCCCCCCCAGTGAGACCAGCCCTAAGTATGCCTCATTATCAAGTATCCCAAATTACACAGGAAGCCACTTCATGATTTAAAAAAAAAAAAGGAGATGATCCAAACCAAGAAGCCACCATTGTGGAGCTACTACTTCTCAGCTAATTCGGGAATGAGTACAGAAGACCACACCGCTACTAGAGTTGACAGTAGCCATATCAAACCTACTAAATACCTACTTATGTATAATAGTGTCACACCAAGTTTTGCATATGACCTGGCTAACCTCTGACTCCTACTTATTTACAAACAGGTTTGCATAGGTGCTGACTTCGTGGGTACTCCAAGGCTGGGGCAGAGTGGCGGGTGGGGGTGAGGGGTCAAACATGCTTCCCCACCCCCTGGAAAACTACAAAGTCAGCTTCTAGGTTTGCATCACCAATACCAATTCCAGTCACCAATGTAGCAATGCGTTTTTATATCACTGTGGTAATTATTGCTTGCGTGATTTGCCAGTGTAAGTTCACAAGTTTTGTATACCTGTTTATGTAAATTTACCTGTATTATCTTGGGGATATTATCTCTGCCTTCCTCTAATTCATTTGAATCAAAAGTAAATGTTGAATGAGTATTTTTTTAATATGTTGTCACAAAATGTAGCACAAGGTATCAGATACAAGTTATTAAACTGATCCCTGGTCTACACTGGGGGGTGGGGAGGATCAACATATGATACGCAACTTCAACTACTACAGGAATAACATAGCTGAAGTCAACGTATTTTAGTTGACTTACCGCAGCATCTTCACAACACTGAGTTGACTGCTGCCACTTCCTGTCGACTTCATCTGTGCCTTTTGTGGCGGTGGCGTACCGGAGTCGACGGAGAGTGATCCATCTTTTGGAGATTGATTTATTGCGTCTAGACTAGATGTGATAAATCGACCCCCAAAAGATGGATCACTATCTGCCGATCCAGCAGTACTGTAGACCTGCCATAAGAAAACCGTTTGGAGAACTAAGAAATCTAAAGGCAGCATGTGGATGGTGAGGCTCGAGGAAACGACGAAATCCACAGATGCAGTAGGTGTCTGAAGAGTCTAAGAGATATAACAGACCACAGCTTCATCAATAGTGAAGGATGCAAGGAACAAGAATCAGTCAGTATGGCTTACCATGGCCTGACTCAAAGATGCAGAGGTTATAACTGACTCGCCGCATTCTTGTTTGGTTCCTGCTCTATATTTTAAGTTCCAATAGAAGTTGAATATCTATATATATAAAAGTCAAGTGGTGTATGTATGAGTTGTATGTATGTATGTATGTATGTATGTACGTATGACAGCGAACTCCTCCCGCACCGTTTGAGCCAGAGACTTGAAATTTGGTACAGTGAGGGGTCTTGGGGTCTAGATCTTGGTAAGGGTCGAAAAATTTTCGGGATCTCACCTCTGACGCCCCCCAGGGGTGAAAGTCTTTCAGGGCCAATCACATCAGCTGGGCAGTTAGGTGCTGATGATGTCATAATACCCCCTCCAACAGACACCGCACTCGCTCAGCTCGCCCCTCCCTCCTCCAATGGAACCCCGGAGATCCCTCAGCTCACTGCCTCTCCCCCCCTCCCAACGGAACCACGGAGATCCCTCAGCTCACTGCCCCTCCCTCCTCCAACGGAACGCCGGAGATCACTCAGCTCACTGCTCCTCCCCCCTCCCAATGGAACCCCGGAGATCACTCAGCTCACTGCCCCTCCCCCCTCCCAACGGAACCCCGGAGATCCCTCAGCTCACTGCCCCTCCCTCCTCCAACGGAACCCCGGAGATCACTCAGCTCACTGCCCCTTCCCCCTCCAACGGAACCCCGGAGATCACTCAGCTCACTGCCCCTCCCTCCTCCAACGGAACCCCGGAGATCCCTCAGTTCTCTGCCCCTCCCCCCTCCCAATGGAACCCCGGAGATCACTCAGCTCACTGCCCCTCCCCCCTCCCAACGGAACCCCGGAGATCACTCAGCTCACTGCCCCTCCCTCCTCCCAACGGAACCCCGGAGATCCCTCAGCTCACTGCCCCTCCCTCCTCCAACGGAACCCCAGAGATCACTCAGCTCACTGCCCCTCCCCCCCTCCAACAGAACCCCGGAGATCACTCAGCTCACTGCCCCTCCCTCCTCCAACGGAACCCCGGAGATCCCTCAGTTCTCTGCCCCTCCCCCCTCCCAATGGAACCCCGGAGATCACTCAGCTCACAGCCCCTCCCCCCTCCCAACGGAACCCCAGAGATCACTCAGCTCACTGCCCCTCCCTCCTCCAACGGAACCCCGGAGATCACTCAGCTCACTGCCCCTCCCCCCTCCCAACGGAACCCCGGAGATCACTCAGCTCACTGCTCCTCCCCCCTCCCAACGGAACCCCGGAGATCACTCAGCTCACTGCCCCTCCCCCCTCCCAACGGAACCCCGGAGATCACTCAGCTCACTGCCCCTCCCTCCTCCAACGGAACCCTGGAGATCACTCAGCTCACTGCCCCTCCCCCCTCCAAACGGAACCCCGGAGATCACTCAGCTCACTGCCCCTCCCCCCTCCCAACGGAACCCCGGAGATCACTCAGCTCACTGCCCCTCCCTCCTCCAACGGAACCCCGGAGATCACTCAGCTCACTGCCCCTCCCCCTCCCAACGGAACCCCAGAGATCCCTCAGTTCTCTGCCCCTCCCCCCTCCCAACGGAACCCCGGACTACATCAGCTCACTGCCCCCCCCCCCACCTGCGAAGGTCCCTGGAATCCCTCGGCTCTGGGCCCCCTCCCTCCCTGCGACGGATCTGAGTTGGGTTTGGTGGGACGGTAAGTGAGGTGGGGTGTCGGATTCGGTCGGGGGGTGAGGTGGGGGTGTCCGGTTTGCTTGGGGGGGTGGGAAGGTGTTGGGGTGGGTGAGGGGTGAGGGGTGGGTGTTGGGGTTGGTCAGGGGGTGTCAGCTGTCTGCCACCTCCCCACCTCCGACTGACCCGAGCAGCGCCGGGCACTTATGCTAGTATGGAGATAAATGTAGATCCAAATGTAGACATATAGAGTGGCAATTTTAAAAGTACACATTTGTATTGGCAGGGAGATGCACTGCATATATTTTATGGATCTTTTCTATTAATGTCTTTGAATTTATCAGAAAATAAGAACCTTCCTATACCTTAGCCAACATCAGGATCCTAATAAGGACAGTCAGGACCAAGGATCAGAGATGGGTCACAGCTGAAGCTGGGAGAAGCAGAGGAGTTCAGTATCAGGTTCCAGGCCAGGGTCAATACCAACAGCCAAAGTCCAAGTCTGGTTTCAAGATCTGGGGCAAGAGGGAAAATCCAAATAAGCCAAGATCAAAGCTAGGAGTTTGAGAGCAGGAATGGCAATAGCCCCTACAGGAAATCCACCCTTTGTGTTTTTATAGGTCAGGGAGCCAATCAACAGCTGTGAGACTGCTGCCTGTCAGCCCGCTGGAGGCAGAACTTTCCATAGTCTGTGTCCACAGCAAGTCATGGAAAGTAGCACACCAGCTGGTTATGGATGGTAGCCTGGACGTACTAGCTGCCTGGCAGCTCTACACGCCTAGGTTCTAGACCTGGAGGATCTTGTAGCTCAATCTTTCAGACTGGTGACCCCTTATTTGAAGTAAAATAAATTCCTGGTGCCACCATTGCAATCTGCCCCCTGGAAAAAAATCTGACAGTGTTGAACTAGTTTCTCTAAGTGTTGCTTTTTCTGGGGCCTTCTCCGTATAAGAGGGATGCAATATATTCTGGGTTACCTCCAATCCGGGGATACTCCGGACCTACAACATCTGAAAGCATCTAGCCAGCCTACCAAAAACAGATAGACCTGTTGACACTCTACAGTAGAGACCTTAAAGAACAAGAGATTGGGTGTCAGGAAACCTCCTGCCAAAACTTTAAAGTGTGAGGGAGTGGACTGGTTATTTGATCCATTTTATGTGCACATAGAGGGCAAATATCAGTTTGAGAATGCAGTGTCCTATGAATGAAGAGATTCAGAAACTATCTGAGGAAGGATAGCCAGGGACGAAGGAATCTAGTTGGCTTTGAAAATGAATAAGACGTGGATACAGATTACTGGCTTATAAGGCTTTATGTTCCCAGAGTATGTTCCCAGAGGCCAGACTCTGACCTGAGTTACACCACTGTAAAGGTGAAGAAGCCCCCTTAAGATTAGAACTAGTGTAAATGAAATCAGAATCTGGCATCCAGTATTTTTCTATTTCTTAGGTCTGCATGTTTTTTTTGGTGAGTGCTGTCTTTTTTATTGCTCTAGGGCTTGGGGAGGTTCTTTTTTAGAATCTAATTTAGATTTTAAATTATAAAAGGGCAAACTGACTGCATTGCTTAATTCAGTTTCACATGCAATAACCTTTCAAATGCTGCTTGAAAGTCAAGTCAAATTTCAATATAAATGATATTGCCCGGTTAACATTAATGTGTGAGACACTGCCCTTTATGTTTCACTATCATCCCCTTGAATGTGTTGAACAGCAATTTTAATAGAATCATAAAAATCTTCAATTTCCTCTTTGTAGACTTAACCAAGGCCAAGTGCAGTACAAGAGGTACACTTCTGTCTCACTCAGAGGGCATGTGATTATTTCAGCATCTAATTTCTTGAAGCACTTCTGTATGCAAATTACAGGACTGTTAAATTTTTTTTAGAAATAGCTTTACTTAAATACTGTCTAAACGAGCTTTTTCCTTGTTTATTTCTTCAAATAGATCAGAATTAGGGACCGTAGGTGAAAAGAGAGTTTCTGCTAAAGAGATGTGTAATAATCTGACTTTAAGTGAACATGAATTAAACAAGGACCTTGGAAAGTATTTCAATGCTTATCAGTTTGTGATACACACTTCATAGAGGGTTCAAGTGTAACCATTTTAAGTTATCATAGAATCTCAGAGTTGGAAGCGACCTCAGGAGATCATCTAGTCCAACCCACTGCTCAAAGCAGGACCAATCCCTGTTTTTGCCTCATATGCCTAAATGGCCCCCTCAAGAATTGAACTCACAACTCCGGGTTTAGCAGGCCAATGCTCAGACCACTGAGCTATCCCTCCCCTTAAAGAACCAGGTTTTCCTCCGTAGTTGCCTTTTTATAGGACAGATTTAAGTCACAAAAGAATTTTTTGGGAAAAGCTAAAAAATGACTGAAAACAAGGGGTTAGAGTGGAAGTGCCCTCTCAGCTTTAACCATTGTGATGCTTCAGTACAGAAAGGAAGACACTGAAATTGCAATGAAGGGCAAAATGAGGTGCAAAAATATAAAAATATAAAAAAAATTTTATATATAAAATATATATATTTTAAATATAAAAAATATAAAAAATGTGAGTGGTTGTAGCAATCAAACACAAATTCCTCCTTCCGAATAAGGCTACATCGACAGTTGGCGCTAGGGAGGGTATTCCCAGTTCTCGCAGACAGTCTAAAAATGGTGCAGTTGCAGTAGCATGGGCCATGGCAAGTGCTGGAATGGTGTAGTAAGCGGAAGATTAATGTGAAGGCAGTCACTAGGGGGCGCAATTACTCTTCTAAGTCATCTCCAGGGTAACACATAATTAAAGTTATCAGCCTTGGAATGGCCTTGTGTTCCTGTTATCTCGTGTGTGTGTGTCTGAGAAGAGCTTCTCAGCTGTGTGAGCTGTTTACTTAGTCTGTGTGAAACTCGGCTTGTGTGAAACCAAACAGGTAAACTGAAGCAGGACTGAATAACATGTCATTAGTTATTCATGAGCTATGTATGAGATGCAAATGAGCATGAGTATTTCTGTGTCCGTGTGCCCTTGTGTGTTGGGCTTCCTCCCTGGGCATTGCTCCGATGTGCCAGGTCTCCCATATCATGACAGCGCTGACCGGGGCCCCCAGCGCAGGAATGTCGCTACCTTCAATAAACTCACCAACTTTTATTCATCTAGCCACTGTGTGAGAGCCTCATTTCTACGGGACTCTTAGGGTATCCTGAAACAAATGGGCTAGCCAACTCAAGTACAAACCTGCCCAGACTCCTTGGATACATTCATGAGGCCCTGCTGCTATTGTTGCTATCACAGCTACACCACTATTTTTAGCATGCTAGCTCAAGTAGAGCTAGCACGGGCACTTCTAAGTGGGCAGAGAATCACCCCTCATCTCCAAATGTAGCCATAATCAGTCAAACACCAAGCTGGGATGCCTGAATTTTTGGGTACTCAACCTCAGACACCTTAAAAAGTTTCCAGAAAGTGCTAAGCAAAGAAAGAAAGTGCTAAGAAAGTGCTAAGTATCCACCCTTTGAAAATCATGCTTCTTTTAAGTATCTCAACATGAGCAGTCAAAAGCACTAATTACTTTTGAAAACTTTTGAAAAATATACAGGAAAAAATGTAGGTTGGCCACCTGACATAGTGGTCAAAAAAGGCAAATAATAATTTCCTGGGACCAGGATGGACTAGATGATCTCCTAAGGTCCCTTCCAGCCCTACATTTCTATGGTAGCGAGGTGAAGCTTCTGTAATGTCCTGTATTTTACAACAGCGCCCTTAGTCAACTACCAAATAAGGTAATACAAAGTCATATTTCCAAATTTTGATATGTGCAGACCTGATACTTTATGCCAAGTTTCTCCATGTTATTTTGCAATATTTAGTGTTTTATGCAAGCAGCTATAGTATATATTAGTAAAATATTCATAGAGGTTAGAGATGAAAAAGTCAGTTGGGTATAGTTAGTCAGTCAGTTAACGCAGAATTTTCCCCAAAAATATTTTTTCTAGAGCCTTTTCCATAGGCAAGTATCTAGCATCTTGACTCGGGGCATCCTCTTGCTTCAATTCCAGTGAAAGGAATGCAAAATTGAAGCCATTTTGAATTAGGAGAAGAGTTCATGAGTTTGGTGCCAGAAATTAGATGATAGAGAGAAACCTTTTAAAAGTCCACGTGACAAGTGATGTCTTGGGTGAAACAGGGTGTTACACTTGGGGACCTCTGGAGCTGAAAGGCTGAGAGAGACAGGTAACAGGCTGACTAGTTGGTTGCCTAGACTGAAGAAACCTCTCCGAGCATTTGAGGTCCAAACCAGTTTGAATCCTGGACAATGTGAACGGACTTGTTTTCGTACAATGGAAGGAGGTACTATGGAGTACAGTAAACACCTTCATAAAGCTAACATTTTGCACACCACTGTATTTGCCTAATGCAGTGTTTCTCAATTATTTTCTGTCATGCCCCCCCTAGGAAGAAGAAAACATTTCGCGCCCCCCCGCGACTGTAAATACTATTATTTGTCTATAAAATTGTTATAAGTACACCTCTGCATAACACTGTATCCTTATTAACGTATATGAGAATAAAAAAAGAAAGAAATGTGGATCAATTTACAACAAAGAATAGCTTTATTAACTGTAGCAGAAAAGATTGAAAGGAGCACAATATTAAAAAAAACTTTAACCTGCAAAACAAAAATATATAAAATAATTTGAGCTGATTTTTTAATCAGAGGTGATGTCTGGATTAATGGCTACAATGAGCACGTTTTGCAATGCATAGCTTTTCGAAGCGGGGTTTGAAGCAGGACACAGCAACTCTCAGCTCCTTCTCAATGTGTAGCCGAGACCTGTATTTGCTTTTCAGAGCAGCAACAGCAGAGAAGCCAATCTCACACAAGTAAGAAGTTGCAAATGGAAGAAGAATGTGCACAGCTCTTTGTCCTAAGAGTGGATATTGCTTCTCCACACTCAGCCAGAATTCACTCAGTGTCTGGGATGTGAAACTTAGTCTCAATATGGAGTCAGATGTGATTTCTATGAACTGCTCCTCCTCTGCAAGACTGAAACCAGTAGGAGCTGGTGCATTAAAAGGATCTCTCACCCAGTCATACTGGGAACTGTTTTCCGGAAAGTACTTTGTAAAGAATCCTATCAGTGATGAAATATGCTGCTTAAAATATGGAATCACTGAGGTGGCATCACAGTCAGTAGTGTCAACAAATTCCTGCAAGTTCTCAAATGACACGGTACTTCCTTCATCAAGTCGCCTGCCCCACATTGCAAGCTTTCGAGTGAAAGAGTTGATCTTGTCTGTGGCCTGAGGGAGGTGTTGATTTTTCCCTTGAAGCTGTAGATTTAGTTCATTGAGCTTTCCAAATATGTCACTCAGGTAAGCAAGTTTCATCAGAAAGTTCACATCACTAAACTTTCTTGCAACGTCATACTTGTGCTCCTGCTCCAAAAACATTCTTGTCTCGTCTCTGAGCTCAAAAACTCGGGACAACACTTTTCCTCGTGACAGCCACCTTGCTTCACTGTGAAACAGCACAGCTTGATGTTCAGCTCCCATCTCCTGACAGATAGCAGAGAAAACTCTTGTTTTTAGTGGTCTGGTCTTTATGAAATTGACTACTCCTATAATGTCAGTCATAACCTCATTTAATTCAGAGGAAAGGTGCCTTGATGCCAGTGCCTCTCTATGTAAAATACAGTGTGTCCACTCAGCATTAGGTGAGGCCTTCTTGATGAGTGTCCGAAGTCCTTTTCTCATCCCTGCCATGGTCTGTGCACCATCACTGCAAACACCCATGCAATTCTCCCACTTTAGCCCATTCTCAGTCAGGAAGCAGTCTAGCATTTTGAATAGCTCTTCAGCCGTGGCTCTGTCTCTGACATATTTACAAAAAAGTAGATCCTCACATAGGGAATTTGCCATTTCAAAACGTACATAAGCGATAAACAAACAGTCTTTGTTGCTGTCAATTGCTTCATCAAATTGTAAGGCAAAACGTTTATCCTTGAGTTTATCTACCAGCTGTTCGTTAAGATCGTCAGCAATGTCATCTATACGTCTAGCAACGGTGTCATTTGACAGAGGGATAGTTTTTATTTTTGCAGCACTTGCGTCATCCAGCATGACAGAGACCATGTCTAATGCTGCAGGCAGTATCAGCTCTTCTGCTATGGTGTGGGGTTTTTTGCACTGAGCAATTTGGTACGCCACCTTATATGATGCCAACAATGCTCGCTTGTTTTCTGAAGTAGCAGTCAGAAAGTGGGATGATTGTTTGCGATATTCGACACGTTTTCGCTGAAAAAACTCAAGCGGCTCATTAGCGTGATTGGGGTGTAATGTCTTTAAGTGACGACTTAATTTATTTGGCTTCATGCTGTCCGCTGCCAACATTTTTAGACATAGTAAGCACACCGGTCTTTCCTCAACTCCCACCGTAGTCACAGTGAAGCCAAGCGCTAAATACGCCTCGTCATATTTCCTCGTCTTAGCCTTCGGAAGACTTTCTTTTATCTCCTTCTCTCCTTCTCTCTCCGCCTGTCTTCTCATCCCTGTTAGAAATTTTTTCATGATGTCACTTGAGGGTCTGCTACACTTCGTGTCTACAGAGAGAAGAGGGCGCAACTGAGAGTGATCCTTTTTAATTGTCAGAAATTTGTAAAATACAAAGATTAAAAGCATAAAAATGAGCCACACCTACATCAGTTGTGGAGCAATGGCAATAAGCCTTGGGAACATACATACACGCACGCATGCATACACCATTTGACTTTTATATATACAGATGAATGAATTGGCTGGAGGAGAGACACAAACAAGAGCTTGAAAAATATATTTGCACTAGGGAACTAATAGGAAGGTTTGCCTGGTAAAAGAAGGATTCTAAATCATCTTTAATTTTTTAAATTTTTTCTACCCTCACAATTACAAGGACAGTCTTCCAAATGCAGAGCTGTCTTCTCTAGTCTGCACTCTAAAGTCAGCCTCTCTTTTTGGTTATAGCTTTCCCAAAGAGCAGCAAAGAAGACACTGGGGTTTCAAGGGGGCTCCCCACTTTTTGAGAAGCACTGGAATAGTTATACAAGTCTGACTGGGTTTCAACCTATTTCAGCAACGCCTCATCCTTCCAAAGCCTTATATTCTCCATCACTCTCTTGGGTTTTTTTAAAATCATGTTTATCTTTTTAGTTTTGTCTGTAGCTGTAAATTCCTATGGGGTTTCAAGGAAAAAGAAGACCCAAAGTTTGGCCACAAACCTTGGACACCTTCAAGTCCTCCATACTCAGCAGCCCATGGCCCACAGGTTTTGGGGGACAGGCCATTTTCATTTCTCCTCCTCTTCCTTCTTTTACACTATCTTCCTCCCCATGACATATTTCCTAGGAAGGTGATTGGGCCTCAAGGCTGCATCTTATGAACATACATAGGACACACTTGGTAACTTCGTTTTGGGTTTAAATAACAATAATCATCCATGTCTATGCAACTGCAGCCACAGAGATATTATTACAGTAGTTTGTGTGTGTGTGAAATCAATGCATTAAAACTCCATATCCCATTTTGCATGGAATTCCCTTCTTATGGACCACCATCTCCCTCAATATCTGAGGATGGTTGGAGCCATGTGTAAGAGAGATCCTTATGACTGCGTGGTGCTAAGGTTCCCCTCCCACTGTGCTCGGAAGAATGAGTGTGCAGCTCTTTTAACTCAACTTATCTGCACTCAAGTTAAGTCTGCAGCTAAGAAAGGTCCAGCAAGGAGTAGGAGGTAGTTTATAGAGCTTCCCACCTAGAAGAACTGTTCATGCTCTCTCCCCACACCTTCTTCGGCCAGAGGTTAAGAGGTGGGGCATGGAACGGATGAAGTCAGGCCGGGGGCTGCCCATGCCGGGGAGTCGCTGGGGCCTCCCTGCCCGGGGAACCCAAAGCCCCGAAGCGCTGCCGGGGAGGGGCTGGGGCCGCCGCGCGCCCTTCACTCACCTGAGCCATCGACTCGCCGCCTTCGCTCCTTTCACGCCTCCTCTCGCCGCCTCCGCTCCTTTCCCGCCTCCTCTCGCCGCCTTCGCTCCTTTCCCGCCTCCTCTCGCCGCCTTCGCTCCTTTCACGCCTCCTCTCGCCGCCTCCGCTCCTTTCCCGCCTCCTCTCACCGCCTTCGCTCCTTTCACGCCTCCTCTCGCCGCCTTCGCGCCTTTCCCGCCTCCTCTTGCCGCCTTCGCTCCTTTCACGCCTCCTCTCGCTGCCTTCGCGCCTTTCCCGCCTCCTCTCGCCGCCTCCGCCCCTTTCCCGGGACCCGCCCCAGGGCAGCGCAAGCTCCTGGCAGCGCCGCTGGTGGAGGAGGAGGCCGCCCCCCTTTACGGAGCCTCGCGCCGCCTCCGCTCCTTTCCCGGGACCCGCCCCAGGGCAGCGCAAGCTCCTGGCAGCGCTGCTGGTGGAGGAGGAGGAAGCGGGCGGGCCGCCCCCCTTTATGGAGCCTCGCGCCCCCCCTGGGGGGCGCGCCCCACTAATTGAGAACCACTGGCCTAATGTGTCATTTGCACATTTCCCTGGGAAATGCTGCACACAATTTGGTAAATATGAACTACTAAAGGTGGTAAATCACAGTTTTAATTGCTTGCATTGTATATACAGTGCGCACACAAATCACCTGGCGTATAACTGGAAGTCTGCAAATATCTGAGTTTCGTGGGTTAATCATTCACACTGTTGATGTAGCAGAGAAGTATTTTTTAAGATTGCCACAGCATATGGTAATTTCCCATGTGCATTTCCTGCAGGTTTCCAAGAAATAGCCTCTGTTTGGCTCAGAGGATTTTGCAATTGTTTACATAAACCCCATATTAAGTATCAGGGTCACATTGTTCAGCGAAGCCAAAGAAAATAATTTGTCATCCTGCTGTCTGAGCACACACCGGTAAAATTCCATCATTAGCCAACTTGCTTTACTTTTTTGTTTTGTGGCGTACTATATTATATGGCCAAAAAAAAAAAAAAAAAAAAAAGCTAGAAATTCTGGTTGGCTAAATCATTGTGCAATCTTTTGTTCCAAACAGTTTAATAGAGTCTGTCTAAGCCATGAAATACAAAGATTAGCTTCATATCTCGTAAGAAGGACTTGTTTTCTACCTTTTAAGTTTATTTTTCTGTTATTCATAAGTAATATGGCATAACCACTGAGAACTCAAAGAAATAAATACAGCAGATGCAATGGTTCCTTAACTCAATTCGCAAATTGTAATTAAAATAGCATTTCAGGGGAGGTGCCTTATCATAGAATATCAGGGTTGGAAGAGACTTCTGGAGATTATCTAGTCCAACCCCCTGCTCAAAGCAGGATCAATCCCATCTACTTCATCCCAGCCAGAGCTTTGTCATGCCAGACCTTAAAAAAACCCTCTAAGGATGGAGATTCCACCACCTCCCTTTGAAGAAAGCGTTCTTCAAAGTTTTTCTTTGGCGGCTCCTTTTCGCTGTCCTGCCTCCATTTGCGGCCGGGGTATGTCCACCAAAATGCCACCGAATAGAAAGCTCCCGCTTTCTGCAATATTTGGCGGGACAAAAATAGACCACTTGCGAGTTCAGCAGTCTGCTGGGAGGGATCGGCAACGGTGCCGCAGTCTCGTGCACCCCACTTTGAAGACCATTGCCCTAGGTAACCCATTCCAGTGTTTCACCACCCTTCTAGTGTAATAACTTTTTCTACTATCCAACCTAAACCTCCCCAACTGCAACTTGAGACCATTGCTCATTGCTTCTCTCAAAACTGGGAGACTGGACAACAAAATGGCAGATGAAATTGAATGTTGATAATTACAAAGTAATGCATATTGGAAAGCATAATCCCAAATATACATATACAATGATGGCATCTAAATTATCTGTTACAACTCAAGAAAGAGAACTAGGAGTCATTGTGGATAGTTCTCTGAAAACATCCATTTAATGTGCAGCGGCATCAAAAAAGCGAACAGAATGCTGTGAATAAGTAAGAAAGGGACAGATAATAGGAGAGAAAATATCATGTTGCCACTATATTAATCCATGGTACGCCCACATCCTGAATACTGTGTGCAGATGTGGTTTCCCCATCTCAAAAGGATATATTGGAATTAGAAAAGGTTCAGAAAAGGGCAACAAAAATTATTAGGGGTATGGAACGGCTTCCGTATGAGGAAAGATTAATGAGACAGGGATTTTCAGCTTGGAAAAGAGACTGCTAAAGGGAGATATGATTGAAGTCTATAAAATCATGTCTCGTGTAGAGAAAGTACATAAGGAAGTACTGTTTATTACTTATCATAACAGAAGAACTAGGGGTCACCAAATGAAATTAATAGGCAGCAGGTTTAAAACAAATAAAAGAAAGTACCTCTTCAGACAACACACAGTCTACCTGTGGAACTCCTTGCCAGAGGATGTTGTGAAGGCCAAGACCATAACAGGGTTCAAAAAAGAGCTAGATAAATTCATGGAGTATAGATGGCTATTAGACAGGATGGGAAGGAATGGTGTCCCTAGCCTCTTTTTGCCAAAAGCTGGGTATGAGTGACAGCGGATGGATCACTTGATGATTACCTGTTTTGTTCATTCCCTCTGGGGCACCTGGCACTGGCCACTGTCGGAAGACAGGATACTGGGCTAAATGGACCTTTGGTCTGAACCAGTAAGGCCATTCTTATGTTCTTATGTTATGCTCTTGTTCTGTTATCTGCCATCACTGAGAACAGCCTAGCTCCATCCTCTTCAAGATATATCACATCCATCGCTTTCCCTTCATCCACAGAGCCAGTTATCTCATCACAGAAGGCAATGGGGTTGGTCAGGCATGACTTGACCTTGGTGAATCCATGTTGACTGTTCCTGATCACCTTCCTCTCCTCCAGGTGCTTCAAAATGGATTCCTTGAGGACCTGCTCCATGATTTTTGTTATCTCCCTCTGACATCAATAGTGGGAGACAATGACCAATGCTGGAGTCAGTAGCAATTGAGTCAAGCATCCCACTGCCCTAGGTTTCCTTAAAGGACAGATTAGTGGCTTTCTGCCAGTTAGGCAGCCTGTCTCAGCAGAGAATCTCATCCTGGTGTTGACATGTTTGCCTGACTAGCCTTCTAAGCCTGTTAATAAAATAGCACTTTAAATTCTGGTAACATCTTCAAGAAAAGTGAGTTGGCTGCCCATTTAATGACTGATCGTCCTTTCTGTGCATTTCACTGAGGTACACTTGTCCTGTCTTATCCCAAATTTATGTCAAAGTACCATCTGAACACCTCCTAAATCAGACCATTAATTGCCTGGTATTTTGGTTTTTTTTTCCTGAACATTCTTTCTCACCGGGAAGATGCAGGGCTCAGATGGCAGAAGGGGTTTGAATTTTTATTTGGATCAGATTAAATTATTTAGAAAATCACCTTAGCTATTTAGTAGCCTTTGAAGAGTAGTGTAAATAGAATGCCATTTCCACTCTGTACTGGTGAGAATGGCTTAAACTGTGCGTAGACACATATTGGGTGAATGTAGGTCAATAGGGGTTTTGCCACTGACTTCTATGGGGCCAGGATTTTACCCACACTACATTAGCAGTAATGATATACACAGCCTTTTTCGAACACTGTTTTAAGGAAGGCTCCTGAATATCTTCAGGGGGCCACATCCCCCAAGAATCAGAGGGGTAGCCGTGTTAGTCTGGATCTGAAAAAGCAACAAAGTCCTGTGGCACCTTATAGACTAACAGACGTATTGGAGCATAAGCTTTTGTGGGTGAATACCCACTTCGTCGGAGAGAAGAGAGACTATACTTGGCCACAATCTTGAAGAACTACAGTTAGTATGTACTTCCATTCCAAGAACTTGTAAAGCACAGTACAGCTGATTGCCACAACCCACATACACAATGAAATTTTCTTTCAAAATTACAAGAGGACATCTGGAGATTTTACACACTATGAGAAAATTATGAATTTTGTTTCTCTTATCTAGATGACTCTGCCTTGACAGCAGAGAACATGGCATTACATAGTCCCTTCCTGTTTTTCTTCTTGCTGTCATAAATTGGCCCCAATGCAGTTCTGAGAATTGGCTCAGAATCACTTGTAAAAAATAAACTTGTGTCTCAATAGATTATTTACAACAAAAACTCTAGAAATATGACAAGTGGGTAACAGATGGTGTAACTGATGGTCAGACTTTAAGGCAGCAAAGAGACCAGAATGTATCCTGCTGTCATGTGTTACACTCTCATTTAGCCTAAGTACTCATGACAGATATTGCAACTCCATGCAGTATCTTTGAGGACCATTGTATTACATTTATGAATGATGTATGATTATGGGGAAGATTTACCACAGCTGCACCAGGAATCAAAAGTAGTGTGCATGGCGTGGGAGTGGGGGAGGGACAGATGATCATTGCAAGTCACTGAGACTAAACAACTATAGGGAGGTTTGTGTAGACAGGTTCAAACTGGGACTTCCAGAAACTCAAAGAAAGGGCTTTTGGTATGAAAATGGAGCCTTCTTTCCAGTTCAGCAAATGATCATGAACTCCTTGTCCCCAATCTTGCTGAAGGGTTGCTAAGACTTTGGCCTAATAGGGCACCAATAGAATGATAGGTGATGCCTGGTACGCTTTTACACTGGGAGCTGTAGCCCAGATTTCATGCTTGCGGATGTTTGTTGGGGCGTCACAACATGGGGTTTAACTGTAGTCTTAGCAATCCCAGTCTCTCTCATTCAATGAATGTCTCCCTATTCACGAATACCTTCCTCTCCCACTGGGGTCAGAGGGATCTGCACTAAATAGGGTGCAGCATCACAAGTGGGTGATACTCTAGGGTGTGAATGGATTGGCGAAGTGACTCCAATTCCCTCCCATCAGAGACGTAGTCACACAGTTAATTCCATGAGGCTTGGGGGCAGCTGGCCTTTCCAGCCCTGTTCTGGTCCTCAATGGTCAGAGAGGACAATCCAGCTGGCTACAGATGAGACACCACTTTTCCCTACTTATTCTGGAGTTTCTCAGAGTTGGCTTCCTTCCCCTCAGTCTTCTGATCCCATTCCAACCCTATCAGACTTTATCTATCAAACCCAGGCCAACTATCCACATATATGTCAGAGTTTCAAGGCTAACTGCACCTTTGCCCTCTTCCCCTCCCCCAGCCCGCACCCTTGGTCTTCCTCTCAAGCACTCATCTCCAGCCATCACCTCTCTCAGGCAAAGACTCATGTCGGTCTCATTCCAATTCGAGGGTTTAGGTCCCTCTGCATCTAACTGTGATTTCTCCAGCAGGTCTGACCTTACAAGATGTCACCCATCACTCTTAGGGGCCGAAGTAGGCCAACATCCTTGCAACCCTTCAGCAGGATTAGAGTCTCTTAGACAAAGAGTTTGTCTATTTGTCAGACCCGAAAGAATGCCCATGTGAGTTCAAACTCTGCCTCCTTATACCAAAAGCCTTTTCTTTGCTTGAGTCTCTGGAAAACCCAGCCTGAGCCAATCTATGAAGACCTCTCTGGGTGGTGGTATTTCCCCTGAGTTGTTTAGTCTCCGTGACTTGCCTTAATCACCTCCCACTGTTTTTAGGTCCTGGAGCAGCTGTTGTAATGCTTGCCAATGGAATAGAATGCAATCATACATAAACCATTGCTAAATTTAATACAACAGTCCCCAAAGATAATGCATGGTGTTGCAATATCTGTCACTCCTACTAACTCAAGAATTTGATTATAATAAGATCGCCATCCTTATCTGAAAAGAATATACAGACACTGTAAGTGCATACTTATCCCCCTTTCCAGGGATTTGACTCGTTTGGTAACTTAAATAAATTGTAACATGAATCTCAGCCTAAACTTTCTCCCAAGCTCGGCATTTCTTCAGGTTTTCCCTGTACAACCTGTCTGCCCTAGGTAGTAGCTCGTTTTGCCCCCAGAACAGGCCCTATTCCCTCAAAGAGCTAATGAATGAGTATGTCTAAGTAGTATTTACACTGCACCTTCAGTATAGGGTTTGAGCTCCTAATTACAGGATGACTCTGAAGAACCCATAATCAAATGTTTAGATAATATTCCTGTTAAATTCCTATCCCTCCTCCTACCACATTTCTCTCTCTTGCCATAGCTGTGATTTTTAAGATACTACTACAGTCTGCAGTCTGTAGTAGTCTCCCTATTATTTCAAACCACGACCTCACCCAGTATTCAGCCATTTAGTTAACAATTAGCCACATTTATTTTTTCAGTCAGTAATATTCTGTACAAGGTCTCCTAAAAATACCAGAGGTGTCTCTGCTGTTTGTTCTGAATGCTATTAAATATGAATTCAGTTGTACCAAGTCTTGCAGTGTTGAAACCGCTTGGACACATGAATGTATCATTCAAGCAAACTGCCACCATTTTAAAGCCTTTTGAAGATCAAAGAGTCATTTCTAGCCTTTGAAGCTTGCCTCTTTTAAACCTAGCTTCACAATTATTGGATAAGTCTTTCAAAATCTCCGATTTTCTATCAGACCTTTGTGAATCTCTCTCCCCGCCCCCATAACCCTAGTTCCAACTTTGGTGTGGCCACTACATTTAAACACGGTGGAATCCTGCCACAATGGTTCATGGGCTTTATGGTAATATCTTTCTGCTCAGTCCCAGTGATCAGCCAGAGATCTTGGATATCATGGAACTGTGCAGGTTCACAGTGGGGTAGGAGTTATGAAAGGGTGTGCAACACAAGGCTCGGAATGTACAGTTTTAGTACGGGCTGCCGCAGGGTGCTCTACTCACTGCTGGGTGGCGCCTCCTTCTGGTGATTCTGGGGATTAGCTCCAGCCAGTTCAACATCTCCTTTCTTCTCTCCCACTGTTGCCACTCTCTCCCCGCCCATGGAGTCACAGTACAGCCCTTTCATGACTCCTCTCTCCTGCCAGGTCACACTGTGTTTTTCCCTTCTGAGGGAGTCTGTCAAAGTCCCTCTTCACCAGCAGCACTAGACAGTCTTCACACCTTCTGACCTGACTACATCAGTCCCACAGTAACTCAGGCTCTCTTCCCATTCATTTCTCCTAGCCATACCACTCTGTAGCAGCTGGTAGGGGAACCCAGGCCCACCCTCTACTCTGGATCCCAGGCCAGGACCCTACAACAAGGAGTTCAGGTGTGTGACTACCCCAAAATTACTGCTCTCACCCCAGACAACTTCCTACCATGCTTCTCCAAGCTTTACATTCTCTAGCCTTCCTGATCAGACAACTCTCTCTTAGATCTGCTAGGTCAGCGGTTCTCAAATTGGGGGTCACGAGCCCTCGATGCATTCGGCGGCATTTCGGCGGATGCTCCAAGTGCGGGAGTGCGTCCGCCGCCAAGCCACCAAGTGGAACTCTTCCACTTTCGGTGGCATTTCGGTGGACACAGAGAGACACACTGCCTGTCCGCCAAAATGCCGCCAAAAGCGGAAGAGTTCAGCGGCAATTAGGCAGACATACCCGGGGTGCCAGTGGACACGGCACAGCGAAAAGGGGTCGCGAACCTAAGAAGTTTGAGAACCCCTCTACTAGGTGAACTCTTTCTCACTGGGTTCTTGTCCGCTTTCCTTCTCCCTTACCTCAGGGAGAGAGAATCTGGAGGCTTGCCCTCTCCTGCCAGCATCCTGGCTTTATAGGAGCCCTGCCTATTCCCTCACAGGTGAGCTTTCTTCCAATTAGCATGCTCTACATAGCCTAAATCGTCCCCATGTGCAGCTTAATTGACTGACTGGATGCACCTGGCCTAATTCAACACACTCAGGGCCAGTGTGGGCGCATACCCCTTCACAGTGCCTTACGGGTCCCAGTCAAAAAGGAATTTCAAGGGGAGGTGAAAGGCCACAACAAAGTTTTGGAGAGATGGCGGTATGCAGTATGGAAAAGCAGTTTTTCCTCCCTGCTTTTCTGCTCTCTCTATAAATCCAAATATGAATCTGATCTGAAGCTTGGTTTCCAACATGCTGGAAAATAAATCAGTTTCTGATGTAGTGATATTTTGGCCCTACTACAACGCATCGTCCTAAGTAACAGTCTTTCTCAGGCTGCAAGGAATTAAACACAATGATACAGACACACATTTAGTTTTCTACAGCTTTAGGAAATGCCAAGTCCTGAGAATCCAAAAAATGAACTGCAGTTTAAACAATAAGAAATCTTATCCACAAAGTCATGACCAAAAAACATAAAACTAATGAAAAAATATATTCTCCTCATATCTCATTATCTCTGCAGTGAAACGCGCTATTAGACAATAATCCTAAGTACATCTACAAACTTCTCTCTCCTTGGAATGCAAATGGGACTTCAAGCCAATTTAACAACATGCCTGGCACTGTGAAGAAGAAAATAGTCCCATCTATTTACATCTTGTATAAAACAGAACTGTGCTTTACAATAGTGTTTTTGTTAGTGCCTGAACAACAGGTAAACTCCCCGTGGTTGCTTCCTTAAGAAAAGTCAGATGTATATAAATTCAGCAGTGCAGACAAGCCAATAGTCAGCAAACACAATCACAGAACTATTATCTGTTTTCAAAAGACAATACAGAAGAAGCATTTTTTAATTCAGATGAGTCCATTATTAAAAAGAATTTGAAAAGGCCCAGGTGGCTCAGTATTATCCCTTGCTTATGCAGTTGCTCTTTGCAAGGCGGAAATTCTCTCAGATTCAGTTAGAAGGATCATAGACATACAGTGACTGGAGAACTTCTTCCTCAGAACAATTAAACAACAAAACCAACTGTGAAAAGCTCTGGAAGTCTAAGACCCCTGTCCCCATCCTCCATGTCTATGGCAAATAAAGAAGTAGTCATTACCTTAGCATAAAGACAACATTTCACACTACGTCATAGGCTGTTAAGAGGAATTATAAAAACCTCTCTGAATTCTTGGGGATCCCACAGTACCATGCTGCACAATGTGCTCCTGAAGGATTAAGAGAGAGTAACTATTCTCTGTGATAGTTTCTCTCTGGTTGTCTACACTACATGGGAAAGTTGAGCTAAGCTACGCAATTTGAGTGATGTTAGTAGCATAACTCAAGTCGACATAGCTTAGATGTACTTACTGCATGGTCCACACTATGCTATATTGACAGGAGATGCTCTCCCTTCGACTCCCCTCACGCCATTCATTCCAGTGGAGTACAGGAGTCAATGGGAGAGCGCTCTGTGGTCAATTTAGTGGGTCTTTACTAGACCCACTAAATTGATCACCGCGCATTGATCCCCCGGTAAGTGTAGACAAGCCGTGGGTTGTTTTGTTTTCCAAATGTTGTAAGAACTTCTTGTCTCTCGATACCTGGAGTAAACTACTTGCCACAGCCTACAACTCATTGCATCAGATAGTACAGGGCTACCAAAGAATTAAGCTTCCAGTACTATATGAGGTCTACTCTCACACCAGGTAATTGTAGAGTGTGTGTGTGTGTGTGCATGTGTGTGTGTGTGTATAAACAAAGTAAATTTCAGAAAATCTCCAGGCATGGCTACTGAAATGCTATGGAGGAATTGCTTACCTTCTCCCAGATAGAACCAGCAGCAACCAAGGCCAGGTTCAATATCTAGGGTTCCTTTTCTACAATACAACAAAGAACCGGCTCAAGCCCCCACCCAGTAACGTGGGAAAATTACAACCACCCTTGGATGCCTCTGGGAGTCTATGCTTCCCCACTCACAAGCACAGAGTCTGAGTGTAGAAAATAAACTTTTAATGAAAGGAGGAAAGTCACCTGGCATTAATTAGGGAAGATACCACAACCAGGATTCATAATCATAAAACTGTGAGCAGGACGCCCACACCCAGAATGCGTGGGGCAGTGTCTTCTGCCTCGTGTTCTTGAGTTCTACAACCAACAGTTCTTTTTCTGTGCCCCTATCTGCTTCCTTGCCATACCCCACTCACAGTGGTCCATGAGGAGCCAAGGTTCAAAAGGTGCATCTGTCGGAGTTTACCTCCCATCTGGGGAAGAAGGCACCTGGCTTGCTCCGCCATCTGCGCACTGGCTCTGCCTGGCTTTTGTGGGCTACAGCCCACTTCATTAGATGTGTAGAATGGAGTTTGCTCCAGAAAGTCTCTCCCCTTCCCCAACTATCTGTCAGAGGAGAGTTCATTCAGACCCCACTTACACTTAATTTTGACTTTTTTCCCCCCACATGGGGATGTGGGAACAGGGTTTATGTCCCACATAAAGGTCTCAAGGTTTATGATACCTTGAGACTCGTACTCTCACACTTTCAGGCCAGAAGGAACCACTGTGATCAACTAGTCTGGCCTCTCTGACTTTATCTGAACCCTTTTTAATACCCCATCCCTCAGAACCCACATCACAGCTACAATCATTTGAGACAACCACCACCAGCTGGCACTTCCTTTGGAGACCATCAGAATGGTGCCATTAATTGCAGGCGGGGTCAGGGGTCCTGAATCTTGCAATTTGTTACACATATGAACATCTCCATTGAAATCAATGGGTATCTTAGTTCGAACCCACGCCCTAATGTAGCCCGGGCCTAAGGATTGGTCTTTACTATTAGCCCAAGTTCTTACTTGGGTTTTGCCTCAAGTCCCCTCCTACCCTCACACTAAAACTTCTCACAGAAGCTTTCACCTCAGGCTAGCTGGCCTGGCGAGGGGGTGGGTTAAAACCTGCCTGGTAATTTGCCCTTGTTGCAGTGAGGTTGCAAGCTAAACCACTTGAATGCAATCCCCACAATGCCTCCCCACAATTCCATTCCTGTGCCCAGAAGGACAGACAACTTCTCCCACAATTCACCAGGAAAGAATCTTAGACTGACTGCAGCATAAAGAACCATGGAATGTGCTCCAAAAATCCTAGTAACACACATGAGCCAGTCCCCTGGGCTAGCTCTACAGAATAGACATGCCCTAAGTGACTTGCCCAAGCTCACACAGGAAGTCTGTGGCAAATCTAGGTCTACGGAGCCCTAGGTGAGTGGCCTAACGTTCCCTTTAATGACAACTATTTTGTGGCTTAAGCCGGCATGGGAAAACTATCATGAAAACTAACCAACCTGGGCACAAAAACTACTCGCCCGTTCTTAAAACGATAATAAATGATAATTGATGACGGTTCAGATGATTGGCCAACAGGACGAATGAAATTGTGCAATGCTGATTGAAGTGATTTAAAAAAAAATGATTGGGGGGTGTCATTGTTTGTCATGGGATCTTTTAATGTTCTGCATTTTGGGGACAATAATTTCCTTAAAGAGAATCACCTCAAGGGAAGGCACATTCAGATCTGCTTTCAACACCATCCACCGCACACTCTTCCACACACTGGTGACAATTAATAAGTGCTAGTCATCTGGTTATGAATCAGAATGTTTCGGATTTGGAGAGAGAAGTCGTCTTCACAGATACATACTGCTAAAACTACAAAGATTTTTCCTGAGACTAATTGGAATGTTATATTATTCTTATTTGCTACAAGTTGTTCAACTTTAGTCTCTCGTTTGATATTGACTCAGACACAATTTGGGCCTGATTCAGGAAGATACTTAAGCACATGCCGAATTTTAAACATATGAGTAGCCCCAGAGATTTCAGTGGCTTAAGCTTTCCCAGGCTTAAGTTCCTTCCTGATTGTGATTCACATTTTGGAATTGCTTAGCACTGAGCCCTGTGAACAGAAATTGCTGATTTTAGCACAATTCAATAACTTTCTATAAAATAGGGCAGTGACAAATAGCAGGAGTTAGAATGACTAAGTAGTAAAATAAAACAGCCATTCAGTACTAATGGGAAAATCCCAGCTAGATGTTAAAAACACATTTTTAAATGTGGGGTGCTAGGCTGATTTTATCAAAAGGAGTAATCAAAGCTCCATCTCTAGATATGGTAAAGAAAATGTCAGGTATAACACAGGTAGATCTGTAGTTCCCAACATGTCCTCCAGAAGACCACCTAAGCACCCGCATAGATTTCCACCACAACTTCAGCCACTACCACACATCCATCAAACTCTTTCTCATCAACTTCCTGGACACCACAATCAGCTTCAGCAATGGATCCCTACAGACAACCAGATAAAGAAGGACATCAACCATGCACTCTTAGTTGTCACCTACCACCCCACACTGGAACTCATATCAAGCAATTCAAACCCCACATCCTGAAAAAAAATCTTTCCTGAACCCACTCCTCAGGCTGCTAAACAACCCCCCAGCTTTGCCAAGCCCATCATTAGAAGTAAATTCCCCACACACCAGGACACACCAATTCAAAGTGGTACCAGACTCTGCCAACAAAACCTGCAAGCATGTGTGCAGGTCTGTGATGATCAATGTCCCCGCAATACACCTTTCAAGATCCAAGGGTCTACACGTGCCTCTGACAACATGTGATGTACCTCATCCCAATCATCAAATGCCCCAGCAAAAATAATTATGTCAGTGAAATTAGACAATGGCTACATTCTCTAATGAACTCACACAGAAAAATAACAGACAAAACCACACTGTCTCAGGTGGGCAAACACTTTTCACAAAACTATAACTCCATATTTGACCTGTCAGGCCTAGTTCTCAAAGGGAACCTGCACAACACCTTCAAAAGATGAGCAGTGCAATTTAAATGCATAATTTTGCAAGACACTAAGCACTTGTCTACACTACTGCTTACCTCAATATAACTTATGTTGCTCAGAGGTGACTGATGTAAGTTACACCAACCTAAGCGCCAGTGTGGACAGGGCTAAGTCAGCAGGTACTCTGCTGACATAGTTACTGCCTTGCACGGAGGTGGCGTTATGCTGATGGGAGAGTTCTCTCCCGTCAGCACAGAGCGTCTTCACCAGGTGTGCTAGAGTGGCACAGCTGCATCAGTGAAGTGTGTGTAGTGCAGACTAGCCCTAAATATTATGGTCTGAACAAAAACACAGGTTGGATGCTCATTATAACCATATGTAACCTAACTGTCCTTTGCCCTATGACTGCAGAGGTGTTAATTGCCCACTTCATTTCAAGTGGTTTCTTGCAACATGAATTAACCCCTGGTACTCACCCTGTATTTAGCTGTGACACTCTTATTACCTTTTTCCAGACTTGAAGAGCTCTGTGTAGCTCCAAAGCTTGTTTCTTCCACCAAGAGAAGTTGGTCCAATAAAAGATACCATCTCTCCCATCGTATCTCATTAGAATCAGGAGAAGTTAGGAGCCTAATGTGTTTAGTTTTTTGTTTTTTGTTTTTAATCCCACAGGGCATCTATCTGCATCTTGAAGTGCCTAAACACCTTTAAAAACCAGGCACTAAGTTTTGATCTTACACTCATTGAAATCCATGGCAAAGGATCAGGGCCTAAGATCCTAGAATCCTTTTCAGCTGTGCATGCTTTAATCAAGCATGGAGGTTGGGATGCTCTATACTCCATTCTTGAGACCTGTGTATAGAATAAAATAATAATAGGTCTGGAAGGGACCTTGAGAGGTCATCTCATATCTGTGTGTTTATCTTCAAGCCTAAAGTTTGTTTGTTTTTTTAATGCTTTCATTGGTTTGCATTAGAAGGTAGACGGTAGAATTAATAGCTGTTTTTCAAAGCTACAAACTGCCTGGTGTGTTTTCTCAGACTTTGAGCCATGAGTTACTGCTGTAATTAAATCCAGAAGGAGAGACCATAATAACATTCTGACTTGATTCCACTGGCAGAGCATTGATTAAAAGAGCTACATAATAAATGAAAGGCATTTCAAAATCACACTGTTGATATCTGTAATTTTTATATAATTAGAAAAGCCTACCAAAATTGTATATTATAATTACATGCATTATTAATCCTACTCTGTTATAATAAGAATTATTCTATGATTGCAGGGTGCAGAGAGTTTTTCTGTGATTTTTTTTTAAAGGCACTGTGGTTTGGATTACAATACAAAGCCTTTTTACAGAGCACATAAATTGGGCCATATTTTTTTCAAACTAATGCAAACCAAATGATCTATAAGCTGAAGATAGGGAAATTCAAAGAGGAACTAACAATTGAGGGGTAATGTTTTTGCCTGTTAGAAGTCTTCAGTGTAAGGAAAAGAATGTTCAAATAGCCTCTTTTATATATTGCTTCTGAACAGAAGTCTTAAATACCTAACAGTCAAAGAGGGAAAACAGGGCATTTAATGACATTTTTGAACAATTTGTGTTAGTGTCTTTTGAGTAAAGGCACCTACATGCAGGATTTTATTCCTGAAAAAAACTCTATTATATTGTAAATTTATCTATATATAAAAGTCAAATGGTGTATGCGTGCGTGCGTGTATGCTGCCTTACTCCTTCCACACCGTTTGAGCTAGAGACTTGAAATTTGGTACAGTTATAGGCTTTAGGGTCCTAATGACTGTAAGAGTAGAAAAATGTTGAAATCTCACCTCTGACACTCCCCAGGGGTGAAATTCTTTAAAGGCCAATCACATCAGCTGGGCAGCTGCTGTTCTCTGTGACATAGTTATGATGTCATAATACCCCCCTCCAATGGACCCTGCACTCGCTCAGCTCTCTGCCCCCTCCCCCCTCCAACGGACCCCGCACTCGCTCAGCTCTCTGCCCCCTCCTCACCTCCGACAGACCCGAGTTGGGTTTGGTCAGAGGGTAAGTGAGGTGGGGGTGTCTGGTTTGGTTGGGGGGTGAGGTAGGGGTAAGTGAGCCGGGGGTGTTGGGTTTGGTCTGGGGTGGGTGGGAAGGTGTCTGGGTGGGTGGGGGTGAGGTGGGGGTGTTGGGGTTGGTCAGGGGGTGTTGGGTTTGGGGGGGGGGGTAAGGTGGGGGTGTTGGGTTTGGTTGGGGGGGTGAGGAGGGGGTTCGGGGTTGGTCGAGGGGTAAGTGAGGTGTGGGTGTCGGGTTTGTTTGTGGTGGTAGGTAGGGGTGTCGGGTTTGGTTGGGGGGAAAGTGAGGTGGGTGTGTCAGGTTTGGTCTACGGGGGTGAGGTGTGGGTGTTGGTCAGGGGGTGTTGGGGTTGGTAGGGGGGGTGACGTGGGGGTGTTGGGTTTGCGTGGGGGTGAAAATGTGAGTCAGGGTTGGTCGAGGGGTAAGTGAGGTGGGGGTGTCAGGTTTGGTCGGGGGGTGAGGTGGGGGTGTCAGGTTTGCTCTCTGCCCCCTCCCCCTTCCAATGGACCCCGCACTCGCTCAGCTCTCTGCCCCCTCCCCACCTCCGACGGACCCGAGCAACGCCGGGTATTTTTGCTAGTTTATTATATTTTTTTCATGGTGAATTGGGCTGAATAGGAATACTGTACTTAATTTAGACTATACAAAGATGCTCAGATTATTTATTGATAAAACACCCAGGAACACACATTAGACTGTGATTTTTGGTTAGGCCCATGTTTTCCAGGGAGCCTGGCAAACCTCAAAGATAAATTAAAAGTTATATGAACCATAATGATCAGTTACTTACACAAGTAGTCCCATTGGTGTCCATTGAATACTCCTATGAGTAACTGGTCGCCAATATGACAAGTAGTCCCAATGGTGCTCATTGATTACTCTTGTGAGTAACTGGTCATCAGTGTAAACAAAGGGGTTGCAATCTGGCTTTAAGTGATTTATCTCAGTTCTGAATTATTACTAGTCTAATTCATTGTGGCTTGACATAGCAGATAGGACCCAGGCTCCATCATCATCCCCCCTCCCCCCAATTCTCTGTCCCTGCAGGGGAACATTATCAAAACAGCTGATACCTAGTCTCTCTTTTGCTGACGTAAAAATATTTAGAATAGGAAAATTAAATGTGATACAAATGTCAGTACTTGCATCTTTAACTATCTGGGATGTTTTACTCACTATTTAATTACAGGAACAAAAGCTGATGGTATTCATTGCCCTGAAAAGAAACCCTTAAAAACTAGAGGCTTGGTGCAGTACCTCTGCTCTAAAACCTATGTACATTTTTGTGAGAATTCAGGAGGATCTCACATACTACTTGTGATAGAATTATTATGTGAAGCTCGTTTGGGTAGTTTTTACTGCCTCCACTAAAGGGTGATTCAGGTTTGAACTAAGTGGAATGACCAGATTAAGACTAAGTACAAAAACAGACCTGGAAATGGAAGCAGAGTCATTTGCCATGTCAAAAGCACTTTGAACCCACCCAAGTAGCACCCACAAGCTTATCTCTACCACCACACCCTAATTTATAGAATCATAGAATATCGAGGCTGGAAGGGACCTCAGGAGATCATCTAGTCCAACCCCCTGCTTGAAGCAGGACCAATCCCCAGTTAAATCATCCAACAGATTTTTTCCCCATATCCCATTAAACAACCAACACCAAGCAAGAAAATACCTACTCAGTCAGAGCCAAGCATCTTAATTAGTTCTAACAAAGGCAAAGCTACAAAGAGCCATTTCAAGAATCAGAGAGGTAGCCGTGTTAGTCTGGAATAGCAGAGGTAACAAAGTCCTGTGGCACCTTAAAGACTAACTATAAAGTTTTGAAGCATAAGCTTTCGTGGGCTAATACCCACTTCGTCGGATGCAAGCAGTGGAAAAGAGCCATTTGTTATTAGCACAAACCTATCCAGAATCGTTCGCTATGAGAACATGTGGCAGGAGGAGGCCTGGAAGTGGAAAGAACAATCAAATGCAAACCTGTAATTTTCTTGTCCCTCATGCTATTATGCATCATAATAATTTTTCCTTACTGGGAATGTCACTAGTGCAGTAGGAACCTGAGCATTAGTTCTTCCCAGAACTAACACCAACCTGCCAGGACCACCCAAAACTAGCTTTTACCAGAAAAGCTCCAGTTTGTCTCCTGCAAGTAGGACGCCGTTCACGGGATTAAAAACAATGGTTTTAGTTGGTTCTGAATTCATTCCAGGCAGCGAGTGTTGATTCTGGCAGGCATTGACTGAGTCATGCCTGGTTCCATGCTGAGTCTATGCATTGCCATTTAGGGGTTTGTTCCAGCTGGTTACAGATTATTTTGAATAGCTACCAGCTGGTTAATGGTTTTTCTGCCTTGGTTACATTTGGATAAAGATTTTCACATCTTGGTTACAGATAATGGAAAGTGTTTTTTCTTAATGCACACCAGGCTGAAACGTGTTGTTTTCATCATGAGCGAAAAGGCATTCCGGCAAGTTATAGGAAGGTTTCATGAGTTTACAGGTGATTTCCATTTTGGCTCAACTCTTGACTCAATCCTATTAAAACATTTAAATGCCCAAGCTGGTGCTCCCACACTAATCTGTTGATTTCATTCTTCACCACCTCCTTCCCTGCGGAGTCAGTGAACATGCTTTTTTAAAAAAACAAAAAACTTGTCTGATGCAGCTTTGCCAAAGAAATTTCCCTTATGGGATAGACAGTCCACCACATTTGGCCTGCACTCCGTTCCTCCCATGCCTATCTTCACTAGAGCATGTTAGGAATTTTGCAACCAAATGGAAAATGCTAATTCACCAAAACCAAAACTTTTTGCAGGAAAGGAGGAGTTGTGAGGAAACTTTTGCTGGGAAGGATTCTCGGGTCCAGGGTGAAATTTCTGGTCACAACCAGAAAGAGAGAATAAGAGAGAGCTCAGAATAGACAATAGTTTGGTGGTTAAAGTACTTGCTGGGTCCCATTTGGAGTAGAGATTTGAATCTCGTTCTTTCACATCCCACTGGAGTACCCTAAACACCAGTCTTTTTATCTGTCCTGGGGAGAGAGGGATCTGTTTGTTTATTTTTTAATGAAAACATTTGAAAGGGCTCAGTTTTGTCCTGATGCAGATGCAGGACATTTTTTTGAAATGTCAAAAAATGTAATAGGATGGAAAAAAACATTTCCTACCCATCTCTGATCTTCACTCCTACATGGACAATCCTCTGATGGGGGTAAAGGAACTCATTTTAAAGGTCCAAAGCCTATTGAAGTCGATAAAAAGACTCCCAGTGATTTCAATGGGAGCTGGAATAGGCTGTAAGGTGATCATGAAGGAAGCATGGAGAACTTCCTGTGGACTCTTCCTGTGAACTCCCTTGGATGAATATACTATCTAACAACAAGTATAGAGAAGTCCTGCAACTCCTCATATCAATCTCTTTATGTACACTCTGGAAGCAGAGGACAGACTGAAAGGGAATATTTTATAACAGAAGTATTTTCATAGGCAAAGCAAGGAAATTATAGGTAAATCTTCTGGTGGGACTCTTCTGCCAACTAACTTCAGCATTAGATGGTCGCTTGCAGAGACTGCCGTGCCAATAAATTCTAACATGTCCATCTGAATTTCATCTTCTTCATTGATTTGTTCAGATTCTTGAGATCCAAGACAGCTTCAGCTACTCCTGACATTTTCCTTGCTATGGTAGAACCCTGAGAACATTTCACCTGAAGGAAAATGTTCTCGGTCCCCAAGCTCTCGCAGTTGAGAGAGAACCTTCAGAACAGTTTGATGATTCTTGTCATCCCTGAAGAAACTGTGTGCAGCAGATATCCTGTTCCCTAGGTTTAATTCTGGACTGGAAGGTGGTGTTTCATCCATTTTGTGCTCTAGGCTTCCCTCTGGTTTTTCACCTCCAAGTCTTGTCCCTTGAATAAACTGAGTCCCTTCTCTGATATCTGTATTGGTGGTGGGAATGTAAAGCACTTCTCACCTTGTCTGACGACCTGTAGCCCTTCCTGTACTTTGCTACAATGGGGAGTGAACAATTTTGTTTGTCTGTATTATCAGCCCCCACCTTACCAAGCTCCCTGAACAAAAGATTTGCATTTCATAGTTATCCCATGTCCACTTGGTTTGCACATTTGAAACCTATTTTCTCTACCAATGTTCCTATTATGAACAATAGACTAGGTTCCCACTATATTGGTGAATATTATAGCTCATTTCACCAGGAAGTCTGACTTGATATTATCCCAGGGCTTATGGGTGTTCTCACATTCAGGTGACATTGTAAGCAAGAAGCAGGCAGCATTATCTCCTGCAAATTGTAACCAAACTTGATTGGCTGAAGTAGGACTGAGTGCACTAGTAGTTTCTAAAGATTTACATTGTTTTATTTTTGAATGTAGGGGTTTTTTGTACATCATTCTACATTGGTAACTTCAACTTTCATAATAAAGAGATTGCACTACAGTACTTATATTAGGTGAATTGAAAAATACAATTTCTAGTTTTTACGGTGCAAATATTTGTAATCCAAATAAATAAAAAATTAGCACTGTATACATTGTATTCTGTGTAATTGAAGTATATTTGAAAATGTAGAAAATAGCCACAGATATATAAATAGTACTCTATTATTGTTTAACAGTGTGATTAATTGTGATTCTTTTTTTTTAAATTGCACAATTAATCATGATTTTTTAAAATAGCTTGACTGCCCTACTAATACATTCAAATGACATTGAGGGTCTGTCTTTCAACAGCCAGAAGCATGGAAATTCAGAGTTAAGACTGAATCTCTGTTCCCAGGTACTGAAGGGGCTCAGTGATAGGTGCTGTCTATGGAACACAGCAAGATAGAGAGACAAAGCTAGGAGTTAAAGAAACGATTTCAATCTTAGCTTCCTTTTATGAGTTTTAATCTGATCTTTAATGTTATCCAAAAACAATGTTTCTTATTTAACTAGCTATAGCTACAATCCGTCAAGCAAATAGCTAGTGTCACATTTCTAACCTCAAGATTGGAAAGTTGCTATAGCATGTAATTCAATGGCAGAGGTAGAATTCTACCTATCTATTCAAAAGGGCTGAAGATTAGCATACTCTTCCATGTTTACAAATCGCCCAGTGTCTGTATATCCAGTAATACCTTAAGATGTTTATATTCTGAAGTTTTAAAATTTATTCCCCCCCCCTTCTCTGAAATCACATCTAGCAGCCGTCAATTTGATAGTTTAAATATTTTTCCTCGTTCGTTAAGGTTGCACTAGTTTGCGTGGGCTGTTATGATTCAATCTGCACTTTATTGATAATGCCACCTAATGGTTTGAATTTACATACAAATAATACAAGCATCAAAGGCTCTCCAGGAGTTTGAAGCATCAGAAATAATCACAGTGCACCGAGTAAGATCCTATGAATAATTCAGGGGCTCCAACATCCTAGTCATGGGAGCCTTTAAGATCTACACGAACCAGTCTCTTCTCTAGAATTATAAGTTACCATAAACGCTGTAAGGCACCACATTTAAAGCACATGAAGGCCGCGGTCTAGTAAGTTTATTTAACTTATTTGCATATAATATTGTTTTTCCCCTCAGCAACTGTTGAGTCTAAGCACAGAGAGGTCACACTAAAACCCGTAGCTTTTGGGAAGCAAAAATAAATGTGATAACTACTTAACTAATATTCCCCCCTCTCCCAAATCTGTAATCATCTGAGGAGGAAAATACAACAAACACAACACCCCTCCCCGAATATTAACAATTTTCATTAAAAAAAAATTAAGTGCACTTTTCAAAAACCATCTTTCCATTTTTAAAACATTGATCAGCTCTATTATTAACCCCACTTAACGTGGAACCAGGGTAGAACACAAGCTAGGCCCCCTATTGTCGATCAGAGACCATCCTTTGCCTAGTATAAATGCTGACTTCCAAAATTTCCCCATCAGTTCTCTCTCAAATGCATTAGGTGCAGGAGCTATGCCACACTGACACTCCAATTCTTCTCTCATACTCCTCAGATACTCTTTTATACTCACAATTCTGCCTTCCAATGAGTTCCTGTTCAGTGCCCTATAGAGTTTCAAAGGGCCTTTCCTTGAGTACTTGGATGCACTTCTGCAGTGCTTTGGAACCTGTAGTGCTTCTGCAGTGCTTCTCAACGCTTCAACCTCCATTTTCTTTGATTAAGTACATCGATGCCTATTTTCTCAGTAGTTCAGCACCTACCTTGGTTTTTTTAGCTCCCCTTTTCTCGGTGTTCTTGCAATTCACTGGTGAATGTATGTGACAGGTTCCCCTCTGTGCTGATCAGAAAAGGATAACAGCCCACAACTACTGAAGTTTGAGTCTTTAGCGCAAACTATAGCAGTCTATGCTTCAAGCTCTGGAAGTCCCTAGTTCAATGCTCAGTGTGTGGGTTTAGAGTGCAGCTCTCCCCCTTTGACGCCTAGCATTCCAGAACCTGTTTTTGTTTGGTCTGTACTGAGCAATAAGTGATATATTTAGAGACGGGTCCACACTGCAAAATTCAGCTCCAGATCTTAAATTAGCAAAATCAGGGGGAATTTGGATTCTGGGAATTGATTGAGCCCCCTCTCTAAATATAACAGATAAAGTAGGATCTTGTTTGAATAGACAGGAAATTAAGAGTTAAGGTTGAAGCTCTAGTCCCTGGTTCCCATTAAAAGAAGACAGGTAGTGTGGTGAAAGAGAGAGAATTTCAGCCTTTGCATAGCAATGTCCTTCAAAAGCTTCTTCATACAATTATTTCTGTGCAGAAGTTAGACATTAATTTCCTTCATTTAAAGAAAAAAAATCATTCACAAATTATTATAAAATAGCCATATTCTTGGAACAGACAGATTGTAATGACTCATTCAGAGCACACTGTTATATCCATAATTCAGACATTCAATGGCTGAGACAAATTGTGGCTTGGGGGTTTACAGAGGCATTCTGACAGCAATGGCAGCAGATTACAAAATTCATCCTCTAGACATCAAACACCCAATTACCAACATCATCATGATGCGTGCTTTGAACAACAAAGGAGGAGTTGCTCTACATCATTCTTGATAGATGGCGAATGATATGGTAATGCATGTTGCAACAAAACGCACTGATCTCCAAAGTCATTCATAAACAAGACATTATGTTAAACAACCAGGGTGGCAGTTATAGTGTGAAAGCAGGGAGCTCGCTAAATCTTTGCATCCATGCACATTGTTGGTCTTTGCCAGTGCAGACATGGATACACAGAGTAAGTGCACAGTGTGTGTTTATGCAACAGGAGTGCATGTAATATCTCTGTGATAAAGCCATGGAAGCGTTGAAGGAATTGCTGAAACCATCATGTTGAAATTAACCAGATCCTACAATCCTAGCTCTGTCTTGACTCAGGTAATTGAGTATTTTAGAAAAGGTAACACAGGGATCAGCAACCTTCAGCACGCAGCCCATCAGGGTAATCCGCTGACAGACCGCGAGACATTTTGTTGACATTGACGGTCTGCCTGCAGCTCCCAGTGGCTGTGGTTCACCATTCCCGGCCAATGAGAGCTCTGGGAAGTGGTGCCAGTCGGGACATGCGTCCCACTGTGTCCCACAGCTTCCATTGGCCAGAAACAGCAAACCATGGGCACTAGGCGCTGCAGTGGGCCATACCTGCGACCATCGACGTGAACAAAATGTCTGGCGGCCCACCAGTGGATTGCCCTGACGGGCCGCGTGCCAAAGGTCGCCAACCCCTGAGGTAACATATCGAGTAAAGCAAACTAGAATAGTAATTAAAAATGAAACAAAGTTAAAGGTTCATTGGGGAGAGGAGATTTAACAACAAATTCAAGGAAAATGAAGAAAATAACCCAGATTGTCAAGATGTCTGAGTCAGGGAACATCTTTTTGTGCTGTGTTTGTACAGTGGGATCCAGGGCCGTTCCTGGGGCTCCTAGACACTTCAATAATACAAGTAATAAAGGGCTAAACGGTAGCTGTGACACAAGTATTGAGCAAGGAGCAGCATCTAGTAGCACTGTCCCAGGAGAAGATTTACAGAGTGGGGAGTAATAGCTCCGCAGAAGCGGCTGCTCTCCCTCTCCCCCTGCTACCTAGGATATGCGTAGCCAGCCCAAAGCAGAGAAGGGGCACCTGGCACCACCTTTAATTTCCTGGGCATGTGCATTTGCTGAGCCTAAATCTACTCCAACATGGGAGAAGTTTATAACAGATTTGAAATAATTAACACACAAAAGGAAGCAAGTGAAACATAAAAGCAGCAAACATGGTGTCCATGCATGACAGACCCCAACATGCATGAACGGATTAAATGAACAGAAAGATAACAATTTCAGGAATTAAAATCATCCACGACAAAGAACTCCCAAAGCATAAGAATGTTCGTAATTGAAAACTCTAAATAATTGTAATGAGCGTTACCTCCCTGGAAGATATTACATTTTGTAATTTGAATTTAAAAATACATTTTATTGTTTACATTTACATTTATTTTAGAAACTAATTGGTAACAAAACAGGGAAGACAGTTAAATAGAAGCAATACTTTAATGTAAACGTTAAAGGTTCCCCTGCTCTGCATGTGTTGAATTTATTGCAATGGAACAAAACTGCTTCATTTTAAACAGAGCTAGGTGAGATCTGTGCAGACTTGATACGGACTATTATGGCCTTAAGTCTGTAATTGGATTGTCTGTTTGAATCCTCATACCAGTACAAAGCCCCGGTGACTCCAATGGGATTCTATACAGATAGGAGGCTTTGCTAACACTGATCTGATAGCAAGGTTAAGAGCTAAAATGTTTGAGAAAAGTAAACATTTTAATGTCTCATGAATTAAATTATTTAAAAGTTCCAACTTGGTAACAGAAAAGCAAGACATGACACATGCTCTCACTGTGATGGCACAAGTAATGGTTCCAAGAGCACTTTGGTTAGCAGCAAAACAAGCAGCTGACTTGCAATAAAGTAACAAAGTGGATGGGTAAGGTGGCAAATAACCTAGAATGCCCCATGGAGGACAGAGCATGTAACAGCATTGCCTCATTCCCATGATTCAGTCCAAACCTAGCTAACTGCGGCTGAAAATGAATTTGAAGTAGTTACAAAAGCAGCTGAAAGCTCCTTTTACTTCCTTCTGGCTGTCTATATAGATAGTTACATGTAATTCAAACTAAGTGTCCATACTCCACCTCTGCATAACTGCAAGAGTTAGCCAAGATACAAACTAGTTTTTGAGCAGATGCTGCCTCCCTTACGCTGAGAATCATTTTATTCCCACTAACCCATGGCAGAATCAGGCCCTTACAGATTACAGAATGTCTGTAAATTACACAAGCAGCTACAAAGGGCAAAGGACATATAGAATCATAGAATATCAGGGTTGGAAGGGACCACAGGAGGTCATCTAGTCCAACCCCCCTGCTCAAAGCAGGACCAATCCCATTTTTGCCCCATATCCCTAAATGGCCGCCCTTAAGGATTGAACTCACAATCCTGGGTTTAGGAGGACAATGCTCAAACCACTGAACTATCCCTTCCTCCCCCCCCCAAAGTGGGGATGGAATGATTTGCTTCATCTGAATAATGGTTAAATAATATTACAGGTTTATCTCATTAGCAGGGAGATGCGAATTCTCTGACACTTTTGCACGACAGTTTGGATGTTTCTGAGAGGTCTGGGCCCAGTTTCCCCAGGTGATTAGTGATTTTGGATGGCATCACTCTAAAATGGTATGATTTCTAAGAGAACGAGTGCTCTGCACTTTCTGAAATTCAAATCCCTTTAAAGAATGTCAGCAGGGGCACCCAAAATCACTAGTCACTTTTAAAAGCCATCGCTAGTAACTTCTATGGCTGCAGATGAGCTAGAGTTAAAGAAACAGAGACGTAGGTCACAAAAATCCAAACATGGCAGTGACTGCTCTGCTGCATGAACAGTGCTCACTATGTATTCAGTATGTGCAGGGGAAACGGCGCGCTAACCCAACAAGGGCAAACAGAGGTCACATTCCTGACAAACACTGGCATCTGGATTTTTGAATAACGGTGAAGGGGAGCTGGGTACGTTTCAGACGAGAATGTCTGAACCCTCTCCACAAGTGTGGGTGTGAAAGTTACACGTGAAACTGGGCTTTTCTGAATGTCCATCTGAAGTCTCGGTGGGGGGAAAGAGGTGGGAATGACAAGATGATGTTTGTGGCTTCGGCTTGGCCTCGCTACAAATTAAGGTTGCTAAGGGCAACTTGAACTTATACCACTAGCATAAATGTTCCTGGACATTACGCCAGTTAAGAACTAAGCATTGTGAAGCACCTGGTTCACCCCCCCCCCCATCCCGTTAGCATGCACCACCCACATCTCCTTTGACCCACTGTCGCTCCTTATGCTGGGCACAGAAAACAGCATCACTGCCTTCTTGTGTTCTATGCCAGATGGAGAGTCTCCCTATGCAGGGGGAATTCTCTGAGGAGTTCTCTTTGCCCTGGTTACACAGCACTAGCTGAAGTGAGCTGACTCAAGAATACAGCCCTTTGTGTTGTATACATGCCTGAGTAGTTATCAGTGGTTAATAGTCATGCTGGAAGGGCATCAGTTCTGGGTCCAGTTCTGTTCAATATCTTCATCAGTGATTTAGATAATGGCATAGAGAGGACACTTATAAAGATTGTGGATGATACCAAGCTGGGAGGGTTGCAAGTGCTTTGGAGGATAGAATTAAAATTCAAAAAGATTTGGACAAACTAGAGAAATGGTCTGAAGTAAATAGGATAAAATTTAATAAAGGAAAAATGCAAAGTATTCCACTTAGGAAGGAATGATCAGTTGCACACATAAAAATGGAAAATGACTGCCTAGGACTATCGCGGAAAGGGATCTGGGGATCATAGTGGACCACAAGCTAAATATGAGTCAACAGTTCACAGAAAAAGTGAACATCATTCTGGGATGTATTAGGAGGAGTGTTGTAAGCATAACATGAGAAGTAATTCTTCCACTCTACTCTGTGTTGATTAGGTCTCAACTGGAGTATTATGTCCAGTTTCGGGTGCCACATTCCAGGAGAGATGTGGACAAATTGGAGAAAGTTACAAAAGAGAGAGCAACAAAAATGATTAAATGTCTAGAAAACATGAGGGAAGTTTGAAAAAATTGGGTTTGTTTAGTCTGGAGAAGCGAAGACAGAGGGGACATAACAGTTTTCAAGTACATAAAAGGTTGTTACAAGGATGAGGGAGAAGAAGAATTGCTCTTCTTAACCTCTGAGGCTAGAACAAGCAGCAATGGGCTTAAATTGCAGCAAGGGAGGTTTAGGAAAAATGTCCTGTCAGGGTAGTTAAGCCCTGGAATAAATTGCCTGGGGAGGTTGTGGAATCTTCACCATTGAACATTTTTAAGAGCAGGTTAGACAAACACCTGTCAGGGATGGTCTATATCAGTGGTCTTCAAAGTGGGGTGTGCGAGTGTAGCAACACCCTCCACAGGGGGCCGCGGTGACCTGCCACCACCGCGGGATCAGGTCAGGATGCCGCTAAAACAGGAAGTTCTATTTGTGTCCTGCCAAAATGCCGCCGAAGGTGGAAGCTTTGCAGTTGGCAACATTTCAGTGGACACACCCCCGGGCCGTGAGAGGCATTGGAGAAAGGGGCCGCGGTCATAAATCTTTGAGAGACGCTGGTCTAGATAATACTTTGTCCTGCCATGAGTGCAGGGGACTGGAGTAGACGACTTCTCAAGGTCCCTTCCAGTAGAAGCTGAGAATGGGTGACAGGGGATGGATCACTTGATGATTACTGGGGGTAACAAAGTCCTGTGGCACCTTAAAGACTAACTATAAAGTTTTGAAGCATAAACTTTTGTGGGCTAATACCCCTTCGTCGGATGCATCTGACGAAGTGGGTATTAGCCCACGAAAGCTTATGCTTCAAAACTTTATAGTTAGTCTTTAAGGTGCCACAGGACTTTGTTACCTCTGCTATTTCAGACTAACACGGCTACCTCTCTGATTCTTGATGATTACTGGTTCTGTTCATTCCCTCTGGGGCACCTGGCATAGGCCACTGTCAGAAGACAGGATACTGGGCTAGATGGACCTTTGGTCTGACCCAGTATGGCCATTCTCATGTTCTTTTGGTTTAGGAACTTTGGAGCCTGAATCACACAGACAAACTCCTAAGGACCTTAGTAACTTATGAAGAAAGCACATAAGATCCTTAGAAGCATGGGGCGGGGGAGGTGTATAAATTGTGATAACAGGATCCAAAGGAAGAAATATCAGGATTGATTCTGACAGGCTCTGAGACGAGAGAATGAGGGCAATGGGAGTCTCTACTTTGACTTTGGTGATGCTGAGTCAGGAAGCTGAGTAGTACATGACCTGAGGGAGACTGAAGAGACCTCCACCATGACTGCTCCACTGCCACCAAGCCAGTCAAGACTTTTTAGAGCTGTTTAGGGGCTTATAAATGTGCTGGGACTCCCAATATGATGCTTTATTTTGGATTGTAAGGGTAGAGTCATCCCCTCTCCTGCTTTCTGTGCGGCTTCACTACACATGGTACGTCCAAGGCTTTTCAGCAACCATTGCCTGGGTGCTGCTACAACTGTGGCCTTCTTTATTTTTCCCTGCTGGATTATACCGATTGTACCTAATAATGCTGCTTAGAATTCAGCTGATTGGCCAGCCCAGTTTTCAACTGTTCCAAATGTTTATACACTTCTATTTTACTTTTTCTATTCATGTGCTAAAGCTTTTGAGCTGCAGTTTTCTTTCTGCTGGGAAATCTCAAGATGCTTTCCACTGAAGCACCGTTTCTCGCTCAGACCCCTTGGAAATTACCCGTTTGCATGATGGCACAATGTGTGCATTAGAACATGTGGCCAATTTTTAGCTTGGCAAACTAAAAAGATTACCAGAGGGCAGTCACATACCAGGTCACTCCTGCAGCACACCTGCTAGCCAGCTGTAGCTTCTCTTTCTGAACTGTCGCACACAGAACATGCCTCCTGAGTGCAAAGGGAAATATCCCACACTCAATACAACCAGAAAATCAATAGGAAAACCCCTCAAACACATACTGAATTCCAGTCTCACATCTCTCTGAAATTCATTCATTTTGACTGATTATTTTAATTTAATTTACTTGAAAAGTAAATGGCGGGATGTTGAGGTGGAAGTTGAAGCCAGAGATGCCTATAGCACAAAGCATTTTCCATTGCTTTCTCTGCAGAGAGCACCTTTTCACTAAACCCACAGCTTATAGTGTGCCAGTTTCATTGTTTCTGTAGCCCACTCCTCCGTGTATTATACATCCACTGCTATTCTATATCCACTGCAGTGCTTGATCCAGGAGGCTATTCCTCTGCTATGGCTCCCAGATAAGGGACTTAGCTTTGGCTCTAGTGCAGTGGTCTCCAACCTATTGATGCCCAAGATCACTTTTTGAATCTAAGGGCAACCCCGGGTCTACGTTGTGCATTCCCTGAGGCCACAAGCCTTCCCCAAAGCCCCATCCCGCTTTCTCCATCTCCTGCTCCCTCTGTGGCTCACTCTCCCTCACTTTCACCGGGCTGGGGTTGGGGTGCAGGCTCTGGGCTGGGTTTCTCAGTGAGGTAGGGGTAGGCTGACCATACGTCCCGTTTTGAACGGGACAGTCCCGTTTTTTACATATTTTTGGACCGTCCCGTCTTTTTGACAAAAATATCAATTTTGTCCCGTTTTTGGGGCAGGTCCCAAGCTGCTTTCTAGGGGGAGGTTCTTTCTTTGCAGGACTCGCAAGAGCTCAGGTGAAGAATCTTGCTACTTAAGGACAAGTATCAGATGTCAAAATCTCTGATGAGCAAACTGCACTCATCGGAGATTTTGACATCTGATTCTAGTCCTTAGGTAGGGAGAGGAGGCAGCGGACGGAGGGAGAGAGCAGGGAGGAAGGGAGGGATGGAGAAGGGGGATAGAGAGAAGGGAGGGATGGAGAGAAGGAGGGAAGAAGGAGGAATAGTGAGAAGAGGAGGCAGCGGGCGGCGGGCTGAAGCCGAACTGAATTTATGTGATTATGTCTCATAAAACCCGGCCGGCAGCCCCCCCCCCCCACCGGCGCGCTCAGCCCCCGGCTGCGGCTCTGGACAGCTCCGCTCCGCCGTCGGCTTCAGCCCGCCGCCCGCTTCCTCCTCTTCTCCCTATTCCTCCTTCTTCCCTCCTTCTCTCCATCCCTCCCTTCTCTCCATCCCCCTTCTCCATCCCTCCCTTCCTCCCTGCTCTCTCCCGCCGTCCGCTGCCTCCTCTCGCTCCCTCCATCCCTTCTCTCTATCCCCTTCTCCATCCCTCATCCCTTCCTTCCTCCCCTCTCTCCCTCCGTCCACTGCCTCCTCTTCCATCTCCCTTCTCTCCATCCCTCCTTCTCGCTGTCCCTTGCCTCCTCCATCCCCCCTGCTCCCTAACCCCATCTCTTCTCTCATCCATCCATCCTCTCCCTTCTCCCCTTCGTGCCTTCTCCCCCTCCGTCCCCTCCATCCTCTTCATCCCTCATCCCCCCATCTCTCTCTCCCTCCATCCTCTTCATCCCCCATCCCTGTTCTGCTTATTCCTCCATCCATCCCTCCCAGTCCCCCCTCTGCCTCCCCCCGCCCGGCGCTGGGGGGCCCAGGTGGGGCCATGGCGCTGGTCACCTCGCCCACCGAGCTGGAGTGCCTGGCCAAGCTGCTGTTCTGCCGCAAGGGGGCGCTGCGCCAGAAGGTGATCCACGTGGTCAAGAGCCACAAAATCATCACACGCTTGTGCAAGTAGCCCACGTTATGCAGCCACTGCACCGACCTCATCCGGTGAGACCCCCTAGAGCCCCCCCAGCACCCCTCAGCCCACGTTCTGCAGCCACTGCACCAACTTCATCTGGTGAGACCCCCCCTGGGACCTAGAGCCCCCCAGACTGCCCAGAGCGCCCCTAGAGCCTCCAACCACCCCCCCCAGCGCCCCTCAGCCCAGGTTCTGCAGCCACTGCACCGATTTCATCTGGTGAGACCCCCCTCCCCCCAACCCCGTCCCGTTTTTGCCATCCCAATGTCCCGTTTTTGTCTCAAGGAAATATGGTCAGCCTAGGTAGGGGGCTCTGGGCTGAGCTTGGGGCAGGGGTGCAGGAGGAGGTGAAGTGTGCAAGCTCTAGGAGGAAGCTTGAGTGTAGTAGGGGGCTCTGGGCAGGGGCAGAGTGTTAGGGTGCAGGAGGGGGTACAGGGTGATAGGTCTGGAAGGGGGGGTCAGGGCTGGTGTTTGGAGGGAGTATGAGGTGCTGGCTCTGGGGGGGGGGGGCAGAGCCAGGGCAAAGTGTTGAGATGCAGGAGGGGGTACAGGGTGATGGCTCTGGGAGGCAGGTCAGGGCTGGGGTTTGGGGTGCAGGAGGGGGTATGGGATGCTGGCTCTGGGAGGGACCTCAGTGACAGGGATTATGGTGCAGCCTCTTGTCAGGCAGCACTTACCTCTGGAGGCTCCCAGTTGGTGCCAGGCACAGCAACCTTAGACACAGCAAGTCTAAGGCATAAACCATAATTTTACTATGTCAGATTTACATAACTTACCTACTACATTCCTCCTTTGGAGGATCCTGCATGATACTGTTTTATTTTAACCTCTGTCCCGTGGCATCTTTTTATTTCAATATTTGCCATGTTTGTAAGACAAAAGAATTGTCTGTGAATTTATGGGCATGGAACACCTAGTAAAATATTCATTTGAAAAAGTTACAACATGTATTTTATTGGTCTGTTTAGTGAAGTGTCAAATACCATGTTTTCCTCTTTGTAGGCATATAATTTTTTGCCCAGTTTAATAAAACCATATATATTCTTCTTTACCAATTCCACCGTCATTTTTCTTTCCTCAGCAAAATGTATAATACGTTGTGTGTTTGATCTATACTATTTACCCAGATCTATTTATCATTACGATGCATCGCTAGATTATAAAGCATTCAGGCACATTTATCAACACGACTAAGCTTCTGCCATGTAGGTTTGCTCAAGGGAAATAAAACAACAACAAATATTTTTATGCAGCTCACTTAACAGTGCAAATAATTATAATTACAAAACCCGTAAGTGTGCTTCTTCCATAAGTGGCACTTTTTGCTTAAAATTGCTTTCACGAATGTCGTCAAATTAATACTTCCAATTAATGCAGCCTCCTTGTCTTAATAGGAAAAAAACTAAGTTTGCATATTTCTTAATTTTTTCACCTGGATAATTTCTTGAGAACATTGGGGCCTTATTTTCTGAACACATTGCTAAACTATTGCTAATAATACACTTTATAAAAAGGATATGTTTAGGGTTATCATCATCCTCATATCATTAATTCAAGTCCTGTGGTGGTGGGGATGTGGCGAAGCGACAGGTGGAGATGACCATTGACAGTCATAGCCACAATCCTGCACGTAGGTGGCCTTGGGATTAGTAGCTGTTAAGCTCTGTCCCGGGGCAGCGGAGAATTTCGGCAGCATTCTAGGCAACTGAGCAGCCCTTTTTAGGATAGCACTGCTCACCCTTTTAAAAGGAGGGGGCTAGAAAAGGTGCCCTAAACATTGCCTGCCCCATGATATCTGGCCATCCTACCATGGCTGGCAGATCATCCTTCAGTGGTTGAAAAACAATAAAGAAGAAAAGACTCACCCTAGGAGCATGGGATGTCTGCACCCTTATGGACGGAGGTGATGCACGAAGGGCTGAGAGAAGAACAGCTGGTCTCCCGTGATATTGCAGCATTGAGTGAGACTGGAGTGGCTGGAGAAGGTTCCACCAGAGAGCTATGAGGCAATTGTACTTACTTTTGGAAAGGGAAAGGGATCTAAATTACTACAGAGAATTCTTTCCTGGGTGTCTGGCTGCTGAGTCTTGCCCACATGCTCAGGGTTTAGCTGATCACCATATTTGGGGTCAGGAAGGAATTTTCCTCCAGGGCAGATTGGCAGAGACCCTGGAGGTTTTTCACCTTCCTCTGCAGCAAGGGGCACGGGTCACTTGCTGGAGGATTCTCTCTACCTTCAAGTCCTTTAACCAAAATTTGAAGACTTCAATAGCTCAGATATAGGTGAGAGGTATATTGCAGATTGGTAAGGGTAATGGTATATGGCTAAACCACCCTGAATACACCTGATCCCCTCTGATCTTGGAAGCTAAGCAGGGTCGGGCCTGGCTAGTACTTGGATGGGAGACCTCCTGGGAATACCAGGTGCTGTAGGCTTAACATGGGCGTGGGGCTAGCAACTCCACTCCATAAGGGAACCAATTGCTACTGAAACACCAACACCAGTGGGTGGCCCATACCCCAGCTGGGGGGTGACAGGCAGAGAGAGAAGGGTAACGCTGAACCTACATATAGTCCCCTCACAGTGCAAGCATCCAAAACTTAATAGAACAGCCTTCAACATAGTAAAGGTCAAGCATGCCAACTATTAGGTGCAGTTTCAGAAGTCACTTGATAACAAGCTTTTTTCCTGCCCACCAATCACTGGCATCCCTTGAAAAATGGAACCCGTTTAAACATGTGATTACTGACACAGCCAAAGCTGTGGCCAAAGAAAAGGGTACACCAGGATTGGTTCGATGAGAACAATGAGGACATCTCCAAACTCTTAAGGGACAAGCAGAAAGCATTTGTTGAATGGCAGAATGAATTCACTTCCATTGCAAAGATAGGTTTAAGTACCTACAGAGTATGGCCCAGTCTGAACTAAGGAGAATGCAGGATGAGTGGTAGGAGAGGAAAGCTGCAGACATCCAGCACTATGCAGATACAAACAATGCAAAGATGTTCTTTGACTCTCTTAAAGCAGTCTACAGACCATCTAAATTAGGCACGGTCCCCTGGAAGTCAGCAGATGGCACAACCCTCATCGAAGACAAAGAGGCACTCTTACAGAGCTGGGCTGGGCAGTTGATCGGCGTGTCCTTGACCATTTACCAAAGAGGATCTCGATCTCTCTCCAGCAGTTAAGGAAGTTATAAAAGCCATCAAACAACTCTAGAAAAACACCTGGGAAGGATGGTATCCCATCAGAATTGTATAAAGGATCAGGCCCAAAGGCTATCGAGGAGTTTCATGACATCCCGAGTAGCATTTAGGAGGAAGAAGAAATGCCACAAGACTTCAAAGATGCTATTATTGTCTCACTGTTCAAAAACAGAAGGCAGCAAAGCTGACTGCAGAAACTACAAAGGCATCACTCTCCTCTGTACAGCAGGCAAAAATACCAGCTCACATTCTATTGAACAGACTCATTGAAAACATATCTGAGGAAAATCTGCAAGCAGCACAGTATGGTTTCAGATCAGGTCCTAGAACTATGGATATGATCTTCGTTGTAAGGCAGGTCCAGGAAAAATGTTTAGGGCAGAACATGGACCCGTGTGCAGTTTTCATCGATTTGACCAAAGCTTTTGATATCATCAACAGAGAGGGTCTATGGGCTATTCTACATAAACTGGGCTGCCCAAGAAGGTTCATACAAATCTGTCTGTTCCATGACCACATGACAGTGCAAGTACTCACCAGTGGTGACTTTTCTAATGCATTTGAAATCTCAAATGAAGTGAAGCAAGGCTGCGTACTCCCGTGCTGTTCAACTTGTTCTTTGCTTGTGTTCTCAGCCATGCACCAAGGGACTTGGATCAGGGGATATACATCCACTACCAACTCAATGGCTTCCTCTTTGATCGTCAAAGACTCAGTGCTAAGACCAAAACACTGGAGAGGCTTCTCATTCAGGCACTTTTTGCAGATGACTGCGCCTTGATGACTCATAGATAAGACAACCTTCAGGTCACCATTGGTAGATTTTCTGAAGCATCCCAGCTCTTTGGCCTCACCATCAGTCTTTGGAAAGTCTTGTTCCAGCCAGCACCTTAGTCCAGTGCCCCAATGCCAGCCATCTTCATCAAGGCATTCAGATGAAAAATGTGGATCAGTTCAAGTATTTGGGCAGTACCATCCCAAGTGACGGTTCCCTTGATAAGGAAATCTCCTCCAGAATTAGTAAACCCAGCCATGCCCTTAGCTGACTTTGAACAAAAGTTCTTAACCAACACAATGTTCATCTCTCCACCAAATTGAAGAGCTACAATGCAGTGGTTCTAACATCTCTCCTGTATGGATCTGAGATGTGGACTCTTTATAAATGTCACATTAAACAGCTTGAGCAATTTCACATGCACTCCCTCTGCTCAATAATGAGCATTCGCTGGCAGGACAGAGTGACCAGTATTAAGGTTGGTGAGAGAGCAAACACAACCAGCATTGAGGAAGTTGTATTGAGAGCACAAAACTTACTGGGTATGCCATCACAATGGAAGACCACCGTCTCCCAAAACAGATCTTGTAGGGGAGATGAGTCAGAGCAGAAAGAAAAAAGGGTCATCTGTAGAAACTCTTCAGATTATCTTTGAAGAGTGATCTTCAGTGAGTTGGCATCAATCCCAAAAAATTTGAGCAAATGGTTTAGAACAGGACACTGGTGGTTTCTGACAAGACGAGCATGAGACAAGGTTGAGCAGGATAGACAAAATTATCTCCAGGCTGCAAATGAAAGGCATCACAGAGCTGCATCACCAAACATCATTGATACAGACTTCCCATGCCCTCAGTGCAGCCGATTCTGTGTAACAGGATTCAGACTGTGGAGTCATATGCGTAGCCATATACGAGAACTGCAATGATACCATTATTGTCAGCGACCAACTACCAACATATAGAGTTAATAGACCATTAATAGCTGTTATAAGCATGTTAAAGGCAAGAGTAGGCGTACAGCCAGCTAGCACATCAGAAGAAAGTGTTACAGATGTTATAAGCAACCTATTGAACTCTGTAATAACCTACAATTGATTAATCTTCTATGAATGTATAAATTTACACCTTTATACTGTTCCCTTCATATAAAGTGTGACCACCAGTTCAAAATGGTACAGTACTATTTACATTCCCAAAGAAAAACAAATAGGATGTTCTATTGTCATTTCAGCGTTAGCCTTAATGTTTTTAAATCCTGGCTTGTCCAAGGATTTAAAAAAGCACTGCAAGACTTAAAGCCTTGGGCTCGTGGCATGCCCCGGAGCCAGAGGAGGGTAAGGGATTGGGGAGAAACCCCACTCCTGACCTACTAACTAAACTAACTATAACACTAACCAGAAACTGTAATGACTAACAAAACCCTAAGGGAGCACTTACTGAGCAAGTGAGAACTGTTCCAATGGTCATCACAGACGGTAAGTAGGAACTGAAGGAGGGTCAGGTTGGCATGGTCATATATTGAGCGCTGCGGAGACGTTACTCCAGGGGGCTCCACAGCCAACCCGACGAGAGCCGTTAAGGGAAAACTTTCCGATGACTGCTTGAGGGGCGCACACACCTGACTGGAATCGACGTGAACAAGCACTCAAAGAAGAACCACTCCCTTCCCAAGAGAAACCCCAGCAGTGGCAGAAGTATTGACTGTGCTATTGAAAGCCACTCTGGATACTATCCAGAAGGTCTGAGTTTCATGTCTTAGAGCTTGGTGAAAGACAGAGAGAGGTGTGAGTCTGAGAAAAGTGGATGTGGGCCTAGGGCCTTTAGCAGGATAGCACACGCAGCGCAGCCCCAAACTTTCTCTGTTGTTCTCCTTATGATGCCTGAGGTCAGCAAAGCCTTATCCCGTTCACAGGGGAGCAGAGGAAGGCCGTGAGCAGTGTGAGTGGATAGGTGAGAATGAGGCTAGGCGAGGCTGTACTCACTGAAGCAAAGGCAGTTCACGTAAGGGAGAGCCAATCAACAGATCTACTGCAGCTGAGAGGAGAGGAAGAGGAAAGTTAGAAATTTCAGTTGAGGTCCCCTTGAAGCTTTTAGAAAAGGGAAATGTTTCTCCACCTGCTATTATGGACATACGAGTTAATATTATTTAACTCTGAGGATACAGCACGTTTCCTACATGTTGTCTTGTCTGGTTGCACTGATAAATATCCACAACCGCAGCAATGTACAGTTCTGAATCAGTGAGGACAGCTGCCGTTAAATCTTTTATGAGTCATGCCATTTTCATAGCAGTGGTTCCTCAAACAGTTTTATTCGTTCAAATACCCTTTTCTTTCTGCAGCTTTGTAGAAGGCTGTCCCCCACCCTATTGGGTATGGATTTGGCCACAGTGATCCATGAATTTGTGACCAGTAGGATATAGTGACTATTGCAGTGCACTGGACTTAGAAAAATGTATGATTGGCCTAAGCTACTTGAGGGCCTTCTTGACTCTCCAAACACTCTTGACCTCCCTATCTTACATTCCTCTCGAACTATAGAATGGTGACAAGTTTTTCTCCGCAACTGGCCCAGGATTGTAGAACTAGCCAGTCAGAGAGATCAGACTGGCCATGGATCACAGCCCATTCAGAATGGAATGTGACACTTACCTCTTTGGCTTCATGTCACAATCTTTTAGAAAGAAAGGGACTCCTCCAGCTGAATGGAAGAGAAGGACACAGTGGTCTGTATTTGTAGAACTGGTACAATTTTTTAAGTACTCAGGCATGAGTGATGAGCTTAGTATAAGATGGAGAGAGAGAGATTAGCAAGGAGGAGGGGGGAAAAAGAAAAGATGGGGAAAAAATGGGAGTAACAAGTGATTTAAAAAATAGCCAGAGTTCAGTTAGACTTTTGAGTGACATGTTAGGTACCTTTAACATAAAACATTTCAAATTGGCCAGAGCACTAGAAAATATCCAGTAGTGAACAATCTTATACTGTCAGGTGAAGGGGCTGGGTAAACTATATGCAGTCTTAGAAAACTCTACTCACCCACTTGCTCAGGGAAAGGATTTCTCTCATTTCATTCGGTTTTGCAAACAGGGCACCAGATTGGTACTCAGGAGACCGAGATTCTGTCTGGGCTCTGCACTGACCTGCTGTCTGACACTCGGCTGGTCATTTCACCGCTCTGTGCCTCAGTTTACCTCAGACCATTTATCGGTCTTGTTGTTTTAAACTGTAGTATGTTCAGAGAAGAGCCTGTCTCTCATTATTTGTTTGTGCAGCACCTAGCATAATCTTGGTTGGGGCCCCGTAAACAATGGCATAATACAAATAAACAACAATAAAAGATCATTATGGAAAGAGCAAGTCAACTTTGTGAGCTGGTAAGTTTTAATGACAATCTCACAAGACTCCCCTAATAAAATCTTTTCTCTCTCTAACTTCTATCTATCCCTTTATACGAAGAAGATGAATTCCCACGCTGAAATAATCTTAGCATGATTTTTAACTCCCAGATATCTGAATGGCTGATATGCAATTAGAAAGGAGAATATTCGAGATATTCTAAGTGCATATACTTTGTAGTCAGTTATCTAAATATGCCAGGGAATCTTGTAAAACTACTATTTATGGGGTAGCATAAACAGAGTTATAGACACATCACTATAAAGGATTGTAAGTAGTTATAGTTTTACAAAAAATGTCTGTTTTGCCACCTAGTGGTTACTACTGAAAAAATCATTTTGTTCGTACCTCCATAATTCCACTTCTGGACAGACACACACACACATACCGGCTAAATCTGGAAAATCTTGGAGATAAGTAAAACATGAAATGACAGTACAGTCAAGGAGCATGAATTAGTGAAAAATTACAGTTAAAACAAACTATAAAACTTAACATACACTGCATTTAAAAACAGCACAGAAGTCCCTATAGAAGCATTTACATCCTTACCAGTGTTAGCAGATCAGAGCCTGAATATTGCCACAAGTTAAAACAGTCGCGAATCTCTAAAGTGGGAATATTAGAAAGCAAGGATTCGACATTCTGAATGTGTACCTGTTCTCACTAGCAAAGAGCTGCCTGAAACAGAGTTTAGATCATGCTTCATAGTGAAGCCAAAGTTTTGGGACTGCATTCAGCTGTGGTTCAGGGGACTCAGCTTTCAGGGCCTGGTTTCGATGAACACTAGCATGCACAGCCTCGTGCACCAAGAGCAAGAACCCGAGCGTCGCTTTCTCGCCTTTGTTACTTTTTAGCATATTTAGGGTGTCAGACTTACAGCACCGTTGACTGACATCTCCTGCCCATAGAACAAGTGCAGCAGACACACAAGCTTTCTTTCCTACCACGGACCTCAGCATTGAGAGATGGGTGCCCAATTGTGGTGATGTGGACACCTGTCTACTAAGAGATGGGCACAAATTAGTTTCCCATCAACAAGTGGTTAAGAGATGTTGCATTACGAACTCAGGGTTTCTCAATGGCCAGGCTCTAAAATGCCGTTATTTTAAACCTCTACACATCCATGAAGCAGTTAGTCCAAACCCCTGCCAGAGTAACAAAATGTCCAGGTATGGTCCAAAGTCCCAAAGAATCAACCTATTCTCAACCCTTTGCTGGGATTCCACGCTCCTTTTCTCCATCTCCAGTAGCATTCTCCTGTTCAACCAGTCTGCCGAAGGCTTTAGCCTCCAACAGTCTCTGGTGCTTCAGCCCTTCACAGGAGCCAGCTTACCCCCGGTAGCTTTTTCACCAGCCTAAACACTCTAATTATTAGGCCCAAGTGTCTGTTGAGTTATCACTTGTTTTAGTCCTGCCCTCTCTAGCCACCCAGTTAAAGAAAAAGTCCCCCTCCCAGCCCATTACCCCATCACATGAGAGTAATTATTTATCCTAGGTGGCTGTTGTAATTTTTGGTAATAGCTATTGGGGTATTTTCAAATGCGCTAAGTGATTTAGGCACCTAACTCCCATTTTCACAAGCGCTGGAGTCATTTAGAACAGTGGTCCCCAACCCCCGGGCCGCGGACCGGTACCGGTCCGTGGATGATTTGGTACCGGGCCGCGGCCGCCTTTGCTTCGGTGGCGCCGCGCGGAAGTCAGTGCCGACGCACACTTCCCGCCCTTGTATTTCCGGCGAAAAGCCGCAGCTTTCAGTGTCGGAGTTAATTAATTCGGCGGCTTTTCGGCGGACTTACAAGCGTCCGCAGCAAAAAAGGAAAAAAAAGGGTCGCGCCGCGTCACGGAAAAGCGGTTGCGCTGCGCACCGGGCCGCAGAACAATTTTAAAAGTGCTGACCGGTCCGTGGTCAGACAAACGTTGGGGGCCACTGATTTAGAAGTCTTTGTCCCATTGATTTCCAATGAGTCTTCGGCCCTTAGTGCCAAATTTTTAAAGGCACCTATAAGAATACGTGCCTAACTTCCATTGGTTTCATTGAATGTCCCATTGAAATGGGAACTCAGGCTCCAAAGATCAGTAATGGCTGAAAGTTACCCTCAAACTATGTGAAGAAAGATACGGGTATTAATTTACAGCTGTTCACATCACAAATACATAATAAACAAAACCAACAAGGAGTCTTTGTGGCACCTTAGAGACTAACAAATTTATTTGGGCATAAGCTTTCGTGGGCTAGAACCCACTTCATCAGATGCATGGAGTGGAAAATACAGGAGCAGGTATAAACACATGAAAAGATGTGAGTTGCCTTCCCAAGTATGAGGTCTGTCTAAGGAGACTGTTTTTGAAGTATTTTTGTTGAAGAATTGCCATTTTTAGGTCTGTTATTGGTCACTTCAAAAACAGACTCCAACGTGAAACTGCAATTAAGTTGCAAACTGGACACCATCAGATTAGGCCTGAATAAATACTGGAAGTGGCTGGATCATTACAAAACCTAAACCTAATTTTCCCAGTACTAATTTTCCCCGACTGTTACTCACACCGTCTTCTCAACTGTCTGAAATGTGCCACTCATTACCACTTCAAAAGTTATTTTTCTTCCCTTGGTATCCTGTTGTCAATTGAATTGTTGCCTTAGACTGACCTCACACTTGGTAAGGCAACTTGCATCTTTTCATGTATTTATACCTGCTCCTGTATTTCCTACTCCATGCATCTGATAAGGGGGTTCTAGCCCACAAAAGCTTATGCCCAAATAAATGAGTTAGTCTCTAAGGTGCCACAAGGACTCCTTGTTGGTTTTGCTGATACAGACTAACACGGCTACCACTCTGAAACACAATAAACAGTTGTTAACAACTGGTACCTTTGCTGACCGTTGATTGGATCCCTCCAGGTGAGGGATGAAACACTATTGGGATCAGAGCAGTGTAGGAAATCTTGCACCACTGCCACCAGAGCCGGACATAATATATGGAGATGGTTCTTCAGTCTCTAATGATGGTTACACATAGCTCCTTAACACAAGTGAAGTCTTCATTTAAAAGAGAATGACTGTATTGCCATTAATCAGAGAGGTAGCCATGTTAGTCTGGAATTGCAGAAGTGAGAGTCCTGTGGCACCTTAAAGACTAACTAAAGTATTGAAGCATAAGCTTTCATGGGCCAATACCCACTTCGTCGGATGCAAGCAGTGAAGTGGGTATTAGCCCACGAAAGCTTATGCTTCAATACTTTAGTTAGTCTTTAAGGTGCCACAAGACTCTTTGTCACTTCTGTATTGCCATTATAAACAAATTTTATTTCAGGTAGCCTGTAAAAACTCAGAGCGTGGGATGCATGCAGCTATCCAAAGTGGACACAACAGGTCTCCCTTATAGGTTTTCCTTATTTTTCTGTGGGGCTGGACTCCTACCTACCACATTAGTTACTTGCTACAAAGCTGTGCCTCTATATACTGGATTTACAAGGGGTGAATTGGCCTAAAAGCCAAACTGTGTGGATCAATGTCTTTTTTTCTTTTTATATCGCTGCACTCCCTCAGCCTGTGCCTCCTACAGTCTGGATGGGATTCAGTGACCAAAATGATTGTTCTGTAGAAAAAAAGGCAACTCCGCAAACCTTGAATGCTGGCTCTCTATTTTTTTTTTTAGGTTACCTTTAAATCTATGCTACTGTTGATACATTTAAAAATCTACAATTTTTGCAGTTTTCCTGTATTGATTTCTCAAGCAGAGATTGTCAAATTAGCATTTTCCTTTTGTCCTTTTCAGACTAAATTGGAAAGAATAGGACAGATAAGCAGTTAAACATTTTGTAAGTACCATACATTTTCAAGGGCTTGGGCTTCTCAAAGAATTATCTATATTGCCCTGGGAGTGTTTCAGTGGATTGCTTTGCATTATCTAGACCATATTTTCCTTTGTATAGTGTCCTTGATGTGTGGTGTCACAAAACACTTTAGAGAGAGTGTCAGCAGAAACATAAAGGCAAAGAAAGTTCGAGAGATTAAAGAGGCAAAGTTCTACAACGAGGGTTTGGTGAAGAAAGTTCCACAATGATATGGGTGATTCCAAACTCACAAGAGGCTGGATATGTGATCAGCGTGTTAAGAGTGCACAGAGCTCAGGGACAGCTGAAAGCCAGGTCAATACTGAATTGGATTTAGAGATGGACACTTAACAATGAACGTGATCTATAGGAATACTTTCAATGAGAGTGAGTATTCTGATTGTAGCAGTCCAGGTCTCTGGAAAAATCAGGGAAAAATTATTTCAAAATAGTATGAGAAAAAAAATCACAATAGCTGAGACACAAAATGATTGAAGAGAGGTACAATAGGGTTAAGGTAAGGATTATTTTTTTTAACAGTAGTGATAGGCAGATCCATAATCAAGGGAAATATGAGTAAGAAAAAGACTGAGGTCAAGGATAAAGCCACTACTTCTAGTACTTAAGAACATGCTTAACTCCAAGTCAATGGGACTGAAGCACATGCTGAAGTGCTTAACAGAATCAGGGCCAAAGTAATAATGGAGCCAGTCATAAGATAAAGAAGGCGTTTTAACCAAGTTTTTGAAGCTTGCATGACTTTGCAGGAAGTTCTGGTTAGCTAAGGAAATAACAGTCAATACAGGCATGTAGATGGAAGATATAGATATCAGCAAATGAATCAGGAGAGATAAATTGTATGATTTTGTTTGCATGTGAATAACCACAATTAAAGCTCGATTCCAGATGAGAAGTTGGCCACAAACAAAAGATACTAAAAAACAAAACAAAACGTGACAACAGTGCATTTGGGGAAGAAACAAAAAGGAAAAGATGATGGAGATTACTTTGTGTAAGTACATTCACCATGAGAAAATATTCAAGACTGATGGCCTTTCTGAGAGGCAGGCTTTAGTCACAGACAATTTATTGGATTCAATATATTGGTAACTGGATGAAATACAATGGCTTATGATATGCAGGGAAGACTAGATGATCTGAAAGTCCCTTCTGGCCTTAACATTATATGAAAAATACCATGTGCTAGAAACCTTTTCAAATTTGCAGAGAAAAGCCAAACAAGAACCAGTAGCTGAAAGCTGAGGCTGGACAAATTTAAAATTGGAATGAGGACACAGATTTTTAATAGGTAGGGTGAGTAACCATTGGAAAAAACTATGAAGGGAAGTAGTGGCTTCTTCATCTCCTGATGTCATCAAATTAAGAAAGGATGCCTTTCTGGGAGAGATGCCTTAGTCAAACACAAGTTATTGGGCTCTGTGCAGGAGTAATTGGGAGAAATTTAATGGCTTGTGTTATACAGGAGGTCAGGCTTCATTATTTAATAATTAGCTCCCGTCTGACTAACATCTCTGACTGAATCGATGAATCAGCAAGAGAGGTAGGAATTGGCTGAATAGATGATTGGCAGTGCCATCTTTTAATTCAAGACAGTGAGTGTATTGAAATATCTCTTTGTTAAACATGAGAAGATCATTGACAGAGGTAAGGAATAAGCTGTTAAGCACTCAGAGTGGGGGGGACTCCCAGTGGTATGAAAAGCCCGCTTGCATTATTCAAGGTGGGTTTGCTGGATCAGAAAGTAACAGAAGAAAACTTCCTCCAAAACTTTGTTGAGGAAATGAAGCCCTGAAGTTTTTTTTGTTTTTTTTTTACTATAGCCAGGCCTCATTTTTACACCTCAGGGTGTTTAGACTATTAGCTAGGTAGCTATTGATGTTTGTAAAATAAATTTGTATTTTATATTCTATAAAGAACAGGAAATAACTAATTCAAAGATTTAAAAAAGATAAAACTCAGGAGGCTTGAGGGCCTCTAGCTCACAGATAATTTACAATTCGAAACAAGCTAAAGAAACACATATTAATATAAAAAAACTGAGCATTTAATATGGAAAAGGAAAGTCTTACACACTGCATGCCTCTGATCCTGAAAACACCTTCTGCATAAGCTCAATTTTAAACACAGAATCATAGAACTGGAAGGGATCTCGAGATGATATCTAAACCAGCCCCCTGCACTCATGGCAGGACTAAGTATTAACTAGACCATCCCTGACAGATGTTTGTCTAACCTGCTCTTAAAAAGCTCCAATGATGCAGATTCCACAAAGTGCTTAACAACTCTGACAGTGAGGAAGTTTTCCCTAATGTCCAACCTAAATCACTCTTGCTTCAATAATCCCATTGTTTCTTGTCCACTATCTTCAGAGGCTAAAAAGAACAATTATTTCCCTCCTCCTTATAATCTCTTATGTACTTGAAAACCGTTATCACATTTCCCCGCCCCCAGTCATCTCTTCTCCAGACTAAACAAACCCTATTTTCTCAATCTTCCCTCACAGGTCACATTTCTAGACCTTTAATCATTTTTGTGATCTTCTCTGGACTTTCTCCAATTTGTCCACATTTCCTGAAATGTGACACCCAGAATTGGACTCAAAACTCCAGCTGAGGCCTAATCAATGCTGATTAGAGCAGAATTACTTCTTGTGTCTTGCTTACAACACTCTTGCTACTACATCTCAGTATGATGTTTGCATTTTTTGGATCAGTTTTACTCTGTTAACTCATATTTAGCTTGTGATCCACTATGACCCTTCTGCAGTACTCCTTCCTCGGCAGTCATTTCCCATTTTGTATGTGTCCAACTGATTGTTTCTTCCTAAATGGAGTACTTTGGATTTGTCCTTATTGAATTTCATCCAATTTACTTCAGACCATTTGAATTTTAAACCTTTCCTCTAAAGCACTTGCAACCCCTCCCAGCTTGATATTGTCTGCAAACTTTGTAAGTATACTCTCTATACCATTAATTAAATCACTGAGTATTCCCATCAAAGCCAAGGACAACATACATGTTTGCTGTCAAGCACATGAATATTTGTAAATCTGGGACTTAATTTCTGCCTGCTGGGGATTAATTGTGCATGCTACACAAACTCTTTCCCCTGCTCTACATACTGTTGCCTTTGTTTCCCATTTGTTGATCTATTTACTGATTCACTGGGAAAAATAAGTTTACTGGTCTAAGCTACATCCGAACACATGGCCAATGGAGGTGTAAGATTGAGGCAAGTATTGATATCCCAAGGCCATCAACCTGAATGGGCCTATCTGTAATTAAATATATAACTTTGTATATAACTTTACTTGCATATATGTCAATGCAACACTTGGGAGATTTACAAAGATTATTCCTGAACATGAACTACTGTATTCTAAAACCAGAATCCTATTCACATCATAAGGCCCTGTGTGATTTTCTGCAAGTTCTTGGCCAGGAGACTAGCTGGAAAAGTCTGTGCTGCAGTAACTTGCAGTATTACCTCTGTGCTTTCTTGTGAGGGTGTAGAAATGAGGTTCTTATTGCCACGGTAAACAGTCTCAGTAAAATCCCGGCCCCACTGTATCCAAAAGCAAAACTCCCAATGACTTCAGTGGGACCAGGATTTCACTTTCTGACTTTTGATTTTCTTTAATCAATGTTGTGGATAGATCTGTGAAAACATCCACTCAATGTGCAGCGGCAGCCAAATAAGCGAACAGAATGTTGGGAAACATTAAGAAAGGGACAGATAATAAGACAGAAAATATCATATTGTCTGTATCTAAATCCATGGTATGCCATATCTTGAATACTGTGTGCAGATGTTGTCGCCCATCTCAATAAAGACACATTGGAATTGGAAAAGGTTCAGAAAAAGGCAACAAAAATTATTAGGGGTATGGAACAGCTGCCATATGAAGAGAGATTAATAAGACTGGGATTTTTCAGCTTGGAAAAGTCCCAGTCTTTAGACGACTAAAGGGGGATATAATAGAGGGTTATAAAATCTTGACTGGTGTGAAGAAATTGACTAAGGAAGTGTTATTTACTTCTTCTCATATCACAAGAATTAGGGGTCATCAAATGAAATTAATCGAGAGCAGTTTTAAAAGAAGCAAAAGGAAGTATTTTTCACACAACCCACAGCCAACCTGTGGAACTCCTTGCCAGAGGATGTTGTGAAGGCCAAGAGTATAACAGGGTTCAAAAAAGAACTAGGTAAGTTCACGGAGGATAGGTTCATCAATGGCTAATAGCCGGGATGATGTCAGAAGCTGGGAATGGGCAAAAGGAGAGAGATCACTTGAGGATTACCTATCTGTTCATTCCCTTCGGGGAACCTGGCATTGGCCACTGTTGGAAAACATGATGCTGGGCTCGATGGACCTTTGGTCTGACCCAGTATGGCTGTTCTTACATGTTTGGAGAGAATAAATCTCTACAAATAAAACAGATATGGCTTAGAAAGATGACTTTTAAGATTAGCTTCCCACCATTCTGAGTTAGCTTCCTACAGTAGCTAAAAACAAAAACATACAAGGTAAGAGGACACTTGAAAACAATATAAAAATAAATGCTAAGTAGCTCCACCCACAATCCAACATACCTTAAAATGGTTCTGCAGTTTTGAAGGTAGTATCGTCAGGGTTTTCAATATAATTTTGTCACGCCACATCCCTCCATGATCATAGAGTAAAATAAACCAAACAACACACAGTGTTTATGTAGAACTTCCACAAAAGAAGTTTATTATTTCGTTACTGTTGCGCCCCCTCTACTGTCTCAACAGCATAATAAATATTGTTACCATACTGTAGCTGACGATGCTGGTGCACAAAATGAGGAAATAAATCAAAAGCTATCTTCATTTCAAACTTCATTAGAAACACAGGATAAAGATCAACATTTATGAAATGGAAAAGGGAAAAATGGTATGGAAAGAGTTTTTATTTTTCAGGCTTCCAAGAAGGTATTACAAACAATGGAGAGCAAAGTAAAGCTAGAAATGAAATACTTGACAGCATCCTTTTAAAAATTACATCTAAGAAACCTAATAAAAGTTGAATAAACAAACAGTTACTAGAAATAAAAAATTTTACACATAGGATATTTGTCTGGGATTTTTATTTCTTTAAAATATTTCATACAAATGGTTACAGTCACAAACATGATTTTAACCAAAAATATTGCTAGCCTACCACATTACCAGGAAGGAATCAATGTAGGCAATGAAATGCTGCTACTTTTCAGTAGTCTAGTGCCTTTTTCGCAAACCACCAATAATATATACTTTAACTGGTGACAAAAAGCACAATGCTTGTTTATACAAAACCTTTTTTTTCCCCCTCAAAATCTCTTTGCAATGTTGTCTTCATTTTGAAATAAGGGAATTCATGCCAAAATAAGGAGAAACTGTTTTTTCTCGTTTACTAAATCATTCTAAAAAATAAGACAAGCAGGTAGAAAAAACAATGCACTGTGTGGCGTAGAAAGAAAAATGGGAAAAATTCATTGTCCTGAGAAGTTTGCCAACTGCCTCATTTTTGGGCATGTTTTAACATATAAAAGAAAGGATTTTAATCTCAAAATTGGTTTGTTGAATGCCTCCCTTATGTGTTTTTTCCTTGTTGACAGCTAAGCAAAACAAACCCTTTTTAATGTTCTAAAAACTGTACACAGACAAGTACATTCATGATATAATTAACTACTAACTTCTCTTGCTTAACAAAGAACCCATAGGACACAGAAACAGTGAATCAGTCCACTGGACAGGGACAAACTACAATTTATACGGAGGAAAAAACGTTTCCGAATCTTCTTTTCGTCTCCCACCTTTTCCTTTTATACTGTATATTGGACCAGTTTCTAAAACAATTATTGTCTCCTCCTGTAAGTTCATGGTTTTGCCTTTATTCAAAATCCAGATTTTTTCCACACGCTCTCTGAAGTTGAAATCTCCAATGTTGGGAATGCTGTTTTCTTAGGCTACAATTGGTCACTTGGGTGGTCTCTATCAGCTTCTGGTTTGACTGTTTGGCCGGGGGAAGGAGCATGTGGTGGGTGAGCCACAGCAGGTAGGCCGTGTGATAACGACATGGGGTTGGGGACTATTCCTTCTACTGCCGTAGGTATGCCAGCTGGAGCCACGCTTACAACACCTGGGGGATACCTGGTAAGAGAGGAAAATGAGAACATTTAAAACTCAGAGATGGCTGAGGGCAAAGCCCACCTGGCCCAGGAATTGTGCCATCTTCAAGGAGATTGGCAACAATTTTTGTTTTGTGTATGTAAAGCTCAAGATGATGCATCATATACAGGTGTTGTTAATTAAGGTAATCAACAGTTTACTTTAACTAGATTAGAAATGGGAATTTGCTAATTCCTTTGGATTCCTGGCTTGCTGGTTCATCTGACAGCATGAGTGACAATATCTATATATCAAAAACATTAACCGAGAGCCATTGTGCTCTAAAGTTATGATCCTGACCCTTCACAGTCACTGGGAATCTTACCCTTGACTTCATTGGGTGCAATGTTGGACCCTATCTCCTTGTTTTCCTTTCCTCATGGCTTTTCTGAATTTATCCTCTGGGAGTGAGGCATACCAAAGGATTCTTTTGTAAAGTTTTGAAATCAGTTGAATGGGTTTCAAGATCATGTGAATCTGAATGTTTTTTCTTTTAAAATAAATGTACAAACTTAGTCAACAAGGACTGTGTAATAAAACACAATGGAATATATTAGTCCATGAGTAGGCTCATTGAAACCAATGGGATTACTCATGAAGTAAGGCTCTACTCAATCTAAGGGTGGCAAAATCAGGCCCTAAAATTTGATTTGGTTTTTGAACTTCAAACTTGCTATAGACCTTTCGCATGTGGCAAGGAATGGGGGTCACAAATAAAGAACTGTGAACATTTCTTCTATTTTGTTACTTTTTCTGGACAAGCATCAAGGTTAAATATTATAGAGGTTTGGAAGAGAATAACATTTTCAGTCTGGTTTTATAGTGGCTGCGATATTATCAGGACACCCAAAATGGCAAATCTGCAGCTCATGGTCTCTAGATTTCTGTGCAGCTGACATTTAAACAACAGCTAGATATGTCTATCCTCTTTTGTGATGTTACCATTTTAAAAAAAAATCAGCCAAATGCCTGCAATTCGCTGTTAGGGGTTATCTCGTTTATTTTATCCTATAATTCTCACTCCCACTCCAATCATAAAAACATGCACTTGTCATTTGTTATCTTCAAATGGCATTTTGTTTACCCAAGGGTCATAATGAGGGTGTTTATTTTAAAAAAAGTAACAGTGTAATCTGCTAGTCTATTACTTATTTAGACTTAAAAGGCAGGAATTACAACTGGAGCCTACTGAAACTTTTCTATATATCAGGGTGGAATTTGGTTCTAATGGCCCACAAACTCAGAATGGAAGCAGCTTTTCTACTTCATCACCTGAAGTTAGAAGATTCCCATCACAAACACCATATAACTAGATCTTTGAATGGCTTTTGGGGAGGACATGGCAGGCCAGGAAGTTATCTTTTGGCCTGGTCACTTTGGTGGAGGCTCCCATAGATGATAATGCTGTTCCTAATACTGGGTATCTGTTGATTTAGAAGAATCATACCATATGTAGGTCAACAAATTTAATTCTTCATCCCCCATCCACACCCAACAGGGTACCTTCCATGGAACTCTGCAGGTGTTAGTTAATTAATTCCAGAACTAATTGGTAACTAAATTAGTTCCTACTTACAGTACTTTAATTTGAATCTTATTAATCAAATCTGCTTTAATGCCTATTCATACCTTATAACTGGTATTTTGAAAAGGGTTTATTCAATTGTGTTTTGTACAAAAACTAAAATATGTATCATGAGAGGACAATAATTCTCAAATTAAAAGAAACACCCAACACAGCAGCACTCGCAAGAAATATTCTTCAGCTTCCAACATCAACCCTTCACAATCTGCCTATTCCTGAAATACTCATGGAAATACACAGTTCTGTTAATGCGCCCACATGGTCAACAAATTTGGGCTCTGACAAATCAGGAAGGGAGAAAATTCCAAAGTTGCGTTTTCTTCATAGCGAGTTTCCTTCTGGACAGCCTCTCCCATTTAAATTATATAGGCTCTAGGTCAGGTGCTTCTACTAATCACAGCTTTGTTATGAACTGAGTCTGTTTCAAACTCTGTGGAGAAAGTCATGCATTACCTGCAGAATATCACCTTTAGTGTTTGCACGGCAATCCCAATTAATACTAGTAATGAACTGTTTTGTGATCGAAATAGTGACCTTCCACCCCCCTTTACCAGAAAAATGTTTCCTATAAATCTAAGATCCAAGAGTCATACGATTGCGCTTTTTGTCCTGAATCTAAACTGCATTATATCAACCAAAATACTGATAACATGTCTCTTTGCTGATGCTGCACCTTTCCTCGCTAATACCGCTCCTGTAGCCCCCCACCCCCAATTTATTTAACCATGATCTTTTGGTAAACTCTGTCTCTTGTTACTTAAGACTTTATTTTCCCTGATTCAAAACAAACAAACAAACAAAAACCTATAACAGTGTATTCCAACCTTTTAATCAATGTAACCTTAAAATACATGCCATGTAAATTCAGCCGTCATTTTATACATGCATCTGACATTTACAGCCCTCTTTTCCTCACTGTTTCATTCTCTCTTACACTGTTAATCAGCAGATGAATTTGACCTAGAGCCGTACAGTCCCTCTCCCCAAACCCTTCGCCTTTGGCACCAATAATCCAAAAAACAAGCCAGATAATTGTGTCATAAACTATCTAATTGCCCCAGCAGAACCAAGGTGTAGCTGATCTCATCTTTGTCAATCAGCTCTCCCCAAAATAGCACTTTATAACAAAATCTCGAACCTTCTGATCTGGGATTAACAATCATTTTCAGTTTAATCCACTTTATTATTATTCATATTGTAGCAGCACCTACAGGCCCCAGCCCTATTGTGTTAGGTGCTGTACAACCACACAACGAGAGAATATCTCCATCACAAAATGTTTATAATTTAAGTCAAGATTCTCTCTTCCGGACAGAGTGTGTGAATCACTTTTAAAATACTCTTTAACATGCGCTTCATTATATAATTTATTCCTGTATAGGTAACACCAATAATATCTAAAGCATGGTTATGCTATTCTTGCCGGTATCTGTTTGAAGGCAGAAGACATTTCAATATCTGTAAACTGCATGATCACTGTGTCTACTGTGGGACATGATTGTGTCTTGCACTGTGTCACAGTAGGCAGGGGTGTATTATTTAATAAGTAGTCCAATAATGAATACACAACAATAATATACCGCAGTGTATGCCTCTGAGAATTCAGACTACAGTAGACTCTCAATTATCCAGGATAATAGGGAAAAATGAATCCTGGTTAATAAAATCCTGGATAATCACCATCCATAGGAAATATGAGTGGTGGTGGGTAAGGTTGGTTCACCAGCCACCCTGCGCTGGGGGGATGGCAGAGTTGGTTCACTGGCTGCCCTGTGCCCTGCTGGGTTTTTGTTTTTTTCTGTGTCCTTCGGGCAGCAACAAAGCAAGAGCTGGCCCTACGAGTTACACATTTTTTTTTTTTTTGATATCCTGGTTAATCCACAACCTGGTTAACCCAATCCTGGATAATCGAGAGTCTACTGTATTACATATAGGTTGATTCCTTCCCATTTCTCTTGTATAATTCATCAAACTTCTCAGGAACATCATTAATCTTTGCTTCTGGAAGAGTAACCACAGTCCTCTGCCTGACCTTCTTAACAGACTGGCTATCCATGGTTAGCATACAATAAATAAGAGATTTCTTTTCTGCAGGATATTATCATTTTCAAAAGACATTTGATATGGATTATGTTCAGCTGGTAATTGCTGAACGTTCTTCCTTACTTGTAATAACAACATATTTGATTCACTTAGGAGTTTTATCCCTTATCACTATTCAAATAATGATATTTCCAGGATTAAATGTTCTTGTTAGTTTTAGTCCTCCAAAAGGCATATTCACATTTTACACATATAATGATCATCCACATTCTTATCCATATGGTTTTTAGCACATCTGAAAAATCATGCTCCTAGTGAAAGACTGTACAACTCAACTGGCTAAATGAAAGTCTCATATGGGAAACAGAAGATAAGACAGAAATATTTGTTTCAAACCATCAATTCAACTTTTGTGTTAAAAGCAGAATGGAATTTAACATTAGCAAGTGCTGTTATTGAAATTAATTCTTTCATAAAGCCTCAGCTTCAAATTCATGTTTTTGTACCACCAAAATGGCAATTGTTCCCATTGGCATTTCTTAAAGAATATCCTACATTGGTTTGTAGAGATACAATTTATCAAGTTATTTCAGAAACCTTCCTTCAGACTAAGAAACTATACAGTACTTTCTTCTCAATCACTCAGTAGTATTGTCCTCTCTACTGAATTTAGCAAATCTTAACTAAATGCTAAAGCTGTTTGTAACTATGGAAATATTACAAATTTTCCTTTGAAAGTGGCAAATGAAGTTCTGAAACGTTTTAAAATTTTTATTATGCTTTTGAAAATATGAACGCTCAATTTTCCTGTTTCTAAAAATACTCGATACAGCTGGCTTTGGTTACACTGAAACAAACTATGTTCTGTGCTTATATTACTCCAATTAAATACATATTAAAGCTCTGATCCTGTAAAGTTTTATGCATGTACTTAACTATCCTCTAAACGGAATTATTCCGTGCATAAAGTTACACTCATGCTTAACTTTCTGTTGAGGCAAGTAAAAATAGCTTTATTCTTTAATATGTTTTGTTCTTGTACTTAGAGCAATGAATAGTCACATTTAACAAAAAATAAATAAATTACAAATTGTACTGATCTTATGTATATATCCAAGATTTTGATCAAGACAAAGTTCATATTTTCCTTGAAACACAGAATACTTGCTAAAATAGCGATGATGGCATTGGATGCTGGGGCCTGGATCCTGAAAGGTATTTAGACACCTAGCTCCCATGGATTTCAAATACCCATATATCTTTCAGGATATGGGCTGCCAGCCCCAAACTACATTCTGATTGGTCACTTGGATCTTCCTGATGCGGTTACAAGGGTGCTTCACCTGGTGCACAGCGAGGGCGTCATCACTGACACACTCAGACACACACATACAACATCCCTTCACTCATTATGAGCGGGAGGAAATGCTGATAGGGAGGGCAAAGAAAATAAACAGCATGTGGAGGAAAGGAAGCTGGGGGAAAATAAGGAAAAATGTGAAGGACTGAAGGAGAATTATAACATTTTGAACCATCCCCTTTCTCAAGACATTGCTTTCAGCAGCAGTTTCGTGGTCTTGTAAACCACTTTTAACCCAATTCATTGTGCAAAGTCTAAACCGGGAGCTGGAAGACTGGGCATCTGCTGTTTTATAAAAGTAAATGGCTTGAAATTGGTTTGGAGCCAACAACAGCCACTGTTAAAGCATCACAGATAAAGAGATGGGAAAAAAGCAGTCAAAACAGTTCCAGGAACTTACAAAAGAGATAAAATAAGCAAACAGTAGAAATATTCAAAATAATATTTATAAACTTATGCCTATTTTATCTTATCAATGTACTATGAACTACGACTTACAGTGGGAGGTTATACTGACTAGTCCCAAAAATGCTTTGTAAAGAACATTTAAAAAATACATGAACTGTATAAATTAGACGACACTTTCTCCATATACATGTAGAATAGTAAAGAGCTACTCCAGAAAGTGCATTAGTGGGCTTTTGGTACACATCTTAGGGGGTTAAAAACAACTAAGAAGTGTACCTATAGCTTATTAATGTAACCCTGCGTGGCTTGCAGCCATATTACCACCTTCGGCAAAATGAACATTAGCTACCACTGGACTGATTGAAGCCAGTCAGGATTGCTTCCCCTGCGCATACAATCTGCACTGTTCCAAACATTGGCATTGGTGCCTTCCAAAGAGGTAACAAATAGAAGCAAACAGACTCAGTACATCACTGATTTCAGTCAGTCATAATCATGTATGTAGCAATTACATAGTAATAAAAATCTCTATATACAGGCCTAATCCAACAACAATTTCACAAAATCCTTTTATTAAATGGTGCCTCTTTCTTTTCTTCAAGCCGAAATAGTTGCCTCTGAGATAAAGAACTCTTTCTTTTTCTACTTAAGTCTTCTTACCTGTATGCAGCACCATTAAGCTCCGGATGAACAACTCCTGGATCCATGCTGGCCCAATGTGTAGCTGCAGTCAAATGATCTTTGTTAACACAGTTTTTCAGGCTGTCTGGAATACGTCCTAGAGCGTGGGTAGGAAATACAACATGAAATAACACACAGATATATCATGTATACTATATAATACAGTTTAAATATACTATATGGTATACATAAGAACATATATTCTAAATCTCTATAGTTGATTACTCTCTCCCACATCCAGGCTCTTGCTAAATCCTGTCACTGTTTTACCTATGTCATCTCTAATGTTCATCCTTCCCAAATTGCAAAACCTGTATCCAGACTCTGGCTGTCCTTCAGTTCCAACACTGCTGTCACCTTCTCTCAGTCTCTGACCTTTCCTTCCTGCATTCTGTCCCAGTGATAGCAAACAGACACTTCTGAAAAATCTGGGATGAAATTATACTTCCATTGCGGTCAGTGGGATTTTTGCGATGGACTTGAATGAAATCAGAATTTCACCCTGGCCTCTTATTTACCCTCTTTCTTACTCAAATTCCTCCTTAAATATCCATAGCACATTTTCATCTCTCAGTCACCAAGTGTTCCTACATTTCTAAAGGAAAATTTAAATACATCTGATGATTGCTCTCTTTCTAACCATTTCCTTCAGTATATTTGCTTAGATTTCATGCAGCCTTCAAGTTACAACTGTTCAGCTTTTTAGGGCCAGATATAACATTAACCGAACAAAATGGAAAGACTCCCAAATGATGTCAATGGGTGCTGTCTCAGATTCTTGAATGTCAGTTTCTGGGATGATCCTGGTTTCCTATTATAAAATAGATTATACTAATCTCACTCCCATTGAAGTAAATTATTGTATTTCCATTGACTTTAATGGGATCTGGACTGGACCCTGTGTCTTTTTTTGGCACCTATTCTGCATGCATCCTCCTCCTTGGAAAATCTGAGACAAAGGATTAATTTAATCTCATACACTGAACTTTTCAATCACTATATTAGCCTTGCTGCCATTTAGACATCCCACCAGTCCCCTTTGCTAACATTTATTTTGAACTTTTGTTTATTTTAAATGTATTTTGCAATCTTCTTTCAACTTGTGACTTTTACTTTTGTGTGTCAAACTCCCTTTTTTCAGAGTGGATCTACATTCATGTTCCGTAGGCTTTGGGTGTTTCCTTACCAGTGCTTATTTCTTTGTACTTTTTTCTACAGCACAACCACACTGGTATTTTTATTTATTTTTTAAAATCTGAATGTGTTTCTCTTCTGATGGCATGCATATTACTGAGACCTGCAGTCATTTATTAGAAGTCTTTTTCCAATTATTTTCTCTCTCTCAGTTCCTCCCATGGCTTTTGTCTACTCAATTTCACCCAACACTTTCTGTATCTTTTCTACACTTGTTCTGTTGAAATCCAAAGTCTTAACACCCTAATGTTGGCTTCATGGTAACTCCTATGCAAAACCCCCAGCCTCCATTAATTTATGGAGCTAGAATCCCTGCCAGCAGTTTCCTAAATTGCATGCCATGTGTTGACACTCAACCACTGTGCAAAAGAAATCGATAGGTCCTAACGTCTGCAGAGCACTCAATCTGAACTGCACACAGAGAAAAAATTACCAAATTCTAAAGAACTGACAGCAGTGATTAGTGAAGCATTTTCCAGTACACAGACTGCCACTATTATTTTGGACTCTACGGAATTCAAATCAAAACCAAGTTGCCCAAACTTCTCCTTATTTTATTAGTATTTCACATTGAAGACTTGACAGATTTTTTCCTACGTAAACAGTTAACATTTACATGGAGTTACTAGGAACTGAGAGTTGAAGTGATATTTTTATCCTTGAAAATTACTCCTTCAAATGTTGAACTCCAAAATGCATTTAAATAAAAACTTGGGATAAATTTTGGAAGGTAGAGAGAAACCATGAGAGAACAGAACAAAAGAAACAGCACCAATAATGGTGAGTGTCAGAGTACATCTAAGAAAGGCTACAAAAGGGTGGCTTCAGAGCCAATGCAAAAAACATGGAAAAGGTCAGCAGGCATCTCCAGTAAGAAAAAGGGTGATTTTGGTCACAGGGGTACACTCAATCATATGGAAGAATAATTAGGGTTGTCAATTAATGGCAGTTAACTCAAGCAATTAACTCAAAACAAATTAATTCGATTAAAAATTAATCACAACTAATTTTTTTAAATTGACTGCCCTGAAAATAATTATTTCCTGTCTCATTACTTCTGTTTATCACTGCAACATACCAAAACAATTAGTAGCAGTGGGTACAGAGTTGGTAGATATCTGCTGGTCTTTTAACACCCCCCTCCTGCTTGAAGAGGTAAAGAAAACCCAGTTTGGCCCATCTCAACTTCTAATACTCCAACAAAGAGAAGAATCAATAGATTTGTTTAATCAAGAACATTTCCAGCAAAGGAAGAAGTATGAGAAGTCATTACCTGTGATAGCCCTACGAATCTCCCGTGCTGCTTCCTCCCGCATCTCAATTGATGCTTGTTCACTGTACCAGGCTGCATGAGGGGTACAGATCAGGTTTGGTGCATCCTTCAATGGACCCTGACTAAAGCTAAATGAAATTTTAAAACAAGATCAAATGACAAAAAAATACATGGGGGGGGGAATGAGGGGATTTTCCACATCTTTAGAATTAACAGCTAAACCACGGGATGAACTGTACCAATATTGTTTGGGATGGATTTGTTTTTAATTTTACAGTAAATTTGATACATTTCTAGCTGTGTAAATAAGTGACAATTATTCTCCTTGGACTCAAGGGGTGGAATAAAAGCGAAAGCAGCACTGGATTCTGTCCAGTGCACCTATTCCTAATCACTGCCACTCACAATCAGACTGAGAAAATGATATGGTGAGCCCAACCCCAACATCTGTTCAAGAAATGATTCTATTTGAGTCCATGATGACAACATTTATCATCATTTTTACACCCCTAACAAAACTTTGTTTCTTTAAAGAGACACTGTTAGCTTGAAATCTAATCAATTTTAAAAAAAGGAGTTAAAATTAGTTCCAGGTAATACACTTGCCTGCATCCCCCTGACAATTTTTCCTATTTCACATTTTCCTGTTTTTTATTAGTTTCTCTCTCCTGCTGCAGTGTGAAAAACCCACTTAACAATACCAGAGATCGTCTAACTGACTATCCAGGGGAAGCAATGAAACTGACTATACACAAGGTGCTGTCAAATGTACAAACTAAAACTGAGAAAACAGTGACCCTTTCCCCTCCCCCCCAATTTATTTCAGTTATAATAATCTTTAAGTGTTACTTACAACAAAAGGAGAGAAAATATTTTTAGACAGAAGTCTGCTCTCAGAGTGGGCAGCAATTCTTAAAGTGACAGACTTCCTCTCTAGTTTAAAATATCCGCCAAAACTTTCTCCAATACAATATTTGCACAACAACGGTTAGTCTCTATGGACTAAATGCTGTCCTCAGATTACACACATTGAAGCCCAAGGAAACTATGACCCAGATCTTGCACTTAAATCTATATTGATGGGCCCTGGAACCTACAGGGACTCCCCACTCTAGTCAATGGGGTTTCTTATGGGTGCAAGGATTTGCCTGTGCAGATCTGATGGCAGGAGTGAGCATATTTGAAAGCAGAATTTTGCCCCATGGATATTAGTCCGTGGTTTTGGTCACAGTATTGCTCTGTTGTAATGGTTACACTTAGAAGTAAACAAATGCGGGGCCAGAATAAGGAATTTTTTTTAAATTTTTTTTTTTGGTGTGGCATCCTGTATACTACAGATGCAAAAACCTGACAGGGAAGGACCTTTTATCACTATTTTTAAAAGGGTGACCTCAGATGATGTCTCAGACATCTGATGAGAGGACAATCACAAATCAAATGTCTCTATAACCTATCCTCAAGTCCTGAATCTGTTCCTCTTCAAAGAGTTATTAGGATTATAGCAGTTTAAGCCATCTACTAAGAAATGCGGGCGTCTTCCTGCCCACATCCAACAACTGCACGATTGTCAGTTCCAAGGTTTAATCCATTGCAAACCACTCTCAAACTCAGAGGTCAGGCTCAGGACTCATGGAAAGACTGTAATGGTATTTTCTGTGTTTAAATCATACCAGCAAAGCTACTAACTGGAGACACTGGTACATTTGTGGCTGTAACTGTGGACTTCCTGATAGTATTCAGCAAACTAAATAAAGTGTCACCAACTCCGCTAATGGCAACAAAAATATCTGGACTCTGCTGATCTTTCTCAATTCCACAAACTTGCCTGCTTATAAATCTCAGGTACCCAGTACAGAGATTCTGGGTGATGGATATGGAATCAATCCATGCAATGAGTTTGCAGGGTCACACCCATGCTTCTTCATAAAAGGATAGTTTCCCCCAAAAAAATCTCAACTCCCCAACCTTGCTGAAGAGTATTTATGCCACCACTAACTTCTCTCTGGCAGGGAGAGCTGGCCAGAGCTTCCTCCCATTAGTGATAGGGGATGAGTGAGGCACAAGGCCATGTCCAGCATTTTGAACTTGGGTTCTTGGTGCAGGGCAGTGCATTTCACTACTGAGTGACCCCCATTACATTTTTTAAAAATCTCATATTTAATTTTTTTTTTCTGCTCCTTCCTGACTGTACAAAAGCTCCATCTATATTTGCATTAATCCAGAGCTGCACAGATGTGTATTGATTTACTAAGGAGGATTCAACTGCTGAGTGGAAGGAACATTTCTTTGCTTCATTGCTGTTGGATGCATCATGCACTAATACTTAAAAATAAGAAAGTGAACAAAATATAAAAAAAAAAAAGAAAAAAAAAGAAAGGAAAAGCACCTGAATGGTTCTGACTCATGTACATCTAAGGCTGCCCCTCGTATCCTTCCTTCCTTCAGGGCCTGTGCAAGTGCTTTTTCGTCTACTAACCCACCTCGAGCTGTGTTGACCAGGAAAGCCCCTTGTCTCATCTAGGGAAAGTTAAAAACAAGGATGATGAAATAAAAGTAAATGAAATAAAATCGTTGTGGCATTATTATTTACTCAAAGGAAGCATCCATTACAACAAAGGCTGTTCAACTGGATTAACCTATCACCAGTTGTCTTCCCTTTCCATTGGAAAGTACCACAAAATTTGATGCTTCAAATGTAAAATAATATTTCACAGCACTTATAACGTTTTGTTGCTTATAAGTAAGGTGTCTTATAACAGAACCAACGCTTTATATACTGTGCAGTACACGATCAAAGAGGTAAACATGCATATGAAGCCGACAGATTTTTTAAAAAAATTCACTGTGAAATTGCACAAGACGGAAGCTATTGCACATTGTTAACCAAAATCACATTTTGTGGTTTTTAAACCTTTATGCAAATCAAAGGCTAAATGGATCTTTTAGAAAACTCAATGATTTTGTATCTTCCAAGACTTTTTGCTTTTGTTAACAAGATGTAGAATATTTATACTTCATTTACTGCTGATACTTAAACTCACTTTCCCATCCCTATGAGATTTTTCAAATTAAGACCCAGGAAATTCCTGTTTTATTCAAGTAAAAGGCATTGGGTTGGTACTGGTTGGGAATGTTATGAGCTTTGGCAACAGGCTGTGCACTGCGTTGCTCAGATAAGCATTGTGGTCCTCCACACTCAGCCTCAGCTACAAGACTTCATGCCATAATGTAATCGAAACACGAACACAAAAAATGGAGATTTTAATTAGAAAGATGGTAGCCTAGAATGAAGGTGGGAACAAAGACTTCAGGTTCTCATGTCAATCAACACCAGTACCTAAGCATCCATAGCATGTGTCCCAGACATAGGCCCTGACCCTGCAAACATTACTCCTGGGGGAATTCTGTGCCAAAATATTAAAAATTCTGCACAAAATATTTAAAATTCTGTAAAATTCTGCATGTTTATTTGTCAAAATCCACAATATAATCATGCTGGTTTCAATTGTTTTGGTAATTTATTTAAACTACAATACAATGGATAGAGAATGGGAGTGGGGAGCACTGGAGACAATCTCCAAACCTCCTTTAATAGTAATGTTGTTAGGTTTGACCCTCTATTTCTAGTTATTAGACAACAAATATATGCAGCCATATGCTCAGTGTTACATCACAGGCAACTGAAGAGCAAGTGAGGGCTTAGGAATCAAACCGGCTACTGATAATCTCCAGAAATGTCAGCAGAAAGCAGTTCATGAAGCACATTTTGATCGGAAATTTTTTAGTCCAAAATTTAGACCAGTTCTAATAACTAAAGCACCATATCCATTTATGAGGCCATACTGTCCATTGTCCTCTGGCAATGTAATGGAACCTTAAAACTTTTACACCTGTTTTATACTGGGGGGGGGGAGGGTGGAGGAGGGATTCATTAAAAACCGTGGGAATAATTCACTAAGCAAGCAGACTGCTACATTCTGCTCTGCCTGAGGGGGGACAGAACTTGCCCCACATCCACCTCCTCAGTAATACACCCAAAGCCCTGTTCTTCCACATGGAGCCTGCAATGGCAAGCGAGAGGGACAGGAGGGTCTCTTTCTCTCTCACACACATGACTGCCCAGCACCATAGCCCCTCCTGCCCCGGCAGTGATTTATGTCTCTACCAGCTGCTCCAGGCACCCAAACTGATCTGCCTGCACTGACCAAGAGGAGTGCATGCCAATTATTGCAGCTTCCCTTTGTTTCCCCATCAGAAGTAATTTTTCTGCAGGGAAGCAAAGAAATCTGAAGGGCACATGAATTCTGCGCATGCACAGTTGACGCAGAATTCCCCCCAGAAGTAAGACATTCTCATGCATCAAACTTCGCACCCATAGAAGTGTTTGCAGGATAGGGGTCGTTAAAAAGGGGGGTGCTCTTGATCTGATCCCACCATCATAAAAACAACAAAAAACGATCTTTGAATAGAGAATGAATTTTAAAAACTTATTTTAAATGGACAAAGGATTTTTACAAGATCATAAGCTGCAATTTTTCAGCTAACACCTGGGCCTGAAATGCCAAACTGTTGCATAGTAGAAGTATTTAAAGGAAAAAGAGCAAGGCAAGCAATCTCCTTGAGTCATTTAGTAGGCTGGCTGGAAACAAAACAACTACGATTTGCACGTATTTGGTAAAATCATAACAGAATTCATGTACTATATTGACCAAACCACTCACTCTAACCATGTTCTGACCCCTCTCACCGGAAGACCTTTAGTCCTGCCTGGGGATATCTACAGATTCTGGGAAAGCATATGTGTGCATTGCCCACTTCAGCACTCACATAAGTGACGGGACGCATTTGGCCTTAAGTATTGTGTAGAACATTTATATATCCTCCAAAGAGCTTGGAAATTGTAATCATAGTGGATACTGCTCAAATCCCTTTTTCATCCACAAAAACCTTCCTTGACTTTTCATCTCCAGTGCTATTTATATAGCTGTAAAGCTAGTAGTAAGATAAATCAAAACCAAACAGAATGTGGATGCATAATTGTATTCTACAGGGAGTGAGCTACGTGAGTCACCGTCAACTGCAATGGTATTTGCAGATTAGGAATGACTCTCTTATGCTATTCTAAATTAATCCTGTGTAACTGCTATTATTACGCAAGAGATCTTGCAATAAATAAAACGTCTCCTTTACCAATTTTTAATGTGATGAACCGGTAAAGATGATTTCTGGTCCAGGACAAAAGCACTGAGCATTCATTGCCCTGGACTCAGTTTACTCGAGCTACACAGGAGATGGAAGGCCAAATGTGCTCGCTGGGCAATACACCAAATAATTTAGAGGATAAGTCAGCCTAACAAGGGAAGAGAGGCTCCTTCCTAAACTTTTCAGAGGTTTCAAGGATATTCAACTTAAAAGATCCATTAACACGCAGTTCAGGTTGCAACCTTCCCCTTTTTGTGTGTGTGTGTGTGTGTTAAGACCATTTCATTACATTAACACATACCACTGGAGAATATAGGCCAACTATGACATATATATGTATAAAAATGATGGCTAATTTGATAATGTTTTATATATATAAAAATTAAGTCAACTAGATTAATTATGGATTATACCATTAGACTATAAACCATTAGCAGACACTGAAGGGTTAACCCTTTTTCATAAATTAAGTAACAAATTTATATTTTGTCACAATAAAACCAGCTAGTAGCATTGTAACTATGTTAATATTAATAGTCTCTCCAAATAATTATACTGATGGCAACATTATTTTAAACAGTCATCAAATGTTAATGAAAATATAACAGAAATGGATGAAAAACATTGTTATGCGCAGTGTTGTTGTAGCCGTGTTAGAAAGACAAAGTGGGCAAGGTCATATCTTATGCTGGACTAACTTCTGTTGGAGAGAGACAAGTTTTTGAGCTTTCAGGTCTAAGAAAAGCTCATTATTTGAGTGTGGGATGGGTGTACAGTGCAGGTATTTCATAAGCTTGAAAGCTTGTTTCTCTCTCACCACCAGAAGTTGGTCTAATAAAAGATATTACCTCACTCACCTTGCCGCTGAAAAACATATTGTGCAAAATATGATAGGGACTGGAGTTCTTGTGAATTTGCTATATGCACAACAGCTCTATTTAATAAAAGTATAATAAAAAGTGAATTTTATGTTATTATGAATATTTTGTTTTTCAATGTATGTAATTATTTTATGAACTTAGCTGTTAAAGAAAAGATTGTATACATAATATATTCATACTCTTTATCCAATCTTCCATTTCAAGTAACACACGTCTAATATTTTATTAGAATTTCTGTTTTCACAATATAGAGTAATAAGTAACAATATAAATGTATTTGACAAATGCCCTTTAAATTACATACGTTCTTATTTAATTTTAATCTGTAGATATCATTCAGCTTAAATTTATGCTTATGTCTTTTGTTTCTGCACACAGCAAACCATGCAGATCTTCAAAGTACATACAACTTCTTTATCTCAATACTAAGAAGTCCTATTTACAAAATGCATATAACACTGGACCCCATCTCACAATTCACTGCAATGCTAGAAGCGATCCTGAGCCTATATGAAGTCCAAGTGATTCCAGGTGAGCTCAGTGCAGGTGCAGGAGTTTGCCAGCACAGAACTTCTTAACATACTAGGACCTTTCTGCTCAGTATTATATGATAACGTAATGAAAGCGTAAACAGTGTACATTGTAGTATAAGAATCTATACTGAACAGAACAAAAGTCTAGAACAAAGATGTGACAAAGGATAGCTTTCTTTGCTCCCTTCACGCTGAAGTTTCTAGTTTTGAGAGTTTTAAACTCAGATGATCTTGTACTTGGATTTTTCTACATAGAGCCAATTGTACAATTAAAATATCTATTATTACAGTTCAAAAACATTAGGGCATGATCCTATGAGATGTCAAGCATCCTCAACTCATACTGAAATTCCAATGAAGTCCATGGGAATAGCGGGTATTTGGTTTTTCTCAGAAACCAATCAATCACCATTTTAATTCAGTAGAGATAACACATAAAAGTCCTATGAAAAAGATATCATAAACATTTATACAATAAATGTATACACAGCATCATCAATGCAAAATGAATGAACATGATTTCTGAGTTCAAATTACCATTTTCACTTATATAACTGCCACATTCATACATTTAAAAAAGCTACACCTTTTAATATACATTATAGATACACATCAAGGTTTGAGTGAGCAAATAAATATTGAATGCAAAAACCAAAACCTTCTGAATTTCTCCAAAACAGAACAATTGTTCTCGTTCTACATTTGGATATGGTTTTAAGTATTTAGTAATTTTAGAATGCTTCATCCCAGGACCAAATCAATTTTATTTATTATTTTCTCCAAATAACCTTTTTAGATAATGCTTTCTTACCCAGAAGGCCGAGATAGTGTGAACAATTATCAGGCAAACATTCTGTAACCATTAGGAACTAACACAAGGGGTCGCCAGTTAGTCATGATCCTTAAGTTATGGTTACAGAAACTTAAACTGTAATTGAAGTATAAAAGCAAAGTGCAACTTTTGTTACTAATATAAAAAGGATGTATGTACCTGAAGATACAACAGAAGGTCTTTTCAATAAATGTAAACGAATCAAGCAACTACATCTGAACACTTTTTAGCGTAACATACTATTTCCACAAAAGAGAAATCAGCAAATAAAATGAATGAAAAACACTGTATAAGATATCGTCTATTTCTTAATAGATATAAAACCTGCTTAAACAGTGAACTAGCAGTTAGAAGAGAAAATTAATACAGATCTGAATTTGCATGTTCACATGGAGAAACTCTACAGTTTGCAGAAAGTCAGTAAGTTTAAAACTACACCCAACCTGTATGGGACATTTGGATAGTTACCTGTTTAATGGTGAAGTCATTAATAAGATGATGATTGTGTTCATTCAAGTTGCAGTGCAGGGTTACACAGTCACTGTGAAATAGCAGGTCCTGTAAAGTGCTCACCCGCTGCAGTCCAAGAGCACGTTCAATGCCGTCTGAGAGGTATGGGTCATAAAAAAGAACACTAAAGCCAAAGGCTTTTGCACGTAGTGCTACGGCTTGTCCAACACGTCCTAGAATGACACAGACATATAAACAAAAGAGAATGTTTCCGGTAGAAAGTGGCATATTTGTATAATTATTATTACAAAACATGTACGTGATGCTGTAAACTTACATGGGATTTATAGAACATAGAAAAGAGACATTCCATGTACCATTAGAAATTCTCATAACATAGCTTTATATTTAAGGGCTGGTTTATGCCATCCCTGACCAAAACAAAGAAACAACACTGCTCCACAAAATATAAACACAATGGTAAGCTGTAGTGCCAAAAGGTGGAATATATGAGACCTCTAGTAACCTGGATTTGCTTAACAGGTGGCACTATTTTTGGACGTGCTGATGACAAATCACTGATGTTCTGGACTCTTCCCTGCAGTGTAATTGTTGCCATGCCGATCCCAGGATATGAGAGACAAGGTGGTGAGGTAATACCTGAATTAGAGCTCTGTGTTGCTCGAAAGCTTGTCTCTGTCACCAACAGAAGATGATCCAATAAAAGATATTACCTCACCCACCTTATCCCTGAAAAGTACCCATTTTTGCCCACGTCTGCAGTCAGCTCTAATAAAAAGTTAAGTGAACGCTTGCAAATTGAGGTAATATTAAATAATTTCTTTAAAGTTCCCTCTCTGCCTAAATTTATGACACACCACACAGCAAGCTGTGATAACACGATTATTTCACAAACAGTTCAATACTGAAAACAATCACATGCTTGTGACTGCTATTAGCAAGAGTCTACCCTCCCAACTTGTTTTCAGTTTATGAGATTTCAGCTCACCTGCCCTGCCCCGACCCCCAAGTGCACTTTCTGAGATGGTCCTTTTCACTTTTACATCCTTCTTGATGATGGACTTATTCTGTAATGCCTACAAAAAATCTGCCATAGGTCTTCTACTTGTTCATTATCCATATAGCTAAACCAGAGGTGAGCAAACTTTTTGGCCTGACGGCCACATCGGGATAGGGGAAATTGCTTGACTGTAGGGCTGGGGAAGGAGGTTGGGGTGCGGGAGGGAGTGCGGGATATGGGAGGGGGTGCGTGTGCAGGAAGGGGCTCAGAGCAAGGGGTTGGAGCACAGGAGGGGTGTGAGATGTAGGAGGGGGCTCAGGGAAGGGGGTTGGGGTGCACAGTACGGGAGGGAGTTCAGGGCAGTGGTGCAGGGAGGGGTGCAAGGTGCGGCAGGGGGTTGGGGTGCAGGGTGCAGCAGGGGGCTCAAGGCAGGGGGCTCTGGACAGTGTGTAGAGGCTCCACTGTTGTAGGCACTGTACACCCATCTATAATGAAAAGACAGTCCCTAGCCTAAAATAAACTCAGAATCTAAGTAGTACAATCTTGCCTTAGTTGCCATATTGCCTTAGTTCTTCCTCATTTACCCTTTCTTACTCTCTTATTACTTCATTAGGTCATGTTTGAAATTGGTTTGAGGAAAGGATCCCCCCCTTGCATGTGTACTGGGAGGTCCTTAGCTCACTTCTTATAACACAGAGATAAGTAATACTAAATCAAGGTCACGGGACTGGCTGTGTGAAGAGTGTTTGGGAATACGAATGTTTTGAAGAAATCCAACTATTTGTACCGTATAGTACTTTACATTCGGCTATCAGGCTTGCTGGGAATTTGAGACATAAGGATATTTCAGAAGTATCAGAATCACTAGACTCACCAGGAAAGCCAACACTCAGCCTTAAAAGTATCAAGAGAAAGTTTTCTTTTAACATCTGTGTCTACTCAAAATGCAACAGAATAAGACAGGAAAATCCATATCTTTCCAACTATGTTTTAAGGGATTTCCCAGTGTTCTTCAGTTTCTTTTTGAATAAACACAAGCAGCCACACAAGAAGCTGTCTTCTTGACCATATAACATGAACACAGTAATTCTGGATTGTTTGGTGATGGATACGCTTAGAACATTGGTTCCCAAACTGGGGTTTGTGAAATGTTACAGGGGGTTCTCAGGAAAAAAATCCCTAATGGCGGACAGAGCTGTCCCTAGGGACTCCGGGCAGCATGGGCCTAGTAGCCCGGAGCCCCTGGACTTCCAAGAGCTAAGCAGATCAAAGCAAGCACATCTATCACACTGAGGATATTTAAATTTTAAGACTCCATATAAGAAATAGAAAGGGAGATGGATATTTCTTGTTTTTTTAAAAATTAAATAGGCAGCTAGTATTGTTTCTAAAATTATTACGAAGAACAAGTTTAAGCTTTGTTGTAACAGTCATCATTTGCCTGGACTGCTCAAGACCTGAATGCTTGTGTTGGAGGAACTGTTTGATTTGGCTTCTTAAGTACTTTCCTGCTGTTTCACATCTGATACTCCTGGATGAAACATAGGAGCTTGTCTTATAAGAGGCTTATTCAAAGTGATACAAGCAACGAAAATGAGATTTTGGAAGAGTGTTGCCATTTTCATAATGTAATAAAAATACTGTAATGATTAAAAATAATAGAGTTTAATAAGCATGTCATAAAAAAATATATTTCCAACATCACTGCTTTTATAATTTATACTCAGGTAAAGGAGAAAATCCCTGGAAATATTCATTTTTAGGAGGGGGGTTCGCAAGACTTGACATTTTAATGAGAGGGGTTCACAGGTTGTTGAAGTTTGGGAACCACTGGCTTAGAATATTGAGCAGTCAGTTAATATAACAGGTACTGTTTGCTTTTTCCTGGGGACTTCTACTTAAAATAAAGTCTTCAAAACATATTGAAATAAAAGACTGCATATTCTAGTTGTTTGCTTTTTGAGGGTCTGTTTATGCTTAATATGCATTAAGGGAGATTTAGGTCGGATATTAGGAAAAACTTTCTAACTATAAGGACAATTTAGCTCTGGAACAGGCTTCCAAGGGAGGTTGTAAAATCACAATCATCGGAGGCTTTTCAGAACAGGTTGGACAAACACCAGCCGGCGATGATCTCGGTTAACTTGTTCCTGCTACAACACAAGGAGCTGGACTTGATGACTTCTTGAGGTCCCTTCCAGCCTTACATTTCTAGAATTCTATGAAAATCAGAAATATAGCAAACTTCTAGTGTAATTAAAATATTTTCAAGATTCAGGACCTATATAGGTCAAGTGTACATAATCTGTGAACAGTAATTTTGTAAAGAATAAAGTGTATTACGTGTGCTATCTTCCTGTACCACTCTCTTTAGGAATACTTTATGGGTGGGTCTACTGGAATGGATTAACCAGTTTAAAACTGAAACTGTCTATTCATTACAACCAATGTTGGTGTATAAGCTAATATATTAAAGTCTTCTCATGCATGTGTGGAGCCTCCCACTGAAATTACCAGAAGCCACAAGCATGTATCTGAGGGAAGAAACTCGCCAACAATGATTTAATGGGAGAAAAGTTTGCTGTAACTGATGGTCCAGATTTAACCATAATCTCTGCACACGGAACAGACTGCATCATGAATCGGCCAGGAGTTTATGAAAATAAGAGCAGTCACACTGGGTCAGACCAATGATCCATCTAGCCCAGTATCCTGTCTTCTGACAAGATCCATTGCCGAATGCTTCAAATGAAACGAATAGAACAGGGCTATTATCAAGTGATCCATCCCTCTGATCCAGGCTTAACTTCTGGCAATCAGAGATTTAGAGACACCCAGAGTATGGGGCTGTGCCTCCAATATCTTCACTAATAGTGATTAACAGACCTTATCAAATTCTTAATGATTAACATGACCTTATCAAATTCTTGTTTTGAACCCAGTTATAATTTTGGCCTTCGCAACATTCCCTGGCAAAGAGTTCCACAGGTTGACCGTACGTTGTGTGTTTGTTTTAAACCTGCTACCTATAAATTTCTTTGGGTTTACTTTCGAAATCACTGTCAAACAACACAGCACAACTCTACTGCCTGCGACAGCTTTCCTTCCTATCCTGAAAATATTTCTAATAAATAAATCTAATCTATCACAAGGGTTAGTTCAAAATGTACATCAACGAAATAATAAGTGTAGACACCACAGGTGTCATTCTGTTCCCCGTCCCTTGTTCACCTCTCTTGAGGATAAGGGGCTAGTAGGAGTGTTATTGAGGGGTGTGGCACCAAATGAAGCTAGTCTGATAATGGGCTAATTATGTAGGGGCCTCATGATAGAACAGGGAAGCAATACTCCCTCTTTATATCATTCTGCAGCACCTGTGTGTCTGATTCCCAATAAGATGTAGAGATATTCAGGGTAGAATTAACAACAAAATTAGACGGGCTGGTTGGATGGACTGACTAGGTAGAAATATTAAGTGATGGTTTAGGAAGGGGAACAAAGAAATATTTGGAAGTTATGAACACCAAGGATGGAGAAGTACTATTCACCAGGATACAATGGAGTATAATTAGAAGTAATGGGATGAAATTAAGAAGAAATAGATTAAAACTATCAGGAGAAAGCTATTAAATTTTGAAGTAGTCCTCTAAAGTAAATAGAGAAAGCCCCACGAGTTGCGGATATTTATTATTTGCATGTAGCACAGGTATTACTGATTCAGCATACAATCGGGGACAACGCAAATATGCTACAAGGAGCAATCCTGCACTGCAGGGGATGGCTTACATGACTCATCTTTTCCATCTTCAATTTCCACATTTCTATCACAGTGGATAAAAAAAACTGAAAACCAACTGTCTACTCAGTCAACCTACCTAATCCAATAATGCCCAAGGTCTCCCCTCTAATCCTGGCAGCTCCAGAAGCAACTTCCCGAATCTGCTCAACACTCTGTACTCTTGTGCCTTCTCGCAAGGCCTGGTGAAGCCAGGTGGTTCGCCTGTAAAGGTTCAGGATGTGGCACATTGTAGAATCTGCTGTCTCTTCTACTGATGCAGCTGGCACATTACATACTGCAATTCCTGAAAGAAAAATGAAGGTTATACATTTACTGAATATGTCACACACATTTTTTCCCCCTCACTCAAAAGTCACCCTAGAGTTTAAGGAGTAAATTACTCTAGAGTCAAGGATACTGTAGATTTAATTTTATAATCCATAGATATTTTCAAATGCTGTTTATATGAACATGAGTTAAAATTCTCAGGCGTAATGAAAAGATGCACTAACAAAATTCCAAAAGGCAAGTTACAAAAGGAATATTGTATGGTAGTACAGTCCACAAAACCACTATTAATAGAAACATATATATGACATTTCAAAAGTTTTCGCAAAAACAAAAATGTTCTGAATGTAAACATCTCTGTGCAAACAGTGCAGCATCTGGCTAATGCATGTATGTAATCTATTTCCAATATCAAACCTATTTATTAAATGTATGATTTAATCTGGTTTTTGAGGAGACTAGTTAAATGGAAATTAAAAGGTACAGTCCAAAAAGTGAAATGCCTGCAAGCTGCAGGGAAACTTTGTAAAAACACCATAATAGAAGTTCAACTATATGTATACCCCAAATTAAAAAACAGAGCAAGGGGACCAAAAAAACCCTGCTGCCATGGATAAACAACAGAGTAATGAAGTGGTTAGAGGCAGAAAGACATCCTTTAAAACTGGACCTTAAATCCTACGGAGGAAAATAGATGGGAGCATAAACTCTGACAAGTCAAGTGTTAAAGTATAATTAGGCAGGGAAAAAACAATTTGAAGAGCAACTAGCGAAAGACTCAAAAACTAATAGCAAATTATTTTTTAAAGTGAATCACAAGCCAACCCATTAATTGGACCACTGGACAATTAAGGTGCTAAAGGAGCACTCAAGGAAAATATGGCCATTGTGGAGAAGCTAAATGAATTCTTTGCATCAGTCTTCAGAAGATGATATGAGGAAGATTTTCACATCTGAGCCAGTCATGTTAGGTGACAAATCTGAGGTACTGTCCCAGACTGAGGTGTCTTTAGAGGAGGTTTTGGAATAAATTGATAAATTAAACAGTAATAAGTCATCACCACCACCAGATGATATTCACCCAAGAGTTTTGAAGGAACTCAAATATGAAACTACAAAGCTACTAACTAACTGTGTTATGTAAATCAGCTTCTGTACCAGATGACTGAAGGATGTGACACCAAGTTTTAAAAAAAGCTCCAGAAGCAATCCTGGCAATTACAGGCTGGTAAGCGTAACATCAGTAGCTAGCAAATAGGCTGACTTTATCATAAAGACCAGAATTATCAGATACACAGATGAACGTTATTCGTTGGGGAAGAGTCAACAGATTTAATAAAGGGAAATCACATCTCACTAATTTATAAAAATTATTTGAGGGTGCCAACAAACATGTGGACAAGAGTGATCCAGTTAATATCGTGTACTTGGATTTTCCGAAAGCTTTGGACAAGGTCCCTAAATCAAAGGCTCTTAAGCAAAGTAAGATGTCATGGGATAAGAGGGAAGATCTTCTCATGGATCAGTAAGAGGTTTTAAAAAAGGTAGGAAACAAAGGGTCGGAATACATGGTCAGTTTTCAGAATAGAGAGAGTGGTAAATGGTGATCCCCAGGGATCTGTATTGGGACCTATGATGTTCAGCATATTCATCAATGATCTGGAAAAAGGGGTAAACAGTGAGGTAGCAAAATTTGCAGACAATACAAAATTACTGAAGCAACTTATGTCCAAAGCAGATTGCAAAGAGTTACAAATGGATCTCATAAAACTGGGTGACTGGCCACATAATGGCAGAAGAAATTCGATGTTGATAAATGCAAACCAAAATCCCAACTACACATAGAAAATTACAGAGTCTAATTTAGCTGTTACCACTCAAAAAAGAGATTCTGAAGTCATTGTGGATAGTTTTCTGAAAATGTCTGCTCAATAGGCAGCAGCAGTCAAAAAAAGCTAACAGAATGTTAGGAACCATTAGGAAAAGGATAGATAAGACGAAAAATATTACAGTACCATTATATAAATCCATCATATGCCCAGATCTGTAATACTTCATGCAGTTCTATCTGGAGAGATTAGAAAGACTGGGACTTTTCCACCTGGACAAGAAACAACTAAGATGGACTATCATAGAGGTCTATAAAGTTGTGAACAGTAGAGAAAGCAAATAAGGAAGTGTTATTTACTCCTTCACATAAGAAAATGAGGGGTCACCCTATGAAATTAGTAGACAGCAGCTTTAAAACAAAAAAAAAGGAGGTACTTCTTCACACAATGCACAATCACCCTGTGAACTTGTTGCTAGTGAACACTGTAAAGGCCAAAACTATAATGGGGTTTAAAAATGAATTAGAGATGTTCATGGAGGACTGGTGCATTAACCGCTATTAGCCAAGCTGGTCACGGGTGGAACTCTGGATGGTCCTAGCCGCTCATTGCCTGAAGCTGGCATGGATCACTGGGCGACAAAGGATGGATCACTGGATAATTACCTGTTCAGTTCATTCCTCTGGGGCACTAGAGGAATGAACCAGAGGAGCACCTCTGGCACTGGCTACTGTCGAAAGATAGGATACTGGGCTAGTCTGCATTGGTCTGAAACACTATGGCTGTTCTTATGTTCTTTTCATACTGAGAAATCTATACTAAGGCCTGATCTTACACATAGTTATGCCCATGAGTAGTCTCATTAAGCTCCATGGGACTAATTCATGAGTAAGTGTATGAAAGGCCAGGATTGTATGTTTATTTATGGCTTCTCAATATATTTTTGCTAGAGATATTTTATTAGCTATATAAATGTAGATTGTGCTACATGTTTTTATTAGCCAAAGCAAAGTCAAGACATTTGCCTTGCACTGCCAACAAAAGAAGTGAGGTTTGTGCTAGTTCTTAGAGTTAAACTGCATTAGTTAGAATCATAGAATATCAGGGTTGGAAGAGACCTCAGGAAGTCATCTAGTCCAACCCCCTTTTCAAAGCAGGACCAATCCCCAACTAAATCATCCCAGCCAGGGCTTTGTCAAGCCCTGTTACACAAGAAAGTTCTATTTATATAAGCTAATGAAGATCTCAAACTGTTTTCAAAATATTAGTGAAAGCTTACCAGGACCCTCAAGGGCAGGTATGATCATATCCACTCCATACATGGGTAAAGTGAGACCCAGAGAAAAAATATCTTGCTCAAGATTGCCCAACTAGTCAGTGGAATTGCTGTGAACAAAAACAGGAGCCCTGACCCTCAGTTCCCAAGCTAACCAGTAAAGACACATCCTACCTAAATCTTCCTATAGAGGTGCTAAGTCTGCTCCTACAAGGTGTTTGAAGATAATAGGAGTTTGTGGTGCTAGGCACTTGGCAATAGGTGGTCTGTAATGAGCAGGGCATGGAGGCAAGAAGGTGAGAGAAAGTAATAGAGAAAATCCTGCTGACTTCAATAGAAATAGGATTGGGCACCAGAAATTGAATCCAAAATCCTTTGGCAGTTATTCCCAAAAATGGAATAGACCTCAGGTGAGTTAGCTTTGCCACTGTGGACATGTTTGCCACATTGCAGTAGTTTTCTGGACAATAATTTCCTTGCAGTATTCAATCTATGCTTCATCGTTAAGAAAACTGTTTTTTCTGGAATAACCCTAGCAAATGTTGTTTACTTTAAAAAGCTTTTGTTCTGCTTAAATGTTGCCTCTTCTCAGCTACTTTCACATACTGTATGCTCCCTCTCTATTTACCAGCTCTGACTCCTGACAAAGTCTGTGTTCAGATTGCTGATGATTCCTGTCCCACCTTTTAGTTGAGACGAATTCGTACCTTTTTCTTCAGCAACTACTAGGCCATTTTTCATAGTAGATATTTGTACATAAATAAAAATTAAATAAGCTGCTTCAGCCAAAAAAGGAGGCAGCTGACCATCCACTTTGGCCTGGGGTAATCACGACAACCTAACTTTAATATTATGAACCTCATATCTTATGAAGCAAGAGAGGCAGAACAGTATTCTTTTCAATAATAGGAACAATGTCAGTAATTTGATAAATTATCATCTCAAACCCTATTCATCTACAGTGTGAATCCAAATTTCTTTATTCTGCTGGCTTGTCCCTTTATTGACTTTTGAGATCAATAAAAAAAATCAATATAGGGAGGCTGCATAACAATTTTTCTTTGCTGTACGGAATCATCTGCTGAGTCACTGCTCTCAGATTTACTAAGCCAAAACAGCTTCCTTTGCTGGCATATCATTCTTGGCATCCTTCTTGCACGAACTGTAGTACAAATCCCAACATTGTAAAAGAAAAAAGAAAGAGGCAAAATGAGTATCCTTGTTTAACTGGAGGGTAAAATGACATTCAACCTATCATATTAAATGGCTGTATTAGGATATACAGAAAAAAGTGCCGTTTTTGTGGAACAAAAATATAAATTGCATGGGACAATATTAAAATCCATATTTTAATGCCCAGCATCTACCAAACACCGTTTTCTATGGAGTCAGAAATGTTTCATTACATATCTGGAGAAAGAAACAAGGAATTTCCACTCACCTTTCAGCTTTTTGGAGCTTTCCTTGCTCATTGTACAGTTGTCCCTAGAAGGCTGCAGGGAGAAGGGTCACGTAACCTTTCACCTAAGTTCTAGATTCTTTTTCCCTTCTCCCACCTCTAAATAGTTTACTACATACAGGCAGCTGAAATAAGGCGCTTGCCCTGCAGGGTGAACTACTTGCAGCAGCAAGAGGAGGACAAGAACAAGGAGAAAGTGGACAAGGAGAAGACTTACCATAGAGGGAAAAGGGTATGGCCTTCCCACTTACTGAGAAAACAGTACTATATTAATCATGATTATTATTGGGGGTGGGGATCCCAGAATAGCTTCTGTGATTTCTTCTACACGCCTCTCCCCCCCTCCCCCCCACTGATCTCAGTGGTCTGGTCTATACACACCCTGAGAAAGCCCAAGACTAGCTGGCTTCAGCCAGAGCCCCAGTCCCTTTTGCCTTCTATAGGCTCATTCCTACCTCCATGATTACATCCTAATTGCTCAAGTTTTTCTCCGTGCATAAACAGCAACTCACAAGTTCAGTGAAAAAGTTGGATTTTCAAGTTTTTCCCTGGGAAACTCTTGGTTCCCCTTTTTTGGAAATACATATTAACCGAAAACGACAGCATGCCAAGAATGCAGCTATAATCATATCTACAAAAATATTTTCTTCTAAAGTGAAAAAATTCTCATGTGATCTTCACTAAGTAGGCTTCTGATAAAATACCTGGCATTTACAATAGATTTGTCTGAATATTGTTGCTACTATCACAAGACCTACTTTCACAGTGCATTTCATCAGCAGATGAGTGTTTTACAATCAGTAATTATCTCTCACTTATGAGAGAATTAATTACTGATTGTAAAACACTCTATGAGATATGTATTATTTATACCAGTTCTGCAGAGGGGGGACTGAGTGACAGGTAGGTTAAGTGATTTTGCATGTAACAGTAAGTAAGTAGCAGAACCCGTCACTAGCTCTAAACAGATGGAGCTTTAAAAAAAAACAAAAAAACCAACAACAGACTTTCAACTTTCATACAGATTTTACTGACTAAAAGGCAAAACTGATAGTCATGGTCATTGGGAGGGAGAAATTTTATTAATTAAAGATAGGCATAGATCAATACCCTGGATCCTAATTTTAATAACTTAAATGAGTCTGATCAAAGACTTGAAAGCTCAGAATGCAATTTAGCATTTAGATCTGAATCAGAACATTCCCAAATTCCGGGATGTTTAAGTCTGAACAGTTACAGAGATAGGTCTGTGTTGTGAACTTGTAACCCAGCAAGGATACCTGCCTGCATCTACAGATCATATTCTTGCCAGGAGTCCCATTTGTTTCAGTAGGATTCTGCACAAGTAGACCCTTCTGCAGGAGTGGGGTCTTAATTCTGAACCCAGAGTTGGAGTTTGGACCTAGTATTTTGCTCCAGGCCCAACTCTATGATGTATTTTTAGGATGTCCATGTTCATCACAATGCATATGTCTAACCTTGTTTATGTCAACTGAAGTTCAAAGTATGCACCAAAGGGAGAACAGCCCTCTAAACATCTTCAAATCTAACCTGCTCCTGAGGCATTTATTTGTCATATTAGAAAAAGAATCTATTTTAACTAACGTGTAAAAAATAGAAGCTAAGGAAAATGGTGTTGGGTGGCTCACCCTTATTTACCAATAAACAACCCAGTACTACAACCACTTACTACTTCAGTGGGACTGACACAGCAATAAGTACACTAGGTAGTAAATGTTTGCAAGACCTAGTCAAAAGAGACCAGAAGAAAATCTTCAGGTAATTTGTTCCCAGTCTATTCAGAAAAACTGAAGAAATAAGCAAGAAACTTGTACTTTGAGAATACAGCTTTGTATTTGACTGTTGTGAAGCAAATAACAGTTCAAATAAGATTGCAGCTTTTCAGTAATGGGAGAGTGAAGATCCTCTCCCCACAATTCTCCAGTGGTTCAGTTTATTTTTCATGTAATTACAATTGATTCTTTGATAAAACTGATATGCCTCATTGGTCTACGAGAAAAAGCTTCTGAACTAGATCTTACATTCCAAACACAGGTACTAGACCACAGGTAATGGTTTCATTTTATTTTCAAACAAAATAGTTTGCCATAATACTGACAGAATTATACATTGTGACTGGATTATAGATGGTAGCAATTTAAATAAACAGACAGAAAGTCTCCTGTTTACTGTTTTTTAAAAAAGTCTGCCATCCTGTCACAAATCCATTATCCGTTAATTAACTAATGCTTATATCACCATAATGATTTTTGAACACTTTGACGAGAAAATTATACAGCTGATATATTATGTTAGCACAAATTATATGGCAAATGTTGATGCAAAGACTTAGATGCTATCACATTTCTGGAGGCAACTATAACATGTTCAAATAAAACAGCGTCTTTAATAATCATACCTAAATCCCCAGCAGATTTGATGTCAATGTTATCAAAACCACTGCCAATTCGGACAATTATTCGAAGTGCTTTGAATTTCTCCAGGTCTTCTCGTGTTAAAGTGATAGTGTGATACATCAATGCACCCACTGCTTCATTTAGTACCTAGAATTTAAAAAAAAAAAAAAGAAAGGAAAAAAAAAGAACAAACCTTGCTTTATGTAATCTGATTTTTTTTCCTTTTCATTGCATTTGGGTTTCATCATGTATTAAAATTTTGCAGGTCTGAAGGACTCTGTAATAATTACAAAAAATCAGTTTTATTTTTAAAAACTTTTCTCCAAATATTTTCAAGCATCTTGGCAGTGATGTCTTTTTTCACTATAAAACTCAGAGAACAAACACAGGCCTGATCTTGCAGAGGGATTTGATCATTAGGAGTTCTAGTGATTTTGATGGTACAGCTAAGTACTTTCAGGATCGCAAACCAATACAAGTACTCAATTTAAAGCCTGAAAGGACAGACGTTGGAACCACTGCATTATATCTGGGCCTGTTCAGGCTACTGTATGGCATTAGGAGGAGATTACCGTATTTTTCGTCCCATAGGACGCTCCGGCGTATAAGACGCCCCCGCGTTTTCGGACCAAAAAAAAAAAAAAAAAAAAAAAAAAAAAGCGCCGCTTTTTTCGCGCCGCTCTCCCGTCCCCGCCGCGCGGGCGGGCTGCTGGGAGAGCGGCGCGAAAAAAGCGGTGCTTTTTTTTTTTTTTTGGTCCGGCCGATATTCGGCGTATAAGACGCCCCCCCTAATATTGAAAGTATTTTTGGGGGTTAAAAAGGCGTCTTATACGCCGAAAAATACGGTAGCAGCGGAGCTGGGAACAATTTGAGACATTCTTTATGGATCATGTGATCTTTTGTTTAAACCAATGAGGTGTGTGTGTGTATTTATTTACTGGCCATGTGGTGGTAGCATCCATGTAACAAACAAGTGTGCAAATGACTCATCTTTTTGTATTTTATTTTGAAAGTTCAGGACTCTCAAGACTACTTGGCAGGAAAATGCAATGTCTGATGGTTATCTCCAGTTACGGTATATTATTTCACACTAACTTACTTTCTTGATGATGTTAGCTCCTAGTATGCCATAAGATTAAAATAAACTATTAACAATCATGATGGAGGAAAATATCAAGCTCTCAAAAAGCAAACTAAAGAATTTTGAATTTAGACAAAAAGCTCCTGTGCTAATGTTAGTTACTAAAATTATTCCTAGTTGTTGGATTTCATCTGAATAAAGCTCATCTGAAGTGCATTACAAACCGTATTGTTATTAATGGAAAAAGACTAGTTACTAAGGAATCGTCTTATGCTTTGAAAATACATGTAGAAAAATACATTTAATGAAGGAGCTCACACATTACTGAAGTTACTTAAATGGACAGAAGAAAGAAGGCTAAAAGGTTGCAAATTGCACTAAAAATGAAAAGCCATGGTTTTCATCTGGTTTTTCATGGTTTTTCTACTTTTATATATAAAATATGTAAAAGATGAAATTATAATACAAAATAAATACAGAAGGCCTTAACAAAAACAACCATCCCTTCCCCCCACCCCCAACCAACCTTTAGAAAAATCAGCCATGCTGCATAGAGCTGACTAACTTAAATAGAGCATGCATGCTCACATATCTCTGTAAAGTACCCTTGGGACTACGGTGATGGGTGCATTAGAAATAGATTAGTATAGCATAGCATACTATAGTATAAAGTATGTTCTGACTGCTTTTCAGTCAGTAAAGGGGTTTGTGTATGCTGTAATGTTCGGCTAAAGAAAATGAAGCTTATTCTAGGTACTGTAACGTGCAGCACTAATAGTCAAAGACAAGCTGATGTAATTTTTTTTACAAAAACATCAGCTAGTGTCAATTTCAGTAAGATTTTATATATATTATATAAATAAAATAAAATGGAAAGCTGGAATTTCACATCAGCTCAAATGTGGCAGTCAGGGTATTTTCTCACTCTTGCTCTCTAACATGGGTTGTTTTATACTCTCTAACCTAGAAATGTGTAAAAATAGCATGGTTCCAAAAATGAAAGTGGATATAAAAAATGAAATGCTTCAAATGGTACCAGTTAAGTATATGTCCATCTGCAGTCATTCTTGCTTCCATTGGATATTTTATCCTGCCACTGTACTTTTTCAAATAGAAAAGGTTTTATTATAAAAGGTCAGGCTTAGGACCTTCTGTTACCTGCCCTCTATTATAGGCCAGCATTTATTTATTTATTTCCCTTTTGTGGCTGACACACCAATTTTTACCTCCATTAGATGTGGTAGCAAACTGTCTGCTTCAAAGTCATTGTGACATTCCTCTTTGGACTGGTTCATACGGTTTGCAATTGGAACAGGATGGCCAGGCCTTTCAGCTCCTCCTACTCTTCCCCACAGTGACTGCACCAGTTTCAAAATGTGTTATGTCCTCACAGGCCTTACCAAAATCTGTGCCACAGATGTGATGGACATTTACATTTTAAAGAGCTTTTCAAATACTGACTGGAGAGCTGACTACTTAGGGCTGCAATGCCTCTTAGTTTCCCTAATTATCTGTAGTTATACTTTAGCACTGAACTATCACAGCCATTCTGGATAACATCAGATGTTCGCCACCAGAAGAGCTTTCCTTTGTAATTTTTTGAGGGGAGATAATTCTTAATGCCTCCCATTTATATAAAAATCAAACAGTCTCAGCATAATGTGCTAAAAGCCTCAAATAACCAGGTTGGGAGCAGCATTCAGAATGCAACATAAACCTCAACCCTTATTTTTCTTCTTCTGGTGCTTATATATTGCTGGATTCTGCTCAGAGGCCTGATTCAAACCCCACTGTAGCCAGCAGAAAGATTCCCATGGACTTCAATGGGCTTTGGATCAGACTCAGTGTACAGAGTGAGAATACAATCAGCTAGGGCTCATCAGACAACCCAGGACTTCATTTGAGCCATATCTCAGGGATAAAACAAATACCTTTATTTTATTTTTTTGCTATTTTGCAATGTTTTTTCAAATGATTATTTTATACTGTTTAGGATATAAACGAATATTAAATATATGGTGAGAGCATCACTAGAGAGTAACACATTTCACTTGGTCCTATAGGCAGTAACCATGCTAAAGCAGCATTTCAAGATTGATGCGATATTGCTAGTATAGCTTTCAGAGGACACCAGGGGTTTCACGAAAGGAAAAAAAAAAAAAAGAGTTAAATTTTTAATGTGCAGAGTGCTCCGACTGCCCTGGCTATTTGTGGCATCATTATATTTATTCCATAGTTACTTGGTTTGGATATTTGTTATCTGTAGGTTGCATTTAATTCAAAAATTATAATCAGCAAGAGATACAGCAAGACTACAACACACTTGCCGTTGCCATGTGAAGCAAGTGTAATGGCCAGCAGAATGACCTCACCGCATGTTAAGTGGCAGGGGCTGCTTTCTGGTTTGCTGGAAAAGGTGTGTGCCCCTGTAAGAGTTCGAGAGTCAGGGAGGGACTTTCTGCTACTGCTGCAGACCAGCTCAATGTGGGGACGCTGCAGCTGTATGGATCTAAGTCCCTCCCCCCAGGTGTCTGGAAAAAAGAGCGGACTCTATAGGTCCACACAGCTGCACGAAAAGCCCTCTTGTACCTGGATCACCCTCCTCCCATGCTTGGAAGAAGTGAAATACCGGGTTTGGTCAGGATCCACAGAGAGCAATGCGCTAGTCATTCCTTTCTTGGGGGAGATGGGGGAAGGAATTTTTCCCTCACCATCAGTTTGGCCAAGTGGAAGTGGAGGGGAGGGGGCTATGATGTCACAACTCATTATTTAAACATGGACAGATGTCCAGTACAGGTATCCATAGGGACGGAATACAGCGATGAGATAAAATAAATTGTGAAAGGATTTAAAGGAGGTATTCTTGAAAGAAACAGAAGGGTGGTGTGTTCGGGTCTCCTCTGACTACTATGGCAGGGAGTCAACCGCACCCTTTATATTCCTCCTTAATTCTCACCCTCTTAATAGTGAGAAGGGGGCAGGGAAGGGGGATGGAGCTGCATGTTGGATGGGGACCAAGATGGGAAAGGAGGATGGCTGACAGAAGCCCCCTGGGTGTTTATTGAAATGATTATGGATTTACTTGCAGGGTACACTTATCTGCCAGGTACTCGCAGATATTTAAGAATAAAGTTGCAGCCTACTTAAACCACATCCCGTGTCTCCTGCCCTTCTCCAGCATAGCTGGACAATGGTGCAATAGCGCTGAATAAAATTAACATTACAAAAACTATCAAGAAGCACTACCAATGCAACCAGGATCTGATAGATTACCAAAAAACCTGTTAGTTCATGTTGCCTTTTATGCTTTCAGTTTCCCAATAAATATAGGTCTCTGCAGTGTGTTTCAATAATCCACTTGCCCAATAGTATAACTATGCTGTATCCAAACTAATGCTCACTGACGTCTGTTGATTAGTGGCACTACCTTAGGCCCTAAAAACTGTTACACTTAATTCAAACTATATGCACATGTACCCTTACCCTTACATGTACCATGTACCCGTACCCCCACAATACACATTAAGTTATATATATAACATTAAAAGAAAACCTGCCTTTATGCTCTCATGTTTACAATACAGTAAAGATTTAAACTTTCTATTTCTATGGCAGCTTTTTTAAAAAACAAAAAGCCACCAAAACAATTTGTCCAAACTAAATCACTGCTTCAAGCCCAGAACTACTTGTCAGTCCCTGCAACTGCTTCATCACTGTAGTCAATCTTATATCACAGTCTCTTAGAACACTTTTCCCTTAGTACACTTTCTCTAGTGTTAAAATGCCCTCCGTTTTTAGGGAAAATTCTTTTCAGGCTATGTAATTTTTATGCATGGATTCACTTGTGTTTTCTATTAATAAATCTAGAATTATTTAACATTCAAACTCGATCTATTAGAAATGCAAGCTGGACTGAAACCATCTTCACTGGAAGATTCATTATGCCATGAATGTCACTGACAATAACATTTCAACACAATGAGCTTGGTTTTAAAAAAGTTTAAAAAAATAAACAGAGATGCAGAAGAGAGAACTTATAATCACCAGCATCTTTGAAGCACTAGTGATCCACCGCTAGTATGATATTGAAAGGAGCAGTGAGATGCCTGCTGAAAACTAACTACATTACAGACTCTAAGTTGTCTGCAAGATTGATATATTGCTTCTTGGGCATGGCAGCACTTTAGGAGTTTTGACTTTTTGCACTGGCAACCTGCACAGTGTTTCACAAGATCTGCAACGTTAGCATGTGAAAATGTGACTGTGGCTGGGATTTAGGGGTCACTTGCTGTTGAGATGCACAACATAACACCTTTTTGTCTCACCTGACTGGATTTACTAAATTTTTTTAAACTGTTAAAAATCTTTCAGTAGGGGTCTGATTCAAAGCCCAGTGAAGTTCATTCAAAGGCGCCCATGAACTTCAGTGGGTATTGGATCAGATCCAAGGTGAAAATTCACCCAGCAATATAGTTGTCATGGAAGATCCCCAATACAGCAAAATCAGAGGTTCCACTTTGTTTGGTACAGATATGTAGACGGACTCAAAGTCTTCCCTGTGGGCTGCAGGGTGGTTTCCAAACCTCTAAGCTATTTTCTCACCTTAAGGTGCCAAAAGGCTCATTTCCTCTTGAGGGGCTAACACAAAACTTTTAAACATGTCATGTTTCAAAATAAATCCACTCTTCATCCATTTTTAAAAATCATTATGCTTTCCATGTTTGCTAATTTCTAAAGTATTTATGGCTCAAAAAAGGACCAGCGACCACTCAGCTCACATTCTTTTGGTTTTTAAATCCTGCAGTAAAATTATACTAGAGTATCTGTGATACCAAAGTAAACAACAATGATATTACAAATGCAAGATTATGGCTTCAATGTAGAATCAAAGAGAAGAACCTGGCGGCGAGTAAAATGCTTTTATTCATGCACGAATATAAGATAAAGAGCAAATCAAAGAAAAATCAAGAAGCAGGTCCTCAGGGAATCCATCTTGAAGCGCTTGGAGGAGAGAAAGGTGATCAGGAATAATTAACATGGATTCACCAAGGGAAAGTCATGCCTGACCAACCTCATTGCCTTCTCTGAGGATATAACTGGCTCTGTGGATATGGGGAAAGTGTTGGACATGATATACCTTGACTTCACCAAAGCTCTTCATAGGGTCTCCCACAGTATTCTTGCCAACAAGTTAGAGAAGTATGGATTGGATGAATTGACTATATGGTGGACAGAAAGCTGGCTAGATGGTCGGGCTTAACGAGTAGTGATAAACAGCTCAATGTCTAGTTGGCAACCAGTATCAAGCGGAGTGCCCCAGGGGTTGGTCCTAGGGTTGGTTTTGTTCAGTATCTTCATTAACGATCTGGATGATAGAATGGATTACACCCCCTTCAAGTTTGCAGCTGGCACTAAGGTTGGGGAAGGTGGAGAGGTAGATACCTTAGAGGGTAGGAATAGGGTCCAGAATGACCTAGATAAAATTGGAAGATTGGGCTAAAAGAAATCTGATGAGGTTCAAGTGCAGAGTCCTGCACTTAGGATGGAAGAATCACATGCATTGCTACAGGCTGGGGACCAACTGGCTAAGCAGCAGTTCTGCAGAAAAGGACCTGGAGATTACAGTGGATGAGAAGCTGAATATGAGTCAACAGTGTACCCTTGTTGCCAAGAAGGCTAAAGGCATATGAGGCTACATTAGTAGTAGCATTGCTAGCAGGTCGAGGGAAATGATTATTCCCCTCTATTCAGCACTGATGAGGCCACATCTGGAGTATTGTACCCAGCTTTGGGCCCTGCACTACAGAAAGGATGTGGACAAATTGAAGTGAGTCCAGCGAAGGGCAATGATAATGATCAGAGGGATGGGGGATACGACTTATGAGGAGAGGCTAAGGGAACCGGGCTTATTTTAGTCTGCAGAAGAGAAGAGCAAAGGGGGATTTGATAGCAGCCCCCAACTATCTGAAGGGGGGTTCAAAAGAAGATGGAGCTAGGCTATTCTTAGTGGAGGCAGATGATAGAATAAGGAGTAATAGTCTCAAGTTGCAGTGGGGAGGTCTAGGTTGGATATTAGGAAAAACTATTTCACTAGGAGGGTGGTGAAGCATTGGAATAGGTTACCTAGGGAAGTGGTGGAATCTCCATCCTTAGAGGTTTTTAAGGCCCGGCTTGACAAATCCCTGGCTGGGATGATTTAGTTGGGGTTGGTCCTGCTTTGAGCAGGGGGTTGGACTAGATGACCTCCTGAGGTCTCCGCCAACCCTAATCTAGGTCAGTCAAATAATACTAGCAACATCTATTTTTAAAAAAATGTATATTTTTTAAATATTTGATCCAGTATGAAAGCTCTCCTTTAAGATAATTTTAGCTCAACTCATAACAAGAAACTGTTTTTTAAACTTCTACACTGAAACCCATCATTACATATTCCTGAGTCCTATAAAAATGGAATTAAATTGAATGTTAACCTTTTAAATGTCTTGAGCTTTTAAATTAAACCAAAATATGGAAATGTCACATTTTTGTAAATGACTTTATTTTGTGCTTTTGATTGGAGCAGTGAGATGTAACTATTGTGTTCTAATTGAATTCCATAAGATTTTGATGCTTGGATTGCATGCTATGGGATATTATAAACATCTCCTTTCCAAGGGAGCATGTGATTTTTATTACCTTTACTGTGAATTATGTGTATAAATTATAAAGGAAAACCAGAGGTGATTTGGTGATTTGATTTTCAGCATAGCAGTCCAGTGAGTAAAAAAAAATCCAGTGTTTAGTAGCCGGTCTAGGTAGCAAGACATATGATAACGCCTAGTTAAAAGGAAGTGAGGAAGCGTATGCAGTTTGAACTGAACCCTGAACCCCACTGCAGAATATAAACTTTGTTTTGATGATGTGATAAATCAGTCCTTACTGCTGCCCTCCCACCTTCCCGCCTGTGGCCTGAAAATTTGTGGGGATGACTTAACAGTCCTCTCTTTTTGCCTGGCCTAGACTGTTTTTCTAGTTTCATATCTGACATGTGCAGAGGGCTTCCCTTTGACACTAGGAAAACCACTCTGAGCTGTAGACTAACACAGTGATTGGGAAGCCCAGGAACAGTAAGAAAGTTGAGCTCAGGGAGCTCTAGGCACCACAAAAGCACTAGGGATCTGTTTGACTCCGTAATTCACAAGACAAATAGTGACTCAGAAGTGTCATGTATGCCCCAAAAGGTGTATTAATGACAAACAGAACTGAATGGGAAGGGGGGGGGGTCTTGGAATTGGGAGAGAAGGGACAGGTTGCAGGTCTACAGAATAAATGAGAAGGAAGGTGTACTGCAACTGTGAAGGAAGAGGATATTGCATGAGCCTTGAACATAAGAATATGAGCAATGTAGCCTTATGCATATGGAAGAAGAGAGGAGAGAAAAGGGAAAAGGGAAGACTGCTGAATGGTCTTGGTAGGAGAAAGGGAAGCTCAGAGATTCAGGTAATGTTTTGAAAGAATCTTTGGATGCTTGGCTATTTGGATAACCAAACCCAAAGTATTGTAAGTTAAACCATCACAAATTAGATTCAGTTCAATCACCTACTCTAGGAATGGAGGAAACCTGGCAGTTTAATGGAGATTGTGGTTGAATACAGGTGGAGCAACATGATATTTTGTATCTTTGGGAATACTTTGGGAAGATTTCATGAGAGCAGAGACCTCCTAAAAGGCATATTTCGCTGCATAAAAAATTAAGACAATTAGTTACCGTGAATAAGGGCAACGCAAGTTCTGTTACAGATTTGTTTAATGAGCAATAGCTTAAAATCATTTTTACATCTGAGTGTGACTGAACGGAGTCTCTCTAATTGGATGCAAGGACTCTAGGTCCCAATTATCACAGATTCCATATTACTTGGTTTGAATAAAACACTGCCTTTGGCAAAAATATGCTGCTCAACTCCACACAGTCATTGTTTAGATAAGACTTTGTTCTCTGAACTGGGGAGAAGACTCTACATTTACAATAACATGCAACTCAGAAATCAACGTTTAAACATGCTGACTGCCTGTCTTCCCAGTAGTAGTGATTCATGATAGTTAGTGAACATGGGGTAAAAAACTGAAACAGAAAATTTCCAGTGTGCTATTCTGCCATACATATTAATAATCGGAACAAACAACATGAATTTTCCAACCTCACACTGCAGTTGGTGCTTTAAAAAAGCCTTAAGACATGGCCAGTAAACATGGCATATTTTTAAGCCCCCACTACTTCACTATCCTACCGGTCCTTAGGCCTGCCGACAGCAATTCCAGGCCCCAGGGCCAGGGCCGTTCCAAAGCCCGAGGCAGAAGTGACAAATAGGTCACTTCCGGGACCAACCGCACTGACCAATCACATGGCCCAGAGAGGTTGCCCCGATTTGCCGTACCCTAGGGATGGCTCTGTCCAGGGCAGAACAGTCAATGGGTACCTGCTGGCTGCTGCCCAGTGAGCTGTAAGCTATATTGTTGGGTGTAGTCTGCTGCCGGTACCACCTCACATGCGCCTAGGAGTCTTGCAGCCACCCTGGGTGATTTAAAAGAGCCCGGTACTCTCATACACTGCCACTGCCATGGTAGCAGCAGCCAGGAGCCCTGGGCCCTTTTATATCACCCAGGGACCCTTTGTCCCCCTGTTTCCCCTCGCCCCCTCCCCTCGTCAGCAGCCCTGTGTCCTCCAAAGTAGCAACCTTGGGGGGTTGTGGTCCAGTGTTTTGAACACAAGATGAAGTATCAGGAACTCAGCGTTCTAATACCAGCTCATATACTTGTGGTCTTGAACAAGGCACTTAAATTCTGTACTTTAGTTTTTTTTTGTTATCTGTAAAATGGGAACGATAATACCCACCAATCTCATATTGGTGTTGTGAGGATTACTTATATTATGTAAAGTCATCTGTCCAAGAGAAGCACTATAGAAGAACTATTTTCAATCATTACCATTGAAAACTACTAGATTCAAAACTTTTCTCTGGTTTGAGAGGCTTTTCCTATATTAGTGTATGGGGAATAACAGGAGAATGGATAGAGACTGGTAATGTTTGCCCATTGTTTATTATTAACATCCTGCTTTCCCCACATACAGCCTCTCCTCCAATCCTGTTGCTTCTCTCTATCTGCTCTAAAATCTTCCCCTCACACCTGACACCTCTAATCTTCACACTGCTCTCACAGCAGACTCTTCTATCTTTCAAAAAAGACGAAATATATGAAACAGAAATTCTGTTTTTATTGCGAAAAATGCTTTCTTGAGATCAGTAAATTACTCCCTTTCCTCTCTCATCCTTTCTCTCTTCCATACCCTGAAATGATCTGTTGTAAATACTTGTTTAGCATCAGGGTAAGGTAGATGACAGATGTGAAAAAATACATATTTTGAACTCCACAATAATGTAGTGGTTTAGAGTGACAGTTATTAGTATGGCCAAAAATCTGAATTTAAAGAGTGAAACAATTATTGAACTATTCAGCAAATCACCTTGTAATTTGCTTTATTTTAAGGCTTTGGTTTTTCTTTTAAATGGAAATACTGAAATATTGTGTTACATTTAGGATATAAACTTGAGATGCAACACTAACTTCATCCTCATATTGTGTTGTGTGTGAATTTAGTTTTTAAACACTGAGAGAGAAATATGTTTTTGCTTTTAAAGCATCATGCACAAATATGGTGCTATGTAAATAATAATAATAATAATATGGATATTTTTAGCGTATGACCCTGAGAGGTGCTGAGCTCCCTCCTGTCCCACTGAAGACAATGAAAATAAAGGATGTTCAACACCATGCAGTGTTTTATCTTAATAAGTGATACAATTAATTTCAGTGGTCCTGTGGAACTACAAATTGGGATTTGTTACATAAATTCATTCTGTGATCCTGAATACCCAAAATGTGGACTTTGACCTTTCCATCAGAGGTCACCAAAAAGGTCAACAGTCATCAAATTTCAGTCACTGAAGTGCCCTTTCCAGGCTATAATTGAAACAAGCGCCCCTTTCAGCTACAATTTTGAACTTCTGAATGCTCATTCCGTCTGGACCACGGATTAGAACAAATACATTTGATATTTCTCTGAAAGGTCACCAGTCTAACAATTTATACAAATTATAATAATTTCTTCTGTGAGGTGTTTTTTGTTAGGTAGGAGACTTCCAATTTGGAGAAATTAAGGGCATTATAGGTCAATGATTCTATTGATTGGATTTTAGTTAAGAAATCACTTGAAGGTATGAGGACTGCAGGTGCCAACATAAACAAACACATCCACCTGAAGGGTGGACTGCTGTTAGCTAGAAAAAAATTAAATCTAAAAAAATATTTATGTTCTTTGCTCATCACATCTCCTCTAACTCCTTACCAACTGGATCCAGCTATTACCCATACTAACTTCCTATGAAGATGGCTTGAGGTAGGACACAGAAATGAGGAGCTTAGAACAACTTTTTAAGGACAATTTAAAATAAATTTAAAGCAATGTGCTTTTCAGTGTATTTTAAATATAGATGTACATAAAAATAGAAAACCCCCAAACTTGGTCAGGTTAAATTAAGAAATAAGAAATGGTCTTATAGAGCCTTAAAAATTAAATAAAATTTAAAAATGTAAATACATGTTAAATATTTATGATGATATTTTATTCTTCGGCATTTCTCTCAGATCATTCAAAGAAAACAGAATAGTAAGTCTCACATTTGTTTCTAGTAGTTTCCAGTCAATTACCCTTTTAGTTCTCATGTACTTGCGTAGTGTTGAAATGTCTGAATCGAAAACTCTAAATGGACATATTTATTTGTTTCAATGGGAATTAAAAAGAATCATTACATCATTTCTGTTTGTCTTAGCTTTTTGTGAAATGTGATCATTGTTGCAAAACCAAAGCTTATTACAAAACCTAAATTTTGGGACATATTTAAGTTGATATTGACACTTAAATTATCAAGAGGAGACATTTCTTCCAAAGCATTATTGATTCTGCATAGGGGCAAAGAAAGAACACTAAGGGCCTAATTCAATGACCACTCAAGTAAATAGAAAAACTCCCATTGACTTCAATGGGCATTGGTCAAGACTAAAAAAAAATCAACAACTCAGACCCTTAACTTATAATATATAATATTTTATTAAAAGATAGCTCCTCCAATAGCATAATTTTTTTTAAAGCGGCTTCTACTCTGTGGGAAAATCAACTGAGTCCTGAAGAAAGGACCTTCAGAAAAGTGAAAATTACTACTACTTTTTAGAGTGAGAAATTTATTTCTCTTTCTTCTCTCCATATTAAGATTACTTCCTATCTCAAAATAAATAAAAATAAAAATAAATCAATAGGAACTGAGTCAGAGGAACTAAGACAACATTGATAGTTCAGGAAAACAATATTTAAGATAATTCTTGTTAATGGCTCCAACGACAGTGGAGTATGGTACAATGACTTTTAAAAGCAAGACAGGAAGTCCAAGAATCCACAACAGAGATATCCACAGAGAAGCTATTTATAGTACTAGAGGAGTATGGAACTATTCCTCTGTTCAACATTTCCATAAGGAAAAAAAGAACATTTCCCTTAAACGTGATAAGAATGAGGAATACAAGTCTGCACTGTTGATAAGACATAAAAAATCCTTTAGACTTCTTTTAATATACTAGCTGTTTTGCTATTATCTAATGTTTAAGGATATCATAAATCTTTCCTTTATAAATCTTAAGTTTCAAGAGTTTAAAACAACAAAAATCATTTTTTGGATAGAAATCTGATTGCTAAAGAAAGAATGAGAACAACGGTTGGTTGATTTGATTATACCAGAAAGGGAATGCATAAAATAGGAGTCATTCAATTACTAACTGAAAGGAAACGATTATTGTTTGTACTTTCAAGAACTGTCTTTAATATACAGCCATCTGAGGAAGGATTAAGTCTTTCTGACATAAAAAATGCTCGCCTTTTAAAGGTTTATCAGTGTTATATTTTGTAAGAATGTAGAGTAACTGAAATTAATAGTTCAGTTATGGTTTCAGTTTCTAACATTTGAAAAAAAAGTAATTAATTGTCACATGCCTAAATATTACAATAATTAGACAGAGACAAGACCAATAATATATTTGCAGAGGAGCAAGAACATTAGCTCAATTCAATACAGACTAAATCCCTAACATTTGGGACATATTCAGCTCCATATTCAAATAGCTCCATCTGCATCAGGAAGCAGAGCTCACTGCAGCAGACACAAACACTTGTTTAGCTGCACCTACCTGCTCTGTCCATCAAGTTAGCATTTGAGCCTGCACTAGTCTGCCATTATACCCGCTTCTGCTCTTCAAGGGGCGAGGAGGGAAGATATTCCTGTGGGGTGAATCCCTACCGGTTTCCCTATATAGTTCTCCTCTGCTGCCATGCTCATTGTACATGGTACCGATTTTTGGTAGCTGGAAGACAGGTTTTCTTGGTTCCCAAATTGGCAATATTGGGCATAGGAGGCCCTGGTCTGTTAATGAGGAGCAAAAGTAACAGGATTTTCCCCATCCTATTGCTCCTGAACTATGGGAGTAAGGTGTTCTCCTCCCCTAGAAAATGCCAGCGACCTTGGGTGGGGAGCAGGCCTTACCATGACCCCAGTCCCCCAAGAAGGAATACAGGCATACAAGCCAGCTGACGGCTCTTAACAAACCTAGAAGACCTCCCCGCCTCTTCCCAGGATCTTGAACTTTTTGAGGAGGCCAGTTAAGTGGCTTATAGGAATGCCTGAATCGGAATATTTACCCCAACACTAATGAATCTTTTGCTAAAATTTGTTTCAGCAATTATTTACTGCAGTGTAAATTCTCAGTGCATGAGGCACCCACCCAACGCTTGAGGGACGTATGGCCTAGAGGGGAATCTTTACTGCTTTGTAAGTTCTCAGCTCATATGCTATAATACTAATTCGGTTTCTCAGCTACTGTAATTCTCTCTATGAATGAAATTCTACTATATGTAGTGGATGAACACAAGGCTAATGTCCCAACTAAGGCACAGTGCCCAGGGCTATACTTTACTGTGTTTGAATAAAGGTATTTTTCTCTCTATTTCCCCTCTATATGAAGTTTGCGTAATTCCTGACCAATTTGGGTATCTTTTCCACTCTTAACCAAAATACTGCAACCTACATGATAACTTACATACATGTTCACTTGCAACTGTAAAAAAAAACCACCATCTCTTATACTTGCCAACCAGGAGTGTGACTAAAATGTTTTACCTTTTCATGAATTTCTTGTGTGGACTGAGCATCACAAAATGCCACTGTGGCTACATCCTTCAGAATAGGCATTTCTACTGTACAATCCCTGCCATCCAGCAAAGCTACCAAGGGGCGTGGGTGCATGGGCCCATTCATGATCGGAGGTCGAATGCCTGCAACAAAATGGAGAAATAGTATTATTTATAAATCAAGAAAATGCATTTTTCAAAAACAAATTTAAGTTAAGCTCTATAGTTGTATGATGGCAAAAAAAAGATTTCAAGAGATAAAAGCTAGTAAATTAGGAACTGGACTTGTTCTCAGCAGCAAACAATCCTATATAATAAAAGGCCAGAGGATGTTTGTCCGAAGCTGTCATGCGCAGTAGAGACGGCCCGGACAAACAGCATGCTGGGAGTTGTAGTTCGGCGGCACAACATGGCCGTCGCGTGTGCGCTGCCGTGAGCCGTAGAGACGGCCCGGACAAACAGCATTAAGCACTTTGGCCCGTGTACACGGGCAGTTACACTAGTAAAATAAAGAAAATGCTGGGAAGCAGTCACTTGCTAAGTTTGCGTTGCTACATTCTGAGTAAAAGTACTAGAGCAGGCTCAAGGTCCTAGGCTCTGAACTGCAAAAGACTGAAAATAACAAGGGAATAGTACAGTCTTTTGCTAAAGACAGGACCTCACTGCTCACGGAGTAGCATCTGTACAAAACTTGGGTCAGGTGTCAACTCTGACAGGATTTCGCAACTTTGCAATCTCGAAATAGCATGACAAAAATATTCTGCAGGCCTGTGACAGTGAAACTTGTAGAATAACGTAACCGGCATTCAGTTCACTGAGCATTCAGTTTATATGTTTACAGATAATGATTTGCCGAGACTGAAATCACACTGAGAAAGAATTAATGCAATCATGTGTGGTTTGCTGAAGATCCAGTGTAAAAGTTCATAATGCTGACCTTAAAAGTTCTTTTTTAAATTTATGAATTTAATAACATTCTTCTATGAGATTTGTCAAAATAAATGCATCAGTATTTGTTTTTTCCCCTAAAACAAAACCAATAGCAGAGCACTTAAGAACAGCATGATAACAAAGAAATATACATATTGAGTGGTGGTGGGGGAGAATGAGTTAAGGATACAGGTTTCAAGATTCCAAGATGCTAGAAATGAAAAAAATATTTAAGAAACATGATGAAAATACTTTGAGTATTCGAAATTATAGGTATGCAAACCTAATTGAGGAAAGATTCCTGTAACCTTCAATAATATTAAGCCATTACATTTATAGGAAAATGACTCTCTCAAAGAGACAAGAAAAAATGAATACAAGAGGTAGGTAATACTGTAGTCTTTTCCACTACAGTACATATAGTTTGAATTACTGCAAGAGAAGCAGTCTTGAAATTCCTCATGTATCCATTAATTTTTATACATTTGTTGTAGTATGAATTTTATATGCTTTGCATTCGCTAAACAATTAGTCTTAAAGCTACTGCAAGAGAGCAGGGGAGAGGTGGGGTGGGTCTCTGCCCCCTGTACATCTGCACACCTTACTTGCTTCGTGAGGCAGAGTGTGGGGACTGAGCAGCCTCTGTGGGACTGCTTCTCTATCTATTGTGCAGGTGGGTGGAGAACAGGGGGAGCCCTGGCTAACTGGGGGAAAGCGGCTGGCCAAAAGAACTGAGTTGCTGTGGAGGAGGATCTACCACTGGCCCACACCAATAGTGGATTACTTCCCCTCTGGAACTGAAGTGCGGAATGAGAGTGGGGGAAACCATTAAACAAATAGTGACTCAAAGGGCTGGTCTTCACTGGGGAGGAGGGAGGGAAATCGACTGAAGATACGCAACTTCAGCTACATGAATCATGTAGCTGAAGTTGGCGTATCTTTAGCCGACTTACCTACCGCCCTCATGGCAGCGGCAGTTGGTGACGCGCTCCCCCATCGACTCCAGCTTGCGCCTCTCAGACAGCTGGAGTTCCGGAGTCGACGAGGGCGCCACTGACGATCGATTTATCGTGTCTTGATGAGATGGGATAAATCGATCGCCAAAAGATCGATGGCTACCCGCGGTAGTGAAGACAAGCCCAAAATTACAATTAATTCTCTGGTCTGTTCCAGGGACAGTGCAGATACTTGTTGCCCCTTACTTGGCAGATTGTAAATATATAGTCTAGTCCTACAGTATGATTTCATATTTAAGCCATTTACTTGCTCAAAGAGTTTTACCTTTGATGAAAAAAAGTATTAAAGTCAGCAAAATTTAAATCCACTTAATACTCTTTCCAATTACTCCTATATTCATGCTTTCTAGTTGGCACAAAATCCCTTGAGAGGCATCTAGAAATAACTCTTGGCTTCAATTTACATATTACTAGATATTTATGTCCTCCTCTCAAAAGCAAACAACAGCAGGATCTCTCACGTTTAGAGCAGGAGGACAATGGATTTTTACAAACCCCTTCATATCTGGTCACCACCTAAATCTGTTTGGTCCTACTGCCCTCCCAAGCACTGGTCATGTCAATGGAGTTACATGATTATATGGCTGCCCAACATCTTGACAGATGAAAGGAGGTATGACAAAGTTGGTCTGATAATGGTACTTAGCAATGGTATGGGAAAAAGAAAATGGAGTAGCCTTGTATTATTCACAGAATAGGAGAGATTGCAAGGCATCCACCAGCAATGGCGCTCTGTGGATGAGATGCTCATGAAAACCCTTCTCTCTTAAAAAAGGACCAAGCACATCAATTTTCACTGTCGATCACAGTGGGTCTCCTCCTTGGTAAGCCATCATGGTTCTATTTAGTAATATTTCTGGCACACACCACCAAGAATTTCAGTGCTCATTTCAATATACATATACTTGGATCAGCTTCAAAAATTAAGTATGATTGAAACAAAATGTAGACCTTTTCTTTTTGGCTCTTGTTGAATCATGCATCTAGGACAGCACAGCAGTCATTTGAACCACACACAAAGGACCATATGTTATCCTTGATATTGGTAATATTTTCTTATAAATACATCATATGCTAGAGCATGACAGAACGTGAACACCACACAAATATATAACTTCACACCACAAACTTACTTTCGCTACCCTGACGACTACTAATCCTTTTCAATGGGAACTTCACTGAAAGTCCCCACTGTAAATTCACATGCAATTTTGCCAAGCTATCAAAGTAAAGTAACTTACAGAATTACTGCTGATATCCTGATATGTAACCCAAAGTGCAATAAAGTACAAATACATTTGAAAAGGAGCTATAAAAATAATAATTGTGGGATTCAAGGTTTATTGCCTCTCTTATCAATTGGTAATGTAACAGGTAAAAGATGTTTTTTTCTAACCACCAGTCCAGCAAACCTAGCCTGGGTCTGAGAGACAAATTGGATTCCTTTTGGCTTATGACATCATCACCAGTAATAAAGATACCTGAAACTGGAAGCCAATATATATAACTCAGAGGAGCCCTCAAAAGCATCTCTCTCTCTCACCAACAGAAGCTGGTCCGATAAAATATATTATCCCATCCACCTTGTCTCTCTAATAGTTTTGCATCAGTAACATGAAAGTAATAAAATTTATTTTTGTCAGTAGGACAGCAGACGTGACTCTGAATAAACACAGAGAGCAGAATGGTTGAGTAAGAAAATGCCATTTTTACAATCACTTTCAGCCAAAGCCAATCTTAGAGTTCACAAAATACTGAACTGCTAATGCAACAGAAAACCATTTTTAAAAATAAGGATTCCTCCAACAGGGGATCATTAAACTGGTTCTGTTTTTATTTATGTCAATGTAACTCCATGGATTGTAACTGAGTTACCCCAGTTTAACATTAGCATAAGTGATATACCAGATTCAGGCCCAAGATATAAAAGGAAAGGTAACAAAAATAAACTTGAACTACACTTCTATTCTACAGAACTTCAGACTGGGTGTAGCCAGTAGTGCCCTCAAAATTTAAGTCTAACCAGTGACCTTGACCATGAACACCCAGCTAATCTTTAGTTTGCCAAAATCCTCCCTAAACATCAGGCTAGATTTCCTGTTGCACAACTTCTCAGCATAAATGCCATACCGCGGAACTATAGACGATAACTCAACCCTTAAGTGAATTTACAGTAATTTCAACTCAATCGCAGTAACCATTTAAAGTTAACATTTGAAAAACATGGTTTCACTATGAATCAGTTTTCTGAACAAGAAACCATTTCTCCCACCATTTGGGTTCATTCTATTTCTTATCTAGAAATGTCATGGTGTGCCATGTGTCTGGTCTTTGCAGCAAGCCCTCAGAGGGGCAGGATAAAGAAATGTGTAATCAAGAGCAATATTTTCCACACTTATATTAAAATAAAACATGCAACCTAATGCCAAAAAAAGAATAACTGTAACGTGGATAAAATGGGATTCTTCAACCACAAATAACTAAACTCAGATTTAAGAGCCAAATTTTGCTTGGTTGGCTTTTCCAGGTATAAGGTATATCATAATACAAGTAGAAGAACTTTCAAAACATCTATCCCCAGATCACAGCATCTTCACAATGTATGATCAAAATAAATAAATAAATAAATAAATATCTCTCGCAGTTTATCCTAACTCCAAACTTTCAGGAACCCCTACCAACCTGACATTTCTTAATCTGAGCTTGATTTCCAGGGTCATGAATTCGATTTCTCAATGCTTTACAATCTTCAGTAGTCTCAGGGAAAATAGCATCCTGTCACTTGATCCTCATTTCCATGTCTTTAACTTTTCTTGCAGTCTCCTGTAATCTTGAACCAAAGCTTTTAAACTTCTTATCCACTGCAACCTCTGTAGCCTGGATCGTGTTCAAATTTTTACTAAAAATTAAACACAAAAAATACATTAAAACAACATTAAGGGTCTGACTCATACTCACAAAAACGAGGAAATTCAAAGTTGAAGCTTCTCACTGCATCCTTACTCTTCCCCCTTTCACTGCTAGTTTTCCACCACACCTGCTGTACTCTGCCATCATCCATTAACATTCGACTGAAATCAATGGAATGTTAAGACATACATGGAACATTCAGTAGCACAGCAGGTGCACTATAAACGGACATACCTGGAATGTTCAGAGCAGTCATGTGATAAACTTTTTGCCTAGGTGTTGTAGGGTTCTGAGGACAGTTTGTGATCTCCTGTACCATACGGTGCTGGAAAAGCCAGACAGTGGTGGACATTGAAGATGGAGTGAGAAGACTTAACTCTGAATTTGCTGGTTTTGGTGGGTATAAGTCAGGCCCTTAATGTTATCTAAATGTATTTAAGAAAAAAATCTTCTGCCAACAGCTTTAAATTCAACAGGCCTCAATCCAGCAATCACTGACACAAGTCTGTCTTGTCAATACATAAGATCATTGAGGCCAAGGTTTCAGCACCACTACAAGGCAATTGTATCAACAACTGTTCATGTTTTGCTGAAATAAAAGATGAATAATACCGTAATACAATACGCATACCCATGCACAGTAGCTACACATGTGAAGATCAACTATTACATATGGACACGACTGAATATTAGAACTGAATATTAGGATAATTATTTTTTTTTTTTAAATCAAATCTAGTATGAAGCCAGTTTTCAGTTACAGAATCTGGCACAGGGTCAACCTAATACACAATCAATGTGGTTGCTTGAGTCTTCACACAGACTTGAGGATTAATGACCTGATCACCAGCTCCGGCAGTAAGTTTGGAGGGGAAGGCATCTCATGCCCAATTACCCTCACTGCCCTGGTAGTTGTGCCCTAGAGATCACCCGTACAGCCCTTACATGAATCCACAGCATTTATTTTTCCTATTCTCTGGTAACTTAACAAATGGATAAGCCACCCAAAATTTGTTAAACAAAAATCCCAACACACACACACCATCATCCCTGAACTAAGACCTTGTACACCAATTTTCAGGTAGGGCTTTTTGGTGAAATAAAATGAAAGGTAGATGTAAATATTGATGCTAAAATGAAAAATTCTCTGGGTCCTTAATAGACCAGCTGTATTTTAGTCACTGATCCTTTATTTTAAGCACTTTCTCAGCAACCAACATATTAAAAAAATAAACTAAGTAAAGTAGTCAGATTACACAAATAAAGGAAGAAGTCTAATCAGGCAGCCATTCATTGGCATTTAAAAACATAGAAGAAATAGAAGAAAACCGGCTATTAAGATTAACAATATTATTTTTTACATTTTTCTGCCATTGCTTAATGTAACACTACAAGAATCATTAATTTTTGTCAAATAAAGCATCGATGTTAAAATGAAAGGGATACTGTCAGGTTTGTAGGCCCGAAATTTGACCTACCTTTCATTTTCTTATATCTGTTTGCAAAGTCCATGTAATTCTTTAAATGTGTTTTTCTTTTTTCAAAACAAATGCTTCAATTCTCTTTTTTCTGAAAAATATATCAATGCCAAAAAGCACAACACTCATGAGTAACCCTATAACAACAAACCAGAATGCAAGTGACAAGGGGCGCGGGGAGGGCACTGGGAAGGAGAGAGTTTTCATTTTCAAGCTTCCAGGGGGATGTGATGAGTAAGTATGTAAAACAATTATTTTATTATGAAAACTCCCTTGACAATGACCTTTTAAAAGAACGTTTCCTATTACACTGGTCTTTTAAAATGTCAAAGTGTCAAACAATAAAACACAAACTATTGAACTCCCCTTCCTCCCCCATCCCCACCCCATTAAATTAATGGTTAAAGAACACCACACTATCAAGACATGCTGGGCAGCCAGGTAACTCATGAGCTTGTTTCTGTAACCTGTGAACATAGTTCCCTATTCCTTTTTGCTTCATCTCACTTTTTTTCCATCTAAATTGTAAATTCTTAAGGATAGGGAATGTGTCTCATTTTTCTGTGAAACATCTCGAAGACTTTTAGGCACTATAATAATAAAACCCGTGGCAATATCATTGCTTTCCTTAATTAATCTAAAACAAACCAAAATACATCTTATAATAGGACTACAAAGTTGTCATATATTATGTTTGCTAATAAGCTATTAGTCTTAAAATTAGTAGAAAAATCACAAATTTCACAATTCTCACTTGTAGTCTCGCAAGACTAACTTGTAGGAAAATTAGAAATCTTGGAATTTTTTTTGGCGCTACATTACTATGTGTTTGTAGAACATGTTCTTACATGATTCTGTTGCATTCTAGTAAACCAACTTCTGAGAAGAGGTAAATGGTGATGTACTTACAAATTACATATTGCCTGTAAACTGGTCAAAGAACTGGCTGTAAGAGAGAAAGAGGATAAATAGACTACCTTGCACCCTATTGATATTCAAGGATATGTAAAGTGCATGTAATTTACATACCATGAAATCCTGGCCCAGTTGAAGTTAATGGCAAAACTCTGGGAGTATGGTTAGACTAGAGATTATAGCGCGTTTGTTTGTAGCGCTTCCCAATTTAGCGCAATAGGTATCGCGCTAGAGCCTGTGCACATTTAAACCCTGTAGCGCTAAAGAATGCACACATTAGCAGCGCTTCTGGCGGCAGTGACAGTAGCGCGATAGGGCAGGTATCCCAGCATTCAGCAAGGTCAGGGTTTCTCTGGGGTCACAACCCCCCGGGGGTTGCGAGCTCCTGCCGCCACAACTTGCAGCGACTGGGGCTGGGGCGCATCCCCCCCAGTCCCCGCCGCAGGCGGGCTGCCTGCTGCTCCCCGGTCCCCCATCCCCGTCACGGGGGGGCTGCCGGGTTCACCCCGGTCCCCCATCCCCGCTGCGGGGGGGTTGCCGGGGGACTGGGATAACCCGGGGAGGAGCGGGCAGCCCGCCCGCTGCGAGGATGGGGAGCCGGGGAGCAGCGGGCAGCCCGCCCGCAGCAGGACGGGGACCCGGGGAGCAGCGGGCAGCCCGCCCGCAGCAGGACGGGGACCCGGGGAGCAGCGGGCAGCCCGCCCACGGCGGGGACTGGGGCCGTGGCGCAGGGGGGGTCAGGTTTTTTTGTTTGTTTGTTTTAAAAAAAATAATAATAATAAAAAAAAATCATCTCAGAACCGCTGCCTTATAGCGTAATAAGTGAATAGACTGGCCCTAACACGCTACAGGGAATACGCAAAAAGCCTTCTGACTCTCTGAGAGGTGGTTTTATGGTTGTGCTTTAAAGGGTGACTTATTGCGCAAAATGTTACTTGCAAGTGTGTAGGGTTAAATAATTATAGCGCTCCTTGAGGGTTTTAGCGCTACAAAGCGCCAGTCTAACCCTGCTCTCACTGATTTCAGAAGGGACAGGGTTTCACCCTAGGGGCTGGAAAGGAGGTTTATCAAGGAAAGTAGAAAACAGAAATACGTAAGAGGAGGCAATAGTGAGCCCCACAAATTTCCACTAGCTAGCAGATGAACTCTTCATTTAATTTAACTGGAAGTTCAGAGATGTAACTGGTATATAGGGGCATAAGGGCCAGATAAAAATCTTATTGAAATTGACAGAAATAATTCCATTCACTTCAATGGGGTTTGGATCCTCCTCTAGAATGCAGACGTAATAAAATAATTAAGGACTTGCTCAACCCATGTAAGTCCCCCTGAAGTAAATGGGGCTACTCTCATGCTTAATGAAAAACACATGCTTAAGTGCTTTGATGGAGCAGTGCTGAAGTCAGGAGTAACAGTGATCTATGGGTATGACTTTACGTTGCTTTCTGTTTACCAAATTTTTAAATATTACTTGATTTTTACCCCAAAACATAACAGACCCAAAAGGTGCGTTTCTGGATCAGCGCTCACCTGATGATGTGCAAAGCAGTCACACATACTTATCCCACATCCTCTCCTTAGTTATTTTACCTGAAACACACCCCACTCCTTCTCATTGGCATGTATGTTACATTCATTTTTCACACCCAATAAATGTCACATAGTGTGTTACTTTACCACTTACACCCAATAGATTGCCAAAGCCGCCAAAATATTGTCCTTGCAATATTTGGCACAGTGATGTCCATAGGATTGAGATTCACATATACCACAGCTGGATTTTGCCCAGTGAGAGGAAGTCCGTCCAGCACTCAGGCAGGCAGTGCTATACCAGGAAGATGGAAAGGCTCTAAAGACAGGACACTATGTGACTACAGGATACATTTTTCCTGTTGCACAAATCCAAACTAGACGACCCAGCGGTCTTCTTAAATAGACAATATTTCCACACAGTTACCAGACCACAATGGCTGTGTCACTATGGACACAAAGTCTTCAGGCAAACTTGTCACAGGGTATAAAAAAAAATAATTCCCTCAACTGCTCAACATATTTTGCAGCCCATAAGCAGACGTAATGGTTATGTAAATAGGAACAAAATAATGGCCTGACAAAATATTCTATTCATTAAACATTTACTTCAAACAGCCACATGAAATATGGCTGGCATTACCTTCACATCTGTCACAAAAATCACACATGTCTCTGTGCTAGGTACGCTATGATGATATGCCCAGTGTTAACCAGAGCTTTTCAAAACAAACCTTGAAACAATATGAATCACACCTTTGTAATGTCAAATTAATGAATGGCAGTAACACAATGTGTAACCGTAGAGAATGTTTTCATTGTGTATCATGGCGAAATAACCCAAGATGCTCAGAAACAATTACATGAAAGCAGCTGTATCAAAAATACTAATAAAAGCACAGAAAACCACCTAACTATAGTGTATGCTAAGTGCCAACGTTCTGGAACTGCCATTTTGAAATGGCAGGAACTTAAAAGCAGGCCTCATCAAAGCAAAACTATTTCAAAGACAGAGCTTTTCATGGACATGCAGGTTTCGAAGCCAACTCATAATAAAGACTTTGTTAGGTTTTATCATTTACGAGAAAAGAGAAAGAGGAGGACATTGATTTTGGTTATTTTGAGAGGTTGGGTATTTGCAATAATGTCAAGAAGGTGGTATTCAATCTGTGAAACTGAAGCTTTCTACATTCATGGCCAGAAGGGACATATCTACTCTTCAACTGGAACTTGCACTTTCTGTTCCGAAGTCACAACTAAGTTTCCTATGTTCATTACCTGGGTCCCACCTCCTTTCATGCTTTGACTTAATAAACCATTAGGATCGAGAGCAGGGGTTCTCAAACTGGGGGTCAGGACTCCTCAAGGGGTCACAAGGTTATTACATAGAGGGTCATGTAAGTTGCACTGTCACAACAAATAGATTGCATTATAGTACTTGTATGACGAACTGAAAAACACTATTTCTTTTGTTTATAATTTTTACAGTGCAGATATTTGTAATTAAAAATAAGATATTTTGATTTCAATTTTAAAACAGAACACTATATGAAAACATAGAAAAATATCCATAATCTATATATATAAAAGTCAAATGGTGTATGTGTGTGTGTATGCGTGTGTGCGTGTATGTATGCTGCCTTACTCCTTCCACACCGTTTGAGCTAGAGACTTGAAATTTGGTACAGTTATAGGCTTTAGGGTCCTAATCAGGGTAAAGATCGAAATTTTTTCAAATCTCACCTCTTACACCCCCTAGGGGTGAAATTCTTTAAAGCCCATTAACATCAGCTGGGCAGCAGGTTAACACCTGCTGTTCTCTGTCACATAGTTATGATGTCATAATACCCTCCTCCAACGGACCCCGCACTCGCTCAGCTCTCTGCCCCCTCCCCCCTCCAACGGACCCGAGCAACACTGAGACATCTGAACAAAATTTGTATTAATAAAAAACATAGTAGTCTTTTTACATCCCAGTTTCCAATTACAAATACCCCGAGCAACGCCGGGTATTTTTGCTAGTATTTAATACATTTCAATTGGTATTCTATCGTTTAACAGTTCGATTAATCACAATTAATTTAATTGCAATTAATGTCTGAGTTAATCGCGTGAGTTAATGGCGATTAATCAACAGCCCTAATAATAATAATTATTTGCTGTTTGTTACTTGCAGAGTGTGCTCAGTTCTGCACAAGTCCCAAATATCAAGACAATAGCGCCTGCCCTGGAGAATTTACAAGCTAGAAAACAGAAGAGCAGACTTCAGTGGAGCTATGTTAATTTACATCAGCTGAGGATTTGCTACTAAGAGGCATGATGCACTGGAAGGCCCAGAGGAGGGATCGCTTTGGATTATTTGATCTCCCTACATCAGCCTATTGTCTTTTAATTTTCTGGGTCTGGTGGAAGAAGTGGGTCTTTGTGGAAGTCAGGTGGTGAAACTAGTTTTACAGATTAGTTGCAAACACTATTCTAAGATGAAGTCAGCTCATTTGCCTCACTCACACGGTCTTTTTTCAGGCCACACTGGAGCTGGACATGCACTGCTATTTATAGAATGGGAGAGGCAGAAGAGGAACCCTTCACTTGCATCTCTGTACAGGGGCCTTCCTTGAGCATGGATAGAAGAGTGCAACCACTAGTCATCTCAAAACTTGGGAGTGCAGTGAGGGCAGGATCATGTCTTTGTCCAGAAGAGGCTGGCTAGACACAGGTGGAAGGAAGAAATGCATATTGCTTCCTACCTGGTGGTGGAGCTGATCTGGCAGTGTATACTACCAGGGAGTTCTAGGAGGAATTCTGGCTAACGTCTGCCAAATTTCTTACTTGAGACATGAGCTGCAGTGTGGCTCAGCAACACCCACTCCTGCGAGGGCTGTGGCTTACGTCAGAATCTTGTTTATAACTAGCAGCAAACAGGGCTGATACATACGCATAGCAATGACAAAAATGAACAAAGGGCTTTAAATTTGGTCTTTATTCTCTCTGTAGCCATGGTCATTTTCTAATGACTGATGAGTTAAAGTGTCCCAAAATAAAGAATTCAACAAGAACACCATGCCACATGCTGCTACATGACCCAGAGACATCCCTGAGAAGCACCAATTGTAAGCATTGTATCCCTTATATGATGCTATTGCCACTTTCCTGTAAGATGAATACCTCTGCGGTAGGCTCAGAAATTGCATATTATATATATTAAAAACCCTTTATTTTAAAATATAATGTTGTTTTATAGAGGACATGGTGGGAAGTGCACTTTCAGATGGTGGCACTAAGGGAAGTGGGAGTAACTTTCTTTTTCAAAGGTTAGGCAACGCCTACTGACATGAACAAGAAAAACAATCTGCTTCAACAACTGTACTACGAGCAAAATGATTAACTCTCCTAGTCATTCCGACAATAATCTATATTATGCCAACATCTATCAAGGCACGTTACCAAAGGAGTATTGGATGTATCCTGAGTCTCAGTAGCAGAGCCTTTCACCTCCAGGAATGTGGTTCAAATCTGACCCAGGCTCAAGAAGCCTGGCTGAGTTTCTCTATGAAGTGAGAAGAGCTGGTGGTCTCAGTCTAGGCCTGCACAACATGTGGCCCGCACGGCCTCACTGTGTGGCCCGCGGGGGATGGGTAGGGGTGGAGCAAGTCAAGGGGGGGGGTGAGGGGAAGCAGATGGGGGTGGGGCTTTTCGGCCCGGAGCTGGGCTTTTTGCTCTAGCGCTCTTAGTGGCAATTGCCCATATCACAAAACAAACAAGTAGCACTATCCACTACCGCAGTTAGGGTCACCAGATGTCCCAATTTTATAGGGACAGTTCTGATTTTTGGGTCTTTTTCTTATATAGCTTCCTATTATCCCCTGCCCCGTCCCCATTTTGCTGTCTGGTCACCCTAACCACAGTGGTTCTCAACCAGGGGCCCAGGGACTTCTGGGGGCCGGCGGGCAGGTTTTAGGGAGTCCACCAAGAAGGGAGAGTGTTAGACTCACTGGGGCTCAAAGAAGAAAGGTCATGTGGGGGGAAGCCCCGGACCCGGAGCCCTTCCACCTGGGACTGACATCAAGGCCTGAATAACTGGGCTCCGTGGCATGAGGCCCCAGGCAACTGCACTGCTTGCTACCCCCTGATGCCTGTCCTGGCTTTTATATGCAGAAAACTAGCTGTTGTGGGCCTTGGGAATTTTTCATAGAATGTTGGGGGGCAGGGCGAGGGATCAGAAAGAAAAAAGTTGAGAATCCCTGTTCTACCACACCATCACAATTAGCACCCGCTGCTGGCAACTGATGAAGACTTGGTGGTCATGTAAAGTGAATTTAGGATGCAACATACTCAGGGATCTTTGTCTTTTGATTTGTCGGTAAAACACCCTATAACCTTGAGCAACTGTGCAGATGGACAGAAAATAATAAACCTTTTCCTCTACAGGTTATTCCTCCAGAAAAGTGGTAAGGTATATTATGGGGACAACACAGGGAAGTTTTCATTACCACTGCCTGTGCTGCAGGTATTTTGTGGCTAGACAACGTCATTTTTTAGAGATGTCAACGCAGCAGTTTTCATGAGAGCTAATTACACCTAATATTTTAAAGACACCACTGAAGATGCATGACATTTCACAACCCCGTCTGTAATTATGATTATTCTCCTTTGTGCTTCTCTCTGTGTATATTGCGTATTGGACAGGGATGGTGTATCAGGCAGGGTAATCAAGGTGGGGCCAAACATCAAAGGCTACTCCACCCCTCCTCCCAAACACGAAAAGCAATTTCTACAGCAGCACACCTGTACTTTGACCTAAAACGTTAAGAGGCACTCCTTGTTTTTCTTATCAAAAATGTTGAGAATAAACAAATATGGGGCTTTAGCAAATCAGATCAGTTTTACAATGTTGAGGGGGTTTTCAGGTTGGCTAACTACACTAAAAACAACACTTAACTCTCATCAATGTCTTTAAAATGTCACTTCTAAAGATTTTGTTTTTAGGAAAGCTTTTGTTGTGATTCATCATCTGCCCTTCAGCTAAATTCACACAGCTATTTGTGGCAGCAATCCTTCCAGTGAAAAAATGACGACTCTTTTTTGGAGATGGGGGAAGGGAAGAGAAATAAAAATCTCTCCCCAAAGATTTGCAACTAAAACTTTGAAAAATCCCCACCCAGGCATTTAAAAAGATCACTGTCATTAGAAACCTCTACTCAATACAGTATTAAGGTTTCTGTAAATTAGGACAATAAACTCTCTCAAATTACACTGCATTATGTTCTTCTGCATGCCAAAGCAACTCCATCATCACTGATCCAGTACAAGGGCTTCTAATCTTTAAAACTCCTTTAATTCTCCCTCTCCCCCCACCCCCCCGAAGACTATGCCCTCTTTGCTCTTCTCTGTTAATATTAGGAAAATAGTTGATGCTGATCACAAACCAGAGGATAGCTCAGTCTTAAAAAAAAAAAAAGAAAAAAAAGAAAAAGTATCTCCGAATCTGAAGGATAAAGGAATCAAAGACATCTTCCATCCAACATATTCTGTAGGCTAATATGCTAGCTGAGCCAAATCTTCAGTAAACAGAATTTTTTAAAAGATGTTCATTCTGAAGGTAAGCAAACAGGATGTATAAAAATGACTAGTTCACTGAGACTGGGCCAGCAACAACAGTGTAGCAGCCAAATAAAACAGGCAGTTTACAGCAACAGCTTGGTTTAGATTACCAAATTACATTTAATCACAATATAATAAATCATATGATGTGAGATAAATGTTTGAGTGAGTTTTTCTTCACACGCAGTTTAGAGTTTCAGTTATGAAGGGGCTGGTCCCAGCACCAGAGTTACAGTTGTGTTGAAAAGTACAGTTAATGTGTGGACTTATTCCTACGATTTGATGAGAGAAGCCAAATATTTCTCTCTCACACATGCCACTTTCTGAAGGGTTCTAGATGTGATTTTTGTGAGTTCACTCTAAGTGTTTCCATTGAATTGGTTAAAAGTCAGAAGTATTCAAAAAGTACCTATTTTTGAAAAAATAAATCCCACTGGCTTTTTGGATGTTTCTGGTAGTTCTTGATGTTCCCACATAGTTAAAAATGGTTAAAAACCGAACACACTTCCCTAAAGGGGCTACTCACGTGTGTAAAATTACTCAGTCTGCAGGACAGGGGCCTTGCATTGTAAGCTTTTTAGGTCACAGATCATGTATTTACTTATTTCTGTGAAGTGCCTAGGACGTTCCTTAGTGTTTAAAAACCCCAAAACTGTCTGGGAAAACCATGTAAAATGTGTTACCGAGGGCCTGTTTACACAGTGGGATAATGCGCTCTACTGGGGTGTGATTTCTAAAAAGTATCAGCATGTTGCACATCTCTTGATCTGTGTAGAACCTGCTGGTGCGCGCTAAAGGTTCCCTAGTGTGCTTTAACATTGCACTATTTCACACAGCACTACATTAAAGTGCACCTGCAGGGTTTACATAGACTAATTAATGCACATTAGCCCACCAGGTAGACAAGGTACTGATTCTACTAAAATCAGTAACAACAAAAGGTCCATTTCTGGGCAATGTGAATAATAAGCCTTTTCTCTTCCTACATCCTGCATTGCTGATAAGTTAAAATTACATCTATAATATTGTATATTCTTGTTTTGAAACAGAAATTGGCTGTATTTTAAGCCCGCTGGAACATGAAAACTATCTAATCTGATCCAGAAACAATTTTGAAAAACAAATCCAAGATTACAGTCCCTAACAAATGGAAGCTAAACTGTCAGTCAGCAGTATCATTCTGACATCTTCCCGTCATTTTTCATCTTAAAAAAACAACCTATTATAGCCTCTGTGTCCATCAATCTGCAGACAAACACTTAGGAAATCTGCCCACAGCATACATGTGCGTCATATAAATGTCATCGCCCCCTCTCTAATTGAAACTTCTTCCTCCTCAGTGAGGGCCTAAAACTTCTGCAGCATTAGAAAGGTTATGAAAAACAGAAGGCAAACAAAAACTGACCTTAGTAACCTCCCTTCAAAATAAAGAATAGATTGGGTCGTAACTAGGTAAGATGCTAGACTGATGTTACTAATTTCTTCCTACTAGTTGCAAAAAAAAATTTTCCAAAGTAAGAAATTGTAAATGCTCCTTTGCTGTATGCCTACATGACACGCTTCTCTGAAGCCAAGAACAAAATGTGGGTAGCAGGAAAAACAACAATGAAATACTCCAAAAGTTGCATACAAAAAATAATAATAATGGCCATCGCATTTCCAAAAAACAAACTGCTAGCGCAGATACTCAAAAAAGTTTGGAATCTTTTCATTATCTTGGAACGGTGACCAAAACACCACCAATTTAATTGAAATAAAATCAAATCAGACTATTTGATACATATTTTTTGGTATTCAAAAAGAGCCACAGCATCAAGGAAGATTTTGGACAGCAAATGCAGCAGCTTCCCTCCCCTTGAAATTTCACGAAAAATGGAATCAGGGGAAAAAAGGCCACTTGGTTGGCAAATACAAGTGAATAATTGTCAGAAAATCCCCCCAATCCAGGGAAGTCAGAAAATCCCCCCAATCCAAACAAGAAGATGGTGAGGATAACCCTGCTGGTCTAGGGTGACCAGATGTCCTGATTTTGTAGGGACAGTCCTGATTTTTGGGGCTTTTTCTTATATAGGCTCCTATTATCCCCCACTGCCTGCCCCAATTTTTTACACTTGCTGTCTGGTTACCCTACTGGTGACATCCAGGAGGAAGAGCAACAGATCTTCAACACTAATTTAATTTTCTATATTACTTTGGAAGTTTAGTTTATGATTAACTCTGAAAGAACAACTGAAAAGTAACTGAATCAGCTCAGATGTTTTCATGGTGGCAAAGAAAGAGGGGGAAGTTCTAAAGTAAGTTAGTATGGCAGCTTTCTAGCATCAGCTGCATGAAATGGCTTTATGCTTACTATTAGGTATTTACCTAGTTTGAAACAACAAATATCCCCCTCACCGCAGAGTAAACTCTGAGCCAGTTTTAGCTTCTGCAGTGTTTTCCTCATGCACTTTGACCACACAGATTAACCTTTAAATTCTTTAATGTCCCAAACAACTTAGATATGGGTGAAAAGCTTAACCTTTAGGGTGAAAACAAAAGAATTTTGAGACTACCTATGGAACACCTTTCTCAGAGAAATTTTTATACCTGTGAAGTACCGGTAACTCAGGGGAGAAGACGCTCATTTAACAAGGACTATAATAAAGGAACAGAGATGGGACACAGAGAATTTACAGTGCAAAACCTTGATAATGTCATAGTATTGTCCACTTGCTAAATGCTTCTGGAAGCATATTTCACTTCACTGTTCTGATATCTTTGAAGCACCAGTTAATCTTACCCAAGACTAGCATTTTTGGTGGAGATAACGGATATAATGTATTGTGAATACAGTACTGATCTTTTTTGGCCTCTCTCCACTGAGCAATTTCTCACTGCTAGAGTAGTAATCACTTTGGAACGGAAGGCTTCCACTAATATTCCATTCACTAAATGCACTTTCATGGAAGCTCATCATAATAAAAAATGATTTATTTTATGCAAATTATAGCAGGGCAACTCCTCATTAAACATATGCAGCGTTTGTGCCTAGAGGCCAAGCAGGACAGAGCCCCATTCTTCTAGGTACTTCACAAACAAAATGACAGTCCTGGCCCTAATACAATCTAAAATATATGGAATATCCAAAACCTACAGAAGCCAGTAGACTTCACAAATTTTCCCCCTTAATAGCATAATCTCTCTTCTGATAAATATAAGAAGCAATATTAAAGTTATGTTTTTACACATCTGTTATCTGGGCAGCCTCCAGAGTTCTGTTATAAGCAATGCTATGTAATGTGAATCTTTTACTACATATCTATATTTAACTTACTTAAATTAAAAAAAGATTAAAAATGGAACTAAAGAATAAAAAGAGCAACTTTTGTGTCAAAAGTTACCTGGAGGACAAGGTGGTTGATGGCTTAGTACTATCAGTCTCGATCCTGTAGTCACTGCAGTCCATGGGAGTGTTCTTATGGATAGCAATGAATGCAGGATCAGACCCTGTCTTTCAGATCTAAGTACTTCAGTTCGAGTAAGTAACATGTAACATTATGTTGGTGATTTTATCCTAATCTTTCGTAGGTATCTGCCTACATCATACAACTGCAACAGACTTGACATGACTGGCAGCTGTTGCTCAAAAGAATTCCAGAAATATACGGTGTATTTCTCAGACTTAGAGCATTGGGAGAATTTTGTGGGTAAAACTTGTACAGCTCTTGCTTGAACTATGTATAGCTAGTGTATCATTCCCTCCCTTTCACAAACATTAAATCAACTGAAATATATTTAAATGCATATTTTAAATAAATAAAACATATAGCAGACTCCTAGATTTAGAATTTGATGACACAGTTGCTGAATCTACTTTTGTAAATGTGTGTCCAAAGCCATGCTGAATATAGTCACACCCATGCAAGACATACACTAAACAACCATGACGTCAAGATACCTACAACACTTCAAATGCACTCTTTCACATTTTTACCCCCAAAGAAGTGGAAGTTCTGCCACTACAGAAAACTTAAATATAAAGAAAGCACTAGAAAATGTACTGTATTATTTGGTGAGTACTGACGCTATATGTTGTTCTAGAAAGAACACAGAAAGATATAGCTCCTAACTCAGGGAGTTTACAATAGATTAAGATAGGAAGCAACTACTAGACAATGTGATAGAGCTTTTCCATTTCTAATTTCTAAGAGTTAGAGCTAACTGTGGGTTCAGGCCCAGTGCTATCCATTAAGCAACACCAGCAAGATACTTCCAGGGGTGGAGGGAAGGAAATAATTTACATCAACCAAGAAAGGGGTGCATTTTACCTTTCCCCATACCCAGCTACCTCCACTGGCCAGTGCATTGTGAGGAGAAGGGTGGATGTGTCCCTAACTGCTTCTCACTCTTTTCTGCCTGCCCACCTGTGACTTGCTCACAGGGAGGAGAGGGAGGAGGATGAAAGGGGGAGCAGTGGGATGCAGTCAGTCACACAGGAAGTTGCAAGACTTAACTTCTTTTCACAGTCACATTAGCACTAGTGAAATATCTCCTTTGTAAAATGCTGTGAGAAAGAAAAAGAAGGGGAAGGTTCTTCCAAGTTTCTTCTGTGACTTCTGTCTTTTAGCTCTAGCAAAACCAACTTCAAAGAACTTCATTGAAGGGCTTGTCTTCACTAAAGCCGGGAGGGATCAATCTTTTGGCGATTGATTTATCACATCTCATCAAGACGCGATAAATCGATTGCCAGCGGCACCCCCGTCGACTCTGGAACTCCAGCTCGCCAAAAGGCGCAAGCTGGAGTCAACGGGGGTGCATGCCGCTGACCGCCGCCGCCATGAGGATGGCAGGTAAGTCGGCTGTAGATATGCCAAATTCAGCTATGTTATTAACATAGCTGAATTTACGTATCTACAGCCGATCTCCCCCCCCCCCAGTGAAGACCAGCCCGAAGGCTCAGAAAAGTCTCAGAAGAAAGGCCTAGTATGAAACAAACAAGTATTTATATTCAGATGCTACTGGGTCCTAAACAGCCCATATTCCTTTCAAGTTATTTAAATAGAACATTATGAGGGCGATATGGTTATGCAGAAATGAATCACATGTTTGTAATACCAAGAAACTAGTAGTAAAAAAAGATATGAATATGGATATAAATTAAGATTTATAGTTATACATAATATAAACTTACAGTACTTTTATTGCAATCTGCCAAAATTCTAGCTAGACATATCATGTCAACTAATTGAGCTGAAAAGCATGAAATTTAATCATCACTAACCATCAAAAGGGGAGGAGAGAATGAAGTAAGTGGGACAAATGCATTTTATTTTATAGTACAATAATGCTCCTAAACCTGATTGGTTATGACGTGTGTAAATCTGATTGGGATATCTATAGAATCGGCCAAATGCATGCATGTTCTGATCATTCAGTGACTGACCTTGATGAACCTGTTACTGAAATAGTTCACTTGAAAGTTGAAATGGAGCAGGCCGGTGTGAATTCTTATTCCAAGAAGCTTATGGAATTCTTCAACCAGTGTCTGTGACTCTTATACATTACAATGAGGCTAAATTTCGCCATAAGGAAAATATGTTTAACTCCACTAAAGCAACAGAGTTGCACCTTTGTACCTAGAAGTTTATATGACCTAACTCTAAAACTATGCCAATTCAAACAAAATTAATGAATGGCTTTTTGTCCAGATTAATTTTAACAATCAGTAGATATCAATAAAAGAACATCACTGATGTGTCACTTCCTGCAGACAAGTGACACCAAAAATGCCATTCCAGACACCTTAAAGTGGAAGGAAGTAAACTGGGTACCACCCACCATGAGAAGTAATGTAAACAGTCTGATTTGATTTCGGGAAATAGTGATCATCATTACATTTGCAAGAGGAATGAACTATTCCCTATTTTCTCCAGAACTCTGATTGTCTATTTGTTTTTCCAGAGAAACAGTCACTGAAGTGTTTCACAATCAAGTCAGAAAAGTCAGTAATCATCACAAAAAGCCTGTAACACAAGTTTGCAAATAGCCATAAATAAGATATTTTTGGGAACAGCCTTTGATTTGCCAAGAACCTAGAAGCCAATTTGATACAAACCACTAATCGTGATCATCACCAATCATGGTAACATACTATCACTTCAATGAAATGTAGGACAAAGTAAGTCTTTGCTAGAGAGGAAAATGTAGCCTGAAAGGTTTTTTTTAAACCAAAAAAGTAGGGATGGTTAACATCTAATTTTCAGTGCAGTACCTCTGCATAACTAGTAAGCTCCATGTGCTTGCTGGGTTAAATGAATTAAAGGGGGAAAAAAACAAAAAACCTACCGACACATCCTGTTGGTTAGTCATAGTAATTGTTTTATACTATACACTAATTAATACAGTAACCAACATTCTTAAGAGTATTAACCTCTAATATTTTAGTCTTTTAAAAAAAATTGTTGTATTTTCAAGGACAGAGGGAAAGATAATTTTATATAGCACTGGAGAGCATGCATACATTAACAATGGGGAAATGATGAAGAATATAAAGAGTTTCTATTTTCACATTCAAAAAAATAAACAAGTAATTACATAGACAGTAAAAAGAAAACCAGTAAAACAGCACCACAACAAAAAATTTCCATGCCAATGGAGCACAGAAATGTATAGAAGTTAACAAAAAGTAATCTGGAAGTAACCTGCCTTTATTTTATACTAGCAAAAATACCCGGCGTTGCTCGGGTCAGTCGGAGGTGGGGAGGGGGCAGAGAGCTGAGTGAGTGCGGGGTCCGTTGGAGGGGGGAGGGGGCAGAGAGAAAACCTGACACCCCCACCTCACCCCCCCGACCAAACCCAACACCCCCACCTCACTTACCCCTCGACCAACCCCGACTCACATTTTCACCACCCCACCCAACCCCAACACCCCCACGTCACTCCCTACCAACACCCCCTGACCAACAACCACACCTCACCCCCCGTACTCCAAACCTGACACACCCACCTCACTTCCCCCCCAACCAAACCCGACACCTACCTACCACCACAAACAAACCCGACACCCACACCTCACTTACCCCTCGACCAACCCTGACCCCCTTCCTCACCCCCCCAAACAAACCCAACACCCCCACCTTACCCCCCCACCAAACCCAACACCCCCTGACCAACCCCAACACCCACCCCTCACCCCTCACCAACCCCGACACCTTCCCACCCCCCCAGACCAAACCCAACACCCCCGGCTCACTTACCCACCGACCAAACCCAACACCCCCACCTCACCCCCCTGACCAAACCTGACACCCCCACCTCACCCCCCGACTAAACCCGACACCCCTACCTCACTTACCCTCCGACCAAACCCAACTCGGGTCCATTGGAGGTGGGGAGGGGGGAGGGAGCAGAGAGCTGAGCGAATGCAGGGTCCGTTGGAGGGGGTATTATGACATCATAACTATGTCACAGAGAACAGCAGCTGCCCAGCTGATGTGATTGGCCTTTAAAGAATTTCACCTCTGGGGGGCGTCAGAGGTGAGATTTGAAAAATTTTCGACTCTTACCCTGATTAGGACCCTAAGACCTCTAACTGTACCAAATTTCAAGTCTCTAGCTCAAACGGTGTGGAAGGAGTAAGTGCACATACATACACGCATACACGCACGCATACACCATTTGACTTTTATATATAGATAGATATATATTATTATACATAACGCAACACTGCCAATCAAAATGTTCATGATTCATAACTATTTTACAACAGAAGAGGACTTTACTACAATGCAATTTAAAGCATGCATGGTAAATGACTAATGGCACTTTGTCATTAAAGTACTTTTAAATGTTGCCATTTTCTAGTACACAGGAAAACATCATATTGAACAGCTAAACTAAAAAAGCAATAAAGATTAACTAACTAAAATTGACTGGACTAATTCTTACAGAGTTTTTACTTGCTAAACATGTAGGAATAAAATTGTTATTCAGTCTTCATAAAAATACCACACCCTACATGTGTTATTTGTTTGAGATTTTATTTTTCTACCTCACATACGGCCTTACGTTTCCCCCTTATTCATGTTGAAAAGTACCTTATGCTATTGACTAATTGCAGAGTAACTCACCAAGTAAACTGATACTCTACTAAGTAAGTGTAGCAAAATTAGGCCTGCTGTGTTGTCTAAAAATTAATAAATGACAAAAACTGTAGCATTTCAAAGCCACAGCTTTTCTCTGTTACTCAAAGTAAGGCAGAGAAAATATTAAAAAACTATAATTAGGATGTGGAATTATAAAATAATTTTAGGTAGATGGATTAATATATTTTCAGTTTGAAAAAGCACTACCAGTTGGTGTGTTACAAGAAAAAAATTATAATCTAAAAGTTCATTCATAATTTAGAAGCACAGCACAGTGTAGATAAAATAAAAATAGTTATTTTAAACAATGTTAAATGGAAATGAATGCCAAAGATGTAAGAGTAGCAAATTTCATGGTAACATTGACATTTGTAAGCAATACAGCCAGAACATTCAAAGGTTTGGTCTTTACATCCCAGAGAAATAAATAAATAAAAACTACAAAGTAAAAGATCCATAAAACTTGTATTATAAATGAACACAACGTAAAGACAGAATATTAAATTTATCTCGTATTGCGCTCTTAATCTCTTTTATCAAGTAAACAGCATAATAACCACTTTTCCCCCCTCTCTATTTAGTTCTTGAGAACATATTAAAAGACATAACATCGAAAACTGGAGGAAAATTACAGTCATAGAAATAGCAGCTGGGATTTCCCGACATTCACCACTAATGCATTTTGCATGTATTTGTATTTTATTTTTATGTCTGCATTTTGAATGAATATTAAATGTCAGAAAATTCCAAATGCCAGCACTAATTCAAAGAAGGTTACTATAAACATACTCAAATGAACATACAGATAGTGTGTGTGTATGTGCATATACACATTAAAATATACACACACATTTATTGCAAATGAGAATTCAAAATTTATATTAAATGTATTCTTAGATCCATGTACTACTTTAATCCATACTCATCAATGGACAAAAGGCACCAATTACAGCAGAGTCCTGTCCTACCCCACAATGCATACTTAATGAAAGATCGGGGGGGGGGGGGGAGGAGAGAGAGGGAGGATTACAAATGACTTTTTGCTCTGGTAATTTAGAATGTTGTAGACTTGTGTTAGCCAATGACATTTCCTCGTTTTCCCCTTATCAGCAACAGCTCTAAAAATATTTTCATGGAAAGAGTTAAGACTTTTTGACATAAATGGACAATGTGCCAAAAACCTTATCCCAAGATGTCTGAAGTTATTAGGGAGTCTTTCTATTAACCTCAGTGGGCTTTGGATCAGGCTCCAGATGACTGATGCATGTAGGTTAACAACTTAGTGTGTTTGAAATTCACCGTAAACCATTTTCTTTTCAATCTTCAAGGACAGTCCAGAACCAACTAATCAAACTCCACTGAGGAGTTTGAGGCACCTGAAAAATGACAATTTAATTTGGGAAGTGTCATCATCCTTACAGCCTGGCTCTGTCATTATGTGAGGTGGTACACAGCACTCCCTATAAAATCAGCAATTTGCTATCAAGGGCTACACATACTCAATTGTATACATTGGGAACAGTGCTACTGAAGTGAATGGGACTACTCCCATGGGTAAAGTTAAGCATGAGCATAAGTCTTTGCAGAATCATGGCTTAAAATTGTTTCCACTTGTGCGGTATTAAACCAAGAGTTCAATGTGAAATGGAAAAAGGAACAACAACTTTATTTGGGATTTCCTATTAAACATTAATATGTTTAAAGTGAATCTAATATTAGAGATAATAGTGCTGTAAAATCAAATCTATTTAGTGCAGAACAGTGAGAGCACACGCTTCCTTGCCAATATGTTTCCGCTATTGTCTGAAAGGACCACTTGTGCCAGTTGAGTGAGGTTTAAAAGGTAGCTCAGCTTTTCAGCAGTCTCTTTCCTGAGATTGTCAACAAAGGAATCTACTCTTGTAAAGACACCTATCTACCTAGCTTTTGACTGACAGCACTAACCAACTCATATCCCATTGTACTTCAAACAAACAATCAACAGACTACATTGTTTTTTTCACTCGGTGTCACTTTGGGCAGGATCTGAACCACTGACAGATATAAAAAGTTCCATAATATTTACATATATATATACCGCATACTAAAGAAGTAAGAAACATGGTCAACTTCACAGTAACTGGAAAGGCAAACAGCACAATTACATGTTCAGCAATATAGTAGTTCTCAAACAGCCTTTGATACAGTAGTAGAATCTATTTGTACAACTGAAAGAATGAATGGTGGCCAGCATATGGACAATAACACATAGAAAAGGTATTGTGGAAGCTCTCACTTTCTACTGGCCAACCTCCAAATGAAGATAGAAAGAACTTCAGTTGCAATATTTTAGCCAAATGACAAATCATCAAGGTTTCTGGTATTCTTCAATTAGTTGCACTACAATTTCAACATTAGGTATACATTGAAGATTTTATTTGGGACTTGAACCATTTGTTTATGGCACAGAGAAAATGGACGACCGAGTGTGCTGTATTAAAAGAAATTAAATGGTCCCAAACTATGAGCGAAAAGACTTTATCCCACTTCACAAAACCATTATAGTCTGAAAAAAACAGTACTAGTTTAGCAATGATGCTTCTGCCACTGATAGCAGTATGTGCTGGATAATCTGAATCTCTCTCTTTGCCCATCACCCCCCAGCCGGGGTATGGGCCAACTGGTGTTGGTGTTTCAGTAGCAATTGGTTCCCTTACGGGGTGGAGTTGCTAGCCCCACGCCCATGTTAAGCCTACAGCACCTGGTATTCCCAGAAGGTGGATAATCTGAATAGTAAACAACATTCAAGAGAGAATCTTCTTTATTTCAGCTACCAGATACTGTGCCATGACATGGATCTGATAAAGGGTGTGACAAAAAAAAATCTCCTGTTGGAAGCCCGATATTTTTCTCTGTGTTGTGTCATGCAATAATAAGGGGGAATTGTGTCCTGTTATGGATCCAATTCTTAAATTGGCCTTCATGTGCCCCTCTTCAGGAAGCAAAGCACAGGAGGAAGCCAAATACAGGAGCTGTGTGGAATAGAGAAGATCTTAAAGCAGTGATCTCCAACCTTTTGATGAACGCAGACCGGTCAACGCGGCCGAGTACTGCTTGCGGCCCGGGGGCTCTGTGCGGTGCGGCGGACCGTTGTATGCCCGCCGAAAACCCGCAGAAATCAGTGGCTTTTTTTATTTGTCGGAGCGGCGGGACCTTGCATGTCCGCCGAAAAGCCGCAGGAGAACGGCGGAAAAGCAGAAAAATGCGGAACTCTTGCCGCACCGGAAGGGAAAGCGGGGCCGGAAGCGGAAAGGAAAGCGGCCGGAAGCGGAAGGGGCGGGCCGGAGGGGAACGCGGCCGTGGACCGGTACCAAATGTTTCATGGACCGGTACCGGTCCGCGGACCGGGGGTTGGGGACCACTGTCTTAAAGCTAAATTCTACTCCCTCTTTAAGACAGAAGCTATTTCTCCGGCCATTTTCCATATGGTACTGACACAGTAGCTCTCTTTACTTAACAGTCATCTCAAAGTCTTGAATGCTCATACAACGTGCAAACTCACACTATAAGAAATTATGTTTCCTCCTTCCCTTCCAGAGTTCAACTGTTAAGTAAAATTAGCATGTCTCCTGTCCAAATTTTTGAATCTCAGCAGATTTAAGAGTACTCACAACAAGCAAAACATGGTTGCAGTGCAGTCTGGTAACTTTACCATTAGTTGTTGGTTCCCTTGCATATTTGTCTTGGCAAGTTAATTGAGGAGGTACTACTTCCTTGTTTGAACATAGAGCTCTTACCACCAAAATGTAAAGAGATGGCACTATATTGGTAGAAAGCACGTTTTCAGTTTGCCTTTCATGTGTGTATATTATTTAGAACAAACTAGTCTGTCAACTTTAGGACATAACTATTAGGCCTGACCACAGCCTCGCTTTTTGCAAACTATTAAAAAACAGTCATACACAGGCACTGAGAACAAAAATCAGATATAAATTGCAATTAGTTCACCCCCTCTAATAAGTAGCAGTTCTAAATATAATCATTCTCAATTGATTTGACAACTCTACCGTTTCCCCCATCCTTCATCAGTGGCAGGCCAAAAGAGAGAAAAAAACAAAAACCATGGAGCATTCCACCTCATTATTCACCTTCAAATCCCTCCTCAAAACGTTCTTTGGCCAGGATACCTACAAAAAACTTGACAATGATTAGGCTGCTAGTACACTGTTACCAATATTGTCTCAGTTTTCCTTGTACTCCATCTGCCTGTATCCATCTGCTGTCTCTTGCCTCACCGTAGATTGTAAGCTCACTGCGGCAGGGACTATCTTTTTGTTCAGTGTTTGTACAGCTCCTAGCACAATGTTGTCTGGTCCATGACTAGTGCTCCTACGTGACACGGTAATACAAATAAATAATTTCCCGAAAGTCAGCAAATGTTGCTATTTCAGACCAGGTGTGATATTCCAGGAACCCCAGAGCTCACACAAAGAACACCATGACGGCTTTGTACTGTACACAGGGCAATCTAGCAACACCATTACTGATGTCAATGGTGGCAGCACATCACAGCACATTTCACAGGGACTGAAGCTATGCTCATATTTCATAGTTCGGCTGGTCTGGTCATGTCTTGAGGGTGGATGACACCGTGCCAAAGCAGTTGCTGCATAGTGAACTGAAAGTGAGCAACCATATCTGAGGCAGCCAAAAGAAGTGCTTCAGGGCCACACTGAAGGACAACTTGAAGCATGCAACATTGATGACGACAACAGGGAGTCATCAGGAACAGACAGATCACGCTGGTGAGAAACAGCCAACAATGGGGTTACTCAGCTCGAGATTAATCACCATATGGATCTTGAGGCACAAAGGCGGAGTTGTAAACAGTGGCAGATTCAGCGGGCACAGGCTGTAATCCCTTCCTCGATATCAAGCTACTCAATGCAGAAAGGACTGTCACTCATGCCTTGACCTATTTAGACACAATTATATTCACAAGACATAATACCGTTGTCAATTTTATCTTCAGTCATGAAGGACAACAACAAAATCACAAAGAGGCAGTCTCAGGTAGCCCAACCCCAAGAAACTGAAGGCCTAATTGTGGTTGAGGGGTGCCTAAATTATTCAATTAAAAAAAAAGTAAAGACGTAATCACCTTAGGTCTTGTCTACACAAGAAAGATGCACCAGTTAAACATAAAATAGGCTAAACTTGTTTTAGTAGCTTACTATACTTTGGGTATACTTACTTTGGTTGATTTTGGTTTAGCTTAGACTCATTCCTAACTAACTTAAGGTAAACTGATTTAAGTTTGGTTTAAACTGAAATAAGAGAGTCGACAGGGGTTCACTCTGGATTAACTAAGTCAGTTTGAATTTGAAATCATACCTTTAGTTAAACAAGTGCAACTTTCTCGTGCACACAAGGCCTTAGACCTGGACTGAGACCATCACAACATCTGAACAGAGCTACTCATTTAGTGATCTCAGAAGAATAATCAGGACTTAATAGTGCATTTGAAAATACTTTCCAAACGTATATTTGAGAAGAAATAAATTATGCCAACTTTAAAGCCCTATTTCTGAATTTAAAAAGAATTCATCCCAAAAGAACCAAAGTATATTTAAGCAATATTAGCACAGGTAGTGGTACAGCTTTAACTAATACTGTGCAAACTTTACATTGCTCACAATACAGACAAAAGCTTTCTTTTATGTGCTTCTTTCTTCCTTCTCTCCATGTAGTGAACACAAAAGAATATTGTCCCCCTTCCAATAAACAAAACACCACTTTTCCTAACAAAGCCATACAGCACAGTGTGTTCAGAAACAGACAGATTAAGAGGCTTAAAGCAGGCCCAGAGAGATGACACTCACAACGTTATTAAACCAAAAGTGAAGCTGTATGATGTTCATGGTATTTTGGGCACTAATCCCTTCCAGCTGCCCATTTACGACGCACTGTAATATTTACATTATTTATTCATGTCTGTAAGAAACCCAGACCAGTGGCCTAGGAGTCCCGATAGCACCCTAAATTCTATACCTGAATGAGGGAACCAGTTCCTCAGGAGTGGGCCAAATTCATCCCTGGTGTAATTTCAACAAAATCAGTGGCAGTACATCTGTGATAATTTAGCACGTCTGATCCCGTGCGGTGTCCTCAATCCTCAGTGACTTCATTGGGAGTGGAAGGCACTCAGCATCTATAGGTTCAGGCTCAAATTCTACTAGGAAAGGAGAAGATGCAACTTCTCATCACTGTCTCACCAAGGCCAATACCCAGACTTGTCAAGTAGCTCTGCCAACTGAATGGCGAGAGCAAGCAGCTAGGGTGTACCTCTTGGATGTGATGGAGTGGGTTAAAAATGGTATGTGTGTGTCTGTGTGTGCGGCTGGTGTTGAAGAAAAGATAATATTTAGGGTTGAAAGGAACTCCATCTGGATACAAGGGGCTCAAACATGCATCCCTTGAACAAAGATGGTGAGAGACAGTCTGGCCAGAGGACTAACAAGGATAAACAACATGCACTATCAGCAGTGAACAGCAATCTATTACGAAAGTTTCAAAAACTTTCAATACTGTGGGAAACTAAAACTCCCCTGCAGTACCCTCGTCATAGCTAATTTGTGATTTCCTGTACTCACAGTACTAACAGCACAATAGAGCCTCTATTGTGAACCTCCTCCCGCAAGCATTCAAAAAAGCAACACATTCTTTTTATCTAGACAGTGGAGTTTCATATACATTCTGCTCTACCCAGCGAAAAGGCTATTTTCTTAGATGTTGCTCTTGTGCAGAATAAAATCTGTCATCTAGTTACATCACGTTCAAAGACTGCACAGGACAAGTAGCAATGATGTTTTAGGAGTCAAACTGCTGACGATGAAGCTCAGCGAAGGGAGGCTTAAGAAGCTACAAAAGTATTAGGGGAAGAACAGGATGTGATTCTAAATGGAGAATTCTCTCAAAATTTAGCACACTGAGATGAACTTCAAAACAGCAAAGCCACTCAGGGAGGTGGAGAATCTATGAGAGCCCCCTGATGGAACCAGTGAACAAAAAGTTACAGTAATATTAATTATGCATGTGCACAGAGGAGAGAATATGCCCTTTAGCATACAAGTTACCGGAAATATTAGGATCCTAGGCTTTGGGCCACCAGTTTTTATAAAAACATTTTGAATACATACCAAATATTTTTTAAAAGATAACAGATTAAGAAGAATACTTTACGTTTCTGAAGAATCCCAAAATACATTAAACAAACAAACACACAAAATTGCTTCAAATACCACTAAAACTTAGCTATAGGAGTGGAACAGAGTTCACAATAAAACCGTTTTGGACAGACAGTGAAAACTACTTTAAGGGGTAATTTTAGACTGGCAGAATATAATTGTCAGAGTTAGAATTTAGCCAGGGCTAACATGTCAAACAAAAAATACCATGGGATCTTTGGCCAAGATCTTAATTTTATGTCTCATCCAGAAGGCATTTTGGTAAAAGTGAGAATGATGCATCTAGAATATTCCAACCAGCACAGGAATACACACATGCCACATCAAACAGCTGTCAACCAGTGAAATAATTGATTTCAATCCTGCTCATTTTAGGAACAGGAAAAATCAACATGAGAAAAGCTGTGATACACATTAATTCAGCAAAGTACAAAACGCACCTTAAAATGTTCAGTAGACCACAAATGTGAAAATGCTCATTATCTGGGTGAAAATGAACAGTTTAACATATCTGGTACAACACATTAAAGAAGAAAAAAACATTTAAACATCAGTTTAAGAATTTGGCGACTGGCTTGTAGCTATCTCTACCCAACAGTTTTGTCCTGCATGACTCTGCAAAGATCAACACTACGTACTGAACAAGATCACACATCTAATGAAACATGACTCATTTGGTAACTCCGATGAACTACTGTACACTACAGTTTCAGGTGGGAGACATTTTCTTTTTTCAGTTTGAGATTGTTGCCCTATGAACGTGTAAAGATACAAAGGTGTTTTTGTACCCCTCATATTACAAATATTGGGCCAATTCTGAAACTTCATATTCAGGCGAAACTCCCATGGAAGCCAACAGGAATTTCGCATGGGAACAGTGTGATTTCAAACTAAGTAAGGACATTTGGATTTGGACCAATAGCAATGCTGTCACTGGCTGCCACCCCCTAGCTGCACCCTGTGACTCTAACGGGAGTCACAGAAAGGGCAGTACAAGGAAATGCTGCCTCAGGCAGCGTTCACTTTCGTCAAATTCTCCTGTAGATCAGCCACAATCTGGCTGGGGAACATACTTTTTAGTGCAGCTCCTTCCTGGTTCATTTGCTCAAACTCTGGCTCACTCCTAGGCCACAGGGACATTTTGTAGAGTAAGGGAAAAGTGGCTACATATAGCCGGGGATGGAAACTTCCGGCACAGCTGCTTCTCTCCTGGGCCTGGCCCCACCTGGCTTTTTTTTTTTTTTACATTATCTTCGCCTGCACACCAGACAGCGTGTGCGATGGTTACCAGATAGGCCGCTGCTTGTTTGTTGTATTTTCCCCTCCAGTTATAGGGCAAAATCGTGCACAGGCTGTGCACATATGTGCAACATGGGGAAAGAGATTGCAGGCCCCCTTGCTCCTTTGTGCCTGCTTCCTCTGAGTAGGCAGACTAGTCCTTACACTTCGGGAGCCCATGAAGCACTAGCCTAACTGTTGACATTAACCACTTCTAAAGGGGGGGCCCCATGCCAGAGCTGGCCTAATGCGGAGGGCAATGGAAGATGCACCTCCCTTTAAGACAAGGGCAGTGACCATGCTCATGTGACCGTGTTCTTAATTAGGCTCAATGCCTCCACAAGACCCTTCCTGTGTGGTGTACAACCATGCACCACCCCACCACTGATACAAGGTACAAATGCTATTGTTTGCCCAGAATCTTTACATAAATATTTGGGCTCTTTAGAAAGCCTGTTACTGTACATCCCACAATAACAAAAAAAAACCTGTATTGTGAACAGGAACTGCAAGTCCTTACTCAGTAAAGCAAGGAATTTTATTTCTTGCATTTCATATTTTCACATCAGAACCCACACAGAAAAGACCAGAACAAATTCTAATAAGTGACTATTCTCAGAATGAATTCTGCGAGAGGCGCAGGGTCAGAAAGTAACAACAACCTTCATTCCACTCTCATGCTGGGGAGGGAGGGGGGAGGAGGGAACAGAACAAGTTGAAAATGATTTCGGTACTGACAAGGGACACCCAGCCACTGACCTGCGCATAATACAACCCATTCCATAAAATATCTAAAACAAAATACAATTACAGAATCACATGACTTAACTTATACTTAAATATTTTAAAAAAAAACAATCCATACCCCATGTATTACAGAAATAAAAGCTTACTTTGAAAAAAATCAAGTTTAAAACCATTGTAAAGGTCAGTGCTCTCAAAATTAATCTCGTTCTTTTACCAAAAACATTTAGACTAAGTACTGAATATTTAATTTGTCTTCTTTAGCTTTCCCCTATGTCTCTCAGTCCTGGCAATCTTGCTTTTTACAAACTTCTGACTTTGATGCCTCACATCATAGTCATCATCTTCCTAGCTAAGGATTACTGGACTTAAGATTGCAAAGTCTATGAGGAGAGGAGTCACAAGGGAACAAAGTAGATATTTCCATCTCCTCCTGAAGAGGTCTGATTGAGTACCTTTTATTTTATGCTATTGCTTGCTCAAGGCAATACAATTTTCCTTGTTAAGTATCAGTAATGTGCATCAAAATATGGGAAGTGTTATATACACAATTAGAAAAACCAATTATAGTTATTAGCTACTAACTGGATAATTGCCAATTGGAATTATACAGGAAACAGGATGGTTTCAGGTAAGACACTAAAAATGTTTTTTAAGGGAGACAAACAACAAATTATTGCTCTATTATAGCAAACAAATTTATGTTTCACACATCAAAAATAATTAAATTTTTCGTTTTACAGTAATTCTTGGGAAAATATGGTAGATTTCTTATAAAAAGGGATTTATAGAGATTTTCATTTCTTTACTTTACTAGTTATCGTATTTCTTTACAAGAACGGGCATCTTTTTTGTAGATGCTGTTTATTGTGGCAAAAACTTCATCACACCTAGGGAATGGTCTTGATTCACACCCCTTTATGGTGTGGCACAAAGAGGGCTAAATCTGCCCTTCCAGAATATTCCATTTGCAGAGGCTAATTTAACAGCTCTATGCAAATTCCCACCTGGGCCATGACCCTATAGGGCAGACTAAGAAAGAAGAGAGTATGGCCAAAGCACAGTTCACTCCAGCTATTCTCTGACAGTGTAATAGCTCATAGAGGACAGTCAAAAGACAGTGCAAATTAGAGGAGCCCCAGGGCTGTTTAAAATCGTGCTGGGATTAGGGTGACCAGAGGTCCCCATTTTATAGGGAGAGTCCTGATTTTTGGGTCTTTTTCTTATATAGGCTCCTATCATCCCCCACCCCAGTCCCCATTTTTCACATTTGCTGTCTGGGCATCCAGTGGGGATTGGGCAGGCCCCTGGCCAAGGCCAGAATTAAGGAGGCTCAAAAGTGGTTTAACCAAATTAAGTGCAGTAAAGCAGTACCAAAGATTCTGGCCTCCAAATTTTACAAACCCCTAAGCAAACTGTTAAAGCTAGGGGCTCAGAACAAGCTCTAGCCTCCAACCTGCTCGCAGTTTGAGATTTCCTTAGGGCATGGCTGTACTTGAAACTTCAAAGAGCTGTCATGGGAACTCTCCCGAGGCAGCATTTTGAAGTTGGTGTGTGGTACGCGCATCAGCACTGGGAGAGAGCTCTCACAGCGCTCCCGGGAATCCACCTCCAAGGGGGATTCAGCTCCCTGTGCTGGGAGTACAGCTCCCAGCACTCGGAGCCGGTTCACAATAGTGCTTTAAAGCGCTCAGACATGCTGTGCTGGAGGTGTGTGTGGTTTTTCACACCTCTGAGCCAGCACGTTAGAGCGCTATAAAATGTCAGTGTAGCAAAGCCCTTAAAGCCAGGAGAAACTTAGATGGTCAGGGACTCCTAATCCACTCCCTGCACATTAGTCACTCAAGAGGATGGGATGAGAATATTTTGGATTGAAAAAAAAATTAGATGAAAATATTACTTCTAGAACTTAAAAAAAAAACCCCACAAACAATCTAGTGTCCTAATGTTACTTTAAGTTGCTAATTATGTTATTCGGAGAGTGTTTATATTTTTTATGTTTTGACAAACAGCTGATTTTATAACGATATATAAAGAATTTTGGCTACACATTTCTAGCGTACTACCCACAAAAATCATCTTAAATTGCCATCTTTGTTTTGGAGTTGGTAAGAGAGAGGAGGATTGTGAAAGTAACTATGAGTTTCTCCTACCCCTCAGTGATGTATGCTCCAGACAACCTCACCTCTACAGTATGAATTTAGTTAATAGACTGTGTGCACGAGTGTATGGCAGGAAGATAAGGAGAAAGACGTCTGTCCTATAATTTTTATCCTAACCTTACATTTTAGGCCACCTTTTAGTCAATGTCACTCTATCCCGACTTTCTCATTAAATAAATAATTACAGGGGCCAGGCCATTAGATGAAACTGCTATGTTGCCATGGGATTTGAAAGCCTGACACACGCTATAGCCCAGAGACTAATAGTATCACCTCATCAATGTTTCCAGCTGGCCCGAGAAGCAAATGCCCCTAATATTGCTCTTGAATCCGGGTCTCTAATTGTCATCCACCCAGATTTCCTTAAAGGAACACAGCTATCAAAAATTAATAGAGAGTAAGGAAGACAAAATGAAACTAGCAACTGTAGCCCAAAATATTCAGATGACTTTGAAGGAACAGAGAATAGTGTTATTTTATAGAAGTAAATTTAAAAAAGGAAAAAAAGAAAGACCAATTCCTGTGTGTCTTTTCTTAAGTACAACCAAAGTCAATGTCTTATCATATGCTCCCTGGTCATTCAAAATATCTAATTAACAACCTAATAATATTTCATTCCCTTAACAACAATATAAACACACATTTTAGGAAAACACTGAAGTTTTCCCAAAGGGTACAATCCCAGCTAATTATCTAATTGCTGTAGATGTTCTTAGTTGACAGAGATGGATTGAAACCATGCTTAAGAACGCTGGAATGCATGATACAGTATCCATATGATAACACATTATTGTGGCAGACTAATTCTAATCTCTTTAATGAGATTTGAGCTAAATACTGTTGCTCTTGTGTTCACATCATAAATAAAATTATAACTAAAATACAGATTAGTATATTAAAGCATCAGGCATTCTGAACAGGGAGTAACGACAATTATTTTTTTATGGTGTAAAAAACAAAGTTTAAAAAACAAAGGGTAAAAGTCAAACAAACTGACATATGTAAGTACATTTTGAATTTAAGTTGTCACATTATTAACAACTCAGGTATCACAGAACATATGACAAGTCACATCTCCAACAGTTCTAACACTCCATACAAGAAACACATTTGCATGCACACTGAATGTTTGCATGCCGCAGTTATCCCAATCTACATACCGCAAGATTGAATTTAAAAATCCACAAAACAAAGTTTATTTTAAAATAGTAGCTTCAGTAACTAAATGATGCTGGTAAATGTGACCATATTTTTAGGATTCATTTTTTAACTGCTAATTCATTTATCAAAACAGAGGTCACCTAAACTACTGTAAAGAGTCACAGTAAGGAGCAGGATTTAATTAAAAGAGGTAAAGGCAAGAGACTCCAGTCATTGGGCCAAATTAAGCTTTTTATTCCACCAGTGGAAATGAAGTGTAATTCTATTAATTTTATTGGAGTCACTCCAGATTTACACCACTATAAATTAGAGAAAGTTCTGGCACCCCGACTTTATTTCTACTATTTGTATTTGGATTATAACTTCTGCATAATAGCAAGTGTGTTATTTAGAACTGGAAAACTAAGGCAATGTCTTATTTAATACAGTAGTTAACTGCAAAGAGGTAGCTTCTGTCTGGATGGCCAAAATAACAAATTATATAATATTTAGATTATATTTAAAAACATCAAAAATACACTGGTATAATTTTGTTGCCATGAGGGGGTAGAGGTCAATATAAAGCAATATTATTTCAAATAGCAAAGTTAGGAGTTGGTGTTACTAATTTTACGCAGATACTATGAGGAAGCTTATGTTACGGCACAAATATGCTACTAAATTAGACAAACCAGAACCATCAGGTATACTGTGAAAATATTCTTTCTACCAGTGTAACTTGCTCCATATTAAGCTTATTTTACTCTGCTTTTATTATTTACTGGGTAAGGTAAAGTATTCAGAAGACGCATTTAATGAGCGGATCTTTCCATCTAAAGCAGCAATGATTTATATATGACTTATGTTTATTAGGGTTTTCAGGTTCCCTTTCTGCAGGAATATAATAATGAGATTGAAGTATTAAAATACATGGATCTGACTGCTTGCAAAGGGACTAGAATGCTAAATAAAAGTACTTACATTTTCTGAGATCCAGGGAAAGGAATCTCTGTGATGCATTAGAATCACCCACATACATCCCAAATACTGTAATTCGTTTTAATTCACTGAAAAAAAAGTACACATTCACTACAGTCCTATTAAGCCCCATTAATTTAAATGAGGCCAAAAGGGTGATTGTCTCATGGCTGTTACACCATGGACTAAAAAACAAACACTTTTTAATAAGGGCAAGAGTTGTTAAAATATACACTGAAGTTCAATTATTTAATTTAAGCCACAACAGGTGACATTTTTTAAAGTACTATTGGTAATGTCTAAGGCTACATAGTCTGCTTCGCTATCAAGAGTGCAAAGGAAACCATCTCATTTTAAAAATATTTTTAAAAAAACAAAGAAACACAATAGACAATCAAATCTACACAGCAAATGAAGTTATTTTGGGTCTATAGCTTTCTTTGGGAATCACTCACTGTTAAAGAGTCTATATTTTGTTGCTGCTGATTTAAGCAGCATATAACAGTTTTCAGATTAACAGAAACATTTCAAGCAAGCAATGTGAGGCAAATACTGTAACATCACCCCATGCATATGATCGGTCTTTACCCTCAACAGCAGCAGCAATCCATAAATGCAGTTGCTAGCATATTTTTTTTTAAAGGAACTCACATTTGTGAAAGCCTTACCTTACAAACAAATAACCTGTCCTCACACTTAGTAAAGTCATTTCAACATTCAGGCCTTAAACAGATTTTTTTCTCTTTCTTTACAGTAATAAAATGCTTTTAACTTCCTGTTTACTGAAAAATTAACACAGCTTTTTCTACATGGCATTTTACCTGCATTTTACTGCAGTTAAAAGCCAAGACACTGTTTAATCCCTGAGCGTGTGTATGAGAAGAAAAAAATTAAAATCATGGATATAGATTTAAGGCTATTTTAGTGTAACTTTTGTTTAAGGGTGAAATATGTCAACAGCCAAGTTCCAGCCCCTGCACTAGGCTTCCCTGCGTCTGCTGTTTAGATTTGATTCTTAATTATTATTATTATTTCTCTATTTCAGCAGTTCCTAGGCAAAGTTGCTCGACAGACGTCTGTCCATCCGCACCTCTCATGACACAGACCCAAGTCTAGATCAGAAAGACACAACCCCCAAACCCACCCACCCAGCCACACACAAAGCGAGCAGGCAGCGAGGGGAGGGGGAAGGGAGGAAGCAGAGCGAGCCTTTCTGTCCACACAGACACCGATGTCTCCTTGGAGCAAGCACAGGGAGGAAATGGGAACAAAATAGAGAGTGAAATGGTTACCTAGTGGCAAGCCCTTGTTGAGCAAATGAGAGCTGCCCATGGAGATGGCTGTCCAGTCCCTCTACAGAGAACTCCGATGCAAGATCCTACGCATATGGCGGCTACTGCTATCCCCCCCCCGAAGTCACAGACAGACAGACACACACGCAGCCCCAGCGCGGCTGTCTCTGGCAGTGGGAGAGGCTCTTGCAGGCGGAGCTTGGGTCAGACACAGCGGATCTCTTGTTTCCAAGCCGGGAAGTGCAAGCAAAGGCACACGGACGGGCGGGAGAAAGCGAAAGGACCCCAGGGGCCGCTGCCCCCTCTGTCGATTGCAAAACAAAAGCCATGGGGAGGGGGGGACGTTTTCACCGTTGTTTATTAGCCACAGAAAGGAATAGAACACACACGTATCCGGGGCACCTGCAATTACTTTTGTAGCGTTGCAAAACGGAGTTATTTAGCTATATTTTAGAAACTGAGCTGTTTGAAAAGTGTCACAGTGTAACTATAGGATGTGTGTTTAGACCCACAGAACAAGTTCTGATTAATGTCTTTTTTATATTCTTGCACTGTGTTATGTAATTTGGTTGAGGATTCCCTCCCCCCCCCCCCCACATACACACACATCCCTATACATGAAGGATAATTTTAAAATAAATATTTTCTTATTTTCTAAGGGTCCCACACGAATGGCAAATAAGAATAGATGCATCTTAGTTTATAGACCCTTTTCAGGGGCTCACACTAAATAATGAGTGCCCAGTTCTGCCTTCAGTTACCTTGGGGGATGTCGACTGACTGAAATGGGAATGCAGCAGTGTAAGTGAGGGCAGAATTAGGACAAAAAGTATATTATGAGCCAAATCCTGCCATTCTTCACTATCAAGCATATTCCACTCATTCTAAAATGCCCACTTGGTCACCGTGCTTTGCATGTCCCCCTTCTGTGTCTGGTCCACACAGAACATAGGTCTGCTACCACTGTCATCTGGAGATCCTGGCTCTTCAGCTCAAGCTTTATAAAGAGATGAGAGGCTATTGTCCCCACTTTACAGATGGAGAAGTGAGGCACAGAGAGATTAAAGTAAAAAGTATCCACTAACTTTAGTGCTCAATTTGAGACACCTAGCACCTCATTTTTCTGGGTACTTAGCTTTATATAGCACTTTATGCGCTCAAACTACAGTTCCCACCAAGTGTTCAGCCCTTCTGCAAATCAGACCTCAGGATCTTAAATCAGACAACCAGAAAATTAAGAACAGATGATTAGGGACTACCAGTGGAAAGTTTGGTTTGAGTGGCATTATATAGGAAATCTGTGGCAAAGGCAGGGATAGAATCTCAATTCTCTAAAGCAGCATTCAACTACCTTGATCATGAGACCATCCTTCATTTTCCAGCAGTCCCCTGCCTTCATTCACTACACACCTTCCACAACAAATGAGGCAGGGGTCCAGCAGACAGTCTCCTTCGCTACACAACACTGATGCAAACCAAGAGCAGGTGCTTTCTTAGAAATGCATGAGACTGAGCTCCTGTGAAAAAAAGGCTATGTGATCCTGTAAGTAAAGACTGCATACTATATGGGGCTGAATGGCTGCACAGGGAATTTATCAAAGGCCATCCAACTTGCCCAATTGCCTGCTGCATAACTTTCCAAATAAAAAGCTGTTGGAATTTTGTAACATCAGCAAAAAAAAAATAAATATTTTCCCCTACTCTTGTTCTCAGAAATGGCTGAACCATTCCGGCTGATTTTTTTTCCTTTCAAAAATGCCGGAGGCAGACACCCAGCATGTAAATTTTCAGCCCAAATGGCTAAAGTTTGCCAAAGTTGTAAGCAAGTGAAAACAGGCTGTTATAATGGGAAGTGTCAGGGGCCCTTAATAACAACAAGTAGTGCTACCAGCCCTGACTTCAATAATAATGATGATAGAAGTTAGTGGGGCTGTAGCGCAATGCAGAGGCACAGGGCTTCTGGAAAGATTCTGGAGGATGCACATCTTGGAAGAGTCAAATGCATTACCCATGATGGAATAATCAAGTAGAAACTTTAGTAGCTGGAACTTGCAGAATTCCCATCCATAAATGAGGAAAAACCCCACACACCTAATAATTTTGACCATACATTACATTGCATCTATTACAACAGCATAGAATTATGTAATATTTATTATATTTTGGGTCATAAATTAATCTACTGTATCGATTAGGCAAAGTTTTTACTATTTTACATTTTCTTCTGTTGTTAATTAAATATTAAAGTTTCAAGAAATTGTAAAGGACTCCACTAACTTGCAGATACAATAATAAACTCAAAATTAAAACTGTCGAAAATATTCATCTGTCTTTCTTACCACAAAGCTGCAATCAGGCAGAATTCATAATTAAAATATACCTAAGCAAGGAAAATGTAACCAATTAAATATTATTTTCTTCATGAAAAAAGCTTAGGAGGAGGATGGAAAACTAAAGATTTTGTAAAGATCTACTGCCTGGCTGGGTCAGCTGACTTGCATAATGCAGTACACACTAACTGTATGTGGAAGGGATCTATGAAGAATACAATTAACTTGCATAATGGCCGTGCACTTGCAGGCCTAATCATTTACTTGGACTGGAGCTGTAACCCTGGATCTATCTGATTCATAAATAGCTGCTACCTTTTCTGGAATCCTTTTCTTCTTCTACATACAAGTCAGAGAGTAGAGTCTAATATTTTAATCATTTTACAAACTTTAATTACACTGTCAATTTAGCTCAGATTTCAAAATAATATTTCAGCCAAGAATCAATGCTAGAAATGGAAAGATTTTCTTTTAACAGAAAAGTCTGACAAATGAAAAGTGACTAGGGTATCGCTTTCCAAAAATAAACCACCAGGTTTGTATCTGCTGTACATAGCACTGTAAACAGGCTTGAGAAACCAGTTTCTGGAGTACTGTATTCGCCTCTTCCTTCCCTCTCCCTCCCCCCGACAAGTGTGCGCACACACACAAAACAAGTTGCAGATTTTACTAACTTAAAGTAACAATCTACATTTTAAGTGTCTGGAAAGGAAGAGAAAAATGTGTCAGGATTTGATTGGATTAAAATAGAACTTTACTTCTAGTGTGTATGTGTTTGTGTGTACACCCCCCCCCCCCCCCACACACACACATACACACTTACACTTGCAATTGAGGGTCTGATCCTGCTCCAATTGAAATGTATTGCCAAGCATCCACTGGCTTCAATGGAAGCAGGATCAGGCCATTAATTATCCAGGAACATTCAACTCAGATCCAGCCTCTGGGTTTCAGTGAGGAAAATTCATTCATTAAGAGGAAGTGAGTTTGCTGTACATTTATCTCTGCCTGCTGTGTTATTCCATGTCAGCTGAATTAATCAATGTTATTCCATCTCCTACTATGTGATTTAATACTTTTCTGGGATGATCACTGTGATATCATTACTGCACCTTTAAACCTTAGGCTCCTGTGTGATTTTAAAATGCCACTGGAAAGGGGATAGACAAGAGTACAGCCCTTTGTGACCACCTTCAATGCTTTGGAATGGTTTCATTGCACTTAGATGCAATGGTAATAGGTATATTAGAAGTACCTAACACAAATACTCAGAAGTACCAATTAGATAGTTGTCATAGTAATTTAATGTAGTTTGGTAACAACACAGCAAACCTGATGTCCAAATCATGTGCCTACACACTCATGGGGCTGGAAACATGGTGTGGTTCCTTCCACAGAATTTCCTCTGCATTCTTTTGTCCTCATGGGAAAAAAATGAGGATCCGTCCAAATGCTTTGGATCTCAGGAAACTGTTGGGGGCACAAGTGAAGCACCAAGGCTTTGATAACAGGCCCAGCTCCCTGGTAGTTTGGCTCTGTCCAGGTGGCTCCTGTCTCCGGCCATTCTCCAGTAAGGAGGGGAGCTCTACTAACTTTCCTCCTGCAGTACTGGGGGCCGCTGAGAGCTTGGCAGAAATGGCAGATATGCATTCTCTCAGCCAGTCCAATCCCAACTACGGCCCATTTATCTATTACTAGGACACAGTCTGGGCTTGAGTTATTCACGTGGGGCCTGAAAAATGTATTTCTAGTGGTTTGTTGTTTTATTGACATTTGTGCATGTTAATAAATGGCAAAATAATGAAAATACTGAAGCAAAAAACCAAATATATATCTATTTACAGCTATAATAAGTTGCAACATGAAAGTTATATATATTATTGTTGCAACATTCAAATTACAGCCTAATTAAATATGTACTATGCACCAATACAAGCAGGCACTGCCAGGCAGGTGTATTTATCTGTTACAGGAGTCTCTATGATTGCCAATATGGGTAAAAAGATAACTTGAGAAATAAATATTAGCACAATCAACATCAGAAGTAAAACTAGAATTCAATAATATTTTTACCAGGGAAACACGAGAAACAGATACAGTCAAGACCATTTTCTCAGTGGGGTTGCACAACTGGGCAAATCTTGTTCTAAAGTGGAACTGTTGTTTCAGGGAGGGGAATGTGGTACAAAATATTATGACAAGGGGAGTGCTCTAAGTGAGGATAAGTTGGCATGAGGAACAGATGGAGTATTCAATAACAGGAGGTTATTAATACTACACTTTGGTATTCTCTAGACTACCTCATGAAGGGACTCATATGATTGCTCTTTTCTTTTTGTTTGTAGACAGGCTAACAAATTATATGGATTGTTAAGTAATGCTGTAATTTTTCCCAAAGAAAAACTACCTTTTTATTTCATGGAGGAAAATTTCATATTTCACAGGAAAACACGCCTCTGTTCATGTAAATCAGCATAATTCTGCTGGTTTCTAAAGAGCTATGCTGATTTAAACCTTTTGAGGATCAGAACCTAAATTTTGCACACACATTTAAATGGTCAGTATCAAAAAAAAAGAATCATGTACTAGAAAAGCATCAGGACATACCTGAAAAGAGAAACAAAGACACCTCACTCACCTTTTACGTTATTAGAGCTTTATTGTATTAATAATCATGCTTTTTCTGAGGACTTGTGGGGAGAAAGGGTCAGGTATTTTTTTTCTCTCTCTGGCTTTTTTTTTTTTTTTTTTTTTGCAGCTGAAACAAGAAGCCAGTGTTTTCTTTCTCTTCTCTTTTATACTGCTCTCAGTGGTCTGGTTGTAGGTTCACTATGAGTGAAACCAAGAGCAGACCAGCTGACTCAAACCCAGTCTCTACACCTCTAACCTTGTATACGTTCACTGATCCTTCAATCACAGCTGCATCTCTCAAACTATAATATTTACATCCCCAGTATATGAGAAATGTCCACAGAATTTAACATTTTCTGTGAACCCTTTGATGATTATAAAAATAGTATTTTGCAGTCGTGCATTTTGACATGGTAGTCCTAGGGCATTAATTCAATGGTAGCTTTATTTAGCAACATATTTAACTATAATTCAATATTGAGTGGTGGATTTTCCAGGTCACCAAAATCAGTTTCTTTGCTTCTTAAGAGTCAGCTTTTCTTGAACGGTGAGTGCATATGCTGTAAGGGGATAATATATTGTTTAAGAGAAGTATATCTGTTAAGAATTGTATGTTTCAATTAAGCGCTAGACATTCCACGGGAATAGCCCTAATCACAAGGGCATGACCTTGGGGCATTCACAAATTAGAACGCACAAACGCACAGAAGGTAGCTGAAGGAGGAAGTTTTAGGTATTGTATTTTAGCAGTGATCCAACATATTCTGTGATTAATTTTAATGTGAAGAATGGGGTTCTACAATGTTTTTAGTTTTTGTGATAGGATTTATTTCAGATATCCTTGCCCCATGTTGCACTAATATACAAACTTTCCTAATTTTATTGTGAGTATCAGTGCTGGGTCTGTCACAGAGGCCTCCCTTTGCCTCATTATAACACTTGCACTGTTCAGATGAATATTAATGTTTTTTTATGTTTCAGTCATTTTCAGACCATTACAAACTTTTGAAATCATGACATTTACAATTAACATTTCAATGAAATATCTTAACCTTTATGGATAATAAATCATGACAGTACCATGGGGATATCCCACATGCACTTCCTCCAGAAACAGAACTCTGTTGGGAAAAGCAGAGTTCAAATGTAGACTTGCAAACAAACTAAACTAACTAAAAGACTTAAAATATAATATTAATAGAAATTATTTAATGAAATTTTAAAAAATTTCAAGCCATTTTTTTATGATTCAAGCATTTCCCTAACAGTATTAATCCCAACATTGGAAAACTATCCTAATGCATAAAATCAGAATCAAATCAGTTTTTAATAAAAGTAAAACTGATTGGTCTATTTTCATTGTTCAAGCTAAGTGAAATACAATAAAGTAAAGTAACAGTATAAATGGTGAAAGTTAAAAATATTATTTCAATGATTAAAGATACTACATGCAATACAAGTAGGATAATTTTTTAAACCTCTATGATTTTAATATGGCCATGTCTCTTTAAAAATTATATTCCCCACATCTCCCCTCCCCCCCAAAAAAGCCAAAACTATTTTCTTTATATTCCTTAATCTCTAATTTAACCCAACGGATTTTAATGATTTTCAAGACTTTTCTTACCCATAGGACATTAGAAGCTGTCCCATGTAGATAATATGTGGTAACGCTAGTAATATCTAAATAACAGAGAACAACTGCCTTTGAGGAGGAGAGTTTCCAACAGAAGGAAGTTAAGATTTTCTTGTTCACATGAAAGGGGAAGACCACTTGGGGGAGCAATTCTGGAGTGGTTCTGGGTTGAATCTGTAAGGGAAAAAATGGAGGAAGAATAAATTATGTAAGAAGGCCATTGACTCTTAAAAAGAGGTGTTGGCAATAAGAAAAGTCAATTTAGGGGCCAGATAACAGAGGGACCTTGGCTAACTGTAGAAAGGGAAGCTCAATGAATTATAAAAATCAGTTTAAAATTCCATTTGATGAAGATGAAGTTCAATTGTCTTAATTTAGTATTAGTAAATCATCCAGGTAATGGAAAATGTGGATTCACTCCCTTTTCAAAGATGCAATGAATATGGCCAAGATCAGTAAATACTCTGGGGACTCTTTTGGAAATATGAATTGCCAATACAGAACTGGAAAAGCTTGTGATGTGTTGGATGAAGAAATGGAGTTATGTTTCCTTTGAACCAATAATCACAAAAGACTGTGATATGAAGTTAAGTGCATTCCTAGATTAAGGGTTTCCAACCTCAATCTTGCCTTTTCCATAAATAAATTAAACACACAGGATCAGGATGGGATTAAATCATCCACATTTATTGATTACCATGGAGTAAAAGGAATCAATTCACTGGGTAAACTCACCCAAGGGTACAGAGTAGTTTCAAGACTTGTGTTTTTGGTTGATGAAGAAGAGAAGATATGGCTGAGGGGGAGAAGAAAACTATAGAGAACCGGGACTGGATGACATGCATTGCCCATCTGTCATAGTGGAACAAGTCCAGACCTGAAGATACAATTTCAGCCTGCTCCAGATGAGTGAGTCCCTTCTGGACCAGCAAATCTTCTTTGGGGCTTGGCATTCTTTGAGGCAGAGGAGATATAGCACTTTCAACTGTGCCTATGTCCAGAAATGAAGCACTCTATGGACTGTAAAGAGTTAAAGGTATTTGTAGTCTAATGCTATCCCTGGAAGGTTTGTATTTGTGAGAGAACCAATTTTTATCCCTCTGCTGACAGAGAAACTGGAGCATGTTCAAATCTCTATGAGTTGCAGAGATAGCAGACTGAGGCTGTTGGTGCCAGCAAAGCCCTTAAAGAGAAAGGTTTCGGTATTAAAAGGAAAGAAAATGCATAGGATGGGTCCTGTGGGTCTGACTGCCAATCCAGCTGTCCAGTCCAAGACTGAAAACTCATATTAGAAAATTCTGTTACATATAATGAAAGAAAATGATACTTTAACTAAATGAATTGCCACTACATTTACTTCCATAGAGCAAGATTCTGGCAAGCTAGCACTGAACAGTAGTTTACTTCTCAAATATGACATCAGTGGGATTACTCAGCATAAGTATGGTTGACAGATCCAGTCCCACACTGATCTGTTTTCAATGTGTGATTTCTTTTTAAAATGACAACAGTGTAAAACAGATGTTCTTTGTTATTATGTACTCCATATACACAGATATAGCGAGTAAAATGACATGAAGGCACAATGAAAAATTGAACCCATTTGAAGGGACTAAAATAATCTAGAAGGTTTGTAATGGGGTATAATAACTCTAGAACCTCTTCCCCTTTGCATTCAGTTCAGGTTGGTGGTAGCAGAGTTGCAATCTAATCGCTGTTCATGGACCTATGGGAAATGAGTAAGTGGCCTCAAGGAAGTTCCTATGGGGGTGTGTCCACAACTTTTTTGGTAGCCTCAGTAGAAACTGAGGACTCAGGGAACGGGGAGGACAAAATTTAGAAATTGGTGGCAATTTAGCTTTAGAATTTTTAAATTTAGAAATTTAGCAATTGGTGGCGACTTAGCTTTTCTTATATTAACTTAGACTTAGCCCTTCTTATGTCCACTAATACTCTTAAAGTTTAGTGTGACCAAATTCATATACCAAGGAGCCAGAAGAAGGTAAAAGTTATAGTAGAGTATGAAATATATCCAAACGAAACTTCAGTTTGACTTTGAGGAGGCAAAATGTAACTCTCCAATATGGAATATATGGATATATGATACTGGGGCTAACTTCTCCACCCTGGTGAAAAGTACTTGGGATTCTTGCTGCCCACCTATGAAAATAAATTAAGATTTTGATTATCTTCCATGGAAAAATAGCTTCTCCAACAAAACAGTCCCCTTATTACCAACAGCATTTCCAGAAATACAGTACTAACACTAAGAGGCTGCCAGCTACTGAATCACTAGTTCCCGAAACATCCTGGGTTTTCTTTGGCATTCTCCTCTTGAAGCACAGACTGATCAAGTCCAACCCAAAACTGAAATAATGATTAGATCACAACCTAAATCTATACGGATGCAGAATACTGTCTCTGACTTTGGAGCTACCGTTTTTAATGCAAATATTACAGTAGACATAGCATTTGTATTTGCAGTTAAGGTATATATTTGACACAGTGGCATCAATGAGTTTTGGTTATTTAAAATGACAATGAAACCCATCCAGAGATAATTACATAATTACTTCAAGTACTATATTTAGTGAGCTACAGTAGAAATGAGTAGTGAAATCTGATAGCACAGAAGTGCTTTACTAATTCATATCATTTTTCCTTCCCTCTTTTAAAAAAACTATTAATAGATTATTATACACAAGAGTGAACATAATTTATGATAAATAAGAGAATTCTGAATTGCCCACTTCCCTGGGCCTAAATAAATAAATAAACCGGAAAACCACATGGAGGCAAAAATAATAGCAAAGAAGTGGCATATGATAAAAGTCCAGTCAACAGTTATAACAGAGGAGGAGGTTTAATATTTCACAGGTATATGCATACACACCTATTGTCTATATACACACACATATTACATAGTGTGTGTATACATATACCCAGCATAACATAACATACACATATACACTCCCCACTCCGCCCCCCAGGTATTCATTTAGCCAGAAGTCAAGCATTCCATAGGAAGATATTTTCTTAGGGAGTCTATCTTTCCTTTCCTTTCCTTTCTTTTTTAAAATGAGGAACAAATGAAAGTAGAATCTTGTGTGCCTTTTTTACCCACTCATCCCCCCGGCTGCAGCCTTCATTGCTGAAAAGGAAGCTAAGAGAAATCCTTATTGCTATGCAATGTCACTAAGAAACAATTACAAATGAAAAGAAAATCAATTTTTACAATCATTTACAAGACGGTACTATAACTTTGTGTCCTCCATGTATATTGAAAATGTTCGCTTTGAATTTTTTTGAATAATGTAATGAAAGAACTGTCCTACACAGCCCTACAAACACAGGCTTGACCTTGCCATTCTTACTTAGGTCGAGAAATGTCTTATTATGAAAGCAGTTCTGCTGCAATAGGTGATCACTGCTACCAATTTGTTTACTAGTAGTATTTATTACCAAATACTCTATAGTACTTTGCATTAGACAATAAGTCAGTACATGAAGTGCATCATTGCAGTATGTTAAGAGTAAGTAACACTTCATCTTAACTTTACTACTGGATAAACTCTGTAAGGGCCTGTCTTCACAAAGCAAAGAAATAGCTGCAGGGATACTGATTTCATGATGTGCTTTGCTGAGGGCTGTCCTTGCAGTGGTTTAGCTCTTCTACACAGCACTGCTACATTTGACGGAACGGTTTTGTTGCATTCACAGGTAGTGTACTTTACAATCACTGTTGTACAAGTGCCTTCTGGACCTGTGAAACCACTGTCTCAATGCCCAGTACTGTACTATTGGTGATACCAGGAAATTTGGAGCAATTTTCAAAAATTAGGCACTGCAGTGTGGGATGGATTTTGAAGAATTTGTGAAGCTGGAGCAACACTTGTGGTTTCCTATACACACTGGGAGAAAAAACACTAGAGTGTGCACCATTCAACAAGACCTAGGCCAAAGACTCAATTCCAGGTGTTGCAAAACTAACACTTGCAAAATGCCCAAAATAACTATTGTTTGTAGATGCGAGGTTTTGTACAAGTGTTGCAAGGTGAAAGTGTTCCAAACAATGGTTTCTTATAACAGTTTTCCGCTTCGTGTAGAGCAGTGGTTCTCAAACCTTTGTACTGGTGACCCCTTTCATATAGCAAGCCTCTGAGTGTGACCCCCCCTTATAAATTAAAAAACACCTGTTTACATTTAACACCATTATAAATGCTGGTGGCAAAGTGGGGTTTGGGGTGGAGGCTGACAGCTCACAACGCTCTCCCCTCCCCCCGTAATAAGCTTGTGACCCCCTGAGGGGTCCCTGACCCCCAGTTTGAGAACTCCTGGTGTAGAGAGTTCCCAACAGACATTTAATACTAGAGTTGAAATCTAGTATTCAAAACATACCAACTGTCTGGCCTGTTGTAAACAAAAAGCTGTAAAATAAATACCAAAAATATTAATATGCCCTTTAAAATGAATTTAAAATCAAGGAATGGTCTTAGCTTCTAAATACAGGTGTAATGACTGAACCATGCTATTTATCTTCCCACTTCCATTTTCTTCATTTACTTCATCACTATAGACCTGATTTATTTTAATATACATGCTGTATAAAGCAATACAGTACATATTACTTTCTACGTGATGACTATAGGGGTGTATCCATTTGAAATGTTGACAGGTCACAAATATACATTACTAGCAAAAATACCCGGTGTTGCTCGGGTCCGTCAGAGGGGGGGAGGGGTGAGAGAGCTGAGCGAGTGCAGGGTCCATTGGAGGGGGAAGGGGGAAGAGAGCTGAGTGAGTGGGGGGGCTGTTGGAGTGGGGGGAGGAGGGGAGATTTTAAAAAATTTCAATTCTTACCTGAGGGGGGAGAGAGCTGAGCGAGTGGGGGGCCGTTGGAGTGGGGGCAGGGGAGTGAGATTTAAAAATTTTTCAATTCTTACCTGGGGCGGGGGGGGGGGAGAGCTGAGCGAGTGGGGGGCCCTTGGAGTCGGGGGAGGGGGGTGAGATTTTAAAATTTTTTGATTCTTACCTGAGGGGGGAAGAGAGCTGAGCGAGTGGGGGGGGGGCATTGGAGGGGGCGTTGGAGGGGGGAGAGAGCTGAGCGAGTGGGGGGCCATTGGAGTGGGGGCAGGGGGGTGAGATTTTAAAATGTTTTGATTCTTACCTGGGGGGGAGAGCTGAGCGAGTTGGGGGCCCTTGGAGTCAGGGGAGGGGGGTGAGATTTTAAAATTTTTCGATTCTTACCTGAGGGGGGAGAGAGCTGAGCGAGTGCGGGGTCCGTTGGAGGGGAGGAGGGGCAGAGAGCTGAGCGAGTGCGGGGTCTGTTGGAGGAGGGTATTATTACATCATAACTATGTCACAGAGAACAGCAGGTGTTAACCTGCTGCCCAGCTGATGTGAATGGGCTTTAAATAATTTCACCCCTAAGGGGCATCAGAGGTGAGATTTGAAATATTTTCAATTCTTACCCTGATTAGGACCCTAAAGCCTATAACTGTACCAAATTTCAAGTCTCTAGCTCAAATGGTGTGGAAGGAGTAAGGGAACGTACATACACACACACATGCACGCATACACCATTTGACTTTTATATGTATAGATTAAAACAATTAGCATCAGTGGCACTAATGCCAGTAACACAGTAGTGAGCAAATCAGTATTTGAAAAATTTTACTTTAACAACCTGTTCTGTAGAACATCTTAGAGCTCATTAGCTTTTACCTCTAATACCGTTCCTGTCCTACCCCAAATACTGAGGTGCTATCCTGGCCCTATGTACGCCTCAGTCCAGAAGAACAGAATGCCTATTGATTTAAGAATCACTTTGTTAATTTGTATCAGTTTGAACACCAAACTGGGATCACAGTAAATGCTTGTACAGCACAAGGGAATCAGGAAAGTTCAGGCAACCAGATGTGCATGCATAAAAAGGAAACACTTGCTTGTCTTTGGGAACAGGTTTGTAATGTTTTTAATTAAAATGATTTGATATGCATGTCACACATTGTGAATAGTACAAGGTACCCTACAGATATAATGGTTACCCTATAGATAAGTGTAATTTGGACGCATTTTTGGTAGACAATATAATCTACTGAATCATCATAACAAATATATGTATGTAACTAACATATACATGACTATATTAGCTCTTTCGGCAATGCGGTAGGAGACCTGGAAACAAGAGAGAACAGTTTGAATATGCTTGTACTGTGCTGATCTCTAACTAAAGTGGCTTCTGAGACCCATGACCCAGAAAGGTTAAAGTTTATGTCTTTCCCAGAGGCTGCACCTACATGATTAACATTACAGAGCAACCTACATCAGAAAGAACTATAACAAGAGAAGACTAAGCAATAATTCATGGAGATGATAAATGTTTGTATAAGAAAAAAAACTATTCAGTTAAAGTAGAATAGTTTGATCAATTTACCTTTTCGTTTGCTCCACAACTCCCTTCTCAATTTTTTTAGTGGTTTGAGAAGAAAGGAGGATTTTTTTCATGTGTGTGTGTGTGCGTGTGTGCACACTCTTTTAAAATCAAAACCAGAGCCAAGCACCGTTCCCTCTAAGCTGTGCGCGTGTGTGCATGCACACAGATCCTAAACCCCATGCACACAGCGAAACACCACCTGCATAAAAAATTGTACAGAAGCACAAAAATTTGCACAAAATAATTTTTTTGCACACACGTTCTGTCAAAAATTAGAGGGAACATTGGAGCCAAGGATTTTCAATCTAGTCCTGAACCTCTTCCGAAAAGAGATTTCCAATTGCGCTGAAATCTGTGGAGGTTTTATGATGTGGACAGATGTCTACCAGACACTAGGTTGAGGTCATCTAACTCATCTCATTAATGACCCACGTCTGATTTGAGTCTAGTCTCCAGACTCTAAAGGTCTGGGCAATTACCCTTTGCCTCACCTAGCTCCTTAATTTTTTCTCTTAAAAAAATGGAAAGGGGAAAAATACAAGTAAATCATTTACTTTACACAAAATTACCCAGAATGTTTTTCTAATAAGCACACACTTCTGCAACATACGGCTGACATGATGCTCATAGAACAGAGATTTGTGGTGATTCATCAGAATTATTTATCACAATATATTCTCTGGGCTTTCCATGTAATCTGACACTGAAAAGGTAATTGTCTATTATTTCTCAAACATCTAGCAACAAAGATAACAAGTATTCATACATAAAACACATTCAAAAAGCAATTTTACCATATTAATTGAGTTAAACTGCTGCAAGTTGTACATATTTTATATAAACCATATTCTCAATAAATATTTTTCAACTACTTATTCCTTTAAACATTCAAAGTTAGATGCCATTCTGATCTGATATCATTTCTACTGCTAGAGGAAAAGATAAAATTGGGTCTAGCAAAGCTGGAGGCAAAATACTACAATGGATGACAAATATTCTTGGTGTATACATCAGTGGAACAACGGACTCTTAAGGGCACTGACTACACACTGCTGGGCACAGAATGGATTCAGAAGAAACTCCATATTCCTTTGTTAGAATCAGTTCACGTATGATCTGCAACATTCAACCAGCATATTTTACAACCATAGCTATCTATTCTCCCCTCCCCCCCCAAAATAAAACCTGCAAAAGATGCATGAGTGAAATGTTTGCACAATGTGGCTATTTAAAAAAAATACCAGTTTAAATTGCTGCATTGATTTTGAATACTAAATTTTCTGAATCTTTTCCCTTTTGGTGTACCCTGTGCTGCAGGGTAGTCTAAATTTCTACATATAATCTCACTGCATTGTTTTGATCACCAATGTTTCCTTTCAGTTCTACCCCCGTCCCACCCCAAAAAAGGGTTTTGGACAGGAGCATTAGTAGATTCCATTTGCCCTGTGGATAATCAGGAAAACATGTCACTGTGCATTATTGTATTGTCTTCATAGATCAAGATTTCTCTTCGTACTTTTAAAATTCCACTAATGGGAACAATTGCTTTGAGCATTTGCTACTTTGCCTGGTACACTGTAATCAAGTAGGACACTGGAATGAACTAATATTAACATGCTGTATTTCACGTTTTTTTTTTCTTACTATGATTGGGGAAAGAAACGTACTGAACAATTTTTACAAACAAAATTACATATTACTAGGCAAAGATAACGCCAGAGGGAACTGCGAGATGCAAGGCTATGCAAGCATCAAGGGATTTAGTTATCAACAAGGTATCTACAAAAAGGAATTACAAGTGGCTTGTGGTATCCAAAGTCTAAGATAGAATCTTAGATTACGGTTCTTCTGCACTGTACTCTTTCATAGTGAATAAGAATAAACTACAATTCCATATTCTGTTTACTGTCTATACAATTATTCATTTCCAGTGTGAAAGGACTGCTTTATGCAGAAAATGAGAAAATTTCACAATTTAGAATTTTTTTTGAGAGAGGGAGTTCATGCCAAACACCGTCAGAATTAGGACTAAACTTTTGGTATGGGCAGGTTAGTCCTTTAGTGCCCACTGCACTCCTTCTTGCTCCTACCTCTGAAATATCTGATAGTAGTCAACATCTAGGGCATGGGCTACACTAGCAGGGGGATTCGAACTAAGATACGCAACTTCAGCTACACTATTCACGTAGCTGAAGTCTAAGTACCTTAGTTTGAATTACCTGGCCGTCCCCACAGCAGCAGGTCGACCGTGGCGGCTCCCCCATCAACTCGGCGTATTCCTCTTATGGAGCTGGAGTTCCAGAGTCGACGGGAGTGCGTTTGGGGATTGATTTATTGCGTCTAGGCGAGACGCGATAAATCTATCCCGATACATCGAATTAACCAACAGCATACATCGAACACTACCTGCCGATCAGGCGGGTAGTGTAGCCCTATCCAAAAAACAGGCTACTGGCATAGATGGGCCACCGGTCAGTTCTGGTGTGCAAACTCCTGGTTCCTAAATTCCTTCTTTTGTAGACAGATGAAATTAGAAGTTTTTCAGTTGCACTGTGAGTTCTGGTTCTGCAGGTGTCCAAACAAACCCAAGTATCTTGGTATTTTATTTGTGTTTATATCTTTCAAGGACTTTTGTTGCATATGGGAACCACTTACGGAGATCAAAGTAATACAAGTACTGGTATTTGGTATTCCAAAGTAGTTAAACCTGGCAATGATCAATGAGTTGATCACCATGGCCTGGTCTGTATGCTGGTGAGCCTCAGGTGGAAGTCCTGGGTATGTAGAAGAGGTGATGAATCCAGAAGGAATTTAGAGACACATACCATGTTGCCATATGGGGCACTGATGGTTTCAGTTGGGGGTGATGATATGCTGTTGGTTAATTCTTCAAATGCCAATATCATTGCCATTTTGCTTGGGTTTAGCGCAGTCATCTTTCCTTCACACTGGTATCCTCTTACTTACACACTGGTAAACACCTCGGAGCTTGTGCAGCTTTTATTGGAAGTTTTAGAGCTAGGTATTTTCCATCCATTTCTGGCATTTAATTTCTGACATTGAAGTTAATGACATCTCATTATCTCCTCCTCTGGATTTTCATCTGGGTTGAATAGGACAGGAGGGATGGGGGAGATGTTGGAGCTTTGGGGAGCTCTATTGGTGAAAGCTCTTGTGATGGAGATAAGACTGCTCATCATTAGGAGGAAAGGGTAATATTGTGGAACTCAGGAGACATGTGTTCAGCTCCTGCCTCTGCCATAGGTTTTCACTGTAAGCTTAGGTAAATCACATGAATTCTCTGTGCCTTGGTTCCCCACCTGTAAAATGAGAATAACATTTCCTGACCTCAAAGGTGTGTTTTGTTGAGAGAGTAAATTCATAGAATACTGGGGAGATGCTCGGGTAGGGCAGTGATACAGCTCATAATATCTAGATAGTCCCTAGAGCATAGGGATAATCTCTCTGAAAGCAAGGACTGAAGCCAATTCATTACACTTCTATTCATCCCTACTAGGTAGCACAGGTGAGTCAGCAGCACTTCATCCCTCCTTTCCTGAAAAATGTATGCAAAGCTTGGATCTAAAGAATATCACCTCTCCCATGAGAGAAATCTTCTAAGGGTATTTGGAGGTGGGAGGGGCAGATTGTGTACCTTTGATAGGGTTTCCTTCTTCTTCCTCCCTGTCAGGTGAATTCTTAGAAGTCCAGCAGGTCTTCCACGTCTTTTACTACTGTGAAGTTCCATAGATTTGCAAGCATACAAGACTAACACCTGCCTTAATGGAATTACTGTGTTTTGGAAGCATCAGCGAGAGCAGCTTCATGTATTCAAAAACTTACGGCTCTTGCAGCAGACTCACTGATGAGTTCAATATGGGTAAAATAACTCGTTTTTATATTACAAGAACCAGCAGATAAATGTGGGCATAAGGGAAACAATTTCTAAAGGGGCTAAAACTTACTTTTATTGTGCCACACAAATGTTGTCGGAGGAAGGGTTTGGAAATAAACTGAAGAGGAAGCTAAATTCCTTCACATTTGACAAGCCCTCAAAAGCCCCCAAAAGATCAGGGAACAAATAACGTAATCATTTTGAAAGAGGGGAGTGGTGAACGTAGGTGGTAAGATCAATAGAAAATGGATTTTCCTGTTGACCAGTTGCATTATTTCCCAGAGCTAAAAAAATATGCATGACCAATATCTGAGGATCACTTTTCAATCCAAAAGAGCAAGAGCTTTCCATTATAAGCCCAAAACTCCAGATAACATTTATTTCATTTTTCTGTATGTATGTGTACTCATACTTGCTGTATAAACAGCAAGTGCTCATGAGAACAATGGCTCTAAGGCAATATTACACTCTTTTCATGAGATGAAAATGACTAAATATCTCAGCTCTGTCTTCCTCACCTTCGACGCTCTGCAGAACTTCATCTCAATTACATCACTACTCTCTTTACATACTACTCAATTACATCACTAATACCACAGTGCACACCTCTTGATCCCTCCATTTCCCTGTATTCTCTTCTCACTGCGTACTTTGGCCCAGATCCTACACATAGGTGACTTTATGCACTGAAAATGGTCTCGTACGTCAAGGATCAGACCCTCTGTTTCTTCCTACTATTCTTGTTTTTTTTGCCACTTCATAAGCTCTAAAAAGACTCCACATTTAGCACATACTGTCCCATCTCTTAACCTCTTATAAAACATTCCTTCCATGAATCCCTCTTATGTTGAACTCAGCTCCAAAATAGTCTACCCAACTTCTCCCAGTTGAATGGTTTACTCCTATGAATTGAATATTGGACTTTGACGATTACTTCCTAGGGGCAAGGAACTTCTGTTTTTGTGATCTGCAAAGTGCTGTATGCATGAACAGTGCTGAATACTTAATACTGTAGTTATGAGACATAGAACAAGGCACAAATGATGGGTCGGTCCATGGTCATTCACAATCAATTCTACATATTATGAAAACCACAGTTTTCTGTATTCTGTATTTTAATGGGCTGTATTTTGTAGGCTAGAAAATAAACATTTATTCTTTAAAGATCAAACCCCCGGGCCCATTGACTGGAAGTTTGGAAGTTTGGCCATTGCCTTCAGTGCGATCAGGGCTTGGTCCTGACATATAAGCATAGAAAATCTGCTGTGAAATTTTGAAATTAATTATTTACTGTTTAAAATAACAATTAATTCAAGCTAACTTAAGCTTCTCTGATGCGAATAAAAAATGTAAGAACAGCCTACAGAAAATAAACCAAAAATCATTATGATCCAAATCATTATTATCCAGACAAGTTTTTTTCAGTCTGTAAAAATCAAGAGACTAAGAAGATTTTAATTAAGCATCTACCAAATAGGAGTTGACAGCATCGGTCTGTGTGCCAAAATGAACTCTAATTCACAGTTACATGAGACAGTTGAAAGATTTTCAGTAACATCAATCCATATTTTATTAACATGTTTGCTGTAGTTCAAGGAATAAAATATAGCCTCTTAAAATGCAGTTTTAAATCAATTGTACTGTACATTAACTCGGTTGTTGGACTATTTTAAAATTTACAGTTGCAGATAATTACAACAAATCTGATGTCATAAATTGTCCATGCTAAGTTAGCTCTCTACAATTGAGCTACTTGTAGGGGTCCGTGCAGTGGCACACCCCCTCACCACATGCTCCTGGGCACAATGCTTCTAGGAGCAGAGTGACAGCTGTGCAGACCTAAAATTGGGTGCAACACACATGCAGCTTCACAGACCCACCAAGAGAGAGGATGGGATCACAGTTCTGACCCTCCCTCGCCCTCTCTGGGGAAACCAGGACAAGCACTAGCCTAGAGCAGTCATCCTGCTCAGGAAGCGTAAAGACCTTTTGCATGTGCTTACAAGGAGGAGGGTCTGAGCATAGTCAGGCCTCGTGTTGTTTTACATTTTACCAGTTAAAATTAACCAAATGCCAGTTAAAATCGACAACTGTTAAGAAGCTCGGCAGATTTATTTGGCTAAGAAAACAAGTTCTTCATTAGCTGTGTTAACACCCCCACCCCACAACATATTCAGATTAAGGAGTTACTTGTAATAGTTACCCATGCTTCATACTTCAGAGATTCAAGGTTAACCACTTTGCATGAGCACAAAGGTGGTACAGACGCTTTCTCGGCCTTCTCTTGACTGGAGATTGATCTAGGGATCTGACTAATACAGTACCAAATTCAGATATGAGTTACAAATTCAAGTATCTCAGAAGGAATTTGGAACGACTCAGAAGTATAGGTTTTGGACAGCCCAAAGAAATATTAAAGCTACTGTTTATTAGCGCATAGCTAGATTTTTGTGTTGAATACAATGAGTATTCATATGTGCTTTTACTTTCTTAGTGTTAAACTGGTAGCATGCTAAAAAAAATCTATTCTGATTTTACCATATTTATTGATGTATTCCATCTTTCTAAATCTCACATTGGGAATGAAAGCTATTACTTACATGATGGACCAGGTCCTCAGCTGATGTAAATATGCCTATTTACATTAGCTGTAAAGTTATCCCTACGTATTTGCATATAAGCCAAAATTAATGCAAAGCAAGGCATCAAAGGGTCGAAGTACAGGAACTCCTCACTTAACGTTGTAATGTTCCTGAAAAATGTGACCCTAAGTGAAATGATGTTAAACGAATCCAATTTCCCCATAAGAATTAATGTAAATGGAAGAGGGTTGCGTTCCAGGGAATTTTTTTTCACCAGACAAAAGACCATAATATATATATAACACACAGTATAAGTTTTAAACAAACAATTTAATACTGTACACAGAAATGATGATTGTGAAGCTTGGTTGAGGTGGTGAAGTCTGAGGGTGGGATATTTCCCAGGGAATGCCTTACTGCTAAATAATGAACTAGCAAATTCAATTGCAATTCAAAATTGGCTGAGCCTCGAGGGTTAACTTGTTAATGTAGCCTCACACTCTACAAGGCAGAAGGAATGAAGGGAGGGAGACAGCATAGCAGACAGAGACACACAGTGTGTGTGAGTGTGAGTGAGAGAGAGAGAGATATGTGCATTTCCCCTTTAAGTATGCTGATCCCTGTCTTAAGAACACTGCCTTGTTAATTATATCAGCAAGCTGAGACCAGGAATCTCCCTCCTGGACTGTCGTGTGTTCCCGCTGCTCTATGGAAGATGGGGTAAGCGGGGTGCAGGAGCAGGGGAACACCCTGACATTTACCCCCCTCTTCCTTCCTCTCCTCCATCCCTCTCGCCTCACCCCCCCCCCCCCCCCCCCGCACACAGCAAGCAGGAGTCTCAGGGAGCAGCTCCAAGGCAGAGGGCAGGAGCAGCACATGGCAGTGGGGGAAGGGACAGTTGAACTGCCAGCAATTGATAGCCTGCTGGGCAGCTCTTTCACAGGGAATTTAGGGGACTGGGGAGCCGATGGGGGGCTGCTGGTCCACCCTGGTTCCAAGCCCCCAACAGCTAGATGTAATGGGCTGCTCTTCATGCAAGCAGTGGACAAAGCCAAAGGATGTTAGAAGGGAGCATTGCACAACTTTAAACAAGCATGTTCCCTCATTGATCAGCAACGTAACAATGAAACAACGTTAACCGGGACAACTTTAAGTGAGCAGTTACTGTGGGAGAAGTATCCCGCTACATGCAAGTCAAAGAGAAGACCACCAGTCCTACTCCAGCTCATGGCAAACCAGCTACTCAGACTCTTTCCTCAAAGTTTTTTTTAAATGTTGGAACAGGTTAGTGTAAAAGGTAAAACTGTTCTCACATAGCTTTAACGTCTATAACCAGCATATATTAGCAAATCTATTGACTGATTCTCACTGACCTTCATAGCAGTATTGATAGTATATGTTCACAGAGATTAATTCTTCACCAGTGTGAATCTCTGGCAAATTGTATAAGGACTGGGAGTGTGGATTTTACCTGATGTATGCTCATTGGGAGAGAGAGGGTGGCCTACTTCACTCTTGAGCTGGTGAGTGTAGAAGACGGGTGGGATGAAAAGGGCAGTCTGTAGGGAGGTCATTGTTTTTATGAAGAGCTTATGTTAGAATTAGTGTTGATGATTTACATGGCATTCATACATGAGTGCATGCAGTAATCAATATATGCTGTATAGAGATGCCTTACATTCAATGACTTTCAAGCATGTTTTCCCATAAATAATCTATGATGTTCTTCAAAATGTGTAATGTGACTTGTTTCCTGGATTTATATATCTGATTATATATAATATAAATACCAATCTCCTAGAACTGGAAAGACCTTGAAGGTCATCGAGTCCAGTCCCCTGCCTACACTAGCAGGATCGAGTACTGTCCCCTGACAGATTTTTTGCCCCAGATCCCTAAATGGCCCCCTCAAGGATTGAACTCACAACCCTGGGTTTAGCAGGCCAATGCTCAAACCACTGAGCTATCCCTCCCCCCCATAAATATTAAAGATTAAATATTATACCAAATATTTTGTTTTCCATTATACCAAAAATTGATTGCTCATATGCCTAGTTCAGTCTCTCACAATGAAAACTCATTTTGTCTTGCCTCTTTCATTGCTAACCTTCATACATCATACCCTTTCATTTACTAAAGATCAAGTAACTAATTAAAAAATTGGATGCTCAGATTTTTTTCCACAAGTTTCTGTATAGCTATCCTATTGGAAAACATGGGCAATTCTAGTCTAGTGACCTATTTCCAGATTTCACACAGAAAAAGAAAAAGGTTATTGTTACGAGATGTACTTTAGCAAAGTTTATAAACATCTACTGCAGTGCTTTGAGGAAAGGATGTTAGAGGCATCTAAAAGTCCAACGTGAAATTATGGCTAATAAGCATGTTGGTGTCCAAAAACTAACCGGATAGCTGTTTAGATCTCTTTAAAATCTGTTACCTATATTTAACAATAAAATTTAATCATTTTGTTACAGATATTCACATAGCAATATCTGTTGTGACTTTTCCATACATGACACAATTTGGAAGAGTCACAGAAATTAGCAGTATTTCCTAAATCATCTCTATTAGCAAGGATAGAAATATCATGATTTGATGGTATATTTTATATTTTCAAAAAGCACTTTTTGGAAAGCTTCATTATATATGGATTCAAATACACGACATATTTTCCTCACCACCTGTACAGATACAGCGAGAAAGTACATTGCACTTTAAAATTTGCCCCATGGAAGCCATCTTTTTCATGTTATATGATCATTTTTAAACCAAAGCTGCGAAGCAGTACGTTATATTGTACCTTATATTGGAAAACTTGAGTGGAACGCTGAAGTGTGATTTGTCACTCTAATAATTTAAATATAGCTTAAACAATTCAATATTCCTATAAAATAAAGATCAGTTTAAATTGAATCATCATTGATACTAACTTAGCTGACATCTTAATCGAGATAAATTTTAATCAATTTAAATAAGAATGCAACTCATGTATTGCATTTTATCTGGCATCACATAAAAACTAAAAACTATTACAAAATGAAAAATGTGGCTGTGTGATTATTAAATGTTTTCACACAAATAATGTCTGGAAGTGCTGAGGTAGACATGGCATAGTTATAACTGTGATGGCACTTTCATTCCTAATCCCTATTTTTAGATATACTAGAATTAAAAATAATTGTTTTGTATTAAATGAGTTTGCACTTTATCATCCCCGCCCCCATGGACCCAACTGCAGTACTGTCGACTAAAAGAGGAGAGGATCTTGGTAGGTTCTAGTACAGAGTTTTGAATGGAAGAAGAAACGAAGACCAGAATGGCACTAAGTCTGGGGTATTTTTACATTTGCAATTAGCATATCTATAATTTGTCTGAATGGATAGCTCTGTTATTTAAGCTTCTGTCTCTTTTACATGAAGGAGATAAAAGTGTGACTTTGCCATTTAAAATTGTAATGAAGTGCTTTTAAAAGTGTTACCTAAAATCACTAGGAAAGGAAAAAAGGATGCTAGAGATATGAATATATGAACTTTGTTTTATCCATCCTGAACCACAATAAAAGGATTCATTTGAAGTAGGTGCCAAGGTTGCTATAATTTTTAAAAGACAGAATTTTACCATAAACCAATAGAAGAAAAAAATACTATATCATTATGTTAACTTTCCACAGGACAGGAGAAGATATTTAATCAGGAACTTCTTATATATGTTGCTCCAAAGTTAGTAAGATGATCCCCTGATGCACATTTAAAGTAACTTCAAAGGATAAAATAGATTAATCAAATGCTAATATGTACTTTGACATTTATTGCAAAAAGATGCACCTGGGAGAGAGAGAAAAAAATCTCCCTACTTCAAGGAACCCATCCTTAGGTTACACTTCTGATCAGCAGGAGATGCAAGAAGTAAGTTTAAGTGATGGAGTTAATCAGGTAACTTTTTTTCTTTGAAATAAGCCTCAGAGCCAGTTCTGAAAAACTACCGTAACTGTGGATTCCTGTTAAAGCGTGTATGTTTTGAACTATATTTATTTTATGCTTTCTTTCTATTCTGCAATTTGCCAGTATCTCTGATTTCTTTATTTACAGCACCCGCCTGTAGGTCTAGGCATTGTTATACAAATAAAACACACAAACATCTAAACAAAAAACTCTACGCAATAAGGGTTAATGTGCCGTACACAATGGTCTATCCATCATCAACATAAATATAAAATAAAAACGAGCACAAAAGCACACTAAATTCCTCCACTCCTCTAAAAACTCAAGAAAAGAATATGAGCTTTAAAGCATAGCCTGGATTTGTTAATCTTTAGGGTTTGTCAGACCAGGGAAGGGATCAAGTTCCAGAGTCCTGGGCAATGCCCTGTTGCTAGCTAGCTCTTTCTCCTTTCATACCAGAAGTCTATTAGCTCACCTGGTTACAACTGCTGATATCACCAGGAAAGACAGGCAATATCTCATGTAAATATAGTCCAAAAAATTTAGGGCTTTATAGGTTAACATATATACTGTTATATTGAAGCTAAATTGAAATAATATAACTTGGAGAACCCAACTTTACATTTCCACACTTTCTCTCATTCCTTTTTAAAATGTAACTTAACTTTGAAGTGTTATCCTCAAGAAGAGAGCGCAGAAAAAGGCTTTAGATACGTAAACATGATCATCCAATGCACATAATCTACTGAGGACTGTTACACCAGACAGAGTGATTGTGGTTGATAGCATCATACCAGGCATTGTAGAATGAAGTTCTCATATCTGGCTCAATTCTGCAAATCCATGAATCTCTGTGGTAGCCCCACAGGTTATACCAGGCAAGATCAGGGACCGACGGGAATGAGATTGGCTTGTAGTTGCCACACTCAATGCAAGATTCTTTACCTTTACACTGATGTCATCTTTCCATTCTGTTGGTACTCTGCCAAATACCCACACTTTTAAAAAACATTTAATGCAGGCCAATGCTCACTGGTTCCAAGGCACCGGTAAGCACTTCAGATGCAATACCATCAAGTCTAGCAGCATGTCCATTCAATATCTTTTGGATGGCCTTCTGTACAACCAGGGATGAGGTAGCTCTGTAGGCAAGAAGTAGATTGTTGTGCTTTAAACTATCTTCTGCTTTAATGGCTAGAGAATTTATGTAAATCTCAGAGTCACATTTTGCCATTGCCTGGAAAATGTCTTTCAACCCTTTACATTGTTGGACATTTTCTGCTTGCATACTTCTGCCTTTTTTGCCAATACAGCAAAGGCCACTTCAGAAAGCCAAGGTTTGTTGCATGAGCTGACTGGTTCAGCATCAGTGTGTTATTTAGTATGCCTGCAGTGGTATATGTAAATCTCCACATTGTCTGACAGGGTACTGAGAGCACATACGTAATCTTTGATGGCCTGTGTGCATTTCACAGCTTTAGCAGGATCCCTGGAAAGACTGTTGGTGGACATCTAGCTTCCAACGATGCAGTGAGAGGTGAGTGACAACTAGTCTATGGTCTGAATTTGTTGATGCTTCTGTACTGCCAAAGATGCAATGAGATTTCACTGTGCAATGATTTCTGATGAGGATGTGCTCAATTTCTTTCATGGCATGTCCACTGTTAGAAACCCAGATTGTGTGATGGTTATTGTGGACCCCACAACAGACAAGTTCTTGGCAACACACAAGATCAGAATCCAAGTGTCCCTGTTATTTGGGGTATCCAAACTAATTATCATACCTTGTTTGATCATTGTCAGCCACAGCACTGAAATTACAGAGCATTAGCAGCATGTCATGTGGCATGGACTAGATTCTTGCCGCTAGCTGGTGATAGAATAAATCCTTTTCCGCAGACGGTGGATCTTCTACTGGCACATAAGCCACAACTACAGATGAGTGGAAGCTGAGCATAGTGTCAGGAGATAAGGTTCCATGTGGTTAAGTTCTGTACTAGAGACTGTCTAACAACAAGTGTAACACCTTGAAGTCTGGACAACCAGAGTGGAGGAAGGTTGCTCCTTCCATGGTGACTTAATCACTTTGTGTCAGGCAAGCCTCGGTGATGTCAGCAGTTGGCATCTTGTAGCAGGTGAGGTCTTTGAGAAGGGTTGTCTTGTATCCAGTGCCATTTGGTACTAACACATTCCTCACAACACAGAACACTCTTCTGAGGTCTGGTTTGTGAATGGGGGCTACCTAAGCTGCATCTTCCCTGAGGGGGTTTTGGGTCATGCCTATCATACCCCATCCTTAAAGCAATATTCTCTCTCGGGTCTAGGATTACAAGAAAACCAGAGGAATCAGTTCTATGCAATCACAGAGCAATATGAAAAACATATACCCTTAGATGTTGAAGGAGATCTGGTAAACTAACTGATTTTGAATGAAGAAATTTCTTCCTATATAAGCCCATTTCATGTTGATATTGAAGAAATCTTTCTGTTACTAATTAAAAAAATCAACCACATTCAACAAGAAGCTACTATTTAATTGTGCTTGGAGTTAAAATTTATAACGAACACAGATCTCCAGAAAGTAAATGTTTTGCCTTGTGTTGAGTAATTGAGGTACTCTGATGTTGAAAATGAGATTTTAAGCTTCTGATAAGTCATTTTCTGATATTACACTATAGCTATATTATCAATTCATTGTATCACAGTTGAGCCTCAAGACCCAATTATGATCAGACCCCATTGTGCTAGTAGAGTGGTCAAACACATAAGAGGATATTGGCCCTCCCAGTCTCAAGGAGTTTATAATTTAAAAAGCCAGGATACACAAAGAGACAGAGAAAGAATGAAACATATAAACAAAATGAGCATGTGATAATAGACATATCTAATTAGTTCATGGTATGTTTTTTTATTTTATTGTTTGTTGTAATATTATTGCACCTCAGGTTACTCTTCTACTCAGCCATTATTAGTTCCCTTTTTGTTTTAAAAAAATATTCTGTCTCTTCTCCCTTCCCTCTTTCAAATGACCTGTCTTTCCAAGGGTACCCTAAGCAAAAGTTCCCTCTCACTTCATTTCCCCTTAGCTCTTCCTTCGTCACAAACTGAGTGAAAGACATCCAACCTATTGGAATAATGGAAGAAAAAACTGACAAGATCTCTAAACTTCTGCAAGTCCCACTTCAATGGGTTTCTTGGGGAGGATACACTGAATCCATCAACCTCTGCAGCTACTGTGTTCCCCTATAAACTGCACCTCCAGCATGTCCCATATGGTCACACAATTTCCTAGGAAGTATGCTGCCACAGCATTACCCCATTTGGGATGAAGGGCTACTCTATACTACTTAAAGAATCTTCATGACCACCTCTTCCATTACCCTAACTCACCTGATTCTGCAATCACATTTTCCAGGCCACCCTGCCCCCATAATATCCTACATGGACTAATGCATATTAACATTATATAAATATAATATTTAACATTGCTGAGATATTTGAGATTTTATATATTCTCATTCATTCTCTCTCTCTCTCTCTCTCCCTCCCTCTTCTAAATTAACTGCAACAACCCTGGAAAGAAACCTGGGTGTCATTGCAGTCAGCTCAATGAATAGATCTGTTAAATATGCAAATACAGTAAAAAAGCAAACACTATGATAGGATGCATAAAGAATAGGATAAGGAATAATACAGAAAATATTATATAAATTAACTGTACACTCTAACATGGAATACATGTGCTGTACTGATCACCCTCTGCCTAAAAGGATATTGCAGAATTGGTAGGGGATCAGAGAAATGTAAAAGAATAATTAGGGGCATGGAAAACTCTCATATGAAGAGAAAATGAAAAGATTGGGAATGTTTATCAATAAAAAGGCATAGGAGGGGACATGATAAAAGTATGTAAAATAAGGTAGATCAGGAGCTTCTGTTCTCCTTGTTTCACAACACAAAACAAGAGGACATTCAATTAAACTGAAAGCAAATTCAAAACTGATCAAAGGCAATTTTTCATTCCGTTCATACTCCTAGACTGTATAACCCATTGTTCCAGGATGTTGTTGAGACAGATAACTTAGTAAGATTCAAAGAGTAAATACATGTTTAATGGATAACAAGAGTGTCCAGAGATGTAACAGTTCATTAATTATTATTATTATTTGTACTGTGGTATCACCGTTGCAGCCATGGATCAGTACCCTACTGTGGGAGGAGTTGAACAAACAGACCAAAACATTATCCCTCTCTCAAAGAATTTACAATCTAAATAGTGCAAAAATAAATGAATAAAATAAAAAAATAGTTTTGATGGGATAAAAACCTCCTGTTTCAACTAATCTTTAGGGATTAGGATGAGACCTTCATGCAGCAGATTATTCTACAATTGCCTACTGCAGGATTTTCCTTTGAAGCAACTGGTGCTACCCACTGTCAGCGACAGGATACTGGATCAAATGGACCATAAGTCTGATCTTGTCTTGCAATACCTATGTTCCTATGTTAGCAAAAATATCTGCTTTTATGACAGAGTATGCTCTGTGGAATAGACAGACACAGAATAGACATACCAATCCTGGAATTATCATTCCAAATGGAAATAACACTGCACAGTGGATAAAGTGAGATAGAAAGCTAATTTTAAATAAATGCAATGTTTAGACAATAAAAAATACAAATTCAATCAATGCAGAGTAGCCCATCCCCAAGAATGTTTAAATAGGTATTTATCATTGTCATAGAAAGCAGAAGCATTGCATTTTAATTGCTAACTGCTATCACCAGATAAAGCACTTTTTCTAATAACTGAAAGCACAAGTGTAATGATTAAAATATACTTAATCTCACTAAGTACCAATTGCATTCAAATATACTGAAGTAATTTTTATTTCTAAACAATTTACTAACGGGGCTATATCTGAGTAATCCATACTTTATGCTGTAGATTGTGTTTTCATTCTTACAGTATCAAAGAGTAAACCTGGGAATTAAACTTGCAAGATATACAATATGGTTCTTTCTAAATAGAAAACTCTCACACTATTTCCCTTTTAATTTTTTCAAAAGTAAAGATGATTATTAACACTTCCAAAAACTACAGGTACACCTTTCTGAAAGTAAAGTATCTAAAATCCTATAGTCATGGATGGTAGTACTTTGTTGTGTTACTTGTAAGAACAAGAAATGCTCCATCTCTATAAATGTTTTTGCTGAATTTTGCAGCATAAACAGACATATTCTATGATGTATGGCAGATCATAAAAACCTAAGAATGGCTATACTGCGGCAGAACGATCATCCATCTAGCCCCCATCCTGTTTTCTGACAGCAGCCACTGCCAAATGTTTCAGAAAGAATGAATGAGAACAGAGCAATTTTAAGTGATGCATCCCCAGTTGTCCAGTACCAGCTTCTGGCAGTTGGAGGTTTAGGAAAACCCAGAGCATGGGGTTACACCCCTGACCATCTTGGCTAATAGCCATTGATGGATCTATCATCCATGAACTTATTTAATTCTTTTTTTTAAATCACTTATACAAACTGAGCAGACATTTTCAGAGAAATATCCATGATGACTCTAAGATCTCTTTCTTGAGCGACAACAGCTAATTCAGACCTCATCATTTTGTATGTATAGTTGGAATTATGTTTTCCAATGTGCATTACTTTGTACGTATGAACACAGAACATCATATTTAATTATACTTTATCCTGGAGTAAATAAATATTACATTGAAATATAGTCACTGCTATTGACGAACACAAAATGCAGGTAGACAGATAAAATGTAGTTCAACTGCCTGGATATGCCATACAATATTTTTAAATAAGTTCAGGGCCTGAATCTTGACTAGTAAGCTACAATAAACTTCATATTTAAACTGTGGCTGATCTAATTTTAGTCTTGAGGGTAAAGTCATTTTATTAACCTCACCGTTACAATACAGTTATAATTAGAATACAATCGGAGTAAATTTTTCAAAAACCAAAGTACTAACTTCAATCTATTTTTAAAAATAAATGACCAGGATGCAACAAAACAATATCAGATGAAACACTTCACCTAAAATCAAATGAGGTTTCAGAAGAGTTCTCAGTTCCATATTTAATCCATCTGAGCTACCCAATCTATGAAAGGAGGGGTTATTCACACCTTGTGCAGTAACTGGAGTTCTTCAAGATGTGTGTCGCTGCTGGTGCTCCAATCAGGTGTACCTGCATCTTGCACTTTGATTAGAGATTTTTGGTAGCCTGCATACCATGTGCCCCCACTCGTCCACGTGCCCTACACTAAGGTTATATGGAACTGCATGGGTGAATCACCTTCTCCACCACAAAGACCCACAAGGAAGACTTTGAAGCGGAGGGGAAGGAGGGCAGGTAGTGAAGCACCCATAAGGACACACACCTCGAAGACTTCCACTTACTGCACAAGGTGATTAACCTCTCCTTCAAGCAGTGTCCTGTGGGTGCCCCACTTCAGGTGAATCCTGAAGCAGTATCCCCATTAAGGAAGAGGAAGGTGTGGAGCAGAGTCCAATAAAGGAGACAACTGCATTGCCTAAAGAAGCATCTGATCTTGCCACAGGCACATACGTGTAATGATTAGAAAAAGCATGAACAAATGATTGTCAGTGAAAATGAGGTAGGATCAGAGGCTAAAATAGGAAAAGAACAAATTAAAAATTACTTAGACAAGTTAGATGACTTCAAATCACTCGGCCCTGATTAAATGCATCCTAGAATACTCAAGGAGCTGACTGAGGAGATATCTGAGCCATTAGCAAGAATCAGAGAGGTAGCCATGTTAGTCTGGAATTGCAGAAGTGACAAAGAGTCCTGTGGCACCTTAAAGACTAACTAAAGTATTGAAGCATAAGCTTTTGTGGGCTAATACCCACTTTGTCAGATGCATGAGCCATTAGCGATTATCTTTGAAAAGTCATGGAAGACCGGAGAGAATCCAGAAGACTGGAAAAAAGCAAATATAGTGCCATCTATAAAAAGACAAATAAGGAAAACCCAGGGAATTACAGACCAGTCAGCTTAACTTCTGCATCTGGAAAGTTAATAGAGCAAATATTTAAGCAATCAGTTTGCAAACATCTAGAAGATAATAAGGTGATACGTAACAGTCGGCATGGATTTGTCAAGAACAAATTGTGTCAACTCAACCTGATAGCTTTCTTTGACAGGATAACAAGCCACGTGGATGGAGAGAAGCAGTAGACATGGTATATCTTGACTTTAGTAAAACTTTTGATATTGTCTCAATGATCTTCTCAAACAAACTAGGGCAATGCAGCCTAGATGCAACTACCATAAAGTAGGTGCAAAACTGGTGGAAAACCATTCCCATAGTTATTAGTCATGCTGGAAAGGCATAATGAGTGGGATCCTGCAGGGATCAGTTCTAGGTCTGGTTCTGTTCAATATATTCATCAATGATTTAGATAACTGCATAGAGAGGACACTTATAAAGTTTGCAGATGATACCAAGCTGAGAGGGGCTGAAAGTGCTTTGGAGGATAGGATTAAAATTCAAAATGATCTGGGAAAACTGGAGAAATGGTTGAAGTAAATAGGATGAAATTCAAGGACAAAGGGAAGTCTTTTTATCCATGAGATGAGGAATGCATTTCCTATGGATAGGAGGAATCCATCGAGCCATCGAGCAATACTGGACACATTTTGTGTTGGCTGCCATTGAATACAGATCCACCACTGGGAAACCCCAGGCTAAGAATGTCTTGTAGTGGACTCTGGAGTTCAGTCCTATTCCCAATTTAAAAAGAAATGTCTGCTGAGGCTGTGTTCAATTATGTTCAAACTCAGTACCAAGTCTGTCTTCGATTACTGACTCCTCTTCAACTTTCTAGTGCCTATCTCACTCAGTCTGCACTGAACTCCCATTGGGCCCTATAGGTCACTGTAACCTTCTTGTGAGATGGTGACAAAGAGTTTCTTGGAGTTTACTCCTCACTTCCTTCTGATTAGAAGCAGATGTAAATGAGGAGTTCGATATCACAGAGTACTTGGTACCATGGTACCACCCACCTCTCTAATAGTCTTAGTAACTGAGATATTGATGTAGGCAGGGCACTAGCTAAACTGGGAGCTCCGTGTACAGAGGGGTCCTCTGCTCCTTGGTGCAAAACTGGACGTAAAGCTTGCTCCATCATTAGGAGTTTAATAAAAAGATAGGGGATCTATCTTTGCAAGAAGTGCAGAGTTTGAACTTATGGGTGATTTGAGTATCACTCAGACTTGCATCCCTAAGAAAAAGTAATGAAAATTTAAGCCCTAGAAGGGGAAATCTCTTAACTATCTCAGTGAATAAAAAGCTGGGGGTTTTGTTTGCTTTTTAAGAAAGCAAAAACAAAAGGAACAATTGTTCCAACAACTATAATGCTATAAAAGTAACTAACTATAAGGTCACTATCTGAGAAAAAAGGTTAAATATTTGAGAACAGGCACACAATAGGCTACGTCTTGGGACAAGGGCAGTTCAGAAAGAACTGAGAGTGGCTCTCCTGCAGCCCCATGCAACCTCAGCGCAGGGCACGAGAATGTGTGGGTCACATGCACAGGCCAAACTGATCGAAGGTGGAGGTCCCAAGCAGACACTACTCAAAGAACCTTTGCTATGAACTTTGTTTTTGGTATATATCTTCAGCGCTACTTTTACTATTTGATTTTTAATTCATCTTAATGGTCTGTCCTGTAAGTAATCAATATACCACTAGAAGGAGTAAAACACAGCATTTCGAAGGCAAGCAGCAATCTAACTGACATCATCAACATGAGGATGTTATAGATGAAATTTTAACAATTTTTGAAAAGTGGAGAGGGTATAAGAGCTGAAAAGACTAAAAACTAAGGGAAAGAAAAAGTAGTCAAGAGAATGTGTAAAAAAGCATACAAATATTGTTAGAATACAAGCTTGACTTATAAAAGACTTCAGGTACCCTCTATTAAAGAGCAGTGCAACATAATTCAAAGATGTTATAACATCTGCATAATTACACAAGGTTCCTGATTGCTCTGAGACAACAAAGTAGCTGAACTTAAAAGGAAAAAATAATAATAATAAATGGAGATATACCAATCTCCTAGAACTGGAAAGACCTTGAAGGTCATCGAGTCCAGTCCCCTGCCTACACTAGCAGGATCGAGTACTGTCCCCTGACAGATTTTTTGCCCCAGATCCCTAAATGGCCCCCTCAAGGATTGAACTCACAACCCTGGGTTTAGCAGGCCAATGCTCAAACCACTGAGCTATCCCTCCCCCCTGTACTTCATCTTGCAGGCGCTGGCTTCTTCTGGGCCCTGGGGGGTGCTCAACCCCCCTGCTTTGCCCTAGGTCCCACCACCCCCTCCCAGGCTCCACTCCTGCCCCACCTCTTCCTGTCCCCACTGCACCTCTGCTTCCTCTCTTCCCTCACAGTTCTGCCCCCGCCCCCAGCGCATTCCATCCCCACTCCTCCACCCCACAAGCGCCTCCTGCATGCCACAGAACAACTGATCACGGCAGCATGGTAGTTTCTGAGAGGGATGGGGAGAAGTTGATCAACAGGGCCACTGGCAGACCAGAGGAATTAGGAAGGACGGGGAAGCTGACTGCCAGTGGGTACTAAGTACCCACTGATTTTTGTCCATGGGTCATCCAGCCTTGGTTTATGATTTCTTTACTGTATGTAAAAATCCTTCCTGTATGGATTTTATGTGATTTATATTATTAATAGGTTTTCACTCTACTACTGCATAAACAACTTACCAGAGAACAATAATTAGTCCTAACTTGCTCCAACGCAGCCATCTCTTTCTAACTGGGCCCTGAAAGAAGTCCAAGGACAAATGAAAGACAAATGCTGTAAACATAACAAGCCTACGAAACTCTTTTTGGTTAAACAGACCAGCCCTCCTGGAGGTAACTTTTGAGGATAGAAAAATAAGTATTGTGTCCATCCTAGACATGAAAATGGAGGTACAAATATGGTTTGAATACTATAGTACAGCCCAACATCCATGAGGATCTTCTTCAAAGTTTCTGTGCTGGTTCAGAAAAAAAATCATTATGATTACAATGTAATAAATTTAGGCTGAAAGAAACATTGATCTTGAGGAAAAACCTTTTGCAATGGGAAAGTTTCCCAGAAAGTTTTGGGGGATAAGAATCGCTGATCAAGGCAGCCTGCAGCTCTTCACTTTCATTGCTCTCGAACAAGAATAATCTTAAGAGAGTGACTTTGATTAATGGAAAATTAAAGATGACAGCTGCTTAGAGCTTCAAAGGAATGAAATGAAAGGTGAGCTGTGCAGGAATTTTACAAAATTCCATCAACATTAGACAGATAGATATATTTACACACACATTTTAAAAGAGGCACTCATATAACATCATACTGGCTATCTTCCAGTGCTTCTTCAGGGTTTCAGGGTCAATGTGCACGGCCCCTTTGACACAAGCAGGAATGGCTATGCTGCTGAACCCCGGTGTAATCAATTTTTAAACCAAATATAAAATTCTAAAATTAAAAGAGAATAAGAACTCCTCTTCACTATGTGTTATTGCAAAACAAAACACATTGGTACTTAGCTACTCTGATTCCAGTTCTGGGGAACCTACAAAGGTAATCTTATATATTTGTTAGTCAGCAACTACATGAACCAGTGAAACCAAATGTCCTCAATAACAAACTAAAACATGAACCCTTCTAAATATCAGGGTTTTACGGTTGTTCATTGTTTTTTTTTTACTTCCATCATTGCTCTAGAGTCTATGTGTAACAATGTTTCTTTCTGTCTGATCCAGGCCTTGGCACAATTCAGTGCAGAGTTTGGCTTATTTGAGGTAAGAGATGATGAAGTTTTCGGCATCCTGAGCAATGAGATAATAGTCTTGGCATTAATAGTTGGTTTCATACATGGCAAGTGTACAGAGCAGGGAGACACTATTGCTGCTATTCCATAGTTTTGCATTTTTCTCCTGGTAAAAACTACTCTAAAGAAGCTATTTTATTCTATTCACCTACTTGGCTTGGTATAATAGTTAACAAGTTCATACGATGGGAATTGCTTCCAAGTATGCATGCACTGTGAAATGTATTTGAAAATACGGTTTAACACTAACGTTAATATTTCTGAGCCTCTTCTGGTACTGGGCCATCCTGTTGAAAAGTGATATTTCTGACACGAACACTATGAGTTCATTCAGCATACATGGCTGTAGATCAATTTTTAAACGCTTACTGTCTTAAAACAATCAGAAGGGTAATTTTTAAAAGTTAGTGTAAAAATGTGGTTTATATATTTACATGATATTTGTTGTTCGGCTTTGAAGCCAAAATTAAAGTAGGACGAAAACTGGCTTACTGTGTTTTGTACTGAGGTTGTGGGATAACAAACATATTTACCTTTCTTGTCAGCTATTTTGAATAGTAATCAGAAAAAGGTAATAAAATGTCAGAGACCAGATGCAGAATAACTCCTATATTTACTATAAGTAAAAAACATAACATAGCCCAGAATCGCTCTTTTCTAAAGAGGACTGCAAGACATAAATCAATATTACCAAGGTGGCTGTTTTAGAAATGCAGAAATAGACAAATAGATTTTATCTCCGCTTCATAAGGTTTGTATATCTCTTCATCGTTTAGAGGAGAAATTTTGATTTTACCAGCAGGCCACAGACTTTAACCAGCACTTAAACCGACATTGCTGAGGCAAGTAGGCTTGAAATAAGATCTACTCATTTTGTGGCTGTGGATATGTGTATCATGCAGTTCATTTTTGTGTCTGAAAGTTACAGGAATGTACAAGAATCCTATATGCAAATGCAGGCTTCTCTGAGGTTCATATGCCCCAATGTTTCACAGGCATGGAGCTTCCATGTAGTATAAAAAGTACTGTATAAGACACATATCTGCAAGTGAAAACAAATTTGGCAATCTGCATTTATTGCTGGCAAGTTCCAATAATAGAAATAATAGACATTAAACATTCTCCAGTCTATTAATTATTATTTGTATTCTAGCAGTGAGAGAGGTGAAGTGACTTGACCAAAACCACTAGGATGACCAGACAGCAAATGTGAAAAATTGGGACAGGGGATGGGGGGGGGGTAGGGGTGATAGGAGCCTATATAAGAAAAAGACTCAAAGATCGGGACTTTCCCTATAAAATTGGGACATGTGGTCACCCTAAAAACACACAGCTGGTCAGTGGTCAAACTGAGAATAGCAGCCAGATCTCTGGAGTCCTAGACCAATGCCCTATCCATCAGCTCCCCAACCAGTGATGCTAATCTGGACACTCCACTCAGAAGTCTGGGGTCTATGATGGTGAGTCACTACCAGCTGAACTACCTAGGCATTAATCTTACACACTGGAAGGACCTTCCTGATCCTGGAAAAGACTTCTTATTACTATGAAAGGAAAAGTGTCAAGCACTGTTTTAGCCAGTTAAAATAATTACAATGGTACACAATTCCAATGATTAATGGTAAAACAAAGCCATTTTCTTGGAATAAAATTTGGGGAGAAAATGATTGTTTTGTATTTTTGGAACCAAATGTAAAGGACAGGTTTGGGGGGATTTTCTTCAGGGCTAGAATTTTTCCACATATATTTGGAAATTACTTCTACTCCATCAGAGGGACAGTGGTAATGTTTCTTTTTAATATCTTATTCTTAACCTTTCACCCAACAGTTTGCAAAAATTGCCCATTCAAATGTCTGAGGCATTCTAGATTGGAAGTGAGCAATACCTCAGAGAAATGTCAGAAATGGGCGCTTTTAGCCAATTTTTTGTTTACTGTTCTCACATGCAGAAAGTTTGGGCTTAATAGTCTGCATCTGAGAAACACGGATTGCTGTGAGCCAGCTTTTTGAGACCCCACCACTGAAGTTATTAGATCCCAACTTGGAGCAGATTTGGAATTATGCAAGGCATTTAGCTATGGAAAAGATATTGGGATCAGGAGATAAAATATTGTTGGCTGTGACATTGAAGTTCTTAATTCCAGCTTAAAAAATGGAGGATATGGAACAGCATTTGCACAAGAAGCTAGACAAGTTGGTTTTCAAAGAGTCTCTGCAAGTACACATCAGAGATACTAATGCCCAGCCTAGAAGTATCTTTCTGCAACTCAGCACCATTCCTCTGCCTGATGGGACAAAGTACCAATGCAGTGCATATAGATGTTGTTTCATAGGTATCAGGGTACATACTTGTGGGATGAAACAACCACTCAACTGTGTTCGTTTAAAAAAAAATCTACTAATGTAAAGGAGAAAGACAGGAACCAATGGCCATTGCTTTAATCAAACACCACTAATTAAACAGCAAAATTTTAAAAAGTATATTGGGGTATAGAAACACACAGTATATATTTAGGATATTTTTACATTGACAGCACCATTTATGCCCAACCACCAAAGCAATCAGACTCAAAGAGCTGCAGTGCTACTGTCCATGCAGCCGCAGAACAACTAAGAAAACTGATTACCTTGGGAAAAGAGCTATCGCGTGGTAATAATGTTTTTTCTTTTGTAATTTATGAAAGCATGCTCCAGCTGATGGAAAATTATAATGGCTCTGAGGAGAGCAGCAAATCTTAGCCCTGTAGGAGCCCAAGGAAATCAGGTTTCATAATATTGAACAAAAACAAGAATTGGTATGTCCAAATGGAGAAAATCTACTGACTTCTAATGTGATCTCAAGTATAACCATATGATGTTAGATTTTTTTTTCACCCAAAACACAGAGCTTTTTCTGTGTCATTTCCAGAAAATACAGGCAATCTACACTGGTCACCTTCATCATTGGTTTTTATTTTTTGCTCTAAAGAGCATATTCCATAACGTGTGCATGAGACAAACAAAGCATCAAGGGTTGGTACGGTATTTTAAAAATATATTAATAGTCATTAATTTCTCTTAATTTACCCTGTTTAATCTCATCAGAAACTCCTTTAAAATAAAAATACCTATTGAACTCTGTACAAAATGGTTCACATAAAACTATAAATCAGCCCATAAAAACATGTAACTCCCATGGCCGACTCATGAAATGACTCTGTGGAATAGGTACAAAATTATACTGCGAGTTTTAACACCTTTCAATTAATAGTCAAATATGTAGCAAAGGAAGGATAAAAATTAATAATCTACTTCAAGAAAAGAAAATTTATAATACATATACACGCAGAGAGCTAGCAAGATATAAAAAGTAAAAGTGTTCAAGTCTCACACACACACACACACACACTAAATAACTGCCAATAAAGTGACAAAGAGTCCTGTGGCACCTTAAAGACTAACTAAAGTATTGAAGCACAAGCTTTCGTGGGCTAATACCCACTTTGTCGGATGCATGCAGTCCGACGAAGTGGGTATTAGCCCATGCATCCGACGAAGTGGGTATTAGCCCATGAAAGCTTGTGCTTCAATACTTTAGTTAGTCTTTAAGGTGCCACAGGACTCTTTGTCACTTCTGCAATTCCAGACTAACACGGCTACCTCTCTGATTCTTGCCAATAAAGTGTCTACTTGGGAGTGCTTTTTAATAGTGTTTCCTCACCTGTATCTGAATGCTCTGCAAAGAAGAGAAACTGACACCAGTATTGAAGATTAGGAGTACATCTACTTTGACTAGGTAATTTTCACAACTGGATATGCCCTCTTTCTTGTCTTCCACAAATTATCCATCTCCTACAATTGATATGATATGGCATCTACTGTGACTAGTTTAGTGGTCTACCTGGTTTCTCAGCCACTCATCACATGGCCTAGAGTCCCCTACAGGCCCTCCAAGCACAATTTACAATTTTTTTGGTTGGTTGGTTGGTTTGGACAGTGACTCCCTTTTTGCCATTACAAATGATAATTCAAAGGCATGAAAAAAGGATTAGGGTTCATCTGTTCAAAGGCTAAAAAAAGTTATTTAATTCTTTCAGTTAGAATGTGACCATCCAGGACAAGTATGAACGGGTTAGTTGTAGAAGCTCAGAGGGCTAAGTCACAAAATAAAGAAATAAAGCATTAACTTGGGAATCTGATGGGGGGGGGGCATGTTTGAACTGCAAACATGGAATGTATTTGAGGCCAAGAAATAAAGTTGATACTTTTTTTTAAAAAAAAAGTTCAATTATTTATTTTTTAAGTGTCTCCCAAAAAGAGTCTACAACTTTTTATTATTATATATCTGAACAATAGGTTGAATAACAGTGAAATTAATTAAACTTAATAAAACAATTTTCTAGATTACAATTGTAAGCAAATAAAGACCATACACCCTGAAAGAACTATAAAAACTTTCTTGAGCTTAAAGGAGGGGAAGAACTATAGCACAAGACAAAAAGTCTTTTTACCTACTAGAATCTGAACAGAAAAATAGATGAAAAATGCCCTGTTTTCCTGTTTGTGTCATAGTAAATGTCCACAGAGAAAGCAAAACATCTGTCTTCAGATCCCTTTGTAATCAGACTGTATGGTTTATAGTTTCATCTGAAGGGTGTGAAAGGATTTCAGACTTGACAATGTCTAGGCACGTGTGTGTTTTAAACAAAATGTGTCAGACCTGTCCATAGGGACTAAAATCACCTTCTGCCTTCTTACCATGAAAACCGAGTCCCGCCTGCAACATTAACTTCCCACACACAGTCCCCTAATCACACAAAAAGGAGACAGGTCACCTTCCAGAGCAGGCGACCTTTCCAAGACATACAGGTGTTTAAACACACTGTGTTAATATGTTACGAAAGTTCTAGGAGACCAGGCCATTAATGTCAAAAATAGATTTTAAAGAGAAAATGTTTTGGAGGCTAATTTTCTAAGACATTTTGATTAACAGCAAAGATGCCCCAGAGCTAGGATAGAGAGGTGAATGGGAACAGGGTTGAAATCTTTAGATGAATTTCTGATGTATTTGAAAGGTCACATCAATGGTACAAGAATAATACTTTTTAGCAAATGTGTACTAGCGTTGTACAACTAATATTGCACAAAAAGAACAATACAAAAAGCCAAAAAACAAAAACAAAACCAATACCTTGAAGGACTGGATGGGCCAGAATACTGGAAATCATGTTGGTTACAGAGCAAAAGTTCTCAGTGCAAATCTGATGTAGGGTGCTAGCATACTGAAGTCATCCCATTAGCATAGAGGAGAGATGTTCAGGGGCCCGTATTAAACCAACTGTTTGTATTTTTGTGGCCTCATTTCAATTCCTAGCTGACTACATCACTGCAACGTTCTGAGGTTCAACCCAAACCAGTAAGAGGTGGCATCACCACCCGCCCTGTAACCTTGGGTGTCTCTGTGGTGTGTAGCCTTGGTTCAGAGCCCTGACACTGGTAGCATGCTCACAGCATCACCCTGACTTCCACCACTCCTTGTAAGGTGACCCCAACATCCTCCAGTCCTGAATGTCCCCCAAATTGTCTGCCCCATAGTGTCCAGCCCTCTCCTGGCTTGCTCACAGAAGTTAAGTTCGCTGTTCCTTTAAGGAGACAGTAAACAGCAGCTCATTCATTTAAATGGAGTTTGATAAACACTCTTATTACAATCACAGCACTATGTTGGTTTATTTTAAAAGTAAAGCAAATTTATCATTGAAGAAGGCATAGACTGATGTGATACAAAGCATCAGGCATAAAGGGTTATAAGAAAGCAAAACCAAAAATATTTTCCTAATTTAACAAACCGAAGTCTCTTGTTCAAAAAAGAAAAGAAAAGAAAAGAAAAGAAAAGGTGTTTCTTTCCAAGTCTCTTTTCCAGAAGTGGCTGATCAGCCTTTGTAGCCAGAAACCTTTACAGAGTCCAAAGAGCTTGGTTTCTTTGTCTCTTCAGGTAGAAGGATAACTTAGGGGCTTACATCCCCTCTTCTTTACTGACCAGTTAACCTCTGAAATGCATTCTCAGGGAAAGTTTCTTTTCTCCTGCTGACAAGAAATGCCATGCAGTATGATGAAGCCTTCATGCTGGTTCTTCCCATGCTGCTGATACTTGAGTGGTTATCTCCCTCCCTCCTTAGCTTGAAGGCTTTGTTTACTTTTATGTTAATACATTTTCAGTGTCTCTCTATTTACCTTGGGTGAGGTACCTGATGTCCTGACTAGCACACACTTTAAGAACATAATATCAGCACATCTGTAATTTTGCATACGTTGCATCTACATAAACAAAATAATATTAATGGTCAGAGAGTTATGAGTTTTCCAGTGATACATTACATGCCATCCTTTCAGTAAATATCACACCAACAGTGGCCCGGTTGTCACTGGAGTGCTCAGAGGGTCACCATCCCAGAAACCACCATCTGGCTCTGTGCACTAGTTGGCAGTCTCAACAGGATTGAATGGGAATGGAGACTGAACTACCTTTCACTCCTAGTGGTCCTGCCAGAGCAGGGTTGAGATACAAGGGAGAGGAGGAGAAGTAGCTTGCATTCTTCTTTCTTGGACTGTAATAACTTTTTGGATAGTCTTCAAATACCAGAACAGCCTACCATAATAATGAATTGGTAGAAGGCAGATAAACAAGGGACGGAATAGTACCGGGAAATCTCATGAACTCAAGGCACAGGTTATTATTATTATATGAGACAGGGACTTCAAGTGAGAGATGGAGAGGACAGAGAAAATCCTGCCAATCTGTAAAAGAGCTCTCCTGGGAAGACCCTTCAGTCTTCTTCATGTGATTGGAGATGCTCCTTGGCTTTTTCAGAACCCTCTATCTGCTGGCCAGTTCAATGCTAATGCAGAAGGCTTGATAAGAATAAGTTGTTTCTGACAGCAAAGAGCCCCATTGGTTTTTTTTGTCTGTGATGGACCACCACACCACAGATAAGAAAGACTCCAATCCTCTACACTGGTGGTACTGGAGCATAGAAAGTATTTCAGACTTTTTCATTTTGTACTTTTTCATTAACATTATCCTGTTTTGATAAAAGTGAATGGTTAATTTTGGGAAGGATGAGAAATGGTGAGAACACAGGGCTGTTGGTATGTAACTGCTGTGCCACCGTTTAATTTTCTTTTTCTTTTTGGTGAGACAGCAGAAAAGTAACTTTGAAAATGAGGCCACACACCTGCATTTAATTTTCAAATACATTTTTACTCTCAAGATTCCATGCATGTGAAACGTCACTGTGCCCCCGTTAACAACTGTTATGTAGCTGATGTACATCCTTTCCAGCTTGTTTTAACCTATCAGCAATGCCACTTGGGCTGACCTTTTCAAACACGTGAAAAGCTTGAGAGAGATCATGCAGGATCACAGGCACCAGTGCCACTGATGTGCTGATGACATCTTCATCTCTAGATCTTTTTCTCAGAGGACACTGTTATGAAGATGCCCTCCCAAACCTCTGTTTATTGAAGACAGTAAATGGCTCTGCACCAGTGACATATAAAGCCACAAATATTCACATTTCAAATGTTAAATATGATAAGATAGGGCCTGTATACATATACAATGTACGTATTATAAGTTCTCCCACAAAGATCTACCCCCAATGCATGCGTCTCTAACCCTTTATTGCTTTGTATTAGGTCTTCAAAGTAGAAGGGTTTTGGGGTTTTTTTTTTGCTTTCCTTTTATTTGTTTTTAACTAAACTACCCTCTCCACATTTAGGTTTGCACACACCACACTGGCTCAGTGGAAAATCAGTCACACACAAAGAATTTCTGGTCAAATGTGAGAATTTTGTGGGGATAATGGTGGTTGTGGATGTGGGTGTGTTTTCATACATTTCCCAAAATCTTTTGATCCACCGGGTCCTCAAGAACACTGTTTAATAAATACAATTCTGAGTTTTTCATGTCCCTAAACAATGTACTACAACTAGATTTGAACTTTACATTTAACAACAGCATACAGCACAGTCAACTATTTTTAAGGTTGAAATATTTCATGTTGGGGTGTTCTACCACATTAAAAAACAATAAAAGCTATGCAGCTAATTATCTACAGAGGTAACAAAACTGTTAAACTGCACACAGATGTTGAGCTGCACTAAAAGGACAGTTATTTTGCCAAAATCACTGCCAAATTAAAGTTCCTATTTGGAAACTTTCACACACTTGTGTCTGGTGCAGCTGCAGCTGTTTAATTGCACATAAATTTTGTTTTCCCCTTTCTGATTGTTATTCAAATGACATTAAAGTGCAATTACAGCAGAATGACAATAACTGGTCTCTTAAAAGTTCAAATTGTGGAAGAAGTTTTAATTAAATTCAATAAAGTATTAGAATGATGAAATAGATGTATACGTTTATATGCATAAAAATGTTCTCTTTATATACATGCATGTATGTACAGTACCGTACACCTACTACATATACACTGGGGACAATTTTCAGACTTGGATACCTAAATTTAGACATCTGAAAAAGGCCCTGATTTTCCAAGATACTGCTGATCAGACAAAGGTCCCACCGAGTAAATGGCAAACACAGATGCTGAGCTACGTACCTCTAAAAATCAGGCCAATTTGATTTGCCTCACATTAGAAACCTAATAACTCAGTCCTGCAAAGATTTAAGTATGTGATTACACACATAACTAGTCCTACTGGACTGGATTCTCTCTTACAAAAAGGCCCCTTTACACTGATACAGCAGTGTAAATACAGTGAAACCTCGATATAACGGACTAATTCGGGCGGGGAGTGTCCGTTAAAACCGAAAGTCCGTTATTTAATAATTTTTTTAAATTATTAAATAACGGACATTCGGGTGACAACGGACACCCCCCCGCCCGAATTAGTCCGTTATATGGAGCCAGCCCACCCCACCCCCTCCCCCCCGCCCGGCTCCCCGCTGCGGGGAGCCGAGCGGGGGCTCTCAAACGCCCCCCCCCGCTCCCCGTTGCGGGGGGGTTGACAGCTCCTGCCCGGCTCCCCGCAGAGGGGAGCCGGGCGGGAGCTGTCAGCCCACCCGCCCGGCTCCCCGTTGCGGGGAGCCGGGCGGGGGGGCGGAGGGGGTTGACAGCTCCCGCAGGGGTCCCCGCTGCGGGGAGCCGGGCGGGAGCTGTCAACCCAGCCGGCTCCCTGCGGTGGGAGCCGGCAGCCCCCAATAACGGATTTCGGATGCATCGGAAATTTTGTCCGTTGCATCCGAAGTCCGTTAAATCGGGGTCTGTTAAATCGAGGGTTTACTGTATATAAATTATATTGAGAACATATTGCTGTGTACATGAGAGTCACAAGTGTACAATCACTCATGTCTTTAAATATTAAGTTTTAAAATGTTGTCCTTTAAGCAACTTAAAATAGCAATACAGATTAAAAAACCACTTTTGGATTTATGAGACTCTCCAACCATGTGCTAATATCAACATAAGAATATTTAAATAGAATTTTTAATACTTTGAGATAACAAACATTTATATGGTGGTTTCACATTTATGTTTCACAGCTTTGATAAACAGAAATGGAAAACTCATGCGTGATTTCAATATTACATATTTTCATTATGATGTTATACTTTAAAATGGTAACATCTGACTATACAAAAAATAGAAAAGCAAGAAATGGTTAGCTACCTATAGTCTTAAATTTAGGAAGTAAAATTATCCGTTTAAAGGAAGATTTCTTTCTCGGGGCAATTATTTTAAAGGAATTACATAAAAGACAGAAGAAGAATTGTTGGGCTTTATTATTTGTTTGGATTGTTGGGTTTTTCTTCTTTTTTAATCTGAGTACCATTATCTGTATAACCCAATATAGTTTTGGGAGATGCCCTATTAATGGACCTTTTCTATTCAAATGCAAATACAAATACAAGCAAGTACAAAAATTTGGGTTTATTCAATTTTAGTCGATTCTGCTGTTTTTGGTATTTGATATGCAACAGGCCTGCAAGACAGAGAGACAGTGCTGTTGCATCTGAGAGATACTCACACATTCCTATCTAATTTGCAAGATTTTCTAAATGATTACCCAGAGAGTTATTATTAATTACAGACAGAGGATCCAATCATGCAAATGCTTATGCACATGAGTTGTCCCACTGAACACAAGAGGCTACTCCCTTGCACATTTATAAGTGCCAGAGTCATGTATAAGTATTTGGGCACCAGTCTGAAGCATACCAAATCAACCCCCCACCACCACCACCAACCACACACCTCCATTCCCAGTAACAAGCTTTCTACATCATCCACCTATATTTTCAAATACTGTAACCCTAAGCAGATATTTCTTATATTCTTTTTAGTGCAAAGTGGGGATTCCTCTACATTATCAACTCTTTTATGGCACGGTTACAAGCTATTCCGCATATTTCCATTCCTATGGTTCTGCTTCCCGACTTCTGTTGAGACATTATCTGTAGTCTTAAAGCGTTACCATTTAAACAAACAAACAAAATCTTTCAGAAGCCAGCTTGGTTTGGGCATCTTTCCAGTCCCTTCAGTATACAAGGTTAGCGAGAGATCAGATCACAATCACAATAAAACGCAGTATCAGAAAATTTGTCATATAGATCAGAACATTGGTCAGTCTAGTCCAAGGGTTTCAAACTCAAATGACCATGAGAGTCACATGAGGACTAGTGCACTGGCCCAAGGGCCGCATCACTGACATGCCCCCCCCCCCTCGCCCCTAACATTTGAGAGGACAAGGGAACTGTAATATTCTCCATCGAAGAAAAAATTCATTCCTGACCCACCTGGTCAGTCAACTTATATCATATCTTATATCATATCTTATATCATAAGAATATAAGAATGGCCGTACTGGGTCAGACCAACGGTCCATCCAGCCCAGTATCCTGTCTACCAATAGTAGCCAATGCCAGGTGCCCCAGAATGAGTGAACCTTACAGGCAATCACCAAGTGATCTCTCTCCTGCCATCCATCACCACCCTCAGACAAACAGGCTAGGGACACCATTCCTTACCCATCCTGGCTAATAGCCATTAATGGACTTAACCTCCATGAAAGCCTGAGGTTTTTGATTACTCCTATTATATTAGTTTCCATAGCTACTGTTAGTAGTCATTAAGCTACCCAGATCTTTTTATCTGGGCCAGATTGTAACTACAATGCATGTAGTTCCCCATTTAAAGGGGAATATTAATGCTTATTGGTTGAAATGGATACTTACCTTATAGTAACTGGCTCTTCTAGAGGTGTTGCATATATATAATATAGACATGTGCCCTATGTGCTCAAGTTTGGATTCTCTTGGCCGACAGTGTCTGTTAGAGCCATATTTCCACCTAGAGTATCCTTAGGCTTCCCACATGAGTATATAAGTGATGGGACAATCCCCAAAATCCCTCAGTTCCTTTGCCAATACAGAATCCAAGTATTAAAAGACTCCGTAGTAGCAGGGAAGGAGGATGGGTCATGGACTATATATATGGACAACCCATTGTGAAGAAACATAGTTACTAGAAGATAAGCAACTGTTTCTTAGAGTGCTTGCTCCTATATTTACACATACCAGACTTGGTGACTCACAAGCAGTGACAAAGATCAGTACTGTCAGTACTAGGTTGACACTGCAGGAAGCGGGAGGCTTTCTGATTGGAGAATACACCCGTATATGGCCTTTCAGAGTTCTAGCTACCTTAGGGTGTGATATCCCAAATTCTTTAACCACAAGTAGATGGTATCTCAGGAATTTAAACATCCGTTGAAGATAATAGATGTTGCTGGATCCACATAGTAAATCTCTTCAACTTGTTAGCGTATGTCTAGTGGAGTCCTTTCTAATAGGGATAAGCATATTCTGCACCTCTGAAAATTATATGTTGATGGAAAAGAAATCAGATTGGGTGTCAGTGTCCCTTTCAGAGCTCTAGGCACCCTTTCAGAAACATAGGGATCAAATTACCTAGACTCTGAGGAATGTGTTCATGAGCCCTCCATTGCTAGGATGAGAAACTCTCTCAAAGGAGCAGTTCTAGTGGGATTGCCAGATAAAAGCTCAGTGTGAGCTCTAGCTGATAACACTGATGAGATTGGTACTGTGCTGGAGTTAACTGGAGCTACAGTGGGTGGAACAGTAACAGAGATCACTTTGGTACCACGCAGTGAGATGTACCAGCACCATAAAGGATCTTGGGACTGAGAGTGCTGGACCATGGGCAGATGACACATGGAGACACTGAAATGTTGGTACTGGATGACACATGAAGCTCTGAATGAGTTAATACTGGGGCATGAGGACTGGTTCCTTTGGGGGCATCAGAAGGACCCTTCTTGGGCCTTGAGCTACCCTTTACTTTGGCAGAGTGAGAGAATTTCTCTCAGAGTTAGGACCCAGCCAGTGACATGGATCTACCTGCCCGAGAGAAGCAGTGCTCCTTTCAACCCCTGACCTCAGAAGCTGTACTGGTTGAAGAGGAGGACTCCTCAGAGCTATGACCCTCAGATCTACAAGCTCACAGGAAGATTTTCTAAAGGATCCAAAGAACCAACTATTGTTAACTCCAGTATAAAACCAACTTTCGCTCTTGCTTTTGGTGTTCTCTTTGAGAACTTGCAAATGGCACATTCTCTCCAGAATGTGCCCCTCACTAACACACAATCAACACCAGAAGTACCATCATGCAGGGGCATTACTGCCTCACATAGAGGACAATTTTTAAAACCTGCAGACTTGTGTTCTGTGATAAGAACTCAATCTGCTACCAGTAAAGTCTCACCAAAACAAATAACTAAAAAAGGAAACACTATGAAACACACTGTGACTAAAGACTAATTAGTAATTAAGTAACTATCAAAAGCTATTTACTATTATTTACACAAGAAAAGGAGATTGCACAGTGATCAAGAAACTCAGACACTGTTTAGGTTCCGACTCTTAGGAATGAGCAATAAGAAGTAACTAAAGGAAGGTTAGGATTACATTGGGTGAGAAACACATGAACCCTCAGGGTAAAACACTATAACAGGTTTATCAGATAATTATTCTGCTTAAGGATATAGTGTATGTTATCGTAGATTTTAACTCCAGATTTTTTCACCAATTATACATAGTGTATAGCACAACATCAGTGTAATCTTTATAATCAGCAAGTTTAAGGTATTTACAGTACCATACCTGTTACCCCAGATTTTCAGAACCCAAACCAGTGTTAAGCAACTGAATCAGGGGGGAATCAGGAATAAATTAATGGGGACACACCTTTTTTTGTTTGATAAATGACTGGCACATAACACCTTCCCTTCATAAATGTGGATGGATTTTTAACTTTGTATTAGTGACAGATTTTTAAGATCTTAGAACTCTAGGCAGGATATATTGTTCCTTAAAAGAAAAGAAAAAGTCTCTAAAACAAGCATACTAAGAGATAATTGCCTATTTTAATACAACTAAGGGGCATATTAATTAATTTACTGTAATAGGGATTATAAAAGTACTATTCTATGAATTTTAATGCTACCATCACTGTAGCAGAACAGTATTTTCCCAGCATTGCCCTGCATTGTTGTTTCAACCTCAGAAGACAGATGAAAAATACTGAATCTTAGCCAAAAGCTCAATACACCATTATCTCTTTTTACCATTTAGTTTAGGGGTACAAAAAATATCCTAAAGGCACAGACAACCTGGAATTTTGCACAAAGATGCATGAAACTAAATTCCTTTTCAAGACATATAACTACTTCATAATGCCACATTACCATATTTGTAGTTAATAACGGATGGCTGAACTCTGAAATATTGTTGTTAGCTTTTGTTCTCTGCTTATTCCAGTTAGTTTAGCCAACCCCTGAAATTGTTAATCTTCCATTTTAGTTTTTTTCAAATAAGATAAATAAATGAATAAAATGGACATTAATTCAAGCTAAATTTGTAATGTAATTCATAGTTTTCTGCATCAATATCCACATAATCTCATAATGAATATTACCATAATGGAATTAATGATCTACTACTGTGCTCACTCCAGTATTGGTCAGTATCAAACATTTTCAACCTAAAGTAACATTAAAATATTCAATGTATCTTTAATGAGTAACAAAATTGTCACTAGTTGAACCATCTACTTTCATTCACCAAAAACTGCAATATCGTGAATTTTAATAGTTTATTCTTCTCGGTCTTTGTACTGTAAATACCAGTACTAGGATTAGGCATAGGACAGGAAGTTGGGCGATATGGCTTCTATTCCCAGCTTTGTTTCTGACCCACTGTTCTGTCTTAGGCAAGTCAAATGAACCACAGTTTCCCCATATGTGAAGTAAGTCAGTAATAGTTATCTACCTACTTCTCAGGGCGAAATGATTAGTGAAATGCTATATGAATTCTATGTATTGTTATTAAAAAGGATAGAAGAAATGATTAAACAGTGGATTCTGGTTATTAACAATCCTTATCATTAACGTTTTCCCAAGAACCAATCCCATCTCACTGACTTTCAGGTTAACAGAATTTGGATATTAGCAATTGGAATGCCATTTATTGACAACTTTATCAGAAGAGAGGTTCCACTTGTAATGAATTTGCTGGCTCTGAATTCAAAGCAGGACATGAATACTAGTGCACATCTCTAGGAATCTGAGAGGGATGAGCCAGGTGTCTTTAAGACATCTTTTAAGACATGTCTGGAACAATGGCAAAAGCGTGAACAGGCATATGAATTTTTAGCACACCTGGCATGCAAATACTGTGCGACACCAGCTACAACAGTGCCATACAAATATTGGTTCTCACTTTCAGGTGGCATTATAATTAAGAAGTGGGCAGCATTATCTCCTGTAAATATAAACAAACTTGTTTCTCTTAGAGAATGGCTGAACAAGAAGTAGGACTTAGTGGACTTGGAGGCTCTAAAGTTTTACATTGTTTTGTTTTTGAATGCAGTTTTGTAACAAAAAAACCCTATATTGTAAGTTGCACTTTCATTATAAAGAGATTGCATCATAGTATTTATATGAGGTGAACTGAAAAATACTATTTATTTTGTCTGTCATTTTTACAATGCAAATATTTGTAATAAAAAGTAATATAAAATTAGCACTGTACATGTATTCTGTGTTATAGCTGAAATAGATATACTGTATTTAAAAATACAGAAAAACATTCAGAATACTGGATACATTTTAATTGCTATTCTATTGTTTAAAAGTGTGATTAATTTTTTAATTGTGATTAATTTTGGGGGTTAATAGCATGACTTAAGTGCAATTAATAAACAGCCCTAATACACACACATCTGTTTTGTTTTACACATGTCCTGTAAGCAACTGACTGGGAGGGAGCTTAGAGTCTGAACGTGAACAGAATTTATCATATTTCAGCAATTACATAGGGTAGACCAACAGTATTAAAGGAAACTAATTACTGTATGTTTGGATTTTTCATGTTTATTTTTTAACACTGTACTTTATTAAAATGTAATACATAAATGTATTTCACTGCCATGCTTCTATAACTACAGTATATTGTTGTTTCACGCTGATACATCTATATATACACAAAATTGGGGGCTTTTCGCTTATTGGCAACTTTTGAATAATGGCAACATTTTGCTGGGATGCAAGAAGTTGCTAATAATTGGCATCCACTGTATTGTATCTGCTTGAATTACTATTAAATTGTGGGAGAAAGGCCATTGCATTTTACTGATGAGGATGGAACAAGAAAACTAGAATGAGATAAAGAAAAGATGCTGTACAATTATTTTTAATGGTTACACGTGAAGTCCTTAGTCTTTCTAAGTATTAATACTATGCCATAGAAGTGTAAAGTATCTTTTGTACAAGAATCTTAAAGCACTTTAACAACATCAATGAAGTAATCCTCACAAAACTCATGTGAGGTGCATATAATATATGAGGTGCAAATAATTATATTTTTACAGATGGGTAAACTGATGTATAGATACCACATTTGGTGCAACTCTTGTATGGCATTCCATGTACATGCTTTAATGAGATAATCTGTGTATTTTCCAATAATTTGGATATACCTATAAATTTTGGTTAAAAATATGTTGATTTTTTGATAATGAAAGGCACAGTCCATAAATGAAGTCCTCTGTTTATCTTGTTGGCATGTCTTATCCTGAGCTTGGGGAGTGGTGAGGGTGGAGACGGAAAGGTCTCCCTCTAGGAGAAACAGGGCTAAACTCAATCTTCCTGGTCTTAAGGATTTGTGCAGAATGTGCCAATTAGTTCAGAGTTTATGGTGAGGCAGGCTGGCTCTACCTTTTTTGCCTCCCCAGCAAAAAAAAAAAAAAAAAAAGGCCACCCGAACTGCTGAAGCAAAAAAGGGGCAGCCAAAATTGTGCTGTCCCAAGACTCACCAGAACACCCTTACGATGTGCCGCCCAGGCATGTGGTTCCTCGGCTGGTGCCTGGAGCTGGCCCTGGATATAGGCGCTGGAAATGAGAGTCACTCGACTTATCTCATACAGAGACCACTAAACATCCATTAGATCCCTAATGAACTGGACTGGATTCAAACTGGTCAAAGACTTTGTAGCTTATTAGAAATGTCATGAGGCAATCAGTTTCCATAAAAACGTCAAATATTAGGAAGTTCAGTGTATACTAAATGTGGCAAATCCCAGAATCCCATATCCTGTTTTATAGCTACTTGACTGTACTCATGTGACACATTTATGTTAAAAATATGTAGATTGTTTCATTTTACATGAGAGAATGAGAAAGGGCTGTAATAATCACAAATACTTATTTCATTTAACAAATTTTTGCTCCAACTAACAAGAAAAAATGTAGCTATTTGGATGCCTATGTAAGAAATAAGAAGGCATGTGGCACAATTATCACGTGACCCATAGTGTAATGGTTCTTGGTCCGCTAAGTACTGGTTTTACTCATGTAACTAAGTTTTTAACTATTTGATGGATTTTTTATTACATATTATCAAACACTTATGACATACTTAAGTTTACATATGAATAGTTCAGTGGAAGTCAGTGGAAGTTAAAAAAATTGAATTAGTTATTACATGCCCATCAGCAGGTGTACTTGGGCACACTTAAAAATAATTAATAATGCATGCACTATGGACTAAAATATTACCCACTTCATAAGAACATAAGAATGGCCACATTGGGTCAGACCAAAGGTTCATCCAGCTCAGTATGCTGTCTACTGACAGTGGCTAATGCCAGGTGCCCCAGAGGGAATGAACCTAACAGGTAACGATCAAGTGATCTCTCTCCTGCCATCCATCTCCACCCTCTGACAAACAGAAGCTAGGGACACCATTCCTTACCCATCCTGACTAATAGCCATTAATGGACTTAACCTCCATGAATTTATCCAGGTCTCTTTTAAACCCTGTTACAGTCCTAACACCCTTCGCGAGTAGCCTTCACAACGTCCACAGGCAAGGAGTTCTACAGGTTGACTGTGCGCTGTGTGAAGAAGTTCCTTTTAGTTGTTTTAAACCTTCTGCCCATTCATTTCACTTGGTGGCCCCGAGTTCTTATATTATGGGAACAAGTAAATACCTTTTCCTTATTCACTTTCTGCACACCACTCATGATTTTATATACCTCTATCATATCCCCCATTAGTCTCTTCTTTTCCAAGCTGAAAAGTCTGAGCCTCTTTAATCTCTCCTCATATGGGACCCGTTCCAAACCCCTAATGATTTATGATGCAATATTCAAGGTGTAGGCATACCATGGATTTATAGAAGGGCAATAAGATATTCTCCATTTTATTCTCTATTCCTTTTTTGCATCAAAAACAACTTTCACCAAAACTCTTCAATTAAACACCAAACTCCCATTCCTCAAAGACAACACATCCCCTTCCCAAGATTAAATATATTGGTTTTGATCATCATGTTGAAAGTAGTTATACTCAGGCTTTGGTAAACCACAAAAGGAAGAACATTCCAAAACAATTACTAATATATTTACAATTTATATTTATATAGGTATGAAAAAAAATGATTTAGGACCTGCAAACTAGTCATCACTAGTCTATATAAATATGTTTCACTGTTACCATATCATCCTCCCTCTCTATTTTATTTAACACGCATTGCCTCTGGTCTTAAACTAAAGTCTCGACCCTCCAAACACTTATGACGTACTTAAGTTTACACATGAATATTCAATGGAAATCAGTAGGAATATTCATCTACATCTAATTCAGCACAAGCAAGATTCATTGATTTAAATCACCCATTTTAATTGTGATTTAAGTCAGCAATTTTAGTCATGTTTTACATTTGTATTTTTCAGTTAATTTCCTAAAGAAAGGTTGAATCTCATTGGTTGGTAACCATTAAAACATGGTTATAATTAAAATATAATCTTCACACTAAATCTTGTGCTTCTTTTTGCTAACCAGGAGGATACACTATATCTGTGCACCTTTATTTAATCAATTATATAGCTTAATTTAAATATATTCAGATTCTTAAAATTTTTACATTTTTATTATGTTGGGAAATGGTGAATGATTCCGTCCTTATTTATAAGATGATTATTTTTTCACTTCCAATTTATGTCATGCTATATTTGGATGGAAATTCAAATTAAAATGCCCAAAACAGCATTTTTATTTTATTTTATTAAATAGAAACTATTTTAAATGTAATAGATACATAAGCAAAAAAGTTTATCAAAACATGTTTTGGATTTATTTAAGTGACTTATTAAACAAAGGAAGTATTAACCGTAGTTACTGAATTGAACTGATTGCTTTTGATCACTTTGTCCTTCAGGATTTTAGAACTGATAGATCTCATCCTCTGACACCATCTTTTTATTCATAGTTTGGGAGAGGAAACCAGGCTTTCTGCTTTTTCAGCTCCCAATTTCTTTCTTAACTTTCGGTGAATTAGAGAGACATTGAACTGAACTAGATGAATAAACTGCACAAGTAGTAGCCTTCAGCAGAGGCTACTACTGTCAAAAACTCATTCAGCACTTCAGCAAACTCTGATTCAAGGTGCTTAGCCAACAACTCAAGCCACTGGGCTGGTGGAACTTTTTTTAGAACTTGGCAGCAACACCGGTATTCACCAGAACAATCTCTTAATACTGATATAGTATATTAATATTCTCCTCTTCAGTCGAGATTTTTCTATACTACACAGTACAAGAGAGAAAACCAAACTCAGGCTCAGAGGAAAACACTGGTTTCCACTGTGAAATAATTAAGTTTATTGTCAGGGTTTACCAACTAAAGGGCCTCCAGTTATTCATGTTCAAACACCTGCATTCAGTGGATTACATCAAAATTTCCATTCAGATATCTATAGAATATGATCGTGGGTTACTTGAAACAATATTGGATCCATTTACATGGTCTCTGATGTGCTTTTACAGCTGTAGGCTAAAACAGATATTAATGATAACTGGTTCAAATTACAGAAGGAAACTTAAATAAAACCTACCACATCTTTGTTCTCACTTCAGAGGGTAGGCTGGCTTTTATTCCAATACATGTTGTATTTTCTGGTTATCCTTTCTGATTTGATTGTGAATTATATCACTCCATTTTAGTTAAAGAGTTTTTATGTGTGTGATAGATTTTGCAGCAGATTTTCAATCAGTTGCCACAAAACACTGCTCCAAAATTTAAACTTTCCCTTAAGACAAAATTAGGTGTCTAGCCCTAAAGTCAAGGATGTTAACTATTTTGCTGCTGATCCTTTTAGCAAGGATATACAACTAATGTGCTTATTCTTCTGAGGCCCATTCAAGTCCCTTATTTGAAACCTTAAAACCTTCAGTAACTTTGGGCCTGACTCCACCAGAGACCCCCTATCTATTCATGAGCAATCAAGAGAGCAGCACTCTTCTGACACAACGTAGCTAGCGGTGCTCAGGCCAAAGGCTGAAAAAGCCCAAGATATGACATTCTTGGTCAATGATCCTGTCTACAGAAAGGCTCGCTAGAAGAGATAAGAATGAGCCCAAGCCAAAACTGTTTTCAGAGCACGATATAATACTGACCGTTTTGCAGAAATCCACCAGAAATAAAGACCAGCAATTACAGTAATAGAAAGGAAGAGAAGCTGCCTAACCTAAGAGAGAAGAGCAGACACTACTAAATCTTCATGACTTGATTAGGTGCTCAAGTGTTAGTGTGATCTGTGTCCCAGAAATACCTCAGAAAATATCAGATCCATGAGCAGGCCCGGTGTCAGAGTTAAGACCTGGGCTGAAGCCAGCTGGACATGCTGAAGGAGCAGACAAGGCTCTCTGAGATATCAGTGAGAGGTTACTGTCCAAAGGGAGAACCAGAATGCATAATCCAGCGTGCAGGCAAGTTGAGCAGCTGTGTGTCAGACTGGGGGAAGGCGGTGGATGAGCAGCCAAGGCGCCTGGACAGGAAAATAGGTAGTGGGCAGACCAAGTGACAGGCTTGGCTAGACAGGGTTCAGGAAGGTCAGAAGACTGGTTTGGGTGAGCAGGAGTTTGGTCCCAAAGGAGGGTGGGGCCTGGACAGCAATAGGCTTAAGACTAGCTGCACAGACAAGTAGTATGGCAAAAACAAAAAGCTTTATTATACCAAGATGTGTCCATCTAGTCTGCTGCTAGTCAGCTGATCCTGCTGAGTCAACACATGTAGACCCTGTTTGTAGGGTATAAACTGTAGCTTAGAGATCATGGTGCCACAGAGTGTAACTTGGTGGACCTGGGTTTCAAATCTATAGGACCTAACTATTTTGGTTCAGTCCATTATAGATAGTGGTCCATCTTGGGAATTAATATCTAGGTTTAGTCTCTAATCACCCATGGCAGCTAGTGTCTTCATTTACACCTATGTAAAATATATCTAGAACACAACTATTCTGAGCTGGTTAGATATTACACCCATTTTGCACAGCTAGAAGAAAGTGGGAAAACAGACGTGTTATTTTGATTTGGGGTTTTAGTTCTGGCTCATCTCTAGTAATTTCTCTCTTAAAAACAAACAACCCCCCCCCAAAAAAACCCCCACAATGATACACTTAAATGGGGAAGATCAGAGCACAGGTTTAAAAATAGAAATGTTAACCAGAACTCAGATTTCAGAATGAAGCGACCATTTACCTGAAATAATGTTATATGCCAAGTCTGTCCACAGACAAATTATTTTTACTGGTAGGTGGGATGGTCTAAGAAACTTCAGGTTGTTTTCAGTGCAGACTGTGAGCAACAGTCTTTAACTAAAGAGTGGACCTCTTTTCAAACCCCTTGTCTATTTCTGAGAGCAATAATGAGGGAACTTTGACTTTACAAAGTGCCTTGACCTTTCAACTAATTTCTAGAATGTTTAAAGGCACTTAGGGTACCAACCTCAATCAAGTATCCCATGCAGAGACTGGCAACTTTTAGGAATATCTGTTTTGTTCTTATGGTCAAATCTCTTTAAGAGATTATACTGTTCTCAATACCTTGATTGAGTGACTTTTTGAGTGCGACACATTGTAATTCTAGATAGCTGAAAACTAAGCTCTTGTTGAAGGAAGAAGTGAATCAGAGATGCGAGGCCTGTCCTATGAGACAATCTGCAGGCATAAAATTAAGAGACAGCATAGTGCCTGGGACTGACTCAGAGAAATTCACCCTTGTATGGACAACTACGACAAGCTCTATACACTCTTGAATAACCTTAAAACATACTTTTGAGGGCTTAAGAGATACATTTGTGCCCCTTCCATAGAGCAGGTGACTATCAACCTCAGAGAGCACTTGCTGGTGGACAGAGCACAGAGACCTCAATCTTGCAAACATTTACATGTGTATAATTTAAGCGTGAGTAGTCTCATTCAGGCCATGCATAAGGGCCATTGACAATATATGATCAACATATATGAACACCCATTATTACAGGTGGGGCTGGTTGCATCACTTATTGTTAAAGTCACCCTACACTTCCCAATATAAGATCTTGTTTTCAGTTGCTTATGATTTTGCCAGACTTTAACCGCTGGGAAGTTATTTTCTGTGCCATTTGTCTGTCAGGTTGTTTTTTCCCCCTGAAACCTTCAGCCAAGAGAATTAAGCTATTTCCAAGAATGAGGCTATGGAAAAATACATTGTTTTTCAACATTAAAAAATTCTGACTAGCTTTTCTTTGAGAAGCTTGGAGAAGTAGGGTGACCAGATGTCCTGATTTTATAGAGACAGTCCTGATTTTTGGATCTTTTTCTTATATAGTCTCCTATTACCCCTCCCTCCTCCACTCCCTGTCCCGATTTTTTACACTTGCTGTCTAGTCACCCTACGGAGAAGGAAACTAAAATTTGGCAGAGACAAAGACTTCCTGTCAGGGACATATCTTTTGCTGTTCATGTGAAAACCTTCCCAAATTTGGTAATGTCATAAGCCTCAGAAAAATCTCAGTTTGCACATGCTCAGTAGAGATTTAAAATCTAGCAGTTAAAATCTCTGAAGTTTCCGTGATCATTTGAGCGTGCTTCAGTCCACTGTGCCTCCTTATGCTGACCAGACAGCACATCCACCATCCCCACTGAGCAACTGAGCCGGTTTCATCCCCCACAGCTCCTATATGTGTTTGGACTGAACATGTACCATCCACACAGAGCAATTCACCAGGCTCCATATCAGGGCAACAAAAGCTCAGATTATTAATAATTGTGTTTATTAAATCAAACTTTTCACATGTGGTCACTAATTGTATGTTCTTCATTTTCTGGGTGTCTGATTTAAGACTCTGGGGTCTGAGTTACAGAAGTGCTAAGCACTCACAACTGCAACTGGAACTGTACTTTAAAAATATAATACATGAGTCATACTGATTTTGAGGACAGTTTGTACTATTGGGTCTTCATATGGCTCCATAGACCAATTCTGGAAGAACAACATTCATCTCACTGACCACAAAGCCATTTGCCCGGTTGTGTTGCTTAAGCTGCATGTTGTTTCCATACCCGCTGCTGTGCTTCCAGCTGCACAATATGGTTCTTCTCAAAGTCATGGACACCTACTTTTATGGCGTAGTGCCACTTGATGCAGTCAGTCACCAGTTGCTCAGAAGTAGAGTGAGAAATATGTGTCTTGTGCAGATTTTGTTTCGGAGTATCTTTGAAGTGTTTCATCTGCTCTCCACTCTTATGGTTGCCAGGACTTAAATTCAGAATAAAGACTCTGTTTTGATACCGGTAGATGGGTCTCAGGCATACAAATTACATGTCTAGTCCATCTTATCTTGGTGCAAATCAAATGAGTGTTGCTACTGTGAACCAGCTTTTGCCAAAACTTCCATGATGAACACCCGGTCTTGCCATTTGATTCCCAGAAGTCATCATAAGTGTTGCAAATGGAAACTGTCAAGATTTGTAACGTGCCATTGATAATAAATCCATGTTTCACATCTGCAGAACAATGTCACGAGGACAACAGTCTTATAATTTTTTTTTTGTCTGTGGACAATTCTGTGCTGCTTCCAGGTTTGGATACAAAGGCAACCGTATGTGGAGCGCTCATAGGGGTAATACTTGAACGACGGAGTTTTCTGATGTCAGCAACAAAAAGTGGTTTTCAAGTTTCACATTATTTGATGGGGTTTTATGTCAACCAGTTTTATATAGATCGTCATAAAACACAGATACATACAACATATGCATGTAAATATAAATAAAATTAGAATTAAATATTAATTTTAATCTTAAGTGCATCCACTTCTAAGTGGTCAGTGAGAATAATGGTTGAATTTCTTTTAAAGAGTAAAGTAAGCCATTTTCTGGTAACATATTGCCCAATCTTAACATACTAATTTTACAGATATTTTTCATGATGTGTATAATTTTACGCTTTGATTACCTCCATGTTATTCATTTTCTACTTTTAGGCCATGAAAACACATTAAACGGCACAGTGATCTAGGAAAGTATGTTAAAAAAACAGTCAAAATTAGGTTATTTGGTAAGAATACAGAATGTGGCACGTGACAGGATAATAACACAATTAGTCCCTCTTTCTGCTGCTTTTTTAAAAGATAGAAAATAGACTTGATTTAGAAGAGCATTACGATAATGCATCATGCTGCAAGTACAGGTTTTCTGAACACTAATTGCAAATAACGAGAAAGGCATCCATAATGAATCAAGTCTATGTTTCTGTTTTCCCCTACACTTCTTGTATACACACGAAGTGAGGGGGCAGGGGTTGGGGAAGAGGTAGGAGTGGATGGATGCTTACTGAAAACATTTTGATTTATTCAAAGACCAAAAGACAATACCAGTCTAGGTATTTTAAACTTTCCTTCAGACCTAACTCATGTAATTATGATGTGACTTTTTCAAGCTTGGTTTATTTGCAATAACTATTCAGTTGGTGAAAAAAATGTTCATGGTGTCTTTAGAACATATTTGTAAAGGAAAAAACCCTATGTTTGACTTTCCAGTTCACAGATATTTTCATTTACACACATACTTAAAATATTTCCTTTGAGGTTTTTTTGGGGTTTTTTTTTTTGCTATTTGGGACTTATTTGAGAACTCAGAGAAATGGCAATTAGCTTCAGATCTAAATGAATAATAATTTATTTACATTTCAGATATGTATGACCATTCATTTCTTCAGGTAAGAACTGAATTATTTTCTGTCCCCATTTCTAACCTTTGCAAATAGTTTCACACGCACTTAAATCCTGAACACAACTCAGTATATGAACACAAGAACGGTCATATGGGGTCAGACCAAAGGCCCATCAAGCTCAGTATCCTGTCCTCTGGGATGAGAGACTCAAGTTAAAACAATAAGATCTACTTTGCTTAGAAATACCAATCACTTTGATCTGAATTTTTACAGTAACAAAATTTAAGACACATTTAAAGGAAAATGGACAAATTGAAGTTGTGAAGCAGCAAATTTTTTTGTCCTGGGCTGCACTACTAATTACTTTTGGACTTTGCAAGATGACTGAAATGGCAGTATACTGCCATTTGGAAAATTTGGAAAATTTGTTTCTCAGTGTTATTTGTGAGAAAAATATTCTTTATTCTGACCATAACTTCAAATGTGCTGTGACTTTATCACAAGGCTTTTAAGACATTTTTAAAAAACTGAGAACATGGAACTTAAGCAAACTTGCATTGTTTATAGAATAAATAGTATTTTTTATAAAAGGAGTTTGCTCATATGGACTTTAATGATAGTCTTAGCCTTTGGTTTAGCAATGACTGCTAATGTGAAGAGGTCTTTTTTCCTTCTGTTTATACCTAACATCCCTGTGCTAGATCTCCTCCCCACAAAACTCCTCATTGGCTTAAACTACAGAAGAAAAATTATAATAATTGGCACTTACCAGAAAAAGTCAACTGATCCCTCAAATATTTCCTTGAGTGTATTGATTTGTTACACGTGTGTGATCTTAACTCATATGAAGTGTTGCCAGGATCAGGTTCTTGGCTCATTCATAAAAGTAGCTTAGTCGGTAATGTATCCAGTCAAACACACATTCACAAACTTTGCATTTTCCCTTACAAAAATCCTTTTCTTCTCTCTGTACATGTCACTAAGGCCTTGTCTACACTAGGAGGATATTGCAGACACAGTTGTACCAGCACAGTTACCCGCTGGTTTGCCCACAGGTCCCAGGGCCCATGAGCTGTGGCTCCATGGTCTGGCTGGAGAGGAATTTGAATTGGAGCCCTGACTATGCTACCCTCGGACACTGCATCACTCCCTGATTGGAGGGGAAGGACATATTAGAGACACACTGGCGAGTCTCCTGTCTTCCTTCCCCAAACAACAGCAGGTCACCACTCCCCCGCAACATTCCTCTGCACACCCTGGGGGAGGGGAGGAGGGGATCCCACTTTTTTTGGCAAACCTGGACGTTTGTCCCGTTTCCTGGGCCAAACACCCAGTTTTGCCAAAAAAGTCGCAAAGTCAGGGAAGGGGGCTTAAAAGGGAGACTGTTCCAGTCGAACAAGACATAGGATCACCCTAGTTATACCACAGTGTATATCTGTTCTTTTCCTGGTAATGAAATCACACCTTAACTGGCATGACTATATTGGAGTAACATTTAAGGATAAGCGAATCTTAGGCCTTGTTTGTGTTAAAGAGATCTCAATCTTCCTTCCTGGTGTCTGAAGAGCTGATGGGGTAACCCAATGTAAAGCAACCTGACCATCCTCTTCTAAGAGACTAAAACACAGTGGGCCTGACTGCCCTGAGCAGATATAAATTTTCCAAATCTCTTCAACTTCAACAGGACTAAGCTAATTTACACCTCTTGAGGATTTTTTTGTTTATATCTTCCATAGCTTAAGAAATATCATATCTGATCAGATCAATGGCACATCTAGTCCAGTATCCTGTCCCTGACAATGCCCAGCTGCTTCAGAGGAAAGTGCATGTAGCCTCCTAGTGGAACAGAATGAACTACCTATTCAGATAGAGGGCGGCTTATGGCCAGACCCATGAGGTTTTATATTCCTTCTAGCTCAACCAGATCATCCAGTGAGAGAGACTGAGATCTGGACCTGATATTTCATCTTCTAGAATTGGGGTGACCAGATGTCCCAATTTTATAGAGACAGTTCCGATTTTTGGGTCTCTCTCTTACATATGCTCCAATTACTCCCAACCCCATGTCCTGATTTTTCACATTTGCTGTCTGGTGTCTCCCTATCTAGAACAACGAGCAAGATCTAGGACACTAGGCTTGCCAACCTTTAATTAGCTTTAAATTCTTTCACACATGATGATAATCAGTTCTGTTCCCATAATGCATATAAGGAATGAATGTGCTACAAGGTATGGATTTTTTGTAATGTAATAACAAATGCCAGAGTACAGTATTCTCCTCTGCCTGAAGAAAGAAGGATATAATCTAGCTAGTATAAGCATTATAGTTTTCATTTGGAAATAAGTGCTAAAAAAGGATACAAAGCACAGTGGAGTAGACTTTTTTCCCTGCAATTAAGCATAGAGGTCTGCTCAGGCCTAATTTTAATTCCTGACTTTAACCCAACTAGTTAACAGACAACCCAAATCCCACCTGAGCCCAAGTGTTGAGTCGTCTTCAGACACAACCCATCTTGAACCCAATACTTCCCCCCAAACCTTGGTCATTGCCACCTCTCTCTGGACACGGCATGGCAGGAGTTTTCCACTCCCCCTACCTTATTCAGATAGGTTGATGCCCCACTCCTGTCCTCTGCTGCTGCCTTGCTGCACTGCGGAATGAGCATGCTGATGAGTTGCACTGTCTTTCAACCCACAGCACACAGAACAGTGAGACAGCAGCAGCAGCTTGCAGGCATAGGGCATGCAGCCCCCGATGTCGTGACCCGATGGGCAGAAGGAGCTGATCAGAGGCTACCCAACCCAACCCTGAGAGAGTGTTGGGTTGTTTTCAGACCCCACTTCAACCCAACACTTGTGGTTGGGTCCCCTTTGGTTCAGGTCAGGTTGCAAGGCTCTAGTTAAGGTAACAGTATTTAAGGAGAATATAGATAAGATAACATGACCCACTGTAGGAGGCAGCACAGAGAATAAGCATACAACATGCACCAATAATTAGCAGGTGTTTGTGTAGCGCCTAGCACACTGGGGTATTATTTTGTTATAAATATTAAATAAATATACTGAAGGTGAAATCCTGACTCTATTGAAACGAATCAAGTGTTCTTGCTGACTTCAATAGAGCCAGTATTACACCCTGAATATATATGTAATATACACGGGTTTTTCTCCTCCATTCTTAATTGAAGATGGATAATTGTTCAAATTGAGGCCTGCCCACTTAGCCATTGTGGTTTTCAGTGTCTGTCTACTTACCACCCTTGTGTCTGAACACTTTGCAACCTATAATGTATTTACAATCATGGTGGTTCGTCCGTCGATTCGACGAGGACCACTCAGTCATCCGTAAATTGCTGGGGCTGATTTTGTCTGTGTGTGCACAGATGGTTGATGAGGCCAATCCTTGCACGAAAGGTCCGATGACAGATAGGACAGGAGATGAGGAGGACATCTCCAGCAGGGTTTCTGGTACGGGCTTTTCTGGCTTGCCTCTTTTGTTCTGCTGCAGCCGTCCTTTTGGCCTCACATGATTCGGCACCTTTATATACGGAAGAGCGCCATGTAGTCCGATTCATTGCGCTCTGTTCCCAAGAGTCAGGATTGATGTCAACCATTGATGTCAAGAGTCAGGATTGATGGATTTACAACCATAGCACCCCTCTGAAGTAGGAAAGTGTTATTATCCCCATTTTACATGTAGGGAACAGAGGCAAAAAGAAACTCAGTGACTTGCCTAAGGTTACACAGACAGTCTGTGGCAGAGCAGGGAATCAGACCTGGAGTCTCAGAAGTTCCAGACTAGTGGTCTAACCATTGGACCATCCTTCCTCTCAATGAATTGAGGAAAATAGAAAAGAATTAGGAAAACACACACTCAAAAAGCAGAAAATGGACAACCAAGAATCAACTGGCTAAACAGTCACTCAAATAGGAACAAAATTAAGAGTGTTACTGGGCCATTTAGAGACTTACAGACATTCATGAGTGCTCTGGCTACAAAAGCAGACACACTCCACAAGACCCAGGAAGAAAATAATTTTCCATGCAAGAAGCAAAACCTAGTGATGTAAAATTAGTAGAATGTGTGATAAATTCATTCCTATTCTACTTATTGAGCGTCAATGTATTTGGTTTATGACTTGCTATAATGCTATTGCACTTCACTATTACATGATCATCTTGACACATTCTTTTGCCTTAATTACTTGATCTTTCAGTTTATCAAATATACTTTTGGTTTCACTTTTGCAGTCTAGTCATCAGAGCCATCTAGCCTATTTAAGAGTGGAGGTTCTGGTGTGGATTTCAACAATGGAGATGTGGGGGAAATGGTGGTTTTATTTAAATAATAAGAAATTAAAGTGCTTATTTTGTATATATTAATTGAATTCCAATTCCCATCCATGTGCAGCTTGACACAAATCATGAGTAAAGATTAACTATTATCTAGTAAATAAGAAATACATCAATCACCATTTTCTAAAAAATGTAGAAATTAAGAATCTGAATATACATTAAGCAATATAACTGCATAAATAAGTGTGCATGGTTAGAGTGCATCCTTGTGGTTGGCAAAAAGAAGTGCAAATTTACTGTAAAAGCTAGTTGTAAATACTCAAATCAACAGGTTCTAAGGGTTATACCGATCAATGGGAATGAACCTTTCTTTGAGAAAATAACCAAAGCAGTACAAACAGAAAACAATTAAATTATTTAAATCCAGTTTTCCTGCTTGCTGATTTCAATTAATCCACCCTGATTTCATCTGCTAAAAAATATGGTTTGTAGCACTAATCATGTAATGTAAAGGCATGGGTTTGTACCATAAATAAAACCCTGTGTAATATGGTGTCTTTTAAAATAAGCTTTATTGTACTTTTCATACTGCCATCGTTTCTTTATTTTTAAATGCAAGTGGCCACCCTAGCTATGTATGTGCAGAAAGATATGATGAAGTCGGGAGTTACTAGCTGTGCCTTTTAGCTTTGACCTTAGTTGGATAAACTTGTGCAAAGTGATTAATCAAGGCACCTACAAGATAGGAAGAACAAACCAACGGAGGAATTAGGACCAGTTCTCAAACCAAGTTGCAGAGTTCAAGGAAGTGAATGCCATCTTGCACAAAAACAAGAGTTGAGTATACTTTAGGTATATGGATAGACAAGTCTATGTAGTAACATGACTATTACTCATTTTCATTTGTTAAAAAGTGACTAGTGATTTTGAGTACCCAGACCGAGAGATCTTAAAAGGCCTGTTTATCAAAAAGTGCAGAGTACCCATCCTCTGAAAATCATGTCCCTTTAAGTTGTCTCAAATTGCACACCCAGAAGTGCAGGCACCCCAAATTACCATTCTTCTTTAAAAACCTTGGCCCAGATGTAAATTATAATACTGTGTGAATAAGACTGCATTCTTTACCAGCCAATAGTGCTATCGGACTGAGTTAATAGACAGTCCACTATAAAGTCATTGTAAAGAAATATTTATCAATCCATACTGATTAGCTCTTTTAATGAACAATATAAAAACATTTTCCCATTCTTACACTATTTCACTAGAGATTTTTGAAGTCACCTTATTGTATTCCAACTGACAATAAATCTGTTGTTCCCCTAACTCAAATGGTTTCTAAGACAAACAAGCCTCTTGTCCACAATTCAATTACGAGACATGTTCAATACACAGTCTGAAATAGCTCATTTTAGAAAAAAAGAACTTCATTTCTACTAAGTATACATTTCTTATTTCAGAAATATGACTGGTATATAATTTAGTACGTATTGCAAAAAAACCCACTGCTTGTAAATGTTGTTGTTTTTTTCTTCAAAATTATCTTGGCATTCTGAGCTACAGAGGCTGATGATTTGTCTAGTTGTAACATCTGTCATTTCAAGAAAATGAGTGTTTGTAGTAAAATAAACTTCTCTAAACACACTTTACCTGATGTACAGTGGATTATTTTCAGGATAATCAATTCACAAGTTTGTGTGTGTCCCCATCTATGCAAATTAGAAGCTGGATTGGACAGCGAGAACTAAAGGACACCTAAATACACAAAAAAACATTTACAAAACAATGCACGATGACTTAGATGTGCAAGAACCAGAATCTTCAATGGGTTTGTGAAGCCAAATCAATAGGCACCACTTGGAAAATAGAACTCTCACTGAGAAGCTTGAGTTATACAACTACCTGACTATCTTAGATCTTTTCTTTTCCTATAAACTATAAAAACAAACCGTGCTTATATTTGGGACTATACCCTGATTATTTATTAGAATGCTGCTTCACCCTATATGAGTGAATTTGGTCCCCTATTAAGTTTTGTTCCTATTAGGTAAAATTAATGTATTTGGTATAGGCCAAATAGAAAAAAAATGAGACCATTTCAAAATTGCCTAAGGTCACTTCATGGGCAAAACAATGTATTTAAACTGAAGAGATGACAACATGTTTAATATGACTCTATAGAAATTGCTTCCCTGATGACAATACATTAAAATCCTCATTGAATATTCATAGAATTTTTGACAAGACTGAATGACATATAATCCTAGCTTCGGTAAGCATTGACTTGATATTCTGACTGTTTTAGAGTAGATGCCACACAAACCAGGTCATCTTTGCATTTTTTACAAAGCTAGCAACAGCTGTACAAAAAACAATTCAGTTTCCAGTTTTTAATATCATGTTAAGCTGACACAAACAGAATAGCAGGAAGAAAAAAATACACATTCAAAACTTCACTATGTATGTGGGAAGGGGGGATGGAAGGAACACATTGTTTATCATAACTCTCAAATGATTGACCAGAATAGTCATAATTTATTTATAGTATGGCAACAGAGAATTAGAAAAATAGCAAAAAGGATCCTTGAAATGACTTTCACTTATTGAAATATGACCTGTGCATGATAAATAGGTAAGCAGAGTTTAAATGATGTGAAATGTGTCAATTCAGAATGCATTAGGATGCCATTAAGAGACAGGAACTTAGACACAGGAAAAATATTAAGATGGATAGATCACTTAGCAAGAATAGGACAGAGAAGAATTTAGTTAAGGTATTGAAAAAACAATTTAATACCAATACCCCTGTAGATCTTGTGTGATTTTCCATTCATGAAGAAGTCTTAGTTATTTCTTTCTCTACTTTGAGATCTATTGACTCCTCTAAATTATAATTATGTAGCTGCTTCTGACAGAAAACAATAACCTTTCTCTTGAGACTAATACTTTTCTATTATACACACTTAAAGTAAAAGTCTTGTTTGTTAAGCAAATAAGAAAATAAATTGCTGAGATGTCTACCTATGGTATTGTCGGAGTTTGATGAATACTGGGCTTCAATCACACCATACAAACTGTTTTGCAATTGGCAATTTTATAATATTGCAAGTAGTGATTTCTAATATAGGCTTTATGTTTTCATTCCAACTTCACACAAACTTTATAATATAGTTTAACGGATATTTGGATACGGCCATAGTAGCAAAGCACTTATCCTTAAAATGACACATTCTGTGGTCCCCTTACTCAGGCTGAGTCACAAAGGCGCTGTCTCCATGGGTGGTCAGGGGCTGGAAACTCATGCATGGAAAAAAAACTGTTGGGCAGTGCCGCCAATTAGGGGTGTCACCAAGCAGCTGATCAGAGGCCCCGCCAAACAGCTGTTTGGCAGCTGAGGGAGGAGTTTGGGGGAGGGTGGAGAGCAGTGAGTGGCAGGTTGCAGGGCCTAAGGGAGGGAGCGGAGTGGGGGCAGGAAGAGGCAGAGAGAGGGCAGGGCCTCAGGGAAGGGGTGGAGTGGGGGCAGGGCCGTGGGGCACAGCAGGGGTGGAACACCCCTGGGGAAAAATAAAACAACTCCTATGCTGTCGTAATTTATTCCATGAACAGTCTCACTGAAATAAATGGGACAAAAATGTGTGCAGTAAGGTACTATGAACTGTGAGTAGAGGTGGCAGAATCTGACACCAAGTCTCCAAATTAACAAAATTACATAAAACCACTCATGATGGGTAACATTTAAAATATATTGCCCTTTTGTCAAGCTGGAAACAAACATTTTAAAATAATTGGACAAAAAAATAAGATGGCATTACAAAATATGCCATACAATAAGTGGAACCATGGCACGGTTTAAAACATTAAATTGATCTTATTATTTTGCATATGAGCCTTGCACTGGCATCTGGTCTGACAACTCTTCCCAATTTTCCCAGCCCCGTGTTTAAAGCCAGTTTTGACAGAAGTCCTCAGTCTATCTTCATTTTAGGACCTACCATTTACCTCTGTTTTCTATTACTAGTACCTCTGTTACTATTGCCTACTCACATTTATTTGCCATCAAGGCACCTTATCTATGGCTACCATGCAGGAAGCTAGGAATAATCCAAAAACAGCCTGGCAGAGGGTATGCCAAGAATCTAGCATGGCTAGCAGTTCTCATCAAATCCATCGTTTCCAAAAAGCCTTTAAACGTGACAGGCACAGTCTAGAGATTATTCTTGAATCTGGACCTCCAAAGTGCCAGCCCACTTCAATGCCAAACAAACCTGCTGATCAAGAAGTATTTGCATACTTAATTGTTTTCCCAGTCCAAACTTACAGTCATTTTTTTCTTTGCTTCTGAATATAAAAAAGTGTTCTAGCCTATAGTGAAGAAACATTTGGCATTCGAGGGAATTTTGTGAAGCTAGTGTTCTTCCCGAGTCTTTCGGGTCTCTGTAAAAGCTACGCATCATTTCAACAGGCAAATCCAAAATGGTTTGGCCTCAGAAAAACTATCGTCCAGATCCCCAGGTAGTGAAGACTGGTATTGCTCCAATCTGAGACAGGATAGATATACAAGTTTTATATACATATAAAGTCACATACTATTTGACTGTATTGTAGAGGGAGATTTTGACAGCCCAGCAAAATGCCTAGGCCATTGCCAGTAACTGGAATATTGATTATTACACGAATTGCCAAAAGCGGCTAAGCTAGTAGACCTTTGCAGCAACTAGGCAGGCCAGGAGGGCGGGGGCATGCAAAACACATCTGTTCAACCAATGGCTGAAAACTTCTTGTTGAACTTTTGCCTTTTTTTTTGATTGACAAACTATGTAACACTAACATGTATAAAAGGGGGGGGGGGGAGTCTGCGTCCAATGGACTCTTTGTGGACGAGCACAAGATCCCCAGCGGCAGATGGAAGGCTGCCCACTGGAAATCTGACACTGAACACTCGAAGACTACTCCCAACCTTTGGGGCTAACTTTTGATTTGGGATGCAGGGCTCTATATACAGGTTCTTGTACTACACACATCATAGTAATGTGTGTGCCTGAGTGCTAACAGATATGTATGTTAGTATATACGATATATATGTTAGTATATATGATATATGTATTTCACTGTGTGTGTATATATATGTATTTCACTGTTTGCTTTTGGTATACTTTGGAAATACAAATAGGTTGATCAAGTAAAGGAAATATCAACCATTAGTTTAGAACAGTGGTCTTCAAAGTAGGGTGCGCGAGACCACCCCTGGTGGTGCACAAGACCCCGACACCACCGCCGCCAATCCCACAGAGACCGCTGAACTCGGCAGTGGTCTATTTTTGGACCGCCGAAATGCCGCCGCAGAAAGCCGAAGCTTTCTGTTTGGCGGCATTTTGGCAGACATACCCCAGGGGGCCATGAGCGAACATTGTGCTGCCGAAAGGGGCCGCAGCCAAAAAACTTTGAGGACCACTGGTTTAGAATATAAAGAAAGTATTTTTAAAAAGCAGTGACTAACTCTTGCATTACACACCATCTTAAATAGTTGATATCATCTGATCAGGACCGGATTTACCATGAAACAAACTGTTCAGTGGCATGGGGCACCCAATGACAGGGGCCCCCCAAAATGCAGGAGAAATCTCATCTGACAACCGGCCTCCATGTCCCAACTGGCAGCGCAGGAGCTAGTGGGCCCACACCACTCCTGGAAGCGACCAGCTGCTGGAACGTCTCTGTGTGCCCTGGTTGGGGGGATACAGCTGTGCATGCTGCCCCCACCCCGGGCAGTGCATGAAGACCTGTTGCCGCCCCGCCCCTCAAGAGGCATGCAGAAATGTGCCAGCAGCAGGGCTAAGGGATCTCCCTGCCTCTTTCCCTCTGCATTGCACCACTCCGGAAGTGGCCAGCCTATCCAGGGGGGCCCTGGGCGGGGGAGGGAGCTGTTTCTGCACCCCTCCTGCCACCCTCCCTCACCCTTTCCCCAGCCTAGAGTCCAACCATTCACCCCTCCCACACCCAACTCCCAGCTCCAGCCCCACCATCCAGGGTTGAGCCCGTACCCCTCACCCCTCCCACATCCCAATCCTCCTGCCTCAGCCCAGAGCCCGCACCCAAACTCCCTCCCAGAACGCAACCCCCACACCTCCTTCACCCAACCCTCTCCCCAATCAAGGTACCTCACTTTATTTTCATTTACTTCCCATGACTTATAATGTAGGAGGAAGAGGAAGAAAAAAAGAATAAAAAAAGGGGGGGGGGAAGGGAGGTAAGAGCGAATGTTCTTTTTCTTGGCTGGTCTTAGGGGGGACCCCCAAAAATGAAGCTGTGCACAGGGCCCACTAACTCTAAATCTGCCACTGCTTCTGACCTATCCTTGGTTAGGCTGACCTACATGAAATTTGATTCCAACAATGCATTAATTTCCTGCTGAACACAGCATTCCCTTCAATAGGGGATATCTATTTAATAAATGGACACTGACAACTCTGCTTTAGGCTTAGAACAGTTTTTTAAATTAACTTTGGAATTTAAATTACTTGACAAGAGAAAAAACAGATTTTAATCCAATTTTGGGTTCAGAATGAATAAGTATTATTCTGTTTGGTAGAATGCACTAGAACAAACAAACTCAAATTTTCCTCAAACCAGTAAATGGTATATTTAAAACAAATATAATTATATCTTTTTGTAAAGTAAAAGTAAGCAAAGTCTGCTGTCACATTACTGGTTAAGAATAAAGTTACTCATAATAGTTTCTGTGGCAGTGGAAACAATAGTTAAGGCTGAGTTCCATTCAATATTGTAATCTCAAATTCCTGGGGCTGAAATGTCTCCATGCTTGCATTATGAGCTGGATTTTGCCGTTGATTAAACTTATTTTGTATTACAGTAAACAGGGAATTAATGAAAAATGTAATCACTTTAAAATTAAGACAGACATTGAGTGTGGCTTTATGGCTGTCAATATTTGCTAACTACTTATGTTAAACAATCTGTTCTACCTTGCATTTTGCTTGGTGCTGGGAGTACCTTTGAAGAGCTCTGTGTGACTTGAAAGCTTCTCTCTCTCACCAACAGACGTTGGTCCAATAAATGATATTATCTCACCCAGGGCTGGCTCTAGGGACCGGCAAAACAAGCAGGTGCTTGGGGTGGCACATTTGCGGGGCGGCATTTGGGCCATCCTTTGTTTTTTCTTTTTTTGCTTAGGGGCTGGCCATAGCACCTTGTAACACTTACTTCCTCCCCTCTTGCAACGTTGCAGAAGCAGAGCCACAGAGCGCAGGGATCCAGCATCAGTGCGGAGAACCCATGGGGTTCCTGGGAGCTGTAATTCCTTGAGGGGATGGCCCTGTGAATGCGCCTCAGAAGTAGAGGATTTTGGCCCAGAGATCCCCTTCAGAAGACTTCCCCAGACTGGATTAGTCTTGCTCACCTGGCAGCCCCCAAAGAAGGAATTGGGGGGGGACTAAATGTACAGTGCATCTCTCTATCTGAAGCCTAGCAAGGGAACTACGTGGATCCCACTAGAACTTAAAATGAAAAGTAAGGGAGGGGAGGCTCTAGTAGAGGACCTGGGCAGCTTTAGATACAGTACCAGACACGTAGGAGGATTTCCGCTTCTGAGCCATGGAAGCAGAAACTGACTTTTCCTTGCCAGATTTAGCTAATATTCAAAAAGGGAATCGAGTATCTGCCATCCAGATCTGAACACCCTCAAAATTCAGGAGTGCTCAAGCTCAATTTAGGCAGCTGTTACTTCATTTCTCCCAAATCAAATATACTGATCCACTGTAACTTGCTGCAGAAAAAGTAGGATAAAATTGAGCAAGAAATGCTTCCCAGTGGATATTAGGACTGGAATTGCTATTTTCAACAGCCATTGCCTTTTTTTTTTTTTTTTTTTTAGTTTCATTTGTTTTAAAGGAAGACAGTGATCTTGCATTGGCAAATTCCCCACAGAAACAAAGAGTGGAACAAAAGGATAATAAAGGCACCTCAACTTTTCCTCATTTCTGTCAAACAATCTTGCATTTAGATATCCTCCAATCACACAAGCTGAAAATTGTTCCACTTTACTGCAGTTCTGTAACCATATGGGAACCAATCCTGTCTGTGTTCTGTGCACATCCAAAATTCCTGTTGAATGACCCGCCCTGGGAGCGAGTTACCAGTGACCCAGGGCTGGAGTGGCAGGAAGGTGCAGGGGGGGGGGGAGAGATCCCAGGGCAGGGGCGACAGGGTTGGGGTGCGGGCACTTTGGGGGGAATGGGTGAGAGCCCACTGTTGGGGCAGCAGGGGATGCTGGTGGGGGAGGGGAAATCCCAGGGCTGGGGTGGGAGGCAGCCAAAAAATTATTTGCTTGGGGCCGCAAAAAACCTGATTTCACCCACCTTGTCTCTCTAATATCCTGGGACTGACATGGTTACAACTACACTGCATATTTCAGAAACGACAGTTGAGCACCCCTTGGGGAGCTGGTTGTATTATCATACAAATTCACTTATTCTGACCTGTGGGGATGCAAAGGAAAGCTGACTCTTGGGTAGGTTTAAAGAGTTTTTGAAATGCTGAAGGAAATTGAAAAAACAAATCTTGATTGGATGGTGCATGTATATGTCTCCAACGTCTCTAATATTGGCAAAGGGACAGAGATTAGATATTGCATCTACATAAACAGAATGTTATGAATAGAATTTATGACTCCATAAAAAAACATGCAGCTACTATGGTAATGTCACAGTCATATACAACACTTCAAAGTAACGGCAAAGATTGTTAGGTATATGAGAGAAAGGAGGATGACACAGTAGTGGGCACAGTGATTAGAGACGGGCTTCTGAGAGACGGTGATTCTAACAGAAGGTGAGTGGGAACTAACCTGAAGATGAAATGACATGAACCGCTGAGCGTGAGGATGTAAGTAGTTCCTAATTAAATCGTGCTGGCGATACACAGTCAGGAGTTAAACCTGTAACTAACTGCAAGACTGCACCTAATTTAGCCATACTGATTCCCGGAGTTAGACTAGACAATTTTATATGGTACTAGCATAAGTGCCCGGCGCTGCTCGGGTCAGTCGGAGGTGGGGAGGTGGCAGACAGCTGACACCCCCTGACCAACCCCAACACCCACCCCTCACCCCTCACCCACCCCAACACCTTCCCACCCCCCCAAGCAAACCGGACACCCCCACCTCACCCCCCGACCGAATCCGACACCCCCACCTCACTTACCGTCCCACCAAACCCAACTCAGATCCGTCGCAGGGGGGGAGGGGGCCCAGAGCTGAGGGATTCCGGGGACCTTCGCAGGTGGGGGGGGGCAGTGAGCTGATGTAGTCCGGGGTTCCGTTGGGAGGGGGGAGGGGCAGAGAACCGAGGGATCTCTGGGGTTCCGTTGGGAGGGGGGAGGGGCAGTGAGCTGAGTGATCTCCGGGGTTCCGTTGGAGGAGGGAGGGGCAGTGAGCTGAGTGATCTCCGGGGTTCCGTTTGGAGGGGGGAGGGGCAGTGAGCTGAGTGATCTCCAGGGTTCCGTTGGAGGAGGGAGGGGCAGTGAGCTGAGTGATCTCCGGGGTTCCGTTGGGAGGGGGGAGGGGCAGTGAGCTGAGTGATCTCCGGGGTTCCGTTGGGAGGGGGGAGGGGCAGTGAGCTGAGTGATCTCCGGGGTTCCGTTGGGAGGGGGGAGGGGCAGTGAGCTGAGTGATCTCCGGGGTTCCGTTGGGAGGGGGGAGGGGCAGTGAGCTGAGTGATCTCCGGGGTTCCGTTGGAGGAGGGAGGGGCAGTGAGCTGAGTGATCTCCGGGGTTCTGTTGGGAGGGGGGAGGGGCTGTGAGCTGAGTGATCTCCGGGGTTCCATTGGGAGGGGGGAGGGGCAGAGAACTGAGGGATCTCCGGGGTTCCGTTGGAGGAGGGAGGGGCAGTGAGCTGAGTGATCTCCGGGGTTCTGTTGGAGGGGGGAGGGGCAGTGAGCTGAGTGATCTCTGGGGTTCCGTTGGAGGAGGGAGGGGCAGTGAGCTGAGGGATCTCCGGGGTTCTGTTGGGAGGAGGGAGGGGCAGTGAGCTGAGTGATCTCCGGGGTTCCGTTGGGAGGGGGGAGGGGCAGTGAGCTGAGTGATCTCCGGGGTTCCATTGGGAGGGGGGAGGAGCAGTGAGCTGAGTGATCTCCGGCGTTCCGTTGGAGGAGGGAGGGGCAGTGAGCTGAGGGATCTCCGTGGTTCCGTTGGGAGGGGGGAGGGGCAGTGAGCTGAGGGATCTCCGGGGTTCCGTTGGAGGAGGGAGGGGCGAGCTGAGCGAGTGCGGTGTCTGTTGGAGGGGGTATTATGACATCATCAGCACCTAACTGCCCAGCTGATGTGATTGGCCCTGAAAGACTTTCACCCCTGGGGGGCGTCAGAGGTGAGATCCGAAAATTTTTCGACCCTTACCAAGATCTAGACCCCAAGACCCCTCACTGTACCAAATTTCAAGTCTCTGGCTCAAACGGTGCGGGAGGAGTTCGCTGTCATACGTACATACATACATACATACATACATACACTCATACATACACCACTTGACTTTTATATATATAGATATTTTTTATTTAATCTGTTTTTCTCTCTATTGTCTAATAAACTTTTCTTTTGGCCTTGGACTGTTTTAATGATACATTTATTGTTGTTCATCAAAATGTGAGGTTGAGGGAACTCTGGACCTAAGCATTAAGTCTTGGCTTCTAAAAAGCACAGACCAGGCTCCTACTCCATAAAGGCTCTGGCTTCATTCAGCCAAAAGCACAGAAAAAGCCTACAGAACACACATGAGAGGTGAGTTTGAGGAGTTAAAATGTCAGTTTGTTCTCAATTCAAAGATTTTTGGAAAGTTTGAGTAGAATCATTTCAGATTTTTTTTTTTTTGAGTGAAAATAAAATAGAATACATTCCCCCTGAAATTGCGTTTATCCAACTAAAAATGACTCGGCTTATAAATCTTACACTTGTTTTGTTTTCTAGAACTTGCTAAAGAAGGAACTACAAATCCAGTTTTATCTTTAGAAAACAGGTTTGAGATCTTTAAAGTACTGAATATTTTCTACTTAGTCTTTCATGGGAATCTTAACATAGATAATGAGGCCTGAGACAGGCCTTCCTCAGGTAAGTAATACTATGTTAAAGATGCCTTTGTGTTTCTTACATCTTTTAACTTCTTTATTAAATTAAAATAGGGAAATTAAAAACAAAAATTAACACAACATTAAGGTTTCAAAATGAAGTCAACAAATAAAACTTGCTTTGCTTATATTTGACCCAACTCTATAATTCTGAGTTGAAAAGTTCAATTCAAACATTATTAAATTCACATTCCAGAGTGTGGAAAAAAGAAGTGAGGTTACTTGTAAGTGAGGAAAACAAATAGGAGACTAACAGGAAAAATTCTAAGGATAAAACCTGTTTATAGAGCACCAATTGTTGCAGCCAATTGCAGATTATTTTGGGGGACATGGATGTGTTCTTTCCTTAACACAAAACACAGATTTCCCTTTAGCTAAATACAACCTCTGGTTGTTTAATTTGAATTACTCTGATTTTTTTTAAAAAGTGTGTGAAAGATGTGAATTCAAGAAATAATGTATGAAGATTACAAAAACTCCTGAAATCGAAGAGCTTATTTTCAGCACAAGAATAATTCAGCCACATTTTACATATATAGTATATTCTAGGTATATTTCTATTGTTAACTGTAAATCTTTAAACACTATATTACTAACTAGCACCAATTGTGCTAGTATATGAGTTAACTCTACAGAGCCAGACGTTTGTCTGCTTCATTTGTAAGCCTTAAAAAGCAGCATGAATTTTGTGTTTATATATAAAACTCAGTAATAGATTTTTTGGCATCAGACTTAAAATTTGTTGTACTGAGGAACAGAGTTTAGACATTTCCCATTCCCACCCCAAAGAATAGTAATAATAATAAAAAAATCATCTTCCTCACTCGCTTATACTGACATCTAGGAATGACTTTTCTTTGGTGGAAGTGATAGAGTACTGCATGTCTGATAAAATATCTTCAGGCTTGTCCATGTTCAGCAAACATGGGTTTGACTTCTCTTTTTCAAGAGAGCCTTAAAATCCATGCAACAATACATTAGAAATATAGTAAGGGACTAAAACTAGCTGGATATTAAGTGGTTTTCAAAAAAAGAAAGGATAAACATTTCACTATTATGCATGGACAAGCACTGAAAACACAGCTAAAGTTTAAAACACAGTCTTAACACACAGTGGATACTTAGATGTCCATTTTCCATTATTTGCACCTGACTGATTGCAATGGCAAAACTGTGAGTTAAATAAAAAATACACGTACAAGTTGAGGGACCAGATTGAGAACTGTGAAAGTTTGGCCCTTAACATTCAAGAAAAAAATAAATAAATCTATATTTGCTTTATTTTCTTTTGGTAAGTGATGTCTCATCTATTTTTGAAATATGTGAAAGCATTTTGAATAGTGTAAAATAAATATAGTTACCTAAATTCCCAAAACCGAAATGACCCAAATTCCAAGAAACACCCTCTTCCTGCAGTAATACCAACATGCGGAGCCAAAGTGAGAAAGAGACAGACACACAAACACACAGAGCGTGCCTAAGAAAATGCACTTCACTTAGGGGTGGTCTTCACTACAGAGAGATCGACACTGCTGAAGTTGATTTAGTGGGTCTAGTGAAGAACTACTAAATTGACAGCAGAGTGCTCTCCAGTCGACTCCAGTACTCCAGCTTCCTGAGAAGATTTCAGTAAGTTGACAGGAGAGCATCTCCTGTCAACGCGGCACACTGAAGACACCAGGGTAAGTCGATGTAAGCTAAATCGACTCCAGGAAGCCACAACTCATCCCAATCATGAAGATTTGTTGGGCTTCATAGAAAAGGGAATCCTATTCCATGCAGACACATGCATCCTTCTGAAGGAATGGCAGTTCTGTTAACCCCCTGCCATGCTGCCATTGGATGGTCCGCATATGGCTAGTCAGTGGCAATTTTAAGGGGAGACAAAAGAGCTTCACTGTATCACCGTCTGTCACAACATTCACAATGAAATTTCAAGCTCTCCAGGATCAGTACCTTGGAAAAGTGGTTCACACCTACTCCACTCCCTCCCTGAACCATGTAGTTGGGCCTGTCATGTTAACACAACTGGGAAATAGGGGGCCCAACTCACTTTGCACCTGTCAGCCGTTTCCTCTAGAAGCCTGTGACAGTAACTGGTTAATGACTCAAAAACAGCTTCTTCAAGACAAAGAATTGTTAATTATTTCACTCAGAGATACACACCATGAAGAGTTAAAACCACAAAGGGAAACAGGCCGCTGAAACCAAGCGATCCCATACGGTTGCCAACTCTGACTGAAGCTATTCCAGGAGATTTTCCCCCCCCTTTCCCCCCCCCCCAACATCACATATTTGTAATTTTCTTAAAATATCCTATTAAAATCTCCCAGATTGCTTTCAATAGTCACCGGGAGATCCATGTCAATTTCCAAGAGACACCAGGCCAATCCTGCCTTGGCCACCCTAAGTCAAATTGTGGTTGGACTGCATGCTTCCTCTCAGAGTGATGTACAGGAAATCAGGCCTGTCAACTGAGAGGTGCACTCAAGAAGAATATAAAGGATTCTGTGGTGCAGCTCACCCAGTTACTATGATAGGTGGTGATCCTACTGAGGGTAATTGATGATACAACTTCAGCCATTGTAAACTCATAATATCCTATATAATTTTGGCTATAAAATTGCCAAAGAGATGGAAACCATGAAGCTTGACAGACAACATGCTCAACTCTATCATCTTTATTTATCCTCCTGCAACTTCAAGTGCATAGGGAAGCTGTCCATTTTCAACATTTATTGCCATCGTGTGCTGGTCTGTTCAGGCTTGGGCGTGTCACGTTGATGGATTTGGCTTTTTTCTCTATTGTTCTGCATAATGTTTCTCTAGGTCACCCTCTTTTTCTCTTCCCAGGTGGTGTCCATATTACCACTTGACGTGGAGTCATGTTAGTGGCCTCCTTAAAGCATGTTCTAAATATGTATATCTATCATTGTCTTCTTACCATGTTTAGTGCTTTAGCTTGGTTGTCTCTACTTAGTAGATATACATAGTATTGCATCATATAAACTGATATGAATCCTCTAGATTACTGGAATTGCATCAGTCATATTTTCACAGTCAAGAAAATGGATTACAACATACTTATTAAGTAGTAGTAATTGATTTATCTGTTCTGTTTGAGTCAGTGTCCAAGGAAGCTACTACAGATCAACATTGACACTGGAGGCAAATATTTGAAACTTGTGAGATTCTATTAATGCCTGTCCTTGATCTTTTCATCATGTAGAAAGCTATCTGGTAAATCTAATGTAGGGGACAAGACAGGATTCTCTCTCATTTTCTTTGGCAGTGCTACGGATTATATCCAGGAAGAATCTCTTGTAGAGAAAACAGTACAAAACTTCCCAGGGCAAATCCGTATGCTCAGCTTTATACACATCACATTAGTGATTTAGTAACATTTGTTTATACACCACAAAGAGCCCTGCAAGCAGCTGCATGAAGCATCCGATGAGCATAGTATAACAGTGTCTAAAGTCTATTTTCTAGATTTGAGGTTAGCTCAGTCTGTAAAAGATTGGATCAATAAGATGCTGCAGTTTTATATTTGAATCTGCTAGACAAGAAACTCCTACAGTTTGCCTTGGTTATGGACTTGAAGATCTAATATGTCTTTTCTATTTCTTTCTATTATAAGCCAACATTTTAAAAGTCAAAAGAAATGCCTATGAATTTTTGTCAATTCAAGCTGCCAAAGAGAGAGACACATCTTCAAACTTTGGGCAGTGTCCATTGAATTAACCGTCGGGACAGAATAACCACCAGTCAATAATGCAAGTTTACTGGGAAGTGTATTTAGACACTAATGAAATAAAACCATTTAAAGGCAATCAAACACTATCTTCCCATATCACCCTAAAAAAAGTCTCAAATATTCTACAGTAGCTAACGGACAAAGCATAATGGCAGGCAAGTTTAGTTGTGTTATGAAAACACTGACCTTCCATTCAACTACCAAAGACAAACCACCATCAGAGACGGGTCTCAAAGACTGAGATCATGGAAGCACTACAGAAGAGAAAAATATAAGTCAGTCAGGGAAAATTCAAGTTCAAATCATTACACAGACTCTAGTTTTTAAAAGTCCTCACTTTCCCATCTTTTTTTTTTTACCAACACAGGAGACTAGCTTAAGAAAACAGAAACCTGAGCCCTGATCAAACAAATTACTTGAGTCTTCTTCCCTCTTCACCCAGTGGAGCTATAAGGAAGAAGTCTTCACATAGTCCAATAGGTCTTTTACCCTCTCAACTTCGTAGCCTTATCTACATTAGAAAACTTTTACAAAAATGTGCTATTACTGGAGAAAATCCTGAAGAACACAACAAAAAATAAAAATAAAAGTTTTAGAAAACCTGACTATAAGGAAAGAATTAAAAAACTGGTATGTTTTAGTTTTGAAAAAAAGAAAGACCCAACAAGTCTTCAAATATGATAAGTGCTGTTATAAAGATGTCAAGAATCAGAGAGGTAGCCGTGTTAGTCTGGAATAGCAGAGGTAACAAAGAGTCCTGTGGCACCTTAAAGACTAACTATAAAGTATGGAAGCATAAGCTTTCGTGGGCTAATATCCACTTCGTCGGATGCAAGCAGTGGAAGTGTCCAGGGGCAGGTATAGATAAGTAGGCAAGAACCAGGTAGGAGGTAACAAGGTTAGTCCAATCAGGCTGAACCAGCTTGTTATCTCAAATCAGGGAGGGTGGGATATTCTTCTAGCAGCTGAATTGGAGGTGTGAACTCGGAGAGAGGAGAAGCTGTTTTTGTAATTAGCAAGCCATTCAAGATCCTTGTTCAATCCTAGATTGATTGTGTCAAATTTGCAAATGAATTGCAGCTCTGCAGTTTCGCAGTTTCTCAGATATCAGGAATGGCAATATACAAAAACCTGTAGAAGAACACTTCAATCTGCCTGGACACACAATTACAGATTTAAAGGTCACCATACTGCAGCAAAAAAACTTCAAGACCAGATTGCAAAGCAAATCCATATTCTGTACTACAAATTAAAACTACTTCTCATGCATAAGATTGGGATTCTAATTCATAAACTGAATCAATTTTAATTCATGGCTAATTAAGTGAAATTTAATTCATAATTCATTTAATTTTAACTCACAAATTCTTATTCATAAAAAGAAAGCATGCACCTCACTCCCATATCGCACATTAATTTTGTTAATCCCTCAGGAAATCACCACTAAGAATCTCCTTTAGGGCTGTCTATGCTATGGGGACTAGAGCAGCACACCTGCCACAGCTATGCTGCACTAATCCCATAGTGTAGACGCAATTTACAGCAACCGAAGTGGTTTTTCCATCACTCTAGGTAATCCACCTTCTCAAGCCACAGTAGTTAGGTCAATAGAAGCATTTTTCCGTCAACCTAGCTGTGTCTATGACAACCTGTGTTGTTCAGGGATGTAGTTATGTTGATCTAAATTTTAAGCACATACCAGGTTGTATAGTTAAATTGTCTACATAAATAGATTTTAGGAGTAACATCTGCATAAGAGCTAAGCATGTTTCCAAACAGTTGTCAATGTGCTAATTCCTTAAGAACCAAAGGAAACTGATATTCAGGAAGTTTAGTCAGCTGGGCTATTTTAATATTTCTAGCAGTAATTCTGAAGTTGTGAACCTGAATATTTGAAGCATGTATAAAGATACAGAAGATGCTAAGGAAATCAGGATCAACCTTGGCTAACAAGTCTTATACCGAAACCAAACACAGAAGGTGGAGGATGTGTGTATATGTGGGTGAGAGGGATTTCTTTCCTTCTTTATGAATGACCTGATGAGACATTCAAACCTTCCACAGAATGAACAGTAGTCTCAAGTAGCAGGTTAGAGTTACTATAAATGGGTATTGTGTCCTGTATATAAACAACCATTTTTGAAGTTTTTTATATTTACAATACTGTCAGTGAATATTTAAAAGATGGTTTGGGCAGCTTGCATATTCAATTATGTTATCTTAAAGCAAAATTTATAATTAACTTTCCTTAAAACCCTGATGTTTCACCATATTATTCCCAAACCACACTGTACAATCAGGAAGTAGAAGCTGGGCTAAGAAAAGATTTTCCCACTATGAGTCCTATGAATAATATAATTAATTAATAATACTTTTCACTTCTATATCATTCACACTTTATAAGCCCACGAAAGGTACATAAGTATTAGAATTTTAATCATACCAATGGGGAAACAGATGAAGTCTGTGGTAAAGCTAGGAACAGAACTCAGATCTTCTGTCCCACTGCTGTGCATTTTAACTAATAATTTTTTCCTTATATCTGTCAGGAAACTAAGAAGTGACTGAGTCAATCATTCTTATTTCTATTTTGGTTGTGCTGCCATTTCTCCCAAGGCACAAGATTTTAGAGGGAGCCGATTGGCTCTGCTCCATTTTCCCATGTCTCCAACTCACCGGGTATAGTGGCTTGGGAATTCCCTTTTTTTTATTTTGGGATTCTATTTTATCCATATAAAAAATCTCCACAAATTTGGCATAACTTCATAACACTGACAGTTTTTTCTCAAGAAAGTTCTAGAACTAAGAATAGTTATTTTAGCGAAGGGCTATTATCAATTGATGAGCAAAGTGAGGAAAGATAGACAGCACCAGCCTCGATTATGCATTGATCTGAGCACAATGCCATCAAAGCAATTCACTTTCTTCATTACCAAACCCTGAACAAAATATTGTATGCAATGTTTTTTTATGTTTGGAGAGAGTAATCCCTGTGATTGTTTAAGGGAAGATTATATAGAGGTCTGGCAGCTAAGGAGACAAGATATGCTATAACAAGGTAAATAGAAAAATATTTAAAAACAGAATAGCATTTATTTTTAAAATTTTTGATTATGTATGAAACCACTATTGCATACTGCAATATTTTACTAAGTATGACATGATTTTTAGATAAGATGCTCAGTCTAAAAATTATAGTATTTGTACATTTTAAGGCACTTTAGAACTTCAATACTGAAAATAGTAGTCATTAAATATAAAATCTCCATGCAAAAAACATATCAACAGCTGTATTTCTTCTTTTTCTGTATTTACAGGCACCATATTTTCAAATTTCAATGTAAGTATGAAAATATATTAAAGTAAAATGAACCTCATGTGCATAAATGCTGTTATTTTACATTTGACAGATTTCCATGTTTAAAACTTCTTTAAAAGTAGGTGCTTCTTTTAAAGTATTTTATGCTGTTTAGAGTAGCATCATTACCAATTTCATATATTTTGAGAGAGAAGAAAATAGTCAAAGTGCTATTTTTTATACACAGTGTACATATAAGTTCTTTGGGGGCAGCGACTATCATGCTCTCTCTTTATATACATACACATTATATAAATATATATAAAATCTTGGCAGCTCTGGCTCGAGAGAAGCCTAAACACACTTGCAGTACTGCCCCAGAATCCGGAGCTGAAGTTACTTTGGTCATATTCATCTGCCCCCCCCCCCCCCCCCCAAAAGGTAGTCTAATTCAGATTCATATAACCAAAATACTCTCAGTGCCACAGCTCCAGCTTCTGGAGGCAGCACTATGCATGGAGTCAGTCTTCCCTGAGTCACCAACCTCTGATCAAAGGATGAGAGCCACTGGCATCCTTGGTGAGCATGTTTTTCTTATCCAGCTATTTTCAAGACAGAATGAGGTGTGTAAGAAGTTTCCTCCACTTCACCAGCAGTTCCAAATTAGGTTGCAAGAGCACAGCAATCCTGTTAGGCAGCACCAGCTACTTTCTGAGAGGAGCCCTTGAAAGAACTTCATATTTCCAGGAGATAGACCAGGCTAGTGGTGGTAAGAAAATATATGGAATACTGAGTTGTGTTACTCTTTCAGAAAGGAAACTGCTCAGTCCAACCCGTTTTTCATTTTTTGTTGTTACAGTAAGGTGTTTTTGATGATGTTTTTAATTTTGCCTTGACAGACTCACTACTTCTGAACTCTGAAGCTGAAAAAGCAAACAGCCAAACCATAAGCAGATCTGGTAAAGAGACTTCGTAAATCCAATGTCGCTTTACTTAGCTTGGATTATGCCTACATTTCATCATAAGAACATAAGAAAGGCCATACTGGGTCAGACCAACGGTCCATCTAGCCCAGTATCCTGTCTACCAACAGTGGCCAATGCCAGGTGCCCCGAAGTGAGTGAACCTAACAGGTAATGATCAAGTGATCTCTCTCCTGCCATCCATCACCCCCCTCTGACAAACAGAGGCTAGGGACACCATTTCTTACCATCCTGGCTAATAGCCATTAATGGACTTAACCTCCATGAATTTATCCAGTTCTCTTTTAAACCCTGTTATAGTCCTAGCCTTCACAGCCTCCTCAGGCAATGAGTTCCACAGGTTGACTGTGCGCTGTGTGAAGAAGAACTTCCTTTTATTTGTTTTAAACCTGCTGCCCACTAATTTCATTGGATGGCCCCTAGTTCTTATATTATGGGAACAAGTATCATTTAACTGAGAATGCATTATGTTCATTAAAAATCATTCTTTCTGTTTCTAGAAACCCTCTCCATACAACACATACATAATGAAAAAAGAACAATAACTGATCTCCCACTAACTGACAAGTTTGTGAGTGAAAATGAGACTATGTTTCAGGCCTGTTTGCTTGAATGTAATTTGAGTTGCGCAACAATTTTTACCACTGTGAGTCTCACGTATGGTACAAAGAATATCCTGTTAAGTATTGTAAAATGTGTAATTACCATTAGTTAGTGTTGATTTAACTTCTATTTTAATGTTCAAAATCTCAGATTAAGGGATCTGGAAAAATGTGTTTCTCATTAATGGAGTAAAAATTGCAACAAGTCTTTAATAGCTGCTTAAGCACTTGCGATGACTCAGTTAACGACAGTATAACATAGATGGAAAAGGAATCGTTCCAAATATACAATACTTGGGAAGTCTGACAGACAAAGAAATTGCCAACACTCTTTAGGAAAGCTGAATCCAAGGGGAAAAAAATGAGGCATTAGCACAGTCCAGAGAACATTATTCTCTGGAGTCTTTGTAGGGATATGCTTTCATTAGGTCAGCGGGAGCTCAAAAAGAAAAAGAGACTAACAGAAAGGACTGCAAGGTCCAAAATTTCCAAATGGAAAGAAGACTGATAAAAGAACATAAGAACAATCATACTGGGTCAGACCAATGGTCCATCTAGCCCACTATCCTGTCTTAAAAACAGCACCAACTGCCAGGTGCTTTGAGGGAATGAACAGAACAGGTAATCATCAAGTGACCCTTCCGCTGTCCATTCCCAGTTTCTGGCAAACAGAGGCTAGGGATACTTCAGAACATGGTTTTGCATCCCTTATCATCTTGGCTAGTAGCCACTGATGAACCTGACCTCCATGAACTTATCTAGTTCTTTTTTTAACCCTTTTTAGTTTCCTTTGGATTTTTTTTAAGGTATGTTGCTGTTGGTAATTACGTTTGTTTGTGTTTGGTTTTTATTTTGCTCCGCTAGGAGACTTTTAGACACAAGACTTCTCTATTCGCAGGTCCCAATGCCTGGGTTTCACAAACCGTTGGAATGAACAAAGAGTAGTGTTTAGAACAGAAGACTACAAGCAACAGCTGGTCATACTTTATGTCCATGAGATAAAATCGTTAGACACAGGACATGTAGAAAGCGATCAGTAAGCAAACAGTTGTGAAGGAATGTCAAAGAATAAACATACACAATAACAAAGATGGGATAACTGAAGGCCCAAAAGCATTTTAAAAACCCATACAGAGCTTTCCATCATCTCTCAGGAAATGAATTAATCATGGAGACTAGCTTTTCCAACTGTATTCAAGGACTAGCATTATCATACCTTTGAATAACAGATCCTTATTCAAGGCACAGAAGGAAAGCCAAGAATAAATTCTATACGTAAAAATGTCATATCAAAAACAGTCTTTTCTGAAACATGAAAGAATTAGTGTAACAGCTGGCTCATTCCAAAATATGAGGATTCATCAGAGTTCACTCAACCAGCTGAAATGGAGAAATTATCCCATGTCAACCCTCAGGGTTTCTCAGTGCACTGTCTACTACAGAAACATTTGTACTAACTGAATTCCCCAGTCAGGTTTAATATTTCAATGACAACAGCCATCAATATGGGACATTCACCAACATTCAGTCATCAACCTAATGCTGAAAATAATAGAATTCTTTACTTGCCCAAACCATTATATTCTACCGTGTTTCCCCGAAAATAAGACAGTGTCTTATATTAATTTTTGCTCCCAAAATTACATTACATTATATTACAGCGAGAGGCAAAACTGGAAGTACGTCTTATTTTGGGGGGATGTCTTACTTTCGGGGAAACAGGGTATATAACTTAAATTGTATGATTAAATGTCAGAACATTTTTAAGCAAGGTGGGGGGAGGAGGGTAGTGGCATAGGGTGAAAATTCTAAGGTTTTAAATGCTAGTAGTTGCAATTCCAACCTTTAAATCATATAACCACGAAGAACAATGTTGCAGATTACTGATAAGTAGGTTAAAAATGTTGATTAAGTTTGCCATATATTGCAAACCACAGTAAAAGCAGCAACTGACAGGACTGTTGATGAATCTCTTTTACATGTACTGATTCATGCTGTATGGGTATGATTTTTTTATTTCCTTTACTAAAAATGCTCTCTCACTTTCTCTCTCTCTGTCTGTACCAAACAAGCAAAACTAACCCACCGCCACATCTTTTTCTTCTGTCCACAGGTGTTCCTTCTGTAGTAACAACTTTATCCTATGAGTGACTGAAATCCAATTCTTAAATTAAACACAACAATCTGCAGTAAAGTACCAAAAAATACTCCCTTCCCATCTACAAGGATATTTTTGAGTCAAGGACTACGTCATAATCTGAGTCATGTAATAAAATAAAGTGTTTATAATAGTATCACAATTACAGGATAGCTGCATTTCTCTCCTCTTTCTGATTTTGCACTTACAGTCTCGTTGTGGAACCTGTGTACACTATTTCATTCATATCAACCACTTATTGACCTGAAGTATCAATAGGCTGTAGGGCACCTACACTTTTTCCCTTCAGAAACCTGCAGTCAGTGATAAATGACCAACACCTTTCTTAACATAAAATTGTTTTATTTAATAGTTGGAACAAAGCATTAGCTAAAAAGGCATTTTAACACAACAGACAACAGGTGTATTTAATTCATAGACTTCAGGGCCAGAAGGAACTATTAGATCACCTGGTCTGACTTCCCATATATCTCTGGCTGTTAAATTTTACCCAGTCCTCTGTACTGAGCTGAATACTAGACATCTGACTAAAACATAACTCATGTTTGTCAAAAGTGTATCTTCCAGAAAGGCATCTAGTCTTGATCTAAAGACATCAAGAGTTAGAGAATCTACCACTTACCCTAGTAGTTTGTTCCAGTGATCAATCAGCCTCACTATTAAACATTGACACCTAATTGCTAAATTAAATTTAGCTGGCTTCATTGGTTCTAGCTATTCCATTCTGCTGGACGAAAGAGTGCTTTATTAAAGTAACTGGCATTTCTCTACAAGTGGTTGGCAATCATGAAGTCACCAAAAGGTTTGGTACTGTAAAAAGACTGCCAATGATGGACATGGACTGAACATCCAGTTAGATCATCTTAAGGAACTAGCCAGATGTCCATTGGGGTAGTGCTCAATTTGCAAGGAGGCTATATCCTTTTGGGATTTGCCTTGATGATTTCTCCTCATGAAGGTATTCGCACACTGTAATCAAATAACCTCTCAATCTTCTTCATAAACTAAACAGATTGAGCTCTTTAAGTCTCTCACTGTAAAACATTATCTTCAGCCCTCCAATACGTGGCTCTGTTCGGCATGTTCTCCAATTTTTCAACTTCCTTTTTAATAAGTGGAAACCCAGAATTGTAACACAGTAATCTTGTACCTCACCAGTCATGCAGAGAGAGGTAAAATCATCTCCCTGCTTCTATTTATTATTCATCTATTTTTACACATTGGCCCTTTTTGCCTTAGCATCACACTGGAAGATCATATTTAGTTGCTTGCCCTCTGTAGCCATCACCTGTATTCCTTGTTTCATAGACATAATCTCCTCAAATCCTACACCTTCCTAGAAACTGAATTAGACAATTAAGTTACAGGAACAGAACAGGAACAACATCCTCCTAGCAAGCCCAGATCCTCCAGCCTGGGTGTGTATTTGTGGCCCTCTGTTTCCTTTTTGTTCAGACTGGATTGGGCCCTCTCCATGAGAGTGGATTAGAAGCAGGGATCTCCAAACTACGGCCCGAGGGCCAGATCTGGGCCACGGCTTCGTTTTGTCCAGCCCCCCCCCCCAGCTGATTTAGAATTTAATGCAACACTGACAAAGTAGTGTGTTTTTTAAAATTTGCATATATTATTCCCCCCCCCCCAGTCACTTTGGCCCATGAAGCCCCTTCAAAAATCTAATATGGCCCTCATCTCAAAGTTTTGAGACCCCTGGATTAGAGCATTAAGTCTACTCACTTTGTCACTTTCTCTTAATGACCCTTAAGTATAAAATGTTAGGTGAACATTACGAAGGGCCATTTCTCTCTTTCCCAAGGTAGATAGGCTCTGCTATCCTGACAGATCCCTAAAATGAAATCTTCACCCCTTTGTACTACAAACACACCATGTTAGTGACAGATCCAGATATAATATTTCTAATTATTAAAGAGAACCCTGACATTTGTCACAAATACATATTAATTCTGTTCAGTACTAGAGTACAGTCATTTTCTACAAGGAAGATTCCAGCCGTTAAGCCTCTTAATTAACATGGTTAATGACCAAATATTACCTCTTGATTAGCAAGTTTTTTTCCCCAGTTCATAATATTTTTGCCATCTCAAGGTACATTAACTGGAAAATTGGCATCATTTATTATTATAGCATATATAGAATAAGGGTTTTCCTGGACAGGTATCATCATTGACTCAGAGTCTTCTTTTCTGCTATTCATTCAATCTTACAAAAAAAATTCAGAACTTTAAATTTTCCTGTTGTCCACAAAGACAAAACAAGGGGTAAATGATTACCCAGTTTTTCTGTCTGAACAGAAACACTCCAAGCAACAAATTGCACAAAGATAAAACTCATCAAACAGATTTTACAATAAGTTCTAAGAAATATACCAAATTATGTTACTATAAATGTTATCCATCATTGGAACAAAGGCATAAAGCTGTAAATGACTTCCAAAATTATAAAAAATTACAAATTTCAAAATGCAGTTTGTTTCATACAACGACTGAATTACATTAATCCAGACTCTGATAATAGACACATATCTTAGCTTTTTTTTCTTGTTTTCTTGTATTTTTGTTATATTGTTTAATAATTGAAGGTGCCATTGAATGGCTCTGATCTGCATTTCTAGACAAATTCCCCTTGTTTTGTAATTTACCTACATAACCTCTGAAAACCCTGTAGTAGTGCATAGTAATATTTGATTTTTAAATTAGCTGTTGGGCTCAGGATTCTGTACTATCCCCTTGATATTGTTTTGTAATCTCTAATAGCCTAGGTTCAACAAAGTAAGATATATTGGTCTGAGCTTGTACATTGTGGAAATCTGCACACGTTCATGAACCTGGAAAATTTGATTTTATACACCTTCCATGGATTTTAGACACCTTCCTCAATGCAGAAACCAGACTAGATGTAAAAGTACCGCCTGTCCTGATGTAAATAGTTATTTCAGAGTAATTTGCGGTTCACTATGTAGATGTCAATTCACTGAAATGTCATGTTTCTTTCTTTCTATAGATCTACGCGTTTTCATTTTGCCATCTCAGCAACCACATCAAAAGCAGTATCCAGTGACAAGACTGCAAAACACTCCTGCGTCTGCTGCTAAACCCCTCTCTTATGGTGGGAAATAGCAACAAAGCTGAGACTAATTAATATTGGGTTTTGCTGCAGTAATTTTAATGTCTGAAGAACAAAAACATCTGGCCAATTGTTTTAAACAAGTGTTTTAAAAGGTGACCTAAAAAGGTCACATGGCTAAGATTTTTAAAATACATAAAGAAAAAAATGTTTCATATTTTGAGCAAGTTATCTCTACTTAACACCTCCCCTCACTGGGGAATTGATAATGTTAATTGAAATGGGTCAGAAATGCTGGTTATTAAACCTATAATATGTATTAATAACAGTGGAGCCTTTTGTGCAGCACTCCATTTACACTTAAGTCTTTTAAAAATAAATATTTGCTTGCTCAACTCTTAATGCCAGCCAGCAATGGGGTTACAGGAATGTCCTGATTCTGAACTACATTCTGGTTCAACAAAGGCTGTCAAGTGAGGTCTTAAATGAAAGTCAGGGTCACCCTAGTCATGAATAATATTTTGAAATGTATGCACCGATACTTCATAAGGAGTTATGTGTATATACTGAAAATATGTTCCTAGAGTCTGCACCATGGTACAAGTCACCAGCAGAGGTGAAATAACACGTTTTCTGTCAGACAAGAACTGTTTTTTCACCTGTCTCTCTGTTGGGATGTAAATTAAGCATTGCTACCTAACACAATGTATGTTCATTTGCAAACAAAGACAACGAAGGGATATGAAGTCAACAGGAAAGTAGCACATTGGAAAAACAAGGGACAGTGGTTACACTGTCTCTGAGAAGAAAAAATGAATTTTGGGCATATAAGAAGCCAAAGATGACACCCCCTCATCCTGCACTTTAGTAGTAAACGAGCACTGCATGTTCATTCATGAAAATGGGATCTCAGCCAGCCTTGTCTGAAAAGCTGCAAGAGATGTTGGATGAGAAATTTCTTCAGACAGGAGATAAACCGTTTAGTTAAATTTATTCTCTAGGATACACGTTTTGATATTGTTTTGGATGTGACCATTTAGTTTCCAGTAGCCTTACTCACGATCATTTAACGTTTGATAATAGATATATTTATAGTGAAAACAAGAATAAATGTAAGTGCTGTAATATTATGCAAAGTCCAGAGCTGAATCTTACAAGCTGATTCATTTGGGGGACCAAAACCTGGTATTTCCAATAGTGGTCAGTGGATAAGGGAGTGGACATTACAGGGATTGGTTCAAAGGGACTCAGGGGCTGGGATGCTCATACTGTTAACCTGCAAGACAAAGTGAGGGTTGAGAGGAGAATGCTTGAGTGACTAAAAGGCTGATAGTCTTAGGAAACTGACACCCATTTTAGCACAAGCAAAATTCCATCATGATGGAGGCAGGCGATAAAGTGACTACTAGATTCCCACTCTCAGAAAACTTTAACAAAGAAGTTGAGAACAAACCCAGTGCTCGAGCCAGATTAAAAAAATAATCACAGCAATATACTATCAGAACCTTTGCAACTCTTTTAGGCATTGGTTTAGCAGTTGATCCTTATTCAACAAAACATTTAAGCATTTGTTTAAGTTCCACTGAAGTTAAGCATGTGCTCGAGTGCTTTGTGGAATTCTGGCCTTACCAAGTACTCCCTTTTAGGATTACCATATATTTGCATTCACTGCTCAAATATAAATAACCACCTCTGATTAAACTCTATTAACAACAGTTGTTTAATACACAATATTCTAAAACCAGCACACATAGGTTATCGCTAACATTACTTTATTCTTTTTTAAATTTGAATTTTAAAAATTGCATAATTTTCTGTACAGAAGTCAAATACTACTACTGGGAAACAATCACATTAAAAAAGGAAAGAAGAGATGCATGTAATAAGCTAAAGCGAGTACCTGAGGCAACTATTTTTTATTACAATTTACCTGTTTGCTGTCACTACTGTTCCTGATGCCCATGGAAAGTGACAAATACCACTTTCAAACCTTAAGGGGAACAAAAAGGAAATCTTTCTCCTACTAACTGTTCAAAAAATGTAAATACTCTATTGTACTGCAAATAATTCTCCTCCATGTGTATAGCTTAACCTCCATGAAGAGAGAAATGGTGTTAAAATACAGAAATGCTACCACAAGTCAATAAAGCTAAACTATTTTATTTCCCAAGTCCTTTAAAATAAAACTTCTAAATGCCTCAACATTTTGTAGGAGATTTCCTTATATTCATTGAATAGTTTTTATATTTTTACCCTAACGTGTTACTAACTAAAAATGACAATACAATTAAGCCTGATGAAAATAGATTATACATTTTATAAACATACATGCATGCATTTACTGAAGGGAGTTTAGATTTTTGTGGAGAACAATTATCCCTTAGTTTTAAAAGTTGAGTAACAAAATACTCTAATGCCAAAAACCACAATAAGAGACTACCACGATCCACCACAGGTAACCTTTTGTTCTAAGTCATTATTTTGTTTCAAGTTCAATATAAATCTCTTTACTGTAATTGAAATTATCTGTTTGAAGATGCTCAAAAGAGAAACCCAGTTAAAAAAAATCAACTTGTTGCAACAGGGATAAAATTCCTTAGAAGAAACCTAGCTCAGTACATTTCAATAATGGTGCACATTAATGTAGAGCAGTGGTCCCCAAACATCTGAGGGTCACACACACCTCTTTCTCCTGTTCAGGCCCTTCTCCCAGAGTTAGGACGTGCCTCTGGTGGGCGGGATGTGGACAGGGGTAAGGGGGCCAAGGCTGGGGCAGCATGTGGGAGTGGAGATGGGGCTGGGCCAAGGAGGGAGCAGAGCCGCAGCCGGGCCTGCAGCCAGATACAGATCCGCTCCTGGCCCTGCCCCGAGCCTGGGCCTTGGGCCAGGACCGGAACTATGGCCAGTGGCTAAGGCTAAGGATGGGACGAAGCCCAGGATCGGGAACATGGCTGGGTGTGGGATTGAAGCAGACCTGGGGGTTGGGAGGGGCTGGGTGGCATACCCACCCCACCCTACCCCCATCGGACCCTTCCCCCTGGATGTTCCTCCACACCCCTGTAGGGGGACAGGCACCACAGTTTGGGGACCTCTGGTGTAGAGCATTAACACACAATTTTGCCTCATAACTTAACAGAACAATTTAATACCAGAAGAATAAATTACATTAAAATATCCAATAAATATCGAGAAAAGCTATCAGACCTGCACTCACATTTATAACAGCTGCACAACTGCAATTATTGTGTTACTATTGACCCCCGAATGAAAGAAGAATGGAAAACAATTTCAAAGTGCAGCACTGAGTAATCCCCCTCTTCAGCAATATAGTGACCATCTATGGTCTTAAAAACAAACATGTGAATTAAAAGTATCACATGAAATAATAGAGATTTTATACCTCAGCTAGATTCATTGAACTTCCCACCATGGGAGCTTTCAGAATACTACACCGAGCAGGCTGTGAATGCCGCTTTTAAAAAAATAAAGGGGAGTGGGGAAAGAAATTGTATAACCCACTGGGATAAGTGTGCGATACAAGCTCCCCTCTGTGCTGATCCACAGAGGATGAGAGTTATTGCACTGCAGTCCTCAGCTACAGAGCCATGGCTCTTTAGCTCAAGCTGTAGCCACTCATGATTTTGCATCTGGAGGTTCCTGGTTGAATTTCGGTGTGTTGCTCAAGATGGCATCCATCATATTTGCACGTTCTTTTACTTCTTTATGCTGTATGAATTAGGCCTGAAAGCTTTTGTTTACAATGTATTTTTTCTTTTTGTTAATGTCAGCTGTGTTATTATTTAGTCTTCCCCATTTTTTCTGGGAAACTTCTTGGACAGCTCAGATATATGGATTGGGAACTTCCTCATCCTTTAAAAGAAGGGCCTGGGATTCTGAATATTTAAGAGAGAGCTTTTTCCCCTAATTGTTTGAGTTTAATATACATATTAAGTACAACAAACAATGAGCATTGAAGAGTCTAACTAAAAATTACTTTCCCTGCATTATTCAGGTTTTACTTATGTTTTCATAAACATACTACTGCTTTGGTTACACATATCGTCTTCCAGGAAAACAGGAGAAACAAAATATGAATTTCACATGTAACAAGGAAAGAAAACAATTTTTTCCTTATAACAAACAAAAACATCCAGACAACCTTTACACCATAAAGAAAAAAGGGGCATTAATTCACATTTTTCTCCTTTGCAGATGATCATTTTAAAACTGACAGTCAGTTCAGGATAGAAAGGGGATTCTGCAGAAGAATGGAAATAGCAGCCTTGACTCAGCTACTTTGTGCCTACACCTGATACTCTAATTTGAGGATCTAAGAACATAGCAGGTTAGATACACAGTAAGTGGGCACATGTGGGTGGTATGAAGGCTATAATCTAATTACAAAGTCAAAACACCCAGGCTACATACCCAGAATTGCTGGGTACCCTCCAGACAGATATATGTGCATCAGTTCTTAATCTCATGGGGTGTGGCTGCTTCATAGTGCCCCCTTGCCAGCTGAATGTGACTCTGTCAGCACTCCCTGCCTCTGTTTCCTTCCCAGAGGTGGGTCTCCTCAGTTATTCACACACCTGTCTGTGCTGAGACGTGGTTTAGAACTCCAGACAACTCACACACAAACCTAACCACTTCCAGGATACCAAGAGTCCAAACTAAAAAGTCCCAACAAACAGAAAGGCTCTTCTGTCCGTTCGGGTTTTCTATTCAGATTGCCCTCTGAGCCCTGTTTCAAGCTCCTTTCTGGTCTCTCTGCCTGGTATGGAGCGCTGGACCATCAGGCTGGTTCCCTTGAGTATCAGTCTTCACCCCTGCTAAGCTCTGCTCCTTATCTCCTTCCCTGCTCTGGCATAGAGCACTTGTGTCCCCAGGTTGGTTCCCCATGAGTACCCAGTCTCCTGCAGACCCCGGCTCCGGACTTCCACAGAAGTACCACCTTCCTGCTCCCTGTGGTACTACTGGCAAACTGATCTCTCTCAGCCCCATTATAAGCCCCAGGTGTCTAGTAAACTAGCACCTGGCCCTCGTGGCCTTGCCTCCTCAGGCTGGAAAGAATGAATTACAAGATTGGTGTGACTGGCTCCATCTCCCTTTAAAGTGGCCAGTCACCCTAGAACATGTACAACATGGCTGACCTGAGAAACAGTAACAGTCATAACTCAGTTTTCTGTAACACCTCAATATTAATATTATTAGCATTACTCTTGCCTGTGCTTAATTATTTTTATGCAAAGGATCCCCAAAACACAAAGATACAAAAATTATACTATAGTTGCCCCAGAGTCTGGGGACTTCATTACCATTAATAATTATTTTATAGCACCAAAAAGCATGCTTGGTGTTTAATGCATATAAAATACACGAACGTAGACAATTATTTTTTACATATGTCCTTGAACTTTTATTCCATTTTTATAAGATGTCAGAATGTATAAGTCTTGTCTAAATAGTGCTTAATAAGTACTGTATATTTAATCCCAAATGCAGTTTTGCATATTGATTTGTGATTTCTTTGAAACTACATTTGACTCCATTTTACGTTTTCTCCTCCTTCCCACTCTCCAATCTTTACTAAGTAGCAATAACATGAATACAACTATATCTCTGTGATTAGGATGCAGTAGCTAAGATTATATTAACATTGCCATTGCATATACACCTTCTTTCAACGGACCACAACTCAGGCCCACAAAATTTGTTCTGGTTTGAAAAACGTAGTTCTTAAGTGTCAATTTATTTTCTACAAAATCAGGAAAGAAGCACTGGACTCTGTGCTCTGCAGAGAAATAGTATTTTCTGGTAGAGAGGGAGACTAACTGTGATATATCCAAAGTCATGGTACGGTTACACTGGAAAATGCTGATTTTTTAAAATGGTGAGCACTGTAACTTTCAGTTAATGAAAATATTAACCAACTGACTTATAACTCCATGCCTAAGTTTAATTTGCCTTCATATTTTCTCACCTCTTGAGCATAAGATCTGAGAGGAGAGTAAGAGGAGTTTCATGCTGTCAATGCCACCTACTAATAATCTTGCCCTTTTAGTGGTGGAAAGTCTGTGAAGAGCTTTACTTCAGGGTCTGCTTTCCTGTGACACACACAACTGATAAACTGATGATTAATAAAAATTACCTGACTCTATTTTCCTCAAGATTGTACATGGCTCTTTGAAACAGCTAAATAGTGACAAAAGAGCCATCGCAGAATGCATATGCTTATCCAAGCACTGAACTTACTAGCCATTTTGCAATTCTCAACTGGCATTAGATCATTTTTGCTTTATAAACACAAGAAACAAAATACAATCAGGGAAAGAAAAAAATCGGTCTCTAGACATCTCTTGGTTTTTTCCATTTTACAGAAAATATCCATATCTGAGTATAGTTCCTCTCAACGCATGTAGCAATAGTAGGTGTAATAAGATTGTCACTACTGTCCCAGTTTGAAAACATAAAAATAATTCTGAATGGGGTTTCCATCTAGGGCAACAGAGAGGCCAAGTATATGAAGTAGCATTGCTTTATCGACTGGCAGTGAAAATGAAATAGCATCACCATGGAAACTCATTTACTACCTCCTTCCTCAAGACAACAAGCAATAGCTCAGATGAGATATTTTAGGAAATCTATAAAAAGAGAAAATTGTGTTCTGTACTTTCCTGTTATTTAAAATGTGTCAGCAAAGTATGTTTTCAGGAAATGTGTGGATATCAGTTTCTTTCACAAAGTGAAAAATAATTTTATCACAATATAATAAAGACTTCTGGTGAATGTCTCACATCAATGATTGTTCTGAAGTCTTAACTTCACACTTTGAAATTAGTCTTAACTACTCTCTAAGGACTGGTCTCCACTGGGGGGGAAATTGACTGTAGATACGCAATTTCAGCTACGTTAACAACGTAGCTGAAATCGACGTCTCTACAGCCGACTTACCTCCCATCCTCACGGTGGCGGCGGTTGGCGGCGTGGTCCCCCATTGACTCCAGCTTGCGCCTCTTGAGGAGCTGGACTTCTGGAGTCGACGGAGGAGCCGCTAGCGATCGATTTATCGCGTCTTAATCACCGAAAGATCAATCCCTTGGCTCTAGTGAAGACAAGCCCTTAACAGTGCTCTAGAAAACAGTGAGTTTCTGAAATCTTTTCTTAATGAGACAAAGATGACCATTTAAAGGGTTTAAATTAAAATCAAATTAATTTTAAAAAATGTGTTATAATAATTCAGATGTTATACCTATTCCTTAGTTCCCTGACCAATTTTAGTGGTGTTTTTCATATACTCCTTGTTCGTCTGTGTCAAACCCACACAATTAAAAGGGGAACCTGGCTGTACAGAAGCAATAGGGAAACTGACTTGACAAAGCACACAAATTGGGGAAAAACAGAGATTTTTTTTCCCATTCACCTATTTTAGTGAGTATAACCTAAATGTTATTTGCAACAGTAGTATATGTAACATCTTCAGAATTAGGTATATTTTTTTAAGTTGACTGTTTCCCTTTAATTGAAAATACCTATATTTTCAGCGAAGATCCCATGTTTACACATAAATCTCTTTTCAGTAACAGATTAAATTTAGTATGAAGCTATTGAAACTGTAATGCGTATTATTTACAATAACTGAAGGTTTTTGAATTAAAATTGCATATTAATTAATCCACATATTACAGCAAACAGAAATTTCTGTAGAAAACCACAAAAACTATTAAACTGATTTGATTTTCATAACATCACTTCAAATCAGCTAGGAACATAACCTAAAGCAGTTCCAGCTGCTTTACATACACTTGAATAATTATTGAAACTTACATTTGTGACGCACCCCTGAAGGGGCCCAGTTGTATTGTAAATGTTTTTATTTTGGTTGGCAGAAGCCACTGTACACTCACTAATTTAAGTATCAGCTTTAATAATAATAATCTCACTAGCATACAAACAACTCATGTTGCTGCATATCCCCAAGGAAGGCAGTGGCTGTGGGAATCCAGTTCATCAGTTACCATCTCCTGTTTTCTTAACTCTCTTCAAATTAGGGAACTGCAGTAAGAAAGCATTCTTAGTACTGACCCAGGTGCACCTGAAATTGGGCCATTTACCAGTATTAAATATCACAGTGAATTCCTGGAATAGTAATCAGCAGTGAATTCACCATAAAAATGGTTGAACTATTTAGGTATAATTTCCAAAGAGAACAAACATTTTAGGGATCGATGATGAAGTTTTTTAACATTGTGTACAGCAGGTTATGGAACCAGACAACATGTGTTGTTTGGATGTGAATTTTTCTTTTCACATCCTGAAGCCAAATATTTATTTTCACAATACAGCCTCATTACCGTTCACCACTTCATAGGTATTGTGGCAAAGCTTTGGCCTTGTCCCTTTGGGTCCCGCGCTTCCAGGCGGTTTGTGCTAGCCTCAGAGGCTCACTGTGACCCTCCACGTAGCTCTTCTCTCTTTAGAGACCAGGTCACAGCCTATTGAGCCATTTTCATCATAAGCCAGTGAGGAGAACCTTCTTGGCACAGTCTCTGTTGTCTCCCAATCTCAGTGATTAGTTAGGGGAGGTAGAAAGGGGGGAGCCCAGTCCCACCCTCTACTCCAGGCTCTAGCCCAGGGACCCTAACAGTATCAGCTAAGATGGCTGACCTTTCAGCCACAAAACACAATATAATTCCCTGGGCTACTTCCCCACAGCAGTCCCCGCTTCATCAAACTCCACTTCACCCTTACCTCAGGGCCTCCTTCCTTGCATATGATATGTTGTCTACCGCTCAGTCTCACCAACAGCACAACTTCCTCCCACAGCTCCTGACATCCACACCCACCTGACTAACTGGGAGGGTTTTAACTGGTTTCAGCCAGCCCCTGATTGGCTTCAGGTGTCCCAATCAGGCTAGTTATTTCTGCTGCTTTCTAGAAGCTTCTTAACAGGCCCCAGGTGTCTTGATTAGCCTGGAGTAGCCTTTGGCTATCCAGGGAACAGGGACCTGCTCAACCTGAGGCTGATATACCTCCCTTCCAGCACTCTCTTATACCCTTCTGGTCTGACTCCGTCACAGTATATATGTTGTATAAGTATCAGAGGGTTTCAATTTCTTATGTCTTTTCATAACGCAGATACTGTCCAAGTGGTGAGATTTTCTCCAGAGTCTCTCCCCTTCCTTTCATGACCACACAGTGCATCTCCCCTTCCAACTTCCCATGAGCCTATGTATGTATACACATCATCTTAAATAGTGTTATATACAGCCCTGCTTGCTCCACAGACCCAACTGGCCAGGTTTCCTCTACAGAACAGGAACTCTGCAGTTCTGGGCAGCACTGTAGCATTTATGAGGTTCCTGGATTCAAGCACCTGTCTCTCCACTGTTCAGAACTCTCCTGACCACTTCCCACCCCTCACCAAACACTCCCTGAGCTTTTCCCTACCATTGTACAAAACCCTTCCCTCATCCAAGCTCCCTGCATCTGCTGCCTAGACTTGACTCCTCTCTTTTCTTCTGAAGGTCCTCTAGTTTTCCTTCTGTACCCAGCCCTGCTCCCATGACATGATCCCCAGTTTAAAGCTTCCTCACCCCCTCTTATCCCCCACTCCAAGCACCAGTGACTTGACTTCTCCCACTTTCTGCAAGTCACAGCTTCTGCTATTATCTTTACTATTCTCCTGTCCTTCACCCCAAGTCTGAATACCAAATAGATGGTCGTCTCTATCCAGCTTCACCAGGGCCTCAGCCAGATAAGACCGGAGACATGGATGTTGTTAAACCAGGCATAGATTCACACATACAGACTGGAAGATATCCAGAGCTGATGCTGAATTTACACCTAACTAGGCTTAGCTGATTGGGCCTGAAGAGTCACCCCCTTCAGTAGCAGAGTGTGAAGCAGCCAACCTGGGCCTGAGGACAATCCAGACAACAACTGAGTCTGATGAATACCATTTCGTCTTTTGTCTTCTACCTAAAACACTCTGTCCTGTCAGCCTAACTAAAACAAATATAGACTCTGAAAGGACAGAAGAAAAATTAAAAAAAACAATGAGGGAAATGTTGAGAAGACTGTGAGAGATCTAAGCTCACTGTACCTTTGGTGATTAACAAGGAACTGATGGACAGAGAGTTGGTTCCCTTTTTATGCTTTAGAATCCTATATAAGGGGTGAGGGAGAGTGTTCCGAATGGACACTGCTCTGATTCTGCCACTCAACACCTGGAGGCACTGCTCCTAGAAGTCGGACTACACAGGGCCACATGAACATGGCAAGTAATATGTAATTGACCAAACAAGTATATAGAAAAAATAATGACTTTTTGCAATTTTGAAAAACACTCAACATTTAAGGAAATATTTTCCCTGCAACACACAATGCCTTTTTCCCCCTCAAATAGGTTTTACTATCCAGAGATTACTATCCAGAAATTTTAAATGTAACTTGAGTTTACTGAAGTACAAAATATCGCATATTTTGATAGCTAAAAGGCTAATATTTACATTAAGATGTAATTTAGCTCCTCTGAGTTCAATTTTGGGGGAAAACAATGGCAAAATATGGATTAACCATCTCCCTCCGCTTTATATTTTTACAGTAAATAGTTAAATTTAATCATATTCAACTCCTGTCATCCCTACAAGACAGGAAAACAAGTCTGAGAACACCTCTGACTTCTACTAACAGAGAATGTCAACACCTCCTTCTATGAGTGGAATCTACTAACCTCCCCAAAAGATAGAATAGTGTGATCAGTACTAAAGACATCATATATTACCTCCTAGCGCGCTTAACCTTTTCTAATCAAGAAGCTAACAAAAACCAGCTTCCAATGATACTATCAGCCACTAGTATTCTGAAACCTTCTCAGTAAAGTTTAGCACAGAGAATGTGTTGCTCTGGTAAATGGCTTCCTCTTGTCCATATAAAGGGAATGCTATCCATACACATTCTGCTGTCTCTATCGGACATCTAATGCCATTTATCACCAATTTCTCCTCTTCTCCTTCATGAGACTGCAGGGGTGAAAAGAAATAACCTGCAACAGCTTAGGTACTTCCTCTCAGACCAAAAATAGAAAATCTTTATGATGAACTGTAACTCTAGCTTCAAAACCTCATTTTAGAATTCCACAAGACTCAAGCATTTTCTCTCCCAACATTATTCAATTTCTTTATGAAACTACAGAGTGAGTTGATGAGATAGCTGTACTGCTGGCACTTCAGCTCATGCTAAGTGCTGTCTGTGTACATCTCCTTTGTACGAACCACAAATAGTACCTTCTTCCAGCTCTCAATGCCTAGTCAAAATTAGTATGTTGATTAAGAGCAGCTGGCTAAAGCTCATCCTTGCAAGACTAAAATAATGCTGTTAGAAACAAAGAAGCACTTTGAAATTTGCCTTCTTTACAACATACTCCAATGTCATCTGCCCTCACATTGTTAAGTAGGTCAACAGCCGAGGGGGCCCTTTATAGGACTCATGGATTCCTCTGAATACCCCATGAACTATGGTAGCAAAAACTACTCACATCTGTGACTAGCCAGAAGATTGTGTGCCATCTTACTGATCAGAGACCTAGCCACAGTGATCCATGCATCTAGGATTAATTTTTTCAATTCATTTGACTGAGGAGTGGACTCCACAGCCAAAAAAACCCTCCACCTGAAAATAAAGCAGCAGTCCATCTAGTTACCAGAACAGATCACCCTAAACTCATCACCACAGTGATGCATTCTCTACCATGGAACCCTATGGAAGTCTGAGTCCAGTTCAGGGTCTCTAGCCTGATATACAGAACCCTCCATGGAATTATCTGTGCTGTCTATGAGATTGCCTCTTTCTCTGCCACCATGACTTCTGAGACAGTTTACCAGTAGAGCGGAACTCATGGGTGTGGAAGACAGAACCTTCACAGGAACTGGTCCTAAACCACAGAATTTATTACTGTAAGATCTAAGAGTGACTACAAACCCCACTGCTTTCAGAACTAACTGCAAAGCTCATTTCTTCAACTTAGTTCTCCCTCAAGTTGTCCTTGATGCACAATCTACACAGGGGATACAACACATACTCAGACATGTAAAGCAGGAACAAAAGACCCTATAAATTATTCAAGCTATTACTCCTACAGACTGGAAACTAAAAAGACACGGGTTACTCAAGAGTCACTCAGAGTTTATAGCAATAAGGGACCTGTTGATAAATAGATAACCACAGCAAAAGCTCTCCTGCGTGTAAAGCAACAACTATCCATTCAGGGAAAAAGCCATGGCATTTTTATTAGATCCAGGTCACTAAATATTCACACAAATCCCCAGTATCATCACCTAATATGGTCTGAGGTACTACATTTCCTGCAGTAACCAAAAGTCCTGTGGCACCTTAAAGACTAACTAAAGTATTGAAGCATAAGCTTTCGTGGGCTAATACCCGCTTTGTCGGATGCAAGCAGTGGAAGTGTCCAGGGTATAGATAAGTAGGCAAGAACCAGGTAGGAGGTAATAAGGTTAGTCCAATTAGCCTGAACCAGCTTGTTATCTCAAATCAGGGAGGGTGAGGTATTCCTCTAGCAGCTGAATTGGAGGTGTGAACTCGGAGAGAGGAGAAGCTGTTTTTGTAATTAGCAAGCCATTCAAGATCTTTGTTCAATCCCAGATTGATTGTGTCAAAATTTGCAAATGAATTGCAGCTCTGCAGTTTCTCTTTGCAGTCTGGTCTTGAAGTTTTTTTGCTGCAATATGGTGACTTTTAAATCTGTAATTGTGTGTCCAGGCAGGTTGAAGTGTTCTCCTACAGGTTTTTGTATATTGCCATTCTTGATATCTGATTTGTGTCCATTTATCCTTTTTCGTAGAGACTGTCCACTTTTGGCCGATGTACATAGCAGAGGGACATTGGTGGCATATAATAGCATATATGACATTGGTAGATGTGCAGGTGAATGAACCAGTGATGGTGTGGCTGATCTGGTTAGGTCTTGTGATGGAGTTGCTGGTGTAGATATGTGGGCATAGTTGGCATCGAGGTTTGTTGCATGGATTGGTTCCTGAGTTGGAGTTATTATGACGCGGTGTGCTGTTGCTGGTGAGGATCTGTTTAAGGTTGGCGGGTTGCCTGTGGGCCAGGACTGGCCTTCCTCCCAAGGCCTGTAAAAGTGAGGGATTATTGTCCAGGATGGGTTGTAGATCATGGACGATGCATTGGAGAGGTTTTAACTGAGGACTGTAGGTGATGGCCAGTGGTGTTCTGTTGTTTTCTTTCTTGGGCTTGTCTTGCAGCAGCAGGCTTCTGGGTACACGTCTGGTCTGTTGATCTGTGTCCTTATTTCCTTGTGCGGGTATTGTAGTTTTGAGAAAGCTTGGTGAAGATCTTGTAGGTGTTGGTCTCTGTCTGAGGGGTTGGAGCAAATACGATTGTACCTCAGTGCTTGGCTGTAGACAATGGATCGTGTATGTCCGGGATGGAAGCTGGTGGCATGAAGGTAGGCATAGCTGTCAGTAGGTTTTCGGTATAGGGTGGTGTTGATGTGGCCATCATTAATTTGCACTGTGGTGTCTAGGAAGTGGACTTCCTGTGTGGACTGGTCCAGACTGAGGTGGATGGTGGGGTGGAAGCTGTTGAAATCATGGTGGAATTCTTCCAGAGTTTCTTTCCCAGGGGTCCAGATGATGAAGATGTCATCAATGCAGCGTAGATAGAGAAGGGGTGTGAGTGGACGAGAGTTGAGGAAGCGTTGTTCCAGGTCAGCCATAAAGATGTTGGCATACTGTGAGGCCATGCGGGTGCCCATAGCAGTGCCACTGGTCTGGAAGTATATATTGTCACCAAATTTGAAATAGTTGTGTTTGAGGATAAAGTCACAGAGCTCAGAAACACTTGTGCTGTGGCATCAGGGTGAAGAGATCCCAGAGACCCAGTACACCATGATTGGAGTGAATATAAGACTGACATTTACACACACTTTCACCTCCTTGATCTATGCCCCCTAGTGGTCACTCTAAACATTCAGATAAACACAACACTGGGGAATCCAGCCCAGGAAAGGTAAAGCCTGTGTGAGGCTGGTCCTCACTACCGGGGGTGATCGACGGCAGATACGCAACTTCAGCTATGTGAATCACGTAGCTGAAGTTTGCATATGTCGGCGGCGTGCTCCTCCGTCGACTCCAGATTGCACCTCCTGGCAAGCTGGAGTTCCGGAGCCGACGGGGGAGCCGCAGGCGATCGATTTCTCGCGTCTTCACAAGACGCAAGAAATCGATCGCCAAATGATCGATTGCTACCCGCCGATCCGGCGGGTAGTGAAGACCAGCACATATGAGTCAGGGAAAATAAGCTAGAAGAAGCAGTGCAGAAAGGGAGTGCTGATGAGAAATATTGGCGGAACCCAGTTAACAACCAGAGGAAGCTGGGCTAGGGTTCAAGGCAGCTTGGGGCCCAGAAACAAGCCCTCATCCATAGGATTGTAGCAGGCACTGGCTCCAGTATTGCCAATTCCAAGTGCCCAAAAATCATGAGTCAGGCACCCAAAATCATAAAGTTTTTTTAACTGTTTATAAGCCTTTAAGGTGAACTTGGGTCCCCTTATCTGCAACTATGAGAGCTAAAAACTTATTTTAAAAACTTTCTGAGATTCTCATATAATCAGACGATTCCAGGAGTGAAGGCTTTAAGAAAAGCACTGTATAATTTGAGATTTGATATAAAAAAAAATCACAATTTGGCAACACAATTGTTTAAAGTTCCAGCCTGCAGAATGGAAAGCCTGGGGCGTAGTTATAATTTTGTTAATTGTGTTGTTCTCTGAAAGGGTTATCTATGTGTTTTCAATGCTGTTTAATGTAATACCTTTTATTGAATTACCCAGTATTCCCAGTAGTCCTTGTCTAACCATCTATCTGCGAGATTGGGAGTAAAGTTCCTTGTTTGTTTTGTGACCCCTGCATGAGAGTCTCATTTCTGTGTGAGCCCACCAAGTGTTAAAAGCCCACATGGCTTTAGTAGTTGGTGTATCTTCAGTGCTTGCCTCTGGAGAGTTTGTGCTAGTGTAGGTCGTGGCTACTGACTCAAATCAATTTTGTGTGCACCACTGCTCATACAGATCATCTTCCAAGAGAAGGGGGAGGTCAGTTACAATACTTTCCTTTCTGATATTCCTCATCCATGATTTAAGAGATTTATCCATCAACTGTTGCAGTTTACTAATTTCAGGTTTCCGTTCCTGAGCTGACCAATTCTCACCACTCTACTGTACTAACAGTATACCTGCCATTCTAAAACCTTCACTATTTAAACTGGCATCAGGTAAATAAAATTATACTGGAAATAGTAATCTAAAAAGTTCTTAACCTGGAGTTAGATTGCGCCATTCAATAAAAACTACAGAAAATATGGTTTGCCTTGCTAGCTAGCTAGTTTGTTACTATTGTTTTGTTTTAAGAACATCTTGCACATTTTTTTCCTCCATTGGCTTCTGCATATTTCCTAGCAGATCATTCCAGACTATGACTCGAGACAGCAATTTTTTTGACTCCAGATTCCAATTCTTTTCCCTACTCTCTCTAGATAACTGGAGATAATTTTCTCTTCCTACCCTCAGGTTATAACTGTCCCTTTCTCATAGTAAGGCTTCCTGGTCTGTTTTTGTTTTCCTAGTTAGACTAGTGTGCCCTCTGTGCAACAACTGGTGGTCTGCTTCTAAACAGCAGCTGAAAATCTGAGGGTAGTCCTCTCCTAGAACACACTAATCAAAAATTATACCATGTCTCCCTTACCCAGATGACACCTTTCTGAATAGCAGAAACAGTATTAGACCAGCTCACAGAAGGGCCTCTCTTCATAATCATTCTGTGATTTTTCCTTAAAGAGAGATAAAGAAGAAAACTTCCAAGCTGCCTGTCTGCCTGAACTTGTTCTCCCTTTTTTCAGATGAGTGTAAAAACGTCTACTTTTTTAAAAAGGACCTTGATCCAATTCTCTGGGTGGCCACAATACTATTCACAAAACTGTGCTGACATAATCAATGATACTGGAATAAACAAAGTTGTTTTGTCATTATATTGTACTGCATAAATTGAAGCCATAATTGGTAAAGACAGGCATGTTAATTTCGGCCCCATTCAAAACACAAGGGGGAAAAAAATCAATGTTTGGCAATTTCATGATGAAACAACATTTTTTCAACATTCTAAATCAGCATTACAAACAATAGAAAATAAAATTAAACAGCGCAAAAACATTTTAGTGTTCTTTTAAGTGCTATATTTAGACAGACTACTTAATCTAAATAATATTTAATATTATAATAATGCTCCATTGCCCTCAAAATGTATTAAGATTATTAAATATGCATGTGAAGCAGTAGCTCATGCATGTGAAGCACGCTGGTGTATATCCAGCATGAACTTTTTAAAATGTACTTCCATCTTTTCTACTTTTAGGAACAAAGATATTTAATAAATAGGTCAAATTTACAATCACCAATAATCATGAGAAATGCTCCAATAATTTGTATTAACTATTTTTATAATGGCTTACTATTAACTTTTCCATAAAAGGTTTTCCACTCTATAAGGAATATGGGTATGATAAAAAAAAATAGTCCAGTGCACTGGAATTGAGCACACAGAAAAGTCACTAGCCATTTGAAACACCAGCTTTCGTCCTATTCTTGGTATGCATCAGTGCACCAACATTGCAATTACTGCCCGGTACCTCAAAATTATACAGCACCAGTAGAGCAGCCCAATACCCTAAACAACAGAATTTAGAGAAAATCTGCTACTTCTTCCATTTTCATACACAATTAAATTTTAAAAGTTAAACATCAAACTTTGGTTTCCTATAGATAAGAGTAAAAAGAGCACACATGCCAATTTAGAATTAGGACACATTTCAGTGTTATTTACTATTTGTATTTTATCAGTTTTATTTATTTTCCACCAGAAACTATGGTCAGATAGTCCTTGAAAACTAAATGGATGGGATTACATAAAATTTCTTCTCTCCTCTCTATGCTTTACCAAGGGATTCACAAAGACCTCTGATGTCCCAAAGACCCCTCTCACCTAAGAAGCTAATAGACTGGTTGTAATAGGATGTACATATGAAAGGATGAAATCTTGTGCCTAAAAATCAAGCCAGAACATGATCAATTCTCCATTAATGCCTTATGGTCAACTTCTTATTATTCATAGGAGGTAAATTACCCCTACTTTCCAACTACACATAGATTAGGAACTCCAACGCATATTAGTGGCCTACATTGACTACTTTATCTAACCTTCACATGTCCTTGCAAAAATATCAACCAACCAAAACAAAACAAAACAAACCACAAAAAAAATGCCACTACAAATTTTGAACACATTCCTTAGATTGCAGAATCCAGAAAAAATTAATGGATTTACTGAACCAAAAATGCACTGAATTAAATGGAAAGACTCAATAAATACACATATAAATTCCATATTCCACTTCTCTGAAAAACTTTGAAAGCAAGAAAACAGAAAATGCTTGTTGCTCTTCTACTCTTTCCACAAAACTCAAGTGAGAAGCAAAATTTATGACTAGGAAAATTATAAAATATGTTTTGACTTGTGAAGGCTTGGAGCAAGAGACAGAAAGTTAGGTCAAATCTTAGATAAAATCTCATTGACAAATTGCTTTTCTACATGGGGACCTAAGGAGATCAATAACTCTAAAAGAGGACAAAAATGTGAAGACACTCATTTACCTTACCATGTTTAATAGGACTTCTAACACAGACAACCAAAATGCTTTTAGTATTGGGATAGCTTTCTGGCAGATTCCTTCTAAAAATATTAAATAAAATCTGAAAACAATGGCAAAATAAAACACTTCTTTCTTCAAGAGCACCAAAGGTAAAGGACTTGAGTAAATACTGCAGTAGATCCATATCAAAGTTCGCTTTATATGGTTTAACACTAATGTGTAGGGAAAAAAAGTGTTAAAAGATGGGAATGTTCATTATATTAATTTAATTTAGATCTGAGTAACAGTTATGCCTTTAGGACAGAAACATACCAAATGGAAAAGGAGAAAATGGAATAATGTACAGGAATTAAAATGTGCTTTAATCAATTGATTCCTGTAGGAATTTTTTCAGGCTTTGAGAAAGTATGAACTAGCTCTGTGTGCCACACTTACTAAAATAACCTGTTGCTAGTAAACTCCAAAAGGATTAGGTGAAGTTGAAAAGTATGTTGCCACAACTTCAATTTCTCTAGGAAAGACTGCTCTAAGACTCCTATTGTTATGACAACATGGTTTGCTGAAAAATAATAAAAGTACTTTGCACTTATCTAGTGATTTACATTTTCAAAGCAGGGAAACTGAGGCACGGTAAGGTTTGTTGATTTACAAAAAGCTGCACTGAGAGTCAGGATTAGAAATCAGGCATTCTTGTCTGCCAGCCCCTTGCCCATTTCACTAGACCAAACTGCTTTTCAAATACATAATAAGATGTTTATTGCAGCCTAGCCAAAGTTTCGTGAATATCTATTGAGTCAATGTCTGTTTTGCGTATGCTGATGGATATTTATATACGAGAGTATTGCTTTTAATCTCTATGTATTTGCTTTATACATGACTTGAAAACCAGTATACTTGCCTTAAGAAAACTAGCATTTTTCCTCATAAAATGAATCACTTGCCTTATGCCACTGATCTCTAGATCTGTGTTTCTGCAACAGAAAGGGTGGGAAAACATCATTCTTAAAGATGTGACCTTGTCCATTTAGATTCTTTTAAATCAATATAGGGATTTTGAAATTTCAGTTATCCAAAACAGAAGATGAACTTGTCATTTTTTTCTTAGGCTTCTTAGGTTGGGAAGCAGGTGTGAAAGGCATGAACTGGTAATGAAAATGATATCCATTACAAGTCCTGGAACAAAGAAGAACTTGTGCCTTCTAAGACCATGAATAAATCCCTTCAGTGAAAAGATCAGGTTTTTAGTTTCCATTTTTAAATACTGAGAAGCTTCCTTTGCTTTTTCTCAGTGGCAGAAACTGAATGGAAACAAAAACAAAAAACATGTCAACCTGTTACTATTATGAACCTTTCCTTTAAAAATAAATTGCAGTTCTTTTTATTGTTGTATGTAATGCTGTTATTGGCCAAAGAAAATGGAAAATTAATTATCAATATTCCCCAATCTTTCATCCCCTCTGGGTTCAAAAGAAGAACCCATTAAAGAACACATTAATGCTCTCAGAAACATCTTCAGTTTGATTTCCACCATTTCCACCCCACAGAAATTGCTCTCAAAATATGAAATGACCCCTTCTTATGTCTCTACTATATCCTCATATGCACAATCATACACAATGGGAAATGGCTGCCTAGGAAGGAGCACTGCAAACAGGGATCTGGGGGTCATAGTGGACTAGGGTAGCAATAATCAGATAGCAAATATGAAAAATCGGACAGAGTGTGGAAGGTAAAAGGCACCGATATAAGAAAAAGCCCCAAATAAAATTGAGATATCTGGTCACAAGCTAAATATGAGTCAACAGTGTAACACTTGCAAAAAAAGAAAACATCGTTCTGGGATGAATTAGCAGGAGTGTTGTGAGCAAGACATGAGAAGTAATCCTTCTGTTCTACTCTGCGCTGATTAGGCTTCAGCTGGAGTATTGTGTCCAGTTCTCGGCACCACATTTGAGGCAAGATGTGGACAAATTAGAGACAGTCCAGAGGAGAGCAACAAAAATAATTAAAGGTCTAGAAAACATAACCTGTGAGGGAAGATTGAAAAAACTGGGTTTGTTTTGTCTGGAGAAGAGACGACAGAGGAGACATGATACCAGTTTTCAAGTACATAAAAGGTTGTTAGAAGGAGGGGGGAGAAAAAATGTTCTCTTTAGCCTCTGAGGATAGGACAAGAAGCAATGTGCTTCAATTGTAGCAAGGGAGGTTTAGGCTGGACATTAGGAAAAACTTCCTGTCAGAGTGGTTAAGAACTTGAATAAATTGCCTAGGAGACTATGGAGTCTCCATCATTTGAAATTTAAGAGTAGATTACACAAACAACTGTCAGGGATGGTCCAGACCATACTTAGTCCTGCCATGAGTACAGAGGACTAGACTAGAAGACCTCTTGAGTTCCCTTCCAGTCTGACAATCCAATGATTCTATGATCCTCAAACTTTCAGTGGCTGTTGAGATCACTGACCATTCTCTACTTCCTGAAATACTGTCCTTTGTTGCCTTTCAAGACTCTGTCCTTGCTTAGTTTGCTTCTTACCTCTCTGATCGCTCCTGCCTTGTGTTCGTTGGTCCTCCCCTTCAGTGGTGGCATCAGCTTTTTTGCCACTGTAGGTGGTGAAGTGAATTTTTTTTGCTGCTGCTGAAATGTTACAGAGCAGGGGAGGAGCACTGTCCTAATTAGGGACAGTTCACCACGCCCCCTCTCCCCCCCTCCCCCGGTTCGCCAGCCCTGGGAGGAACTGCCCCCGAAGTGCCACCTAGGGTGGCGAAATGCCACCCCGCAAATTGCGCTGCCCTAGGTGACCACCTAGGTCTCCTAGTGTTTGCGCCGGCCCTGCTCCTCTTCCTCTCTCCTTCTTTCAGTGGGCATTCCCCAATGCTCAGATCTCAATACCCTGCTCTTCTCGCTGCACCCTGTTTCTAGTTATTATCTCAAGCAAAATATAATATACTTATAATCTTTATGCTGACAACTTGCAAATCACCTCTCCTCTAAAGAGTTCTTCCTCCATCCAATCCCAAATCATGGCCTGTCTTTCGGTCACCTCTTTGTGGATGTCCAACTGGCATAGTAAACTTAATATGGGCAAAATTGAGCTTTTTATCTGTCCCCCAAAACCTTTCCCTCTGGATACCATGGATAACACCTCCATTCTCCCAGTCAGTCTTTGCCCTAAGGAAGGCCCTATGTAAATCACGTTGTTGTTGTTAAGTCATGGCAGCATCATAGGTATGAGAGACAGAATAAAATTAACAGTCCCATAGTTCCCACAAGGGCTCTGTTCACAAATGAGATGGAAGAGCCCTGGCACTTTAAATGAATTCACTTCTAAGACCGTGACAAATTCCTCAACAATTCTGAAACCTTTAAAATCAAACAGCTAGTGATCTCAAAACATTTATTTACCCAAAATATATCATATTCTGAGCATAGCTGTAAAGGAAAACTGAGTTTCACTTTTTCCCGAGCAGTCACAATCCTACAGAACACTTCTAAAGTCAGTCTGTCTTTTTTATTTTCCATGCAAAGGAGAGTTGGACACCACAAAACTAGGTCCAAAGTAGAGAAGCCTCAGATGGGGTTTTACTGTCACACCCTAATATCTGAAAACCTGAAGATTCCTGACCTGAAAGGGACTCCCAGAATCTCTTCTACCTGATTCTGCTGAATTTTCAAGACTTTAATTAAAGAAATGAATACACCCCACCACACCAAGCAATAATGTATTACAACCTACAGACAGGTGAAGATGCAAAAGCATTAATTCTCTGGCTATCTGGGTGCAAATCAAATAAAACAGGTCTTCCTCAGGTGCCTGCACATTCAGGAGAACCCCTGCAGATTTGGCTCCCATTCCAAGCCAAGATGATTCTGTCTGGTGAGTCAGTTAGCCCATGTCCTGGCTTTCTTCTGTACAAAAACAGACCATAATCAGCAATGATTTATCTCCAGCAAGGAACACAGCTCAACATTCACTGTGAGTAGCTGACCACCTCTGAAAGTTCCCTGCTTAGTAAGATAGGTCACTCTCTGTGTAGCTCTTGTCATAGTGGGCCAGGATATGCTGCTCCAACAGACTGACCAAGAAGGAAGGGCCAAATTTCACTAGAAATTCAAAAAAAGCTGAAGTTCAAACACTTCTTCCTTAGAGCAACCAAGCCTTCATACAGAAAACAATAATAATAATTTGGTGGTAATACAAGTAGAGGATGTTGGGGTTATAAAATCCATGTACAGAGGGTATCAAAATCTTGGATCAACCAGTTCAAGACAGGACAGAGTGTGCCAATAATTATGAAAGGAAAAACTACAGAAGTCTTAGGTGCATTCCGAATCATGGCACCAATTCAGTCCACAAAGTATCCCTACTGCATGATCATCTGAGACTGACCCTTCAGATCCACTGGGGAAAAGGCAGTAAAATCAAAGAACAAGAAAACTATATTAGGAGAGCTTAAACAGACAATACAGTGGGTCCCTGTGGAGCCTCCCATCGGTGTTACTGTGATGTTTACTGCTCATGATCCAGTGCAGTGGGTTTTGGAGAAACAGCTTTGTATACACAGAGCTCTGTGAAAATAAATGGAGGCCAAGTTCTTAAACAGAGCCTGCGGACTGTAGGCACATCACAAGGTGCCGTCTCCTCTTCCTGATTTCCAGATACTGTACTAAAAATGAATTATTACACAGGCAAAAATTCATTAAGTACTTTCCTCCTAATGCACATGTTAATGTTCCATGTAAGCAATGTTGACACAGGGAGGTTATGGGATCACCAATAGAAAAGATGGTCAGTATGATATCAAATCGGAGAGCAAGTAAACCACAAGACATTGTCTTTATTATGGGATCTCCACTACAAAAAATGGAGGAGAACCTTTACCATAAGAAATCTCTCTGTCTGCCAGAGCCCTGGTCAGGATACATCACAAGTTGCTGACCTAGTCCTGTTCAACAGAAATCTTGATCCACCATTCCCCTAACCATTCCAACAACAGCACAGACACACTGCACTGGACTAGTTCTGAAATTCTTGATACATTATCTGTTCCTTTACTCCCCCATCTGTTGTATTTCTATTTTAACTCCACTCCCACCTGGTTGGCATGGCCAGGTAGAAGACCCCATTGCACACTCAATCAACTGGGGGCTCCCAATTGGATGGCTTCCCAGAATTTACTTAAACTGGCCTTTTTTATTGTGGTACCCCTCGTCCCCAAATCAACCAGGTTAAATTACTGTTGTCCATCAGCCTGACCCACTTAACTGAAATAGTAGAATCTGGGGTGGATTAAGAAGAGGAGGGAAGCTGCATGTTTTGCTTCCTGGGTAACTCCTCTACCCTGATTCTCTGCACTATTTTTCTCTTCCTTTCCTTTCTTCTGTATTCTTTTTTTCTTTTCTTTCTTTCTGCAAAAAGAGTGATCAGATTAGGAAAAAGGAAAGCTGGATAGGGCTGAGCTGAATTGCTCCAAGCTTCCACAAGTGAGGAGGTAAAATGATTGGGAATAAGAGTATGGAGCACTGTTTTTCTTTTCCATAGGTGACTGTCGGTCTTTTCCCCCTCCACGTGAATCATGATAAGAGGAGACATAACTTAGAGTAAGAACTTTTGTAGGATGTGGGTAAGGTTGAAAAAGGAGTGACATGCAACAACACTTATTTGAAGACTGAGAAGCAAATTCTAAAAATAAAAAAAGTAAAACAATGTAGACTATGGATTCTTCCCAGAAGTGAATTGTTTTATTTGAAGAGACTGCATTAAATCTGCTATTTATTTTTTCACATATTAGTCAGTGTAGAAACTTCATGTGAAATTCATAAATAAAAATGTCATATATACAGTGGTGCATACCAGCTTACAGATGGGTTAGAGGGTGTGCTTTTATAATAAAGAGAAAGGGCATTTAGCTCTGCCTCATGAAGCATGAAAGGGAATCTGAAAGGAATAAAAGCATGACCTTAATACAGTAACTTACTGTGTTACGGATGCTCTTGTCTAAAAATTCGCAGACATTCCCACTTTTAAAAAAATGTATGCCAAAAATGGATAAAAATTATGAAACCATGGACTGGACTAAATTCTGCCATGTATTTCAGAATTGTGTCCACATCTGGTTCAACTAAGAAAGACCCTTAGTAATGAATACATATTAGATATGGCTTCAAATGTACATAGAGAGCTTAGGCTCTCAGATAGAGTTCTTCTTGATCCAGTGTCAGAAGCCATTTCCCCGGTATTCAGGCAGAAAGCACCGTGGAAGAGGATGCCAGGAAAAAAAAAATCTCTCACCACTGTTTGTAATATGGCTAGTAACCCTTTCACCTATCACTCTTGTAAAAAGCAACTCTGGTATCTGAATTGTTTAGCTGTCAAATTATGGCTTCTGAGATGTAATGTTGCAACAGTACTAGTACATAAAGAAAGTCAGTATGTTTTAAAAATAAGGTCTTCATTTTTTTCTGTTTGTTGTGACCATAAGCAACCAAGGACTACAATTATTAAAAGCCTTTGGTGCTGTTAATCTGCATAAGCTAAATAGGTGATATACATAGACTTCTAACTTTCACCTTTCCCACTACCAGTCAAACCTAGTAATAAAAGATTGTGTTTTTTAAATTGTTACTTTAAAAAAAATCAGTGTTCTTCAGTAAATGGTCTTTTCATCCTAGTAGGCTTTCAAAAGGAGCAGAGATCACTTTTATTTATTTGGTGATATGCTGCGAAAGATATGTAAGATAAGCAGCATATAAATAAAATTAGTACTATTTTCCCAAGGTCCCTGCTTCCTACTCAGTTATTCAACTTTCTATCTCCTGACAGGTTGCTGGGGTTTTAAATAACTTTCTACAGTACACTGTTGTGTTTTTTTCTGAATGTATTGGTCTCCCAAGGAGCGATGATTGTGAACTTTTGGGGTTGCAGTGACCCAAATGGCCATGGAAGAACTAAAATTGACCCCCATATGTTGTGTTCAGAAAATGAATAATGCTTTAAACAGGATAATTTAGAAAGACTGGGGAATTTTTAAATTAGTCTCTGAAAAATCTTAATGTTGTTTAACTGGATAAGACAACAAAAATCCTCCCCTTCTCCCCCAGCTTGTTCTATTTCAAAACACAGGTCAAGATCCTTTGTTTACAAATTAAGTCTCTTAGCCAGGATATCCCACAAAGGGAAATCAGTCTTTTCACAACAATATGTAATACTTTATACATTTTCTTTATTAAAATGACATGTGTGTGTGTGACTGAAAATTCAGTCTTCCCACAGGACAGAGCCTACACTAAAAATGTAACAACACAAAGAAGAACAAACCTCAGTCCTCTGGAGTTCAACTCAGGAGACAGATGCTGAGGAAAATACATGCAAAATATAAGATACACATAACCAAACTAATTTGGGTGCTAATCCAAAAAAGGAATAAAACAGTTTGAAATGAACTATAATGTTAATCTTTGAATCAGTCTTCTTCTAATTCATGAAGAGGGGAAAAAACAGAAAGGAGTGGAAAGAACAGCAAAATGAACTTTGATAGAGTCAAATTTATCAAGCTTTTTGCAATGGATTCCTTTGAAGCTTTATTGGAAGCAAAATACATTTCCATAAATCTAAACTGGGTTCTTTTCTTTACAAAATTAGCTTCAAAATTAGCTACAAGTCTATTTCAGCATGTTATTTCTTTAAAATCACTAGAAGGAGACTTGCCGCCCCCATAGTCTATCAAAGGGGTAGAGAATTTTATATGGAAGAAAAACATTTCTAAAATTATAAAGAGAAACAACAGTTGCCTGTTTGTTATTGTGATTCTCATAAGCATGTTAAATTCCCTGATGTTCTGAAATTTGACACTTTGTAGCACTAAAAATTTATGTAAGCAAACTTTAAAAGAATATTATTGAAACAAGAAGTTATTTGCCATCTCTTTTCATTATACAACATTAGAAGTTGGATAGTATAGGAGATTTAACAGTATTATATACAAAAGCAGCAGCACACCAGTGAGCACTTCATTAATTAAAAGCCAGAAAAGGAAGTTTGCTAAACGAAGCAAATGTTCTTATCGCTTCTATCTATATTCATTAAAACTGACAGGAAACCAAATATCACCATCTGTCTGCTTGCAATAAAGGCACTAAAAACAGCTCCAGGCTAACAGAATAACATAAAACAAAGTATAAAACTGCAGACTTTAAAGTTTCATTTATAAATGGATGAGAGAGAAACTACTTTGAGTTGGGGAGGGGGAATGAGGGAACAAGGAGGGTTTGCACCACACTGATAAAGGATTAAATATTTTAGAATATGTTCCACTGCTAGTCTAAAGCTCTGGTAGGTCAAGTATGAACTTAATACTTGCTTGATATTTGTTACGGAGATCAATGGTTCAGCAGAAAGACAAGCATTATATATTAGCTCATCTGCCCATTTAGAGACAACCTCTAGCAAAAACATGCCTGAAATTATATTAGACGCATATGAACTGTAAAATATCCTTCTATCTGAAAGCTAGAACAGACCCAGATAATACATTTTTGTAATTTTGTTAGGTACTGACATCTTATGTTTACAGCTACAAGATAAGAAAGTACAATTTATGAAATTATTCGTGTTTTTGATAGTGTGATGCAGCATCTCAGGAAAGAAATTGAAATATGATTTTATGAAAGCAAAATAGGACTACAAAGGTAGTGACTTATATTAGCACTAAATATGGCTCACACCAGCAGTCACAGAGGTCAATGGAAGGTCATTGTTTTAAGGTAGTTTACAGCAGTTGTATACTTCCTACATTCTAGTAATCGCCTTTTTTGGCACTGTAGGAGAGGAAAGGAAAAATAAATAGATGGTAATAAGATATTTAATGACAGAAATGAAAATAAACTACTGCTAGTATTTTAAACACTTGTACTTCAAATACCATAGCTACATATCGTTAATTCTGACAATGCCCTGTCTGCATTTTCCATAGCAATGAAAATGACTTTCATTCAATTTCAAACTTGCATTAAATATTATCTCTATGTACACATTTAAAGACTAAAATAGTTAAAATAATGTAAAGTTGATGCACACAAAAAAAGCAGGGAAATTCATTTTTAAGACTGCCATTCAGTCTTAAACTCAGCTCTTGTTGTGCCTATGTACTGAAGAACATATAGCACATTGTGCTCAGTTTTCTGCAGTACCTACAGTTGGCATAACTGATCGGGGTGAGGAAGGAGGAGTAATGGAGTAAAGAGCAATGAGTTTTACTATTATGTCTCTCAACCCCAATATTATTGTAAATTATTTTTGTGGTTTAATTTTCTCTTACTTAACAGTAATTCATGCATTCAAAAAAAAGAAGAAAGGGCTCTCATTAATATCCTATGAGTCCAAAGGCTACTTTCTGATACAGTTTCACTGGACTAAGTACAATTCTTCCACTGATATTTTAACAGCACTAATAGAGCCATTAAGGGCTCAGTGGAGGTATGTGAGGTATTTCAATGTGTCAGAAGTACAGTGTTATGCATGTTTAGTAAAGAAAGTACTAAGAAATTATACATTGTAATAAAGTCTTCGGGTGTAAGGTATTACTGTAAATCAATGTGAAAATGCATAATCTATTTCTCTCTCAGATTCAGGAATTTTCCTTTGAAAATGAATTGACTATGAGCAGTAGCAACAGTAAAATTCTTTCACTGAGATTGTAACAGGGTACATATAAATGGAAGGGTGAATACTTTTCATGTTAAGAATAGAATGTACAGACACAATTCATTTATTAAGTCAGCACCAATGAAATCATATTAGGTACTTAAAAAGGATATTTTAGTGTTGTGGGCCAACACTGGGTTTTGTATCTTCAATCACAGGAGATTATACACAGAATCACTCTTAAAAAGATTCTCTATAGCCTTTAAAAATGCATCCACTTTATTTATTCTTTTTAAAAGGTTGAAGCTGGTGGATGTTTGTTAATTTGCAGACTTGTATAATATCCCAATAAACAGTACTCTCTTCTGTTACTGTAGTCCAAAGACACAAAACAACGCATAGCGGTTTCAGGGCACTGGTTCTATCAATCTATGGCTAAGAATTTACACAGTAAAAATAGTGAACACATATTCCAGAATATTATCCCTTAAAATATTTTATTTTACTCTTATACACTTCTTTAGCGCTCAGATATTTTTAATAATTTCAACGTGAGGGAGATGTTGTGGAAACTGTTTTACACAAACTCATGTTTAATCACTGCCAGAAGTCACACACACCTCAGAAGCATTTATAATGATGTAAAAGGAAGATCCAGATTCTTCAGAGATGCACAAACGCAGAAGGAAAGCTCAGTTTCCTCAAAAGATGTTAAAACTCTCACCTTCGAAAAACTGCATTTCTACAAATAATGAGCCTGATTCGACCACCAGCATAAAACTGATCCAAAGCCAGCATAGACTGCTACAGTAGGAATCCCCCGATCAGAGAAGAATTTTTGGGGACACAGCCAGATAAAAGAACTAGGGGGAGAAAAGGATACAAGGGTTGCCTTAGGCCTATTTCTAGCTGACATATTGGCGTCTTCAGACTATTAGCAGCCGTTGTAAATTAGAGCAGCTTTTGCGCTGCTCTAACTTATGCTGGGAGCCAGACTAGCACCAGGCCAACCTCCAGACCAGAGAGCCCAAAGTTGTCTTAAAGCCACCTTTGTTCTCTCCTTTCCTAGACTGTATTGAGAATAACTTGTCACAGCCAAGGACTAGGCTCAATATGTTAAAGCCGTTGAAAAACTCACTCTTCATTTTCCACTAACCTGAACCATCTACTACCCACCTATGCCCCTGATGCATGCAATAACATCCCAATAACCTGTAGAAAACTCCATGTAATTGCATGATTTATATTGATAAACATATGGACTATCCTACTACAGCATTTCTGCACAAACAACATTCTTAAATTCACTTTAAACACAATAAATAACAGCCGTTTGTAAACAGATAAGTTAGAAACCCTTCAAAACCTGGTTTATAAATGCCAGAGTAACAATTTATTAGGTATAAAAAAATGGCCCTCTCACATCTCCATGACTTAAAACACGAAGAACAGTAGCCTTCCATCTACATATTTATTGGGTGCCAATAATGATGATATCTAGGAACCACAGTATTTTCCTCACTGCCTTATAACCACTGACAGAGAAATAGTTCCTCCTAGTCAGACTTTTAATCTAGACAAAGCAAGCAACAAATCATTTACTACTTTGCACACTGTTCTCTCAGTATATTGAAGGTATTTAGCTGTCCTAGAAAGTAATGGCTGCAAAGGTCTGCATCAACCTTAATGCAGTGTCACTGTGACACCGCACATCTAAGAACACACAAGGTCTTGGGCTTGTGAAAAGCATCAGAAAGGCTTTGTGCAGAATCAGTGAAAAATTGCAGGAAAAAACCCTCTCCTCGTGTGGGATGCCATTCTACAGAGGCCAGCTATTTTACTATTCTCACAGAATCTCCTCCACTGGGTATCTCACAAATTATCTCCAGCTCCATAGTTCTTCTGTTTGTCAGATAATAAAACTAATAATTGTGAATTGAGCTCCCAGCTTTGCTTTCCCTCTCATGTTCCTTTCTGTTCTCCACCATCCTCACTTTCTTTTAAACTCAAGGCCAACACTAACCACTTCTGTCCATGAAGGAATGAAGTAAAAGAGCTGATTGAAAATGTCGTGGGAATAGAGCATGGCCTAGCTACACTTTAAGACAAGCAGCATCTATCAACATCCCTTTAAAAACCCCAAAACTTTACTGGGCTACTTTACTATTATTATTTCTATTACCTGTCCCCTAGGAGCCTAGTTATGGACCAGTCCCTCTCTGTGTTAGGTAATGTAGTGTGGTCTCTGCCCGAAGGATCTTCCTATCTGAATATAAGTCAAGAGACAACAGATGGATACTTGACACACTGGGGAGTACGAGGAGTCAACATGATAGGCAGTGGTCTCAGTGCACCAGCAGTTACTACAACATTTTAAGCTTTCAAATTACTCCCTTCCACCTATTTTCTTCCTAGTTTCTTATTCATTTATTTTTATTTCCCACTACTCTATACCCTGATGCATCACCTCCTCAGTCTTTTTCAGATGTCTCTTTTCCTTCAGTCTTATTTTTCTATATTGTGCAATAATCATTCCCTCTTTCCTTTTCTCTTCCGGTCTCCCAGGTCTATCCCTTTCGTCTTTCTTTCCCAATGTTTTGCATGCTTCCCTTCACATTTCAGTCTCTTCCTTCTTTCGCCTTCCCATCAATCCTGGGGACTTTGGTGGTAGAAAGAAGAGGGAAGCCATGGAGTGGGGAGTGTGTTTCTGGAGTGCGTAGTACAGAAGTAGCAGTTAGGTGTTAAGTTGTGCAGTGTGGCTCCTAATAATTATGGCACCACTGCATAACTTTCCTAGTGAGAGTCTGAGTTTAATATCCATTAAAACAAGTATCAGAGAGGTAGTTGTGTTAGTCTGGAATAGTAGAAGTGACAAAGAGTCCTGTGGCACCTTAAAGACTAACTAAAGTATTGAAGCATAAGCTTTCGTGGGCTAATACCCACTTTGTCAGATGCAAGCAGTGCTTCACCCTCCCTGATTAGAGATAACAAGCTGGTTCAGCCTGATTGGACTAACCTTGTTAACTTCAACTCTTGCCTACTTATTTATACCTGCCCCTGGACACTTCCACTGCTTGCATCCGACGAAGTTAGTATTAGCCCACGAAAGCTTATGCTTCAATACTTTAGTTAGTCTTTAAGGTGCCACAGGACTCTTTGTCACTTCTATTAAAACAAGTGTTTCTGATAAGGTGTACGAAAATCAGTGAAATATATGAAAATTGTAGAAATCTGGACTTTATCAGACCTGCAATTATTCAAACAGCTTTAGTTATGTGGGAATATTTATACCAGTTTTATGCAGGAGGTCACACAAGACCATTACAGGGTCTCTTCTGGCCTTATGATCAATGGGCTGGTCTACAGTAGGGGGAGGGATCGACCAAAGATCACGTAGCTGAAGTTGCGTGAATAACGTAGCTGAAGTCAGCGCATCTTCAGCCGACTTACCTGCCCTCCTGACGGTGGCGGCGGTCGGCAGCGCACTCCCCCATCGACTCCAGCTTGTGCCTCTCAACGAGCTGGAGTTCCGGAGTCAACGGGGGCGCCATTGGAGATCAATTTATCGCACCTTAACGAGACACAATAAATCGATCGCCAAAAGATCCTTCACTAACCGCCAATCCAGTGGGTAGTGAAGACATACTCTATGAATGTGTAAGTCTCTCTCTCTCTTTCATCATCCACACATTAGGTTACTACATGCACATCTACAGTTCTAGTGAAAGTGGGAATCTAATGTGTCTCCCCAGAGGGAAGTAAAGCACTCTAATTTGAGGTTTCTTTAAGAGTCATGGGTCATCATAGGCTTAGGGAGCCTCAGAATAAATATACATATCCAGCTGACAACAAAGACAGCCTGAGTGAATACTGTGTCTATGTGGACGGGTAAGAAAGCATCCTTCCCATTAGACAAAATACAATTTTCTTTATTCCCAAGGAAACATTTATAATTTAACGTATTAAACATGTAAATACTTTTCTAATGTTTAATTCTTTTCAACATAAACAGAACGGATAGTTAGTGGTTTTATCTGCTGACAGATTTTGGCATGAGCCTGTGTCATGGGTGTGGAGGGCTGGAGAGGGTTAATGTTATCTGAGACAGCAATATTGTCAGAGCCTCAAGTCCATGAGGAAGGGAGGAGTTAAAGGTCAGTTCCATTTTGGCTGGCCATGAGGCCGGAGGCAGGAACCAGGGTCTACTAGCATCTCTGGCTATGGAAATAGCTCGGCTTTTCTTCTTTTATACTTCTACTTAGCTGATGTAAGTGATTTTAATTCTCCTATTAAGCCTGTGCCTTTTGGGGTGTGTCTTTCCATTTCAGAAGGGAGTTAGAGAACCTCGAATTGTAAAGTGTATTGTATCTTTGTTTCATTCCCTTTTCTTTATTAAATCTTCTAGTTATAAAACCGTCTGGTTTATTTCCCTTAGGGTTTTCTCTGCTTCCAGTCTGGGAAGGGGGAAGGGAAGGGAAATAGGTACCAGGGCAGCTAATTGCATAGCTGGAGTGGGGAGGCTGCCTCTCGGTGGAAGGGAGCAGCCTCTGAGGGTCTGGCTCTCAGGTAGAGAGAGACAGGTTGCGGGGGGGGGAGGAAAGCAGCCTCCAGGTGCCTGATTCTGGCTCCCAGGGACGGGGACAGGGTGCAGGGGGGGGGAAGCAGCCTCCAGGTGTCTGACTTTGGATTCCAGGGAGGAAGACAGAGTTAGGGTTTTGGGGAAGTTCGCCCCCCCCCCCCAAGGTTTTGGAAGTATACCCGAATGGTGGCAGTGATTGGTAACCCTAAGAACCCCACTGGTAAAAAGGGGGGTGTCTTGGGGTGTAGGACTTAATTTGGGCTGGGAAGCAGCTTGGTTAAGTGTTTTGGCTAGTAAAGAGTCCCAGCCTTTGTACTCAAGAGCATAAAGGCTGGGTAACCAGACTCTTACAGCTTGTGATACCCATTTTGAACACTGATTCTCAAAATAAAGTGTCCAGGGCTGCTGAATAATTAATTTACAAGGAGATTACTACTGCTTGATCTATTAAAGAATCTAGCATTTATTTAATTAAGATTCCAAAGAACCTCAGCAGAACGTTTCCTCAAAAGCTACATGCAGTTCTACTTGCCAAAGTCTTTGCACTCTGCATTCAATCTTAGATTCTAGATTTAAGTAACACCCTGTTTTTCTGCTCTAGTACCACACAAGAAGTCAGATCTCACCAAACTCATATGGAAAACGGCTCACGCCGATGATGCCCAAGAGACTCAACCGAACATTCTCAAAAAGAACATTGATACCTATGGCAACACTCCCAGAAGCTGACTCTTGCAGCTCATTTTCTCTAAATACACACATGCTTCTGTGTTATTGCCTGTGCTTCAATAAGAGAATTTTGGTGGCTCTGGCATATGAGGGCTGAACTCAAGAGAGCAAAGTTTTTTTTCCCCTACATCACAAGATTGTATTTATCTTTTATGCAGACTTCTTTGCGAAAATATCTGTCTTGAATGTATAACTGATTGCAAGACAACAAGCACAACAATTAGACAACAAGCACCGAAGAAAAAAAAACATAGGCACAGTACAAAACTGCACTAAATACTTTTGAACACAGTGTTCCCATGTAGGTATACTGCAACAAACATTTATCATGAGCTTCTGAAACAGTTAAATCAACTCTGAGTTGGATTAACTCTCTGTCACTGGAAATGGGCTTTTCTCAGCGAGTATTCTGAAGGGAGCAATGGAATGTGCCAGACCTGCTGGCAACAAGCAGTTAACTGAATGAAAGAAAGAACAGTGGGGGAAAAAATCAGACAGTTTTTGGCCCACAAGAATCATGTGAACTGGTGTATGTCTGAGCGGGTAGAAAGCATTTAAATGAAGTCTCTGTTGATACCTTGGTTATTGAACTGGGTACCTGTAGTATGAGACACATGAAGATTTTGCATGACTTAGCAAACTATAGTAAACATTTAGGAGAATAGGAAGGAACCCTCATGCTTGGTCTTCAGTTTAAGAGTACGGTACACATATATCACAATGGAATTCAGACATTATCATTAATATTCTCCGTAAATAGGTACCAGAAGCTAGGAAGATACAAAAGCTATATTTCATATAAGACAAAACTCATTTCAATAGTCATTTGACATTTTTTACAAACATATTATGTCAAAACACAAGCAAGAGAGTTTAAAATCCTAGTTTCCAAGTAATTGCTTTTAGGCTATTAAGAAAAAAAAAAGACATAAAATACTTCTTCAGACACAGTTTTTTCTTTATTTGTAACAAATAAGTTTAAATCAATTTTGTCCAAATATCTGTAATACTATATAATTTTAAATCACATATCTAGTACTCAGTGACACCAGTGGGAAAGCACAAGTTAATGCACTATTAATTAAGTCCCTAATCATCCATATAGATCCATGCACAGGGCAGAACCTCTGCATTTAGCTCTCTCCCTTCCCAAACTGAAGGGGATTGCTCAGCCACGTGAACAACACCATCCTCCTGCCCCTGGATCCCACACATTATTGTTCCTTTATGGGAAATACTGGAGACTATGTGGGCCAGAAGGAAGACTGGGCAGTCCAGAGGTGGAGGAGGAATCTATATTGCTTAACCCTCAGCCCCCGAGTTTAAGCAGAATAGACAAGACAGCCCCTTCACTGGATTTCCCTTGTCCCATCATGTTGCCTCAGGGCCTCAATAGCACATGGGCGTATTTGGCAGTGTGGCTCCATTGCGATCCACATGGAGTTGCTGGGGGCCAAAGATATGGAGATATGGGACTTTTGGATGGCTTTAACCTGTTACAGATCTTGAGCAGGCCCTTCATCTTACTCCATAGAGGCGCCCGACAAACCCCACCCCCACGATTCCTGATGGGACACTGTGGGAAGGATCTACCCAAGGAAATTATTCTAGGAATTTTTGCCCCAAAGCTCCTTCCTTACCATGGGAGGGGATAACCTGGGTATCAATTTTTCAATCTGAAATGTAAGGCCGGGGTAGAGGGTGGGGAGTTAGGCCAATATTTAAAGGGGAAAGGAGGACAACAAAGGAAGGAAAAATTTCAGGAAGTCTCATGACCATCTAATGTTCCTGCTGCTAATGTCTATCAATTATTTTCAGGTTGCTATTCTTAGTACCATTTCTAATAAACTATAGCAAAAAGCAAAAATTATCAGCTCTTCCATGCTCCAAAAGATGTTAATTAGTCTTTGTCCAAGAATAATCTTATAAATATTAATCATAGCCTTAGAACACATAGCAGTGTGGTCACAGTCTAGAAACATCCTCAAGCAGATGATCTTTATCTATATAAAATACTGTTGGAACAGCCACTCCTCAGTTTGTTGACTGAAATTATAATCTGTCGCTTTTATTTTCACAAGTATCTACTATGTCAGGGTGGGCGAAGGAAAGTTTTATTTTCCACAGTCTTTGCATCCCACAACAAGATACTCATATAGCACTCTAGAACTCTTGTTAATAATTCTTTTTTAAATTTATAGCTATGATGTTGTTGTCAAAACATTGATCTGTAAAATACTATATTAGTAAGAAGAGAAATAATAAAATGAAGAGTGGATTGATTTAAATCAAAATAATTTAAAACAATTGTAATAATTATTTAAATCAGCAAGCAGGAAATCTTGATTTAAGTTATGATTTTTAATCATGTTTTGCATTTGTAGTTTTTAGTTACTTTCCTAAAAAAAAGTTTAATTCTCAATGGCTGATATAATTTGGTAGTTCTTTTTGCTAACCAGTAGGCTATAATATAGTTACATACATTTATTTAAGCAATTATATATCTTTATATTTTTATTGCATTAGGAAATAGTGAATGACATCTACTAGATTATGATTGTTATCAACTTTTTAATCATGACTTGTGTCAAGCTGAGTTTGGCTGTAACCAAAATTCAATTCAAAATACACAAAAAGAGCATTTAAAAAAATTTATTAGTTAGCTAAAACTACCTTACCTGTGCTGAATACATAAGAAAAACAAATAAGTTTATCAAAACATGTTTTCCATTTACAGCTAAATCATTTATTAAATCAATACATATTTTCTGTAATTAATGAAATGAACTAATTGCTTCTAGTCACTAAGTCCTTTGATATTTTAGAGCTAGTAGATCTCATCCTTAACTTGCAATCGGTTCTCAACTTTAAATGAATGAGTAATCGGTTCTCAACTTTAAATGAATGCACTGAACTAGTTGAATAAACTGAAATGAAGAAAATATTCTCTCTGCACCTGCAAAAGAGGCTACTGCTGTCAAAAGCTGATTCAAGCCTTCAAGAAATTCTGGTTCCATGTGCTTAGACTTTCTCTAACATTTTGGCAGCAAATATGTACTCCTTGAATCCTTTTTTCATTTAATTACAATGTTAGTAGAGCATAGTTAGTATAGAAGTTAACCACCCTGCCATAATTTCAAATTAAAATTTTAAAAAGAAAAATGTTTTTAAATACAAAAAATCCCATTAAAATAAAAAATTATTTAAAAAAATTAATTGATTTTTCTCCACCATTACAAATGATTCAGGAAAGGTTGCGCATTCTTTAGTTATTTAGACACTATTGTGACTTCAAAAATAAACAAGGCTAACAGTTTCACAGTTCAACAAGAATCCACTCATTAACAACTACATAGCACCTCACAGCTTAGGATCTCAAAGTATACCAGAAACATTAAAAAGGACTGATAATACTCTTTTGTACTATGATTATTCCAGGTTACAAATGTATAAATTGATGCAGAGGGTGGTTAAATGACTTGCCCAAAATCACACAGCAACTCAATGGCAGAGCAGGAATTTAACTCAGAAGTTTTTACTCTTTTTCCCATGTTTTAGCCACCAAACTAAACTGCCTCACGTAAACATGTGATGAAACTTCATTATAATGATGACTATATATTGGACATATATTTAAGTTTGACACATCAATTAACAACAATTTGTAATTATCAATAAAAAACAACTAGCAATAAAACTAGCAATGGAATACTAGACTAAATATCTGAATAGATGTATTTTTCCCTACCTCCTTTCATCATGATATAGTGAATATAATTTAAATTTTATTTCAGCTGCTAAAATGCCAAAGTAAAGATAACACAGAGAGCCAAATACTCCCATCCTTTCACTGAAGAGAACTTTGCCCTATGAGAATCTCCTCCTTAATTCCACTATGAGTAAGGGTGATAGAAACTGTCTCAGTATTCAGCAGTAAGCACCTAGATCCAACAAAAGAAACTAATCTAGGAATCACTCTTCAGTGTTCAAATTGATAGTGCTCCTTTAGCTTTCCTATGCTTATATACTGTATTGTGAAAATCCTGTTGCTTAGCTACTATGACAACAGTAGCAAGCAACAGAACACAAATGAAAAAATAAGTCAATAACGTGTTATAAAATGTTCTGGGTTTGAGCAAAATATCTAATTCATTATGGAACATTCACTAAAAACAATTAAGAAAACATTTAAGTGGATGTTTAAGCAGCCAAAAGTCAGGAAATAAAGTGAAGCCTATACATGCAATTGTAACACCACCCATTCAATGTATATATTATAAAATAGCTTTTAATTTCATGATTAGATAATATTTTTTTCAAATTATACTATGTATCATGCATATTTTTTCATTCTTGGATAATGATCAAGTATATGGACAATGTAAATCAATTTAGGTTGCTTATGCATAACAAATTAATGTAATTATTACCTTATATTATTTTATTTAATCTGTAGCGTGCTGCGTAACTACTGTTTACCATGTATAAGTCACAAAAATGACTCATGTACAGATGGCACACACGTTATTTAAATATATTTATTGCAACTGCATCCATAGGCCTCAGCAGGCAATGGTGGATTAACACAGGGGCCCATGGGGCTTGTGCATAGGGGCCCTGGCCAATTTGGGGGCCCCTGCAGGAGTCCCTGGGCAGTGTTCCCACTCCCTGGGGAACACTACGCAGGCCAGGTGGAGGGTCCAGACCTGCTCATAGCAGCCCAGGCTCCCTGAGCATCAACTCTTAACATTGCCCAGCTCCAGCTTCTGGCTTAGCCAAAGGCCAGAGACTCTCGGGGGGAGAGGAGGGGCAGGTAGGGTGACCAGATGTCCCGATTTTATAGGGACAGCCCTGATATTTGGGGCTTTTTTTATATATATGGGCTCCTATTACACACACACACACACACACACACACACACTCCATCCTGATTTTTCACACTTGCTATCTGGTCACTCTAGGAGCAGGAAGCAGGGCCCTAATAAATCTTAATCCACCTCTGTAGCAGGTCAGCAACTATGAAAACTATGAGGAGAAGGGCATGGGGTAGAGGGAAGATGCAAAGCCAATCAAGGATCAGGGATCTAGTGGAGCCTGAAGGATCCACTAATACTAAAATTAAATTCATATTGGAAAATATCAACTGCATCAAGTTTTCTACACCATGAAAATCTTTACACCTAATATGAATAAAAAAAATTCTGCAACTTGGTTTTAATTCCCTTGGCTCCCCAAACTTCAAATCACCTCCATACCACTCCTGATAAAATCACCACAGCCAAGGTATACCACTCCTGACATAATGCTTTTGCCATAATGCTCATCCTTTGCAAACTAATCAATCACAGAGAGAAACACCAGTCCCAAAAGTTTCTTAAACACAGTAAATTATGACAAGAGGAGTGTAAAAATCCTTACATTCAGACTATTTCTTTACAAATCTGGCAGCAGAAAAATCTTCACATTGCACTTTATTATAAACTAGCAGCAAGTGATGTAGGGGTGGGGGGATAGCTCAGTGGTTTGAGCATTGGCCTGCTAAACCCAGGGTTGTGAGTTCAATCCTTGAGGGGGCCATTTAGGGCAATCCTGCTAGTGTAGGCAGGCGGATCCTGCTAGTGTAGGCAGGGGACTGGACTCGATGACCTTCAAGGTCTTTCCAGTTCTAGGAGATTGGTATATCTCCATTTATTTTTTATTTATTTATTTATTTATAGGGGTTAGTGACAACATTAACACATTACGACAAAATGAAATGGGAAAAATCACAAATCTTTAAAAATTCTTCATCACCCTTGTTTTCTGTGGTCATTTAAAATAACTGCAGAATCCAGCTACTGAATTAGACTACTACTTCAGTGACAAGAATACTGTATGCTAACATTATAACTTCATATTTAAACATTATTTAATTGTTAAATTGACATTGCAGCTAAAGGTTAAAGTTATCAATACACGGCATGATAATACAAACAGAGACAAGTATCTCATAGAAATCATTTACCTAGCAACTCCTTCTCACCTCTGGCAAGAAAACACTATATGACACATGGTTTTAATTTTAACACACACGCACAATTAAGGCCCTGATTCTCCAAACACTTAAATCTGATGTAGTAACTTGAATCATGTGAGTTAGTTCAATGAGACTATTTGTAATTAAAGTTATGCACATGCTTAGGCCCGAATCCTGCAAGGGCCTCTGCAGGGGCAGGCCCTTGTACCTACATGCAACTCGTTGAAAGTCCTGGAGCCTGCTATTCTAATAAAGAAAAATTACCAAGATTGTAAAATTGGCTGGGAACACCATTATTTTAATTGGTGGAAAACAAAACGAAAAAAACCCAACCACAACAACGACCAAAAATCTTTATTCTGATGTTTGATCATTTGGAGAACTAGCTCTCCAATTAACTTTTTCCTTTTAATTGCTTTACAGAAGAAGGGAAAAGATTCTCTCTCATCTGGAAAATAAAGGAAATAGTTCACATTTAACAACACTATAAATAAAGAGAGGGCACAATAATGGGCTAGCCAGAGGCACAGAGTAAGAGGCCTCAGGCTGCTACTCTGCCCCTGGAGCAGCCAGCTCCCCTGCTGTAAATTGCACTGGGACTATACCAGGTGCAACACATGCTGGAGGGCATGTCGTGGAGGGAGCAAGGCTCTGTCCCTTCCACTCACCTGTGCCAGGGGAGAGGGGAGCCTGCATCCGTCTCCTGTGCTGCTGCCCATGATGTGAGTAGCTAGTGTGGCGCTGCCATGATAACCTGGCCACAGTTTGGCTTAAAATGAGTAGAATTCCATCGTTTTCTATTTGCACTCAAAAATCCTCAACGCGGAAATATCATTCCCTGTGGTATTATTCTTGTTGTTCTACGAAGAAATTCTGAATGGTTTATTTTATATAATTATATAGCCAAAATCAATGTCCATGTACATTAAAAATTAGTCAAAATATTATATATAATCTTTTTAACACTTTAACTAATGAAACACAGTTATATTTTCTTTCAAAGCATGTGATAGATGCAGAAATACCAGACTAAAGAAATATAATCGGTTCTATTAAATAAAACATTGCATTCAGAATAAAAGAGAGACTTTATATGAAGCCAACTGAATTGCTTATGTATACAAATGTTCATGGTCTCTTAGATATAATAGGCTATTAACATTTCCACTTTTATACAAATTCAGTCGGAAATACATATTTTCAGGCAAAATAATGGAACTTCCATTATATTCACTGATGGGAGGATATTGGCTTTTCCTTTACATTTGTGGACAGCCCTCTTGCCGTGGAATGGGTGCAGTTTGTGTTATTTATTATGATGATTTTGAGATCCCTAAAGGGAACATGCAGCCCTCCTATACATTCTGGCTTCCTGTGTAGCAGTGCACAGCTGAGACTGGGTGATAGGCTAGGAACAGTGGATTTGCGGCAGTGCAGATCCTCTAGCTACTGCCCACACACTGCTTGCAGCAGGGAGCAGAAATGTAGATTTTGGTCCTGCTCTAAGGCTGGACTAACAGCCATGGTGTGGCTCCATTAGTGCTTGACAGCCTTGGTAGGAGAGGAAGATGAGTCCTTCCTCCCTAGCACCAGAGTAATTCTCTAGTGTTTGGCCCAGTATGTGAGCCAATCTAAGGTTTTAGGTCTAGAATAAACACTAAATAACTAGGGGTGAAATTTTTGCCATAGATTTAACTGTAGCCAATCTCTCATTGACTTCAATAGAGCCAGGATTTTACCCTAGATATCTAATGTAACATAAACACATTAAAGGCATGATTCTCCTGATTTGAGTGGAAGTTTTTCCTAAGAAATATGTTCATGATCTGGCCCTTAACCTTAAATTAGGCACTTGGTGGTTTAACATTTGCTATGATATACCCTGTGTCATATCGAAGTCAACTCGTGAATGTAATGCAACTTCAACTATTATCTAGTGTTTGGGAAGACTACTGAGTGTGGGAGTTTTCCCTGAATAAGAAATGCAGAATTGAGACTACATTTACTGAAGAGAATACATTTTCAGGATACACAGTTAGCCTATAAGCTTTCACATTATCCCAATCGTGCAGGATAAAACTAAAATGCTGAAAAAATTACTATGCCATAAAATATTTGGGAACTTGTTCATTCCTAAAAGTACCAAGATCAGAAGTAACCTTCCTAAAATTAAAAAAAAAACATATTTATTCATCTAAAATGCATGTGGAAAATACAGTATGAACAGACGTCTGCAAGTTTACCAAGCAATTCCCCAGAAAGGAATGACAAGACCAGAGACATGACACATAAGAAAATAAATGGAATACTTTTCCTCAAACTATAAACAAGAGTATTTGCAACAGGTCGGAAAAAAATCAGCAAATATAAAAAATAATTCTACTCTCTTTTAACTTCATTTTTATTGTTCGTTTTAATTTAAATAAAGGTAAAGTAAAATACGTTCAGATGATGGAACACAAACAAGTCCATTTCTATCTAACTATAAGTTGCTATCTGATATTGCAGAAAAAGTATGAAATTGTGAAACCAATTTTCAACAGTTAATGGATTTTGCTTTTCCAGCAAAGAATCTGATGATCTAATTAGATTCTAACTTATTGTTTTTAAATAAAACGTAGAAACCTCAGTTTTTAAATTATTAAACAGCTCTGATAAACTCAGCCTGCATAAAGTTTATTTTGTTCTATTTTCTACCACTTAATGCTGTGTTTGCTATCAACAACACATAATGAAGAATATACATAAAATTCAAACCCCATTTTCAGTCTCTCCTCAGGAACTAGTACAAAGCTCAACCAAATTAAATGAAAACACTTTTGTTTCAAAAATAGTGACAATTGCAGCCCAAATGAAAACAATTTTATCAAAGCTCTGCTTTTTGGCATTTCACGTTTTAACAATGTGTGCTCTGAACAAGGAGGAAGAAATCAGCTCTTGTTATCATTTTTACATGGGGCTGTCCCAGTCCTGCCCTCGAGGCAAGCTCTCTGCACAAACTTCTGCTAAACAATAGCCTTTGTATATCCTCATATGGACATTTACATAAAGGGTTTCTATTCATGCAACAAAGAATCCCTTCAAAAATCAATGCATTTCCAAACAGATAAAAAATATTTATGATCTCTGATTCACAACAATAGAACAAATCAGGATGTGTCATTTTATGCTGATAAACCTGTGCCTCAGAGTTCAGAAAAGCAGAAAATAACAGCTCAATCCCAGCACAGCTTGTGCTTATTAAATATACAAGCCACCCCCTTTTCATTCTCTTATAACACACTCGCAGGAGAACTGCCCAGCATGGGATCAGAGGCACCCCACCCAAGGCTTTTCACATCATAAAAATGAATCCAGTCTCATTATGACAGTCAAAGGAGACTATTTAATATTTGCTGCTGATTATGTAGATGAAAGAATGAAAGGAAAATGAAAGATGATACAAACCTTGCATCCCCACCTTCAGTTTTTCAACCAGAATATGCTAGTGCTTGTGAAAATATGAAGCAAAGAGGCTCAAGACCAATCAGTGTATACAGGCATTCCAAGCTAGCCAATCACAAGCACCTACCATTGGATGTTAGCCAACCATATCATAGCTCATTACTCAGTCAGACAGCAAATGACTGGGGGAGGGGAAATAATAATAATAAAAAACCCTTTCAGAGATGGCCAATATAATATAAACTAGTCAAGATTAAGAAATAAAGGCTTGTCTTTGTGTTACACAGCAAGATTCCTTTTTGTCTGAGAGGAGCAGTCAGAATGCAATTTTGCATTTTCTAAAATTTAAATTATAAATTAAAACTTTAAGAGGCCCTGCTGCAATTGCATTACCTCTGTACAGAAAGGGACTGAAAATGAACACTGATTTCTATTTAGTGTCAGAAAAGGCAAATATTTAGAAGAGTCCAAAATGTTAGTCCAAATTAAAAAAAAAAAGCTTCATCCTAATAAAATACAGGATCAGAAAAGAGAAACAGAGTGGCTGTTTACCAACAAATTTTCATATATCAAAATATATAAAATATATAAAGATTCTAACAGATCATGCATTCATATTTTGAACCCAGGTTGGCCTTTTTGAAAAAAAAACACATTATAACCACACAACTACATTTTGGCACGTCAAGATTTACATTCGCTTACTATGTGGAAAAATTACCTTATTTATGTGGAAAATTTTAAAGCAAATATAAATTATCCTCTTAATCAGTAAGCCAAATCCAACAACTTTAGAAAAAATAACTGCATTATCCCATCAATTCTCCTTTTCATTTTTATAAATAGACACTAACCATTTCAACATTAGATCCCTTCTCTTTAAAAACTCATTCGCTAATATCTAGTTCTAAAAATAAACTATTGAGTCCACACAGCTCACTATCCGTAAATCTTAAAACCGGAAAGCTAACTATTATAAATGGATAAATAAAGAACCTCATACTGTTCTTTGTGCTTCACAGTCTAATGACCCCAAACTTTCATAGGTTTGAAATTAACAAAAAAGAATGTGAAAACCGGAGTGTCTCCTTTATGATGCAACACTTCTTTCCATCTCCTCTCCCCCAAAACTAAAAATCGTATTTGTTGCAAACTTGCTTAAACAGGCCATGTTATTCATTTGTTCATAGTGTTTTCAGAAGTCTTGATGACAATCTACAGTGGAAAGCTTTTCTTTTGCAAATCAAGAAAGACATATTTCTAAGGTGCCCCAACAGCCAAGAACTCTGTGGTGCTAGTAACTGCTGACAGGCAACCAATAACAGTGACAAATTATACATTCGTGGCATCTGCAACAATCGATAAACTGACTCACCAAATTAATAAAATATAGATCACAAAGCATACATTTTTATTAAAGAATAATTTCATGATAACCAAGTAATGTGGATGCTTCCAAGCATAAGATTTAATTACATGCTGAGCAAATCTGGCATTTTGTGATAAACTGCAAAAATAGTCTTTGCAACAGCAACTGGGAAAGAACATTGCTGACATAGTCTATAAACATGTTTTATAAAGCCCAAACCAATATAAAAAAATATCACTGAATGGTGGTTACAGAATCCTCTACCGTATCCACAATAATAATTACTTTTTAGACTTCCCTTGTTCTATAATTTATTTTTGCTAACATCTTGTTGATTTTTGTGTTTAAAATCATTTAAAAAATTATTACCTACCAAGGGGCATTATTACACTTCAAATAAATTCTTAACGAATCAGACTTCTTAATAGGGTTCATTACTGGGACATACCCTTTCTCTAGTATAATTATCATAATGAGAATACATATTTCATAGACTCCAAAGCCAGAAGGGACTATTGTGATCAACTACTCTGACCTCCTGTATAACACAGGGTCATAGAACTTCCCCAAAAATAATCCCTACAGCATCTCTCTTAGACAAACATCCAATCCTGATTTTAAAATGGTCAGTGATGGAAAATGCACTATGACCCTTGGTAAATTGTTCCAATGGTTATGTACTCTCACTCTTAAAAAATTACTCCTTATTTCCAGTCTGAATTTGACTAACTTCCAGCCATTGGATCATGCTAGATTAAAGAGCCTGTTATTAAATATTTGTTCCCCTTGTAGATATCTATAGATTATAATCAAGTTATCCCTTAGTCTTCTCTTTGTTAAAATAGATTGAGCTCTTTGAGTCTCTTACTATAAACCATGTTTTCCAATCTTTCTGTCATTCTTACGGCTCTTCTGTGAACCCTCTCCAATTTATCAAGAACCTTCTTAAATTGTGGGTACCAGAACTGGACACAGAATTCTGGCAGCAGTCAAACCAGTGACAAATACAGAGATAAAATAACTTCTCCACTCCTACTCTAGGATCCCCAGTTTATGCATCTCAGGACTGCATCATCCCTTTTATCAGCAGCATCACATTGGGAGCCCATGCTCAGCTGATTATCCATCACAATCTCAAATCTCACTGCTTCGCAAGTTAGAGACCCTCATCCTGTAAATATGGCCTACATTCTTTGTTGCTAGATGTACAGATATACATTAAGCTGTATTAAAACACATATTATTTGCTTGAGCCCAGTTTACTAAGTGATCCAGATGCCTCTGCAACAGTGACTGTCCTCTTCATTATTTTCCCAATTCTTGGGTCATCTGCAAACTTTATAGTGATGATTTTATGTTTTCTTCCAGGTCCTTGATAAAAGTGTTAAACAGTATAGGCCAAGAACCAATCCCTGCAAGACTTCACTGGAATCACATTATAGGCACCAACTTTCCCTGGCACCGGGAAACTTTCCCTGGGTGCTCACACTCCCCTGCCCCAACTCCACTCCTTCCCCAATGCTCCCCCTCAACTCCCCCCACTCCCTGCCCCTATTGATCCCCTTCCCCAAATCCCCGCCCGACCCCACCTCCTCCCCTGAGCGTGCCACGTTCCCCCCTACTCTCCCCTCCCTCCCAGCTGTGTGAAACAGCTGTTTCACGGCTGAAACGGGAGCTAGGGGGAAAAAGCGAGAACGCGGCACACTCAGGGGAGGAGGTAGAGGCAGAGGTGAGCTGGGTGGAAGGGGCAGGAATCATGCCAATTTTTCCACGTGGGTGCTCCATGCTTCATGCAAGCGTGAATCTGCCGGTGGGTGCTTCATGCAAGGAATCTGCCGGTGGGTGCAAAGCACCCACCAATTTTTCCACGTGGGTGCTCCATGCTTCATGCAAGCGTGGGTGCTCCATGCTTCCTTTTAGCTGATTTTTCTCATAATTGTTTTCAGCTTTGTGAAACTGGCCCTATTGAAGCACAGAATCTTTTTAGACAATGAAATTCAGCATGTACCAACATTACCCACTTTAGGAGAGGAAATAAAGATGACAATAGCTTCAACGTCACATATGAAGTTTCTTCAGCTGCAACTGCTTTGTCACCAAAATCCCCCATCACAAACTCAAATCAACAGTTATTTAATGTCTAAAATGAAGACTGATATCTGTGTGAGAACACTTATGTGCATGCTTAATTTTAATCACACGAATAGTTCTATTAAAATCACAGTTGGGCCCTTAAAAAGACTTCACCCAAAGTTAGAAATCCTCTCTGACTTTAAATCCAAATCAAAGACAGTTTTTAATATTACTGCTTATAAATATCTGAAGATTATTTATATAGTGCCCTGGACCTGGGTGTGACAAATGGATTTTTTGTTATTATACTATAGCCAATATGGATGGCACTTCTTTTCATTAAAAGTGAAGTGACCATATTTTCATAGACTTTTAAGGCCAGAAGGGATGCATCTAGTTTGACCTCTTGCATGACATAGGCTGTAGAATTTCACCTAGTTATTCCTGCAGCTAGCCCATAATTTGTAATGTGTACTCTGACTGCAATGGAATGCTGAAAATCCTAGTTGTCCCCTCTTAGGCCTGGTCTCCACTAGGGGGGGAAATCGACTGTAGATATGCAATTTCAGCTACGTTAATAACGTAGCTGAAATCGATGTCTCTACAGCCGACTTACCTCCCGTCCTCACGGTGGCGGCGGTTGGCAGTGCGCTCCCCTGTCGACTCCAGCTTGCGCCTCTTGATGAGCTGGACTTCCGGAGTCGACGGGGGAGCTGCTGGCAATCGATTTATCGCGTCTTAACTAGATGTGATAAATCGATCACCAGAAGATCGATCCTTCCCGCACGTAGTGAAGACAAGCCCTTAGTGACAGTATCTCAAAAAATAAAACATTTAAAATGTTGGAACTTCTGTGGTGTGAGCATTACCAAATAAATCTATTGCTCGATCTTGTTGCTGTTACTCTTTTTCTCCCTTCCCTATACCAATGCTAATAATCAATCTACAACTTATGCCTTAGCCTATGATTCTACTATGGGTAAACCCCCTGAATCTAAAGAGAATCCCACTGACTGTAATAAAGCTGGTGTGGGTGGATGCAGGGGTACCCCAAATAAAATAGCTTCCAGGAGTAGGACCTTAAAAAGCATGCTTTGTATATAAGCATTCATACTATGCTCATTATTGTGAGTTCAGAGAAATTTATGGCAGAAACCCTGTCTGTTATTCCATCTATTAAAGCAGCATATTTATAGTGTTATATAAATAGAGTAATTCAGATTACTGTGAACAATATTTGGAGTAGTTCACACTATTTTTTCTTCTTATTTATTTGTATTGTGGTAGTGCCTAAAACGAGAAATCAAGGCGTGGCACAATCACTGTGCTGTGATCTACATGTACACATATAACAAATAGACTATCCTCTCCCAAAAGAGCCCATAATCTAACAGGTGACTACAACAAACTGATGGGGGTGGGGGAGAAGAGGCAGGACGAGGGAACAGTGAGACAATTATGATTAATATAAGCCACAGCGATTATAGTCTTAATAAGCAGGGCACATGACCCCTGCCTTACAGTACTTTGAGAATGATAACACCACAGATTAACCCGTGAGGCAGCTGTCTGGCTTGCTAGAGGAAGGTGTATACCTCCTTCAGAGAGGCACAGAGTGATTTTGAAGCAGCTGAAGAGTAGGCTTGGGCACATTGATCCATCCCCCTGAGGTGACTGGAAGACAGCAAGCTAATATAAGTACATACTGAGCAGAAGAAACCCTCTCTTACCTGGATCAGGCAGAGCATACCCACCCTCCCATACACGGAAGTGGTGAAATATTATTTTGATCAGGATCAACTGTGGGCAATGCACAAGTTTCTCTTTTCTCAGGGAGTTGTGAAGGAATATTTCCCTCATCACCAGATTAGCCAAGGCAAAGTGTGTGTGTGGGTGTGTATCATCCTTCCCACAGCAGGTTCAGCGGGCCTTAGTTGGGGCAAACATGGAACTGGAGTTAAGCTATGGTGTCACAACTCATTATATTGATGTGGGGCAAATGTCCAGTGCAGGTACTCCAAAGGAGAGGATACAGTGATCAGATAAATGGATTGGTAAAGGATTTAAAGAAGGCATTTTTTAAAGGAGAGGTTCATACAACTCGCATGGTAGAAAGCCAATCCCCGCACCCTTTTATAGCTGACCTTAAACCTCACTTGAGGGGAGAGGGAATGGTAAGGTCCCAAGCAGCACGTGGACTGGGGGCCAAGATGGGAAATGAGGAGGGCTGATGGAACTCCCCTGGCTATATATTGAAATGATTATGGAATTACCTGTACTGAACATTTTTATCTACCCGGTATTCCCAGACAGTTAATAACGTTGTGGCCTAATTAAACCACATCCAGTCTCTCTTGTCCATTTTCTGGAATAGCAGGGTAATGATAACATAATTGTTAAGAGAGAAAAATATACTAATGTCTCTTCAGAGAGATTTTAGATGGTGGTAGAATTCATCACCATACTAAATAGTCTCAAGACCTTCTGATCCCAAGCCCATGAGCAAACACTGCTCAAAAAGTAAAATCTATTGTAATAGGTGGGCACATGGAAGACTTAAAAGGATTCATCCTTTGCTCGAAGTGTAAGTTTGGGGTAGAATATACTCATCATTTTGCAAAACTGCTAATGCCAATTACATTCCTTCTTTACTGCCATAATCTTCATCAAAATCTGAAAATATGCATGGTTAACATAGCAAATATTGCAGGGTAGCCATTTTATGTCAGCAAATATATATGATAATGAAAACTAATGTTATACTAAAGTTTAATGTACTAGTTTAATGTTTAAGAAACCACAAGTTTAATTAGAACAGCAACTGATAAACATAGTAACATTCTAGAAATAACAAGGGAGATATGGCCTATATACTACTGCCTAAATTTCCCCTCTCTATTCTTTCAAAAAGACATTTATCCTTGAAATTTCATGAAAGCATTCCACATATTACTTACCTTCCAATCTAAAGGTATTTAATATCATTGGGAAACAGACACGTATGTTTGGGGAAGGGGCTATCTTTTTGTTCTGTGCATATTTTGCAATGGGATCCTGGTCCACTACTAGGACTCCTAGGAGCTCTGGTAACACTAATATTTAATAAATAATAATAATAATAATAATAATAATGAGGTCTTCATTGCTTTTCCTCCCAGGACACAAAAGAGACAAGATGGTGGATATGCAAAGGCTAGTCTATGGCATTTGTTTTTAACCCATATTCCTGGCTACCATCCTTAGAAGAAAAAATAAGATATCTGTATTTTGTGCAAAACTGAAGGTAAAGTCTTTTGCACAGAATGATACAGAAGTAAATAATTTATCATGAGATAAACTGTAAGGCAAACTTATGTAGCTAGCTCATAATGCCAGCAGCAACAGCTCTGAATAATTTTATTTAAATAGGAAATATGTATGCCCAAATTCAGCCCGAGTACAAATGGGTACAGTTATCACTGAAGTCAACAAGTGTTGCACCCACAGATTCCAAGGCTGAATTTTGCCCCTTACTTATAAAATCATGGAGCAGTCCAACCCAGAACCTCATAAGTAACATGCTGTTAAGGTCTTTGTATTATTCTCAACTTTTGATTCTGCTGCATGGGTCCATTAATTTTCATAGGCAAGCAGTACGCTATACTTCAGCTATACCTCAGTGTGCTTCTGCAATTCTCTTTGATTGCTTCCTGTAGTTTATAAAGCAGATGTTTGTAATTCTCTCGGGCAGTATACAATACCTTTAAGGAGGCCTGAATTAACTCATATTCAACTTGGCATGCCAGAAAATTGACAACACTTGTATCTGCTGACAGCTGATCTGTAGCTTATTTGGAACTGGATAATCTTGGTATTTCAAAGAACTGACTGTAGTTTAGTAATCAGGACTTCGCTGATAAAGGCAGAAAAGGCTTACTACTGTATACAGCATATCTGCCTTCGGCACTTTATATTCCTTGAAATTCCTAAAAACCAGTTCTGTTAAAAAAGTAAACCATTCTTAAAAGCATTGCCAATACGAAGGCTTTAACCATAGTGTTCTCCTTGTACCTGTCTGTCTCTTCGTAGAATGATCAAGCAGAATCTCTTTAAAGCAGTTCAAGAGAGTCCTTGAGGTTCAGGATCTAAGAACAGCATTTCTGAGGGCAATCACAACACACTCGGTGAACAGCTTGCCCCAAGGGACGGATCCTGGGTTTGAGTAGTCGAATGTGGACATGTACTTACTGCCAAAAATATGGTTTTTCTGGGCAAGGATGGCCAGTAACTTCAGGGCTTATGTTTAGGTCTATCCTTTAACAAGCTACATTTAAATTTAAAAACAATTTATTGCATGGAGCCTGAATATTTAGTTCTGAACAGTTTTGCAGGCCCTAGTGTGACATGCATAATTCAAACCTAACTAATGACAAAATTAATCAGTCTTCAGATGGCAATTTTGTTTTCAAGTGGCTGACATAGGGCAAGAAGTTACAGTTCAAACAAACTAAACAGTGAATTTTGACACTGCCCCGCAAAACCGGTCTGATGTATTGATATTTGTGAACTTTGTATAGGTTTGTACGTGTTGAAATTGACTAAGTAAAGAGACTGCTGGCCAATCCAGAGACTTTAGACATAACTCATCAGCAAATCAGACGGCTTTAGAACTGTGTGTGTGTGTGTGTGTACACATGTGTAATCTTCTGTTCTCTTTGTTTTACAAGACAAAACACATAACAGAAAAAATGTTTAATTCTACTAAAATTTTAAGGTAAGCTATATCAGTATCAACAATAGTCTTAAAACGATGTTATGGGTCAATCTTAAATCTAGAAAAGAAATTATATCCAGAGTTAAAGATGTTTCATTTTCAGTTTTTGTTATGCCTTTGCAAGGAACTACCAGATAGTTACAAACAGCGGATAATATTAAACATCACCACATCAATTACAAAACAACTGAACTCTGAATTTCTTCATTTACATCCATAAATTCATTTATTTGTATACAGTAATGCTCAGCTACTACAATGATGCATGTAGCTTAAAAACCTGAACAGAAAAACAAAACATTTGAATACTGAGGTCCTCGGAAATTGCAAATAACATTATTCCTAATCAAAGTATTTCTAAATATAAATGAAAACACATTTATTTTATTTCCTATACAAAGTTCTAATTAAATTAATAGACTAGGAGATCAAAGCATTGCAATTAAGTTGTGTAGTACTGTTAATGACAGTATGGGAAGGAGCAAGGTCACAGGATGGTAGCCCTGAGGCCTACCTGCATCCTGTGTATTGGCAGTGGCTGTACCATACCTAGTATGGCACCGGTACTCTTAGTGGAGGCAACTTATTGTTTATTTCATGCCTATTATCTCAATGCATAATCAGCAAAATGAAACATGCGAGTTGCCAATGGTCTATGCTGTTTGTAAACAGAGTGGCTACAACTATTAGACTTTATAACTGGCTTCCCCTGTGGCTGTAGAGGATTCCCCTCTTTCAATCCAATAGAACATCATAGTAGCTCTTTTGTTGCCAGATGAGAGCTAATACATTTTGTCATGATCGAAGATAAATATTACATAATACACTCTCTTAAAATTCTGTAGAGAAATTATCTATTTAAATTAATTGGTGTGTTAGCAACCAATATACAATTTTGGACAAGTTAAAACTAGTAATATGCACTAACATCTTTAAAAATCAAATATCCTAATAAATTTTAAAAGAACAGTAGAAACAATATAACTATTGCTTAGAACATGGATCAGCAACGTTGGCATGCGGGACTGCAGGGTAAGCACCCTTCGCGGGCCCCGCCACTTTGTTTACCTGCCGTTTTGCTGATTGCGGCTCCCACTGGCCAGGGTTCGCTGTCCCGGTCCAAGGGGGGCTGCAGGAAGCGGTGCAGTGCTGGCCACCGCTTCCCGCCACCCCCATTGGACCAGGACAGTGAACTGCGGCCAGTGGGAGCCGTGGTCAGCGAAATAACAGGTAAATAACGCAGCGCGGCCTGCTAAGGGTGCTTACCCTGTGGTCCCGCGTGCCAACATTGCCGATCCCTGGCTTGGAAATACCTTTATATAGTATGAGAAGAACATAATACACACAGGGTTGTTTTGGTTTTGTAGATAATTAAATCTGAAAAGTCTGTTTTCTAATGTACAACACTAAAATGAGAATTAAAAACAAAGAACACATTTACGGAAGTGTCAGTCTCTCTCTCTATTTATTTTATCAAGGCCACTGCTCTACTCATGCCCCATTCATTTTGCTCCCGCCAGTGGAGGCTACTGTTACACTGTCCTCTCTCTACCAGGCAAAGCACTAGAGAAAAGACTGAATAAAAGTATCTGCAGAACCTTATGCCTGACAAGCTCAAAAGAGCTTTATAAACAATTACATTTGTGACCTAAGAAATTATTTTTATTCCTGTTTTACAGGTGGGGAGATTACAGCACAAGGTGATTGAATTGCCTATGGTAACATAGAAAGGTACTGTTAGAGCAGAAACCCAAACCTCCTAATTCTAAAATCACATATGTTCCAGAACTAATATTGTGAAGAGCAGGTACTTAATAGTTTCCAATGACCATTTCAATACAGGAAGCTATCCACGAGTCAGAACAAGAGACAACAAGATAAACATAGGATTTAACAATAAAAGCTATATTAAAAATAAAGGAAGAGGGGGGGAAAGGATTAAAGTTAGTGTTTTCTTTAACACCAACAGGCTACTGGGACATCGGCCAGACTACACCTGGATGTGCTCAAGAAAGGTGGCTGTAGCTCAGCCTATTCTCTAAACTGGCACACAAATACATTAAATGTAGGTTAACATTACATAATGTCCACATGTAACACGGTGATATTGTCATGGGTGATCCAAGGACAGCTTATAGCATAGAATTGCTTTTATTTTTATTATTATGAAATGGATTTATGCAATAAGACATTATTTTATCATTGTGACATTCTTTCCAAGAAAAATGTATGAGGCTAACAACATGAAAGTACTTTAAAAAAAGGGTAGGAAAAATATAAAATATATTCAATATGCCAAGATGACTCTGCTATGAAATTTTATGGCATTGTAATGGGAGAATATAGTACTATCACGTAACATCAGGCAACCCAAACCTACACTGTGGACAAGTTGGTGATTAAGAGGATTCTCATGAATTATCCTGTATACTATGAAATTGAAGCTTTTACTTCAAAAACATGTTTCCAGCGCTTCTGTTTGCAAAACAGATTTCACGACATATATTGATGCACTGCTGTCTTGAATCTGAAGCCAAAAAGACTGATGCAATAATACCTCCTGAAACGTAAACCTCCTACATTCATTAACGACTTTTCTGCTAGATACGTGTGAAAAGATAAAATGCCCCTTCATTTGGACACTACTACTGCTTTTGTTTTGTTTCCTTGGGCATTTTTTGCTAGAGTTTCTTGAACACACACTATCACTAATCAATCAAAGGCAAAAAATAAAGTTTTTTTAAAGGTGAAGATTTAAATAAAGTGACCCACTGTGGGTGCAGATTTTATAAAAGGGGGATAGCACAGGTGACAGTGGGATTTCAACTCTGGAGAATTATCTGGAAGGGATGGAGAAAAGAGTGAGAAACAAGGAGCGAGAGTATAGCCATACATAAAATGTTATGGAGATTTTTGAAAACAAGGGAGTGCGATTTTGAATTGGTTTACTGCTACTGTTGCAATACTGATATCTATTGAGAAATCATATTTAATGCAGGTTAATATTGTTAAGATATAGGGAATCACTAAAAAATATAATCACTTTATAATTAAGGCAGGGAGTAGAAAGCAGATGGATGTTAGCCTTATTGCTGACTTTTCAGGAGAAGATAAACAACATTTAATATGCCAGCAAACTTCATTGTGACCCTGGTGCATGAAAAAAAATAAAAAGGTCAATGCAGATGTAATACATTCAATTTATCTTTGAAATGCTGAGAGACATGAGAAAAAATTGGAAAAATAACTAGAGAGTTTATTTCCAGTGCTCAAGTCCTAAAAACAGAAGTGCTGGAACACAATTCCAATGCTATCATTCATACAGTACCAGGATCTACATATCAAATACACAATCCATATAAAAGAAGTACTTGTTCTGGTTCTGAACTAAGGCTGTTATATACTTGTAACCATAGAAGGACTGACTTCTACCAGAACCTTCCTTGGAGTTGGAGGGTGATCTCTGGTAAGCTTATTAGCATGCATATAGATTCCTTTATTGTTTTAAACTATTTTTCTGTAATGCTTTCTCCTTAAGAATAAATGTGCTTGCTTAGAAAAGTGGTATGTGATAATTTAGCTACAGGACAGTAAGCCATTTATTGCCTTCAAAGAAAAATCAAAGCAAGACACTGACCTGTTTAAGCATTCTGGTTTGCTTGGAATATCACTGTTCAGGCAGGGAACTATTTAGTATAAAAAATTCCCTGCCAGAGAGAGAGAGATGTGATTCTTTACCCAAGAGAGATGATGGCTGAGGAGCCAGGAACCTAGAGTGAGTGCCCTTAAGGGACCTTGGAGGGGGACTACAGTTGCCCTGAGCTGTGACAGCTCCTTCCTAACCCTCTCTGGTGACAAATCAGTGTTGCAGTTCTTGACTGTTCTGCTAGACTCAGTAACTGAGGGATTCAATCTTTCTGATGAAGAATGAGCCTGGGATGTCACTGTACAACTGCGGTTCACATGAACTCAAGTTGAAAGTGACTGAGCAGGCTTGGCCGGATTTGTTGCCTCAGGCTCTGAAGAGCCACTTAATTAATATTCTTTAAAAGAGAGAGAGAGAGAGAGAGAGAGAGAGAGAGAGAGAGAGAGAGAGAGAGAGAGAGAGCGCTTGGAATGGGCTTTCCGAGTCCTTTTGGAAAAGGAATGTTAATTGAACATGTGATCCTCACCTGAGGAAGAAGAGGCACCTGAAGTATCCAACATTGAGCAAAAATAGCAACCCCGCAAGAGGGATACGTTTTAAATCCTGGGGATTTAGTCTCAGCCTTAGAGTCTAAGAATTTGTTACCAGGGATAACTTCTAATCTAATAGCTAACAATAATAAATTAGGATTTGATATAACAGGCATAAATAAAAACTACTAACGACAATGACTAATAAACTAGCATAACAACTAATCACACAGGATGCAGAGAAAACATTCACTGCAGGGCTTCTATCTTGCTTCTATGGGCAGTAAAAAAAGAACGGAGAAGGTTAGGCCTGTGCTGTTCTTTATATTGAAGGTGAAGGGCAGTGCTGAGGACTCCAGGGTGGAGTGGCAGCCCTAAATGATACGGTGGGTCAAAAGAGTCCAGTCTCATGCCGATTGGGCTCATACACACCAGAAGTTGTATCCATGTAGAGACATCACTCACAAAACGTGTAAATTCAAAACTTAGAAATTCTTTGAGGGGTCAACAAACATGTGGACAAGGGTGATCCAGTGAATGCAGTGTACTTGGACCTCCAGGAAGACTTTGGCAAGGTACCTACCAAAGGCTCGTAAGCAAAGTAAGCAGTCATGGTATGAGAGGGAAGGTCTTCTCATGGATCTGGTTAACTGGTTAAAAAAACATGAAACAAAGAGTAGAAATGGTCAGTTTTCAGAATGGAGAATAAATAGTGAGGTGCCCCAAGAATCTGTACCGATGCCAGTGCTGTTCAACATATTCAGAAATTATCTGGAAAGCAGAGTAAACATTAAGGTGTCCAAGTTTGCAGACAGCACAAAAACACTCAAAATTGTTAAATCCAAAACAGACTGAAAATAGTTACAAAGGGATCTCACAAAATTGGGTGACAGTAAAACAAAATGTCAGTTGAAATACAAATGTTGATAAATACTGTATACAAAGTGATGCACATTGGAAAGCATAATTCCAACTATACATATAAAATGATGGTGTCTAAATTAGTTGTTACCACTCAAGAAAGAGATCTTGAGTCATTGTGGATAGTTCTCTGAAAACATCCACTCAATGTGCAGTGGCAGTCAAAAAAGCTAACAATGTTAGGAACCATTAGAAAAGGGATAGATAAGACAGTAAATACCAGAATGCCACTATATAAATCCATAGTATGCCTGCATCTTGAATACTGTGCTCAGTTGTGATTGCTTCCTCTCAAAAAAAGATATATTAGAACTGGAAAAAAAGAGTAGGGGAACAAAAACTATTAGGAATTCAGAACAGCTTCCACATGAGGAGAGATTAAAAATATTGGGAATGTTCATCTTAGAAAAGGGGGATTGTAACCGGACTCTCCCCAGTCCTCGCTCCACATACTCCACTGAAGTGCAGCACCCATGTCCTTTTATTGCTTTTGCTTGTTCCCACCACCTGCTATTTACAAATATACATAAACCAACCAGTCAGAGAGACTGCTAGCATCCTTACTAGCAGAGATCTAGAGCCCCAAACTCCTCCTCTTCCTGTCTCCCTAGTCTCTTCAGCTCCCCCTGCGTCCTTCCTGTCAGCTTTTTATACCAGGCTGGCTACTCAGGCCAGCGGGTGCAACCCCTCAGGATAATTAGGGCCTGGCCTCCCAGCCAGCCCCAACTAGGAGCCTTTCTCCCCTGGAGCTGGGCTAACAGAACCCTGACTTGGTTCTCCCAGCCAGCACCCTGTTACAGGGATGAATATGATAGAAGTCTGTAAAATCATGAATGGTGTGGAGAGTAATAAAGAAGTGTTATTTATCTGTTCACATAACATAAGAACCAGGAGTCACCCACTGAAATGAACAGGCAGCAGGTTTAAAACAAACAGAAGGAATTACTTCACACAACGCACAGTCAACCTATGGAACTTGTTGTGAGAGGATGTTGTGAAGGCCGAAAGTGTAACTGGGTTCAAAAAAGAATTAGATAAGTTTATGGAAGACAGGTCTATCAATGGCTATTAGCGAAGATACTCAGGGACAGAACCCAAGGCCTAGGTGTCTATAAACCTCTGACTTGCAGGTACTGGCAGTGGATGACAGGGAATGGATCACTTGATAATTGCCTTGTTCCGTTCATTCCCTGTGAAGCATCTGGCACTGGCCACTGTTGGAAGACAGAATACTGTACTAGGCTTGATGGCCCATTGGTTTGACCCAGTATATAAATACTTATGTAAATACTTTATAGTCTGAAAATGAATAAAATCATTTTTCAACTATAAATGGAAACAACTGCTCCTTCATTAACTCTCAGAATCAATTAAAAGATATCCCAATTGTAACATCAGAGAGTCTAAATCATTTTCCACTAGATTCAGGAGCGATAGCAAGGAACACTACTTGACTGAAAACATACTTTAATATAGCACCTTGCAGTAACAGTAAAAAAAATATCATATCATATCTCAGAAATCTTGCCCAAATTAAGATATATTTCTAACACTTGAGGTTTTGAAAAACAGGTTCTTGTTTTTGTTTCTTCTTGACTATATTGAGATAATGCCCTTCCAGCAGACTAGGTTGATATATATTTATTGATAGCATCCAAGATTGTTAAAAATTCAGATAAAATAGTGTTCAGAGAAACAAAGAAATATGGGCTATTATATTATATTATATAAATATGATGCTATAATCCCTTCCAGTGGGGTATTTGTTGAGAACATAATTAAATTACAAATATGTATTTTGACTTTTAAATATATTACATCTTTGAGCTCTGGACTATATTATGTATTTGCTATATGTGTTACAAGAGGTAGGTTTGCTCTCTGTTCCCAAAAGCAGACATGGTTCGATCTTTTCTCATTATGGGCCAATACTGTGGAACCCACTGCCACTGTGTGAGAGTGAGATAAACTAACTTGCTATCAATTTTTTTTTTAAATTAAGATTTATTTGTTCTCCAAACCATTTTGTTAAATATTTCATGTGAATTAGTATGTAGTTGTGCACTGTGATCTCAGAATTAGTCTGTATGTTCTTTGGTTTTACTGTATTTTTCACACAGTGCTTCAAGGCACCATGATGAGAGGCAACATATACAATAAGGCTTACTGTTTCCATTCTCGTGCCACAGAAAAGAATAGTGAATGTCCATCTGCCACATTGTTTGGTTGGGGTCAGACCAAAAACAAGGGGGGAGAGTCCACACTTCAACTATCATTGAATAAAGGGCGATCTGGAGATGGAAACCATGATCCATGCTCAGAGTCAGATGTTCTACCTCACCCCTATACACACATGAAAATGAGGACCGAAGGTGGTAATATCACAAGAAAGGGAGGACAGCTGTCCCTTAAGGAAAATATTCAGGCTCTTAGGGTACGTCTATACTACCCACTCCTCCAGCGGGTAGTGTTTGGTGTATCTGGGATCAATTTATCGCGTGTCGTCAGGACGCGATACATCAATCCCCAAACGTGCTCCCGTTGACTCCAGAACTCCAGCTCCGCAAGAGGAGTAAGTGGAGTTAACGAGGGAGCTGCCGCAGTCGATTCACTGCCGTGGAGGTGGCTAGGTAAATCAAACTAAGATACTTCAACTTCAGCTACGCGAATAGCTTAGTTCGAACCCTCCTCCCCCGCTAGTGTAGCTCAGGCCTTAGTGTCTTTGCCCTGGACATTGACCCGCACTGAAGACTGACACATATGTGAACAGGAAGTCCTAAAGGTAACGACCAAAGTCAAAGCTACCCAAAGTGCAGAGATTTAAACTGCATAGTCCCTTTCAGGGAAAATCAGTGTAAATTTGTCTACTGGGACCTTAAGTTGTATATTAGTCTTTTGTACAAGGGATTAAGTCTTTTGTACAAGTCTACTGTAAATGGAAGCATTCAGCTGAGAAACTCAGTACTCTTGGGATACATGAATATTTTATAACTTCTGGCATGTCCCAGTTGTTAGACCTGTCAAATTCAGGATATAAATATTTTTAATCTATGATTTTCAAAGAAAAACAGGTAGTGGGAAAGAAGAGTCTTCCTCAGTTTTGGGTGGTTTTGAAGGAGAAAGGGGAGTTATTTTAGAGAGTGATAACTATTCCTGGTTTCCCATCATATATCTCAGAAATGATCTTTCTTTATCAATCAAGCAATCTTAATATTTTATGTGAGTTATCCCTCATACAAGTCTAATCTTTAGAACCTTGGATAAAGATCATTTTTGGTTTACAATATATCCCACATAATATATTCTAATGAAGAACCGCTTAATATTTTGGATTGATCAATTTTAGTTTCTATTGTATTTCAAATTTTAATTTTGTATAACAGACATCAATATAATAGCAATAAATATACTAACCTTTCAAGTGCGTTACCTCATTTCATCCAAGGAACATTTTCTGAGCTTCAATTCATAGAACAGAAGAATAGATCAAAGACCAATCCAAGAAAGAGGGATTACTTAAAAGTAACTTTTTCTTTGAGAGTGCGACCTCTGCCTACTCCCACTTGTGGGATAAGGCATCTCTGGCAGAAAAGCTGCAGAATTTTTCAAGCAAGGACTGTCTGTTGGGCCCATTCAGGCCCTCATGGAAGATTCTGATGGTATGAAAGCAGGACTGGTCCCTAATATGTTTCAGTTCCTTCCCTAATTTTGCAATTCTTTATTTAAGACTACAAATAAGTGGAGAGAGTGGACAAGGAGTGTGAATATGAGAGGCAACTTTCTTGAATAACACCACTCACTGGTAATTAACCTCTCTTTCTTCTTTGAGTGGCCTCTACATATTCTCACTTGTAGAATATTAGCAAACAGTACAAAGTGGGAAAGTTTGGTGAGCTGTTGTAGGTGAAACAAGGACAGCAAAACTGCCAAAATGAGCATCAGCTGTAGATGCGGGTCAAGAGAATATGGTAAGTGACCACCATTTCACTATCCCACAAAGGACTTCGGTGAAGGCAACATTTAAAAAAAATACATATAGACCTAAAAGCAACAGTTTTCAAGTCCTGTGGAAAAAAAGATAGAATACATGGAATAAATGCTTCCTTCAGGTCACCTAAATACCCTTTGATATATGTAGATGAGAAGACATCTGACAAGTCTTAACAAGGATGTTAAAGTGACTTATGGAAATACAGACAGATGAGTGGTCTGTTTCAGAAGACAATGGAGATGACTTGAGATTGGTGATGAGGACTGAGGGCACTGACCATGTCACATTTCCCATATGGACTAACGTTCATAGAGGACTAGTCATTTGGTCTGTTTATCACCAAGTCCAGGCAGCAGCTATGGTTGTGAGAAATTTTCTCTTCTCAGTTGTATGGCACAATTCATATTCTGAAAGGTCCAGAGAGCTTTGAGAAATACGACTTCAATCCCAAATCAAAAGAGATATAGCCCCTGGTACACTAATTGGATACATCCCACAAATGGTTCTCACAAAACAATCGAGTATAGATATCCAGATTTCTTCAGTGCAGTAAAACAGTTACCGCAGGAGCCCCTAGTGGTACATGAAGTAATCGATCCATAAACTACTAGGGTACTGCAAGGTGAGCAAGGACTGTTGCCTCCAGCATGTGAGGGTGGTAACTAAAAATCACAACCCCTGCCACTTAGAAGAACTCATAACCTGATCCTAGGAGCCAGGGTGTTCAGGATTCGGTGGGATTCGGACTCTAAACCTGAAGACAAAGATCCAGTAATCTGGAAGTTGTTCTAACTTCAGACCTAAGATGTTTGAACCAAACTACCAAGACTCATTTACACTTATGGCAACATCTTGGCTGTCTCTCAAATGATCTGCAGATGGATCTCCTGACCAATGGACTAGAAGGAGTAGGGATGAATTCTTGATTCTGGTCAAGTAAAAAGACTTTGTCAATTACACTGGGTTTTATTTGATTACCAAGTAGAACTGACAACAGTAATTCCTTTGTAATTGGTGTTATAGATGTGACCTGAAAAAAAGCTATCACCCAGTTACACTGTTAAGGAAACTGTAGAGCAAAATCTATATACAGACATGAATGCTCTGATATCTGAGACAGAAAAGGTCAGGATAGCAGGAGTGATATTATGATATTTGTGGCTAATTGGACTAAGGCAACAGAACAGGGATTTGTCCTGTGAAAAAAGTTGGTACAATGACAAAGTCACTTCACTGATAGCAGTTTTCATAGGCTGTGGCTGAGGAATAGCACTTTTGCCACTTCCTGATGGTATCCAGTGTGGTGAGGCACCTCACTACCATTTTCCCTGAACTTGAGGAAGCCTCCTCTATATCTGCTTTGGGCCATCTCCCCAGCTCCACCAACCACAGGCAATCAAGCAACACAAGCACTCCCTCAGCCTCACAGGCCTTCGTGATGTTTTACACATTAGTGATTGGCATACCTCAAAACTCTAGCTGTCCAAGCATCGCCATGGCGCATTCAACCGCTAGTCCATTGGACACTCACAGTGTTCACAGCTTGCCAGTTCCATCTTAGATCACCATTTTGCTTTACACACAGCATGTCTACATGCTCATAGTGAAATGAAGCATAAGTTCTTTTTAACAAAGCAGAACTGGTCAAGTAATAGCAAGTATTGGAAGCAAGTGGTTACATATAAAATAAAATCATGGCATGCATTCTAGAACCAAGACTTAATTAACCAGTTACTCCCATGTCTAACCAAGTATTGCTCACCCAAAACCCTTATGGCACTTTACAGGCAAGCTGACTAAGACCCTCTTTTCATGAGACAAACCCGCTGTAGTTTGCCTTCTCAGTGTAGGACTCTGTGTATATAACAGAACAATCCTTGGTGTTTATGAATAAACAGGACATCCCCTGCCATTTGTTTCACAATCTCTTATTTTGCCTGTGGCTCAATATGCAAATAGACATACATTGTGAAGCATACAATGCACAAATAACCAGGCAGAGAGAGAGAGATGTCTGTTACCTCCTGCATGAAAGGAACATTTACAAGGTATGTCACCTTCTGGTGACCTCCCTTAAGTCTAAGACCATAATTTTAGTTTAGATACATAACTCCTTAAATATTATCCATTCAGACATTTTGCAATGTTTAGGATGACCAGTAGGCTATTGGGTCTTGCTAGAGATTCCACTTCACCCTTGGTGAACAATTATGCATATATCTGACCCACAAAATCCCTATGCACCCTCTTTGCCCTCTCCCAGTTGGCATCAAGGGGTTCCTGGAGCACAACACTATTCATAAGCAACTTCAAAGAATTAGTCTTTTTAACCTCAGTTGGGACTTCTAGATTTGAAAGTTAAGTGCTTTCCCACTAGATACTGTACTACACAAATAGTCAGGTTCAGGTAAGTTCATGGAAAAATCATGGAGCAGGTCCTCAAGGAATCTATTTTGAAGCACTTGGAGGAGAGAAAGGTGATCAGGAAGAGTCAACATGGATTTACCAAGGGAAAGTCATGCCTGACCAACCTCATTGCCTTCTATGATGAGATAACTGGCTCTGTGGATATTTTGAAAGTAGCAGATGTGATATATCTTGACTTTAGCAAAGCTCTTGATACAGTCTCCCACAGAATTTTTGCCAGCAAGTTAAAGAAGTATGGATTGGATGAATGGACTATCAGGTGTACAGAAAGCTGGCTAGATCATCGGGCTCAATGGGTAGTAATCACCTCGAGTAAAAACCTTGATCTAGTTGGCAGTCAGTATCAAACGGAGTGCCCCAGGCATTGGTCCTGCGGCTAGTTTTGTTCAGCATCTTCATTAATAATCAACTACCTGAAGTGGGGTTCCAAAGAGGATGGAGCTAGGTTGTTTTCAATGGTGGCAAATGACAGAACAAGGAGCAATGGTCTCAAGTTGCATTGGAGACGTTTAGGTTAGATATTAGGAAAAACTATTTCATTAGGAGGGTGGTGAAGCACTGGAATGGGTTACCTAGGGATCATAGTTACCTAGATCCTTAGAGGTTTTTAAGCCCCAGCTTAACAAAGCTTTGGCTGAGATGATTTAGTTGGGGTTGGTGCTGCTTTGAGCAGGGGATTGGACTAGATGACCTTCTGAGATCTCTTCGAGCCCTAATTTTCTACGATTCTAAGTTTCAAACAAGACAAGAACACTTCCAAGAATGAGCATGTCAGTGTTCAGCATTGCTATTAGTCTCTATGGAGGGATGGAGACTACTCATCACATTATAGTATAAGCATGGCTGTCCCTCTCCTTTGGCCTAAAACAATTGATTAGGGAGTTTGCATGTTCCATTCTTCCTGATGCAACTAAATTCAGACTGGTGACATTTTTGCATGGTGAGGAGCAGAGATTTACTCATAAATTGTTTAATGTGGGGAAAATTGTTAGGGATGACTGACAGCTTGGATTCTGATCCAAGGACAGGGAAAGAGGGCCATCAGTAAAGTAGATTTATAAAAACCAAAAGGGTTTTGATGTCAGATAGCTCGTTCTTAAAGAAAAAAGTGGGTAGGACAGAAACCATAAAAAGCTGCTATATGCTGAGTAGCAAGGGAAGAAGGAAAGGAAAGTGTGAATTTCAAAAATGGAAATATTTTCAGGAAGGCAGTTATGAAAACTGAAAGGATGTATTATATATAGCAAATATACATCTGTGAACCACAAAAATGATAATGCTCAAAATAATAATTAAATAGTTAGAATCACCAGCTGTAAGGTTTCAATTTAACTGTCATGCAATTCAACTGCTCAATATTAAGGTGTCAGACCTTTCAAAATTATTCTTAGCGAGGGATGCAAAAATCATGAGTTCACAATGTAAATTTCTACACAAATACATAGGCATTGGAATTTTATTTCTTTTTCCCCCCTCTCAAGTGTATACATTTAAGGAAAGGAATTGCGTATGAAAAGTGCTGAACTAACAGTCATGATAAATGAAATCCTCTTTATAATTACCAAGGCACAACACATGAAGTGGTAGTTCAGGACCCTGTACACTGCCATGTTAATGTGTTCTAACCCTGATTCTTCAGAAGGACTGATTCAGGAGGCAAAGGGTAGCTCAGTCTTCATGCCCACTAACTCTTGGCCTCTGTTAACACTACTACTAACATTACCAGGCATTTTTTGGTGTTTGTTTGTTTTTTTAATATGTGTGTACATTTGTAAAACAGTTCTAGAAGTCTTCACAAGAACAAATTCCAGATGAATGATTATTATATTTGTGACTATGTGAATTAATGTCAAAGTTTGGTTACTTTAGACAAAGAAAGTTATCTGAAAAGAATGCCAAACAGACTACAGTAAGGTACCTATACATAAAAATGCAGGGGGGGGGGGAGAGATCTAAATTCCACACAACATACGTTCCATTTCTATGCTGCAGATACCGAGACAAAGCCAAAGAAGCCAATCCTGTTGAATCTATTCCACATCTCATCACCAGCCAGAGATTCCAGCTGGCAGGAGTAGCTATGAAAGCAGCCAAAGCAGGGTCTGCAGTGCTAAAGAGAAGGGGGTAAAGTGGAACCCAGCCAGAGCTACTCATTGGACACAGCACGGTGCAGGGGACACACTCCCCACACATTGTGGGGAAACTAGGACCCAGGTGGCATCCCCAGTTCCCTCCTCCATCCCCAATGTAGTTTTGGCAAAAACAGCAGAGAGGAACCAGCCGGAGATTCCAGTACTGTGAGGATTGGCTCTTTGCTCCAACTCTCTCCCTTCCTTGCAGTCTCTTCACCTTAGCTTCACTTCCCACTGCCCTGCTTTTCCCTTGCCCTGTCCCTCTCACCCTGTACATACATAAAATAATAAATAAATAAATAAATAAATGTGGAACTCGCTATGTTCACATCATGCTCACAGAGAAATTAGATTTAAAAAAATCTCAAAACACTCTTGCTGGAAGGTTGCAACGTAATACTTTTTTATTTCTTAGAATTCAGAATAACACACAAAGACCAAAAACAGAGAGAGACAAAGGAGGCTGCTCCCTAAAACAAAGAGGAACCTTACGCTAGGTGGCTCTCTACAAAGTGACTGCTGCTTGACCCAGAACACACACTTCCCTAAGGCAGTGGTCGTCAAACTGGGGTACACAAGACCCCAGTGCCGCCACTGAGACTGCCTGGGAGACCGCCGAATTCCTGGGCGGACTATTTTGGTCCCACCGAAATGCCGCCGCTGGCAGCTTCTGGTTTTTTGGTGGCATTTTGGCGGACCCTGGGGGTCGCCAGACTGCCCTAAGGAGCCCCCTAGCCTGCAAGCAGGATTAAGAAAACCCTTGAAATTTATCCGTAACAGCTTGTAGTTTTTACTCAGTTTTTAACACACCACCGAAGTAACATAACATCTGCTGTCATCACATTGTTCATTCTGCTTGTGTATTGTCCTTTTCCCTCACCCTGCATCGATCTTCTCTATTTAGATTGTAAGCTCTTAATGCCAGGGACTCTATACTACTCTGTGTTTGAATAGTGGCTCCTAGCACAATGGATCTCACTCTTGGTTGGTCCTTAAGCACTACCACAGTAACCATGGTTAATAATAACAATAATCACAACTCTCTGTGGCTCCTCCATTACACCACAGAGTGACATATTAAACCTTTTAGGCTCCTAAAGTCTTACCAGTTGTTTCTCGAGTCTCATTTCCTAACTGTTCTTCAGTTGACCAGTGCTGAAGAAAAGGTTTAGGATTTTAAAAAAGCAAACCAAAACAACCAACCTATAACGGCAATGTGTTATGTATCGGAGTATAGACAGCTAAAAAATCTGCACTCTCAGAGCATGCAAGCATATTCCCACATAGCGTTTACAAAAAGAATGTTGAGGAATAAGTGATTTTGGGGGGTGGCGAAAGGGTGGCAATAACTTTAATATCTTCTCCCTGAAGTATGATTCCTGGTTCAATACAGCATGTCGACAATTACAGTATTTTACACCTTTCCCATTGGCAAGTCCCACTGAAAAAAACTATTGCAATCACTGTCCTGGATTTGCAACAGCACCTGTCTTACCTGATATCCAGATTTGCAGATGTCCAGTTTAAAGATGATTTCATATGAAACATCAATTTCCAGTGTCTTAATGAAAGTATCATCACAGAAGAAATTAACTCCATACACTAATCCCCCAATGTTAAAAATTGTGCCATCTTAGAGAGTTCTAGTAATACGGTTCACGTATTAGAAAAGCACTAAAATCAACAGAAGGATATTACTATTTGTTTAGTAACAGCACTTATTTTACATCCACAGAACATTGTAACAACAAACTAAAAGCCTCTTATTTCAGCTTTGATTACTACTGCCTTAAAAAAAGGCTTCACTAGTAAAACTGCTGTGAGAAGAAATAGTGGTGATGCATCTTTTTATTGATGCAGTTTATAATCATCATCAGTTAGAAACTTAGTGGTTCTATATTTAACTAAAAGGAAGGATGATATTCTATATTAATATAACCAACTCTCTCCAAGAGAGCTGTTTAAATTACTATAAGCTGACAGCATATTTGAAGTCACAGTCAGTAATGTAACAGTAATATCTTGTAGCAAACTCTCAGGGATAAAAGAATCCATGTCCTTTATGCATGATAAAATCTAGTGACACAGCAAAATATTGCTACTGCAGTGTCCTCAAGGTATGCCCTTTGAAGAGTCCTATACTGCTTGCTCACAAGTGCTGCAATAATCCATTAAGTAAAAATCATTTACATGCACAAACCAGCCTAACTGCTGAATCATGAAGTAAGCATACAGGAATGACATTTTATAGCTTTTTAGCATAACTGGCATTATTTTCTTTCAAATTTTCTATGTAAATACATTTCATTTATTTTTTAAAACAGCAACAATAGTCCCTTGAATAACCAACTATTAGCTCTAAACGTTATTATTCAATACTACAGTAATAATAGCAGTAGCAATTATATTTTGCATATTCCTAGCACTTTCCATCCTGTTCTAAAATCATTGTATACATATTAATGAATTAAGCCCACAAAGTAGGAAAGTATTTTCCTCATTTTATATCTGGGTCTGTAAACGCAGTCAGTTAATTCCGTTCAGATCTCTGAATCCAAGTCATGTGCTTTAACCACTGTCTTGTCCTTCCCCTTTATATCAGATCAGTATGGACGTGTTAACAAATACACTCACTTCTGGGGCTTCAGAGCCCAATCTCAAAGGTCCACACTGCTGTTTTTAGTGCTGTAGTGTGAATTCTGCCATCCTGAGTCTGTAGACCCAGGCTCTGAGACACGCTGCTATGGGTTACTATATTGCAACACCTAAAATATATTTTTAAACTGTCTCAGGAGTGACTAGAGCAAATGGATGGGTGCCCTTTTTAGCAATTCTATAAATCTTAATAATTTATGTGACCTTCCTTGGATTGTTTCCATTTCTATCACCTTTAAATGAGATTGTCAATAGTGAATGTAGCACTATGGGGGATGACTCTTATATAATGCCATTATAAAAATTTTGGCATTTTCAATTCCACCTAAAATTATTCTCCATTTTACTACTACTGCATATTGAGCAGAATTGTTCATTAAGTTTACAGAAAGTATGTATCAATGTGTACAAAGCAGTTGAAAATACTCATTGCGCACTAAATTGCATCTATTTGGGCAGAATTCTTACGTTTTAAGAAGATTTTTCTGCCAGTACCAACTGTGTTAATGAAACGTCGTCAAATGGCTTATGGATCTTAGAGTATCTGCACCAATTGCTGAAGCCATAATTTTGCCAATATCTGCAGTTGCTTCTGCATGTATTTGCCCAGTGTTACTAGCAGCCACTTAGATCCCGCCATGGTAAATATTTCTTATGTTAACAGGTTCCTGTACAAAATCAGAATCAGATAACTATAGCTCCCTATAACTTCTGTAAAGATCAAATTAGAACCACTTTGAAATTTGTTGGGTGGAAACCCTAACATTAAAATATAAATGAGTCAATGGCTCCAGTTTGGACTTAATAGTAAAATACCCTCACACTAGACCTTCTTCATACACATTTAAAAATAATGGTATTTTAGGATTTCTACAAAACGTACAGAGTTAGAATTACAAATAAAAGATGCATATTTCATATATATATCTGGTACAAGGGGACTCTTTGTGCATATGTTTGAAAGTACCCGTTTTAACATTCTGGTCCTATTGAAGTCAAAGAACACCCAATGGGGTCAAGATTCTATTCCTAGCTTTAATGAGTTCAGGATAGATGTCCATGCTACAAGTCATACTACCATTTGGATGAGTGTTCTATTGACACCCCAAATCTGTTTTCATTAGAAAAAAATCCCTAACATTTGAAACTATCAGAAGCTCCTACAGACTTGTTTGACTGACAAAAAAAATGGAACAGCCATTTTTGGAAAGCATCAAAAAGCTCTGATGCACAGAGAAGTAGAGAGAATAATATGCTATGAATGCCAAGAATATGTCAATGTCTTGAATTTGTTCTTCTACACTGTTCTGCTTCATTCTTGGTTTCCTGGCTCGCTCTTTTTCTGAGCCTTCAGACTTTCTCTGGGGAATCACTTTCCCCAAAATTTGCTATGTAACCCTGTTTTTTAAATAAATCAATTTACTTTAAAATCTGCAGTGAGAGTATTTGTGCAGTTTTTCATGGGTTTTGTGAGGACTAAGCTTTCATGTAACAAAAATAAAGCTGTCATATTGTGTAATTAATCCATGTGTGAATTTACTTCCTTTTCTAATCTACTCATACCTCTATACACACAATTCAATGAGGTGTCCTCTTCTGAGCCAATTTGGGCCCATATAAATGATGGCATTCTTAAGCATGGACAATCTAAATTACCATCCACAGCAAACTTTGAAACTATGTTTTAAAAAAAAATCTATAAAACACTAAAAGAAAAAGGCAGTATGGGCCTTTTCTGCCATAAAAAACCTCTGGGTTCCAACTGGACTACTGCTAAAACTATGATAGTATAAAAAGCAAGCTCTCTTACTATACAAGATCTCTGTGCAGCCCAATTAGAACCTCAAAATGATACTAAATGGGACAAATACACAACAGAAAACCTCATATATGCTGGGAGAAGGGTATTGCCCATCACCTGGCTTGAAGTGGTTTTCTTCATATTCATATAGTTTAGTTCAATGGTTCTCAGCACCCCCACTATAAACATTGTTCCAGCATCCCCTGGAAATCCTGCAGTTCTGTACACAAGTTCTCCTAAATCATCTCTTTACCTATTTCATTTATTTTATAAGTAAATTGTTGATCTAAATGGAGGAAGATAAATGTTTTTTTTGGGGGGGCAGGGAGGGAGCAGTATAAGGACAATGGAACTGACTGGTTTGAATTGGAGAGGGTGGATGAGGGGAACTTAATGTGTTTAATTTAAATTAACTAATTAATTAACATGTGAGCCTATGATCACTTTGCTTTGATGCTGTACCTCTTTCCCCTATCCTTCACCTGCCTGTGTCTTTTTGGCAGACTATCTTTATACAATAAACTGTACAAAATACAGATGCTCACAAAGACAAAATTAGTAATCAAAAATTAGAACTAGAACTCAAGAGTTACAAACCACATGGGAAATTCTGAGAGGAACAACCATGCAACCAGTCTGACAAAAGAGATTGAAATAGAGGCATTTTCTACTCCAACATACAGAGGAATGTGAGAGTCTTCCTAACTAGTCCAAGGAAGAAGGAGGGCGGGTAGAAACAGTACCAAGATATGTAGCAAAATGCCAATAAATCAGAAATAAATTGAAGGATAGACTAACTAAAGGATGAATCAAACATATTACAGTGCAGCCTAAATAAGGCAGACACTTCATGTATTGTATCATCTTCAAACAGATGATACAAAAGAAACACCCTTTAAACTCTGGCAACACTTGTATAGATTGCAATGTCAAAATTTTGAATTTAAAAACAGAATTTGTCCTCTGTTTAGATACAGTTTAAGCTAAACTGATTTTAGACATGGTTTGGCTGATCACTGCAGCCAGAGCCAAACACTTTTTAAACTATTTCAAAACGACTTGAGAATCAAGTGAACAATAATTGTTATATGTATAACAGTTCACACTTACATAGAGCCTTTAATCACAAGGGATTCCAAAGTTTTTGACAAACTATATAGCCATTGTATAACTCCACTGAAATGCAGCCACCTCTGCAATGGAGGACTGTAGTCAAGTGGTAGTAAGCAGCACACTGAAAAACAGTAGGAGGACACAGACACCTTTGGTCCAGGACACCAAGGAAAATGGTTACATGCTTACAGTAAGTTTTGTGGGATCTTCAAAGTCCACCTAGAGCAGAAATTAACTTTGTTTTTAAGGTATTACCAGAAATACACACACACGGACAGATAACTATGTAGTATTCCATATATTGGCTTTGGAAAGGAGAAGGACTGAGGTAATCAATCAGTGTTTGAATCTCTGATTCCAGGGATTCCAAAGCTGATGTTTAGACAGTTATAGTATAGCTTCAAGCTACCATATGGTATATTATCACATATATTTAACAAATCACACAGTTAGATATCACAACAGGATTCGACTCCTACTTTCACTGGGTAAAAACCAGATATTTGGTTGGTTAATCTTCAATTTACCATGATAAAAAGTCTTCAAAATCTGATTTTAAATGTAAAAACAAACCTTAATAGCTTGTTTTAAAAAGTTTACTTACATAGCATCTTTATCATTTATTTTTATGTACAACTGAGACACTCCTACTAGTAAATTTTGAAAGCATTCCAAAACAGTGCAACTTATTTGTTCAAACTTTTAAAAATGGGGCAGGTTGCATGTGTGTATACGTACATACATGTATGTGCCATACACACACAAAACTTACAGGGAATGCAATTATGGTGCATGTTTTAAAGCAAAAAGTTGAAAGATACTCACATCCAGCACCTGGAGCAATAAACATTACAACCTGGAGCACAAAATTGTATGATAGCCTGTGTAGAGTGGTTGCATTTAAAATGCTACTTCTGCTTTGAATGATCCTGTGTAGAATGGTTGCATTTAAAATGCTACTTCTGCTTTGAATGATAGCAGCAGCTCTAGAGGTATTCCCCATATCAAGGAAAGAGAATCTCTCTCAGACCTTGTAGAATCTTTCCAAGAGGAATAAACTTCTCAAGTTCCAACACAATGCTTATCTTTGTATATGTGCATGCCAAACACACAGAGAACAAGTGCCTCATTTATACTTTCACACACTTTTTTTTTTTTTAAGTCCATGGAACTGTTAGGGAACTAGATTCTACACTCATCAATATGCAAAGCTTTGTTTTAAAAAAACAGACACAAAAATCAATGCTTACTATAGTTAATATCGTTTACTAGGCAGGATTTAGTTATGTCAGGCTGTTCTCTGCTCGGAGGCCTTTGTTTGGCTAACTAGATATCCTGACAAAGGAGGGCTGAACACAGACCCTTCTATAGCTAATCAATGACTGGGGATGCTCAACAGTCATGAAATATGGCCACTCACCGAGGATCTGAATTCACATAACCTGCACTGTGTTGCTATTAGGCTGTAAGCTATTCCAGGAATGTTATGCTTTTATTTTGCAGTGACTAAGAACAGAACACGTTTTTAAATTACACGAATAACAGTAGAAGCTGGTGACATCTGAAAGTGGGTAGGCTTATTCCGAGACTTGTGCAGACCATTGAAGCACAAGGCAGACATTGCCTACCCTGCCTGCTCTTGATAAGCACTCACTTATTCAGCAATTAGAAAGAATGAAACTAAAATAGCAGAATGGGCTAGTGATGTTGGGGACGTTTCTAAGAACAGCAGCATTTGCCAGAATGAGCTTTTGTTGTTGCTGTTTTCATTCTAAAACGCTTCCCCACTCTCCACTTATGCATCTGTTACAAATGTTCTGATCGTTCCTAATCCAAGTCTGCTATAGCAATAGTTGTATCACTTTGCAAGGAGGTGCCGAGTCCACCATACTATAGGGAAGGCAGCATTATTTACATTGGGACCAAGACTGAACCTATTGAATGACAAGCACCAGAGACAAGGGTACAAATAATAAACCAGGAAAGAGTGGTGAAGTGTTTCTACATAGATCACAAGTAAGGAAAAAATTAAATTTGCTGTTAGGTAACAGCTTCAGCTTGGGTTCACACATGGTAAGTTATCCATAGAGAGAACCACAGACAGGACACTCCACAAAGTTAAGTGATTGCCTCTTGATCTGGTTACCACACATCTTGCACAGGTCATTCCTTACCATTGGCAACGTATAGAAGCACAGGCTGACCTGAACATAGGCCCACGTCAATGTTGCTTTCACAGCACTAGCGTTTTCTCTTTTCCCAGCTAAACATTTATAGGACCATGGTTTGTAAACAACTTTGTGATCTTTAGCTGAAAATAACTACATAAATGTCAGTCGGTATAAAATTGTGGTTCTCAACCAGGGGTACATGTACCCCTAGGGGTACTCACAGGTTTTCCAGGGGGTACTCAACTCATCTAGATATTTGCCAATAAGAACTAGGGACCACCCAATGAAATTAGTGGGCAGCAGGTTTAAAACAAATAAAAGGAAGTTCTTCTTCACACAGCGCACAGTCAACCTGTGGAACTCATTGCCTGAGGAGGCTGTGAAGGCTAGGACTATAACAGGGTTTAAAAGAGAACTGGATAAATTCATGGAGGTTAAGTCCATTAATGGCTATTAGCCAGGATGGGTAAGAAATGGTGTCCCTAGTCTCTGTTTGTCAGAGGGGGGTGATGGATGGCAGGAGAGAGATCACTTGATCATTACCTGTTAGGTTCACTCATTTGTTGGTCAAGTTGGTCAATCAAGAATTGGGACCCCATTATGGGATGCACTAGCACTGGCATTGAACAAACTGGTAATAAGAAGATAGTTCCTGCTCCGGAGAGTTCAAAATCCTGATTTATTAAAGAAAGGCGCAACAAGTGAATTAGAGAGACAAATGGGATTGGAGGTGGAGCTGAGAAGACAAGGTGATAGTAAAACAAGCATATATTGTATCATGTGCAATGGCCTCAGGTTGCCCACCATTCTTAGGTGGCATGTTCTGTAGGCATCATAGGTAGCCTTGTGTAGAAAGTTTCTGTGTTTTCCATTGTGAGTCTACAAATTGTTATATGTATAAGTGGAAGTTTGTAGCAAAAATATTTTAGCTGTGAAGATGTGCCAGGCCAACAGAATAAAATGAATAAATAAATAAAATCCAAGCCCATCTTAAATTGACTGAACTTATAGCAGCCAGGTTTGTGTTATATCCAGGAAATATCTGGAAAACTGTTTACGCAAATTAATAACATTTCAAAATCACAAAGATGTTCCCATAATATAGACGCTTCTAACACCTTTCACATTTTTTCTGGGTTATTACATGTAAGAGAAATGTATACACACACACAAACTTTTTAAAAAAAAATTGACTGGGGAAGGGGGGAAATTTCCACTGAAAACTTGAGATAACTCCTGCATCCTCTGAACTGTCATGCTAGAATTCCCATTCACAGAGGCACAAGAGCAAGGTTGTAGGTGTCAGTATGACATCCAAGGTGGTTTGCTATTCAATGCAGTTATGCGGGCATCTTTATGTGAGCTTCTGTGGCTGTCTTTGAAACTCATAGGTGCAAAAGAAGTAAAGTGGAGAGGAAAAGGGAGAAAAAGGACCATCACTTCTGTAGTCCAAAAACAGTAATCTATGAAAATATGCCATTTAAGTGTAGGCACTAAGTGGGTTGCTAGGCTGCCAAGAACTGCCAGGCAACAAATCACAGCATGTACAGTTTAAGACAATCTTATAACAAAGTGTGCTAGACATGTTTTATTGTTAAGAAATCAATAATCTAAGTTGCAATAATCAAGTGCAAAATATGACCATATTTTTCCCAGGGGGGGGAAGTAATAAATCATGATTAGTGCATGTTCAAAGTAAAATTCATACCTATTCTTCAATCGGCTATAAAATCAAATGAATTTCAATATTAATGAACAAAGCCACTCACACAGCAGAACATGTAATTAAAATTCCTACTATTTCTATTCCAGCTCCCTCTATTCACTGCCCCACCAAATTATTAAAACAAAGCAGTTACTATGGTAACTAATTCATTCTTTGCATTATTATCCTGTTTCTAAACATCACAGCCTCACCAGTCTGACTTACATGCCCTAAATTCCAGTTTGATATTCTGAACTTTTGTGGTGATTGTCAGAAAAGCCTTTTAGGATCTATGCATTATGCAGACAAGGCTAGCTAGAGTGCAGCTGCTTTTGTTTATTGCAAGCAGAAATAACTGTTACTAAATTATTTGTTTGATAAATTGATCGCGATCACATGCAAGTGCTGAACAACACTTAGGGAACAGCCATGGGAGTTTGCAGAGCACTAAACAGAAAGAGGCAAACATGACCATCTGCAGGTTAGACAAACTGGAAAAAAAATTTTAAAAGTGCAGCTGGCACATGTTGTGGAAACTAAATAACACCTGCCTAAGTGGTATTTGATACCCAGAAAACACATGGGTATGGTTGATTCAATCTTCACAACAAAAGAAAAGGGTGAGTCAATGGAGAATGAAAAACAGTAATAAAATTTCAGGGGAAAATATTTTATTGGCATGTTAATAAAATTCCTTTATTTAAATGTATACAAGTGGCTAAAACTAAAGATCTTTATAATGTGGCACTATTATCAATCATGCTTAGATTTATTCTTTTAAATTCATGAATAGTGCAATGTTAACTTATATTTCTTTCTATTCTGTCATCAAATGTTTAAAACGTCTGCCTGAAAAAAATCTGACAGGATTAGAAGAAATCACTCTTTCCCCTTCCCTCTTCTATCCACATCTGCACTTCTTTGGTTTCTTAATGTGGTTAGTTAGCATGTCTGCAAGTATTCACAGTCACCAGTTTAAAAGTCTCCAGTGCTAAAACCAGCTCTGCTGCTGTTGTAACTCATGTATATCAGGTCCTTTGGAGAAACAAGCTTATCTGAAGCAGTCGCAATCACAAAATAGGGCGCTTTATATGAATTTACCAGAAATATCATTTCTTCTGATAAAGTGGCCTACAATGGGTGTTCAATCTGCTTAAAAGTTTGTGGGCAGAACCAGGTCTATCAGTCATGAGACCCCGGCGCTAACTCCTTGATATATACAGAGGATAGGAAGTCCCCTTCTGGAGGCCATTACCAAGATGTTTCCATTTTCAGCTTCAGTGTTCTGAGCAATTTATTTGAAGAATTTTAAGTCTCCCATAGTCCTCCTCACATCTATTTTTCCCCTTGAGAACCAAAAAGACTATTGAGTACAGACTTTTCTACAGTCCTGTCTGCAGAAGGTGTTTAATAAGCTACTCTTATAACGAGAAATAAAAATGAACAGACAGCTGCTGGTTTTACGAAGAAGTTTTAAAACATTAAAAACTATTTTTCATTATATCATAACTATAAAATTTAGTCCTCTAATTACAACCATAGCTGAAAAAAAGTTTCCCTCTAACTACTACAACTTGGATATTTTCTTCAAAATATATACTAATATATTGTACAGTACATAATATATAAACCGATTGATACACATACCCAATCTTCGCTCTTCATTTTTTCTTTAAAACTTTTGTAACCTAAACCAACAATTTGAATGTTTCAGTAAAAGACTATGCAATGTTCATTTAGGTTTTTTCCTATAATGTTTTTTTCTCTGTTTTCTTGTTAAAACAATACTTTTTTTTCCATTAAGGGATGCTGTTCAGCACCATTTAGGGCAAAATGGCCATTTAAGCCAATTTTCTTTTCATACTAGTAGCAATGCAACTTGTAATGTTAGCAACATCATAATGGCTTAACTATTTGCAAATTCTAAATCTCTCTTTAGGTGGCACTTAATGAAGAATCAAATTACAAACCCGATTTACGGAGGCAATCTTAATCCAAAAGGATGATGAAACCATCTTTCTCTGTGGAATGTGACTAGATACTGCATATTAAGAACACAATCGAAACTCATGTGCTCATACACATAAGCAGTACCATTATATATATAATGTTTTGACTGGGGAGAAAGAAGAGAATGAGGGAAGGTAAATGAAAACTATTTTACCATTCTGTGCTCAGCCTACTCATACTACTAACATACTCATTGTATTAATCATTCCAAAATATGCTTTACCTGAATGTATTGCTCTTAACTTCTTTGCTGCAATCTGAATTCAACTGGGCATTTTATGATTTTCTTATTTTGTCTAAATTTAATGACAACATATTTACAGATTCTTATGAGGAAATAAATCGAGGAAAACAGTTTGGAATTGCTCCAGAGTGCTCTGAAAGTAGTGTGACATCACAATGGAAAAAACCTACTAGTTTTAACAGTTTACTTTTAGAGTAACTTGATCACAAGTGGCCTGAACCTGAAACTGGGTTATTCATTGAAAATTCAGATTGGCTTATCTACAGGAAATTCAGAGTGCCTCAAACATCTTCATTAGTTACAGTCAAAGGATTTGATGGCTATTCTACAGGGAAAGATTTCTGCAGCTTTTACAGTCTGATTTCCAACTTAATTTATATTGGGTTACTGGGGGAAATGGACATTTTTCCAGTTCAGAATTTTTACTTATTTATTAACTAAGGACATTTAAGTTTACAAGATGGCATTTTTGTGTAGGTCAATTGGTACTTCTCATGGAGGAGTGACTTTCACTTGGAAAAAAACAATAAAATATTAGGGATCTTCTAGCTCCCTCTGCTGCCCTAATCTTTCATTAAAGCTTTCCCAGTCACTCAGTCAAAAAGCATCACACAACTAAACATTCCCCCGTAACGCTTTCAGGAAAATGACATTTACTAAATGTGCAAAGCAAATTCACAACAATAATGTCTGTCAGTATGTAACACTGTGACCACTTTCTACTATGAAGTTTTAGTCTAACTTGCAAATTGTCTACACATTCCAGTTTTTTTCCATTTCTTTTATAATAATCTGTGTGAATTTACAAACTAGAAACCTAATCAGTGCACACATTAAATAACTATCTTGATTCTGTAAAACCTATTCTTATTCCACAGAATTTAAAAATGTTCAAATGATCAAAACTGATTTAAGAAGAGGTGGAAAAGTAAATGAAGTAAATTGTATAGTACATTTCCTTCTTCAAAACTTTTATTTATTTAATATAAATTCTGCTTTGATTTGAGGTGGAGCATATATAAAAGGAATTCCCTAAGACAAATATCTGTAAAGTTACTATTATTACATCATTAATACATATTCATTTACACTCATTTAAGATTGGGTGCTTTCTCAGCTACACACAGTAAGTAATTTAATTGCCATAAGCAAAAAGTTTCAAATTTGGATGCCTCAAATTGGGCAGTAAGGTGCCTACTGTGTAACCTAACTAAGTGGGCTGTTTTTCAAAAGTGCTGACCATCTGCAACTTCTGTAGAAGTGAGTAAGAGGTGTGAACATTCAGCACCGCTGAAAAATCATCCTGCTTTTATTAATGTATCTAGTTATGTACTTATGTGCCTAATTTTAGGCAACCAAGTTAAACTATACAAACAAATTTGATTTTTGAGAATCATAGAGGCCTCTGTCTCTCTCTCTCTCATGAATGTGGACAAAGATACTGGCTTAGGTTCTAGTTTAACATCTACAGTGAGTGGTTCATAATAGAAGCAGTTCAAATAGGATCCATCAATGGTTAGTTTTTAGAGAACATTTGGTATTTGGCAAGTCTGATGCTTATTACTCATAAGGAAAGTGCCACACATTGTTCCTGTAAATGCACAAGAAAAAAGCCAAGATAGGGAATGTTTTTAACTTCAGGAGGGCATCATTCAAGAAGGGTGATTGATAAATTGCAGTGCATTCAAAGAAGAGCCACAAGAATTATTACAGGGAGTGGGAAACATGCCTTATGGTGACAGACACAAGGAGCTCAATCTATTTAGCATAAGAAAGAGTACCTTAAGGGGAGACTTGATTACAGTATATAGGCAATTACATGGGGAACAAATATGTAATAAAGGGCTCTTCAGTCTAACAGAGAAAGATATAACATGATCCAGAGGCTGGAAGATGAAATTAGACAAATTCAGACTGGAAGTAAGGCACATTTCTAACAGTGAGAGCACTTAACCACTGAAACAGCTTATCAAGGGACAGGGTGAATTCTCCGTCACTGATCAGTTATAAATTAAGATTGGATGCTTTTCTAAAAGATCTGCTCTTGAAATTCTTCTGGGGAAATTCTACGGACTGTGTTATACAGAGGTCAGACTAGATAATCACAATAGTCCCTTCTGGCCTTGTAATCAGTCTATGAACCAGGCTCCAGGCAAGGAGACCCAGAGACTACAGATCCCCTATCCCAGACCCAGTCACCTCCAGCTGCCTCCCATGATGGTCTGTTGAGTTCCCAGCAAGTTAAACATAGCTTGCCAAAGCTTGGCATATCATTGTGACACTCCAGCAATGGACAGTAAACTACACACAGTTTTAGAATGTAAGCAAATATACTGCACTGTTTACAGTTGTTACAGTATACAGTACAATAATAGCCTAATTAGAGCTAACTAGCCTTCAAGAAGCCAAGAAACATACTTCAAATTTTCCAAATTACACAAAAATGAACATATTTTATTTTTGCACTGTGACACTCTTCCAACTGTTTTTCCAAATGTATACTATTTTCAACTATTCTGTGCAGAAACCAGTTTCACAGGAGAGGGGGACAAAGGACAATATAACTGGTAACTAATTAATCTTTCACATTCTTAAATACCCATTTATCTTCTAGGAAGAAACTGCTAACTTACCTCAAAAATCTGTAAAGTGAGTCAACACCTAAAGGTTTCCAACTGAGGCTACTCAGACTGTACACAATTATACATGTATGTCTAAATCGCATTCGTAATTACAATACAGTGGGTGAAAGGCCAGATTTTAACTTTAATTCTTTGGCTTTTTCAAGCAACAATATTCCAGTTCTGTCATTTAGAGATATAACAGTAATTTATAAAACAGTATATGAACTGGAATGACCAGGTATATGTTAATACCATCACTGTTTTGAAAAGTTATTCAAGAGAACACAGCATGCCATCTTACAAATTGTGAGCATCTAATTTTGAAAATCAGGCCCACAAAATTTAAATCCATTGTTGTCCCTCCCCCAAAACGGAAGACTGGGAAACTATTTTTGTCACATACAAATCTACAACTAGAACACTACTATTCTATCTTTTAGAGAAGAAATGTTCTCTAAGTACTAGCTGACACCAATGCAAAAGTACAGTAAACTCACCATGTTACAAAAACAACTTTTGAAATGTCACATAACTACACAATAACTAGAGACATTATCCTACACTTAAGTGGATTTGACAGTGAAAAATAAATAAGAGTTTAAAAAATAATATGAAATTATCAGACATTTAGAAATAAATATAATAGAGAAAACAAATAAGCACATTGCAACTGATAAGGAAGAAAGCTGACAATGAAGATGAACAATCTTTAAACAGCTGTGTAACTACAGTTTCTTGAACTCTGTAAAACATTTTGCAAACTGTTAAATATTTAAGTAGTTCTATAGAATGCCAGCATGTCCCTGACAAAAATGTAAACTCTGCATTTAGCTACTGAATCTTAATAGGGACACATTTACTTTCTCTTCTGTCCCACTATTCAGTAGAATTCACAAAATTGCATGAATAGAGAACAGCACAGAGAAAATTCAACTCACAAAAATGATCCCCTGACAGACCCCAAGATGCATGCAGTACCTCTAGTTTTCGAAATACAACTCTGATGTTTTGAAAAGCAAAACTGAACTTCTGTAACCACAAAGCTGTGGGAAACTACTTGTGCTTCAAAGAGAGGTTAACATTTTTAATATAAAAATTCAAGCATCCCTACTCTTTTTAGATTTTTCTGTTTATAGGCATTCCATATAAAAACCACTAGAAAACATTTTCTCCCCACCTATTTTGATGTGAATCAAAAAGTACAAAACACCAATGTAGTCTCAGACATTATACAAGAATAAATTATTTGTGGCATGAGACAGACTGACTGATCCAATTTACTAAAATCCTGCCAAATGACAGGCTGGCTCTTTTTTCTTGTTCTGATCATTTAAAATATATTTAACATCCTGTGCTATCTGAAGAGTTAGACAATTTCTTGAATTTATTTGAATTTAACCTGTAGAAGAACATCAAAGAAACCACCCTCCTTAACAAGCATGTCTTAGCACACAAGTCAAAAGAACCTTCTGGTTCACATTATAAGATCTATCCTTTTGCAAGTTTTGTACAGAATTTACTAAAATATCAAGCTGGGAATGGACTGCCTTTAATGCACAACAGTAACGTTGGAGCTCAAGCACTAGATTGGTCTTGTATGGTTTTCATCTGAAAAGAATAGATGTGACAAGTTATGATAATCTCATTCAGTGATTGTGAGTCTATTAAAAAGAAGTTTAATTACAGTAAGAAACAGTTCCAACCCCAAGCAAGATCATTAATTTATACAATTGGTTAACGGAGTCACGTTATAGATTGCAGTATCTAACCTTCAAATATACGATCTAGGCGTTGCCGCTTCACTTTGTGTTTGTCCATAAGAGACATGAGAGTTGAAGTTCAGAGGATGTTACCACGCAGTTTGCTGCCAAACTCTTCAAGAATCAGCCACAAATAAAATTATTGCTGTGTGTTTTTCAAAATGTCTGTTCGCCTGCAAAGAGAAAGACGTACAAAATGCAGGTCAACATACTCAGATTTTTCCTTATTCCAAAATTAGTGATCTAAATATAAATTTAGACAGGTCAGAAAACATACCAGATTCTTAAAATATATTAGATAACTTAATATTTCAAAATAATCTTACTTTTGGAACATGTATAAATTGCAAGTGTACAAATAAAAGCTTAAAAACTCAGGATGGAAGAGTTCACAGAAAGACGGCTCGTCTTTTACTCTCATTTGGTTGCCTAGTATGCATTTTTACCCACCTAACACACACTCTTTCTGTACACATCAAGGATAGATCCATTTTTTAAAGCATTTACAGGTCAGTCCAGTCAGTCACAGGAACATATTTCCCAAACAGTTAATGAAATTACTATTTTCAATGTCCACTCGCAATGCTGAGCATAGACATTCCAAGTGATAATATTTATAACAAGTGAGGACTTGAACCTTTCTTGCTCTAACTTTTTATAATCTTACAATAAAAGGGTAAATCAGAGTTCAATACATAGAGACATAAGGAACCAATTTTAGAGCATATTAAAAAAGAGGAAATGCAGCACAATGACAATGCACATTGCCAACTTCTGTATCAATTCAAATGGCAATTAAGTGCCAACTTTATGTATGATCAGATAAATTATCTAGAAACTAACACAACTACCCACTTTTAAAATTCTGTGTATCTGAGTAAGATATGCAAAGAGGAACAATAATACTCAAATATTTGCAATGTTGTTGGAACTGTGTTGGTCCCAAGATATGAGAGAGACAAGGAAGGTGAGGTATAATCTTTTATTACACTAACATCTGTTTGTGTAAGGTACACGCTTCTGAGATACACAGAGCGCTTCTTCAGAACTGGGGAAGGAAATCAGAGAGTTCAGACAACTCTGATGTCCTTCCCTAGACCTGAAGACGAGCCCTGTGCAGCTCAAAAGTTTATACCTTTCACCAGCAGAAGTCAGTACTATAAAAGATTTGACTTCATCTAATTTGTCCCTCTCAATACTTAGATATAACTATATATTTCTGTTTCTGTGAAATTGCAACAACGGTTTGCATCTTAAGCCAAATCACACAGAACAGACAAGATAGGGTGACCAGATGTCCTGATTTTATAAGGACAGTCCCTTATTTTTGGGTCTTTTTCTTATATACTCTCTTATATACTCCCCACCCCGTCCCGATTTTTCACACTTCCTGTCTAGTCACCCTAAGAAAAGACAACAGGAAAAATACCTTAACAAAATGTAATCAACATGCTACATTGCATGAAATTCATATGAATAAACAGAAAATGAAAAAGCATGAGAGGTTGACTATACAGAGTGTGATAATGCTATCACGTTGATTCCCACTTTCAAATACTAAAGTGCACAGCAAGTGCCAAGGTTACAGAACATTATGTCAAGAGCATAACACAGCCAATTAGTTAATGATTAGACCTTTTCCTGCTTCTTTATATTACTTAACCAACAGCTTTGGACACTGTTGGGTAGCATTACAGTCGTCTTGAGAATTACTGATTCTAGAAATAAATCTACCTGCTAACTGCTTTCTAAAGGTACAACTTATTTTTAAGAGCATAAAACTATTGTGCATATTTCATCAACTAGTCAGATGAAGAGTTCATGAAATTGGAGACAAGTAATAAAATAAAGTGAATTGCTTTAAATGTATTAAATTACACTTGTTTTAATTCAAATAAGTACAGACATTTAGCCAAGGTGTTCTGAGTACATCAAAACTGTAACAAACCTACTTTATTGGTTATTAATATTTAGCCCTTTGCTTTCACATCAAACAATTTCAGGAATAAGTGTGCCTATCATCCTCCTTGATCAATTTCTATCCCCTTCTTCCCATTTCTCCAATAGTTTCCTCTTGCTTTGACATTTCCTTGTCCTATATAGAACACACGCATAACCTGATGTGAAATCCCACCATGTATGTTGTGGGTGATATAATGTCCACCAAGAGTGCTAGAGCCCAACTCTAAGAATAAGTCAAGTCTTATTTCCAATATTACCCAATATTTTGGAAAGGTTTTTTTTTTATTTTCATTTTATATCCCAAATGGCATAAAATAATATAGATTATTTCTCTTATGTGCAGGATTCAGCATTCTTAAGTAACAGGTGTGACTGTATCAGCAGACTGCATGTCCGGGCATTAGACCAAATCCAACTGAGTCAGTGATCTGCAGTAAGTCTATAGGCTTTGAAAGAAGCAACCACAAGAAAAGCATCTTAAATTACTAATGTGATGAAGAATTCATTATCCTATTTATTTGGGCCATCCAGCACAATACTAAACTTTTTTTAAAAAAAATGCAGATCTTTGATGCCAATAAACTACAGATACTTACATTTTGTCCCCAATGCCAGCATAAGCAATCATAAAGCCCATGTAACGGACTATAAGTGACTCTCTCCCATGTAGAAGGATCCTCTGCTGGTGTAAAGTTGACAGAAGGCTCTTATGCCAATCCACTCCTTCCTGAAGAGACTTGTCCGGGGGTTCCCTACAGTCTCTGAATCCTAAACTGCTGCATTGGTTCACTGGGGCTATTAGCACCTGGCATAATTTTGCACCATTCTCAGGCTGCTATAATTTATGCCAGAGTACCAAGCCTACACAACAGGCTCACTACTGGGGGAGTGCAGCAGCCACCTTTGCATCCTGCCCTGAACCGTGCTGTACGCTCCACATCCTGAGTTAGGGATATAGGCCACAAACGATGACCCTAATTCACTGCAATTTCATATCCATGTACACTGTGCGCACACTATGTGGGACCTGGATTTCACATGTAAAATGTAGAGCAAATAAGATATGAAACTGAGAAAAACACACTTATTATTAAAACCACTTCAATATACCTTAAAGCTTAAGAAAGGTAAAACCATAAATGAGAAACATACATGAGAGTACCAAAGTGTTAGGCAACACAAAACAATTAGACTTGCATGAACTCTAGGTCTCAGATTTCATAGCAAGGGGCTTAGAAACCTGACTCCAGCTTTGCCAGACATAACAGAAGCCAGTTATACCAACCTGTTGCCAAAGCTGTGGAATATTGTGACTGAAAGTATGGTTAAGCTGTATTACCTGCTCCACACACCCCCTCTAGGAGCACCAGCTTCCTTCGCCGCTTCCTCCCCAAATGGGCTGTGAGAAGCAAAGAAGAATCTCCTCAGGGCAGATCCAGCCCACAGGAACAGACATGACTCCCCTAGGAGCTGTGAGTCAGGCAAGGCTTAGCTACACAACTAACTAATAAATATTTTAAAAGAAGAAATACAATAAATAAGATGCAATTTTTTAAACAGTAAGGGTAATTAAGCATTGGAACAATTACCAAGGTAAATTCTCCATAACTTGGAGGCTTTAAATAAAAAATTGGATGTCTTTCTAAAATATATATGCTTTGGTTCAACCAGGGCTGGCTCCAGGCAGCTGTGCTCCAAGCATGTGCCAGGAGCGGCAAGCCACGGAGGGCAGCCTGACATTCACCATCAGGGTGGCAGTCAGGCTGTCCTCGGCAGCATGCCTGCGGGTGGTCCACGGATTCAGCAACATTTCATGGGATCCATCGACTGCCCACAGAAACGCCACCAAATCCACGGTACACCGGCCACCCGCAGGCGTGCCATGGAACTTCCGTGTTTGGGGCAAAAGCCGCCGCTGGGTTCAACCACAAGTTTCTGTGCTACACAAAAATCACAAGGTGAATTGCTATGGCTTGTGTTATGTGGGAGGTCAGATTAGATATCATAATGGTCCCTTCTAGCCTAAAAATATTAGAATCTGTTTATCTATGAAGATGTGTCTTTCACTGATCACTTTGCTTGTATATTGCATCCCTTTCTCTTGGACTTTGTGTTACTTGTCTATTTAGACTCTACAGTCTTATAAGCAGAAACGGTGGTTTTTTGTGTGTGTACCATCTGCACAATGGGGTACTGATCCTGAGTGGCACCTCTGGGCACTACCACAATACAAATAAATAATACATTTTAAAATGCTTACAAACTTGCCTTAAAGTTATACTTTTTATGAATCGTCCTATGTAGGATCGCAGGCCTCGTGTTTAAAATATTTAAAATGTAAATGTTTTCTTTAATTTTGATCTTGAATGATGGTTCTTCAACAAACAAAAATAATTCCACTGGCCATGACAGAAACAAATAATTTCCTGCAAATACCAGCCATGGCTAGATTTTTAGTCATTCTGATAATTTCTATAATTCACTTAACTTCCCACCTGGTGAACACATATATGCCTAGTCTACATTGTATTCTTTGTTTTCTTTAACAATCCACAAAAAGTTTTTTCTTCTGTAGTCACTCTATGCAAGAGCCCAAATAACAGTAGTAGAAACAGACCATCTGTAACCCATGATCTATAGTTGATGCTGGTTGAAAGTGCTATCCAGCTGTTCTCTCTTCCAGCAGCTTCGGTACTTTTAAAAAAAATAAGTCTAAATCATCATACCAATACTAGTAGTTTTTCTTCCAAATATAATTAAAACATATTGGCTCATTTGTTTTTATAGGTAACAAGTTGTCACACCTCTTTTTTAAAAAGTTTTGATTAAATTATCACGTTAACAACATAGTTATAATTCTACACCACTGCCTGAGAATGTAAAACATAATGAGACTTTCACACACAAAGAACATGACATGGGATGCATTTTCAGGCAAGACAAAGTTTTATAATTAAGAGTTTGTCAGTTACTGCAATTACTAAACCACAACATAAATAACTGAATTAGAGAAATTAACAAAAAATGCAAGCCATACTGTCTAATGAATTAAGACACATACCACAAAACACTAAATAGAATTTAATAGTAGTACATTTCTGTAGTTCACTATGACAAGACAGAGTGGATTCAAAATGACTCATGTATACACTGGAGCTTGAGGTGTAATTACTAGCTTGGCTAGACATACCTATGCTAGCTCTGATTAAGCTGCAAGATGGGCTAGCGAGTCCGAGTACATGGGTCTTAGATGGGATTGTACCCAGGATGGCTAGCCTATGCAGCTGTTCTTGCACAAAATATATCAGTGTAGCTATGGAAGCGCTCACTTGATCAGAGCTAGCATGGGTATGTCTACTTCAGCTCAAAATTACACCTCCAGCTCCAATGTATACACTTTAGGAAGCATATTTACAATAATTTGATACAGAAAGATATGTAGGGTTTGAGCAGGAGTGCTGCACCAAAAAAATTTAGTCTAATTTTAATTTTGCCAAATATTTCTGGAGATTTCAAATATGCAATGTTGGAAAACAATATTAAGGAGCTTTTCTCTCTCCTTTGATTCAAGCAGTGATTCTGGTGTTTACAAATATTTTTCTAATAAGAAAGGGCACTAGGAATTGTAATCTAGCATGCCCTGCAAAAGAATTTTACCCATGCTTAGACTCAGATGGAGACTTAGATGGATACAGTATTTTTGAGGGACAGGACAAGCAACCCATAAATTGGAATTTATTGCATTTAGGGCATAATAACAGGCCTCTGAAATCCAGAGTGTTCCTGCACTGTGCTCCTTGTGTTTAGAGAAAAAAAATAAAGATTCTGAGAATGGAATCTAGCCTAATAAGAATCTGAAATAGAGGAGAACTCCAGTTACTTACAAGGTAAGTAACCAGACTACTTCTTCGAGTGATGGTCCCTATGGATATTAACTCAAGGTGGGTCACAGGCAGTATTTAATAAGGAAGGGGGCACAAAGAACCATACTGCATCACAGATTAAAGGATCACTCTGCCAAGCCAAAGGAATGGAGCATTATATTGGACACACCTGTGGATGCCGGCTCAGCTCTACCTGTAAGAAAATTAAGCTTGCCAACAAGTGTTCTCCAACTATTCAAGGAAAACAGTTGATCCTTGTTGGAGATCCGATACTCAGAAATATTGAAAGAATATTCTGCAAGGGACAGTCAGACAACAGAAGAGTGTGCTGCCTTCCTGGAACCAAGACATGAGATATAACTGTAAGGCTATGTCTATAATACCAGCTAAATTGGCACTGCTGAAATCAATAGAGAAGAGCATATTCCATCATCGACATACCATGGTGTAGACACCACTATAGATCGACCTTAATTACATGTTCATAACGGGAGATAGTTAAGAGGTACCCTTCTATAGTTCACTGAAATTATGTGTGATGTATTACATTCAACAAATGTAATAGCAATCTAAAATTAGAAGTAGCATTTAAAATTTAAATATAAAAAAATTATATTAATATTAATTAAATTAATATTTAGATACCTGGAAACTGATTTCTTAATTCTGAGCATTAATGCATTTTTCTATATTGTTTATTAATTATGAGGGGTTCTGAAAATAAGTTTTTTAAAAATCTAGTAAAGCACCTCAAAATAGAGGAAAACAAAGAGTGCTTGTGCCATCTAAAAGCTAACAGAATTTTACTAGCGTATTTCTCAAAGATGTGATCTCAAGACTGCAAACACAATTTAACATTAAATATTTTGTTCTTAAATTTTCCAGAAAGGCCCATTTCATTATTGTAGTCTCTTCTGAAGACACTACAGCAGTGGTGTCCAATACCTTTGCCACTAGCCACCTGTGGAGAATAGGCTACTGAATTGTGGCTAATGCACAAGCAATGCATTGGTGTATTGAAGACAGCAGTACTGGAAGACAGGTTGTGTGCTTTGATATACAGCTTGTTAACGTGGCTAGGATATAGTGCGAGAGAAACAACAGCATACGACAGTGGATGTGTGTGTGCTGCTGTAATAGTGACAGGTGCTAGTGAGGTCCTGGAAGGTGAAAACGGCTAATAAGAGCCTGCCTCCCTACCTACCCTAGTCGTGAGCAGAACGAGAGAGTCAGTCTATGCCTAGTGCCTCGACAGTGTAGACATGTTTTGTCGTCATTTGCTTTGTATTATCAAGTTTACAAGACCATGTATGTTATTTTTATTGAAAGTGTCTTTTGAAATATAACACATGCAGTGCAGACATTGAATACTGTATGAACGCGGACAACAGTCAGTAATTTGCAGTAATAAGGAACGAGCTCAGTCAAGTTCTGTTTCTACCCTTTTGTGCCTCATGTAAATTTAAAAGCCAAAAGCTAGAAACTATTTTGGGCTCACTTATCTTGAATTTATACATTATTATTACTGTAATAACAATGTTATATATATATACTAGCAGAAACACCCGGCGTTGCTCGGGTCCGTCGGAGGGGGGGAAGGGGACCCAGCGTTGCTCGAAGAGAGCTGAGCGAGTGTGGGGTCCATTGGAGGGGAGGAGGGGGAGAGAGCTGAGCGAGTGCGGGGTCTGTTGGAGGGTGGGAGGGGGGAGAGAGCTGAGCGAGTGGGTGGGGGGCATTGGAGTGGGGGGAGGAGGGGGAGATTTTTAAAAAAATTGATTCTTACCTGAGGGGTGAGAGAGCTGAGCGAGTGCAAGGTACGTTGGGGGGGGGGGGAGGGAGCTGAGCAAGTGCGGGGGCCGTTGGAGGGGGGGAGGGAGGTGAGATTTTGAAAATTTTCAATTCTTTCCTGAGTGGGGAGAGAGCTCAGTGAGTGTGGGGCCCCTTGGATGGGGGGAAGAGAGCTGAGCAAGTGTGGGGTCCGTTGGAGGGGGGGCGGGGGCAGAGAGCTGAGTGAGTGCGGGGTCCGTTGGAGGGTGGGAGGGGGGAGAGAGCTGAGCGAGTGGGTGGGGGGCGTTGGAGTGGGGGGAGGAGGGGGAGATTTTTAAAAATTCTATTCTTACCTGAGGGGCGAGAGAGCTGAGCAAGTGCAAGGTCCATTGAGGGGGGGGGAGCTGAGTGAGTGTGGGGGCTGTTGGAGGGAGGGAGGGGGGTGAGATTTTAAAAATTTTCGATTCTTTCCTGAGGGGGGAGAGAGCTCAGTGAGTGTGGGGCCCCTTGGATGGGGGGAAGAGAGCTGAGCGAGTGTGGGGTCCATTGGAGGGGGTGAGGGGGCAGAGAGCTGAGTGAGTGGGTGGGGGGCGTTGGAGTGGGGGGAGGAGGCAGAGATTTAAAAAAAAATTCGATTCTTACCTGAGGGGCGAGAGAGCTGAGCGAGTGCAAGGCCCGTTGGGGGTTGGGGGAGGGAGCTGAGCGAGTGGGGGGGGGCGTTGGAGGGAGGGAGGGGGGTGAGATTTTAAAAATTTTCGATTCTTTCCTGAGGGGGGAGAGAGCTCAGCGAGTGTGGGGGTCCCTGGATGGGGGGAAGAGAGCTGAGCGAGTGTGGGGTCTGTTGGAGGGGGGGTGGAGGGGGGTGGGGGGGGGGAGAGCTGAGCGAGTGCCGGTGCCGTTGGAGGGGGGGCGGGGGCAGAGAGCTGAGCGAGTGCAGAGTCCGTTGGAGGGGGGGGGTATCCCACAGTTCCCTGATCCCCCAGCAGGCACCATTTCGAGTGCTGCACTATGGGTAGGCATTTCCAAATTTCGCGCCCTTTTTCCGCGCCGCCCACCCCCATTACGAGTGGTGCACTGTAGGTAGGCATCCCATAATTCGCGCCCTTTCTCCGCTGTGCTAACGCCATAGCATTGCAAGCATGGAGCCCGCTGACACCACGGCTGCAGTAATGGCTGTTGTGAGGACCTCGATCACGGTGGCTGGCGGCAGCGCGAGCCCGGGAGCGGCGCGAGCCGCCCTTTCTCCGCCTCCCCCCCCCCGCGCCCTTTCTCCCCCTCCCACCCCACGCCCTTTCTCCCCCAGACCCGGCGGGGGAAGCCCTACCGTGCTGCGGAGCCTCCCCGCCCTCGCCCTCTTTGCAGGCGGTAGTGCGCCGCTGCCGCCTGCCGGGCTCTCTGCTCCTGCCGGGGACACGTGCGCTCATCCGGAGGAGAGCCGCGTTGCCTCCCTGCTCCTTCCCCGCTCTCCAGGCCTGGCGACGAGGGGGGAGGACTACGGGCACTGCTGTGTACCGGGGCCCCCCTAAAGTACGAGGCCCGGTACAGCTGTACCCGTAGTACCCCCCTGTCGCCGGCCCTCGATATTCGAGACAAAGCACTTTTTTGGGTTCATCTTGTTTCAAAAGACTTGGAGATTCATGAAGAAATGTTGGCAATTCATGCCCCAAAAGATCGGACTCGCAGCATCAACATTTTTGAAACTTTCAAAGCTGTTTCTGAAGAGTTTGACTTAGATATGACTAAGTTAGTTTCTGTCACGATAGATGGTGCACCAGTGATGGTTGGACAGACTTTTGAAACAACAAACTCAAGTGAGTATTTTGACTTCCTTCCAATGCATTTTACATCAGGAAAATCTTTGTGTTCAAATGATAGGAACAGACACTTTGAAAAGTGTGATGGAGACAGTGATTAAAATCATCAATTATATTCATGGTAATGCCATGAACCACTTTCAATTTGTGGAGTTGTTGAAAGAAATGGATAACTATGAGTTTAATGACTCATGTTCTTTGCAAATGTTCGCTGATTGAGTCATGGAAAAGTTTTGCAACGATTTACTTCTTGTTAACTCCAATCCAAAATTTCCTTGCCACAAAAGAAAGGCTTATTAAATATTCTGTAATTGAAGATGAAAATTGGCAATATGACTTGAGTTTTCTTACTGACATCACATTACATATGAATGAACTGAATCTGAAACTTCAAGGAAAGGGGAAGCTAATTTGTGAGCTGGCTAGTTATATACGGGAATTTATATGTAAACTAAAACGTTGTGTGTCATATATGAACAATCAAGATTTCATGCACTTTCCAAGTATGAATCAGTATGCAGGAATCACTAATTTTAATCGACAGCTCTATGTATGTTGGTTGCAGAATCTGCAAAGAAAATGTGAAGAATACTTTTGCGATTTTGAAAAATTCAGACCTGCATTTCAATTTATGCAAAATCCACTTTGATTTGACATCAGTAATTCTGAGTATTTGACATCAGTAATTCTGAGTAATTCTGAGTTATTTGACATCAGTTATCTGCTTTGTTTGGACAGGTGCAGTTATCTGCTTTGTTTGGACAGGTGCAGTTTTGAAACAGATATGCTTTTGCTTCAAAGCCAAATTGATTGCCCTCTAAATGACAAGTCTATTTTGATGATGTGGACTCATCTTTTAAAAGGAAATGAGTTTTTGGTACTCAACTTACCTACTGCGATGCTATTATGTATGTTCAGAATCACATGGGTCTGTGAATCCACTTTTTCTGCAGTACATTTTATAAAATCCAAATACAGATCAAGTATTATGGATGAAAATCTGGAAGCTGAGTTAAGATGTGCGGTCAGTATGAATTATATACCAGATTTCAGCGTTATGGTACAAGAAAAAGAATGCAAAGTGCCACACTGAAGTAATTTTGCATTAGTAGTACCTCTTTTTTTGTAATATCTACTTATTTTTGATATTAATAAAAAATAAGTTGAAATGTCATTTGTAGTATGTTTTTAATCCTTTTTTATAATGTGGCGAATAAGAAAAATTCAAAACCACAAGTGTGGCTAGCGTCGAATTTCTATTGGACACCGTTGCACTATAGTATGCTTTACCATAAAATTAAAACAAGCCACAGTATAAAATGATTACACTGCTTATGATGCAATGAAAAATTTTCAGATGAAACTTTTAGTAATGCAGAAGTAAGGCAAAACAAGGCATAGTGAACAGAATAAGCAACTGATATCTGTTGCCATAGAGGAAATGTTCAAAGCAGACTCGTGAGAAACTGGAAGGGACAAAAAGACCACAATCCTCCCTTGCCCAAAAAGCATATTGTTGTCAAAACACACATGTGCTTTATGTATGTGTATCAAGCAGCAAAAGAGATTCTAGTTAAGCAACTTTCCCTTACCATTAGATGTCACTACAGTCAAAGAGAAGCTATGCAAGAAGCTTCAGCAAACTTCAGGATCAATAAATTAGTTACAGCAAACCTAAAAACTACTGAAATGCAGAACTGTGATACCAAAGTAGATATATGCACGTATAGGGAAAAAATGACCATACCTTCTAATGAGATAGTATAAAGAACAACTACAATTAAGGCAAAAAATAATGATCAATATAAACTTCCTTTTCTGGTAACCATAAGCCTTTGTTTCTATAACAAATAGTAAAATGGCATTATTAGCTCCAGATTTGTCATGAGTGTATGATAACATTACCTGCAACTGTGAAGAAGGTAAAAAGATCATGAAAAATCTGTCACTACTGTGGGTCTTACTTAAGGCTCTTTTTCATATGAGCATTGTTAATTCTGAACTATAGATCTGCACTTATCACCTAATGCAAATTTATGGCTATAAAAGCACCATACAAAGAGGTAGGGAAATACCAATAACAGAAATATCTATATCACTTGACTAAAATGTCCCTTTTGTCAGTCTATACATTTTTAACTTAAAAAAATAAAGTATAAATGGCTGAGAAATATTCCAGATATTCTTCCCCTCAATTAGTAGTTCAATAAATTATCTACTAGATACTGCACAACCATTTCTAAGCAAATGGAAGGGTGAGCAGTTCCATCCTTACTACCACACAGACTGGACAGAACCAAAAAGTTTGGATTGAAGAAGCTACACCCAAGTGTTCTATTCTCAGCTCTGCCACTCGCTTACTGTTCGACCTTGGACAAATCTCTCCTTTTCTCATTTTGCCCACTGATAAAATAACCAAATATGTATAATGATCTACAGGGCTGGCTCCAGGCACCAGTGCTCCAAGCGTGTGCCTGGGGCAGCAAGCTGCGGGGGGGCAGCCTGACGTTCGCCATCAGGGCGGCAGTCAGGCTGTCTTCAGCGGCATTTCAGTGGGAGGTCCGTGGCTGCCGTGGATTCGGTGGCATTTCAATGGTGGGGACAACTAGGCCGCAGAACCCGTGGACCTCCTGCAGACACACCGTCGAATCTGCGGCAGCCGCGGAACTCCTGCAGGCATGCAACGGAACTTCCACGCTTGGGACGGGAAAAACCTTAGAGCCACCCCTGATGATCTATCAGAGACCGATATTGCAAGGGTTAATTAATGTTGTATAAAGCACTAGAAGAGGCTCAGCTGAAAATCATAAAAAAGTGATAAAAGTACATTGTAAGAGTAGCAGTAAGAAACGCAGAGCAAAATGTTAAAGAAATCACTTCTATATTTTTTTAAGTTTGAAGTACAAGACAATTCAATTGAAATGGTGAGAGCATTCTCCTCTCAATTGTTCCTGAAAATGTTGAAGAAAAAAAAGAATATTCCATCACCTCTGTAAAATTAGATAAAGGCAGACAGTAACTCTGTAAATGTTCTAATATCAATAACTGATATCTTGGTAATCCTGAAGGATGATCTCAGAAGATATTGAAATTAAACTGTCTCTTCAAAACTTGAGAGAGTAGAGTCGCAAGACTTGGATGATATGAATCATGAAGCTAATATAAAAATGGATTTAAAAAATTCAGAACATATAAATGGTAACAGAAAACACTGGGTAAGCATGCTAGAGTACATAGACCATATCCCTGGTTTTTGCAGAGAAGGGCTTAATGTCTTACTTGGGAGAGGCCTCAATTGTTTAAACTGTTGTCAAAAACACTCAGAAGGGAGTGAGAGTAGCAGGAAGAAAGGGAAGCTCTTCCTTCACTTTATCTAAAGAAGTCAGTTGCAAAACAAACAAAAAAAAAGTGGGAGTGGAAGAAGAAATATACTAGGGAAAGATCCTTCTTCCTCACAGCTGTTCCCAGTCCCTGCTCAGTGTCTTTGTAAACTAGGGTGACCAAATGTACCAGTTTTTTGGGTCTTTTTGTTATACAGGCTTCTATTCCCCTCATCCCAGTCCAGATTTTTCACACTTGCTATCTGGTTACCCGATTGTAAACAGTGCAAGCAGTTGTGGCCCTAAGCTAAAGGCCTTTACCCAGGTTAGCCCTTTACCTGTCACAACCCATAGATAGGATCCGCATGCCCCTTCACAGACAAAACAGGGGGAAAAAATAGATCCAGAAGAAATATTAAAATATTGAGTTTTCCAGTGAAGTTAAATTAGAGAATTCTCAGCTTTAATGAAAAAAGCACTGTTTAAAGTGCTGGACCTTCTCCCAAATTTAGTAAGATCTGAAAGGGCATAAGTCACTGGCACTTACACTGACATCACAGCTAATTGCAAGGATATTTATTGTGCATTTGTCAGGCATCAGAATTAAAAGTGGCAAGCAAATTTGATTGCAGAGTCAGCTTGTAACATTGAGCAACAACATTTCCAGCTAATTTTTCTATGACCCCAATGTGACAGAACATACCTGTGTCCATACCCTATTGTAATAATCTTTGTATAAAGTATGCACTTAAGGTATCATCTGAAAACTCATAATTTGCTGTTCAATACTGTCCTGATAAAATATGTGTGGTGTGACAGATTACCTTCTTGCTCCCCTCCAAACATAGGCAGGAAACTCTTCTTTGGCTCCCAACAGTGCTCTTTATTTCACAGTGCAAGCCCCCACCACCAATATACACAGCTTTATACACAGCTCTATAGCTTACAGCTCTACACAACTCTATATAGTTCAGCTCTTTCTCTCTCTACACCACCACACTACCACCACCCTGGGCTTCCTTCCTGGCAGCTTTTATACCCCCTGGGGAGGCTTCCAGGTGCAACCCATCCATGCTGATTGCTCTGCAGCCAGGTGGCTAATTAGGCTTCTCTGCAGGGAGGTTTGCAGAGGGCTTTTCTCCCTCTTAAAGGGGCGGCAGGCTGGGTCAGGCCCACCCTGCCACAGTGGCAATGTTGTACATGAAGTTATAAGATTCCACTGAATGGTGATCTTAACACATGTTCCAAATGGAGGATGGCAAACAGGTCTCTCTCAGACAAAGGAATGTGCTCTCTGCTTAGTTTGCATATAAGCAGTAAACAGAGTCATGAAACAGGAAGGGAAACAAGAAGTTCTATTAGGGGAGCAAGTAGGGAAGATCCTTTCCTTTAGACTCTCTGTCTTCTGAATCTCAGCTGAAAATGTTTTCCAAGGGGAGGTGACACTATAAAAATGAGGGACAAGTATCCCAAGGCACCCCTCCTCATGCTCTCTGTCCACTGATCCACTGCATGAGAAGGGAAATAGAAAGAAGCCATTAAGCAGACAAAGGGGCCCTGGCCTTAGAAGTCAGGCCAGTAGGACAGTTAAGAGCATGTGGTGAGAAAAACATTGCTTTGAATTTAACATAGTTTGTTAAGTTAGGCATTAGCTGTGTTTTATCTTTATTTTTCATGTAACATTTTTTACTTTCATGCCTCTTCACCTAATCTCTCTCTTTGTAGTAAATACATTTGTTTTATTGTTTAAATTGTGTGTTTAAATTCAAGTGTTTGGGAAAATCCTTTTGGGATAACAAAATGTGTGCATATTATTTCCACTAATGAAATAAAAGACCTATATACATTTGTATTGTCTAGGAGAGGGCAGGGCAATACAGGACATACATTTCTGGGGGGAAAATCTGGGTCTTTTGAAGATTGGGAGGTGGGCGAAATAGGCAAGTTTTTTACCATATGCACAGCGACCATTATGGTAGGCCTTGGGTTAAACCCTACAAAGTCCTTTCATGCTTGCTGGCTTCCGGGTTAACGAAAGGCCCAGTAGTTCCCAAAGGCTCTGCCCACATATGACATACGCAGGGTTTAATCAATGGGTTCCCTTCATCCAAGATATTCATTCCATTCTATGTAAGTTCTTATGCTGCCCTCATCACCATAGTATCAACAGGTCTTCTAGTAGTGCATTAAGACATCTGTCACATGTTATTTGTTCTCTCTCTCATCCTGTTGCCAGGGGGAGAATTCTACATGCAGTGCAGTGTTTTATTTAGGTATGGTTTTGGTTTTAATGTTATGTGTTTATGTTGGTGAAGACCGATTGGAGAAGTGCACCTTGCACTTGGAGTGGAAGGTTGTTAGGTTTGCTATGGTCCTTCGTTCATGACAGAATTCATTCTACTGTCTTAGGCTGGCCGCTGAGAAAGCTTGATCTCCCCTGCACAGCTGAGCTTAAACTTTCTGCCATAAAGCTTCATTCTGCCTCAAAAGTGGAGTTGACGACCTGAATATCCATGGTCTTTTCAGCAAAGTAGGATGATGGTTGTTTGCAATACTTGGAGCTGAATTCTGTTGTGGACTATAGGCACCCAGGATTCGTGAAGCAGTTTTACCAAGAGGAATTTAGGATGTGATTTAGCAGCCTTAAGGGATGCTGATAAGAAAATTCTCCAGAGACGGGGTGCCAGAAGAAGGAACAGCAAAATTAAAGTGTTCTTACTGGGGGAATGATCTGCTTCAGTCCACAGGCTGCCATTCTTTTAACTTTTCCTAAAAGGAGACATCATGTTGAAAAATAATATTGAGACCAGAAGCAAGAATTGCCTCTGCTGAGTGGGCTGCTGCAGGGAATGCCAAAATCTGCCAAGCACATTGTCCAGACTATCTGACTGAGCAAAGGGAATAAGCAGCAGCCCATTAGTTCCAGACTAGGGGGAGCTCAAGCAGAAAGCAAACCATTTGCACAAACACAGCACAATAATTAAATTTTTATGGTGTTTTAAGTCCATATCTTCCAAGTATTACTACAATGCTTCCTAGTAGACAGGTTAATGTATTTGTTGCATAAAGGTCCGATTTTATAGAAAATGTAGCCGTTTAAACTGTTAGCTCAACTGGATGGTTAAGCAACAGTAAGAGGAAGCTAAAACTGCAGTGTTTTTTAAGAGCCTGTTAGTTTATTCGTGTATGCTTAGGCAGATTAAAAGCTTTTTGAAGATATCACCAGACATTTTAAGTACAAGGTATGCATTCTTCTAGGTCAAGATTCCCCTGTCATAATCATCCATAAGTTTGTTAAAAATATATGCGAGCCTTTTATGGGCTCTTATTTACAATAATAAACTTCAAAACAATGGGTTAAATTCACAAACCAAGTAAGCCAACTGCATCAAGACAGACATTCTTCTCTCTGCAGGCCATCCTAAATTCTTTTGTTTTTCTTTTCCACTTGCTCTGAATGTATCGCCATTATTTTGTAGCTATCTCATAACAATGTGATTGGTGCTTTCTACTACTAACAAAATAAGCACAATAAAAAGCAATCACCTTGCTCTCTCTGCTGTCTCCGGGAAGCATAAAGCAAGTAAACAATACTATCCACCACCAAAAAAATTAGAGAAGAGAGAAGAAAAAAAACCCAAAGGAGCTGAAATGTGCAGTTTCTTATTCACCTCATGGGGAGAAGACCACACTGCTGCATTCTGCTACTCTGTGGACCCTGCACTTCCAAGTTCTGTCAAATGATTCCAAAATGGCATCACCAAAACGTGAGCCAGCACTGGTAGCTTCTCCTGTGTCCCCTTGAGATCTGGACTGAAGAGTACAGGATACTGGAGACCACTCCATCTTTAGGAAGAGTGAAAGTATCCATATTTTTGTTTCTGCACTGCAATGGGTAAAAGAAAGGAGCTGGTTCCTCTTTCTCCCTTTCCTCTTTCTTGGACACTTGCTAGCCTCAGTGTAAGGTATCTGATATTATTGTAAACATGGCTTCAGTTTGTCCAAGCAGGAAAAAGGAAGACAAGGGTAGTGAATCATAGAATATCAGAGTTGGAAGGGACTGCAGAAGATCATCTAGTCTGTCTAACCCCCCCTGCTCAAAGCAGGACCAATCCCATTTTGCCCCATATGGCCCCCCACAAGGATTGAACTCATAAACCTGGGTTTAGTAGGCCAATGCTCAGACCACTGAGCTATCCCTCCCCCAAAGTGTAACCTTCCCATTTGTCCGTGACATTTTTGTGTTTCCATGACTCATCCCATAGTGGTGGATCCTGTCCTACAGGGCTGGGCCTGGCTCCCCACTCCAGGCCTAGCATGTGGGGTTGAGGTACCACTCAAGTTTGGCCCAGTTCTGTCAGCCACTTAACTCCGGGGCCCTGCCCTGTGAGACAGAGCAGCTGCCCGGGGTGAGTGCGGGGCAAGCTCACTCTCACCCCAGGGACACAGTAGTTGGCAGGGAGGATAGGCAGTGAGCTGCCAATATCCAGGGTGAATGCTGAGTGGCCTGAGTCTCCAGCCCCACCCCTACCTTTCCTCCCCACCCAGGCCAAAATTAGGCTGCAGTGCCTGGCAGGGTTGCCAACTTTCTAATCCCACAAAACTAAACACCCTAGTCCTGCCGCTTCCCTGGGGCCATGTCCCATTCCCCACCCCTTCCCTGAGGCCCTAACTCCTGCTCACTACATTCCCCTTCCCTCAGTGGCTCACTCTCCCCCCATGCTCACTCACTTTCACTGGGCTGGGAAGGGGTTGGAGTGTGGGAGGGGGTGAGGCCTCTAACGAGGGGTGCAGGCTCTGGAGTGGGGCTGGGAATGAGGGATTTGGGATGTAGGAGGGGGCTCCATGCTGGGGGGTAGGGCGGAGGGGTTCAGGGTGTGGGAGGGGGTTGTGGGATGCAGCAGGGGGTTGAGGTCCAGGGGGTGAGGGCTCCATCTGTGGGTGCAGACTCTGGGGTGGGGCCAGGGATGAGGAGTTTGGGGTGCAGGAGGGGACTCCAGGCTGCAGGGTGGGGAAGAGGGGCTCAAGATGTGGGAGGGGGCAGTGAGCAGAGCCTCGTGTGGCCCCGCCCTCTAGGAGCCGGACCTGATGGGGCACAGTGCAGAGCCAGGACAGGTAGGGACTAACCAGTCTGAGCTCTGCAGCACCACTGAGTGGACTTTTAATGGCCTGGTCGACGGTGCTGACCAGAGCTACCAGGGTCCCTTTTCAACCCAGTGTTCTGGTCAAAAACCACACCCCTGGTCACCCTAGTGCCAGGACCGAGGGTGCTGCTGTGGGTTACAGGTGCCACCTCACTTGCCAGGGGCTTTTTTTTTTCTTTTTTTTTTAAATAAAAAATGATAGAGCAGTCACTAAATTTACCATGGCTGCCCAATGATTTTTGATAAAAAAATGTCATGACAAATCTGCAGCCCTATTTACAAACCTTCTGGATTAACCTTCAGTGGCTCTCCCACTTCACTTACTCACTGAATTAATATATCCAACAAAATAGAAACTGCTCTGGTCCAAGATTACATAAAAGTCTTAAAGAGACTGACATAAATGGAACCTGAATAATCAGACTCCTCCCTTCCTCAGAAACGCCTCAGAGACAGCTCACCCCAATATCAGTTCAGACTGAAAGCTTGTGGTGTACAGGGCTGCTGAATAATCTGTTCCGTCTGCTCCGATTATCCAGCCATGTACATGCAGCTTTCACAGAAGGGCAAAACCAGAGTGTAAACACTGTAGATCTCAAGGAAGACAACCCTACTTCTCCTACTAAAAATGGAATTGAAGAGATCCCAGTACTGCAGTTTACAAGAAAACCTCGTCTCCATATTTAACTTTCCTGTTTGTACAGCAGGCCATTGTTGCCACACTACATGAGAGAGAAAATGAGTCTGGAACACATTCCACTTCAATTTAACTTGTTAGCCTTTGTGTCATGAGTGCCTAACATCCGCAACTCCATGGACTGTCTCACTCACTTACTGTGTTGTCTGGAGCAGGGATCTCAAACTCAAATCACCATGAGATCCACATGAGGACTAGTAAATTGGCCCAAGAGCCGCACCATTGAAACCTTTTCATATAATGATACAAAAGTGTAGTTAAAAATGAACAGTAATATAGTATTCTATTAACTTTTTAAAACCTGCAATGCAAAGAGGGGTTTTAATAAAATATAAACAGTCAGTAATGTTTGAAGCTTGGCTGCTAGCGGAGCCGGCACCTATGGCGGGCCGCAGGAAATAACTCCGCGGGCCGAATGTGGCTGGTGGGCTGCGTGTTTGAGACCCCTGGTCTAGAGTTACCTGAGTGACCGGAGAATGCATAAGGTCAACATGGTCAAATGTTAACTGCATTATAACAGAAACCAGAGGCTTGCAAGCAGGCTGCAGCAGCTTTACTGCATTGTACTTTCTCTGTGGAGTGCAGTGAGAAGTACGGACTCACAAGCAAGTCAAAACACCTTCAATGAGATTTCCTGACTGAAAAATATGTAAAATAAATTAACATAACATATAAAGTGTCAAATGAAAAACGTCCAGCTTAAAACTCAAAACCTGTCACCATTCCAGCCAGCAAGAAGGAGCTGCTTCTACCTGTGGCAGACAGGAAACAACTGAGCAATAACAGGCGGTAAGCTGTTGAGAGCAATGGCATCAACATTTTACTTTGTATTCCTTTTTCTATCTGCTGCAAGAGAAGCTCAAATCAATTTGTCCAGGCTACCAAAATGGAACACTGAAGAAACTCTTCTAATGTTCACACTTTCTCCTTCACTGACACTGAAAGGTGACATTGTGGCACCCTTAGTTTTACACACTGGACAATAGGCATACAACTCTGACCAACATAAAAGCTTTTGCAGTAGTTAGCCAAATTGCTGAAAACTAATGCAATACCAGTTTTGCCATACAAAAAAACCAGGAGTATGTATGTGTCACTCAGCTAGTCTCTATTGGCTTTATTCCTGGGATTGTGAATTTGCTCCGACACTATTTCTAGCTGTAGTTCTATACACTCTAAAATTTAGTTAATCAAATTGCATTTCACATGTGCTAATTCAATTGATATCATAAGGATAATTATCACACTTACATTTTTCAGAGCAACTGCTCACATCTGGGTTTACATTCTGAAGCAGTTATAACCTGTGTTTCCAATCCATATGATCATGAGTCTGGCTGTATTTTCATCAATTATTTTATTTGTTGTCTTGTCCAGTATTAAAAAAGCCAAAAATAATTCTATGGCTGCAAAAGGTTTTTTAACTATACAGATCAAAAATCAAAGTTAACTGACATCTATATTCAGTTATGTTGTAAGGAGTCAAAAGAATCAAGACTTGGTTCAGAGAACGTGTATACATCACTGTCCTATACTGAAAATTTGGCAATGACCTTCACTTTAAAGATATGAATTCTTAGTGTATTACATATCAGAATAAATGAAAAAGCTATAAAAACTGGGTGTCCCAGAGAGTATGGAAATTAAGACATTAATGAATGTTTATACTAATTGGTAGGTATTGGGCTGTTTTTCCCTGATGATTTTATTTCTACAGTAGTAGCTAAGAGAGTGTTCACAAAGAATAAAAACCCTAAAACCTTTCCCTGGACAGTTCTAATATTGTTTGAGAACAGCCTTCTCTATATAAAATAAATTTTGAAATAAACAAGATTAGGAGTTTTGTGTTCTAAGATGGGTGTAGTCCCATTGATACTCTTACCATTCTAAAACAAAGGAAAAAACTTGCTCAGGATAAATAAAGTCTTAAAACAAATTACAACATCTGCTGTATTTTATCTGGTGAATACCTGGTTTGAGGTATTTTTAAATGTCTATTTAAAGTTCCAAAGAATTAGCCTTAAACGGGGAGTAAAATGCAGAATTCTTAGATAATTCAAAATTCAACAACAGATGGCACAAAATATTAGTGATTCAGTTATTTGATGTTGGCTTTTGGTCAGTTCTTCGCTTATTATGGACTTTTAATTCTGATTTAATTATTTTTCTTAGTAAAATTATAGAGTCCTATTGGTGCAGAAATGGACAGACAGGATTTTATATCATGTCATACTCACCATTTAACTATTTAAAACTTTGAGAAGAGACTCCAGACTGAGAGTCTGCCATATTCCTTTAGGCCCCAATCTTAATCCCACTGATTTGAAGAGATATAGAATGAGGCTTTTATTAAGTAAGTACTTAATGGTGGTATGCTAGGGAGTTGAAAAAGTTAACAGGCTAAAACCTCAAAAGACCTATGGGATCTGATTAGGCTACTTGCCAGCAGATGGAGCACTGCAAAAAATCTACTGGGGTGGGGAGACTGAGAATTAGCTCTTTTTGGTGAAATATTAATAGCATTTTATGTTCAATCTGTATAAATAATATCCAAGGCTACCCTAAAAGCTGGAATGTCAACTGGAAAACAGCAGTTACAACTATGACAAGAGTTCTTTATTTCCTTCCGCTCCCCACCCCTCACATTGAAACATGTCTTCTTAAAAGATACTGTTCTGTAAAAATATAGAGGATAGTCAATTCTTGTAATCTCTAATGACACTGACAATGCATATACTTAATCATAAATTACTATTTAGAATAATTCCTCAAACACCTTTAATCTAAAATCCAATTTGTAATCTGATGCTTTAAATTTATTTAAAAGTACACAAGCAAAAAAACAGTACATGAATTTAAGTATGTATAATGTGAAGAGAAATGAAAAATTCAGTTATGTTTAGGCAAACTTGACAACATCTCTTTAAAGGATAGTTCCAATGATTTAAAATTTTTTTAAATGGGTATGAGATTTCAAATCATGAATGCAATACCTTTGTAGACTTAAAAATTGCTAGAAAATACATCTAAACGATTAACTGAAACATTTTCCAAACCTTAATATAAAACCTTCAGGGTTCTTTATTACCCTTGCTACAGCTGATGACATTACTAACACCAAGCAGTGTAAAGAACACAGCTGTGCTCTGCTTTAGGTGTTATTTATGTCATCAACTCTGTCAGGGGAAACACAGCACCCTGAAGGCCTGGAAAGTCTTTCAATTAATCTATCAAGGTATGTATTGGCAACTTAAGTCTACACATGTATTCTACGCGAGACACAGAAAATCAACCTTTTTTAGAATTAGTTATTTTTAAAAAAATGCTTCTGTTCATGTTTCTATCTGATTCCTAATTCTGCAAAAGAGACTCATCACTGACATGTTATGTAATCGAGAAATATATTGGTCAGACTCATTGTAATATAAACTAGTTTTCCTTCATTTCTTCTCCCAAACTGTTCTGTAAAATAACTCTGCCACTTTTTGCCCCAGTCAGCACCTTGGAGGCTGTTATTTCTGTGACAAGTGATGCCCATACTATAGTGGAGCAATTGTTATAGTTCTTAAAGCTGCATAATCATTCCCATGAAAACAGGGTTACAATTTATTCATAACTTTCTGAAAGTGACCAGTGATTTTTACAATTCTTTTATTAGGTTCCCAGTTTAAGATAATTACAGGAACCTGATTTTCAGAAAGCACTGAGTACCCATCCTCTAAAAATCTGACCTTGGTGTCTCAAGTTGGCCTTTTGAAAATGTAGGTAATTGATGTCTGCCACAAAATGAATATTTTGAAAAGTTTGTGCAACAAGGAAAGGGAGAAATATGCACTTTTCTCATTGTAAGTGTTTTCACAACCTCTATTTGAAAAATTGTTTAGGTGAAATAGTTGGATTTAGTGAGTTTAAATTTTATAGTAAAACTGCCTGTTTGAGAGTGCCATTCCTTTGACTGCTCTGGTAAAAAATTGGCTTTGATTTACTTTAGTTATGACATGTTCAAAATCACACTTTGTTTATAAACAGTTTACTTTAAATGAGGATTTCTCACTAAGTTTGCAAAGCACATAGCTGAAGAGAACCAGACTATATGTATATGCATAGATTATTTAAGTGTACACTGAAAACAGAGGACATGGACAATGACTGAAGGAACCCTTGTAAAAGTCACTGCAAACCTGACAAGGTATCCTGGGGCTTTTCACTGATGTGCTGCCAAATAGTTCCAGATTATGCAATTTATTTTTAGATTTTTATAGACTTTAACTCTGGCCCTCTGGGCATATGCCTTATGATATCGTTTTTAATTGCATGAGCATGTATTTTTCAAATACAAAATCTAAATAATATTTTTTCTTACAACCTGGGATACATTGAGAATATTTTTTTTATCATCATCAAGCTGCTGGATGGCATATAGTTCTTGCCTTCAGGGCCACAGCCCCTGAATTCAAGTTCCTGAGGTGCCAAGCCTGGGGGGACTGAAAATAATGTTTTCTTTGACAGAACTACTAGCCTAGTAGATGGGGAAAACAGTAGATGTATTATATCTTGATTTTACTAAGGCTTTTGACCATCCCACATGACATTGTTATAAGCAAACTAGGAAAATATGGTCTAGAGCTGATGAAATTACTAAAATGTGAGTGCACGAGTAGTTGAAAGACCATACTCAATGAGAAGTTATCAATGATTCACTGTCAAACTCGGTCTGGTACTATTCAATTCTTTCATTAATGACTTGGGTAATGGAGTAGAGAGTATGCTTGTCAAATCTGAGGATGACCCCAAACTGGGAGAGGTTGCAAGTACTTTGTAGGACCGGATTACAATTCAAAATGATCTTGACAAATTCATTTTGTTAATGTCTGAGAAATTCTGTAAAGTCAATAAAGCAAGTGTGAAGTGCTACATATAGGAAGGAAAAACCAAATGCACAACTACAAAATGGACAATAACTGGCTAGGGAGGTAGTACTGCTGGAAAGGAAATGAGGATTATAGTGATCAAAATGGAATACGACTCAATGATGGGATGAAGCTGCACAAAAAAAAAGGCGAATATTCTAAGGTGCATTCAAAGGAGCGTCATATGTGAGACAAGGGACATAACTGTCCCACTCTAGTTGGCACTGGTGATGCCCCAGGTGGAATACTGTGTCCAGTTCTGGGCACCACATCTTAGAAAATATGTGAACAAATTAGAAGGAGTCCAGAGGAGAGCAACAAAAAAATATTAAAAGTTTAAAAATCCTGACCTATGCAGAGCGGTTAAAAGAAATTGGGCATATTTAGTCTTGAAAAAAGAAAATTTTAGTGGGGAACTGATAACAGTCTTCTAATATGCTAAAGACTATTATAAAGAGGATAATGATCAATTGTTCTCCATGTCCACTGAAAGTAGGACAAGAAGTAATGGGCTTAATCTGCAACAAGGGAGATTTAGGTTAGATATTAGAAAGGTTTTCCTAACTATAAGAATAGTTAAGCTCTGGAACAGACTTCCAAAGAAGGTTGTGGAATCCATATCACTGGAGGTTTTTAAGAACAAGTTAGACAAACACCTATCATGGATAGTCTAGGTTTACTTGGTCTTGCCTTCATGGAGGGGGCTGGACTTGATGACCTCTCGGGTCCTTGTAATCCTACACTTCTTTGATTTTTATAATTATTTTATTAGTAGTTTTGGAAACACTATTTTTCATTCTCCTAATGATCCTGTACCTTTACTGACTTGAAATTTTTATAAGTATTAGTTCTTTTCTCTCCAATGTATTTAAATAATTTAGTGTGCAGCATATACTATACCCTTTTATATTCAATCAGCCTTGCTTAGGTGTGTTTCAACCAGGAAGCAGTTAACAATGAAGGTAACGCAACTGCAAACCTACATGTTATACATACAGCATCAAATTATCTTCTATATTGTTATATAAAATCAGTAGTATGATGATTACTTACTGTTTACTATGTATTTTTCATATAAAGTACTTTGATGGATTCTATCTGGCCTACACAGTACAGCACAGGACATCATGTGCAAATCCATGCACAAGATTGTAGAAAAATGCTATATGCAGTATTGTTGTAGTCATCTTGGTCCAAGGATATGAGAGAGACAAGGTGGATAAGGTAATATTTTTAATTGGATCAATTACTGATGGTGAGAGAGATAAGCTTTCGAGTTTAAGAAAAATGCTGTGGCCCTGTTATTTGAGAAACAATATTTGGTCCTTGTAATTAAATACTGCATCATAATACATATACAGAAAAGTAATAATCATGAAGATAAAACTATCAGAATTAAACATGTTTGGTTTCTCTATCAAAATCTTACAAAAATACACACCTTTGCAAACAAAATACCTAGCAAGTTTGACAATTTTGAAGTAAAGAACAAAAGAATAAGAATAGGGTAGACAGTAGATGTGCTAACAAATGGATGCATATAAACCTTATATGCAATTCTGAATTATGTAAGCTAGGACATACTTTTCACTGCATATCTCAATGACTAAAATAGCTGTGGCATGAATTAATAATAGGAGTCTATAAAGGTTGAATTGATACTGACATCTGGCTATTACTACTATAAATGACAGATTAATGGACAAAGGCATGAGATCCCCAAAGTCTTTTTAGATATTTAATTACAAAGGAAGTAACTTCAATTACCAATAATCATATTAATTAGCACAGTTAAAAATCCCATAGAGCAGTAAATGATTTCACAGGAAATTTTGGCTATAACAATGACAAGTTAAGTAATAACTTACACTGCTGCTAGCACAGAATAAGTGATTTAATGATCTACATAGAAAGTTTTATTGTACTGAGATCAATATCTGACCCCTATTATAGACTAAAAGCCATGCCTAAAACCAATTATAAGAACCATTGTTGGGAGTCTCCATTACCAAGATACTTCCTCCTAAATTGTCACTCAATCACAATTAAATAGATAATGTAAAAAAGTTTATTCTTTCTGCCTCCCAAGAGCATTACGACTGTTGATATTTAGGTTGTTTAAATCAACAGCAAATCTTTGGTACTTGACTTTTTGGGTGACGGAGAAGAAGACAAGAAATTCTTTGTTCGAATCTCTTTCCACATGGAACATTGCCTTAAAAATAATGCAATGAGCATGAGTATTAACTAACAATATGCTATTTCCTTTACAATAAATGTGATAATTCAACAAAGAATGCCATGAAGATATACAACTTCTTTCCAAGCTGGGTAATTCCAAAAGAGAAAGCACCTCCCCCGCTCAAAACGTAAACTCCATCTAATTCCATGTATACACTGCAATGCTAATCAGCTAGAAGAGTAAGTGATAAACAATAATGGTTTTAAACTAGTGGTTTAATCCCCCCCTCCATTTCTCTCAAACAGCAACACTAACAGGAGTAATAATCTAGCACTTCCACTAAACCCATCTTCCTCCAAAATTCTTGCAAAACAAGGAGTTATTACTTGAAAAGGCAGGAACAGGGGAACAAACCAATCCTATCCCAACTGCAGAACTACAGGGACGATTAGGTAGATCCCGGAGTGGATAATCTGCATCACAAAAATCTGATTTCCATATAAGAGATTACTCTAACCACACATTCACCAAGACTGGAAGAGCTCTATACAGTGGTACCACTTCAGTAATCAACAAACAAAACAGTGAAAGAAAGGGAGAGTGGGAATGTCTACTCACCTTCTCGTAACCGTTATTCTTTGAGATGTATTGTGTATGTCCATTATGCTGTAGGTGTATGTGTGCCATGTATGCCAGTGCCAGAGAGTTTACACTAGTGGTAGCCACAGAGGTGCCCACTGCCAAGCTCCTTCTTGCTCACTAATGAGGGTAGAAAGGGAAGAGTCACCTACCTCTTCCTTTGCACCAGAACCAATAGTAGACTCCAACGCATCAGAGAAGATGGGTGAGTCATGTAACGTACATATGCAATACATCTCGAACAGTCATTACAAGAAGGTGAGTAACCATTTTTCTTCTTCAAGTGCTTGTATATGTCCAATGTAGGTGACACCCAAACTGTTTCTCCGGAAGGTGGGGCACAGAGTCTCATCGGAAGAGTGACTGTACAGCTGCCTTCCTCTCTTGATGCAATGGACAGTATGTGATACCTACTGAATGTGTGAATTGAAGGCCATGTTGCTATTCTACAGATGGCCATAACTGGGACGGGTGCCACAAATGCTGCTGATGTTGAATGTTTGAGTTTGTCAGGAGCTGTAACTCCTTTGTCAGCATAACACATTGCAATGCAGATGGTGTTCAATTTTAAGAGACTCTTCATTGTGATTGGATGACTGCTCATAAGAAACAAAGAGTCCGGAAGCCATCCTAAAATACTTTTGTCTTGTCCAAATGAAAAGCTAATGCTCAATGAATGTGTAAGGTATGGAACCTCTGCTTGTGCACATGAAGTTCTGGGAAGAAAACTGGTAGGTAGATAGAATGATTCAAGTGGAAATCAGAAACCACTTTTTAGAGGAATTTGGGGTGTGGTCTCATCTGAAACTTGTCCTTGTAGAAAAGTGTGTATGGTAGATCAGTGTCCAATGCATTCAATTCTCCCACCCTCCTGGAGCAGGTGATGCTCACTAAGACTACAAAATTACTAAAGATAATTAAGACCCAGGGAGACTGCAAAGAGCTACAAAAGGATCTCTCACAAGTAAGTGACTGGGCAACAAAATGGCAGATGAAATTTAATGTTGATAAATGCAAAGTAATGCACATTGGAAAACATAACCCCAACTATACATATAAAATTAGCTGTTACCACTCAAGAAAGATCTTGGAGTCATTGTGGATAGTTCTCTGAAAACATCCACTCAAAAAAGCAAACAGCTGGAAATCATTAAGAAAGGATGGATAATAGGACAGAAAATATCATGTTGCCTCTATATAAATCTATGGTATGCCCACATCTTAAATACTGTGTTCAGACGTGGTCGCCCCATCACAAAATGATATACTGGAATTGGAAAAGGTTCAGAAAAGGGCAACAAAAATGATTAGGGATATGGAACAGCACCCATATGTGAATAGATTAATAAGACAGGGACTTTTCAGCTTGGAAAAGAGACGGCTAAGAGGAGATATGATTGAGGTCTATAAAATCATGACCGGTGTAGAGAAAGTAGATAAGGAAGTGTTGTTTACTACTTCTCATAACACAAGAACTAGGGGTCACCAAATGAAATTGATAGGCAGCAGGTTTAAAAAAAACAAAAGGAAGTATTTCTTCACACAACACACAGTCAATCTGTGGAGCCTTGCCAGAGAACGTTGTAAAGACCATAACAGAGTTCAAAAAAGAACTAGATAAATTCATGGAGGATAGGTCCATCAATGGCTATTAGCCAGGATGGGCAGGAATGGTGTCCCTAGCTTGTGTTTGCCAGAAGCTGGGAATGAGCGCCAGGGGATGGATCACTTGACAATTACCTGTTCCGTTCATTCCCTCTGGGGCACGCACCTGCACTGACCACTGTCAGAAGACAGGATACTGGGCTAGATGGATCCTTGGTCTGACCCAGTAGGGCCATTCTGATGTTATGTTCTTTTACTGACAGGTATCGAAATGAGCACAATGCTAAAGGCTCAAAAGGAGGAGCCATGAGAGCAGACAGTGCCATATTGGCAGGCAGAAATAATCTATCAGGTCCTTTCTGAAACCTGGGCATAACTGGGTGAGTGAAAACAGTTTTATCCTTTATGTGAGGGTGAGACAGACCCCAGTCTATCTGAAGACAGAGAGCAGTTGTCCAGGAAAGGGACAGGCCCATTTTGCTCAGAGAGGAGTGGTGGTTGGCCCCTAAAATGAAGATGATAGTGACAGGGGTCACCCCCCATGAGCTATTACCACAAACGGGGATGGAGCCACAGTGTGGAAAGTGAGCCTCCAAGCAGTGATAAGGCCATGAGGGGACCCCATTTGGGGTGTATTTATGCCCCTAGATTGCCTTTGGCCAGTCCTGATTACTAGTACTACTTATTCTCAAACAAACTACAGGAAGATGTAAATTGTATATTAATTTAATTATCAGATTATACCATATTAGGAGTTACTGTAAACAATGGAGGACAGTGGAATATCCTATAATTATTTATATCATTTAAAGGATCAAGAAAATGCTAATTAGACAAAAATCAATTTAGATAAATGCACATAGGATCTAGTAATACCAGGAAACAAGATATATTCTTGGATAAAGGAGTAATACAGTGAAAGATCTGGTATGATAGATTCAAGCTTGTGGTAAGATGTTCTGATGGGGTGTAGCCTGATTTTAGGAAACTAATATTATTAATTTGGATTGTGGGTTACAGGCTCACCAATTAATTTAATTAGAAGATAATAAGGTTATTGTTCCAGAATCAGGCTACACAGTTTGCAAGGATCCTTGGCAGTCTGACAAGGTAATTTACACTTAGACAAATGTAGCCTTAAAGACTTATAGAATAGTACTCAAATAGTACACAAATGGCAAAATAATTAGAGTTACAAATGTAGTACTATTATTATAAGGATACATGTGATATTATATACTACAAAACTTTTGACTTAGGGCTGGTCCCAACTAGGGCTTAACGTCGACTTTAGCAAGGTAAAGTCGATTTAAACCTGTACCCGTCCTCACATGCATGCCCTTAAAGTCGATTTAAAGGGACCTTAAAATCTACTTCTGTACTCCTCCCTAACGAGAGGAGTAGCTGAAATCGACCTCTCTCTGGGTCGATTGTCAATTAGTGAGGATGTATGGGACTTTAAGCCTCCGACCTTCCACAATGCCCATTAGCTCCCCAGGGGACCAGCCACCAGTCCGAGCAGCTCCACGGACCCCCGTGCCCGCCGGAGCAGCTCTGTGCCGGCTCCCCCTGCCCGCCCGAGCAGCCCCGCGCCGGACCCCCGCGCCTGCCCGAGCAGCTCCGCGCCGGCTCCCCCCCCAGCCCGCCCGAGCAGGGGGCGGGGGGAGGCGGCGCGGAGCAGCTCGGCCGGGCACGGGGGGTCTGCGGAGCTGCTCAGGCGGGCACGGGGGTCCGTGGAGCTGCTCGGGCTAGCGGGGGGAGCCGGCGCGGGGCTGCTCGGGTGGGCACGGGGGCCACGGAGCTGCTTGGACTGGTGGCTGGTCCCCTGGGGAGCGTGCCTGGCTGCCCCGAAAGGTGGTGCCTGCTGGGGACTCCCGGCACTGTGGGATATCTACCCACAGTGCAATGCTGGCTATGTCGACCCCTGCAAAAGTTCTAAGGACAGACACTGTCGACCTGCTGTGCTTTGTGGGGACACACTAAGTCGACTTTATGCAGTCTGCTTTAGAAAATCTACTTAAGGGAAATCGACTTACTGCTGTAGTGAAGACATACCCATACTTACACCCTTTCTTGATAACCTGCTGGTAGGAGACAAAGGACCAGCCTCACCTCTGGCATGCCAAGAGAGTTTAAATTCAGATTCCTCAATTCTTCAGTGAGAGGTGCAGAGCTAAGGAGAAACTACAGAGCTAAGAACTATTAAAGCTAACTTAGTCCTGGTCTACACTACAAGTTTAGGTCAAATTTAGCAGTGTTAGATCGATTTAACCCTGCACCCGTCCACATGACGAAGCCTTTTTTGTCGACTTAAAGGACTCTTAAAATCGATTTCTGAAATCCTCCCCGATGGGATTAGCGTGGAAATTGACATCACTGGGTCGAATTGGGGTTAGTATAGACGCAATTCGACAGAATTGGCCTCCAGGAGCTATCCCAGAGTGCTCCATTGTGACCACTCTGGACAGCACTTTCAACTCAGATGCACTAGCTAGGTAGACAGGAAAAGCCCTAGGAACTTTTGAATTTCATTTCCTGTTTGGCCAGTGTGGCGAGTTCATCAGCACAGGTAACCATGCAGAACCCAGCATCACAGGAAACCATGCAGTCCCAGAATTGCAAAAGAGCTCCAGCATGGACCAAACAGGAGGTACTGGATCTGATCACTGTATTGGGAGATGAATCCATGCTGGCAGAAGTACATTAGAAAAGATGAAATGCCAATACATATGCCAATGTCTCCTACAAGGGCATGATGGACAGAGGCTACAACAGGGACCCACAGCTGTGCCACGTGAAAATTAAGGAGCTTGAGGTAAGCCTATCAGAAAACCAGAGTCAAACGGACGCTCTGGGTCAAACCCCCAGACATGGCGCTTCTATAATGAGCTGCATGCAATGCTGGGGGGGGGGCCTACCCCACCCCTGTTCATGGAAGCCTGCAAAGGGGGGGGGGTCTCATGCAGCAGGGATGAGGATTTGGAGGACAAGGAGGAGGAGGAGGTTGAGGATAGCACACAGCAGGCAAGCGGAGAGACCATTCTCCCTGACAGCCAGGATCTTTTTATCACCCTGGAGCCAATCCCCTCCCAACCCTCCCAAGGCAGGATCCCCCATGGTGAAGCCGAAGAAGGCACCTCTGGTGAGTGTACCTTTGTAAATATAGTACATGGTTTAAAAGCAAGCATGTTTAATGATTCATTTGCCCTGAGGAAATAGGATGCATTCGTGGCCAGCACAGCTACTGGAAAAGTCTATTAACATGTCTGGGGATGGAGCGGAAATCCTTCAAGGACATCTCCATGAAGCTCTCCAGGAGGTACTCTAAAAGCCTTTGCAGGGGAGAGCAGCCTTATTCCATCCTCCATGGTAGGACACTTTAGCACACCAGGCCAGTAGCAAATAGTCTGGTATCATGGCATAACAAAGCCTGGCAGCGTATGGTTCCGGTGTTTGTTGGCATTCAAGCAACATCCGTTCTTTATCTCTCTGTGTTATCCTCAGGAGAGTGATATCATTCATGGTCACCTGGTTGAAAGAGGGGAATTTTATTAAGGGGACATTCAGAGGTGGCCGTTCCTGCTGGGCTGTTTCCTGGGGGTGAAAAGAAATCCTCTCCGCAGTTAGCCACGTGTTGGGTAGGCGGCATTCACGCTGAGTTGTTCGCATTTGGCTAGCAGGGATCTTCTAATGTCATGCAATATGTATATTGTATTGCCATTATTTCTTGAGAAATAGTTTGATCACAAAATTGAAATCTATACCACAATGCATATATATGTGCAAGGGACAAAGTTAAGATGTTTTCACCCTTTACGTTTGACTTTCCTGTCTTTTGATTACTTAAAATATGCAAGTTGAATGTAAGGTGCATACGTTGAACAACTGGTGCCTAAATTTAGGATGCTAAATTTATATTTCTGCAACTAAATAAGGAAACTTACAAAATAAATCAGAAATTGATTTTTAAAGTTAGGTGGATAATATTTAAAAAATACTGTTCTAAGTTTTTTGCATTTAATAATAAAAACTAACCTTCATATCATGCTTTTAATCCTCAAAGCCCTTTATAAATATTAATTAATCCTTGTAAAACCCTTGTGAAGCAGGTAAGTATTATTACCCATTTTTCACAGATGAGGAAATGGATGAAGAGAGATTAGGTAATTACCAGTGCGGAAGAGGAGTCAGTGTTGGAATACCAGAGCAGGGATTAGAATTTAGGGAGTTCCTGCATTCCAGCACCGTGCTCACATCAACAGAGAGAACCTGTCTTTAGAAAAGTTGTCTACTCCTTTCTATAAGAAGCACAGCTACCAAAAGCTTCCTATTTAAGGAATATTTTTCATGTGCAGACCTAGATCTAGTTTAGCCATGGAATTTGTCTTCCCTTCCAGTATTTTAAAATTTGGATTTCATAAATTTTGGAACTAAAAACTTTCCTCTTTTGCTTCCATTCTACAAACTTTATTTAAAATGTGCATCTTAAATTTTGTATCTTGATTACAGGAATCTCAAATAAAAATCAGTACACAGTAAAATAATTAGTATATTGAAACTAGATTTATGGATAGACAGAACTGCACTGCAACATAAGAATGTGTAAGTTCAGTACCAGGGAACACTGAATTTTAAAGTGTTCTGAGACAGCATGAGAATTGCAGTTTGCTGATTATCAGATCAAAATCCACAAACTTGGAAAAACAGGATGAGTTAGATTCATGCTGATTAACATGGAAATCTGCTATGCATATTTTTAAAAGCACTAATTGGAAGTAACTGAAACTTGAAGATTAGTAATCAGTTTTAATACAACTCCCTGAAGTGGAGGATTATTTTGTGCAATATCACCTTCTAATGGAATGAAAGAAAATAAGAGAGCAAAAAAGGTGGTGAAGTGGACAAGGGAAGTTAGCTTGTGTAAGTTCAGCAAAGAAAAATTACACTTGCAAAGAAAAATCTTTATCACCATATAAAATCTGCAGCATATGCTATAAAGAGAAAACAGAAAAAAGTACTAAAATTAAAAATAGTGAAAATAATTTATGCCTATATAATCAACTTCTCAAACTGGAATTAATAAATATCTACTGTGAATGAATATGCCACATAACAGTTCTTGGAAAATCAAGTGTGCCATTTAAATAGTTTAATAGAGTGATAAACAGAAAATCAATTACAATACCTAGAAACAGCAGGCTGCATGATCAGGAATAAGAAGGAAGAAATGAAATGTATTACAGTTAAACGATAAGTCTAAATATTAAAAATTGTAAACTCTTAATATACATTTTAAAACTCTGGGGAATTTTTTAAAAACACCTAAAAAGCCTAAGTACCATTTTCAAAACCTACTTAGGTACCCAGGCTTCCGTTGCAGTCAATTAGACTTAAGCACTTTTGAAAATTTTATCCTCTATAATTTATATTATTTAAATTCAGGAACATTATTTGAATCTATCATTATTACATAAGACTATAAGAATGGCCGTACTGGGTCAGACCAAAGGTCCATCCAGGCCAGTATCCTGTTTACCTACAGTGGCCAATGCCAGGTACCCTGGAGTGAGTGAACCTAACAGTTAATGATCAAGTGATCTCTTCCCTGCCATTCATCACCAGCCTCTGACAAACAGAGGCTAGGGACACCATTCCTTACCCATTCTGGCTAATAGCTGTTAATGGACTTAACCGCCATGAATTTATCCAGTTCTCTTAAACCCTGTTATAGTCCTAGCCTTCACAACCTCCTCAGGCAAGGAGTTCCATGCAGGGCCGGCGACAGAAATTTGGGGGCCCCCTACTCTGATTGTTTGGGCCCCCCCAGCCCAGCTGGCACTTCCCCCCCCCCCCAGCTGACAGCGGCTGGGGGGCCCCCCAGCCCAGCCGGGGCCCGCCCCAGCCCAGCCGGCGCTTCCCCCCAGCTGACAGCGGCTGGGGGGAAAGCCCAGCCGGCCCCCCCCCCCAGCCGGCGCTCTCTCCCCCCCCCCCCCCCCAGCTGACAGCGGCTGGTGGCAGTGCGGGGTCCTGCGGCGCGAGCCGCCCTTGCTGCTCCCCCACACACACTTTCTCCCCCGGACTGCGCCGCTGCCGCCGGCCGGGCTCACTGCTCCTGCCGGGGACACGCGCGCTCGTCCGCTCCGGAGGAGAGCCGCGCCGCCTCACCGCCCCTTCCCCGCTCTCCAGGCCCGGCGACAAGGGAGGATGACTACGGGTACTGCTGTGTACCGGGGGCCTCCCTGAAGTCCGGGGCCCGGTACAGCTCTACCCGTAGTACCCCCCTGTCGCCGGCCCTGGTTCCATGGGTTGACTATGCACTGTGTGAAGAAGAACTTCCTTTTATTTGTTTTAAACCTGGTGCCCCTAGTTCTCATATAATATAAGAACAAATAAATAACTTTTCCTTATTTAATGAATTTGCTTTTATAAAAATTAAGATTAAAGAAATGCGTTCAAGAAGAATTTTTACTCTTTTCATCCCAATCTATTTAGTGTAGGCCATACCCCCCACCATGTATATGTGGCTGGGCTGATGGAAGAATTCTTCCATCAACCTAGCTACTGCCTCTTGGAAAGATGAACTAACTACAGTGATGGAAACCCCCCTTCCATCAATGCACGAAGCATCTGCACTCTGGCACTACAGCAACACCGCTGCAGCACCATAGCCATGCTGCTGTAGGTTAGACAAGACCTAACTCAGTGGTTCTCAACCAGGGGTATGCAGAAGTCTTACAGAGGGTACATCAACTCATCTAGACGTCTGCACAGTATTACAACAGGCTACATAAAAAGCACTAGTGAAGTCAGTACAAACTAAAATTCCATACAGACAATGACTTGTTCATTCTGCTCTATATACACTATACACCGAAATGCAAGTACGATATTTATAGTCCAATTGATTTATTTTATAGCTATATGGTAAAAATGAGAAAGTCAGCACATTTTCAGAAACAGTGTGCTGTGACACTTGTGTATTTTCACGTTTAATTTTGTAAGCAAGTAGTTTTTAAGTGAGGTGAAATTTTGAGTACACAAATCAGACTCCTCAAAGAGGAACAGTAATCTGGAAAGGTTGAGACCCACTGCCCTAACTCATTCAGAGCAAAGGATGTGGATGCTACAGAGTTTCATTTTGCAGACAGGATTGCTAAAAAGGAAAGGAGTGCGGCTTGCAGCCTGCCCATTCCTCCTACGCTTGTCTTTGGGAAACAAGAGTGTAGTCAGGGCACAGGCATAGCCCCTGCTATTCAAAATAACCTCATCTTGTGCATCACACGAATAAAAACAAATGAAATACTTGCCCTCTCTTTCACAACACATGTCATCCCTATGACAGATAGCAATTGTTTACTTGGAAAAGTTATTTTAGGAAATTGTCTGTGTACATATATTTGCTGCTTTAAATGTGATAACTGTTTTGATCTTTGAAATATTTAATCACACTTTCTACTTTTGTCCCTTTCTCCTTTTTCTCCCATCTATCTTCTTTTTCCTGTGCTCAAAAAAAAGTAAGCCTGCAACATGTTACCATCCAATTAATTGCAGACAACCAGCAAATGCTTTAATAATCACAGTTTCAGGATCTTTGTTCTAATCAAAAGTTTTCTATAAACATCTGTGAAATGTCAGCAGTTCTTGCATTCCAGGTGGCCCTATTCTGCCCTTAATTACGTATCTGAAGCCAATAGATATCAGTTACAATAACAGCGGTTCTCAAACTTGTTGAGACCGCGACCCCTTTTTGTGCTCCGGCGGGGGGAGGGGGGGGACACGACCCCTTTGCCGAAAAGTCGCCGATTTTTTTTTTAATACAAAAAAAAAGCTGACCCCCCTGCGCCCCGGCCCCAGTCCCCGCCACGGGCAGGCTGCCGGCTGCTCCCCGGCTCCCCGTCCCCACAGCGGACGGGCTGCCGGCTGCTCCCCGGCTCCCTGTCCCCACCACGGGCGGGCTGCCGGGTGCGCCCCAGTCCCCGCAGCGGGCGGGCTGCCGGGTGCGCCCCAGCCCCCAGTCCCCGCAGCGGGTGGGCTGCCGGCTGCTCCCCGGCTCCCCGTCCCGGCCGCGGGTGGGCTGCCGGCTGCTCCCCGGCTCCCCGTCCCCGCCGCGGGTGGGCTGCCGGCTGTATGCCGGCCCCAGTCGCCGCGAGTTGCGGCGGCAGGAGCTCACGACCCGCCCGGGGAGCGCTCGGTGACCCCCCGGGGGGTTGCGACCCCCAGTTTGAGAAACCCTGAGTTACATAGATGTAGCCGAGACTAGAACCTAGCAAGATGATGCTAGCAGGAACTGCCATAATAAAGCTACTGGAAACTGTCTCTGGTATTTCTAGGTTACCCATCACCATAGTTTCAAAATGTCAACTATACTGGTAGTTCAGAACCACTCTGACAGCAGTAGTCTTAGGCACAGCAAAGAAACGTCTGCTCCAAAAATGTGCAAAAATACTAGAAAATACTGGATTTAATGGGTCCTATGAACATTACAGACAGATTGATAGTCATAAAATGTAGTTGTAAAAGAAAATCATCAGCACACAAATGTGTTTCTAGTGGAGTTCCACAGAAATCGGTTCTTGGACCTACACTATTTAACATTTTTATCAATAACCTCAAAGAAAACATAAAATCATTATTAATAAAAGTTTGCAGATGAAACAAATATTGTGGAAGTGGTAAAATAGTAAAGGAGGACAATCTAGGAGCAATCTGGATTGCTTGGTAAACTAGCATAAGGAAACATACTTTTCAGTATGTCCAACTGTAAGGCCATACTTCTAGGAACAAAGAATGTAGACCATATTTACAAGATGGAGGGGACTAATCAGGGAAGCAGTGACACTGAAAAGATTTGGGGTCATCTGCTGAACACAAACTCCCAGTACAATACTGTGACCAAAAGGGCTAATATGATCTTCAGATGAATAAACAGGAGAATATCGTGCAAGAGTGAAACATTTATATATTACTTCTGTATGTAGCACTGGTGCAACCACTACTGGGATACTGTGTCCAGTTCGGACTTTCACAATTCAAAAAAACAATGTGGAGTCCAATGGCACCTTAAAGACTAACAGATTTATTTTGGCATAAGCTTTCGTGAGTAAAAAACCCACTTCTTCAGATGCATGGATTGGAAATTACAGATATAGGCATAAATATACTGACACATGAAGAAAGTGAGTTACCTTACAAGTGGAGAACCAATGTTGACAGGGCCAATTCAATCAGGGTGAATGTGGTCAACTCCTAATAATTGATGAGGAGGTCTCAATACCAAGAGAGGGAAATTGCCCCGGCCCTGGCGTGCACCACTGCCACCCCAGAGCCACTCTAGGTTAGTGTGGCTAGAGCCACACCCCGAACCCCTCCTGCACCCAACTCCCTGCCCTGAGCCCCCTGCCAGACCCTGCAGCCCAACCCCCTGCCACACCCGACCCTTCCTACACCCCATACCCCAACTCCTTGCCCTGAGCCCCCTGCTCCCCTCCTGCATCCCCTGGGGGCAAGGAGGGGGTGGAGTTGGGGTGATGACTTCAGGGAAGGGGTGGGAAGAGGCGGCAGGGCTGGCTCTAGGCACCAGCAGAGGAAGCACATGCTTGGGACAGCCAATCCTGGGGCAGCACATTTCAGGCTTTTATTTTTTGGTTTGTTTTTCTTCCTTTAACGGCATTCGGCTGCCTCCCCCCCCCCCCCTTTTTTCCCCCCCTTCAGCGCTCTTGCTGCTTGGGGCGGCAAAAAAGCTAGAGCCAGCTCTGAGAGGCAGGGCAGGGGTGGGGCCTCATGAAAGGGGTGGAGTGGGGATGGGGGTGAGGACAGTGAGTTGGGGGGGCGTCAGTGATGTGGCCCTTGGGTCAATGTACTAATCCTCATGTGGCCCTCGTGGTCTTTTGAGTTTGAGATCCCTGCTCTAAGGAGAGGCGGTGACGTGTACAGTTTCTAGAAGTTACACCTCTCCTCCCCCCGAGTGCTGGTCACAGGGCATGGGGAAAAGTATTTGGTCTCCCCAGTGGCTTGTGTTATCACAAGTCTGCAGCTGATGGACACAAGGGGAGAAGTCAAAAGATTAAAGAGGAAATGAGAATTGATGGTTGATTGCTCACTGGTCCCATTGTGCTGGGTGAACTGCAAACACAGAAAGTAGAGTGGCTCCGGTCCTGAGGGGTTTACTGTCTAGGGTTCTACAGTGGGTAGACCTCTAGATTTTATTGTATGTGGAATGTGTGTCAGTTTTTCCCTAATTTTACATATTGTCTTCATATTAAACTGTAAAAAAAATTACATAATTTATTATAATTTAACTGCAAGTACATGCTCTAAGAACTGATTTTTACGTAATGACTGATGCTGGTTCTTTGAGAGTTGCTTTGGCTTTGAGATGAGTTATGTTTTTGCTAGCTTTGGTTCTCAAAGCCATAGGTACAATCTATGTTAATGGACTGTAATTTTGAAGACGGGGATCAGTATTTTTAGGTGCTGAAAGCATTGGTTACCAAAAGAGATCAGTCTCTCTTTTGTCCTCTCAATCTAAAACAAATTACTCCAGTGGGATCTCTTTGTTTGCCTTAAAAATTAGTGGAGATTCTGCTTTGTTCTGTTTAGAAGTATTATTACTACATTTGCTAAATTTATTTTTACAAACATTGAAATTTAATGTCTTAAGGTGCTCAACACAACTGTTGTTGCTTTGAGTGAGTGTGTGGTATACAATATTTGAAGGATACTTCAGATCAGAATAGCAAATTAATATTTACTCAGTTTAAAGTGGCAAGAAAACATTAACCAGATCTCCAAGTTGGATTTGTGTGTTTTCTTTTTTTTTTTAATTACTAATTTTATTATTCTGGGGCAGGATTTTGTTCACATCTGTCATCCTTGCAATATTTTATATCCTTCATTAGACTTAGTCTTTCTACTTGCACTTTCTAAGTACAGCACCTCTGAACCTGAACCTGTATTCATTAGTATAATGTCACTGTGTATCTTGCCTGAATAAGAATTGCAAGACTGGACGCTGAGCCAGGTTGATGTAACTTTTTACCTAGTATTACCTGTAATATTTTTGTGATAGTCTTCAAATGTGTTTTAAAACTTTCTTCTTTAGTATTTAGAATTAATTTGATCTGCTTCATACAAACCACATAAAATTACCACACGACTATTCTCTCAAAATCATCCCTTTCATCCTGGAGGTGTGCTTTTTCGGCCTTTGGTGCGTACCAAACAATACTTTATCCTGAGTTCTATTTAGTTCTTTTTAGTGCACCTGACCTTCCATTACACTATCCTCCCCCTTATTTTTATTTTCCCATTCTCTTTGTTTAATCACTTTCTTCCTTTGTACCAAACTTTTCTATTCTAAAGCTATTCTTGAAATTTTTCCAGTTTCCATAAGATCTTATGGATGAAATATAATCTTTCAACTAATTTCTTCTAATATTTGTTTTAACATTATTTAGTTTTGAATTCCATATTTTTTTGTGGGAGCCTATATGCTGACACAGAACTAACCTTATTCCTGAGGCTTAAAAGATTGGCTTTACACAAAGGCTAATGATGTAAATACATTAGCATCATTTCTGTATAATCGTACTATTAATTAACAGATAAAACTCATTTTGCAGAGACATGGCAGGATGAGTATAATGACCCCTTGAGAAGAGTTACAAATTGTTTTGTATAATATGTCTATATACAATACAGTATATACTGTAATGTATTTAGCAACTGCTTAATATAAAATATTCAGAATTTAAAAAATACTACTTTGACAGACTGGAGTACAGGTATCCATTATTTTATTTAGTTTTGAAAAATACTCTCATACAAGTGTAATTACTGGGGCTCATGGATTAAGCACTAAGGTTGCATTTCCTGCTCCCCACTCTCCTATTCTCTGCACAAAGAAGTGCATATGTATTTAGTTGGTTTAAATGAAATCCTTTAATGTGTGAAGAGACAAAATTAAATATGATTGTGTCAGATGATTCCTTCTCGGGAAATGTACATTGGAGATAATGTAACAAGGATAAATCTTCTCAGTGCTAGAAAATTAAATATTAAACATGTAACTTTAAAATGTAAGTCCTCATTCTAGTTTTAAAACTTCTCATGCCATGTAAAAGCAGTGCTGTGTGTAATGAAGTTGATGGGCTAATCTTCATCTAATAGTGATCTTAATTATTTAATAACCTTCTGCAACTATCATGCCAAATGCATGTAACCCTTGCTCACATATGCAACTGAAAGGCACTGCAATAAATCCAGCATATACATTTCCTTAGTAAAACTGCTTTAGTGTAACCATAGGAAATTGTTTAGGTGTGTGTATTTGTATGCTAGCTAAAGTAAATTTGTTTTTGGAGCCCTTTGCAAAGCCTGTTTGTCTGTTTGCTTCCACAGGCACATGTCTATGAAGAGGTTAACTGTAAACCCCCAGTGCCTACAAGGTTGGCGCTCCAGAGGGAATCCGCTTAAGCTACTGGGGAATGTGACTGGGGGGGACTCAGTTTTGGACCTAGGTGCCTCGGGTAGCTGGGCCACAGGATTCCATTTCCATGAAGAAAAACAGACAGAGTCTGTGCCCAGAAGTGTGTTAGAGAGCATAGGCACCAACTTCCTCCCTTTTGATTGGGTGTTTGACTCTTCTCCCCCGCCCCCCGGGGCCCTGCCCTAATCCACCCCTTCCATGAGGCCCAGCCCCTGCCCTTTCCTACCCCTTCCCTGCCCCCATTCCAACCCCTTCCCCAAATCCCCACCTGGCCCCGCCTCTTCCACATCCCCTCCCCTGAGCCTCCCGGAGTGTGCAAACAGCTGTTTGGCGGCAGGGGGCGGGAAACACAGGGAAGGAGGTGGAGGAGCAGGGACACGGCATACTTGGGTGGGAGGAGAGGGGCGGAGATGAGCGGAGCTTGGCTACCAGTGGGTGCAGAGCACCCACTATTTTTTTCCCATGGGTGCTCCAGCCCCGGAGTGCCCTCGGAGTCAATGCCTGTGCTAGAGAGACCAAGGAAAGACAAAGTGCTGCAGCCTATTCAGCTGATGTAAAGCTTAAGAACACATGGGACAATATGATGGGACCCAAATCACAGTTGCCTGGTTAGTGTCTACCTGTGGGAGCTCTAGTAAGGCTGACACACTTTCTGTTATCAAATTGCTGTTCCAGGTGTAGGTTATTACAGACTACCCATTAATCTTCTCTTTAAGATACATAGGTGGAGCTCCTTGAGTTTCATTATAAGGCATGTTTTTCCAACCTTCTATTCATTCTTGTGGCTCATGTCTGAATCTTCTCCAAGGTATTCACATCCTTTTTGAATTTGTCAAGTATCAGAGTGGTAGCCATGTTAGTCTGTATCCACAAAAACAATGTGGAGCCCTGTAGCACCTTAAACACTAACAGATTTATTTGGGCATTAGCTTTCATGAGTAAAAAACCCACTTCTTCAGATGCATGGAGTGGAAATTATAGATACAGGCATAAATATACTAACACATGAAGAGAAGGGAGTTACCTTACAAGTGGAGAACCAGTGTTGATAGTGCAAATTGCACCGGGAGGCGGCCGGAACCACATTGCTGCAGCCACTGAGGGGGCTGAAAGGGCACAGGGCTCTGTGCGCTGCCCTTGCCATTGCTCCAGGTACCTCACCCAAAGCTCCCATTGGCCACGGTTATCTGTTCCCGGCCAATTGGAGCTGTGGGTTTCAGTGCCTGGAAGCCAGGGCAATGCAAGGAGTCCTCTGCCCTCTACCCGCAAGGACGTGGTGCCGGCTGCTTCAGGGAGCGGCACAGGGCTCACGGCACCATGGGGAGTAATCCCATGGGCTGGATCTGTAGTGCTCACCCCTGGCCTGGAGGTAGGCAGAGAAGTGGGGAGACGGCGCAGAGTTGGGGGAAAGGAGAGGTGCGGGCCGCATGTTTGAGGTTATGGGGCTCTCCTCCCCTCAGGGATGTCTGTACAAAATTACTCATACAATCATAATCTTAACAAAAAGAAATTTGTTAAAGAGAAAATGGAATTACAGGGAAAGAAACAGTTTGCTTAACATATCTAGACTTGTACGTCTCATAAGCGAAACTAGATAAAGCATGCTTCTTAACGGAGTTGCAGAGAAAAAAAGAAATGTGACTAGATAACATCCCTTGCAAGCAATCGTCACTGACTACTCTTTTGTCAGCCTGTCAGCATCACTTAGGGCATGGTTAGACTGGCGCTTTGCAGCGCTAAAACCCTCCAGTAGTGCTATAATTTTCATACCGTACACACTTCAAAGTGAGATTTTGCGCATTTACTCACTGTTTAAAGTGCAAGTATTAAACCTCCTTTTCGAGAGGCCGAAGGCTTTTAGCGCTAGCGCTGTAGCGCAAGGTTGGGAATGTGGACACCCCTGGGATCTCTTGCATGCCTCCGAGCCATGTAAAGCCATCAGCAAGCCATTTAAGGCCATCAGCAAGCCATTTAAGACAATCAACATGCCATGTAAGGCAAATGATGTGAGGTGTTGTTTTGTAGAGGGGATGAAAAAAGCGGAAGTAGCTTTGCAGTTTCTCTCTAACAACTCACACAGCAAATAGCCAGTGAAAACCCCTCCCAAACCTCCTTCCCCCCCCAACTGACCCACCAAGCCTGGTCTCTCCCCACACCGCTTACCCCCGCTCCCAGCCCAGCCTCCCCCCAATGCCCCCTTGCACACCGCTTACCCCCGCTCCCAGCCCAGCCTCCCACCCATGCCCCCTTGCACACCGCTTACCCCCGCTCCCAGCCCAGCCTCCCCCCATGTCCCCTTGCACACCGCTTACCCCCGCTCCCAGCCCAGCCTCCCCCCAACGCCCCCTTGCACACCGCTTACCCCCTCTCCCAGCCCAGCCTCCCCCCCATGTCCCCTTGCACACCGCTTACCCCCGCTCCCAGCCCAGCCTCCCCCCCATGCCCCCTTGCACACCGCTTACCCCCGCTCCCAGCCCAGCCTCCCCCCCATGCCCCCTTGCACACCGCTTACCCCCGCTCCCAGCCCAGCCTCCCCCCAATGCCCCCTTGCACACCGCTTACCTCCCCCCCCCCGCGCTTACTTGTTCGCTGGGTCACGCTGCTGTGACCCAACTCCAGCGAGGGAAGGAGAAGAGCGACACGCCCCCCAGCCTCGCAGTCAGAGCAGCGCCGCGCCACACCGCCTCCCCCACCCCCCAGCCTCGCGGTCAGAACAGCGCCGCACCACACCGCCTCCCCCACCCCCCAGCCTCGCAGTCAGAACAGCGCCGCACCACACCGCCTCCCCCGCCCCCCAGCCTCGCGGACAGAGCAGCGCCGCGCGAGCCAGATGACAGTCTCAAAAGAGCCACACCTGGCTCGCGAGCCATAGGTTCCCGACCCCTGCTCTAGCGCGATACCTATTGCGTTACATTGGGAAGCGCTACAAAAAAACGCGCTATAATCTCTAGTCTAGCCATACCCTTAGTGTCCAGAGAGCAACTCTCTTGCTGTGTCCTGTACCCAACTTTCAAGTCCCTGTGACTGGGACATCTCGCATGTTTAGACATGCAATTCCTGGCCACCCATGCATGCCTCATGTGCTATAATCCATTAACAAACCAGCATGAGGTCTTATTAAAATTTACACACAGGATCTTTTCCTGTTTAGGAGAAAAGCCACATGATTAGTGCCTCCTAATAACCTCTGGGAGTTTACCCCGCCTTTCTGTCTCTGAGGCTGGTATGTCAAAAGACCTAGTGAATTCCATTTGTTTTGATTAAGTATGGTGATCAACTTTTGATCTGTACCATTGTTCTTTTCTATAGGAGTTAGCTCACACATTCAAGCTGAATACTCTTGGTCTCCATCTCTGCGGAACAGAGAAAATGAATTTTTAAAGGATCACTTCAAAGTTGATTAATTTACCTTGCCATAAAACGTAAATTATTGACACTCCTTAGGTCCTCTTGTCAAAAGCACCATGCTCAATTGCAGCCTTTTCACTATGACAATATAAATATGCATCACTTATTGACTGAATAGTAAAGATCCCATAGTACTTTTTATTAGACAAGAGGTTAAGGCACGTCTATACTATATATGGAAGTTTCTTCACTGGAGGTTTTCAAAAGGAGGCTGGATAGTCATCTGTCTTGGATGGTTTAGACACCACAAATCCTGCTTCTGGAGCCCTGCCAGGTGGGGATGACAGCCAGAGCCAGGCAGTGGGGCTGCAAGTGCCAGCCCCGCCAGGTGGCAGCCCAGGGGCTGACAGCTGGAACACTTACTCAGCGTCCACACTGACACTGCATGGACCCAACTACACCAACCTAGGTGCTTGCCTCTTGTGCAGGTGGAGTTAAGTCAGTGTAGTGGGTGATTTAGATTGGTGGGCATAACAGTGTAGTGTAGATACTTACAAATTATGTCAATGTAAACTGCCTTATGTCGAGCTAATTCTGTAGTGTAGACTAGACCTAAGTCTTGATTTCCTTGACCAAAATTTTCTCTCTCTCCTCCTGCACTGAATACAGTCTGTTGTACATTGGCTAACAATGTGACTAGAACCCTCTGCTCCAGAGGAAGTAGCAGCACTGGTGATCTGTGTACTTGAAGCAACTATCACTGTGGTATCTAAGAACCAAAAACCAAATGAAGCAAGTCCCAGGAACTAGGAATAGAAAAGCAACAGCCATAGCAGCAGAAGCATACCTTCACAGTCTCCTGGAAACTAATGATATTGTCACAGTCTGACTTTTTAAATTTCAACATTGGATTCTATTTTTTGTTCACTGATTGGCTATTCATTATTCCCTCCTCCTTGAGTCTCACTATAAGGCATGTTTTTCAAACCTTCTATTCATTCTTGTGCTTCATATCTGAATCGTCTCCTGTCCCATAACTTCTAGCCCTCTTCTCTCCGCTTACCAAGTTCTTCGCTAATCTCCCCCCCCCCCCCATTGAACTATAAATAATTTTAATTGAAGGTCCAATAAATAATGCAGATTATAGAGTTATTTTTGGAATCTGAGAAAATATGGCACCCCACAAATTAAAATTATTGGGGGGGAAAGGGTCTCTTTTACCTCAAAATTTCAGACATGATTTTTAAATCTTTACTCATTCTCCTTACCATCTAACTTGGTAACAACAGAAAAACGTTCCGTGAGATGCTTCTATAATGGCCCAGTTCTGCTCTTATCTGGCGTAGCACTGGCCCATTTCACTTTTACATCTACACATAAATTTCTGTTGTCCAGCTGCAGTTAATTATCCACCCTTGGGTCAGATTGACTCATGCTGGCCCAGAAAGAGACGTGTTTCCCCCAGAAGGGCAGAAGATAGTGTTGTTGCTGCTCTCTGAAGGCTTCCACAAAGTCCAGGGGAATAGCATTTAAGTTTTTCAAGGGCTTCAAGGAGTGCCATTCAGAGAGGCTGCTAAGGGGATATGCTGAACTAATACATTCCCTGACTGGCCTGGCCACTTTTAGGACTGTGCTGGACCTCTGCACCCCCACAGCAGCTATAATCTTGGCCAATAAAATTTCCACAGAGAGGGCACTTTCATAGAATCTCAGAGCTGGAAAGGACCTCAGAAGATCATCTAGTCCAACCCCCTGCTTAAAGCAAGACCAATCCCTATTTTTGCCCCATATCCCTAAATGGCCTCCTTAAGGATTGAACTCACAACGCTGGATTTAGTAGGCCAATGCTCAAACCACTGAGCTATCCATCCTACCAAAAACTCTTGTAGCCCTGGCCATTCTTCAAAGGACTAAGAGTATGTTAAGTCAATCATACATGATCAAATGCAAATATACTGAATGGATTTCTAGTGGGATAGACTTGTTTCCATGTGCGTACACCAAAAACAACAACAAACTTATGCCAAATATTCATCTCAAGATGTTTTCACCCCCTTTTTCACTACTGTTTTGGCAAAAGAAGTGTGAAGAAGTTGATACAGTAGACTCTCGATTATCCAGGATGGGGTTAACCAGGATGTGGATTAACCAAGATGTCAAAAAAAATATGCGTAACTTGCAGGGCCGGCTCTGGCTTTGTTGCCGCCTCAAGCACACACACAAAAAAAGCCCATCAGGGTTCAGGGTAACCAGTGAACCAATACCCCCTCCCCCCCCCCCCCGGTGCAGGGTAGCTAGTGAACCAACCCCCTCCCCCAATGTTTCCTATGGATGGTGATTATCCGGGATTTTATTAACCAGGATTAATTTTTCCCTATCATCCTGGATAATTGACAGTCTACTGTATATTAAGTTTAAAATATATATTTTAAATCAATTTAAATTTCACCACAATATATTAAAAAACACAAAATGTACTTCTCTGCAGTTGGTGAGTATAAAAACATCCTTAAAAAAGAGATATGGTCAGATCTTGTAGTCTTTTGTCTTGTACCACTCACACTGAGGATAAGGGAAGTTCTATCTGTGTAAAATCTCATGATCAGATCCTTCATCTGATCATTTGGGGCTCAAGTTTGACACACTTACATTGACTAGTACCTTATTCTATGAGTAGATACACAGTTGTACTTTGCACTTTGAATGGAGAAAGGTAATTGAGTAAGAGTGGCAGATTTGGGCCATTATTATTTGATAACAATTCTCTATTTTTTCCCCAAGATTCTGCTCGTTCCTAGCAATATAGTAGTTAATAGAGATATTGTCTCATGGACATCTCCCTTCTGATTGGCAATCGTGCAAACCATCTCCTTTCTCAATGGTAATCATGTAACCTCCTTACATCAGCTACAGCAGTTTCTTACATGGAAAAGTAATAGGAGGAAAGTATGTTTATAACTTTAGTGATAAGTGTTTACTCATTTCTGTAAAAAGTTAACCACACTAATGCTTTTGCTTTTCATTATATCTTCCTGTCCCATCTATTCTGTTTTTACCAGGTGGAAGCAAAAAGATCCACCACTATGTGATCAGCCAGTTCTCTGCAGACCAGTTGGAAATAGCTGCAATATAATGTTTTTAATTTCTTCCTGTCAAACTATTGTATAGCATTGCTGGGCACTGTTAAACAGCTACTGCATTTCACTTCAGAAATGCCTGTACTACAATTCTGGGAAATGGATTAATTTCTCTGGATGGATGGATGGATATATTTAGTTCAACCTTGCAAAATAGTCATGAAATTTTATTAGCTCAAGCATAAAATCTACTTGCCCTCTCTACCATGATGAAAACATAAAATGATAATTTATTCTCCCTCATGAAAATACAATTATTCACCCCAAACCAGCAGAATTTTGCAAGGTCAGTTTAGAAGTGTCTAATACATACAGGTCTCTATAGTGAGGTTCACTCACTATGGCTAGTCCCATTAACATCAACAAAACTATTTACATAAGTAATGTTCACACATCTTGAGTAAATGTTGCAGAACCAGGCTATAGGTCATCTATCTATCTATCTATCTATATATAAAAGTCAAGTGGTGTATGTATGTATGTATGACAGCGAACTCCTCCCGCACCGTTTGAGCCAGAGACTTGAAATTTGGTACAGTGAGGGGTCTTGGGGTCTAGATGCTGGTAAGGGTCGAAATATTTTCGGATCTCACCTCTGACGCCCCCCAGGGGTGAAAGTCTTTTAGGGCCAATCACATCGGCTGGGCGGTTAGGTGGTGATGATGTCATAATACCCCCTCCAACAGACACCGCACTCGCTCAGCTCGCCCCTCCCTCCTCCAACGGAACCCCGGAGATCCCTCAGTTCTCTGCCCCTCCCCCCTCCCAACGGAACCCCGGAGATCCCTCAGTTCTCTGCCCCTCCCACCTCCCAATGGAACCCCGGACTCCATCAGCTCTGTGCCCCCCCCCACCTGCGAAGGTCCCCGGAATCCTTCGGCTCTGCCCCCCCCCCGCGACGGATCCGAGTTGGGTTTGGTGGGACGGTAAGTGAGGTGGGGGTGTCGGGTTTGCTTGGGGGGGGTCAGGTGGGGGTGTTGGGTTTGGTCGGGGGGTAAGTGAGCCGGGGAGTGTCGGGGTTGGTCTGGGGGGGGGAAGGTGTCGGGATGGGTGAGGGGTGAGGGGTGGGTGTTGGGTTTGGTCTGGGGGGGGGGAAGGTGTCGGGGTGGGTGCCCAGACCAAACCCGCCACCCCCCCGGCTCACTTACCCCCCGACCAAACCCGACACCGCCACCTCACCCCCCCACCAACCGCAACACCCACCCCTCACCCCTCACCCACCCCGACACCTTCCCACCCCCCCAGACCAAACCCGACACCCCCTGGCTCACTTACCCCCCGACCGAACACGACACCCCCACCTCACCCCCCCACCAACCGCAAAACCCCCTGACCAACCCCAACACCCACACCTCACCCCTCACCCACCCCGACAACTTCCCACCCCCCCAGACCAAACCCGACACCCCCACCCCCGGCTCACGGTGCACAGTGTAGCACACAGATTATTAAATACACTGTTCGGTCGGCGGGTGAGGTGGGGGTGTCGGGTTTGCTCAGGGGGTGAGGTGGGGGTGTCGGGTTTGGTCGGGGGTCAGGTGGGAGTGTCGGGTTTGGTCGGGGGTCAGGTGGGAGTGTCGGGTTTGGTTGGGGGGGGTCAGGTGGGGGTGTCGGGTTTGGTTGGGGGGTAAGTGAGCCAGGGGGTGTTGGGTTTGGTCTGGGGGGGTGGGAAGGTGTCGGGGCGGGTGAGGGGTGAGTCAGGGGGTGTTGGGGTTGGTCAGGGGGTGTCAGCTGTCTGTCCCCTCCCCACCTCCGACTGACCCGAGCAGCGCCGGGCACTTATGCTAGTATATATATAAAAGTCAAATGGTGTATGCGTGTATGTGTGTATGTATGCGTGTATGTACGTGCACTTACTCCTTCCACACCGTTTGAGCTAGAGACTTGAAATTTGGTAAAGTTATAGGTCTTAGGATCCTAATCAGGGTAAGAGTCGAAAATCTTTCAAATCTCACCTCTGACGCCCCCCAGGGGTGAAATTATTTAAAGGCCAATCACATCAGCTGGGCAGCTGCTGTTCTCTGTGACATAGTTATGATGTCATAATACCCCTCTCCAACGGACTCTGCACTCGCTCAGCTCTCTGCCCCCTCCCCCCTCCAACAGACCCCGCACTCGCTCAGCTCTCTGCCTCCTCCAACGGACCCTGCACGTGCTCAGCTCTCTGCCCCCTCCCCACCTCTGATGGACCCCGCACTCACTCAGCTCTCTGCTCCCTCCCCACCTCCAACGGACCCGAGTTGAGTTTGGTTGGAGGGTAAGTGAGGTAGGGGTATCGGGTTTGGTCGGGGGGTAAGGTGGGGGTGTCGGGTTTGGTCAGGGGGTAAGTGAGCTGGGGGTGTTGGGTTTGGTCTGGGGGGGTGGGAAGGTGTCGGTGTGGGTGAGGGGTGAGGGGTGGGTGTTGGGGTTGGTCAGGGGGTGTTGGGTTTGGTGGGGGGTAAGGTGGGGGAGTTGGGTTTGGTTGGGGGGGTGAGGAGGGGGGTAGGGGTTGGTCGAGGGGTAAGTGAGGTGTGGGTGTCGGGTTTGTTTGTGGTGGTAGGTAGGGGTGTCGGGTTTGGTTGGGGGGGAAAGTGAGGTGGGTGTGTCAGGTTTGGTCTACAGGGGGTGAGGTGTGGGTGTTGGTCAGGGGTGTTGGGGTTGGTGGGGGGGACGTGGGGGTGTGAAAATGTGAGTCGGGGTTGGTCGGGAGGGTGAGGTGGGGGTGTCAGGTTTGCTCTCTGCTCCCTCCCCCCTCCAACGCACCCCGCACTCGCTCAGCTCTCTGCCCCCTCCCCACCTCCGATGGACCCGAGCAACGCTGGGTATTTTTGCTAGTATATAATATTTTGCACAGGGTTTGAGAATAAATTCAAATTCTGTGGAATGATGTAGTTAGGATCCAACTCACAAGAGACCTGTATGTTTTAATTGTAACTTCAGGCAATTGGAACAAAAATAATGGCCAAAAATTATGACCCAAATCTTCAAAAGAGCTTATTCCTAAATTGGCCACAACCACTGACTCACAAGACCAAGAAATAGGTATTGTGGTCTGTGTATATGCATACAAAAACATGCAACCAATTATGAAGATTTGGCCCATTTCACCTATACTTTTATCTTACTGTCACTAGATACATCAGTGTTTACTTGAATCCTTCCAAATATATTTCATTCTCCCTGTTACCAATTATTTCACACTAGATTTACTTTAAAAGGAAAACACTACCCAAAACACTTCAAACATTTGTGCTGAGAAATTATCTCTGATTTTAGTCTAGTCCTGATCATACATGTCAGAGGTAGAAAAGACCTGTGAAGTCATCCTAATAAAGGACTGTTCCTCAGTGTGTATTCAATTCTGATTCATTCCATTGCCTCTTGTTTCTGGGTGTAATAAAAGGGTTGCAAGTACAAGTTGAAAATGTGCAATATAGCATATAATACACACTCTGAAATTATTGGACCAAAATGTTAAGCAGTGCAGTACCACAACCAAAACGCAACATAAAATAGAGATTAAAGTAAAAATATATAGGATTTTGCTCCATTTTAAGTATTTTTCCCATATTATCTTTCTTGAAGAAGTATTTGCGGATAAAATGTTAGATTTATTTCCAACATATAGCTTTATAGTTGGTACTTCAGAGTTACACCTCAGGATCATGTTTGTCTTCCACTGTGGCTAATTCTTATTTAAATTTTGTATGTGGATTACCACAGTCTAAAGTGTAAATAATAATAATAGTGTAATAATGTCTATTTAACTTATAATGCATGTGTTTAAATTTTAGTTTCTTACCTGATATGTAATTTTATATACAAGTGCAGCACCTACCACACATTTGATATTATATCAATAATAAGTAACTTGTCCATATCTACAGATAAAAATATTCTGGTATTTATACAGAGAAATCAGTAGATATAGCAATGTATAATAGGTGTTTCTAGAAAATATCAGGTTCATAATTTTTCTATAGAAAATGACAAATGTTAAAATGTACAGTTCAAGTTTCTTCTTTAGAAGAAACTCTACACAGAATATGCTCCATATATATTCACACACACTCTATTATTATGCTATTATACTCTAATGGTGAGATTTTCAACGTGTTAAAGGAAGTTAGGTGCTCAACTCTCAGTGAAAGTCAATGGGACTCTAGCACCTTTTTCTCTTAGGTGTTTTTGAAATTCACATCTAAAGTTATATTAGGAGTACCTGTTTTAATCTTTAGCTACATACCAAGTGAAGGCACTCTCATACATTTTGTCCTTCTCTCTCTATTAAGTTACTAAACCAAATTAACTATATTTGACAAAAAAGCACACAACACAGGGGAGCACAATAAACCATAGTAATGGAGAATCAATGCCCATCTGTAAAAATATAGTATGGAGATATAGTATGAGAGGGTAACCAAGAACAGGATTTACATTTCTGTGCTTTGCAATATCCGAGTCCTAATATAACTTCAGTTATTGCTAAACTTACTTAGGATTACCGGAATAAAGTCAATAAGAACTTTCATAACCATAAAATAAACTTCCTCCACATTCAATGTATAGCAATATTCACGGGGTCCACAATTTTACCCTCTTACAGGCAGTAAACAGAATAAATACAAATTACATTTTATCCTGCTTCATCATCACCAATTTCATTTGATGTAAAATGGCAAAACTGCACATTTGAAAAACAAACATTAAGAAGCTATTGTGCTGTTGTATCATTTTCTGTTTTTTATTTCCTCATTGTTTATTGCTAAGGACATTAGATTATGTCATCACAAAAACCTGTAACTTAAAGTGGAACATAATATAGCAGGGAAAAATAAATACAAGAAACAAGATGACTCTGCTTCCGTGAAGATATTACTAGTAATGAAAAAAAATGGGAAGAAAAATGCAGAAGATATATAAGCAGAACTCTCTCCATATATTTAGTAAGTTGCCCGTGAGGCATCATTAGGTGTTTAAATAATAAAGCTTAGATAAAAGGTTAGAAATTGATAGTTAAACATTTTTTGAGTTCATACTGCTGGCCTATTAACTTTTTGTATACATTTTGTTTCTCTATATTGGTTCTCAGCCGTAATTATATTATCTCAGTCATGCTGAGACATTACATTTCTGGGCACTACAGAAAAATGTAAGATAAACAAGTAGGACAATCTGACTAACTATTTTTGCTACTGGTGTTATTTCCACTACATTGGCATTGTAGGTGAATCATTCAGCAAGAAATCAGTTAGCCTGTTAACATTAGGAGCATGACTTCAATGCGCTTTGGATCATGCTCTATAGCAGGGGAGGGCAAACTATGGCCTGCTGGGCCCCTTGAGCTCCCAGCCAGTGAGGCTGCTGCTGTCCACACCCCTGCCTTTCCCCCACCCCCAGAGCCTCAGTGCACCACGCAGGCAGCGCTCTGGGGGGGGGGGGGGCTGGGCAGCATGTCTGGCTCCGCGTGGCTGCCAGACATGTTGCTGAGCGGCATAGTAAGGGAGCCGGAGCCAGGGTGTTGCATAACGGGCAGAGAGTCCCAGGCGGCAGTCTGGGAGCAGGGAGGGTTGGATGGGGCGTAGGAGTCCGGGGGTCTGTTGGGGGTGGATAGGGGTTGGATCAGGGGAAGGTTGTGTAGATGGGAGTCTCTGAAGGGGACAGTCAGGGGACAAGGAACAGGGGGGGTTGGATGGGTCAGGGATTCTGAGGGGGGAAGTCAGGGGGCGGCGAGAGGGCCAGATAGGGGTCAGGGCCAGGCTGTTTGGGGAGGCACAGCCTTCCCTACCCGGCCCTCCATACAATTTTGCAACCCCGATGTGGCCCTCGGGCCAGAAACTTTGCGCACCCCTGCTCTATGGTGATATTTGTCCTGGTATTCTTGTTAGTATGTCTGCAACCTCCAAGAGACAACCATAAAGTACACTACAATGACGGGAAAAAAACCAAAATCCTGTAACAAGCAAGTGTTGCCATTAAAAACAGTAGTTACGTGCCAATGGTTATCACACAGTATCATCTGAGATTACCAAAGTTTTCCCTTATGCTTAAAAAGGAAAAGTACATGTAATAACTATATAGCAATGGTTAGCAAACGTAGATATTATGTCTATACATATATATTAAGAGAGACAAGGTTGTCACACCCCGATGGCCAACTCCTGCAAGTCCTCTAAGGAGGCAGTTTGGTATTGTATGTTGCTAATGTTGTCTCAGGCATTGCAAAGTATTTTGGGAATGGTGAAAGATATGAGAGTGGAATGAAAGATCTTTTGCAGGTTTCAAGAGGATGAAAGAGGGGGAGAGACAGCAGGGAGTAGAAAACGGGATAATTTTGTGCTCCTGCTAGACCCAAGATAGGACGCTGACTCCATCCAGACCAAGGTTGCAACACACATCTGACTCTTGGCTGCCTGCCAAAAGAATGGGGCTTGAATTTCACCCTGACCAGCTGTGAGAATGAAAGATCAGCTGCACACACCTACAGAGGCTGTGAAATCCAGCAATACAGCGAAGGCCAGCAAGAAAGACAACTACTATTGTGGAATCTCTGAAGCCAATGTATTTTGGAAAAGCTGAAGAAGCCACAGAAGGCCGGACTAGTATACCGAGCATGGGGAACAAAGGGCTCTGAAAGTGATGCCCTCAAGATACCCCAACACATAAAAACCCTACCAAGAGCGGAAGCAAGTTGGAGATTTGCAGTAGACCCCTAGACAACCTGTGCACAGGACAGAACTCCTTTGTCAGCTAACGTTACACCCAGGCATGACCAGCCTTGGGTTGTGCGTGTGAAAGTATGAACTTGGGTTGGGGCTCAGGCACTATTTTCCTTCCTTTAGAAATAAATGGAGATATACCAATCTCCTAGAACTGGAAAGACCTTGAAGGTCATCGAGTCCAGTCCCCTGCCTACACTAGCAGGATCGAGTACTGTCCCCTGACAGATTTTTTGCCCCAGATCCCTAAATGGCCCCCTCAAGGATTGAACTCACAACCCTGGGTTTAGCAGGCCAATGCTCAAACCACTGAGCTATCCCTCCCCCCTTTGAGTGATGTGGAAGCAGTCCCAGCACTTGCCACTGTTATTTTATTAATAAAGCTTTAAAAATTAAGTCACAGGGTGTGTTCCTTTATCTCACTCCCCACCCCTCCCACACAGACGATCCTGCAGTCTCAGACTGATCACCTGAGAGCTGAGGCAGATTGGTAACAGAAATCTGTCACAAGGTGGGTGAAGTAATATCTTTTACTGGACCAACTTCCATTGGTGAAAGAGATAAGCTTTTGAGCTCACATGGAGCTCTGAAGACAACCTCTGGGAAAGCTCAAAAGACGGTCTCTTTCACCAACTGGTCCAATAAAAGATACCTCATCCACTTTGTCTCTTTTATATCCTGGGACCAACATGGCTACTGTAATATATATACAAGACTAAATATACTTACATATAATATTTGAAAACTTGGGGTATTTGTATGTGTCTGCCACAGACCACCAAGTCACACTAGGGAATAGAATGACTGATTCCTTAAACACCTATCTATAGTGCATAGGAAAAAAAGCTGCATGATCATGTCAGACTTCAGTCAGAGTGACACATTCTGAAGGTCTCATGCTGCCAGTCGTCAAACATCCTTGGAATTTCTAAATATTACACATGAAAATTTCCTATCTTAAAAAGTGTTGCATCTAACAAATGGGAATTCTGTATTAGACTTTGTCTTAAGAGATAGAAGAAAATATCACAGAAATTAGTGGTAGCTGAGATGACTTGATCACATTTATAATGTGCAAACAAAATAAAGTCCAGACAAGTGGGAGCTCCAGTCCTGGGGCAGAAAATGTCATGGAGGTCAATGGAAGTCATCCTTCTGATTTGCTCACTTATGCTGACAGGAACCTTAATTTTCATTTCTAACAGAACTCAAATTCACGTACATAGAGCTTAAATTTACACACACACACACACACACACACACACACACACACACACTTGGTGCTTTAAAAGAGCCAATTTCATAAAACTGAAAACAATTATGAGCTAAAATCAGAAGGGAAGAAGAATTAATCATAAAAATATGAATGATAATTGGGAATTATTTAAAAACACTTTACTAGATACCCACAAAGCACAATATGACAATTGAGGGAAAAGGTTATATTCATTAAAAAAAAGACTTTGTTTAGAAAGTGAAGGCAGCTATAAAGAAATAAAATACAACCAATGAAAAAAAAGGGGAAGCTGACAGTAATTAATATAAATTAGGAGCTAGTAACTGTCTAAAATTGTTAAGGGAAGCATGGGGACACAGGGAGAACTCTACATAGACAATAAAGAGTTTTAAAAGTATATTAGAAACACAACAACAAAATCCTGACAATGTTATTGGTCCCTTACTACATAGAAGTGGTATAATTATCAGTAATAATGCAGAAAAGGCAGATCTGTCAAATAAATATTTGTTCTGTATTAGAGAAAAAAGTAGATGTAGTTATATCATAGGACAACTCTCTTTCCATTCCACTAGCAATCTCAGAGGATGTTAAACAGAAGCTACTAAAGTTAAACATTTCAGTCATCAGGTCCAGGTAACTTGTACCCAAGAATTTAAAAAGAACTGGCTGAGGAGCTAGCTGCACCATTAATGCTGATTTTCATTAAATCTTGGAACAACAGAGAAATCCCAGAAGAAAGATATTGCTGTTCCAATATTTTAAAAGGGAGACCTGGGAAATTGTAGAACTGTCAGCCAGACACTGATGCCAGGAAAAATAATGGAATGTCTGGTATAGACCTCTTAATAAAGAATTAAAGGAGGCTAATTTAATTAATGCTGATCAACGTAGGTTTATGGAAAATAGAACCTGTCAAAATAATCTGAGTTTTTTTACGATATTATAAATTTGGTAGGTCAGTGGTAACAGCGTGGATGTATTAAAATTCGACTTCTGTAAGGCATCTGACTTGGTCCCACATGCTATTCTGATTAAAAAAATAGAATATAAAATTAACATCACACATTAAATGGATTAACAAGCTGGCTAATGGATGGTGTCAAAATGTAATTGAAAATGGAGAATCTTCGATTGGGTGCATTTCTACTGGAGTACCACAGGGATCTGGTCCTATGCTATTTAACATTTTTTGTGAATGGCCTGGAAAAAAAATCATCACTGATAAAGTTTTCTGATGACACAAAAATTGGGGGAGCGGTAAATAATGAAGAGGACATATCACTGATACAGGATGATCTGGATAGTTAGGTAAGCAGGACACAAGCTAACAATATGCATTTTAATACAGAGAACTGTAAATATATCAAGAATCAGAGAGGTAGCCGTGTTAGTCTGGGTTTGCAGAAGCGACAGAGTCCTGTGGCACCTTAAAGACTAACAAAAGTATTGAAGCATAAGCTTTCGTGGGCTAATACCCACTTGGCCGGATGTAGATATATGCATGTAGGAACAAAGAATGCAGGACATACTTCAAGGATTGGGGTGGGGGTGGGGGGCCTCTATCCTAAGGGTGTGTGTGGATAATCAGCTGACCATGAACTTTCAAAACAATGCTGTGGTCTAAAGGGCTAATGTGATTCTTAGATGGATAAACAAAGGAATCTCAAGTAGAGTAGAGAGATTTTTTCATTTCTATATTTGGCACTGGTGTGAAAGCTACAATGTCCAGTTCTGGTGCCCACAATTCAAGAAGGAAGTTGATACACTGGAGAGAGTTTAGAGATGGGCCATAAGAATGATTAAAAGATTATAAAACATGCCTTTTAGTGAGAGACTCAAAGAGCTCAATCTACTTATCGTAACAGAGAAGGTTAAGGAGGTGACTTGATCACAGTCTACAAGTATCTACACGGGCAACAAATACTTGCTAATGGGCTCTTCAGTCTAATATATATGGAGATATGCCTATCTTATAGAGCTGGAAGGACCTTGAAAGGTCATCGAGTTCAGCCCGCTGCCTACACTAGCAGGACTAAGTACTGTCCCCTGGCAGCTTTTTTTTGCCCCAGATCCCTAAATGGTCCTCCTCAAGGATTGAACTCACAACCCTGGGTTTAGGAGGCCAATGTTCAAACTATTGAGTTATCCCTCCCCACAGTCTAGCAGAGAAAGATATAGCATGATCCAATGGCTGGAAGTTGAAGCTAAACAAATTCAGAGTGGAAATAAGGTATACCTTTTTAACAGTAAGAGTAACTCATAATTGGAACAAATAACTTAGGGTCATGGTGGATTCTCCATCACTGGCAATTTTTAAATTAAGATTGGATGTTTTTTCTAAGAAATATGCTCAAGACATTTTGGGAAGTTCTCTGGCCTATGTTATGCTACATGTCACATTAGATGCTCACAATGGTCCCTTCTGGTTCTGGAATCTATTCATCTAACACTACATCACTGTGGTTTAGCATGATGTTGGAAATCTGCACACAATTTTATTCCTTCATTTTGGCAACTGACTTACATTTAAAAATGTATGAATTCATCCTTTGTTGATTTATGGAGTAACCAGACATTTCCATTTAGTAAGTAAAAGAAATATGTAAACAACCTCTCATTTTATTTAGGGCTGTCCATTAACTGCAGTTAACTCTAGCGATTAACTCAAAAATAATTAAATGAGATTTTAAAAATAAATGGCAATTAATCACAGTTTTAATCGCACTGTTAAACAATAGAATGGCAATTGAAATTTAATAAATACTTTTGGATATTTTTCTACATTTACAAACATATTGATTTCAATTACAAAGTGTACAGTACTCACTCTATTATTTTTATAACAAATACTAACAAAAATACCCAGCGTTGCTCGGGGTATTTGTAATTGGAAAACTGGGATGTAAAAAGACTACAATGTTTTTTATTAATACAAATTTTGTTCAGAAGTCTCATTTTTGTCTAAGTAATTTCATTCTCTTGCATTTAGATGCGGTTTCTCCGATACATTTTTGCTTTTTACGCAGCATAACGAATAGGGTCCTTTTTAAGAAAAAAAACCAGTGTATTTAATTATGTTTGCGCTACACAACACTAAGCTCTCCGGTTATCTGTATTATTACATCATAACTATGTTACAGACAACAGCATGTGTCAACCTGCTTCCCAGATGATGTTATGTGAGCTGTGTAGTTGATGTTAATTAGCTTTAAAGAATTTCACCCCAAGAGGGTGTAAGAGGTGAGATTTTAAAAAATTTCAATTCTTACCCTGATTAGGACCCTAAGGCCTATAACTGTACCAAATTTCAAGTATCTACCTGAAACAGTGTGGAAGTAGTAAGGGAACATACATACATACACACATATATACATACACGCATACACCATTTGACTTTTATATACATAGACTAGCGAAAATACCCGGCGTTGCTTGGGTCCGTCGGAGGTGGGGAGGGGGCAGAGAGCTGAGCGAGTGCGGGGTCCGTTGGAGGGGGGAGGGGGCAGAGAGCAAACCTGACACCCCCACCTCACCCCCGACCAAACCCGACACCCCTACCTCACTTACCCTCCGACCAAACCCAACTCGGGTCTGTCGGAGGTGGGGAGGGGGCGGAGAGCTGAGCGAGTGCGGAGTCCGTTGGAGGGGGGAGGGGCAGAGAGCTGAGTGAGTGTGGGGTCCATTGGAGAGGGAAGGGGGCACAGAGCTGAGCGAATGCAGGGTCCATTAGAGGGGGTATTATGACATCATAACTATGTCACAGAGAACAGCAGCTGCCCAGCTGATGTGATTGGCCTTTAAATAATTTCACCCCTGGGGGGCGTCAGAGGTGAGATTTGAAAAATGTTCGACTTTTACCCTGATTAGGACCCTAAGACCTATAACTGTACCAAATTTCAAGTCTCTAGCTCAAACGGTGTGGAAGGAGTAAGTGCACATACATACACGCATACATATACGCATACATACATGCATACACCATTTGACTTTTATATATATAGATTTGCACTGTAAAAATGATAAAAGTTTTTTCAATTCACCTTATACGAGTACTGTAATCAGTGCAATCTTTATCGTGAAAGTGCAACTTACAAAGAGATTTTTTTGCTACATAACTGCACTCAAAAACAAAACAATGTAAAACTTCAGAGCCTACGAGTCAACTCAGTCCTATTTCAGCCAATCACTCAGACAAACAAGTTTGTTTATATTTTCAGGAGATAATGCTGCCTGCTTCTTGTTTACATCACCTGAAAGTGAGAACAGGAGTTCGCATGGCACTTTTGTAGCCAGCGTAGAAGATACTTACATGTCAGATGCACTAAAGATTTATATATCCCTTCATGTTTCAACCACCATTCCGGAGGGTATGCGTCCATGCTGATGCTCGGTTCTGCTTGACAACAATCCAAATCAGTGCAGGCTGAAGCATGTTCATTTTCATCATCTGAGTCAGATGTCACCATCAGAGGGTTTGATTTTCTTTTTGGTAGTTCGGATTCTGTAGTTTCCACATCAGCATGTTGCTCTTTTAAGAATTCTGAAAGCATGCTCTATACCCCCTAAGGCACTTCAGATTCTTAAACCTTTGGTTGAGTGCTGTAGCTATCTTCAGAAATCTCACATGGTACCTTCTTTGAATTTTGCAAATCTCAAATTAAAGTGTTCTTAAAATGAACAACGTACACTGAGTCATAATCCAAGATGGCGATAACATGACTATGGCAGAACGTGGGGAAAACAGAGCAGGAGACATACAATTACCCCCAAGGAGTTCAGTCACAAATTTAATTAACAATCGTGATCAGCATGGAATCATGTCCTCTGGAATGGTGGCCAAAGCATGAAGGGGCATATGAATGTTTAGCATATCTGGCACGTAAATACGTGCAATGCCAGCTACAAAAGTGGCATGTGAATGTCTGTTCTCGCTTTCAGGTGACATTGTAAATAAGAAGTGGGCAGCACTAAGGAACACTTAGTTCCTGCAAATGTGAACTAACTTGTTTGTCTAATGATTGGCTGAACAAGGAGGACTGTGTGGACCTGAAGACTCTAAAGTTTAACATTGTAATGTTTTTGAGTGCAGTTATGTTAAAAAAAATCTATATTTGTAAGTTGAACTTTCATGATAAAGAAACTGCATTGCAGTACTTGTATAAGATGAATTGAAAAATGCCATTTCTTTTGATGTTTACAGTGCTAATATTTGTAATAAAAAAGAATATAAAGTAAGCATTGTACACTGTTGTCATAAGAATAAAGTAGCCTAGAATTACTTTTTACCTGTAGAGTGTTAACCTGAAGGTAACCTGAGAGGGGAATAGGAACTGGAGATGCTAATCAACCTCAAGACAAAGAGAGTTTTAGTTTCGGTTTCTCTATCTCGCTCTGTTCTCTCTGGCTATGGGATGAACCACACCTATGTCTTTTAGCTATCTATCTATAAGCTTCTAACAAGTCAAGTTCAGCAATAAGTGAATTGTATGCTTGAACTGTATTACTTGATAATTGATCCACTGTGTTCCTTATACTGTTGAGCTTTAGCAGAGGGAGAATCCCTAGGGAGGGGGTCAATGATGCTGTGTGATGCAAGGGGTTTTTTTTCCTATTGATTTCTGTACATTCCTTCTTTTTTCTTTAATTAAAATCTTTCTTTTAAGACTCTGACTGCTTGTTTCCATTGGATAGATCCTGGTTTGGATCAGGCGAGTCTTACAGAAAAGGTGAGTTTTTCTTTGTTTTCTCAAGCCTCTCCCAGGTAAAGGGAGGGGATTGGGGGGGATTAACGGAGGGGTTCCAATTTATCCAAACCCATTGTTTTGTGGGCTTAAATTGGTGGTGGCAGCTGGTTTACCAAGTCCAGACACCAGGAGAAGTTTGTGTTCTGGGGGAAAAGTTTTAACCTAAGCTGGTAAAATAAGCTTGGGGGGTTATTTCTTTTTTTATGCGGATCCCCACATCTTTACCCTAGAGTTCGGAGTGGGGAGGCAATCTTGACAACTGTATTCTGTGTTATAATTAAAAATATATTTGAAAATGTAGAAAACATCTAAAATATTTAAATAAATAGTATTCTACTATTGTTTAAAAGTATTTTGGTCTGAGAAGCTGAGCCTCATCATATTCCCCCTGAGTAGGATCTGCTTATCCACACTTCTTCTGAATATTTTTTAAAAGGTAGAAGCAGTTATGTTATTTCACGTGAACAATAAAACTATGTAACAAAAGCTGAATGACAGAACTAAGAGCTTGCCTAATCCAGTTCTGCAGTGGTTTGTCCTATTTTCCCAAAATACCAATCTATTTCCCTTTTCAGAACTGCCCTCACCTTATGAGAGCCCCCAATTTCAGCACTGACAAAACTACATCATAGAACAAAATGAAAGCAAACACAAGGCATAAAACACTTACTGCTATGACTATTATATTTTACTATACAGTGTCTTTCATCAGGGGATCTCAAAATACATGACAAGTATGAATTAAGCCTTTACTAATCATATGACTTAAGTAATATATTGGAGAGATCAACTGAAAAACAATTGAAATGCAATCACTCATGGGGTGAATTGATCAGCACAGCACACTGAACAACAGTATGGAAATAGTTAAATATTCATTTTCATAGTCAGGTCACTTACTTCGGAGGCAGGGGCCAATACGATATTCTCCATCTTATTCTCTATCCCTTTTTTAATGATTCCTAACATTCTGTTTGCTTTTTTGACTGCCGCTGCACACTGCATGGACATCTTCAGAGAACTATCCACGATGACTCCAAGATCTTTTTCCTGATTAGTTGTAGCTAAATTATCCCCCATCATATTGTATATATAGTTGGGATTATTTTTTCCAATGTGCATTACTTTACATTTATTACATTTTCATTCCATTCCTGAAGCTGTTTCATCTGTCCTGACTGAATTGCTATATCAATCTTTCTCTGTGTTACAATATCAAAAGCTTGCTTAGATAATTTATCAGTCTCTTGGACATGAACTTCGGCCTCTCTATTCGGCCTCTGTGGCTATTAAGAAAAAGATTTCTTTTAACCTCTCCGCATGAAAACCACATTTTCAGAGTTAAGAGATTAGTGGATGTAGAAAATGAAGATTTTCTCTGTCCTCAGAGCTTTTGTGAAAATCAAAACACAAAGTAGTGTACTAGAGTCTAAATAATTCATTTGATAAAAAATTTTCTTTATCATGATGTTTCTGTGTAACCAAAAATGGCAGTGCACACATCACAAAAGATCAAGTTGGACCTGAGAATTTCTCTTTGCTTCTACGTCACTTGTAGCAGAAGACATGTTCAGATGGCTAATAAGCATGAAGAATGGAACCAGTCTCTCTAACTTCAAACAAGTGATTTTATTCTCCAAAAACAGTCATGATTTTTTTTACCTTTAAATAAAGATCACCCCCCAAAAAATCTTCTTTTACCTGAGTTCTGATTGTGTGTGTGTGTGTGTGTGTGTGTGTGTGTGTGTGTGTGTGTGTAAGTGTGTGTAAGAATCACACTTTTTTTTCTTAGGTAACCAACACTTTATACCCAAATTTACCTCTGCTCCATTTAAACCTGATCCTCTTATTTATTTTAGAATTATATATTATTTACACATACATGTTAGGAAGACCAAATTTAAAAGTTATTTGATCACAGAACTTACTCATTAATTCCATATAATTAAGGATTTCAGCAATATTCTAATTCCTCATTTGGGGTCTTTTTCACATTAGAGCCTTAGCCATTTCAAAAGTATGATGAGCTATAGTGTCAAATACTAGAACTTGTTTGGATTTAGAAACTGGAGTATAGTATTTCTACCACACTACAACTCTCACTGGAGGCAAAAACAAACTATCCTGTTGAGCTTTTACATCAAAGGTTTCAAGTGTGACCCTGAATTTTTAGAATTTCTGTGTCTTGATTTGGCCTATTTGAGTTTGGCTCATCAGTGTCCTGTTGCGTGTTCTGCTGACCCCCCTTCCTAGTTGTGGTCTGGTTTTTTATCTTTTCAGGTCTGTATAACAAACTGCTGAATACAGATTTATAGTGCTTGATTTTCAAAAATGGATTTCCGTTTTTGCAGGCAATGAATTATCAGAAAAAAATCATGAATGAACTGAGACACTGTTCACTAAAGCAGCAAAATTGGAGCCACACTATAAAAAACAACAACAGACCCATTGGGGGGGTGAGGGAAAAAGTTATTTTACATTCGAATCCAGAGAAGGCTGTTAAAACGTTGCAAAAAACTGTTGCTAATAGTGAAAGTTTAATTTGCTATTTCCTTTCTAAATTCCTATTTCAATTACCTATATATAACTTGTCTCTCAAATGACAATGGATTAAAATATGGCAAAAATGGACAGTTGATTCCAATTTGATTTTTCCAAGATGTTCAACAGATCACCTAAAACCTCTTTTCAGATTTCAAGCAAAAAAATAATTGTGGGGTTTCAGATTTAAAGGGCTGATTAAAATATATTTTAGTTTTACTGATACTTACACCAAGATTTCTATAAATGGGTACGTAAAATTAGACAGACTATGTCCTGAAGACACCAAAAAGAAGTGGCAAAGAAATACCAGTTTACGAAGTACAACCCACGAGCAATGGAATTACATTGAAGAATAGGATAGTCATGTTTCATACTAAATCCATAATAAGGCAAGACCACTATAAATCCATGATTAACATTCTTATAGTCAGTTGTACCCATCCCCTTTTAAAGTAGTCCTGTCTCTTCAAAATAATGTTTTAATGAAATTATATTAAAATAATTTAATATTCCATGGCCATGAGAACATACTAAATATTTTCTAGCCATTTGAACAGTTACAAATTTTACCCAAAAAAGTTTTCAATCTCAGATCCTTCTTTTTCAACCCTTCACCCTGACTGGATAGCAAGGTTCACTTAAATATTACTTCTTATGGTGTCTATAGTGGGATTGCAAAATGGCTGCCACCTCTGTACTTCACGGCTGCCAGTCCTCACCAAAATGCAAAAATGACCACTATGTAATGAAAGCACTATGTAATAAACTTGAGTTGATCTTCTGAGAAAAGAAAGCATCCTTCAGAAATGTAAGAGGGATAGATTCACTCAATTTTGGCATAACCTGAGACAGAAACCTAATTTCCCCAAAATAAGTAAGTCTTAGAATCTTCCTGTAAGTCTTTACTGTAGGTCCTTCCACCAACTGAGGTGTCAGCTATTTCAAAAGCTTCTTTTGAAAAAAAGTCAAGCTATGCGGAGGTAAACTTGAAGAACTAGTGAGCTGCAGACTAACTTCTAGAGTATATTACCCTCTTAGAGATGTGCCTTGGGATACAGGATTGCTGATTATCACTGACTAGCGAAAATACCCGGCGTTGCTCAGGTCAGTCGGAGGTGGGGAGGGGGCAGACAGCTGAGCGAGTGCGGGGTCCGTTGGATGGGGGAGGGGGCAGAGAGCAAACCTGACACCCCCACCTCACCCACCGACCAAACCCGACACCCCCACCTCACTTACCCCTCAACCAACCCCGACTCACATTTTCACCCCCCTACCCAAGCCCAACACCCCCATGTCTCCCCCCTACCAACCCCAACACCCCCTGACCAACACCCACACCTCACCCCCCGTAGACCAAACCTGACACACCCACCTCACTTTCCCCCCCCAACCAAACCCGACACCCCTACCTACCACCACAAACAAACCCGACACACACACCTCACTTACCCCTCGACCAACCCCGATATTTTAAACCTTCTTAAAAAGTCAAAGAACATTTTCATGTTAATAAATCTTAAATTACTTATATCAACTTGTCAGCAGTCCACCCTTACAGGGATGTTAAATTTTATTATATTATGGTTGCTATCATCAAGTGGTTCAGCTATATTTACCTCTTGGACCTGATCCTGTGCTCCACTTAGGATTAACAAAAGAATTGCCTCTCTTGCTTCAGAGCGGTAGCTATATTAGTGTGTATCCTCAAAAAGAATGAGTACTTGTGGCACCTTAGAGACTAACAAATTTATTTGAGCATAAGCTTTTGTGGGCTAAAACCCACTTCCGCAGACGTAGAGAGTAGAACATAGAGTAGGAAGATATATACTGTGACGGAGTAAGACCAGAAGGGTATAGGAGAATGCTGGAAGGGAAGTATATCAGCCTCAGGTTGAGCAGGTCCCTGTTCCCTGGATAGCCAAACAAAGGCTACTCCAGACTAATCAAGACACCTGAGGCCAATTAAGCTTCTAGAAAGGAGCAGAAACAGCTAGCCTAATTGGGACACCTGAAGCCAATCAGGGGCTGGCTGAAACCAGTTAAAAATCCTCCCAGTTAGTCAGGTGGGTGTGGATGTCAGGAGCTGTGAAAGGAAGTTGTGCTGCTGGTGAGACTGAGTGGTAGACAACATATAAACAAGGAAGGAGACTCTGAGGTAAAGGTGAAGTGGAGTGTTTGGTGGCTAAAAGGTCAGCCATCTTAACTAATACTATTATTAGGGTCCCTGGGCTGGAGCCCAGAGTAGAGGGTGGGCCCGGGCTCCCCCCTTTCTACCTCCCGTAACTAATCACTGAAACTGGGAGACAACAGAGACTGTGCCAGGAAGGATAGTTTCACCTCACTGGCTTATGATGAAAATGGCTCAATAGGCTGTGACCTGGTCTCTAAAGAGAGAAGGGAGGGTCACAGTGAGCCTCTGAGGCTAGCACAAACCTCCTGGAAGCACGGAACCCACAGGGACAAGGCCAAAGCTTTGTCACAATACACAGAGAACATGAAAAGATGGGGGGTGCCATACCAAACTCTAAAAGTCTAATTAATTAAGGTGAGCTATTATCTGCTGGAGCAAAAAACAAAACAATAAAAACTTTGTAGTGATAATCAGAATGGCCCGTTTCAACAGTCTGCCCAATGTACATGGCAGAGGGGCATTTCTGGCACATGATGGCATATATCACATTAATTTGCAAACTGGATACCATTAAATTAGACTTGACAAGAATATGTGAGTAACAGTAGGGGAAAATGTAAATGAAGGATTGCAAGAAAGAACTTCATTAAGGAAACACATAGGGGAAGAGAGCCTTATCTTGAGGTGCTCTTAAGAGGTTTGTTTTACTATATTTGGGGGATAGAGAAGACACCCTGGCACCGAATCAGAGAGGTAGCCGTGTTAGTCTGGAATAGCAGAAGTGACAGTCTCCTGTGGCACCTTAAAAACTAACTAAAGTATCGATGCATAAGCTTTCATGGGCTAATATCCACTTCGTCGGATGCATGCAGTGGAAGTGTCCAGGGGCAGGTATAAATAAGAAGGCAAGAACCAGGTTGGAGATAACAAGGTTAGTCCAATCAGACTGAACCAGCTTGTTATCTCTAATCAGGGAGGATGAGGTATTCCTCTAGCAACTGACCTGGAGGTGTGAACTCCGAGAGAGGAGAAGCTGCTTTTGTAATTAGCAAGCCATTCAAAATCTTTGTTCAATCCCAAATTGATGCTATCAAATTTGCAAATGAATTGCAGCTCTGCAGTTTCTCTTTGCAGTCTAGTCTTGATGTTTTTTTGCTGCAAGATGGTGACCTTTAAATCTTTAATTGTGTGTGCAGGGAGATTGAAGTGTTCTCCTACAGGTTTTTGTATATTGCCATTCCTGATATCTGATTTGTGTCCATTTATCCTTTTTCGTAGGGACTGTCCACTTTGGCCACTGTACATTGCAGAGGGAAGTTGCTGGCACATAATGGCATATATGACATTGGTAGATGTGCAGGTGAATGAACCAGTGATGGTGTGGCTGATCTGGTTAGGTTCTGTGATGGTGTTGCTGATGTAGATATGTGGGCAGAGTTGGCATCGAGGTTTGTTGCATGGGTTGGTTCCTGAGTTAGAGTTATTCTGGTGCGGTGTGCTGTTGCTGGTGAGTATCTGCTTAAGGTTGGCGGGTTGCCTGTGGGCCAGGATTGGCCTGCCTCCCAAGACCTGTGAAAGTGAGGGATTATTGTCCAGGATGCGTTGTAGATCACTGATGATGCGTTGGAGAGGTTTTAACTGAGGACTGGAGGTGATGGCCAGTGGTGTTCTGTTGTTTTCTTTCTTGGGCTTGTCTTGCAGCAGCAGGTTTCTGGGTACACATCTGGCTCGGCTGAGGTGTGTCCTTATTTCCTTGTGCGGGTATTGTAGTTTTGAGAAAGGTTGGTGAAGATCTTGTAGGTGTTGGTCTCTGTCTGAGGGGTTGGAGCAAATCCGATTGTACCTCAGTGCTTTGGCTGTAAACAATGGATCGTGTGGGATGGAAGCTGGTGGCATGAAGGTAGGCATAGCTGTAGGTAAGTTTTCAGTATAGGGTGGTGTTAATGTGGCCATCATTAATTTGCACTGTGGTGTCTAGGATGTGGACCTCCCAGGAGACTGGTCCAGGCTGAGGTGGATGGTGGGGTGGAAGCTGTTGAAATCGTGGTGGAATTCTTCCAGAGTTTATTTCCCATGGGTCCAGATGATGAAGATGTCATCAATGTAGCATAGATATAGAAGGGGTGTGAGTGGACGAGAGTTGAGGAAACGTTGTTCCAGGTCAGCCATAAAGATGTTGTCATACTGTGGGGCATGCGGGTGCTCATAGCAGTGCCACTGATCTGGAGATATATATTGTCACCAAATTTGAAATAATTGTGTGTGACGATAAAGTCACAGAGCTCACCCTGGCACCCTTCACTGATGAAGTAAAAAGGAAGTAATTTTTGCTTCACTGAAAAAGGGATTTCACCCATGTTTCGTTGAAAGTTCTGGAAAGAGCTAAGCAAAGAATTAAGAGAGCTCCTCACAACGAAAGTAGCTTGTTAAAGTTTAGTCTCTAGAAAGACTCTGTTTTTAAACTTTAAACTTTGTTTTATATGTAAAACAAACATAAAATTTAGTTTTTAATATTGTTACTCATAAGTTGAATCTGTTCTTTGATGAAAAACATATTTTTTTCACTATAACTAGATCTCAATTCTTCTAATAATTGAAAATATATATATATATATATATATATATATATATATATATATATATATATATATATATATATATATATAAAAGTCAAATGGTGTATGCGTGTATGTTCCCTTACTACTTCCACACCGTTTCAGCTAGATACTTGAAATTTGGTACAGTTATAGGCTTTAGGGTCCTAATCAGGGTAAGAATCGAAAAATTTTAAAATCTCACCTCTTACACCCCCTAGGGGTGAAATTCTTTAAAGCTAATTAACATCAACTACACAGCTCACATATCATCTGGGAAGCAGGTTGACACATGCTGTTGTCTGTGACATAGTTATGATGTAATAATACAGATAACCAGAGAGCTTAGTGTTGTGTAGCACAAACATAATTAAATACACTGTTTTTTCCTTTAAAAGGACCCTATTCGTTATGCCGCATAAAAAGCGAAAATGTATCGGAGAAACCACATCTAAATGCAAGAGAATGAAATTAACTATATGTGGCTTGCTCTAGAGTGGGCACTCCCAAAGGATTATTCATTTTTACCCCAGACAACAAAACAAAAAATGTTGTTTATGATAAAGCATTACAATAGTAATTTATGGAATGTACTGATATACAATAACAACAAAATTTGTCTTAATAAAAAACATTGTAGTCTTTTTACATCCCAGTTTCCAATTACAAATACCCCGAGCAACGCCGGGTATTTCTGCTAGTATATATATATACACATAGCTGTGGTCTTTCTAATGTTGCAGAAATCTTTATATAATTCAAACAGGATTTCTCTGAAAATATATATATACTAGCAGAAATACCCGGCGTTGCTCGGGGTATTTGTAATATATATATAACCTGTGCTCTAGTATACTTCTATAAATTTGATGCAACTAACCTTTCAATGAAAAGGGATGTGGGGTGGAAATCAGGATCTTTAATTTTAAATGCTAGAAGAAAAAGGGATTCAAGGTTATGTTTCAAGACATATCTCAGCCTCTTTTTCCTCTTCTGGGCTCAAGGTAGGGCCTTTGTATTTCAAATTAGTTAAGTTAGCGAAGTAATGGGAAAGTCCCATAGTTTCAATTTGTGCTTGTGTGGTTCCAATTTGTTGTTAATTAGAATAGCACAGATTGACATTGCCACTTTGACACTGGCATTACCAATTTGTAATTTGTCCAGATAAAAATGACATTTGAGGAGGTTTTGGGTAAATTTAATACTTATGTTTTTGATCAAAATCCTCCTTGTGAACAGATAAAAATATCAATAAACTTCTTTTAAATCTATATATTAATTAGAGAGAGAGAAAAAATATTGCAAGCTTCTCCACGTGCAATTGGGGCATCAATTCTTCTTTTTCAGTCAACCAACCATGAGGCTGATGGCAGTTGCAGAGGCATTTTTGAACTTCCACAACAGGCTTTAGGATTCTGTTTCCTATTCCTTCTTACTCGGTGAGGTTTTAAGAGCATGCTCAACATCCATACTCCAGAAGTTTAGGATAACTTCACCTGAGAATCTGTGTCATACGGTTTTCTGGATTCCTTTATGGCACCTTCAGTAGCTTGGATAAAATATTCTGCACTTTTCTTTCAGTGTAGAATCACCAGCGTTAAGTGGAGGCACCTTTTCCCCCATAAGTATGCTTGCAGACATTTGTGCAAGACATTTGCAGATATTTCACCATCAATCTTGCTTTAATTTCAATTTTTTGGTTCTTCTTTTAACTTTCTTCCATTTCTTCATTTGCAACACCTAGCAGCTGACCTGTGAGTTTAAATCCATCTGTAGGGGTATATCCAGGACAAAGTGCTTCAGTCATTTCTTTAAATTGCCAGTCTGCAACATTTCACATAATGTTAGCATAAAAGAGGTTACAACTTTCTTTTCAATTTGAAGTTTTTGCCTTTCAACTTCTTTTAAATGGCAAAATTACTGATTGATATTTGCTATTTTGGGGTGTTAGAAAAGAAGAGAACGCTCAGGAATAAAGTAAATGTTGAAGAGAAACAGGAAGGCATCAAAAAGGGACTTAAATTATCATCAAGGCTACATTTTGAAAATGTGTCATTTGCACGATCAAACTCACCAATGTTCTGCTCTTCCACTTTAATAGACAAAGTTTCATTCAATGGCATATTTAATCTTGAAGAATGAAAAGAAACCAATTTTCTGCACTTACTGAGATGAGCGTGTCTCTTTTCAATCTTTTTACTAACAACTCCTGACAAGGTTTACATTTTTCTTTAGATGAATTATCTATTTTCATTACTTCAGTACATTCAGTCACTTGTTTCCTACCACTTCAAGTTTTGGCATGTTGAGTCAAATGAATTTATACCCTAGTGCCTGGCAATCAGTAGATGCTATTCACAAGTTTGCAATATCAATAAGCAGTTTTCACATTTACTAGTTAGAATGAGAAACAATCACCTAGTGAATTAAACTCCATGAGGACAAACATAGGATGAACTATTACATTTTATACATAACCATATTACTGGATGCCTTTACTCACTTTCAAGAAGTATCTAGATTCCAGCAAACCAATCCTTGAATAATACACAGCTTCATATGCTCACCTCTTCAGCACTGAACACTGGAATTTGCCTAATAGACAAACCCTCTCTCCAATCACTGGCTTCACCCACTCTTCCTCTATGGACTTCTAGACAGTTTTATATTTTTATGGTCTCCTAAATGGCATAACTCAAAGCTTCCCTAGTAATATTTTAGAATGGTTATCACTGGTTATTTTAGAATGGTTATTTCAGAAAGTAAAATTGTGTTTCCTGTTCAGATCAGTTTCTGTCTGCATCCTGTAAACACTTGCCCATACCGGTATTGCCCTGGCCTCTTCTTTTGTCATTCAGTTTCACATGCATTCTATAACAATGTGCATTTCCTCACCTTTGGGGGCGAAGCCAGACTTTGAGGCACCTGCTCCCCTACTTGGTGTAAACTTTGCTTGTGCCAATCAGAAGCGAACACAAACAGGTTTTGGGCCCCGTCCCCTATGACACTTTTGTGATGTCATAGTTGGTACTTATGTTTCTGCCTGCCATGTGCAGACAGAGAGAGGAAAACGAATCCCGTGTAGCCGTGTATCCCGTATACCCCACGTAACCGAGCCTGATCAACTCGAAGCCTCTCTCTCAGCTCACGTGTTTCAAATAGAGCTTATACGTTTACCGGTCGTGTTATGCGTTGGTTTGTATTTGTAAGTATCAATTATTACTAAATGCTGCATCTTTGTAAATATTGTTAGTAGGTATTTTAGTCATTGTGTGTTTTAAGTTTCATTAAGTCTATTAGCTAATCAAAAACTGCTCCCTTACCCCTTGTAATTATCCCAATAAAACTTCAAATTGATTAATTTTAGTTGTGTGTGTGTGTGTGTGTCTGTGCATCTGCAGCTTGCCTCCTGACCCACACTCCCCTTGCATCTCTTACTTATATAGTCTGTTGCCACGTGCGGCCTGGTAAATAACAGACCTGCAATTTTTCCTCGCCCCTGCAAGTCCGTGGCAACCCACATTTCCAATATTTAAAAAACCTTTCAAATATACCATATTCAAGTAAATACTTCAAAGTGAGATAAAAGTTCAAAAATGAAACTCCCATTTACAAAATAATTAAAATGTAAACAAAATACAAACAATCACTCTTGGTTTTTTACAATCCTGTAAGAAGTTTTAAGTGCAACTGTAATTTTTTACATGTCCAAACATAACAAGCTTATAATCCTTGCAATAATAGAATAGTAAAAGAATAAACTATCAAGCCCTAGACTTTTTAATTTTTACTTTCTAAGAAAAAGCTCTGTTCTAGTAAGCACTTAAGCTGAATTCAAAAAAACTTACGAGGGAGACAGATTTTAGTTGTAGAAAAGGAAAACTATACATGCATTTGAGATTTAAGATATTTAGTTCTGTAGTTTCCTGGTATCCATTTCCATACTGGGGATAAAAACCTGGTAGGAGTCAAATTCATGAGTAGGTCCAGTGGTACAATGAGGTTTACAATAACCTCAATTACAACATGCAATGATATTTTAGAAAAAAAAACAGTCCAAGAAGATTCTCTGTTTCAGCTTTGTTAAAACATTTGGCACAGGGCACTGGCAAGACAACAGAAGCTGTAATCTAAGACTCATTAAGTAACTGTACTCAGGTGTTTTTATACACTGTACCAAGTTTCAATTCCAACACAAGAATGGCAACAAAAAATGCTTGGGAAGAGAAAAAAATGAGATTTTCCTACTTGTATATTTTGTTTAAGTCATTTGATGTCAGTGTGGCATCCCCTTGATTCATGCATCTGGCCTGGTCAGCAACAGTCACTACTCTTCCTACAAAGTAGCACTTAGTAGTTGCTATGTTAGATTGTCTACAATCAACTTCTTCCGATATTACTCGGTGTATTAATTTGTCAATAAACACTGCAATCTTTGCAAATGCTAAACTGAACTATTTTCTGGGCCAAGTTGGACAGCAATTCAGACTAGTGCATGGTATTAGAGTCCAATCCCAGAGAGGTCCCATGTGAATGCCACTCTCACCTCCTGTAAAACACAGGTCATAGAATGTCCCCAAAATAATTCCTATAACAGATCTTTTAGAAAAACATCCAATTGTGATTTTAAAATTGCCAGTGATGGAGAATCTGCCACAACCCTTGGTAAATTGTACCAGTTGTCAATTATTCTCACTGTTCAGAAATTATGCCTTATTTCCTGTCTGAATTTGGCTAGGTTCAACTTTCAGCCACTGGATCATGTTATATCTTCTTTTGCTAAACTAAAGAGCCAATTATCAAATATTTGTTCCCCTTGTAGGTACTTCTAGGCTATAGTCAAACCATCCCTTAGCCTTCTCTTTAGTAAGATAAATAGACTGAGCTTCTTGCCTCTCAATACAAGGAAGGTTTTCTAATCCTTTAATCATGATTCTCGTGGCTCTGTTCTGAACACTCTCATCAACATTCTTCTTTAATTTTGGACACCAGAACTGGACACAATATTCCAGAAGTAGTCTGATTTCTCTCAATGTGTTGTTCAACAAATAACAAAGAACATTTTTTAAACAATCATCACTTTATTTCCTTTAATATATATATAGGGGGCGGGTAAAGTCAAGGAGAAACAAGCAATTGTCACACCATACCCTGGCCAGTCATGAAACTGGCTTTGAAAGCTTCTCTGATGTGCAGCGCACACTGCTGCGCTCTTCTAATCGCCCTGATGTCTGGCTGTGCTAAATTGGCCGCCAGGCGATTTGCCTCAACCTCCCATAATCGTCTCCCCCTTACTCTCACAGATATTGTGGAGCACACAAAAAGCAGCAATTAAAATTGGAATATTGGTTTTGCTGAGATCTAACCTAGTCAGCAAACAGCGCCAGTGAGCTTTCAAATGTCCAAATGCACATTCTACCACCATTCTGCACTTGCTCAGCCTATAGTTGAACTGCTCCTTACTACTGTCCAGGTGTCTGTGTACAGTGTGGCAGGGTGGGCTTGACCCAGCCTGCCGCCCCTTTAAGAGGGAGAAAAGCCCTCTGCAAACCTCCCTGGCAGGAAGGCTAATTAGCTACCTGAGGTGCAGGGCAATCAGCCTGCATGAGATGCACCTGGCAGCCTCCTCTGGGGGATATAAGGCTGCCAGGAAGGAAGCCCAGGGTGTGTGGTGGTGGCATGAGCTATTCAGAGCTGTGTGTGTGGGTGGGTGGGTGGGTGGGGGTGTGTTGAGCTATCAAGAGCTGAGTGTGTGGTTGAGCTATCAAGAGCTGAGTGTGTGGTGGTGGCATGAGCTATCCAGAGCTGTGTGTGTTTGTGAGCTATCCAGAGCTGTGTGTGTTTGTGAGCTAACCTGAGCTGTGTATTAATGAGCTGTTGAGCTGTGTATTAATAAGCTGTTTTAAGCTGTATATATTGGTGGTGGGGTCCTGCACTGTAAATTAAAGAGCACTGTTTGGAGCAAAAAGGGTTCCTGCCTGTTCCTGACAAGGGGTGAGAGAGCGGTCCGTCACACTTGGTGTCAGAGGTGGGATCGCTACACCAGCAACACAACTGGTGGCCCCGAGGTGGAGGGAACCCTGCAGTGTCTCGAGGAACCACAGAAGCGGACTCAGCAGGCCATGCACGCCTTGCAGCGAAACCACCCGATGCAGCAGGCTCAGTTGGAGCTGTAAAGGTACTGCGGGACTTTTTGAGAGGGCAGCCACCACAGCCGGGTGGGAGCGGACCACCCGGGCCCGCCGGCTTGCTCCGTACCTTGTGGGCAGAGGCCCAGGACTTGGGGACATTATGGACTCCCTGATATTGGAGCAGTTTTGCTCAGCCTCCCCGAGACTGTCCGTACCGGAGTCAAAAGGCACCAGCCAGAGACGGTGAAGTCTGCGGTGCACCCGACCAGAAGTACATGGAGACAGAGGGACCTCGGGGAGAAGACGGACCACGACGGGTCTGGGGGTTGGGGGCACCCACTCTGCGGGTACGGGTGGGGAGGAAGTCCTAACCGGGGGCAGTGGACTCAGCCTCCCCATCACGCTCATCCACAGAGTATTGATCCGCCCCGATGGGCCTTCCTAGACCTAAGCGAAGGCTTGAAGGGTCTGAGCCAGCCCTATGGGGCTAGGCTAAGGGGGGAGGTGTGTGGCAGGGTGGGCTTGACCCCGCCTGCCGCCCCTTTAAGAGGGAGAAAAGCCCTCTGCAAACCTCCCTGGCAGGAAGGCTAATTAGCCACCTGAGGTGCAGGGCAATCAGCCTGCATGAGTTGCACCTGGCAACCTCCTCTGGGGGATATAAGGCTGCCAGGAAGGAAGCCCAGGGTGTGTGGTGGTGGCATGAGCTATTCAGAGCTGTGTGTGTGTGTGTGTTGAGCTATCCAGAGCTGTGTGTGTTTGTGAGCTATCCAGAGCTGTGTGTGTTTGTGAGCTATCCAGAGCTGTGCATTAATGAGCTGTTTTAAGCTGTATATATTGGTAGTGGGATCCTGCACTGTAAATTAAAGAGCACTGTTTGGAGCAAAAAGGGTTCCTGCCTGTTCCTGACAAGGGGTGAGAGAGCGGTCTGTCACAACAGCTTCATGAGCCATGGCATTAAGGGTTAGGGTGGGTCCCCGAGAATAACTATAGGCATTTCAAACTGCCCCCCGCCCTCAGCAGTAATTTTCTGGTCTGGTAAGTAAGTCCCTTCCTGCAGCTGTTCAAACACACCAGAGTGCCTGAAGATGTGAGCGTCATGCTTTTTTCCCGGCCATCCCACGTTGATGTTGGTGAAACATCCCTTGTGATCCACCAGTGCTTGCAGCACCATGGATAAGTACCCCTTGTGGTTTACGTGTTGGCCACCGCGGTGTTCCAGTGCCAAGATGGGGATACACATTACATCTATCGCCCCACCGCAGTTTGGGAACTCCAGCGCATTAAGACATCCACAGTGGTCTGCACATTTCCGAAAGTCACTACCCTTGATAGCAGCTGGTCAATGATTGTGTTGACTACTTGCAGCACTGCAGCCCCCACTGTAGATTTGCCCACTCCCAAGTAGCTGTCGGGAGTGCAAGCTTCCACAGGGCTATGGCCACTTTCTTCTCAACTGTGTGAGGGCTGCTCTCATTTTCGTGTCTTTCCACTTCAGGGCAGGGGACAGCAAGTCATAAAGTTCCATGAAAGTGGCCCTACGCATGCGAAACTTTTGCAGCCACTGGGAATCATCCCATACCTGCAACACTTTGCGGTCCCACCAGTCTGTGTTTGTCTCCCAGGCCCAGAAACAGTGTTCCACGGCATGAACCTGGCCCAACGTCACCATGATGTCCCAATTGCCACATGGCTTTCTTATAAGAACGTCTATGTCCATGTCCTCATCACTATCGTGATTGTGCTGTCAACACTTCCTCAGTCGCTTTGACAGGATCTGTCAATACTGCTGGATAATGTGAGAGTTATTTACAATGGTCACAACTTCAATGGTGAGCTGAGCAGGCTCCATGCTTGCTGTGATATGGCGCAAAACGATTGTCTGCCATACTTTGCACGGAGGCGGGGCGACTGACAAGATGCACCCAGAAAACCCACGAGAATGTTTTTGCTTCATCGTGCACTGGGAACTAAACCCAGAATTCCAATGGGTGGCGGAGACTGAAGGATAGCTACCCACGATGCACCGCTCTGAGAGTCAATGCGAGGCTTGGTACTGTGAACGCACTCCGCCAACTTAGCACGTTTAGTGGGGACACACACAATCGAATGTATACAATCTCTTCAGAAAATTTGACTTCTATAAATTCGATATAATTTCGTACTGTAGACATACTCTAAGCATCACAGCTAACTGCAAGGTGGAACACATTGCTTTGCATAAGTAGTTAGCACCACTCAAGGTAGGGTGGCCCATTAACATCTCTGCAGTCTGAGGACAAAAAGAGGGGGTTAATGGTTTACAGACTATTGTAATAAGCCATAAATCCATAAGACATAAGTGTCTGTTCGGTTAATGATTTTTAGTATCTAGAAGTTATTCAATGAACTCAGAAGAAAATAAAAGACCAAAAAAACCAACCCTACTACCATGTCACCAGCACAAAGCAATCATTTTATATCTGATCTCTCAGTCCTCATCCTCAAAGGAAACTTGCACAATGCTTTCAAAAGATGAGCCTGGGAACTAAAATTCATAACTCTGCTGGGCAGTAAAAAAATCATGGACTAAACAGAGACACTGGATTTATGGATTATTACAACAATCTGTAACCCACTAACCCCCTTTTTGTCCTATGACTGCAGAGGTATCAATAGGCTACTCTACCTTGAATGATCTGTGATGGGATCCACTCACTTCACATGAGCGCCTCCTATTGGGTGTTTGTGTACCTGCTCTCTCTCCACTTTTGCAGTGCTCTCTGCCAGCAGTGTCTTCTTTTTCAGGTGAGTTTTTGGTGACTCATCCCTCTAGCCAAGTCACACACAATTCATGTGTGAAACAAAACTGACTCCTTTCCAGGGTAATCAGTCCAACAGGGCCTATCCCAGTACCCTCGTTAGTCTTCTGTAGCATTGCCTGGCAGGGCTGGCCTTAACATGAGGCGAACTGAAGTGGACGCCAGAGGTGACAGACTGGGGGGGTGAGGGGGAGGTGCCACAAAGATCCAGAGTGTAGAAAACTCTGTCCATTGCTGGTGCATATATATTCTCTCTGCTCTAGATGCACAGAGATGGTGGAGTGCTGTGCTGGAGGAGGGAGGGCACAGAAGACATAGCAGGCAGGCAGGAGAAAAGGTGAGGGAATAACAGAAAGCAGTGGGAGCTGCAGGGTGAGAGAGGAGGATGAGCCTCTTATGTACCTCTCTAGTGTCCCAGGATCCAGGACTGATTGACACCAGTTTCTCAGGGAGCTTCCTGTTTCCTACTGTTTCCCTGAACCCACTTGAGGAGAACAGGCAGTCAACTCAAGTAGTAGGAACCAGTTAGGCCCTTAAGACGCTGATATCTTCCCTCACTCAGGCCCTGCTACCAGCCTGCTTGTTTGCCCCCTTCAACTGAGTATTGAGAACCACTATAGCTGGCACAGAACAGCAGTCATGAGGGAAAGAAGAAAACACCCCTCTGGGGCAGCATTCAGAAAAAGAAATCTAAGCAGGAAGGAGCTCTCCTGAGATACACAGGCACAAATGTTCACAGTGAGCCTTCTGGCCCCAGTGAGGATGTGAGAGGTGAGGAGATGCCTGAACTTCCAGTTAATCAAAGTGCAGTGACCTGGAAGCTACCGCAGCATCCATGTCTCCATCTCAAATGGAGGTAACCATGCACATTCCTGAAGAAAAGTGTAGACCAGAGAAGACTGTGGTGGAAGTGCAATAAACAGCTGCTGCTGAGTTTAGTTCCTTAAGTCTATGATTCAGGACTGTGGACCCACTTGAGCAGTAGCCTGAGAGACTTCCTTGTACTGCATGGGTCACAGCAAGTGAAAAACTTCTATTTTCATTGTTTTGGGGGAAATGAAGTTTCTATCCAACATAATATTGGTGTGAAATCCCTAATAGTGACAAAATGGAGAGGCCATGGCTCGTAGTCAGAAGCACAGAATACTGCATACTGTTTCTATTGCAAACTCTTCCAGTCTAACGTTCCAGCCAGAGTGGGTTCTACAGGAACAAAGGACTGGAAAAATGTGTCTACAAATATGGCATGCCACGAGAAGGCAGCCAGAGAGCATTCCATAGATGGAAATAGCTTGAGATGAGACTAAGGTTAAGGCCACCATAGATGATCAGCATCAAGAGAAGATTGCATCAGAGTCTCTTTATTGGCAAAATGTTCTGAAAAGGCTCATTGCCATTGTGAGAATGCTTGCTACCCGAAACCTAGCACTGTGTAACACTTAAGATCAGCTATATGTGCCAAACAATGGAAACTTCCTTAAAATTGTGGAGCTGATGGCTGAGTTTGATGCTATACTCCAGGAGCATCTACACAGGGCTGGCCTTACCATGAGGCGAACTGGTGCTAGACTGAGGAGGCGCCACTAGGACCCAGAGTGTAGAAAATTGTGTTTGCTGCTGGTGCATATGTATTCTCTCTGCTCTAGATGCACAGAGATGGTGGAGTGCTGTGCTGGAGGAAGGAAGGTACAAGAGACCTTTCAAAGTTTTGGCCAAAGTGAAGGGGATGGTGGGTGTCATTTGAGCCCCAACCCCCTCCCCAGGTGCCAAAATGTTGTGGGCCGTCCCTGTTCCCTGTGCTAATTCTCAAATAGCCCCTGCTCTGTCATGGAGAAGTGTCCTCAAGAATTCTTCCCTGGAAACTTCACTCTGTGGTGAGCCTTGACTGACCCCAGCTCAGTCAATCTTTCAATTCAGTTCATCCCTGTTTTGGGGTGTTCAGCCCCTTCCCAGGGCCTATGTAAACTCCTTCTCAGGGCACTCAGCCACTGCACCTGGCAGGGGGGAATCCAGGCTCATGCACTACACAGGGTCCCAACCCAGGGACCTTACAACACCAGCCATTTGCTGCATCTCTTTAAGTAACTTGTTGCTGCTACTGTTCCCTGAGGCCCCAGCACATTCAGCTTCACCCTTACCTCAAGCTGAAGTCTTGCTTGAGTCCCAGTAACCAGCCAGGAGAACCTTCCTTGCTCCCCAAGTCTGTGCCAGCAACTTCTCTGTGCAGATACTGCAACCAGTCATGATTACCATCCTTTCTCCTCTGGCTCCAGCCAGCAACTGAATCTGCTCAGGCCCAGCAGCTCCTTTTATATGAGCCTACTGGGCTCTGATTGGCAGCTTCCCTAAAGCCTCTCTACTCTAACTGGTTGCTTCCCACATAGCCTCTCTAAGCAACTTGGAGGACTCACCTCTTCTGCTCTTTCCTTGGGGTGTGGAGTAGTAGAACTGTGAGGCCTTCAGCAGGGGGCCTTCAGGCCTGGTACAGCCTGTCACAAGCCCCTTATATTATGAACTAAATACTTATCCTAAACAATCCGTTCCATCTTGCATTTAGCTGTGATTTAGCTCTGAGTACCTTTCCCAGACCCGAAGAAAAGCTCTGTGTGGCTTCAAAACTTGTTTCTCTCACCAACAGTAGTTGGTCCAATAAAAGATATTACCACACTGACCCACCTTATCTCTCTAATATCCTAGGAACAGCACAGCTACAGCTACACTATATACAAATTATGAATAGTCCATTGAAAGGAGAAGAAGACTTAGTACTTAAAGTTATTAAATCTACTAGCTAGATACTTAGTAGTTCACTTTTCATTTTTATTGAACATCTTAACCACAAGCACTTAATAGAAAGAAATGTCTCCAATACAGACTTATTTATTTAATTTCTCTTCGGTCCACATCTCTTATTAATAATTATGTACATTACAGTTGGACCAGGAGTACCAATCAAATAAAAGTTTTTTAAAAGCAGAATTTTTTAAAAAACTTTTTGGTACTTATCCATCATAGACAGACAAATAAGTACAAGCTTAATTTAAATTAAAACAAAAACCAAAAAAGGTTCAGGTAGTTTCTAAATCTGGATTGGCCAAGTTAAATTATTCTCAGCATGTGTCAACATTAAATCGGACTGCCCTCAGTTACTGCTGAAGTAAGCTGTTGTCTTCAAGTCTTTCCACGTCTCAAAAAGATATACTGTGTATCACAAACATCCTAAACAACAAATTACTTTTTGTCTATGAGAAAACAACTCTATAGTACAGTGATCATATAATAGCTTGGGATACCAATGAAGACAATTACTGAAAATGTACTACATGGCAAACTGCAGAAGTCATTTCTGATTGCTATTAAAAACTTCATCGTAAAAATCCTAAGAAGAATTATACGGGAAAATGAAATTCAGGACCAATATACAAATCCTAAAAACACTATCTTAATTTCACCCTAGTGACCAATTGGCCATAAAAGAGAAACTGTATCTATAACATGATGCATTGCTTGATCATAGAGACTAATCCTTACTGATTTCAATTGAAGCACTAAGAGGAACAGAAAATTCGGGTTTACTGATACTGAGCAATTATTGTACTAGTGATATGTCATAATACCAAACACATGTTAACAAGGTTTTTATTGCAAGACACTGTTTTTCCCTTCTCTGCTACAAAGCTTAATAATAGGTAGGATAGAGGTAGAAGTTATTGTCTAAACATTCCATATCTATGGCCTCTTTCTAGTCCAACAACTATGCAACTATGTTGCCAAACCTATAAAATCAAGATAATTCAGAAAGAAGACTGCCATACATGGCTATAATGTGCCTACGCACTCGCATATGAATGTGGTTCTGTGTCAGAGAAATCCACAGCACTTAAGCATTACGATTATTTTTAATAAAACAAACCATAGCCAAAATGAAAATCTATCAGTCAGATTTTTGCCATGTTTTTGTAAGGCAAACTTAAACCCTAGAAATCTGGATTCATTAAATAGTGGCCACACTAAGTTTTCAAATATCCAAAAAATATTGCCCAGATTCCTCTTAGAACAAAGATTATTCTGCTTTAAAATCTCTGACTAAAACCAGATTCTGAGACTCTCCAGGATTGAGATTTCATAGTAAAAGCACTTTTTCCACATCTCTATCACTCTCCAGATCACCTGAAGAGTTATAATGCCTACAACAGCCATATTTCTACAACTAGACAAGGAATTGAAGTTTTAATTTATTGGATGCTTTTGTGTTATCTGGCATAACTCCCAACTTCAAAACCAACAAAAACTTTTTCCTTTTAGCATTGGTTCCTACAAGGAAACAATGATTACATGTTTAATTTCAACCAATTATTTGCTTAACAACAATGTGAGTACCATTTGTATGATTCTCAATTTAAGTTCATACAGATGTGATATTATATACGCACGCTGTGGGGCCCCGCAAATGTGACTGGAGACCTATGGGTACATATAAAACTAAATCATAAAACATGAACAAGATGCTTAAGGAATTTTTTCCTAATGTCCAACCTAAACTTCCTTTGCTGCAATTTAAGCCCATTGCTTCTTGTCCTTTCCTCGGACGTTAAAGAGAACTATTATTCGCCCTCCTCCTTGTAACAACCTTTTATGTACTTGAAAACTATTATCATGTCCCCTCCACAATTTTATTAAAAAATTACCTTTTCTCCCTACAAAGGTTGTAATATATACTATATCAGCAATAAAATTCCCCTCTGTGGTACAATGGGAGTAGAGCATCAGGATCCTCAACTGATTTAAAATCAATATGAAATAATTTTAATGGATTTAATTGGCATTATTGCCTGATGTCTGTATCCAGATGTAAGATAAATATAACCAAAAACTTGGTCTCATATGAAAACAGTGAGGTTATCTCAGACAGGGCATTTTCCAACACCCATCAAAATAAATGGGAACCATTCCATCGACTTCAACAGGTGTCGAATCAAGTTTATGCTGCATGACAGTTTACATATCAAGGAAAGCGATAAACATATTGCAGCCACTACTATAGAGAGAAAGAGGCAGCTGTTATTTTCTAACTGACATGGATTACTTAGTCAAATATCCAGATGCAACATCTATTTCAGAATTAGGATTATATTGCAGTAGGAAATTGATGAAATATACGATGTAGTTTAGAAAGTTGGTGTACCTTGGCTTCAGCAAAGGGCAGAACTCCACCTATCTTCTTTTTAAGAAGAATCTGATTAAAATTACTTGACGTTTATAATATATGGTATTTTCACCGTGCCTTTCAAGATCCTACTTCTAATGACTGAAAGAAAAAAAATCAAGTGGAAATATTTTACCACACCAGTGGATGCATTCCATATTAAGCGTCAACTACTCGGATTGATGAGTGCAAAAATAATATTCACTTTAAATATTTTACTGCATTTTGCAGTTTTACAGCATGGTTTGGGTTCTTTGACTGAATGTGCTATAAAAATGAAACTATACATACGGATAGTGGTTGCCATTAAAGAATCAGTATTTACCAACAGTTATCATGTAGCAGTATTCAAGAAACCACTATATTTCTCTCTTCCTAGAATAGGAAATAACTGGTATCTCAGATACCACTATAGGCCATTTCTTCCCAGACCTGAAGAAAAGTTCTGTGTAGTTCAAAAGCTTGTCTCTTTCACCTGTAGAAGTTGGTTCAGTAAAAGATATTACCTCACCCATTTTGTCTCTCTAATATCCTGGGTCAAACATGGCTAAAAGAACACCACTGCAAATACTGCTGTGTAGTCTCTTTAGGTGCATTTTTTATGGCTACTACCGGTATACATACACAGTATATACCGTATTTTTCGCCCTATAAGACACACTTTTTCTTCCCCAAAACGGGGGGGAAAAAGTTGGTGCATCTTATAGGGCGAATGTGCGCCCCCGGTTCCCCCCTCCCCGCCGCAGGCGGGCTGCCGAGAGCGTCCCGGTTCCCCCCTCCCCGCCGCGGGCGGGCTGCCGGGAGCGCTCCCGGCAGCCCGCCCGCGGCGGGGAGGGGGGAACCGGGACGCTCCCGGCAGCCCGCCCGCGGCGGGGAGGGGGGAACCGGGATGCTCCCGGCAGCCCGCCCGCGGCGGGGAGGGGGGAACCGGAATGCTCCCGGCCGCCCGCCCGCGCGGCAGGGACGGGAGAGCGAGGCGCTTTTTTTTTTTTTTTTTTTTTTTTTTTGTCCGGCTTTTTTATTGAAAAACTCGGGGGCGTCTTATAGGCCGGAGCGTCCTATAGGGCGAAAAATACGGTATATTAGTATAATATAATGTATATATTTATATATATGTAAAATAATTTCACCCAGAACTGAAAAAATTTAACTAGTGCAATGGAAGGTGATAACCATTTAATTCACTTTTTATACATTGATTATCAATTCAGGAGAGAATGTTGAAACTATATACTGAAATTCCAGGAACAATAGGCAATATGTTATTATCCAGTTGGAACATGTACTCTTGCAAAAAAAAAAAAATTGAACTCTTCATTGACTCCAATGACATTGATATGAAAAATGTCTGCACCCTAAAGCAATTAAAGACTTTAAATCAGAAGATGAGAATAAGGTACAGCATCTACATGGACCCAACATGACTGTGATTTAAGGATTATGATTAAACAATTTACTATAGAGAAAAAAAAACTATATAAAAGAATTATAAAGCCATAGAGGGCTGCATACTATTATCTAATGGGTGAACCTTTCTGATGCATGCAATAGTTTAGATGCAATAATATCAAGAAACCAATACTGCATACTAACAAATCTAAACTATGTCCCATCTCCAACTTCTTCCACTAATTAGTAAATGACAAGGATTAGATGCCAATGGCGCCTAACTTCCTATAGTTTCTTGGCACCTCCACATTCAGTATTCAAACAATAGCATGGAGATTACTTTAATATCACAGGTTGCAGTGATGAGTCCTAAACACTGGAACAACTCACCATACAAAATCACAATAATCCCTAATCTAACACCTTTCAGAGCTCAATGACAAAAACAGATCATTGATAGAAGACTATTGGACAATAACAGACAGCGAAAAATGAAGGTGAGGGAGAGAGAGGAATCAGAGAAGATAAGAAAGAAGTAATCAAAGGCAGAAATAGAAAAATAATTCCAAAGCAATTTTAAACAGCCTAATCCTAGGAAGGTATAAACAGACCATTTTAAATGTCATTCTTTTCTTAAGAATCAGAGAGGTAGCCGTGTTAGTCTGGAATAGCAGAGGTAACAAAGTCCTGTGGCACCTTAAAGACTAACTATAAAGTTTTGAAGCATGAGCTTTCGTGGGCTAATACTCACTTCGTCGGATGCAAGCAGTGGAAGTGTCCTAATTGGACTAACCTTTTTACCTCCCACCTGGTTCTTGCCTACTTTTCTATACCTGCCTCTGGACACTTCCACTGCTTGCATCCGACGAAGTGGGTATTAGCCCATGAAAGCTCATGCTTCAAAACTTTATAGTTAGTCTTTAAGGTGCCACAGGCTTTGTTACCATTCTTTTCTTAATTTTCATGTCCAGCAGGTAAATACTATATAGTGATTAGAGGCCTCAATGACCTAAGATAGGTACAAATGCACGCAAAAATATCTTTAAGCATTGTAAAACAAGATTTTCTACACAATTGTTGATTTGGTTCCATGAGTGAGGACTGTGAAGTATTCTCTTTTCTGTCACACGCAGACAGCAGACAACATTTTCCACACCATATAGTGTTAGCATGTCTCCAGTTTAACTTCTCCCTTGTCTGAAAAAAACAAAACACAAAATTCCAAACCCACAAACCTAAGTTTAAAAGGTACAAGACACCTAAGATGTTTTGAACAAACTAAAGCTAAAGTCTTCTCCAAACAATATTCCTGGACAGGCATCTGTACTGATAGAATCAAGACACAGAAAACAGTTAGCAGGTAGGAGGAAATGTGCTCCTGAAACTAATCCTTAACACTACCAAGGTGGAGTTCGCCAAATCTCACTACTGGGAAACTGACAAAAGAATGCAAAGAAGAGAGTGTGACAAAAAAGATGATGAATATCTAGTCTATTAAGCTATAGCCACATTATAGCCCAATACTGAGCATGTCAATGCAACATTTATCCTATAATTAGGCTGACCATATTTCCTTTAGACAAAAACGGGACATTGGGATGGCAAAAACGGGACAGGATGGGGGGGGGCATGGCCCCACCTGGGCCCCCCAGCGCCGGGCGGGGGAGAGGCAGAGGGGACTCGGGGGGGGTGGATGGAGGAATAAGCAGAACAGGGATGGGGGATGAAGAGGATGGAGGGAGAGAGAGAAGGGGGGATGAGGGATGAAGATGATGGAGGGGACGGAGGGAGAGAAGGCACGAAGGTGAGAAGGGAGAGGATGGATGGATGAGAGAAGAGATGGGGGTAGGGAGCAGGGGGGATGGAGGAGGCAAGGGACAGCGAGAAGGAGGGATGGAGAGAAGGGAGATGGAAGAGGAGGCAGTGGACGGAGGGAGAGAGAGAAGGGAGGAAGGGAGGGATGGAGAAGGGGATAGAGAGAAGGAAGAGAGGGATGGAGGGATAGAGAGAAGGGAGGAAGGAAGGGATAGGGATGGAGAAGGGGATAGAGAGAAGGGATGGAGGGAGCGAGAGGAGGCAGCGGACGGAGGGAGAGAGCAGGGAGGAAGGGAGGGATGGAGAAGGGAGATGGAGAGAAGGGAGGGATGGAGAGAAGGAGGGAAGGAGGAATAGAGAGGAGGAGGCAGCAGCGGGCGGCGGGCTGAATCGGATCTGACGGCGGATCGGCAGCGGGCGGCGGAGCGGAGCTGTCCGGAGCCGCAGCCGGGGGCCGAGCACGATGGCGGCGGTGGGGGGGGGGGCGGCGGACATTTTATGACTCATAATCACATAACTGAATTTATGTGATTATGTCTCATAAAACCCGGCCGGCAGTCCCCCCCCCCCCCCCCCCCGCCGGCGTGCTCGGCCCCCGGCTGCGGCTCCGGACAGCTCCCGCTGCCGATCCGCCGTCAGATCTGATTCAGTCCGCTGCCGCCTCCTCCTCTCTATTCCTCCTTCCCTCCTTCTCTCCATCCCTCCCTTCCTCCCTGCTCTCTCCCTCCGTCCACTGCCTCCTCTCCCTACCTAAGGACTAGTATCAGATGTCAAAGTCTCAGATGAGCGCAGTTTGCTCATCGGAGATTTTGACATCTGATACTTGTCCTTAGGTAGCAAGATTCTTCACCTAAGATCTTGGGAGTCCTGCACCTGCCCCCAAAACGGGACAAAATTGATATTTTTGACAAAAAGACGGGACGGTTCAAAAACATGAAAAAAACGGGACTGTCCCGTTCAAAACGGGACGTATGGTCAGCCTACCTATAATGTATAGCAAAAGGGTCAGGGGATTGTCGTGCACAAATCTTTTGCACTAGCCTTTCCCCTCTCAGCCCAGTATCAAGGCCCAAATGATGTGTGCTCACAATCTCCTATGGGAAAAGAACTTCTAAGTATCCTATAGACTTCCTTAATGCATTGGTATGGCATACTGTCCATCACACTAAATGGTCCTCATATTTTAGTAAATGGCAAGAAGTGTTACTTTTTCTATATTTATAAAGTTCTATAGTCTATTCAATAATTCATTCAAACATTCAATAGTCTACTCAGTAAGTCAGACATTTAGAAAGAATATAACTCCTTTTCCCGTGCACTGCAGTCATAACTAATTTGTAGATCGCTGTCCTCTTATAGTCCATTGAGTGGAATTTTGGGCCATAGCCTTAGTAAATAGGTTTCTGATGTTAGGGGTAAAGCCATCTTATTTACAAACAAAGTTCCTGCAGGCTCACTACATTTCTTTTGGCTGCCCCACTAGCCAGGAGGAAGGGATGTGGAAAAGGCTGTTAGTGCTGTTTATTGTAAGTAGGAGCCCATCATTTGATAGACACCTAAGGATCCTTTATGATTCTTTAGGTCTCTCTTGGACATAAGACTTCCAGAAGGCGATTCTTTAACCGGGAAGACACAGCTAAAACTGATTGCATCCCCTTCCTGATTTCTCTGCAAACTGGTAAGAGCTGTACTTCTAATTTTATATTGCAAAATGAGGGGTTCAGGCAATTTGATAGAAAAATTAGGCTTGTAAATCTTACTGCAGGAGCAAAATTTTGACCACTTTACCTGTATTTCTGATACAGACATAATTATCCTCAAATTCTTGAAGGCATAGTCCAACATACCATCCAAATGTTTGCATACTATGAAGGGAAGAACCATTATTCTTAATTTAAATGAAAAATACTACCATCATCATCCTGCTGCAAATGTATCAACGGTCAGAGCCACTAAGCCAAACAGACTGGGTCAGAATTTTTCCAAAATAGTTACTAAAATTCAGGGATTCCTGATCTCTATTATTTAAATTACTAAAGGGGTGGGGAATATATATTTATAGTTTACTTTAGATGTAGGTAGTTTCTTCAAAAGTTTCTACCTCTTTGAATGTGTGTCATCCATTGGATAATAGCAAAAGACGCATATGAACAAGACTTAGTATACACATGAGGTGTAAAAATATGTTGTACTGAGAAAACTCTCAATCATTTCTTCCATTGATTATATCTATCTAAAATAGCACAAAATGAAGTATAATGTAGTCTGAGTTTTCAATACACTGCTAATATTAGTACTGTGTAAGGAAATTTTAAAAATAGTCTCAGTGTACCTTAGTATTGAACAACTGTTTTGAAACCTTGCACACCAATTCCATTATATTTTGTACAATAGAGAGAGAGAACACTTTTGTTCTGTTTCCTAAAGGAAAAGAGCAACTATCCTTCCTTTATGCCTCTTTGGTGCTGGACTGCAGAGATTATGGTAATTTGGGGAGATTAAAAAAACTGTAGAGAAACTCACTTGATTCATTTTTGAGATTCTGATTCTAAAACAATTTTCAGTTTCTGCAATGTAACTTTCTAAGAGCTGAAATAGTCTGCCAAATCAAACTTTTTTCCATTATTAAGGGGAGTGGTAAGGATGCAAAAAAAAGTTTCTGGAGATAAATCTGAACAGATGCTCTGGCAGTGGAGGAAGACTAGATAGATTTTTCCTTATAATTTTTTGTGACGTGATTTCTTTTGCGGGAATGCACTGACCAGTGCACATAAACAAAGCTATGAGATCACTTTTCACTGATCAGAAATTCCCCTAACCTCTTTCCTTTCTTACTTGACATTAAGAGATATCTTGGTTCTTGCACTCCATTTCTGTTTCTTGTAGAGGCCTGATGAATGAGAAACTAACTGCAGAAGATTAAACCCATCTCACTTAGGTTCAAGATATGGATAATCACAATTGTCTATATGACTGATATAACTGCCGATTCCTCCTTCCCTCACCCCAGCAGTGGGAAGAGCAGAAAGAGTGGTTATTCAGAAAAGGATCAGGCATTGAACAAGATTAGAATAATGTATTGTACTGTCAGCTTTCTTCTGTTTTTCTGCTCCACTGCAGTATGGTATAGAGCAGCAACAAGTATATATCCATGCAATATAAAAGTCACATACAAGAAACTTTCATGCCATGTGGTTTCTTGAATGGAAAGCAGTAAGTAAACTAGTGAAATGATGAAAAAAGGAAAGGTTCTAACAAAACAGCACCCAAAAAGTCATTAACTTTCTTTTTTTTAAAAAAAGTTATTTATTTTGCCACCTTTTGCCAATAGCAGAAAGGAGGAACACACTTCAGCCTGCAATAGCAACAGTCAAAACACAATTTAGTGATTTATCGTGACTCCATTACTTCAGTGAAGAATAAAATGAAGATGGGTTTCTTGTCTGACAAGAGGGCAATAGAAAGGGCCATCTTAGAAAGGCAGACAAATGCATTAAGAATGCAGCAGAAGTTGCAAGGATTCTCTGCTTGTGAGAAAATTAAGATAAATGTTATTGTCAAGTAATTTAGGTTCTGAGTTTTACCCATGTAACAAATGTTATAATTTACTAGGTCCAAAGTGTGATCTAGATTTTCATTTTTAAAGCTAAAAGAACTCCATCACTTTCTTACTGAGAAATCTAAACAGCAGCCAGTATTTATATAGGACAAAGAATGCTTTTCATATTGCTACTGAACTCAGATTCCAGGAGTTGTGCAGACATGACTAATATTGTTGTACAAACAAATTTACAAAATTTAGCTATGTTGGCTTGCTCGCCATCAGGAAAAAAAAGTCTGTCAAATGGAAAATTAGTGGGAGAAAATTATTTTCAAACTTCTAAAAGAGTTTTTATAAACAAGTTTATTATATTATATATATACACACACATACACACACACATACAAGTTAGACTCCCCATTTAAATTATTTACTGTTATTGCAAACTAAGTGTTGCAATGATAGAAGTTTCAACCAGCGATCAAAGACTGATTCTTCAACAAAGATCAAGACAGTTTTGACAATATTTGAAGCAGAATGACACAAAAGGAAGGAAACTATGGAATCTTCTTAAAATGTAGGGAGTCTTTCAAACCATGGTTTCCTAACATTTTACCATTTAGTTTTGACGTTCAACTGCTTCAATCTGCGAAAGGAGCATATTGATTAAACTGATCAATCCCAAACAATCATAAACGGGTACTGTTGTAAACTATGGTAAATGACCATATATTAGATTAAAACTGTACAGGTTGAGGAATCAGTCTAATGCCTTTTTAGCGATTTGATGTCTACCTTTTCAAAATAAAATTATCCTCTATACTTTTATTTCCAGTCTAAGATCAATTTACACAGAACTCCATGAGATACAAATAAATGTGGATGAGCACTATTCCTCCTTCTCTCCTCACTGTCTTGGATCATATATTTAAAGTGCGCCTAACCTAAGGGATAGCTTATAACACTTCAGAATGTCAGTTCAGTTTGACTGCCATATTCATTCCATATGATCAAGTTAGAGTAGAAGATACTACAGACTTGCAAAACTTAATTATGTTCTTACTATAAGCCTTTGAGCAGGCACATTGACTTCAAAGTTTTGACTCTTTAAAATTAAGTACATGCATAACTATTTGCAAAATCAAGACCAAAAAGATTCAGTAATCCAGTATAGTCAGCGAGCAGAAATTGAAAAGGCCAGAAGTTGTGGTATGGGCGGGCAGGGAAGGGGTGGGAGCAAGGAGATGAGGGTTTGGGATTTTTATTGTTGTTGTTCTTTTTTAAACATCCTTTAGCCTACAACAAATGTATTAAATTTACTTTTCTAGCAAGTAGTCTCAGCCAGGCAAACTGAACAAGTCAATTAAAAAATTCACAGGTTTTAAATTTTAAAACAAAATAAGGCTTTGTTATTATAAAATTTCCGCAGACAGCTCAGATGGAAGTGATTCAGTCTGCGGAAACTACTGAAGATAAGATGGCAGGACAAAATTCCAGACACCGACGTCCTTTTACAGGCTGATATGACAAGCATTTACACCCTGCTTTGCAAGGCACAACTTAGATGGGCTGGCCATGTTGTGCGAATGCCTGATGAGCGATTGCCCAAGAAGATGTTCTATGGTGAATTACAACATGGCAAGCGATCTCTTGGTGGTCAAAAGAAGAGATTCAAAGACACCCTTAAGGCCTCCCTTAAGAACTGTAACATAGATCCTGAAAATTGGGAGAGCATCGCTAATGATCGCTTCACCTGGCGCAGACGAGTTCATGATGGTGCAACAGCCTACGAACAAAAGAGACTGAGTGATGCTATAGAGAAACGCCTTCTTCGCAAGTCCAGGGCTGGTATTCTCTCTTCCCCCGGTCGGCAACCTGATCTTCAATGTCCTCAATGCAACTGTCAATTCCGGGCTCGGATTGGACTAATCAGCCATCTCAGAACCCACTCCCAAACAAACTGATGACACTGGGTGGTCCTCATCAATTCTGATTGATGGACGAACGAACGATATATTATAAAATTATTTGGAATTGAGGAAATAGGCCATTTGTGTGTGTTATTTCATTTTAAAAGTACTTATTGGATTTTTAGAGATAAGCCCCCTCAATTTCCAAATCCCACCCTCGCCATTTCTCCCTTAAATCCAAGTGTCAAAATTAGGATTAAAATTCCTGATTGCACACACACCATCATTTTATCTGGGCTGTTTGCTAGCGTGTCATCAAACCACCAGTAACTGGAAACTTTAAATTTTGGATGCCAGCCCAGTTGCAAATAAAAAACCTTCAGATGAACCACCACAAAGAAGTCACATGAGCTCCATGGGCGGCATGTATAATAGGCCAGGGGAGGCTAAACCTCTACTAACCTAGTCTTTGGCCCAACCCATGCTCCATCCCAAGACCCCACCCTCACTCCTCTTCTCCCTCTAAGCCAGTGGGGTCTGAGCATGGGCTTGTGGCCTGAGGTTTGGGGCTCAGCTAGTAGCCTGGGCTGGGGCTCAGGCTGGTCGGCAGCCCAGGGTGGCTCGGGTTGACCCAGGGATCAGGCTGGGTCTTGGGCTGGTCCTCAGACTGAACCAGAGGTTTGGACAGTTTGGCTGGGGCTCCTCCTACCATGGGGCTAGAGGGGCTTGATGCTCTGGCAGGCAGGGCCTCTAGTGGAAGGGGCTGCGCTGGAGGGGCTAGCCTCCCCAAAGGGGTGGCGGTTCACCCATCGCCAATGATGAGCACATACTAATGAGAAGCTACCAGAGCTTTCCATCCCATGTTGTCAATAAATAATAACAGCTAGTTCTTACATTGCATTTTTCATCAGTAGATTTCAATATACATTACAAAGTATCATTATCCCCATTTTACAGAAATCAAAGCTGATGCACAGATAAGTGACGAGATTTACCCAAGTCACTCAACAAGCCAATGACAGAGCCACGAAAAGGAGTCTTGTGTCCTGAATCCCATTTTCTGGCTGTGTTTACTAGGCCATACTGCATCCCATTCTTGACACGTGTCAAATATATACACAGTGTTGTTAAAAAAAAAGATAGTGTATATTCTGAACAAAGCAACATAATAAAATGTGAATTGAAGGTACAAGTGATTATATATGTCAACTCATTTGAGTACAAGATGTATCTGAAATTAATTTACCTCCTGGAACAAATCAACTTCTACATAAAACTAGTAACTTTTATATAAAATTTTAAAAATGTCTAAAATAAATAAAGAGGATACTAAACTAAAAATAACTGATCATTGCTAATGTGCTCTATCCCCTAAGGTTGTGGGTTTTTTTTTTACTCCCACTCCTCAAATAAAGAAAACAACAACAACCCCCCCACCCACACACACCATACAAATACTGGTCACCTAAAATAAAGCATGTAGAGCATAACACAACTAATGCTATTTCTTAAATACTACTGTAGAACTGCAATAACTGTGTTAAATATTATTTTTGTATTGTAATACAGTTTCAGCAATATAACTCACACTAATTTGTAAATATATTTAAATAATTCTGAGCACTAATCTGAACAACCTTCCAATCTAAGCAGTTCAATTTCATGTGTTTTCACTGAATGCTGTTTCATCAAGATAATTCAGGGTTTTCTAACCACAGGTTTCGTAACAAATACCAGGAGTTGGGAGGAGAAAGAGTGTGATTATGTCCTGACACAGGAGGCTGAGAAAGAGTCCCAATAAAACATTTAAGATGCTTATAATGCAGTGGTTCTCAAACAGTTTTACTGGTGACCCCTTTCATGTAGCAATCCTCTGAGTGTGACCCCCCCCCACTTATAAATTGTAAACACTTGTTTATATATTTAACACCATTATAAATGGTGGTGGAAAAGTGGGGTTTGAGGTGGAGGCTGACAGCTCATGACCCCCCCCCATGTAATAACCTCATGACCCCGAGGGGTCCTGACCCCCAGTTTGAGAACCCCTGAGGTTTGCTATTGACAAAGTCCAGGATGGACTATGCTGAACTATTAGTTTGACTGTATACTTTAAAAAGTCAAGTCTTTCACCAGTACATTAAAAAAAAATTTTTTTACAAAAAATATTTTTATTTGTAATAATAATGTTTTCCCCAAACTTTATCAAAATAGATTAACCATTAAAATGTTTTTTTCATATTCTTTCCATATTCCATACAGCTAATCAGTAACCAGTATTTCTACTTAGCCTCTTCTTTATTCCATTCCTTCAAGAATCAGTATGATCAGCAACTTTTCTCCAAACAAATAAGCATGACATTCCTGTTCATATCACCCTATGAAATGATCTGCTTCCTCAACTGAAACACTTTTGCAAAAAGTGTAACACAGCACCCTAATTTCTTCTCAGATGAAGCAGGAGTTGGAACATGGTCAAAGTCTGTTAGGCTGCATTCTTAATTCCCACAATAAAGACTGGCCATAATATCAACTGTCTGGTTTTATTTAAGCTTCTTTCTCTACACAGGCCATTTTCCATTTGGTAGTCAAAATTTTAGAAAACAAAAATATTTATACAAATATCATATTCATGTTTTGAAATGGGGAAGCCATTCAAAGCTTCATTTTCAGACAACAAAGAAAAATGCTTTAGTTCAGAAAAACTAAAAAAAATGAGTACAATGCATAGAATGACAGGCTTTACCCATATTGTTACTTGGTGACATAAAACCCTATGCAAAGTTTTTTGTTTTGCTTTTGTTGGGGCAGGAAGGTTCTTTATTATTATGAAACATATAAAAGATTGATTCCATTCACTTATGTGAACACTTATAAAATTGGCTGGTGATCATTCAGAACCAACAAGAAAAATCCATTTCTAGAATTCTTACAACTATACACTACAACAAAATGTGTACCTCAGTGCTGCCCCTCCTTAAAAGCCTCTTCAATGTTAATTCCTAGAGTAAGGCTCAGGTCTTCAGCTAAAAAATTCTCTAGATTCTGTGATCCTTCTCTCTTTAATCTTCAGTCTATAATCAGAGATGATGAGATCCACATATGCATAACAAGTGAGGATTTAAGTAACTTTACATCTCACCACAGGTACCACATTTGATTTAAACAGTAGCTCTGGACATTGGATAATTTTGTCCTTTAAGATTAAAGGTTTTATATGTGTATGTCTTGGTATGTTCAACAAGCATGCAATTTTATAAGCAAATTGTTTGTATGTGGTTAATAGACAAATTACATTTCAATATATCAATATATGTGACATTAAGATTCATCATTCATCTCTGTAGGTTATTTCTGGGGGCGGTAAGGGGGACAGTGGGAGCGTTTTCCAGGTTCATCAGTGGCTAAAAGGTTTAAATGTGTTACCACTAATTCTGTTTAAACGATTTTCCCCAGGACTACCATTCTCTGAGTATTTCTAAATCAATTCCTTGTTAACGTTTTCATTAGTCTGGTTAAACTATTCTATTATACTTTTTTGTTTCTCATGGTAACCAATTTTATTTGACTTAACAGAAGCTGTTCAAATATTTAAAGGCACTCCGAGATGGCAGGAGTTTATCTAGGAGCATACATGTTGTGTCACATATATTCCTTTCCTCGCTCATATTTTTATCTTCCCCCCCCCCCCCCGGAATAGTAACAACCAAAAAGGATACTAACTGGACACATTGTACCAGGAACGTGTTCACGTCATCTGCTTATGTTAAAATTCAAGTTACAATGGGCACATTTAGAATTTACAAGCTCGGTAGTTAAAACAGATGCTTCTGACGTTCCTTCATATGCACTGTATCCCTCTGCCAATACCGTCAAGCGCAACGCAAGAACTAAAGTATAAACATCTGCAACACCTCTCTGTTTTGTTAACATTCTTTCACACATTTTACTGCTAACTCCAAAAAAGGAGGCTCGACGGTGTAAAACCAGTGAAATTGGAAACAGCTGTGAGATAGCTACGGCAAACGGAATGAAACATGAATAAACAAAAACATGGCGAAAGTGGCCTGGGGTTGTTACACTGTCAGATCATTTTTCCAAGCCCAACATCAAGGCTTTTGTTACAACCAAAGCGGTCATTTGCATGGAGAACCAACAGGGTTTCTTCTTCTTCAGCGTTTCCCAGATCGTAACACACACTCGCTCTCGTCCATACACACACGCAGGCAAATCTTCCCCGTTGCAAACAAACAATACAGCGAAACACCCACATTTTCCCAACTGCGGAATCTACAGATTACAAACAACACTCCGCATACTTAATAGTTTGGCGCTGAGATGTATTTTAGCCATAAAATAACAGACAAACCTTTGGAGCGCTGCCCCAGCCGGAGTTCCTCTCCCTCTGCTCTGCCGTTACTGACAAGATCAGGCTGAGATTAACAAGTCCATGCTACTGAACATTCTTACTCCTCAGGTTATTCCACGCACTTCGAGTGCTCTAAATAATATCAAACTTCGCAGGAAAGTTTAAAAAATAGTGAATTAGAGAAAAACAGAGCACAGCATTGGGAAAGCAGAAAACACTGTCCGGGCAATTATTACAGCAGCACGAAGGACAGTGCTCTATAGTTTAGGCTGTGTCAGCACTTCCATTCTAAACCCCTATTTTCAAGGGGTTTAATTCAAGCCTGCAAAAAAATTGCTCCGAGATAAAACAGGTGATACTTTTCTTTTTTATAGTTTTAAAACATGCATTTAGACTATTCCAAAAGTTTTAGGGGCACAAAAGTGCACCCATTTTATCAGCTCTGGACGCCTGAGTTGCACATTTCCAATATAAATAAAACATTCCTTTTTAAAAACAAAATTTCACAGATCTTTGATCTACAATGTGAATCTGGAGCTTTACTTCTTATAAAAACACATTAATAAATATTGATTAATATTTGAAACCTGGATACTCTGAATACACAGTAAGTTTTAAATAACTTCTAAGTACATTTATTGGATAGTCCTGGGGATATTAAGTTGTCTGTTCAAAGAGCTGGTCAGCACAGACAGTGGCCCTTGACAATGTGTGTCATCTCTAATCCTCCAAGGCAGCTTTGTAAAATTCTACTCACACCACTTGCTGGAAGCAAATACTTTTTCTGACAGGCAAGTAAACTGTCCTCCTCATCGTGGTAAGGTGGCTGAACATAATTTTTGTTTGCTCTGAAACAATGCTGCTCTAAGGGGTGTCAAAGCAAGCCAATCTGTAGTCTTATTCAATCTTTGACCAATCAGAGTCAAGGACTGACGTAGAGATGGCTTTATGGCATGGATAACTGACCCATGGAAACTGGACTCAGATGAACAACATATAGATGACTAAATAACCAGGACATAGTTGCAACTTTGTAGCTTTTGCTTTTAATGTACATCTTTGTTAGGATGGTTCATCCTATATACACAAGGAACAACAGTCATTTCATAATTACAAGTCAATTGTCACAACTGCAAAACAAGCAGTGAATTCTATTCAAATACTAGTACTTTTTTTGTCAAATGTAAACATACATGTACTATCAGGTCAAAATAAAAAACCACATCAAAGAAACCAAAGTTTACACTCAGTTATCCCGCCGTTCAATGAAATTACTATAAGCCAATACAGTGAAACCTCGATTTAACGGACTAATTGGGGCGAGGGGGTGTCCGTTAAAGCCAAAAGTCCGTTATTTAATAATTTTTTTAAATCATTAAATAACAGGACTTTTGGCTTTAACGGACACCCCCTCATCCGAATTAGTCCCTTATATAGAGGTTTTAGGAGCTGTCAAACCCCCCCCCCCGCCCGGCTCCCCACAACGGGGAGCCGGGCGGGTGGGCGGACAGCTCCCGCCCGGCTCCCCGCTGCGGGGAGCCGGGTGGGAACTATCAACCCCCCCGCCCGGCTCCCCGCTGCGGGGAGCCGGGGGGGGGGGGGTTGACAGCTCCCGCCCGGCTCTCTGCTTCGGGGAGCCGGGCGGGGGGGTTGATAGTTCCCACCCGGCTCCCCGCAGCGGGGAGCCGGGTTGACAGCTCCTGCCCGGCTCCCCGGGGCGGGAGCCGGCAGCCCCCGAATAACGGATTTCGGATGCATCGGAAATTTTGTCCGTTGCATCCGAAGTCCGTTAAATCGGGGTCCGTTAAATCGAGGGTTTACTGTATAGCCCTCACCTCACTAATGCAGAAATTAAGAATATCACTATTAAGTCACTCAAATTCTGTCATTTTTCTTTTTACCAGTCCCTTATTCTGAAGCATTACTTTTCATTTTAAAATCCCCCTCAAATCAAAAGATAATTACAGAAATAGATATGTGGCCAAAGGCTATGACAGTCCATTCCTTGGCTATGTTCTCCTATCAATAGGCAGAGTTAGTTAATTCAAATCTACTCAAACGCTCTGTTAGCAGTCCAATGGGGGGTGTGGGTCATTATTTCTCAAAAATACTATTCCTCCCAACTTCCCAATAACATAATGGTTGCTTGAACATAAACCAAGAAGTATTTGAGATCCATATAGTCTATTCTGCCTCTTCTCTGTCATATATAAAAACTCTCTCACTACCAAATCATTGTAAATGGCAAGTCACTCTAGTATGAACCTTGTATGTATGTATGTATGTATGTATATGCATTATGTATAATGCTGTGCATACCATTAATATTATTGTTAAAAAGTTCCACCCTAGAAAAAGTTAGATCTCCCATCCTCCCATAGAGCTAAGATTAAGCCAACTTGGTGGTCATACACTTTAAATATACACTTTAAATATATAATTAACAGTATAGTTTCTTGCCAACAGAGTAAAAATGAGGCTTCTGTTTTAATCTACTAGGTAGTATGTAGAATATTTAACATTTTTAATAGGTCTGTCAATTATTTGGGTTTTAATCACACTGTTAAACAGAATACCAATAGAAATATATAAATATTTTTGGAGGTTTTCCTATATTTTTCAATATATAGATTTCTATTACAACGCAGTATACAAAGTTGACAGTGCTCATTTTATATGATTAATTTTTATTACAAATATTTGCACTGTAAAATGTCAAACAAAAGAAACAGTATTTTTCAATTAACCTAATACAAGTACTGTAGTGCAATCTCTTTATCGTGTAACTGCAACTTACAAATGTAGATTTCTTTTTGTCACAACTGCACTCAAAAACAAAACAATGTAAAACTTTAGAGCCTACAAGTCCACTCAGTCCTACTTCTTGTTCAGCCAATTGCTAAGACAAACAAGTTTGTTTACATTTACGGGAGATAACGATGACCACTTCTTATTTACAATGTCACATGAAAGTGAGAACAGACATTCACATGCCACTTTTGTGGCTGGCACTGCAAGATATTTATATGCTAGTTATGCTAAACATTTGTATGCCCCTTCATGCTTTGGCCACCATCCCAGAGGACAGCTTCCATGCTGATGATGCTTGTTAAAAAAAAATAATGCATTCATTAAATGTGTGACTGAACTCCTTGGGAGAGAATTGTATGTTTCCTACTCTGTTTTACCGGCATTCTGCCCTATATTTCATATTATAGCAGTCTTGGATGATGACCTAGCATGTTGTTCGTTTTAAGAACACTTTCACTGCAGATCTGAAAAAACACAAAGACGATACTAATGCGAGATTTCTAAATATAGTGACATCACTGCACTCAAGGTTTTAGAATCTGAAATTCCTTCCAAAATCTGAGAGGGGTGAGGTGTAGAGCATGCTTTCAGAAGTCTTAAAAGAGCAACACTCTGATGCAGAAATTACAGAACCCGAACCACCAAAAAATAAAATCAACCTTTTTGCTAGTGGCATCTGACTCAGATGATGAAAATGAACATGCGTCTGTCCACACTGCTTCGGATGGCTATCGAGCAGAATCTGTTATCAGCATGGACACATCCCCTGGAATGTTGATTGAAGAATGAAGGGACATATGAATCTTTAGTGCATCTGGCACATAAATATCTTGCAACACTAGCTACAACTGTGCTATGCAAATGCCTGTTCTCACTTTAAGGTGATATTGTAAACAAGAAGCAGGTAGCATTATCTTCTGCAGATGTAAACAAACTTGTTTGTCTGAGCGACTGGCTGAACAAGAAATAGGACCGAGTGGACTTGTAGGCGCTAAAGTTTTACATTGTTTTATTTCTGAACGCAGTATTTTTTGTACATAATTCTACACTTGTAAGCTCAACTTTCATGATAGAGAGACTGTACTACTGTACTTGTATTAGGGGAATTGAAAAATACTATTTTTGTTTTTTACAGTGCAAATATTTGTAATAAAATATAAATGCGAAGCAAGCACTGTACACTTCGTAGTGTGTTGTAATTGAAATCAATATTATTTGAAAATGTAGAAAATAACCAAAACTATTTAAATAAATGGTATTGTATTATTGTTGAACAGTGCGATTAATCATGTGATTGTGATCATTTTTTTTAATCACGTAACCTCCCTAATTTTTAACGTATACTATCCAAAGTGATCAAATAGTTGGATGTGACAGTCATTAATTACAACTAACTGTTCATTCCTATTAATAAACTATTTGAAAAGGATGATAATCAAAACCTGGAAATACAAATTCAAAATAAAAAAATGAATCTAACATTTCTTTCTTATGTCATCCAGCTAGAGGACAGGGAGAAAAAAACAAGTTATGGCAATACACATCTTTCTTAATATACCCCAAATTTACACTTCCTGGCTTTTGTAAGAATTACACAATGATACTACTTAAGAGCTAACCATTGTATAAACAGACTGGTTTTGTATTAATCACAACTCTGTTAAAATTAAACTTCAATTATTTTGGAAGGGAGGTAATCAGAGGAAACTTGAAAACAAAGATAATTATTTTATCATTAAAATCAAAGGCCTATTTCTGAACATGAATGTTTACAATAATATAATTAATTGATTTTAATTTCAGCAGGAAGTTACTGACCACTCCATTTTCTTTAACATAAATTTAAATAGTTGAGAGATTAGATGATTAGTTTAATTCTAGTCCATACACCCACTACTTGCACGATGAACTAATAGTTGCAACAACCTTAAATTGAAAACATGCCAACAATGTACATATAGGCAGTATAAATATTTAACCATGCCATCTAGAACATAAATTAGTTGACATTCAACAATTAAAGCTCTCTCTCTGAAGTTGCAATATTTAAAGGTTAAAGATTAGACATGCTCCCTCTTGTGTTAAACTAAGAATGCATGCTGTTTTCTATGACATGATGGTGTCTCAGCCATCTGTTTCCATTGAGCAAACCTCTTCAACTTTGACTACTAATTTCTGACAAACATTCACCAACAGTTCTACAGGACAAAGGTTAACTCACTTTGCACACATATGCATATGATCACTTTATATTTGTGAAATACTGTCATTTCGCATATTGTTGAAGATCACCATTAAGCATAAAATCACATATCAAAAAATGTACAATTAAGATTAGTGAGAATAACTTAAATATACATAGCAAAATAAATTACGTCAATATATATCTAATGTTCAGTAGCTACATATTTCACACGAGTCTAATAATTTACAACAAAATATCCACCCTTTGCTGATTTTCTTTCCATATTCTTAGTGCTAATTAATTAACTACTGAATTTACATAGTCTAGCATGAAAATTTCTGTTTAAAGAATCTTTAAAAAATAATATGTTTTTCATATCTACATGAAGATAGGAAGAACATGATACCGGTAGTAAATGTGTGTGTACGCCAGGCATCTCAAACACACGACCCACGGACAAACACACGACCCACGGAGTTATTTGCTGTGGCCCACCAAGCTCCCCTCACCCACTGCCTCATCTTCTCCAGTGTGCCGTGTCCCCACTCCTCTGTTTACCTCTAGGAGTTTTAGCACTTTCCAGTAGGGAGTGGGGAGGAGCAGGGAGCTGTGTGCTCAGGGGAGGAGGCGGGGCAGGGATTTGGGGAAGAGATTGGAATAGGGGCGGGGGGGGGCAGAGTTGGGGTGGGGACTTTGGGGAAGGAGTTGAATGAGGGTAGGGATGAGGTGGGGCAGGGCCTCATGGAAGGCACGGAGTGGGGGCAGGGCTGGGGGAAGCAGAGGGAGCTTTAGTACCTTTACTTGAAAAAGAGCGTCGGTGATGCAGCTCTCGGCCCAATGTACTAGTCCTCATGTGGCCCTCGTGGTGATTTGAGGTTGAGATCCCTGGTCTACACACTATCTACCTAAGGCTCCAATCTTTCAGTTTGACCCAGTGTAACCCCTATATCTGCATGGAGCTTCAATAAAGTCAATCCATCCATGCAGTTCTAGTTACAGGATCTCTCCCTTAAGGCAGCATTTCTCAAATGCAGCCTCCAAGAGGTTTCCTGCGGCCAGGATAGCCTCCTGGACAGAGATGGGGGAGATGGGGCCAGGGGAGGGCTTTGGCCAATCCCCCACCCCCAGGGCCGGTGACAGGGGGGTACTACGGGTACAGCTGTACCGGGCCCCGGACTTTAGGGGGCCCCCGGTACACAGCAGTACCCATAGTCATCCCCCCTTGTCGCCGGGTCTGGAGAGCGGGGAGGCGGCGCAGCTCTCCTCCGGACGAGCGCGCGTGTCCCCGGCAGGATCAGAGAGTCCGGCCGGTGGCAGCGGCGCACCACCGCCTGCAAAAAGGGCGAGGGCGGGGAGACTCCACAGCACGGTAGGGCTTCCCCCGCCGGGTCCGTGGGAGAAAGGGCGCGGGGGGGGGGGGAGGGAGAGAAAGAAAGGGCGCGGGGGGGGGAGAAAGGGCGGCTCGTGCCGCTCCCAGGCTCGCGCTGCCGCCAGCCGCTGTCAGCTGGGGGGGGGGGGCAGGGAAACGCCGGCTGGGCTGGGGGCCCCCCCGGCTGGGCTTCCCCCCCCCAGCCGGTCAGCTGGGGGGGGCCCGGCTGGGCTGGGGGGGCCCCAGCTGGGCGGGCCCCCAAACGATCAGAGTAGGAGGCCCCCAAATTTCTGTCGCTGGCCCTGCCCACCCCCCTTCAGTACCAAGACTCTAGGGGTGAGCTTCAGCCCCCCCCTTTTCCCAGCAATTCAGCTAAGGAGCTCTGGGGGCAGGCTTCAACCCAGGGCAGCAGGGGTTCAGCAGGCCCAGCCTTACCAGGTGCTGTGATCAAGAGGCAAGAAGTGGGGTGAGCCGGGTGTGAGGCTATGGAAAGGAGCTCAAGGTAATGGGGGTGATGGTGGAAGCAGAGCCCCAAGGACAGCAGTGGGAAGCTGGGGGAAGCAGCAAGGGCTAAAGGTGATGGGTGGGGGATGGAGGCAAGCAACAGGGGCTAGAGGCACTAAAATACAACTGTACATTTTCTTTATTGAGTATGCAAAGAAAAAACACTTATTACAATTATTTTCAGATGTAAATGTACATATTTGTTTTTTTCTAATGTATTTTAGGAAAATTTGTCACAGTGGCCAGCAGCAATAATTGGTGGCTGCATACTAAGGCCACCAACATTTTTGTTGTGAGAACTCCTGCCTTAGGGCATGTTTCAGTTAGGAGAACAGGCAGACAATGTAAATAAAGAGTGTAACTAGCTAACACGTTTTAACTAACATGATTTTAGACAGGACTTTGCACCTAATAGAGACAGGACAAATCATGTTTAAAATTCTGTTGGTTGTGGTCAATCCTAGGCTCTATGGTAAATTTAACTACAACCAGTCACAGATTTTTAATCATCACTTGCCTTGTCTACACAAGGTACAAGGTCCTGTTTAAAATCATATTTGTTATAATTTATTAGGTAATGTTTTAAAACATGCTGTATTTTCTATCCTTTATTGAAGTATATTTTGAAATTTAACACTATGAAAGTAAACTGTGCTTTTTTTCTTGGCAATATTGGTGGTTTTCATTAAATACAATCCTCTAAAGGTTAACGGAAATAATGCAGCCAAACTTTAACCAGGAACGGCAGCAAAATCACTGTCACTATTCATGGACGTTTCATATACATGCACTTTCAAACCTCAGACCATCATGTTCATCAATAAGGTGCACTTCTCAAAACATAAGGGTCATACAAGACTGCTTCCTGCACCCCTGAAGTCAATGGGAATTTTGCCAGAAATCTCAATAGAGTAAAAAACAGCTTATAACCTTTCCTTTCACAGCCAACTTTTGGATCAGTGTTTCTCCCTCTTTTTTTCCATTCTTCAGGCTAACTCCTCAGAGGAAGATTTTCTCAAAGCCTCCCGGGGCATCTCCCATCTAGGGTGACCAGATGTCTCGATTTTATAGGGACAGCCCTGATTTTGGGATCTTTTTCATATATAGGCTCCTATTACCCCCCACCCTGATTTTTCACACTTGCTGTCTGGTCACCCTACTCCCATCCCAACTCACTGAAGTGCTCAGAAACCAGTGACAAGTGTTATTAAGATCCTAAGAAGGATAGCCTCAAAATGTTTCATTCTGCAGACCATAACGAAGGGTTCTCGGCTAGTCCCCAGATCACTACCGGAGAGCTGCTGGTTCAGGTCCTGATTCTGAAGAAACTCCCATGTGTCTAGAATCAGAGAGGTAGCCGTGTTAGTCTGGAATAGCATAGGTAACAAAGTCCTGTGGCACCTTAAAGACTAACTATAAAGTTTTGAAGCATAAGCTTTCGTGGGCTAATACCCACTTTGTTGGATCCGATGAAGTGGGTATTAGCCCACGAAAGCTTATGCTTCAAAACTTTATAGTTAGTCTTTAAGGTGCCACAGGACTTTGTTATCCCATGTGTCTGTCTATTCCCCCATGAAATCAACAAGAGTAACCATCAGAAAAATGGCAGGGTCCAGCCCTTCTGACATGGTAACAGACGAGGCTTGCCAACCCCCCAGGAATTAAAAAGTATTAATTAAAGAGGATGTCCTGGGATGAAACCTCCAGGAATAAGTCCAACCCAAACTGGCAACCCCTAGAGCAGACAAGTGCCCAGTGGAGCGGGACAGGGATCCATTTACTGTCTGAGCCCGGTCCCAGCCCCCTTTCCAGTCACAGCGGGGGCAAGAGGCGGCGAGGGTGGCAGAATCTCCCTCTCTCCGGGGTTGGTGCCCCGGGCAGCTCGGAAGGGCGCGTCTCTCCCTGCCAGGCGGCCGGGGGGGGGGGGGGGGTCGGGGGCTCAGCCAGGCTGCCGGCGGAAGGCTCCTGGTGAAGGGGGCTGGCCGGCCGGCGCTTAGCCACGTCTCCGGGATGAGCTGAGGGGAGGAGGACTCCCTCTGTCTCCGCTATTTAAACCTCTTCCTGCCGCCTCACCCCCCGCTGCTCCCTACGCCACTTACTAAACTCACCCGCTCCCCGTCTCCGCCACACACAAACTCCGGAGACGGCTCACAACCCCCCCCCGCCTCTCCCGGGCGCGCTCGCTTCCTATTCGCCCATCGCTTTGTCCGTCGACGTGTCCGCTGCGGGCATTGGTCCCTCAGTCTGCCAATCGAATAGCACACAGCAGGCTCCCGCTCCAGGATTCGCCTGTAGGGCCCCCTCCAGCCCCTCCGGACACCTACGGGGGTAGTTAAAACCTCCTCTTTAACTCACCATGAAAATGTGCTTTTACGTCCCGCCTACCCAGACAGATTTATGATTGGGCCGAATTCAAGTCTGGCTAGCTTGATTGGAAATTTAAACTGTCAATCCTAGATGAAATCCCCGCCTACGGGGATGCGTAGCTAGTCGCTACGTCTCATATATCATCCAATCAACGCCGCTTTCACAAGTTAGAGGGCGGGACAAAGGCTATAAGTGATAGATGCGAAAGGGCTGCAACGATTGGATGAGTACTCTCTCCCTTTCTCTTCCACCGCCAATGTCCTGTGGCTCATACCACCCGGCTTTGAGAGGGGGAGAGGTAATCTGTTGGTTCAGTCCGTCTCCATCAGGGACGAGAGGGGCGGGGGGAAAGGAAGGAGGAGGAAGTCCTGTATTGCCCACCATGCAACGCGCGCTGTAGGTGGCTCTTTTGGGCTCTGCGCGGGGAGGGGGTGGGAGGAGGTTGGTGTCCAATCCAAGATGGCGGTGCAGGAATCAGCTGCTCAGCTCTCAATGACTTTGAAGGTGCAGGAGTATCCCACTCTCAAGGTGGGTGCTAGGCATCCTGGGTCCCTGTGGGGAGGGCAGGGCCAGGCAGGGGCTGGGCTAGGTTGTTAATGGCCCAGCTGGGCAGGGCTGAAGGGAGCTGGGGGGCTTGACAAGCTGTGGTCCCCCTCCCCCCGTATTATAATCCCCTCGGGCTCCAAGATATGGAATATGGGGAGACCCCAATTCACCGGACCCCCTTCAGCCCCCCTATCTGCCTTGCCCTATACTAATAATGGTTAATTTATTTCTTTTGATGTTGAGGAACGTGCCTGGAATATGATGCCCTCCCTGGGCAGTTCCATACCCTGAAGATGTAGATGGGGTGGAGTCCCCGAGCACAAACAAAAAATGAAAACGATTGAAGGACTGGAGGGGCTGATTTAGGAGAAGGAAAGGGCTGAATATGCCGTGGCTAAGATGTGACTGAAGGGTGCTGTGTGGGGAGGGGTGTGACTGGGACAGACTGGAGGGTGCAGAGCAGGTAAAATGATTTAAGGGGGATGTGAGCATTGATTATTTAGAAGAAACGTTTAAAGGAGTTAGAGATATGTATCGTGGGGGGGAGGGGGGGAGGGTTAATATGGTTCCTTGGCATCTTGGTTTCCCAAGGATGGAGATGAACTGTAGGGTGACAGGGAATAAAAATGATTAAAGGGACTGGAGAGCTTATAGGGAAGAAAGAGCTAAATATCTATAGCTTGGATAGATACTACTAAAGGGTTGGGGTGGCTGATGTAGTAACTGAGTGTATCTGAAGGGTGTTAACTCCCCCACATAGGAGATGAATTGCGCAGGCTGGCCAGGCATCATAAAATGAGCAAAGGACAATCTAAACTGGCCATTAAGGGTAAATATTGCTGACAGTAAGATCTGTTGAACTGGGGAATAGTCTCCAAGAGGAAGTGGTGGATTGATCATTTAGAATATTTTTTTATATGTATCAGACCAACCAATTCAACTACAGGGAGTTTAAATTTACTGTATGGAACTAATCCTCTGCTGGCTAAGTGGGAGTGAGGAGAGAGAGATGAGCTGGACTGCTTAAAAGGCCTTTTACATCCCTTATGTCTGATTTCACTAGAATATATTTTTTCATATAGTGTATATCAAAAACATTATACCAAATAAACTTTTGGGCTTAAGTCATGTTTTACTTTCATATACAGAGTATTGTATGGTTGGTTTTATGTTGCAGGTTTCTGCCCATGTTCTTCCCATCTGTCCCTTGCTCTTCCCTTCCTTCTCCTGACCTACCCTCTCATTCCCCTTCACCCTTGGGACTATCTTGAGTCCCATTTTATATCTGAAGATTTATTTTCCCTGTCATCCCTTACAGTATCTGGGTTAAATTTTAAGTCCCCTTAGAAAGACACTGGTGGTACTTTCCACAGCCAGCAACAGTGTTAAGAAATTCATAGACAAACAAGACTGTTTCAATGGTTTATTTATTGACACATATTGTGTTTAGGCAATCTCTTTTATATGCCTCAGTATTTACATCTAGTGAGAGACAATGGTTTGCTTTTTTCTCTCTTTATATCATTTAAGGCAATCTACTGTCAGCCATTTGAAGAAGGCAGTCATTTAAAACTAATTTTAAGACATTTTTCAGGTCTGCTATTTACTCTTGATGAGGGATTTTTGCAGCATTTTAATGAGAATGATATATTCCTTGTATTGTCACGAAATATTCAAATTAAACCGTTTGAGTAAACAGCCTTGTGTTAACAATGTTAAATGTCATAAGGGCGATGTTTAGGTGGTACTTAATTCTTTTTGTGTTTTGCCTCTCCCCCATCCCTCTCTGCTCCAGAAGCTTGCATTTATCCCCTTAAGTTTCCTTGACTGTGGAGATTTCAAACCACTATCCATGCTAGGGAAAACAATTTTTTGGTAGAGGTGAAAACTATGGAGTGAAGTTTCATCTCTAGTTGGTTCTTAAGAACTTAAAACAGTATATGAAACACATGCATATAAACTTATTATGGTCATTGTGGTGGGAGCTATAATATTTTGTTACCCATCTATGGACACTGGCAGTTTTCTCTAATTGATGCAAGTAAACTATAAGGGCAGAACTACATTTATATCCTTCCTGTTTCCTCCCTTTAACTTGCTCATGGCCAACTCACTAGATAATAGTAGTTGTGTAATAGCTCTACATTATAGTGCATTCCATAAGAGTGCCTTTCATGGGAAGTAGTGGTTACGACTCTAGCAGAAGAGGGATTTTCCCTATATAAACTGTGGTCATTTCTGGAGTAGAAGTGCTTCAGTGTTCTACTTCAGTAATTCTGCACGGCAGTATTTTTCAAGGGAAAATAAAATGACTTAGCTGAATTTACAGGAGTAATTTAAGTGTACAGAATGCAACTACTTATGCCGTCTTCCTCCTCTGGGCATGAGGGTTACTTGCTATCTTTCCCCAGAAAGTTCCATTGATCTTTGATTAAACCCCACTAATAGGGAATTTTGCTTTACATCTCATCTGAAAGCATAATATAGGAAGCCTCCATATGTATTGACAAAAGGAAATTAAAGGGTGTCAACACTCTCAGCATACTTCAGTGGTGATGTACAATTAAACAAGTGACATCAGAAAATAATGTCGTTCATTTGTATCTTTGGAAATGTAAATAACAATTAAAAAGCTGAATTATCAAGATGGATGGAACGAGAAGTGAACCAGAAACTGGTAGAGTTAAAGTGTGACTAGAAGTCAAACTATTTTTACCTGGGCTGCTCAATGATGGCAGGTTGGGACTCTGGGCTGCAGCTGTTAGTCAAATATCAATGAAAGTACCTTTTTTTAGTCTGAAGGGGGAGATGGGAGCAGTGTTGGGAAGCGTTAGCCCTTTTTGAAGGCCATTGGTCAACTTCTGGCATAAGCAGTTGACGGGGTCAACAAGCATGCGGACAAGAGGGATCCAGTGAATGTAGCGTACTTACATTTTCAGAAAGTCTTTGACAAGGTCCCTCACCAAAGTAAGCTGTCATAGGTTAGAGGTCCTTTCATGAATCAGTAACTGGTTAAAAGATAAGAAACAAAGGGTAGGACTAAATAGTCATTTTTCAGAATGGACAGAGGTAAATAGTGGTGTCCCTCAGGGGTCTGTACTGTAACCAGTCTTGTTCAACATAGTCATAAATGATCTGGAAAAAGGGATAAACAGTGTGGTGGCAAGAATTGCAGATGATTCAAAACTACTCAAGATAGTTAAGTTTAAAGCAGACTGTGAAGTATTATAAAGGAATCTCACAAAACTGGGTGACTGGGCAACAGTGGCAGATGAAATTCAATATTGATAAATGCAAACTAATCCATATTGGAAAACATAATCCCAACTATGCATATAAAATGATGAGGTTTAAATTTAGCTGTTACCACTCAAGAAAGAGTGGCATCATTGTGGATTGTTCTCTGAAAACATCCACTCAAGGTGCGGCGGCAGTCAAAAAACCAAACAGAATGTTGGGAATCTTTAGGCAAGAGCTAGACAATAATACAGAAAATAGCATATTGTCTTTATATAAATTCATGGTATGCCCACATCTTGAATAGTGTATACAGATCTGATCACCCCATCTCAAAAAAGATGTATTGGAATTGGAAAAGGTACAGAGAAGGGCAACAAAAATGATGAAGGATATGGAACAGCTTCCATATAAGGAGAAATTAATAAGATTGTGACTTTTCAGCTTGGAAAAGAGATGACTTAGTGAGGATATGTTAGAGGACTATAAAATCTTGACCAGTGTGGAGAAGTGAATACGGAAGTGTAATTATTCCTCAACACTAGAACTAGGTGTCATCAAATGTAATTAATAGACAGCAGGTTTAAAACAGACAAAAGGAAGTACTTGTTCACACAATGCACAGTCAACTTGTGGAACTCTTTGCCAGAGGATGTTGTGAAGGCCAAGACTATAATAAGGTTAAAAAAAGAATTGGATATATTCATAGAGGATAGGTCCACCAATGGGTATTAGCTAGGATGGGCAGGGATGTAAAATCATGCTGTGAAGTGTTCCTAGGTTCTGTTTGCCAGAAGCTGGGAATGAGCAGTGTGATGGATCACTTCATTGTCTGTTTTGTTCATACTCTCTGAAGCACCTGGGATTGTCCAATGTTGGAAGACATGATACCAGGCTAGATGGACCACTGGTCTAACCCAGTATGGCCATTCTTCTGTTCTTAAAGTAGTGGAGTTGGACTTAGTGTAGCATCCTCTGATAGACGGTACTGAGTTCTTCTGAGTTGTGCAGAGTAGTTTACCAGTACATCTTAAGTAGGACAGTGGGAGAAAATGAATAGATATAGTATATGTTGTTCCTATTTTGCACTTCACTTTGACAACTTTCAGTGTCAAACAAAATCCTGTAAATAAATTTAAGTTCTAATTATGTCTTGGATTTGCTGAAATGTCCAAGAGCAATATTCAAGTGACTTATAATATCAGAAACTTTTGAGGAAATAGCTGCATTATTATTTCAGTGGGTGCAATTTGGAGAGAAGAGGAGGAGACCAGAAGAGGCAAGATTTCGTACTCTTTAACATACTTTTGATACAGCATAGATGGTACAAAAAAAGAGAGGATTTGTGGAATTGGAGTATGGTCTTGTGGTTACCCGCAAGCAACTCCATCCATTTTACTAAATAAAATACGTGCAAAGAAGCGGGTAGTCCGAAATACTACTGCTGTTTCTCTGCAGTTGGGCTCTGTACAAGCATTCTCTAAATTCTCCTATAGCAACCCTTTGAAGTAACTCTGATGTTGAAGAACCATCAGGCTTTGGATCTAATGGGACCCACTCCTTTGCCCTGGCAATAAAGTATCTTTGTTTAGTACAACCAAAGTAAGGAAATATACTTAAGAGCAGAGACATGCATAATTTTATAAACCGGTATTAGAGTAGCTATAGACTGTAGATTTCATTTTCTGACTTCCAGTAAGCTGTCGCACCTACAGAAAGTCATTTTAAGCATGTGATCTCCTGGTGCTTTGAGGTGGAGGGATCTTCTTAGCCTTTGCTTCAAAGACAGGACACTAACCATGAGGTTACACTTGTCGTATATTTGCTTGTAGGCCTCTTCCCTCCTCAACAATGCTTTGTATCACTTTTGTTTCCAGATTAACAACTCTTTGGCGTTGGCTAGTATCAGGCAAAATAGTTGAAACAATAGTAAAGAATAAAATTGTCAGACACATAGAAGAACATAAATTGTTGGACAAAAGTCAACATGGTTTCTGTAAAGGGAAATAGTCTAGTAGAGTTCTCTGTAGGGATCAACAAACACGTGGACAAGGGGGATCCAGTGGACATAGTGTACTTAGATTTCCAGAAAGCCTTTGACAAGGTCCCTCACCAAAAGCTCTTTGTAAATTAAGTTGTCTTGGGATAAGAGGGAAGATCCTTTCATGGATTGAGAACTGGTTAAAAAACAGGGAACAAAGGGTAGGAATAAATGGTAAATTTTCAGAATGGGAGGGGTAACCAGTGGTTTTCCCCAAGGGTCAGTCTTAGGACCAATCCTATTCAACGTATTCGTACATGATCTGTAGAAAGGGGTAAACAGTGAGGTGGGTAAGTTTGCAGACGATACTAAGTTGCTCAAGATAGTTAAGACCAAAGCATACTGTGAAGAACTTCCAAAAGATCTCACAAAACTAAGTGATTGGGCAACAAAATGGCAAATGAAATTTAATGTGGATAAATGTAAAGTAATGCACATTGGAAAAAATAACCCCAGCTATACATATAATATAATGGGGCCTAATTTAGCTACAACTAATCAGGAAACAGATCTTGGAGTCATCGTGGATAGCTCTCTAAAGACATCCATGCAGTGTGCAATGGCAGGATGTTCGGAATCATTAAAAAAGGGATAGAGAATAAGACAGATAATATCTTATTGCCCTTATATAAATCCATGGTGCATCCACATCTTGAATACCACGTACAGATAGTGATCTCATCTCAAAAAGGATATACTGACATTAGAAAAGGTTCAGAGAAGGGCAACTAAAATGATTAGGGCTTTGGAATGGGTCGCGTATGAGGAGAAATTAAAGAGGCTAGGACTTTTCAGCTTGGAAAAGAGAAGACTAAGGAGGGATATGATACAGGTATATAAAATCATGAATGTTGTGGAGAAAGTGAAAAAGGAAAAGTGATTTATACTTGTTCCCATAATATAAGAACTAGAGGGCCACCAAATGAAATGAATGGGCAGCAGCTTTAAAACAAATAAAAGGAAGTACTTGTTCACACAGTGTACAGTCAATCTGTGGAACTCCTTGCCTGAGGAAGCTGTGAAGGCTAGGACTATAACAATGTTTAAAAGAGAACCTCAGTGAATTTATCCAGGTAAGTCCATTAATGGCTAATTAGCCAGGATGGGTAAAGAATGGTGTCCCTAGCCTGTTTCTCAGAGGGTGGTGATGAATGGCAGGAGAGAGATCACTTGATTGTTACCTGTTAGGTGCACTCCCTCAGGGGCAGCTGGCATTGGCCACTGTCAGCAGACAGGATACTGGGTTGGATGGACCTTTGGTCTGACCCAGTATGGCCATTCTGATGTTCTTATGACTTCCTATATTTGTAATATACCGAACATATTTGGGGTCTCTGGGCACTACTGTAATACTATCATATAATTGTAAAATTATCCAAATTAGTGAAAGCTGCTAGAAAACCGAAGTGAAGGAAACTTATCAAATTCTCTTCATTCTTTCTAAATCGTGACTGAAGAGCATTTCAGAGCTGAAGTCTCATGAAACATAGTATGAATATACATGCAAGCTTTCTTTGTCCTGCATTCTCTAATCAGCTCTTGCTTCCTCAGTGTATCTGTTTCTTTAAAACCCTTCCCCATGATCCTTTGTGATAGTAATCCATGTATTAATCAGTATGACACCTTATCTCTAGGCCTATATATTTGGCAAAAAACTGTTTTGGCAGCCATATATTTGCTGGCAGGGCATGATAGTAAAATCATTCGGTGCCTGTAAGATGTTGCCTTCATGATATACTTGACCTTTCTTAGCCCGGGGCTTGAAAATATACTATGTAGAAATTCTGTATGCTCCTACACAAAGCTTTACATATAAATTAGTGTAGCATATTTCACAAATTGTGAAATTGTCATGCCTTTTTGTGTAAATAAAGCAAGATGCAGGCAGTTGCTAGGACACCTACGTGCCACTCTGAGGCCAGATGGCTTTAACTGGCCCAAACACCATGAGTTAACTGCTGCATAACCTCTCCCACTGCCATGTGCTGCTCCTGCCCTCTGCCTTGGAGCTGCTCCCTGAGACTCCTGCTTGCTGTGGGGTCAGGGGGAAGGGGAAGAAGAGGATGGGTAATGTCAGGGTGTCTCCCTCCCCCCACTCCCCGCTTACCCCATCTTCCATAGAGCAGAGGGGACATATGACCACTGGGAGGCTTGTTGATCTAATTAACTGCAGTGTACTTTTGACCTCACTCTTGATACTTAAAGACCAGGGGTCTCCAAACTACGGCCCTCTCATCCGGCCCGTGGAGATCTTTTTGTCTACGGCAGGGGTCGGGAACCAGCCACGGGGCCGGGACGCGCCGCGTGCTCCGCTGCCGCCGCCGGCAGGGACGCACCGCGTGCTCCGCTGCCGCCGCCAGCCGCGGGGCCCGGGACGCGCCGCGTGCTCCGCTGCCGCCGCCGGCCGGGACGCACCGCGTGCTCCGCTGCCGCCGCCGGCCAGGGACGGCTCAGAGCTGGGGCCGGGACGCGCCGCACCGCCACCCAGTTACAGGCGGCGAAACAAGGAGCCACCCACTGCCAGGCGGCGAAACGGTCTGTGGGGAGAGACCGGGTTGAGCGGGTCAGTTGGGGGGGGGGGGGGCGGAAGAGACCGGGTTGAGCGGGTCAGTTGGGGGGGGGGTTGGAGGAAAGGAGGTTTTGGGGGGAGAGTCCTGGCTGGGTGGGTCAGTTGGGGGTTGGAGGAAAGGAGGTTTGGGGGGGAGAGACCTGGCTGGGTGGGTCAGTTGGGGGTTGGAGGAAAGGAGGTTTGGGGGGGGAGAGACCTGGCTGGGTGGGTCAGTTGGGGGTTGGAGGAAAGGAGGTTTGGGGGGGAGAGACCTGGCTGGGTGGGTCAGTTGGGGGGTTGATGTGTAGTGAACAGGTGTTCATGTGTAGTGTTCATGTGTAGTGTATCAATGTGTTATTAAATAATAACTGAGTAAAATAATATTAAATAAATAATTAAAAACAACATCCATGTTTTGATTCTTTTTTATTTGGACCTCGAGTGTGTTGTCGGCCCCCGAACTGCTATTTGATAGTTAATGCGGCCCTCGGGCTGAAAAGTTTGGAGACCCCTGTGACGAATGCATCTCTATCTCTGTGTCTTTTCCCTCCCTCTTTTCCTGTTGCATTTTAGAGTGAGAGTTAACCCTTGAGGGCTCACAAATTGCTAGTTCATTTAGCACAGTGGTTCTCAAAATTTTGTATTGATGACCCCTTTCAAATAGCAAGCCTCTGAGTGTGACGCCCCCCCCCTATAAATTAAAAACACTTTTAAAATATGTTTAAAACCATTATAAATGCTGGATGCAAAGTGGGGTTTGGGGTGGAGGCTGACAGCTCGCGACCCCCCATGTAATAACCTCGTGACCCCTTAGGGGTCCTGAACCCCAGTTTGAGAACCCCTGATTTAGCAGTAAGGCATTCCCTGGGAAATATCCCACCCTCTGACTCCTCCACCTAAACCGAACTTCACAATCCTAATCACTGTGTACCAGTATTAAATTGTTTGTTTAAAACCTATCCCCCCCTCCATTTACATGAATTCTTATGGGGAAATTGGATTAGTTTAATATCGTTTCACTTAAAGTTGCATTTTTCAGGAACACAACTGCAACCTTAAGTGAGGAGTTCCTGTATTATTTTACAAGCTTAGGTTAAAAACTTCCCCAAGGCACAAGTTCCTGTGTCTTTGGATGGTATGCTGCCACCACCAAGTGATTCAGAAAAAGAATCCGGGAAAGGACCACTTGGAATTCCTGTCCCCTCCCCTTCCCCCCCCCCCCCCCCAAATATCCCCCCAAGCCCTCACCCCTTCCTGGGGAAGACTTGAGAATAAAACCGCCAATTGTTACTGGTGAGCCCACTTCCAACTCTTGGATCTTTAAAACAATGTAAAAAATCAGTCAGATTCTTAAAAGAAGGATTTTATTTAAAGAAAAGATAAATGAGTCACTTCTGTAAAATCCAGATGGAAATTAACTTTACAGAGTTACAAAAAGATTCAAAAAATAACACAGAGGAATCCCCTCTAACTTCAGAGGAATCCCCTCTAACTTTAGTTTCAAAATTACAGAGAAAAACAGGGATAAACTTCTCTCTAGCAAAGGAGAGATTTACAAGGGGGAAAAACAAAGATAAACTAACATGCCTTGCCTGACTGGACTTACTGGTTCAGAATGATTTGGACAACATGGATTGATGTCTGATCCCTCTAAAATCCAAGAGTGAAGGAGCACACACACGCAGAGCCCAAAACAAAGCCTCTCCACCACACCCAGATTTGAAAGTATCTTTTGTCCCCATTGGTTCCTTTGGTCAGGTGCCAGTCAGGTTATCTTAGTTTCTTAACCCCTTACAGGTAAGGAGGAATTTTAGGCTACCCTTATGGTTATGACAAAGATGTTGGCTGAATTTTGTAAATGAGAAACTTACATGGACCTACATAGGGGTCTAAAAGAGAGTGATTAAATGTTCTTGTTTAATTGTTCCTATGGAAAAGCTTAATCCCCCCTGTCATATGTGTGGAGTGTGCCTTGCCTGGGTGGGGCTATGTTATCTGAAACAAGTGACGTAAGAGCTTCCTGCCATGAGGAAGTTTTTTCAGTTCAGTTCGTTTCTGGCTTGCCATGAAGCTTGGCAAGGGTCCTAGACCATCTTTGGCTATAAAGATGGTTCTATTTTCTTCTTATATTTCTGATTAGCTGTACTGTGAGTATAATCATTTAATTCTTTTAAGCCTGTGCCTTTTGGGATGTTTCTTTCCATTTCAGAAGGGAGTTAGAGAACCCCAAATTGTAAAGTGTATTGTATCTTTGTTTCATTCCCTTTTCTTTATTAAATCTTCTATTTATAAAACAGTCTGGTTTATTTCCCTTAGGGTTTTCTCTGCTTCCAGTCTGGGAAGGGAGAAGGGAAGGGAAATAGGTACCAGGGCAACTAAGTGTATAGCTGAAGTGTGGAGACTGTCTTTCGTTAGCGTCAGGTTAGGGGGGGAGGGGTGGGGAGGAAAGCAGCCTCTAGGTGTCTAACTCTGGCTCCCATGTCTCTATTTTCCTTTTTTTTAAAAAAAAAAAAAATCCCCTTTGTGTTCACCATTAGACTGGTTTGTGATCATGTGACTGCAGTGGCCATAGTTTATGGAGTCGCTTAAATTTAGTACTACTTCTAATAAAAATAGTGCTTTTTTTAAAAATAGTACCCACGGCCCAAATTGGGATCAATAACTTTTCTGTTGGGAAGCACAAGAAGGCATGATGTCTGGCTCAAAGAAATTAAAATGTATCCAGGATTCTTTTTATGCTAATTCTTTAATCACTGGATAAGCTAGTCGGGCTAATCTGCTCTGACCCACATTTAGTAAGGGAGCATGTGAAACTGCAACCTACCGGTCCAATTTTTGTTTCTCTCTACATTTTGTCCAGCAGTCATAGAATCGTAGACATGTTGGGCTGGAAGGGGCCACAAGAGGTCATCTAGTCCATCCTCCCATGCAGGAGTAAATATATCTAGTGTCCTATACATCTCTGGCAAGTGCTAGTGTAACCTGTTCTTAAAGATCCCCAAGATGGGGATTCCATAGCCTTCTTAGGCAACCTGTTTTAGTGCTTAACTATTCTTATTGTTAGGAAAAAAACTAATTTCTAACCTGAATCTCCCTTGCTGCGAACTAAGCCGATTGCTTCTTTTCCTGCCTGTGGTGGATTTGCAGAACAATTGATTGTTAGTTTCTTTGTAACAACCTTTTACATATTTGATGACTGTTACGTCCCCAGACAGTCTCCTCTTCTCTATATTAAACATGCCCAATTCTTTCTTTTTTTTCTTCATAGGTCATATTTTCTAAAAGTCTCACAATTTTTACAGCTGTCCTCTGGACTCTCTCCAATTTGTTCATGTATTTTATTGAAGGGTTGTGCCCAGTTTTGGGTACCATATACCAGCCACTGCCTCACCTGTGCTAAGTTGAACAGGAAATTACCTCCCATGTCTTAAGACACTTAAGAATTACTCTTGCTTCTTTTCCCTCACTATCACACTGTTAGTTCATATTCAACTTGTCATCCATTATAATCTCCCCAGATCGTCTTCTGCAGTACTGCTGCCAGTTATTACCGGTTTTGTGTTTGTGCATTAGATTTTTTTTCCCTCTTTCCAATTGTAGCACTGTGCACTTCATCTTGTTTTCAGACCAGTTCTCCAAGTTATCAAGATTATTTTGGAATTCTAATTTTGTCCATCAAAGTGCTTGCAATCTCACCCAGCACGCTCCCTCCCATAATAACTGCAGAATCGTCCTGTGACGACAACTTTTTGTGTGTGTGGAAAACAACATTCTGAATGTTTAGCTCTGTCGTATAACAACTCATCACATAAAGTCATCCTGGTAAAGGTTGTTGCGTTGCTATCGATTAGAGAACATGCTTGTTTAAAGTTGTGCAGTTCTCCCTTATAACATTGTTTGGCAGCTGCCTCCTTTGTCCACTGCTTGCAGAAAGAGCAGCCCATTGGAGTTAGCTGGTGGGGGTTTGGACCAGGGGTGGACCAATAGCCGCCCTATCAGCTCCCCCCACTCCTAGTTTCCCTGTGTGACAGCTGCCCAGCAGGCAATCAGCTGCCAGGCAATTCAGCTGTCCCTCCTTTCCCCCCCACCCCCCCACACTTTTTGCTGCTCCTGCCCTCTGCTTTGGAGCTGCTCCCTGGAGCCTCCTACTTGCTGTGCAAGATGTGGGGGGAGAAGAGGGGTGCTATGTCAGGGTGTCACCTTCCCCCCCACTTCTGTACCTCATCTCCATAGAGTGGGGGGTGGAGGCATGACAGGGCTCAGGACAGAGGGAACTTGTTGACAGCAGCTGCTGTCTTAACTTGCTTATCTACTTAAAAAGGCAGTGTACTTAAGTCAAGTCAGCATACTTAAAGGGGAAGTATCTGTGCTGCCTTGTAGAGTGTGAGGCTATATTAATGATCCTTGAGGGCTCAGCTGAGTGCTAATTCATCATTTAGCAGTAAGGCATTCCCTGGGAAATATCCCACCCTCTCACTCTACCATCTCAACTAAGCTTCACAGTCATCATCGCTGTGTACGGTATTGTTTGTTTAATACTTATACTGTGTGTGTATAATATATGTGTATATGTATATAAAATGTCTTCTTTTTTTTTCCTCTGGCAAATTTTTTTTCTCTGGAACCTAACCCCCCATTTACATTACTTCTTATGGGGAATCATAGAATCACAGAATATTAGGGTTGGAAGGGACATCTGGAGGTCATCTAGTCCAACCCCCTGCTTAAAGCAGGACCAATCCCCAACTAAATCATCCTTGCCAGGGCTTTGTCACGCCTGACCTTAAAAACTTCTAAGGAAGGTGATTCTACCACCTCCCTAGGTAACCCATTCCAATGCTTCACCACCCTCCTAGTGAAAAAGATTTTCCTAATATCCAATGTAAACCTTCCCAACTGCAACTTGAGACCATTACTCCTTGTTCTGTCATTTGGTACCACTGAGAACAGTCTAGATCCATCCTCTTTAGAACCCCCTTTCAGGTAGTTGAAATCAGCTATCAAATCGCCCCTCGGTCTTCTCTTCTGTAGACTAAACAATCCCAGTTCTCTCAGCCTCTCCTCATAAGTCATGCACTCCAGGCCCCTAATCATTTTTGTTCCCCTTCTCTGGACTCTCCGATTTTTCCACATCCTTCTTGTCGTGTGGGCCCTAAAACTGGACACAGCACTCCAGATGAGGCCTCACCAATGTCGAATAGAGGGGAACTATCATGTCCCTCGATCTGCTGGCAATGCCCCTACTTATACAGCCCCAAATGCCATTAGGCTTCTTGGCAACAAGGGCACACTGACTCATATCCAGCTTCTTGTCCACTGTAATCCCTAGGTCCTTTTCTGCAGAACTGCTGCCAGGCCATTCGGTCCCTAGTCTGTAGCAGTGCAGTGGAAATTGGATTCGCTAAACATCATTTCACTTAAAGTAGCATTTTTCAGGAACACAAGTACAATGTTAAGTGAGGAGTTACTGTATATAATTGCAATGTCTTGTCCTCCCCCGTTTATTGTTTGCCTTCTCCATCCCTCAAAAAAACCCCAACAGTTATTTGCCTTCTGGTCCTGTTCTTTTCCTGTCCTTCATCTGCTTTCCTGGATGTTCGTCCCCTCTAAAGCTCCCATCCCATTGACTCCTATTTCCTCTTCTCTTGCCAAGTAGAGTAAGTTAGGCTGACTGTTATTTCTAGTTGTATTTACAGTTCTCCAGCCTCTTTTCTACAATGGGACTGTACAGATGTAAAAGGTAATGAGCAGTAGGAAAAGAAAAGCCAGCACCTTCTTGTATGATCAGCCGCTTACACCAGATTACTTGTACTCCACAGGATCAGTTTGGGAACTGCTGTACTGGAGAACTGGTATAAATGTACTTTTGTATCTGTTTTGTGTGGTGTAAGAGGGTGGGGACATGTCTACTGCAGCTCCCAGCTTTCTAAGGGTGATTTTGAGAGAAATGGACATGATTTCATGATGTCAGTTTTGTTTTATGCTGTCTGGGAAAGCTATGAGCAACAACAGAGACACTGAACTATTTTAGCTGCTGTTTCAGACAGAAAACAATGCATCAATTAACATTTGGAATGCTGCCTTCAACAATAAAGGACTAGAAATGTAGCACTTATTAAACCTAAATAAAATAAGTTTAAATGCTGCAGACACTCCTCCACATCCAGTCCAACACCAGAAAACTCTCTCCTTGCTACTTGTGAGTGAATTTTTAAGCCCTTCTTAAGTGTTCCAGGACAGTTTCACAGATTTGGGGGGGGGGGGGGAGGGAAGGGCAGTGCTTTGGGTTTTTTTTTTTTTTTAAGGGTGGGGTTTTGGTTTTTTTGAGAGCCATCAAAGACATGTATCTATAGTGTGTGAATTTCCCTGATGGATTGGGTGGAGAAATGCTACACCCAGTGCCTAGATGAAATTGTGGCTTGGATGAAAGTTTTTCTGGCTGTGACTCAATCTAGACATGAGGAGTGGGGGAAGAAGCTGGAAGATTTGGCTGAACTGTATATCTGCATGCCTGCCAGAGTATAAGAGCACCATTTGTAAAACAGATGGACAGCTTGAGGGTGGTGGTAGGTCCTGGACTGCTGCTATGTGCTCGGGTAGCAATAGTGGCCAAGCACTTTTTTCCATTTAGGCCTGGCACGATGGTTGTGACCTTTCTCTTTATGGCAAGATTCACCTCAATTATCCATGCCTTTCTCATCTCCAGAATAGATTGTTGTAATGTGCTGTCCATATGGTTACACCTTGAGATCATTCCTCCTATAGTATACTGCTAGAGTTCAGATCAGTAGAAGCTTCTGAGCTAGACTTCCCCTCATTATAAATAAGGACCCTGCTAGCATGGTGTTCTCTTTGAGGCTGTTCTATATTGTGAAACTTCATTTCCTTACTGGGTGTGGCAGGGTGACATCCCACTCCTGTCCTCTTTCTCTATGCAACCTCGGAAACCTTCCGTAGTCAGGTACCTTTGTGCAATTTATTTACATATGTTCTTCCCACCACCTGTCCGATTCATACACCATAATTATTTAGGCTTACGGTTTCGGAGAGGGAAGAGATCTCTATCTAGAGATCCTTCCTGGTTCTTGGTCTGATAGCCTCCCTCTTCCTCCCCTGCACTTCCTTCCTATTCTGCCTAATACCTGGGCCAATTTGCTTGTTAGTCCTCCTCCCGACTATTCTAATCTAATCCTATCAGGTGGGGGTGAGGGGGCTGGGATTAATTGGTATTAGGTGCCAAAAGTGCTGGCTCAGCTGTTGATTCACAGCACTCTGATTTTTAATCTTCCAAAGCATGCTGTAAAGCCCATCCCTTTTCCTCCTCCAAGGCTTCCAGGGAGAGCATGGCTGAGGTGGATATATTTACTGTGTTCCTTTTGTGCGTGTGTTTAATGTATGGGGTAGATGCTAGAGCAGTGAATTGGGTGCCTATAGATGTGTTTGAAAAAGTCAAGAAAGAAAAATGGGCTTGGGACTGAACCCCTACCGATGGGTATGAGCGTGGCTATAGAAATAAAAGGACGGTCAAATACACTCAAAACAACATAACTTTCAGTTGTAAATATATTATTTCTCAACTAGACTGAATACCTAAAGTGCGGAGGTGCTGACCTCAACGTGATGAGAGTACAGTAGAATTTCTCCTTGCTGTTACTCGTGGTAGGGTGTTTGCACAATTAATAATAAAACTTTGCATGTCCCATTAACAGGTTCTGCAATATTTTTCTTCTGAACTTCAAACCCTTCCATATATTCTTGAAATGGAAAAAAAATAATAAAAAGAAATGCAGATTTGTAAGTCAACCAGCAGGAGAAATTGCTACTAAAGAAGTGTGTGTGTTTGTTTTAATTCAGAGTCACTATTTTATCTCTAAATTCATATTTGATGTCATCTTGGAGCATTATTCCCGGAGTCAAGTGGGAATCTCAGCTGTTTTTAAACGAAAGTTCTAGCCCTTATATTAGATTGTGCTACAAAAAGCTCCCAAACAGCATTTTGTTCAGAGAGGGTGCAAGGAAATCAAAAACAGTTCTGCAGAATTGTTTTGGACTTTTAAAAATAACATGAGTTTTTGATGTGGTATGCATAGATCAGCTGAGTGCACAGCATGACTTAGAGTAGAATTGAGGGAGGGATCCTTGCTTAACGCACTCTCTCAATCCAGACCCTGGCCTTGGTTACACTGGCACTTTATAGCACTATAAAGCCTCCAGGAGCACTAGAACTGTCTACCTGTCCACACTGGCAAGGCATGTATTGCGCTATAAACCCACAGTTATACCGCTCCTGGTAATCCTCCCTTCCTTGAGGAAGAACAGCTATCGCGTATTCCCTGTAGCGTGTTATGGCAAGTGATCTCTGGCACGCCTCCGAGCCATTTAAAGCAACTGACATCTCTTCGCTTTGTTTTGAACACGTCAGGAGGAATGCGGAAGTACCTTTTCAGAGTTTCTCTCTTAACTCAGCAGATAAGCACTGCAAATGTTTACAAAGGGAGCTGTGTGACGTAGAAACTATTAAAGCAGGCTCTAATTTCAAAGGAAACCACTGACAAGACTTTCAGCCCGTAGAAAATCCCCTCGCTCTCTCCCTCTGCATACACACTACATGTTTCCCCTCACCCCCCTCGTTTGAAAAGCACGTTGCACCCAGCTGAATGCTGGGATAGCTCCCCATAATGCACCACTCCCTGTGCCGCAAATGTGGCCACCCCAGGACATGCTATAGCGCTATACCTATTGCTGTATATGGGTACAGCTATAACCAAAAGCGCTATAATCCTGTAAGTGTAACCATGGCCCCAGCCCTGCACCCTGAGGACTACTTCTGTTTGCACATGCTGCCAGCAGCCCTAAGGGGCTGAAACCATGATGAGTGTGCTGGGAAGATCTGGGACCTGGCAACACCTTCCCTGCCTCCAGCACAGAGCAAATAGCTGTCTTTTCAACCACACCTCCAGTGGTTCTCAATGGGGGTCCGTGAGCCATTTCAAGGGGGCCGCGGGGCCCCATTGCTGAAACCTGGGGCCTCAAGCTTGAAGCTGCCCTGTCTGAAGCCTGGCACCGGGGTCGGAGCCACATGGCACTGGAGCCCTAGCGCTCTGCGGGCAGAAGCCATGAACCCAGGGGCAAAATTGGGGGGTGGGGGGGCTGACACAAGAATGTTTTCCCCCAAACTGCAGTGCCTTACCCAGAGTGTGGCAGTCCGGGGGCAGCTCCTCCTCTCCTCTAGCCCACTTGATGCTCAGCCCTCTGGCTAGGTTGTAGATGGGAAGCCAGAGCCAGGCAGTGCAAGGCAGCTACTTCTCGAACGGGTGGTGCCATGGAGTGGGCAGCCTGTCTGCTACTGGTGCCTGCTCCTCAGGTCCTGGCCCCTTTGACTGCTTACGCAGCTGGTAAGAGTCACCCAGGTGGGGTGACCCGGCTGTAGGGCCGACAGAGCCCCTAGGGAGCAGTCACTGCAGGGGGAGCCCTCCTGGCATATAGCTCCTAGCGATCCTCCTCCCTGTGACTTGAGCTACCCCCTTGCCTGCGCAAAGCCCATAGCTACTCCCTGCCTGCACCCCAAGGTACACTTTTCACTGTACACAGCCCCTAGCTATCCCCTGCCTGCACCCGAATACCTTTCAAACTTTTTGAGCGGAGTGTCCCCCCACCCTTTGAGTTATATTTTTTGGTTGCATCCCCCCACAACCCAAACAGGCTGGGTGGCCTGCTGATGTGAGTCGGGGTGGAAGTGTTGCTTCCTTCCTGGACACCGCTTGCCCCTCCAGCCCTTGACCCTGTCCCTCCTCCCCCCAGAAGTCCAACTATGCCTATGCCCAAAGGGTCGTATCTCTCCCCCCCGCCCCAACCCCACTGGCCCCAAGTCTGCATTGCCCCCACTGGGCCCTGGAGATTTTATTGCATGTTGAGGGGGGCCTCAGCAAGAAAAAAGTTGAGACCGACTGCCCTGAATTATGCTGTGCTCTCCTTAGTTGCAGCTGAACTATACAGTATAAAAGAACACATTAATTTTAATGCACATCTTCACTAGATTCTGTAGAATTTTTTTGTACTTGAGATTTGTTTTAGATTTACCTGTGCCATTTATGCTGGAGTGGGTTAGGGAAACTGCCTCACTGGCCCTTCATTACCGGTATTGTAGTGAGCTACTCGCTATATGGGCTTGAAGCCTATGTGGTTGAAAATATGTCCCCTAGTTTTATAGTGACAATTCTCTTGTCAACAAACTGCTTTTTTATGCTTTGTGTAAGTATTTTATGTTTGTGCTTTCAGGATAAAAGGACAGAGTATCTTGTTCCCTTGACACTTTATTTCTTACCGCATCTCCACGCAAAGACTCTAACAACCCCTCTGTTCACTTATGCGACTCCCTTTAACAGGAGCTACGTAAGCGCAACTGTTTCATCTTTAAGTCTGTTTACAGCCCAGTATGACACCGTTTTAGGCTGTAATGATTCTCTAATTTTCCCTGGATTTCAGGGCACTCGTCAAATCTTCTAAATGCCTATTACAGCATCTGCCTTCTTGGTAGTGCTGTGTTGTCCAATATGCGGTTATTGCTTTGTTTTCTCATTCCAGCAATTTCAGCTTCATTCCAGAGTCAAACTTACTACCATAAGTATACTTAACTCCTTCACTGCCTAATTATAACTTGGGCTTTATTTTAACTTGCTATTTAATTATTAAAACACTTTCTGTACAGTAAAACTATTGTAAAGGAACCTGATTTCTTCTAGATGCTATCTAAAGAATGCCAGACATGAGATCTTTCCACCTGGTCCAAACTCACTCACCTTGAATCCAAGTGCTCCATATGTGAAACTTCCATTGGAGGAGTTGAGATTTGTGCATATAGGCATTTACGGGATCAGAGCCTTATTTGATAAGCCTCCCCGGCAGGGAGCTCAAAGGCCAGGCAGGAGGGTCCTGTGGACCGGATGTGGGCGGTAGTTTGCTCACCTCTGATTTAGACTCAAAATATGTGTTCTAGTGTGTATATATATATAATATATTGTTTTTGTTTTCTATGTATCCATTTGTTTCTGATAGTCATACTTTCTATCGCTTGATTCTCTCTCTGTTCTTTGATAATAAACACATTGTTTTCACTGTAAATATATCTAAATGCTGTGTATTAAGCAGAGTGGTAATCTTCAATTGAATCTATGCACTGTTCCTCTAGGGAATAGAGCAGTGGTTCTCAAACAATTGCATCGTGATCCCCTTCTGACAACAAAAAATACTGCATGACCCCAGGGATCTAAGCCTGAGCCTGCCCGAGACCCACTCGGATGGGAACTAATCACAGAGAGATTAAGACTAAGATTTTCTAACTCGCTAGTGAATTTGGATGTGCATCTTGACACAGCTAGAAGGGATCTGATTGTCACAGGGTGGGTGCTGTAGGCCCTCAAGGGTGTCTCAAATTGGGCCCAAAAAGGGAGGCACACCACATCAATTGTTTTTTGGGTTTTTTGTTAACGATTTTGGCTCAAATACCTTGTCCACTATTGCACGGAAATTCTCTAGCAGAGGTATTTATTTAAGTACATGAATTCTAAAGACTTAATTTTTTTTAATTTTAGGTACCTTATGAAACACTGAACAAACGGTTTCGAGCTGCACAGAAAAATATTGATCGAGAGACAAGCCACGTTACTATGGTTGTTGCAGAGCTGGAGAAGACATTGAGTAGCTGTCCTGCTGTGGATTCAGTTGTTAGTCTCCTTGATGGAGTAGTTGAAAAGCTCAGTGTTCTGAAAAGAAAGGTAACTGGTATTTCTTCTGTTTATTACTATCTTCATTTCTCATTTCAGAAGATTCTCTCTCATATGTTAAGTTACCCAACACGTTTATTCTTGTGGTCCAGAAATATTAATGGCATTGGAGAAAGCCTTTAAGGCTATATTGTAAAGCAAATAGCAGAAAGTGATTGTATCTTGCTTCACTGTGCCTATAAAATTTGACTTCATGTCCCATGATTTAGTATCACTGAATCTCTTAAAGTAATCTCTTAAAGCTTTACTGGTTAGCTTCTTGTGATGTTACAAACTTACTAATTCTCCGGTCATCATAGAGTTTTCCAATTATATGAATATTTAATGTAGAAATTCCCCCATCCTTTTTTAATACGGGTAAAAGGATATATGGCCACCTTAATCTATTCTGGTCTTCGTAACATATATTGTGCACTCTTTTTATGCTTCCTGTGCAAGTTATCTTGAAAATAAGTTCTCCAAGCATGGAGAAAGTGAGTGCGATTGTTGACTCCCCCAAAATGGTCATATAAGCAAATGAAAAGAAACATTAGAAATCATACTCAGCTATTATATGGGGAACAGTGAAGAATCTTTCCTGGAAAGTTTTTTTTTCCTTTTGGGATCAGTATTTCGAGTTCCTTTATTTAAAAAGAGATCAAAATAGAAGATTGGGAATTAGAGAAATCCTCTCCTTCTAATCCAAAAAGATAGTCTTCCAAAAGGAAGTGGTTTTTTTTAAAAAAAATTTATTTGCATTCTTTCTGTTACAGTTTCAGACATAGCAGCAACAGTTCATGTAAGCAGCTCAGTGTCTACACTGACGCTGTGTTGACCTAACTACATCGACTTAAGCGCTAAAGTCCACCTCCATGAGAGGTGTAAGTCAGCTTAGTGGGTGAGTTACATCAGTGGGAGTTCCATTTTAGTGTAGACTAGGGGTGCCCAACCAGAGCTTTTCATAAGGCGCACAACCTGCTTCAACGCATATACTAACAGCTGATTCATTAGTGTCATCAAGTTTACATCATTTTAGTTTACATAAGTGGTGAATAGACAATACTGTACATAGGTTGTTTCTATTAAATACTTATAAAATAAGCTGAACTTAAAATATGAATCAATACAGGTAACTTTAAAGCTTATTAAAATATGTAGAATCTGTTTAGCCCACACAAAGTTGTGCTTAGGTTTTTATGGTCCTCCTACGTAATAAGGTTGAGTACCACTGATATAGACGCTTACAGAGTTAGACCAACATAAGCTGCCTTACATCAGCCTAATTGCATATTGTAGACCAGGCCTTAGTCTTTAAGTCTCTTCTCATGGCAGAGCTAGGGAGCACTGGCAGAGAATTGACAAATGGTACCTTTCAGCTTTTCCTCTTCCCTACATTTACTCATGGTGAAGGTCAAGGCAAGCAGTAGCCTGGGGGCCATTCATTCAAGGTAAACAGCTGTCACTTGTTTCTACTTGCATTTCCAACAATGGTCCCTTTTGGTCTTTCAATGCAAGGCCATGAACGAAGAACATGTTCAGTCAAGGACCCAGTAAACTACTGATGGTGGTAAGGGACCCTCTAGCCCAATTTCCTTAGCTCTCAACAGTCCATGTTTTCAGTGTCTCTGTGGGGACATCTCTGGCGTTCGTGTTACTGGTTCTGTTGGGGAAGCCAGAGTCTTGCATTTCTGCCCTGCCTGCCCCTTTAGCCAGCTGACCACACTTCCCATCAGTGACTCCCAGAACTTACCTCATCAACAAAATTGCAGCAGAGATGCCCAGGAAAGTATATGTGTCCTCTCCTAGCAGTCCAGACAAGGGGATCAGAGTGGCAGAAGCTCTGGTTCCAAGATAAATTCAACGAAGGAGATTCATACATTTTTTTCAGGTGAGTTGTATAGAGTTCAGCCTTCATGTTTGCCTCGAAATAATCCTGTTTTTTCAGATCCATTTCCTCTTCAAAAATTTAATATAAATCCAAAAAAAATTTTTATTACAACCAGCCTCCTTTGCTAAATAGGAAGTCCTCAAAACTTATTTACCAAGAGTCTGTTTGGGTTTTTTGTTGCTTTTTAAATTGTCTTGGACCCTACACAAAAAAAATTCTGTAGTAAAAATGAAACACCCTAGTGAGTGAGTTACCTCTGTTAAAGTGAACCATTTTCTCTTAAGGAGTAATGAGGATTTTTAAAATTTGGATTAATGTAAGAGGTTGAACTAGAGCCAAGCTTAGTGTGGACAAGAGCTGGGGAAGTTTTCTTAGTGGCACTGTTGATGCAGTGCAATCGGGGCCCAAGACTAGGTGTTCCAAAACTGACCTTCCCATGAATAGTCTGTGAATTCTAGTGGATGTCCACTTGAGAGCATGAAACTCCTCTCTAACTGGGATTTTAGAGGAGAAACTGTGGTTTAAACTCTCCAGTTTATCTTCTACCAATTTCTTCCTCATTCTTAGCAATGAGATTTAATTGTAACATACAATAGTAAATAAAACTGCTGTTGACTGCTTTCGGTAGGTTGTGCACATGGACTTATTTTGTGGAATCTGAATTGGCTGTTGGTGTCGGCTAAGATCATGAGCAGCCATCGTAAATACCTAGCCTCAAGTTGCAAATGTGGTTGTAATTAATTGCTGAGTGAAACCTGCAGCATGATTAATCAGCCATCTAATTGTGATAGGATGGGGGGAGAGAAGAGTGTGATTATGTGGTAAAAATAGTATTGTTGTGGAAAGAGGCTTTCATTGTGCTGACTCTCTGAGCTAGGCATTCTGTAAGAGTGGTTGGGGAAAACTTGTCATTCTGGCTTGCTTAAGGTAAAACTAGTAGGTAAAGGTTCCAGCAGTAGACCCGTGTTGCCAGGAGTACGGGAGGCAAGACACAGTCTGCCGAAAGCCTTAATGAGTATTGTAGAATAAAGATAATTCCTACTGATTTAACAAGGATGCTGAGACTTGATCATAAACTCATTTGAGATCCTTGATTGAAAGATGCTGTGAGGGCCAAATCCCCTCTGTGTCCATTAGTGTAAGTCCTAGGACATAGCTCCACTTCTGTAAGAGGACAAAAGAAAGCAAAAATGGAGAGGCTGTATGGGTACTCTGCAATAGCTCCCTGAAGAGCAGCATAGATACATAGGGAGGGGGAAATGAGGGCAGACTATAGGTGCAAGACTAGTGGGTTTGAACTGTTGAGATCCATTGGCAACAAACTTGTGTGGGACTTGCATGGAAGTATGCATGGTAAGACATGGTGTCATCTGTTACTAAAATGTTCACATTTACGTTTCTTCCATTTTGTAGCCCCTCGGGCTAGCTTGCTATATTATATAAACTGTTTTCTTTATTGGTTTGATTATATTATTTTCTTGGTTTATGTTTTGTATTGAATAATTTCAGTACCCATTACTTCCTTATACTTGGCTGTAATGCAAGGAACCTTTTAAGTCCTTAAAACCAGATTTGAGGACTTCAATAGTTCAGATATAGGTGAGGTATATTGTAGGAATGGGTGGGTAAAATTCTGTGGCCTGTGTTGCAGGAGGTTAGACTAGACCCGGGGTTCTCAAAGTTGGGGTTGTGACCCCTTGAGGGGTTGCGGGCCACTTTTGTGGGGGTCGCAAGCTCCTACCCCAGCTACGGGCTGCTGGCGCTGCGGGAGGGGACTGCCTGGGGATCTCGGCTGGAGCTGCCAGCCCCCTCCCCAACCCTAGCGGGCAACCCCCAAAGGGGACCACTATTAAAATAAATTCTATTTAAAAATAACTTCTCCACTTATTTTTAATGAAATAAAAATGTTTTAGTCTTAAATTTAAAAAGCAGTGAGAAAAGGTAAATTCATTTTAAGCAATGGGGTTTATATTTAGTATAAACAGTATTAAATATCAAAAATGTATATTTAATTTCTAGAGGGGGTCGCAGTCAGAAGCTCAGTGTTCAAAAGGGGTCACCAATGCAAAAAGTTTGAGAACCATTGGACTAGATGATCATAATGGTCCCTTCTGACTTAAAGTCTGAGTCTATAGGTCTGTATCCTCTATGATTAACTAGAGCAAAGTAGCATAAGTGTTTGTAACTTTTGGCATAGTTAAATGGCATTCTGCAGGGGTTCTCAAACTTCGCTGCACCTCAGCCCCTTTCTGACAATAAAAATTACTACACAACCCCAGGTGGAGGGACCAAAGCTTGAGCCTGCCCAAGTGTCACTGCCCTGGGTGTGGGACCAAAGCCTGAATCCCACTGCCCCAGATAGAGAATGGATCAAAACTGGTGTCCAAAGGCTTCAGCCCCAGCCAGCGGGCCTGTAACCTGAGCCCCACCTCCCAGGGCTGACTCCCTCAGGCTTGGGCTTTGGCCCATAGCCTCTGCCAGTCTAAGCCAGTCCTGGCAACCCCATTAAAATGGGGTGGTGATCCATTTTGGGGTCCCGACCCACAGTTTGAGAACTGCTGGCCTATTGATTAGCCCTTTTGACTTTGGGGAACTGAATGTGTTCAGAAAAATTCTGGAACATACCAGTAACCACAAGGTAGATGGCAGAACATGGAAGTAATGATGTAGGCCAAATGTAACAGTTTTGAGGATGAGATAATCAATATTAATATGTATGAATATATTAACATGTCAGAATATGCTATCCTATAGAGTAAGTGTACCCAAACATTTATGTAGATGAGGAAATAAGATTTGAGCATGGAGGATTGGGCATTAATATGAATATTCAGGATAGTGTCAGGACTATATAAGAGGGCAAACCATCATGCAAGAAGGATTGCTCCTTTTTTCACTTATCTTCTGTTAAGCTATCAGCTCGGCTTCTGCATTATAGCTTAGCCACTCAACACTCAATCCTGATCTCTACCAGTTTGGGATTGAGGAGCCTGGACCATCGAACTCATTAGGCATGCTAGAGGGGAGGCTCGTCCTCTGTCTCCCACTATCAGGTCCCCAAGGAAGGGTATGAGTAAGCTAGTTTAATTAACCTTTTAGAAGAGCGATGTTACCACCAGGGACTATAGAACTTTATTACTTCTTTGTGGCTCTGTGGTTTATAGCTTTGATTACTCTCATTTATTTTAATAAAGATCTTGAAAATTTGGTTTTGTTCTCAGTTTGAGTGTTCTTGCCATGCATCCCGAGGGTCCGTAAATGACACTGAAGTAAAAGACACTGAACTCCCTATGTTCTCTGATTTTGTAGCTTGAATTTGGGACAAGAACCTAAGTATATTCTGGTCAGATCATTGGCAAGCCATAATAAATTAGCCCTATAAATTCAGGTCAACAATTCAGAAAGATTTATACAGCAGTAGCACATAAGTCTCAATGAGGCTGGCCCAGACTGTGAAATTTCCTGTACATAATTATACCAGTTTTTCTACTTATCTTAGTGAAATAACCTTTTGTAACTCATAGGCTACTATATGGATTTTTTGTTTGTTCTGGACAATGTGTAATCTTGTTTGTTTGGATTTGTACACATTTTACATATTACACTGTAAAGGTTATATATTGCTTTAAAAGTCACTTCACTACAGCTGAAATTGCTTTAATATTTAATTGGATAATTCTTTCTTAAATTTAGGCAGTTGAATCAATCCAGGCCGAAGATGAGAGTGCAAAACTTTGTAAACGCAGGATTGAGCACCTTAAAGAACATAGCAGTGACCAGCCAGCTGCTGCAAACATGTGGAAGAAAAAACGTATGGATCGCATGATGGTGGAACATCTCTTGCGCTGTGGCTACTATAATACAGCTGTAAAACTAGCCAGGCAGAGTGGTATTGAGGTTGGTACCAACTTCTGTTCTATATAGATTCTTATACTGTGCTAATCATTATGGTATATGAGCGTCCGTTTGTATTAAAGAGAGTTTAGTTGAATCACAGCAGTTGATCAGTGATATGCTAGCTATTTTGTGTACTAGAGTATTCTTGAATTCTTAACTTTTCAGTTTAATTAGTCTCTAAACCAATTCTCTAGAGTCTGTTCTCTCAGTATAGGTTTGCATGTTTGTGTGAAATTGAAATTAGAATTGGAGTCATAGTGTTGAAGTTATAAAATCAAATTAATTCCTAGATCAACACCCCTCTCCCTTTCCTTCCTCACTCCGCCCCCCTGGTGTCCTCAAATGTACTGTTACATTTTTATTCAAGAATGTCAGATTGCTGATTAAGCAGCTAGTGGCGCCTCCAATCTGTCCTGCCATACTTTCACAATTTGTGAGGTGATCATGCTGATCATCATAACATATATGCTATCTAGAGTTCTATTGTATTATACTATTAATAAACATCTCTAGGGGCACTTTGGATTATAAAATACTTGGCATAATTTATTTAATAGTTGGCTCAAGGTATTGTAGCCAAAGTGTCTCCCCTCCCCCATGCCCATTTGAGCAGGGGGTTGGACTAGATGACCTCCTGAGGTCTCTTCCAACCCTGGTATTCCATGATTTATAGTTTTGCTCCAAAGCAGCAATTCTGTACATTTTATTTATATCCTCTGGTCCTCTTTCACTTTATTTTATGTGTTGCCTTCCTCCTACTTACAGGTTTCCATAAAGTTGTTGAATCATGTTGCCCAGCAACACTTCAGGGCTTATATGCTTCATGTTCTTTTGCATGGCTTATGTATGCAAGGTGCTGAGCCTTACTGGATCCTGGAAGGCTTTTGTGCTCCAGCAGCAACTGCAACTCAGAGGAAAATGAAATTAATGTTTTAGGAAGAAGCTTGTTGCTATGAGAATTTAGTCATTCTCCTTAGAAACTGGCTTATTTTTGTCTTGCTGAGCTGAGTGGGTAAGTGCCATTGGGACTCAGAAGTGTCCCGGCTCAGTACCGTAAGCTGTATTGGCACTTCTGACACTAGAACAGGGATGGACAGTCACACTGGGGTTCCAAAACTGTATGGAGGGCCAGGTTGGGAAGACTGTGCCCTCTCTTACTTCCCACCCTCTGACTGCCCCCCTCAGAACCCCTGACCCATCCAATCCTTCCCACCCCGCTCCTTGTCCCCTAACTGCCCCCTTTTGAGACCCCCTCACCTCTAACCCTCTTTCCCCCCCTCCCCGGGATCCTACCCCCTATTCAACCTCTCCCTGATCCCTGTCCCCTGACTACTCTGCCCCCTATCCTCACACATACCCCCGACAGGTCCCCTGGGACTCCCACACCTATCCACCTATCCCTGTCTCCTGACTACCCCACAGGACCTCTGGCCCCTTATCCAACACCTCCCTCACCCCTCCCCACCTCCTTATCATGCCGCTCAGAGCACCAGGACTGGTAGCTGCGCTGCTAGGCTGGAGCCAGCCACGCCACCACACAATCTAGAGCAAATATAAAGTAGCATTGTTCTTGTGTCATGTAGCCGCAACTGCATGATCTGCAATCCCGTTGGTCCTCTGCTGACAGAAAGGAGGTGTAAATCTTCTGCTGAGTCACCATGTCTCTGTATGTACTAGATATATCTGCACAGCAATAAAGAGGTTAAGGCGATTACTTCCCCTCTGTAGCAGCTCCTGTTGAGCATTAATTAAACTGAAAAGGCATAACATTGGTTTTGAAGTGATCGTGGCTAGAGTTCTCTAATACATTGCAGGAGTGAGCTGAATACTTTTTTGCGATGCCTCATGACTTTCCACTTCCCTCTGCTGCATAGATAACTATGAGCAAATGTGAAAACTATTTTTAGATGAAAATATTTGAGTTCATCAGCACCTGACTGCTACCTTCAGTTCTAAACACTTTTAATTGCCTAATGTCGGAATCATTTAACTATTGAAGAAAACGTAGCTGTTTGAGTAGAGTGAACTAAGAAAGTCTCTGACCCCAACACCTGCTCAGTGCCAACTTGCAAAGGGTTCACTGCCTTTAAGAGCAACTCCATCAGACCTAACATCTACCTAACACATTGCTGTTGTAGTACTTATCGCCTACACCACCACTGACTTGGACTCTCGCTACACCCCATGGGTGGCGTACCTGAACACACTTATACACTGACGCTTTAAAAAACTCCCACACCCCAATCTGGATCTATGCTGGAAATGTGATATGCATGTGCCTTGTAAACCCTGTACCAGTTACCTACAATCGCCCATAAACCCAGCCTGACTCCAGATGTCCAGTACCTTACCTATCAATCTGTGTATGTGTTCATGTTTAACATTAGCTTTAATAAAAATGTTATCTGTAAAGAAGGTCATCTGAGGTGTCAAATGAAAGCAGATATTTCACTGTTATTGTAAGTGTTCTGTGATGTGTGTATGGGTGATAATTAAGAAGCTGTATGCATGCACTAAAAATATGTTTTAAATCATAGAACAAGGCACAGTTGATAAACAAGTTTGTCTTAGACAAAGGAATGTTGATTTACCTGTCTGTCTAGATCTCTGATGTAAATTGAGCTTTGAAAAATCCAAAACACAATGAGAGCTGCATTTTCATATGTCAACGGGAAAAGCTTGGTTGATAGGGGGATGTGGGAAGACATTGGCGACTAAAACCACAGGGTGAGTTGTCTTGTGTCTAGAATCAAAACAATGAGTTTGGAGAAAATATAAGTAAAAGCAAAAGGACTTTGTTATCTACTTCACTGAGGAACGCTCTTGGTAGATGGGGATGATTCATGGAGAAATCTGGATCACACTCGGACTGAAAATTGTCGAGTTTTGCAGAAAGTCTTTGAGGGTGAGAAATAATTTTAGACAAAGGAGTGTAGACTGCTAAAGTTCTTCCTCAAGTAGTTGTATCCCTGTATTCCATTTATGGGTTTGCGTGCCCAACAGACCAGAGTCAGAGAAATTTTCCTAGCAGCACCCATAAAGGGGCAGCGCTTGTGCATCATGGCTATAGCCCCTCTCCTGACTACATGACAACACACCCCAATCCTCCCTCTGTTCCTTCTCACCACCCATAAGTGGAGTGGGAGCTCTGTGTTCTTAGGCTCTCAACTAGCTTAGTTTCTCTTGTTGTGTATAGTTGTTAGTAACCTTGGTGTTAGCATAGCGTCAGTTGCAGTAATGTTTTTCCCTTGGTGGTGCCCTCACTGAGATTGAAACATTGTCCTTCATTAGGGGGAGTGCTCCCCAACAGCAATCCCCGCTCACAGTGCTTGCTCTATGTTGATGAGGCCCACATCAAGAAGCATTTTGGGGAAGGGGTTGGAATGGAAAGGGGCAAGATGCTAGAATCTCAAACAGAGGACACATCAGAACCAGTAGGACAATATTTAGATCCCACAGGGGAACTGGCTCTCAGACCAAAAGATGTAGATGAAAAGGTACTTTTAAAAAAATCTTGTTACCATGGCTAGGGGCAGGACAAGGGTGTTTGGTTTTCTGCAGTCAGAAAGTTGGCAACCCTAACTGTTGTGGAGAAGGGTGTTGGATATATTGAGCCTAGAAAACCTTAAGGGCTTTAGAGCTGTGCAGAAGGTGAATTTAAGGGAAAAAATAAAAATAATTCTTCTGGCACGCAAAATGTTTAAACACAGATTATCTTGAAAATGGGAAATAAAATACACTAAACATTTAATGTGTAGCAACTAGATTCCTTTCCCTTTAATAAAAAATATAAACCATTCTTTTTAGCTGACTTTCCCAAGTGATATCAAAATACAATCAAGGATTGAAAATGTCTGTGTGTCCAAATAATGCTGATATAAAATTCTGGGCACAATTGTTCATTTTATATAGATTGGGTTTTTTTCTGACTCCCTAATGAGCTGATAAATAGTTTGGGTGGAGGAATAAAAGCTAGATTAAGAATGTTTTTCTATAATGGCATATAAATGAAGCTCATCAGTATTAGTTTGTTAGACTGAGTAATAATGTTATTGTGATTCTGTTATGACCTTGGACTGCAAAGCTAACATCAGAAATGCAGAGTTTTATTTTCAAATTCATATACAGATTCAACTTGCTGGCAGAGGTGTCTGTTAATTTAGGCGTTGTATTTCCATGTTCTGCAACATTACATATTATAATTACATTTTTGTCGTTCATCAACAGTAAAATCCAATTTTAGTGAAACAGTCTTCTAGTAAGTAATCTGTAGAACAATCAGTAGCAGTCACTTTCAGAGAAATGTGATCCTTTATATTTGTTTTAAATAAAATATTTGTATAATGTCAAGAATTTTTTAAATGATGAAATGGTCCCTTATTTTTGGATTTACGAGACTAGTGAGTACAAATGTGCAATATGTAATGTACAGTCTTATTCAGCAGTGATAGTTCTGTGGGTGTTGACCATATGACTTGATTTTTCATATTTGATTGTGTTAAGATTAATACTGCTGATTCTAGAGGCACTCAAATTTTCATCTTATTCTTATCATACTTTCCATTTTGGTTTCATCTCTTGTGGCATGGGGATAAGTGTTTTCCTAATGCCCTTATTATGTAAAATGCACAATAGGTGGGATTTGTTCACCAAAATAGGAACCTAAAGTTAGGCTCAAATCTAGAGCCTTGCAAGTCAGCGGATATCCACTTTATATCCGTGGACCATTTTTGTGGACTGGATGTTGATGCAAATTTTGTTTCCGCACAGGGCTCTATTCAAATTCATTTCAGTGCACCTTACTGAGTCTACTCCCTCTTGCCTTTCCTTTCCCCATCTCAAACCATTGCACAAGATTGTGTCTCCTGTTGAAATAATTTCAGAGTGGGTACCTTTTGAAGCACCATGGGAACTAATATGAGAAGCAGCATTAGCAAGTGGCTGAAAATGGGAGTCGCTGAATAAAAAGGTTTAAAGTCCCCGTGTAGTCCATCTTGTCCTCCTTCCCTGTTGCATCATGACAGTATTGATTCCATTATTCAGAGACCATTCCTTATGGAAAAATAATGTCCTAACCTTCAATATCTCGAAAGATACACTGTCAGAAAAGTTTGCAGAAGGTATCCCTTTATTAGCAGAACGTAAAGCCATATTTTGGCATTGACTTCATTCTCATTTATTAAATAATTTGGGGAGATCAAATGGGTTACCTGACTGTGAGTGGTATATAATAGCAGAGGGTGCACACAATTTACGAACTAAATTTATAATTTTGATTTCAGCACTTCCTGACTGAACACATTCTCTCTGCTTCCAATCAAGCCCTAGGGAATTCACCTGGCTTGGAATTTTGTCTTTTTCTTCAGGCATAATAGAGGGAAAGGGGACTGTAAGTAATACTGTCAGTACTGAAATGAGATTGAGAGGAGTAGGTCAGGGACACTTGCTAGAAATACTGTATTTTTGGTCGATCTTATCGTTTGGATGTTTGCTATTTAAAATGAGGAAATATTCAGATATTGAACAGGATGTATGGTTTGAATGCAACTCTGGAAATGGGGAAACAAGAGCATTACAAATGATAGATATATCTGTATAGTAAAACACTTGGCCTACAAGTTTGAGGTGTTTTGTCAGTTATGCTTCTGTTTTTGTGTTTATCTACGCACCACTTCATAAGAATCTTCGTGTTTTCCCCCTTGTCCTCATCAGACCTGCCTCACAGTGAGGTGGATGAGTTGGACTTGATTGGCTGCCATAAGTGAGCTGACAGTTAAATTTGTTGTCACTAGAGGCCCTGTTGTTCTAAGCACTGTAAAATAAATAAGCTAATATATAATAATGACGAGATGGCCCGTGACCCAAAGAGCTTAAAGTCTAAATATATTAATGTTTTGTCTATCAGCTGTTTTTCCCAAGTTTTCCCCCTAGCCTGGTTAGTCATTCTGCTGTCGGGGCGTAGTTGTTGGCACGGCCTTGGCAAGCAGCTGGCGAAGGTGGTGAGAGAAGGGTTCCAGTTGCTGAGCTCCTGCCCAGCCAGCAGGGGCATATCTTTCTCTGGTAGCAGGGAGAAGCCCCCTAAAGAAAGCAGCCAATGCAGAAATATGAGGGGAAAACTGAAAACTGGGAAATAGGAATACAGTAGACTCTCGATTATCCAGAATTGGGTTAACTAGGATGTGGATTAACCAGGATGTCAAAAAAGATAATACACGTAACTCGCAGGGCCGGCTTTGGCTTTGTTGCCACCCGAAGCACACACACACAAACCTCCCAGAGCGCAGGGCAGCCAGTGAACCAACACCCCCTCCCCCTGGAGCAGGGTGGCTGGTGAATCAACCCCCGCTCCCCATATTTCCTATGGATGGTGATTATCCAGGATTCTATTAACCAGGATTAATTTTTTCCCTATCATCCTGGATAATCAAGAGTCTACTGTAAGCTTATTTCCACCTCCTGAAGCCCTCTTATAAGCTCCAGAGGCTTCAACACACTGTGCTTGCTTGACAGTTAGTTAGCTGTTTGCTTTTGTGTGTCTGCATGTTACGTACTACTGTCTGGGATGAGGCCAGTTACTGATCTGTAGAAGTGGTTGAGTCAGGAGGAGGGCGAGTTCGATAAAACATCCTAATGTCCAGATTCATCATGAGTTCCCTGAGTAAGGCTGGCAAAAAAGGGCTAATGCTATCTTTGGACATATAAACAGAGAAGTAGGAGTAGTGAGGTGATTATCCATCTGTATGTGGAACTGATTAAATGAATACTAGAACACTGGAGACAGTTCTGGTATCTGCGTTTCATAAAGAATATGCAAAATAGAAGAGGATGCAGAAAAGAGCCAGAAAATAATTAATGGTCTGGAGAAAATGCCTTACAGTGGGACTTAAATACCTCAGTCTCTTAGTTTAGCAAAAAGAATATTAAGAGGTGAGTTGATTACTGTTGTTAGTACTTTCATGGGGAGAAAATACCATGTACTCTAAGGTTCTTCAGTCCTAGTGGAAAAATGCATGACAAGATCCAATGCCTGGAATCTGTCATCAGACAAATTCAAATAAGAAATAAGTTACACATTTTCAACAGTGAGAGTGACTTAACCATTAGAACAAACTACCACGGGAGGTGGTGGATTCTCCATCTCTTGATGTCTTCAAATAAAGACTACATACTTCTCTGGAAGACTTTCTTTAGTCAGGCACAAATTATTAGGCTCAATACAGTGGTAACTGAGTGACATTTAATGGTTTATGTCCTACAAGAGGTCAGGTTAGATAATTCTGGATTTTAAAAATCTAGAATCTCTTGTATTAATAACTTTCTAATGAACAAATAGTTGCAGAGCCCAAAACTAATAGTATGCATAATTTATTTGAAAATGATTTTATCCTAAAAATATGAATTTTCTGTGTGTATTTGCAATTTAAACAGAGGCAAAAATTTAAATGATTACTCACTTGTAAATTATTAGGACATCAAGCAAACGTTTGAATTTGTCAGCAAATAGTCTTGCTGAAAGGCAAATCTATACATTCTATGTACAAAAGTGCCGATGTGTACACTATGCAGTACTGCAGAATGTTAAACAAAAACTGTTCTGGTCTCTTTGATCATCTGTCTGTGGTTTGGCTATTCTATATGTTTGCTTTCAATAACTTACTGTGGCTTTGGAGCAGGACATTCATTGAGTTCATATTTTTCTCTGTAGTCCTTTTAATATGCAGTGTAATACCTTTATGAACACCATTTGTTTCATGAGCATAAAGTGGATGATTGCGAGGAGGAGGCCATCTATTGTTTAATTTGTGCTTTGTTTTGATAGTCCTCTGTGTGACCGACTCTTACCTTGATGTTCCCCAATCATTTCAGCCTCTACTGTGACCTCTTCTTTTGCCACAGTTCTCTTGATATCTTGTATTTCCCTTGCACTCTATGTTGAGATGAATTATGCTCGTTGTTCTTTATGAACACTATGAAACCAACTCAAGGGAGTGATTTTTAAAAAAAAAATTTTAATTTTTTTTTACCAGCAGGTTTCTATCCACTCCTCTCAGTTGGGTCAGTAGGCATAGGAGCTCCCATCCTCTCTGTGATGACATTCTTCTCTCTCTAGCCCTCTTCCTTCTTCTGGCCCTATCCCCATGGGCAGTACTTCTTTTGCACATGTTTGTTTTTCCTGGCTCTGCTGTTCAGTTCCATTTTATTGTTTCCCTCCATGTGGGAATGTATATGACTCCTTTATCTGTCTTCTGACTCTTTTCATCCACTTCTCTCCTACAACGTGTAGCAACTTGTAGTGGTGTAGCATTAGTCAGGATATGCTGGACAGTCTTTGAAGTTCCCACGTGAAAAGTACAGAGTAAACTTAATTTGTGATATGTTTAAGTGTAGAAGAGTAATAATAGTGAACATTTTACAAGTGGAGATCAATGACAAACTTAGTCTAACTTTGTAGTTTGCTGCCTCATCCCCCAGATTGCATCCAAGACTGCGTTGCTAGTTAAAAAGCAGTTGTATAGGATGTGGCTGGTGACTTAAAGCTAAAAAATGAGCTCTAAAATATGTATGATAAGAAGTCCTTTATCTTTGATTTAAACTGTTATAATATCACAACATGGTATTAGACGCCTACATTATATACACACTGTGTATATTAGCTAGGGGTAGGTGAACCCTTGTTTTTTGGTCCTTATTTGAAGAGCACCAGGAACGTATTTGTACTCTTTTCTTTGTTTATTTGTTTTCTGTTTTGTTGCTTTTTTAAAACCGACAGTACATATTGAACCATGGTACATTTATGTATATAACTTATTTGCATGTTAAATTTAATCAGATTTGAAATTCACACTCCCGGTGATTTACTATACACAATTTAGTGTTTACTGGCATATTTTCAACACTTTTGCAGTGCCAGCAATCCATGCTTGTTGTGCTACACATTTAATATATTAAGAGTCACAATAAAATAAATTGCTATGTAAGTATGATTTTGATAAATGGAATTCTTAATCCTTTCTGAATATGCTAACATGCCACAAATGAGCTGTTTCATAACAATTAGTGGATCTCTTCTATGGAAAGTGATATTATAAACTGGTCAGGAATCTCTTGTTTATCTTTTTACAAAATCTGTTATTGCTTCCTATTTGAACTGCATATTACAGCTTTGTTTTGCTATGAAAAACACTTTAATTTTGCATTAAGCATGATCTTTTGAGATGAAACATCTTGTTTTAAGAAGGGTCATAGCCCAGGAGCTGCACTGTTGCAAGTAATCATACAAACCACCAATTAAACAGAACATATCAAAGTAAATGTTGCCTATAAAATAAATGTTTGATAAAATTGAATTTGGTTTTAAGATCTTCCATAAGGATTAGTACTTGAAATACAAAATATATACTGACTTTTGTCTCTCATATGTAAATATTCAGGCAAATCGTTTTAGAATTTTTCAGAACCAGGGGTTTTCCTGCTTTTTTCAAAATTTCGTATGAGGGAAATGTAGTCCAGTTGAAGCAGGATTCTTTGTAGAGATTATTTGATCCTATCACTCCAGCTCGTAAAATACATTTCACATTAAATCTCCCTATTTCCTTAGTTTTAAACTAAAAACTTTTAAATCATGAGGGCCCTACAAAAACTAAAAATCAAAAGTCTATTCTTGCTTTCTCTTATGAAGGAAATACAGCTTCTGCTTGTTAGAGTAATCTAAAATCATTTTGAGTCATTCTGAACACACTGTTCCTGTTTTTATCCAAGTAGTGTGTGTCCTATTTTTGACATAATTAATTACAAATAGGATCCTGCCATTAAAAGGGATTTGGTATTTAAAAGGTTGGCTGACCGTTTTAATCTTTAATCAGAAATGCCTAATTTAAAGAGAGTGAGACATTTATTCAGTGTTGGGATTTCTTGGTGGTGGTGGCTTTTTAAGGATTGTAAGTGCTTCAGGACAAGGGAAGAAACTTCCTGTATATGTTGGCATATTTCATGTGTCACTTTATTATAATTTATAATGCAGTTCACAGTTAATGCTGAAAGCATTAATATACTAGACCAACTTGCTTGACAGGTAGTTTCATACTAGAGACAGTCTTTTTTTAAAATGACAAACTAGTTGGAACTCCAAAATAAAATGAAAAACACAAGGTACGCTCATGTTAAATTTCTATCAATAAATACAAGAGTGAGTACCACTGGAGTTAATCACAGTGGTATTGATGATAGTATCCTAATAAAGGTGGCTTTTTAAATACAAATAATTTTAGGGTAAAAACCATAAGAACCTAAAACTGAGATCTCTTGAGTAATGTTACTGAGTTACGTTAAACTGCTGTATTACCCTACAAAGAGGCTGCATCTCAGTAGCAAGTGAAGTGTTTATCTATCTATATAAAAGTCAATGGTGTATGTATGCGTGTATGTATGCGTGTATGTACGTTCACTTACTCCTTCCACACCGTTTGAGCTAGAGACTTGAAATTTGGTACAGTTAGAGGTCTTAGGGTCCTAATCAGGGTAAGAGTCGAAAATTTTTCAAATCTCATCTCTGACGCCCCCCAGGGGTGAAATTATTTAAAGGCCAATCACATCAGCTGGGCAGCTGCTGTTCTCTGTGACATAGTTATGATGTCATAATACCCCTCTCCAACGGACACTGCACTCGCTCAGCTCTCTGCCCCCTCCCCCCTCCAACAGACCCCGCACTCGCTCAGCTCTCTGCCCCCTCCCCACCTCCGACGGACCCGGCACTCACTCAGCTCTCTGCTCCCACCCCACCTCCAACAGACCCGAGTTGGGTTTGGTTGGAGGGTAAGTGAGGTGGGGGTGTCGGGTTTGGTCGGGGGGGGTAAGTGAGCCGGGGGTGTTGGGTTTGGTCTGGGGGGGTGGGAAGGTGTCGGTGTGGGTGAGGGGTGAGGTGTGGGTGTTGGGGTTGGTCAGGGGGTGTTGGGTTTGGTGGGGGGGTTGGTCAGGGGGTGTTGGGTTTGGTGGGGGGGTTGGTCAGGGGGTGTTGGGTTTGGTGGGGGGGTTGGTCAGGGGGTGTTGGGTTTGGTGGGGGGGGTTGGTCAGGGGGTGTCGGGTTTGTTTGTGGTGGTAGGTAGGGGTGTCGGGTTTGGTTGGGGGGGAAAGTGAGGTGGGTGTGTCAGGTTTGGTCTACGGGGGTGAGGTGTGGGTGTTGGTCAGGGGGTGTTGGGGTTGGTAGGGGGGAGACGTGGGGGTGTTGGGTTTGGGTGGGGTGTTGGGTTTGGGTGGGGGGGTGAAAATGTGAGTCGGGTTGGTCGAGGGGTAAGTGAGGTGGGGGTATCGGGTTTGGGTGGGGGGGTGAGGTGGGGGTGTCAGGTTTGCTCTCTGCCCCCTCCCCCCTCCAACGGACCCTGCACTCGCTCAGCTCTGTGCCCCCTCCCCACCTCCAACGGACCCGAGCAACGCCGGGTATTTTTGCTAGTACTTTATATCACTTGAATAATGTAAGGCACATTTAAGAAACTTCAGGACAAAAGACACCTATAAATATGTTATTTTTGGTTGGATGTATGACCACTGATTGTGTACATCATTGGAAGTTTGAAACAGGTTGCACAGACACCCATCAGGAATGGTCTAGGTTCACTTGGTCCTGTCACAGTGTAGGGAGCTAGACATGTGATGATGTTTCAAGGTCCCATCCAGCACTATGTTTCTGTGATTCTATGATAATGCAGAAAGGCATTTGGCCTTTGATTTTCTTGCTAATACATTGCAAATAATGCACTTGTTTATTGAACAGCTTCATATATTTTTCCTTCTTTTTTTGTATTTAATAGCAAATCTTGAACTACCATCTTATGGTTCTCATATTAAATTTGAAAAATTATACTAAATTTACAAACCTTTCTGCAGCCTCATTTACCTGCTGGTTATTGTCGTAGGAGCCAGATCAGTTGGGGGAGAGAGTTTAAACAGACAAGTGAATGACAGTGTTTCAGAACTGTTTAAGAATGTTCCCCTAAATGCCCAGGAAGGAAGCTGAGAAGGAAGGCTGCACTGGCTAGTGACAGCGAGAACAGACAGCTACCAGAAGATGGTAGAATACAAATATGCCAGCCCCAGCATGATAAAGGCCCTTTTCCCCATGAGCTGAAAAGAGATTAGCACAGGTCAAGTAGGGACACATGAGTCCAATTAAGGCTGCCTGTGACCTTTAAAAACACCTTTTTGGTGAGAGAGCAAGTAGAGAGGGGAGACTAGCTGCAGCAAGGTTAGTGGCAGAAGGGAGAAAAGGCTGTACCTGGGCGGAAAGTTGCGCTCTTCCCTGTAGAGGAAGCAACCCTGCTAATGGATTTTTGGGGGAAGGGCTGGTACCCACAGACCAGCATAACAACACAACACCCCAGAGACTGGGTAGGGAGAGATCTTTCTTTTTGTGTTATGAACTTTTGTTTTGTGGGTTTCTTTCCCTTGAAAATTACTCGTTAGGCCTCCCCTGAAGCCCACCTTGTAAATAGTGAAGAATTAAAGTGAGTGGGGAAAAATCCTCCAGAGTGGGGCTGATATACTCCAGACCCCCCACTGCCTGCAGAGAGGAAAACACTGAGCCTGGCAAGGCAAAGGAGGTGCCTGGACACAGAGTTTAAAAAAACACCTTTGCTTGGAGAAGAAGTGAAGGGAGCTGGTCATAGAATAGAAATACAGGGTTGGACAGGGCCTCAAGAAGTCAAGTGCAGCAGTACTACCTATACGTAGACCAGTGGCTCTCAAACTTTTTTACTGGTGGCCCCTTTCACACAAGAAGCCTCTGAATGTGACTGCCTCTTGTAAATTAAAAACACTTTTTTATATATTTAACACCATTACAAATGCGGGGGGCAAAGTGGGATTTGGAGTGGAGGTTTACAGCTCGTGAACCCCCCACCCCATGTAACCTGGCTACCCCCTGAGGGATCCCGACCCCCAGTTTGAGAACCCCAGACCTAGACCATTCCTGACAGGTGTCAGTCCAACCTGTTTAATAAGTTTTAAAAGTTCCAAGGATGAGGATTCCACAGCCTCCCTTGGAAGCCTATTCCAGATCTTAACAACCTTTATAATTAGACAACTTTTTTAATGCATCTAAACTAAATCTTCCTTGCAGCAGATTAAGTTCATTACTTTTTGTCCCACCTTCATTGGACACGGAGAACAATTGATCATTGTTCTCTTTGACAGCCAGTAACCTATTTGAAGGCTTTTATCAGGTATCCTCCCCTCCCACAGTTATCATTTCTCAAGACTAAAGATGTCCAGTTTTTTAACCTTTTCTGATAAGGTCAGGTTTTCTAAATATTTAATTTTTTGTTGCTTTACTCTGGACTCTCTCTAGTTTCTCCACATATTTGTTACTGTGTGACACCCAGAAATGGACATAATACGCCAGCTGAGGCCTCGCCAGTGCCAACTAGAGCTGGACAATTACCTCTCGTGTCTTGCATATAACCTATGGTTCTCAACCCATGGCCTGTCGGCCGCTTGCAGACCAGTCAGCACACAGCCGCAGCCCATGTGACATCCTTGGGCAGTATAAATACATGCAGATGGTATATATGTGTGTGTGTGTGTGTGTGTGTGTGTGTGTGTGTGTGTATGTATATGTGTATATATATATAGATATAGATAGAGAGATATAGATAGATAGATATAAATTTTCTTTGGATGCAGTCCACATAACACACAGAAAGCTGCATATGCAGCCCACAATGGTAAATAGGTTGAGAGCCACTGCATATGATGATCATGTTAATACATCCCAGAATGACATTAGCCTTTTTTGCAGCTGCATCACATTGTTGATTCATATTCAGTATGGTGCTCTACTGTAACCCTCCCAGATCCGTTTCAGCAGGAGTTCCCCATTTTGTAGTTGTGTATTTGATTTTTTTCTTTCCTAAATGAAGTACAGTGAAACCTCGATATAACGGACTAATTCGGGCGAGGGGGTGTCCGTTAAAGCCGGGCTCCCCGCTGCGGGGAGCCCGGCGGGAGCTGTCAACTCCTCCCCCCCCCCCCCGGCTCCCTGCAGGGGGAGCCGGCCGGGGGGGGTTGACAGGGGGTGTCCGTTAAAGCCGGGCTCCGCTGTGGGGAGCCCGGCGGGAGCTGTCAACTCGCCCGCCCGGCTCCCCGCAGCGGAGAGCCGGGCGGGAACTGTCAAACCCCACCCCCCCCCCCGCCCGGCTCCCCCTGCAGGGAGCCGGGGGGGGGGCAGTTGACAGCTCCCACCGGGCTCCCCGCTGTGGGGAGCCCGGCGGGAACTGTCAACCCCCCCCCCCGCCCAGCTCCCTCTGCGGGGAGCCGGGGGGGGGGGGGGAGGTTTGACAGCTCCCGCCAGGCTCCCCGCTGCGGGGAGCCGGGTGGGAGCTGTCAACTCGCCCGCCGGGCTCCCCTCTGTGGTGAGCCGGGCGGGAGCTGTCAACTTCTGCGGGGAGTGACAGCTCCTGCCCGGCTCCCCGGGGCGGGAGCCGGCAGCCCCCGAGTAACGGATTTCGGATGCATCGGAAATTTTGTCCGTTGCATCCGAAGTCCGTTAAATCGGGGTCCGTTAAATCGAGGGTTTACTGTACTTTGCGTTTGTCTTTACTGAACTTCATTTTGTTGATATCAGATTCTCAAATCTGTCAAGCTCCTTTTGAATTCTAATCCTGTCCCCCAAAGTGCTTGCTACCCCTCACAGCTTTGTGTCCTGTGCAAATTTTATAAGCATACTCTCGGCTCCATTATCCAAATTACTAATGAAAATACTGAATCACACCAGACCCAGGACTGACCCCTGCAGTACCCCATTAGACATGTTCCCTCCCCCATAGCAAACCATTGAAAGCTACTCTGTTTCTACAAGATGTGTACCCACCTTATAGTAATTTCATATAGACCACATTTCCCTAGTTTGTTATGAGAATGTCATGTAATACAATGTCCAAAAACCTGTACTAAAACCAAGATACATCATATCTCCTGCTTCCCCCTCCACTAGGCCAATAACCCTGTCAAAGAAGGAAATTAGATTCGTTTCACATTATTTGTTCTTGATAAATCTGTGCTGGCTCTTCCATATAACCCTATTATCCTTAGCAAACTGATTGTTTAAAGATGGGTACTATGTTTATCCTTCTCCAGTCCTCTGGGTCCTCACCCATCCTCCATGACGTCTCAAAGATAATTGTTAACAGTTTTGTGATTGCTTCAGTTAGTTCCTCATGTACTTTAGGATGAATTTAATCAGGCCTTTCAGATCTGAATATAACTAACTTATCTAAATATTCTTTAACCCAGGGGTTTTCAAACTTTTTGTATTGGTGACCCCTTTCATACCGCAAGCCTCTGCGTCTGACCCCCCCCCCTATAAATGTGTGCATGTGGGGAGGATTTAATTTAATGGGAACTCAGGGCTATCAGCCCCATATCGATTACAGTTCATTACTCGCATATAACCACCTTGAGAACCCCTGCTTTAACCTGTTCTTTCCCTATTTTAGCTTTCATTCATTCCTCTTGTTGTTTAATGTTAATTGTGTCAAAGATCTGGGTGGACGTTAATCTTTTCAGTGAAATCTGAAGCAAAATAAGTAAGTGACACCTATGCATTCTTAATATTAACAATTATTCACTCTCCTTCCCTACTAAAAGGGGACCTACACTTCTCTGCATATTTCTCTGGTTCCTAATATATTTATCGATCATCTTATTGCCTTTTATGTCCCTTGCTAGATGTAACTCATTTTGGGCCTTATCCTTTTATGATTTTTGTCCCTACATGCTGCTGCTATCTTTGTACTCCTCCTTAGCAATTTATCCATGTTTCCACTTTTTGTAGGATTCCTTTTTAATTTTTCAGGTCACTAAAGAGCTCCTGATGGAACTATATTGGCCTCTTCCTATCTTTCTTTTGTATTGGGAATATTTGTAATTGTGCCTTTTGTATTGTCTCCTTGAAAAACTGCCAGCTCTCCTGAACTCCTTTTACCCTTAGGTTTTCTTCCCAGGGGTCCTTACTTACCAATTTTCTGAGTCTATTAGTCTTCTTTTTTGAAGTCCATTGTCCTTATTCTGCTGCTCTCACTCCTTCATATAATTAAATCTATTGTTTTCATGATCACTTTCACCCAAATTGCATTCAAATTCGCTACCAATTCCTCCCTGCTAGTCAGAATCAAGTCCAAAAAGGTTGTCTCCCTAGCTACTTCCTCCACTTTCTGGAACAAAAAGTCCCTAGTATATTCCAGGAACTTATCAGAGATTTTGTGTTTTGTCCTATTACTTTTCTAACAGATGTCTGTATAGTTAGTCTCCCATTAGTACCAGAGCTTGTGTTTGGATTTTTCTGTTTTGTTCTAGAAATGCCTCATTCATCTCTTCTTCCTGATTTGGTGATCCATAGCAGGCCTCTATCCTGACATCATCCCTATTTTTACCCCTTTTATCTTTACCCAGAGACTCTCAATTGGTCTGCCTCTTACTTCCTTGTGGGCCTCAGAACAAGTGTAAATATTCTTGATGAATAATGCAACACCTCCCTTTTACTCTGCCTTTCCTTCCTAAACAAGTGATATCCCTCTATACCAATATTCCAGTCATGCTGATCCATCCAAGTCTCTGTGATGCCAATTAAGTCATAATTTATCTTAAGTAATAATACTTCTAGTTCTTCCTGTTTATTTCCCAAACTCCTTGCATTTGTGTATAGACATTTAACATCTTGAGCAGATTCCCCATTTAGTTTTTTAATAAAAGGTGAAATTGGGGAATATAAAATATAAGCTAGGAGTTTCTTTAGAGAGAGAGACGAGGAAAGCAAAAAGGGAAATATATGGCCATCAGAGTTAAGTATAAGAAAGAGTTCTTAAAATACAGTCGGAACCCCCGATACTGTGACGATCAGGATCCAAAAATACCCGATCGCGGTAAATGCGGGGTCGCATGACATCAAAGTGCCACACACCGCCACCATCGGGAGCCACGCGTGCCCCACATTATAAGCGGATTCACGCTATAGTGGAGTGCGGTATTGCAGGGTTCCACTGTATATTGGGAACAAAAGAATCCTAACTGATATTAGGCCATTAGGAGATCGAAACAGTAAAATTGTCAATAATAGTGTAGACATGGCAGAAGTAGCAATAAATATTTGTTCTTTGGGAAAAACATGGTAGTCTTATATGGTGATTAATCACTTTCCATTCTAATTGCTGTTTAGCATACTTCTGAGTTACAGTTACTAAAGTTAGATTTTCTTAAATCAACAAGTTTGGATAAATCGCACCCAGAAATTTTTAAAAAGCTGGCTGAGAAGCTTACTGGGCCATTCATATTGATGTTCAGTAACTCTTAGAACACTGGGGAAGTTCTGGAAGAAAGCTAATGTGCTAATATTTAAAAAAGCTAAATAGGAAAACTTGGTAATTAATTATAGGCTTGCAGCCTAACGTCGATCTCCCGGTAAAATAATGGAACAGCTGATACAGGAACTTAATTATTAAAGAATTAAAGGAGGGTGTTATAATTAATACCAATCAACACAATTTTATGGAAAATAGCTCTTGCCAAACTAACTTAATTTTTTTTATTAGTCTGGGTGATAAAGGTAATAGTATTGGTGTAATGTATTTTTTTAAGGTATATGGCTTGTTACCTTGCAATATTTTGATTTAAAAAACTAGATAAATTAGAACAATACAAAATTAACATGACAAACACTAACGAGATTAAAAATGGGTTGGCAGGTTGCAAAATGTGTTTGGAAATAGGGAATCCTCATCAATTGGGTGAATTTCTGGTGGTGTCTCCTGGAATTGATTCGTGGCCCTGCCCTATTTAACATGTTTTTGGTTAGGTTTTTTAAAATCAGTTACTTGGTAGAAAATATAAAAGCATTGGTGATAAGGTTTGCAAATGACACACACATTTTGAGGGAGTATTAGCTTAGAAATATTGGTTTGTTTGTTTTTTAAAACACATGCTGTACAGGCAAAAGTTTCTAGTGTGGACCTAGCCCCAATGTGCAAGTTTGCATTTGTTTTCTACATAAAATATAAAGTTAATGTGACCAAAAAATGAACCCGTAAATGTTTTCAAGAAGTCTTTTTTCATTGATATTGATTAGGTAAAACATTGTCCTTAAATCCTTTCGTTTTGTTTGAAAATCTGTTCACTCTAGGGACTAATAAAGCACAAACAAAAATTCCTGAAAATGGAACAATCAGGACCGCTCTGAATGAGATGTGAGGAAGAAGTCTGCTAAACTACTGCTTTCCTGATAAATACAAGTATATTTTTTCATCAGCAAAGCAATTTAAATCTTGAGCACTAATCTTGTGCTACTTTAAGGAAGCCTATCTTAATTTTATGCTGAGGCTTAATTATTGGCTATAACAAGTTGAAGGACAAGATAAAACAAAAAGTGATTTTTTTTTCTGCTTAGCATACCACAGAGCTCTTTAAAATACAGAGAAAGAAGCTACTGTTTGTACTGTACAGAGAGCAAATGGTGAACATTAAGAACATAGCAAACATGTTTGAACCATGTCATCATTACATATTTTAAGACATATGTGCCAGTTTTTAACTCTTGTTAGTTGAAATTTTAAATTATATAATTATATTGAAAACTTTCTCTGTGGATGTTTTACCACGTCTTAGCTTAATTTATAGACCTTTTTCAGGAGTGGAGAAAGTGTTAGAAAAAGGCTGCTTACTATTTCTAAGCAAATTGTATGCAATTGTGTAAACAGGCCTGTGGCCATGACAACCCCCACTGCAATTCTGGTTCTTTTTTTCTTAGATAGTGTCAATATTTAAGATATCATTAATTTACAAGAAAAAACCTACATGATAAATGAAATCTAGGAGATAAACATAAGCCAGGAAGCTGTATCATTTGTATAAAATCTCAGAATGTTCCCAGCAGGAACAAACTAAGACTGAGCTCACATACTTTCAGCTGTTATTTTTTAAACAGGTGAAAATACCATCATCTACTCTGACTGTCTTTATTCACTCGAGTGACTCTAAATATCTGTCATATTTAGCATATTTCAATTTGTATGGTTTGCAGCACATTGCTTTGGAAAGTACATACACTTAAATTGGTGGAACAAGTTCATTTTTATGTTAATACAAACATTTTTAGCACTGAATTATTGTGTTAGCAATATGCAGAATTGTAAAGTTCCCTACAGAGTGTTTTCTTCTTCGAAGTATGAGCTGTCACAGCATGACATGTGTGCAGCTCAGAATAATCTCTGAGAATGCCAGTTCAAAGTGGACCCAGTCCATCGTTTTGAAACACCTTCCTAAATCCTTTTGCCACAGATGCACAAAGAAATCCTTTAATAGCATGTGTCTTTTAAAAAAAATACACACATTCAGTTACATTTGATTAGATCTGTTTGAATGTATAAAGCTGCTAGTGAACTATGAAGCTGTACAGTAATAATTAAATGTCTGCCCTATGCAGGTTAATAATAGGTTGTTCTTATCAAAATATTTTTTCACTTCCTGTGAGGTGTCTCATGTCACTCAACAAAATGGAATTTGAATACTGTAACTCATACTTCTTGTTTAGTCACTGGGATCACTAGGATATAGCAGCCTGAATAATTGTAGTGCCAATGCAATTGGAAGGCAAAGTTTCTAAATATTATGGAACTAAAAGGAAGCATATGGAAGTATCAAAACTTTACAAGCTATTGATGGAAATGCCACTAGTTGCAGCTAGCTGTCTGGAACTAGAAAGGCCCAGAGTTTCTTCCTTGTGTGTAATCCTGCTAATTAAAGAGTGGGACTCAGATGAAAAAATATTAATACAAACATCTGTTATAATTGTTCACAAATCACTTTTATGACACATTGCATTGAATGTGATTATATACAACAGAGCAACTTAATATTCCAAAACATTAACAGAAGGAAAAGGAATACTCCTAGAAGTGGGTATTAGCCCACGAAAGCTTATGCTTCAATTCTTTAGTTAGTCTTTAAGGTGCCACAGGACTCTTTGTCACTTCTGCAATTCCAGACTAACACGCTACCTCTCTGATCCTAGAAGTCTTAACACTGTACGATGGATTAACTCCATTTCTTATCAGGAGGGTCTTTTATTCAGCAAAACTGCAGTGTCACTTCCTGCAACATGTTCTATTCTAGATTTTTGTGCATTTGCTATTTCTGCAACCTGAAAACTCCCTGTTCTTTGTAAGTACATGGATTGTTTATAGAGAATTAATCCTTAAACTAGAATTACCAAGTGTATATCACTGAAAGGTTGGAGTGACTTAAAATAATGTGAATATATTGCTTACAACAAATGATGGTTTAATAATACTGGAATTTGCAGACCTCTGTCCACAAAACAGGTGCAAATATGGAAACTTAATTACAAAAATCCCATCTCACACTGTCCCACGCACAACTTCTCTAAGGCTGCCAAAATGGGAGCCAGTTTTGATGCTAGTTCTTCAGATATGGGTATCAATGGAAAATGGTTTGTATCCACCAAACCTATATCAAACATACTGCTAAACATAGGTTGAAATATGATTTTGAAACCTTCTCTCTTCCCTTCCCATTCCCCACTTTAGCCATGGCTTTTAAGGAAGCTTTTCCTGACAGTTCTAAGTTTAAAAAATAGCTAACTGGAAAATAAGGCTGACTTAAGGGTAAAGGCTGAAAGCTTCTGTCTGCTATAGATTTATTGAGGATGGTATAGAAAATAATTTTAAAAGGTTAAATTTTGCTGCTATTATATTCTCACCTGTTCCTTTCCTTTTACCTAAAGTGACAGAGACCTTTTGCCTCCTAGCTTTCTGTGGTTGTTTTATGCATGCAAGTTCATATATACGTGCATGCCTCTCATTAAGGAGGTGTGCAATGTGGATCTAGTGCAAAATCCAAACCTTTTTCGTTCCAGAGAGAGGCCTTAGCCCAGAGTTTTGAGGGTTTACTAGAAAATTCAACACTAGCTTGAATTCAGAATCTGAACTCCCTCTCTTCCCTCCACAGACAAGTTTGGGCCCATCGTATGTTTCCATTCTTTCTGTTAGGCGTAGTAGATCTGCTTGGGGTAGCTTTTACTTTCTCTGAGCCAGATAGATGACACCAGTCATAAAAGAAGGGAGAACTATAAGACTGAGGCAAAAGGAGAGTTAATGGAGAAGAATGAAGGTCAGAAGGAAAGGAAGCATTTGCAGGATGCTCTCAGGAGCCTGTGTAGAAAAGGATGCAGGGAGAGTAGGGTTCATGGGATGAAGGTACATGAAAAGAAATGGAGGAAGAGAAGGCTTGTTGGCAAACATGTTAGTTAATCTGTAAGAAGTATTAACTGTTTATAAAACAGGAAGGCATCAAACAAACAAGTCAATTTTAAAATTTGTTCTCTACTTCGACAGTTGTGCATCAATAAATAGGGAATCACAGTTTTTTAAGAAGACACTGTAAATATTTTATTTGTAGAGAAAAATTCTTTATAGGGCAAGATGTTTTTAAAATTCTGTACATTTTAACATGCACGTCACAAATTGGCTTACCTGTAGCTATGAAGAATGAGATTTTGTGGAACAATCTTATTTTGAAAACAAAGCTCAACTGGTCTTGCTCTCTTTTTCCCTTAAGGACTTGGTAAATATTGAGATGTTCCTGACTGCTAAAGAAGTGGAAGAATCTTTGGAAAGGCAAGAAACTATGACCTGCTTGGCTTGGTGTCATGATAACAAATCCAGACTCAGGAAAATGAAGGTATGGAAGTGTAATGCACAAAGCTTTAACTTAATGTATATTGTTGTGGTGTATGAACTCCTTGAAGATTTGATTTAACCAGTTGAGTTTAAGTGTTGTCTGAATGATGACTTAGCATGTAGTAAACTAAAGATCCTAAGTAAAAAATAAATCCCTTTAGTATGCCTAAATCAGGGCAGTTGTACCCACTTAGACCAAAGTTAAACTTAACCCTGAACCTAGATCCTTTCAATGCAAGATTTTCATTGTCAAATTACAGTGAAATAACATAATAATATGACCTTGCTTTTTAATATGATTTACAGAAACTTAAATGTGAAGGGGTATAGTCTCATCTGGATGCATGAGGACTTATGTGCATAACTCCTTTGCATCTTGCTGAGAACATACTTCACAGTGTGGAGAGCAATTGAAATGCTAAACGTAGATCCTCAAGCTTAACACAGTTGGAGAAATTTAGCATATTAAAAAAAATGTATCCAGCTATGATGAAGAAAAAACAAAGAAAAGAGAGGTAACTTGACATATAAGATGCTATAATGCTAAGTTAGAATATAGTTTTCTCAAAAAAGCTGCATGTAAGCTAGTAACGAGAAAAGTTCATTTCTTTCCAGCCCTTGTACATCATGAACTGAAGATAAGGGGTCACTCCATATTTATCCATATATCATTAGTTTAAATTCCCTTGTCTTTATAGTTGCTTTTAAAAGTATGCTGTAATCTTTTATAGGGCTTGCAGAAATCTGTTTTAACTGATATTAACCAAAACCCCTGCCTCCCTCAGAAAGGTGTTTTGTGTCTTCTTTGTTTTTTTTAACCAAAAATGTCTGAGTGCACTTAATGACAAGCAAAGAGTGACGTTCTCTGTCACTCAGGGGCGCCAAAATGAGAACGAACCGAAGATGGGACGCAAAAGTAAATCGGCCTGTGATTACTCTAAAGAAAATGATGATCTTGTTATGGAAACCATTAAAGGAAAACCAGAATTGGTATGTAAACACTGTTGCATAATTATACTGCTCAAGAAAACCTTGTATAATGTTAATATGTTAAGTAACATAAGAAATTAAATCCGAAGTATTCTTACTTTTTTTCATCAGCAATATTCAATGTAAAAATGAAAACTGAGAATAAAACAACTTTCATTCCCCAAAATCTATTTCTGCAAGCCCTACTTTACATAAAAGCTAAGGCTGTGAGAGATCAGAGTTGGAAGAAATCACTATGAGGTTTAGCTGCTTATTAGTGTTAACTTGTTAAATCATTGCCCATATACTTTCTGCAAGTATAACCAAAAGCTAAACTGGAGAAGAAAGGGTGGGGGTGGGGAAGAAGTCCTGCAGTCCAATTGAGTTACCACTCTTGTGAGTAGGGCTGTAAGATTATGCCAAAAATTATGCTATATTGTAATGAATTTGAAATCTACTGACTACATATGGTTTTTTAAGTTCATACAGTCTATAAAATCCAATTTAGCTATTGACTTGCAGTTCACTGGAGGGCATATACATTTCTGAATACTTTTTTTCCCATGTATCTTAAAGGGGTGAAGTGTAGGTCTAGAATATATTATCTGTAGGAGAATGGTTACTAAAGAGTGGATCTTTTTTAAAAGATTAAATAAAACCTAGTCTAAAATCCCAACTGAGTGGTGATGGGCAGAGTTAAGTAACTGGATATTCTAAAACAAAACATCTGGATATCAGCTACTTGGTTTTGTCCGCTGATTCAAATTTCAGGAGTTTGGCCTCTAGCAAAAGTTAAGCCTAACGGACAATGTAGCTCTTAAAGTCTTGTGGACTCCTTGCTTCCCTCCGGAGAGTCAGGTTTGGGAGTTTAAAAAGAACCTATTTTCAAACAGTGAGTCTTCACCAATTATTCTTCAAAACTATGTATTCCATCAATGTGATGTTTGAGTTTAAATTTCTTTACAAGTTTCTAATTGTTAAAAAATAAGAATGGTTGTCATAAATGTGTGCTGCATCACAAACAGTTAACTGACCCAAATTTGGAGCATTTCAAATTCCTGCTGATATCATTGAGGAATTTTGATATTACTTTGAAAATAAACAATAAACAAAAGGCAGCCTCCCCCCCTTCACTAGAAACATGGGGGGGGGGATGTTCTCTCAATGGAGCAGACAAATTGAGGAATACATATTTATTTTCAGTCTTCAGAGGGTGTGAGGTTTTTTTTAAAAGATAATAAAGTAGTTGACTGTGTCCCTATAAGGAAGCATAGTGAATTGTTCTTTTCAGAGGGAAACTTTTAAAAATTCTACATGTTCAAAGTTTTCCTATAGATTTTTGTGAACCATGCTGAATTTGATTTAAAGGGACACTGTCAGCTTACTTACCTCTTCCAAAAGCAGATAAAAGCAACTTGGTTTTAGTGTGAATAAGATGGTCTTTAGTATGGCTTTTAAAACACTGTTCTGGGTTCTTTGGGGGCAGGGAAAAAGGGCCTTCAGTGACCTACAATAATGTGCTACTTGAAATGCTTATTTGAATGTTTTTATGTTAACATGAGAGAGCTTTTACCACAACAATCCTTCACAATTCCATTGTGTCCCATAACTAAGAGGGTTCCTCTGCCTTAATTATTGCTTCATCTCAGAAATTTCTACAGTATCTGCTGTCTTACCATTGTAATGTAGTACGAAGCAACACCACTGGTCCTTTCACACTCATGAGGATTGTGGTATCCTTTAGTCAACAGGCCACAACTGGTCCCTGTTACGACAATTTATTTTGAAAGAGGATGAGGAGTAGGCGGCTTATTTGCTTTTAGGGAATTTTATACCAGCATTAAACTATTTTACCTGCATGAATACCTAAAAGCAAGCAAAGTTGCATGCCATTTTGTGGCATACTGAGTACTTTGAGCACATAAGATATATTGTGCAATGCTGCTTTGGCCCCATCTAAGACCTTGTCTTGTCTTTAATCTCAGAGCTGTCTGGAGTTCAGCCTAAGGATTCAGGAGTTCATTGAACTCATTCGACAGAACAAGAGACTGGATGCTGTGAGGTATGAAATTGGGATGCTTACCAAACAATTTTCTTAATAAGAACATATTATGTTTCATAAGAAACATGCGACTATTTTAATTGTTGGGAGTGCAGCTTCTTTATGTTACTCAGAAACCAGTCATGGCAGTAGTGTAAGCATAGATGAAGTGATGATGGGCCCAGCATAGGGGCAGAGTGGAGAAGGTGGCTCAGTGTTTTTATTGTGGATCTGTGAAAATTTCTTCTTCCTGGCACAGCATATTAGGGCTTGTATTCATGGCTAAATCAGCACTGCTGCAATCGTTGCAATGGTGTCAATATAGTAAGTCTGGTGAAGACAAAGTAAGTCGATAGCAGAGTGCACTCATATCAACGTCTGTACTCTACCTCCCCAAAGATGGAAGGTAAGTCGGTGGGAGAGTGTCTCCCGCCGACACAGCACGGTGTAGACACCGATGGAAGTTGACCTAAGTTACATCAACTTCAGTTATGTAACTTTGGTCTAGTTACAACTTTAGTATAGATCAGCCCTTAGAAAAGCTGCTTAAGGTTACTTCAGGGTTGGTGGAAGGAGGTTGTTTGAGAGATTGACAGAGAATACATCTTATAAGAGCAAAGGTGCAAGCTTGGAACATATACTGTGCTGTCATGCAAGAGATCAGTTTATTGTCAACACTAAATAACCTAGGCCTAGTGTGCACTAGAAAATTAGGTTGGTTTAATTTCATTGACCAGGGGTGTAAAAACCCGTGAGTAGTATTAAGCTGACTGAAGTCCCTATATAGACAGCGCTAGGTTGAGGGAAAAGTTGTTCCTCTGACCTACCTACTGTTTCTCGGGGCAGTGAATTACCTGCACTGATGAAAGAATCACTTCCGTTGGTGCAGGGCCGGCGACAGGGGGGTACTACAGGTAGAGCTGTACCGGGCCCCGGTACACAGCAGTACCCGTAGTCATCCCCCCTTGTCGCCGGGCCTGGAGAGCGGGGAAGGGATGGGGAGGCAGCGTGGCTCTCCTCCGGAGCGGACGAGCGCGCGTCTCCCCGGCAGGAGCAGTGAGCCCAGCCGGTGGCAGCGACGCAGTCCGGGGGAGAAAGTGCGCACGGGGGCGGGCGGAGCAGCAAGGGCGGCTCGTGCTCCCGCAGGACCCTTCACTGCCGCCAGCCGCTGTCAGCTGGGGGGGGGGGGGAGCGCCGGCTGGGCGGGGGGGGGAGCGCCGGCTGGGCTGGGGGGGGGCCCGGCTGGGCTTCCCCCCCCCCAGCCGCTGTCAGCTGGGGGGGGGGGGAGCGCTGGCTGGGCTGGGGGGGGCCCCCGGCTGCGCTTCTCCCCCCCCAGCCGCTGTCAGCTGGGGGGGGGGAGCGCCGGCTGGGCTGGGGGGGGCGGCTGGGCTGGGGGGGCACCCAGCCGCTGTCAGCTGGGGGGGGGGGGGGGAGTGCCACCTGGGCTGGGGGGGCCCCCAAACGATCAGAGTAGGGGGCCCCCAAATTTCTGTTGCCGGCCCTGCGTTGGTGTAGGTAGTTTCTACACTGAAGCGCTGCAGCTGTGCAGCTGTAGTGTTTTAAGTGTACACAAGCCTGTAATTTATGATTTGCTGTACTGCCAAACCAACTAAACATAGCTGTGTCTTTAAACTGCATTAAATTGGCTTTGATTTGGTTGCAGTTTCGTGGGGTGAGGTATCTCGAAATTTCTGTAGTGATATTAAGCCAGGGGTAGGCAACCTATGGCACACGAGCTGATTTTCAGTGGCACTGACACTGTCCAGGTCCTGGCCACCGGTCGGGGGGGGGGGGGGGGGGGGCCTCTGCATTTTAATCTAATTTTAAAAACTTCTTAAACATTTTAAAAACCTTATTTACTTTACATACAACAATAGTTTAGTTATATATTATAGACTTATATAAAGAGACCATCTAAAAACATTAAAATGTATTACTGGCACGTGAAACCTTAAATTAGAGAGAATATGTGAAGATTCGGCACGCCATTTCTGAAAGGTTGCCGACCCCTATATTAAGCTATATTGAGGGAGCCTAAAGCATTTGTAACAGTGCCCTTTTGTAAAACTCCTATAAAATCAATCTAAATGATTAGAACATACATGGAAAATCTTTAAAATAGTCACCTCCCCCCCCCCCATTCCAAACATATGGAACACAAGAGAAGAGTTTTAGGAAGTGGGAAATTAATTAGATAAATTTAGTGTTTATTTAATTAAAAAAAAAAAAAAAAGCTAAACGTTACAGAAAGCAAGCCTGTCAAGGGCAAATGACCATAAACATGCAACTAACCTGCTAAGGCTTGAAGCAATAACTATGTATAATGGGGAAATTGGCAATGGCAAGAAATTATATAACAAACCTTCCTTCTTCTATACAACTAATAAGACACTTGCCAGTTGTTACGCTAATCATTTTGGGCCCCTATCTGCAATGTGCTCTGTTCTTCATTCAGACTCCAAGCAGGCACTGAATAAAAAGGATCAGAGCTTTGCTTGTCTATTGTGTCCTTTTTCCTAATTCCCTGTCACAAAGAGCTTACAATCAAGAAAAGATACAAAGTAGGTGTGTGCACAGCATACTGCTGGGCACCACACCAGTATGAATAGTATCTAATAATTAAAACAACTTCATTTACATATTGGGGAGCTATTTATATATCCACCTGTCTTACAAGAAGTACATAAGATTTTCACTAGTCGTTCAGAAGAATGTCCTATAGTGTGTAAGGAAATGTCCATTATGGTAAAGGAAATTGTTCCACCTTTTTTTCTAATTGCCCAACAGTTGTCTGCACCTACACTACAAAGTCAGCGAATGAATTTTCACTTATTTGAAAATACCTGTGTGGGGTGGGAAGAGGTTCTTTCCTTTATTTGAATTTTGCATTTGAATTAATGTTTCCTAAGTTGTATAGTAAGTCTATAAATTATCACCTTAACTTGTTTGGCAAGTGTATATTTTAAATTGTTATATATGTATTCTATATAAAGATATTTAGTTGATCCTGAACTGCAACAGATGCAACTGGCAATTAAAACTTTTCCGGTGGTGGTAATTCTGCCTGAATTGTTTTGAGTTTTTTTTATTCTGACATAAGAAAAGGGGGAACTGCGGAATGTCTTTGTTTAATTCTGTGATTTTGATAGCACTGATTCATTCCTAGCACTGTGAATTCTCTGTTCAACATCTCATTGCAAGCTCTAAAGAAACTTGCTTTTGAAAATACTGTTACTTAGTAGGAAATGTTCAAAATATCCATCTGGTTTGTTAACTTCAAAACAGATATTTTCATGAATATCAGAAAATTTGAAAACTAACTTATTTTGGAAGGTGTAGCATAAAAATTCTGATTGCTTTTAGCAAACTACTACCACTTCTGTTTTTATTAGCTTGCTTCTGTTAAGTGCCTCCAGCAGGATTCTTTCAGTATTGTGTCCATGATGCAATAAATAGGTCAGGTATCCATTAGAAAGCAGAGAAAGAGGCTGTTTACCAAGTAGTTTCCTGTATGAGTGGAACTCAGAGAGCTGACATTTTGTTGAAACGCAGCTGGTGTTTAAATAAGTTTGAAAGCTTTGCTTACTGCCTGCTGAGGACCTCTAGAGTGACATATTGCTTTTAGGATACAATTGATGTGAGCTTTAAAAATATATATCTTATTTAATAACAGTGTTTGAATTTCTGAAGCTTTTTAGAATATAAATGTGTGCACACTGAGTTGCTCTACGGCTGTTCATCAGAGTGCTCTTGAAAGAGCAAATTTCAAGAATATACAAAAACTGTTTAATGCTAAGGCTGTGATATGAAGGTAGAAAATTCAAAGTTCAGGTTAATACTCTGTGCTTAATTCATGCAGCTTTTTAAAAATATAAAGGCAACCCCATTTACAAAAAAAGTTAGGGATATATTGATGCGAATTCTGGCTGTTGTCAGACTTCTATACCTATGCTGAAATTTTGAATATTTAATTACATTCCAGGGACTTTCAACATTTTCAGGGTGCAAAAGATAAATAATATAGTCACTAGTGATGGGTAATCATTAGAGGCTTTATTCAGATGCCGATAAAGGCTTTTTGTACTCAACTAGATCTTAGAAAGGGGAAATAGTGCTGTGTACACAGGGAGAAAAGGGAGATGGTCAACTCATTTCAGATCCATTTTTGTGATGAGACTAGGGTTGGCCAGAGTCTTGGGGTATGTCTTCACTACAGGAGTAGGTCGATTTCCCTTAAGTCGATTTTCTAAAGTCTACTTTAGAAAATCGACTTAGTGTGTCCCCACAAAGGACAGCAGGTCAACAGTGGTCGACACTGTCTGTCCTTTAACCTTTGCAGGGGTGACATAGCCCGCATTGCACTGTGGGTAGGTTGCCCACAGTGCCGGGAGTGCCAGACCCCCCGCGCCCGCCCGAGCAGCCCCGCGTCGGACCCCCCCCCCCCCCGCGCCCGCCCGAGCAGCCCCGCGTCGGACCCCCCCCCGCGCCCGCCCGAGCAGCCCCGCGTCGGACCCCCCCCCCCCGCGCCCGCCCGAGCAGCCCCGCGCCGGACCCCCTCCCCCGCGCCCGCCCGAGCAGCCCCGCGCCGGACCCCCTCCCCCGCGCCCGCCCGAGCAGCCCCGCGCCGGACACCCCCCCCCCGCGCCCGCCCGAGCAGCCCCGCGTCGGACCCCCCCCCCCGCGCCCGCCCGAGCAGCCCCGCGTCGGACCCCCCCCCCCGCGCCCGCCCGAGCAGCCCCGCGCCGGACCCCCCCCCCGCGCCCGCCCGAGCAGCCCCGCGCCGGCTCCCCCCCTCAGGCAGGGGGGGAGTTCACGGGGCTGCTCGGGGGGGGGTCCGCGTAGCTGGTCGGAGGCTTAAAGTAGTTTGCCTCCTCACTAGATAACAATCGACCTAGAGAGGTCGATTTTAGCGCTACTCCTCTCGTTTTGGAGAAGTACAAAAGTCGATTTTAAGAGCCCTTTAAATCTATTTTAATGGCATGGATGTGAGGACAGGTACATGTTTATTTCGACTTAACGTCGTTAAAGTTGACGTTAAGTCGTAGTGAAGACATGCCCTTGGTTTTCCTTGTCCTGTTTTTATTTTCTCAGCAGGTGGATACGTGGAATAACTTCATGGTGTGTTTTCAATACAAACTTATTTGCTAATAAAGGGTGATAAGAAAGCTGTTCCAACATGGTCCATTGAGCAGAATAAAGAACATGTCCTCTCTGATAATGCTTTACATTCTGTGTTCAGGTCTTGCCATTGCCTGACTAACACATTCAGTCCTATAGGGCGTATAAATCCATGCGCCTTGTATATCTTATAACTGAGTGTACTGCAGCTATAGTTGGAGTAGTGACTGAAACATGGAGTTTTCATTTTCTCTTTGATTTTCTCAGTCAAATTTGCTCTTGTTTCTGATTTTGCGTCAAAGTGCACATGCGCGCACACATACTATGATGGCATAGAAGTTATTATATATAATTACTTCTGTGCCGTGTTAGGTACGTGAACTTCACAGACAAATCAAATTAAAAAAAACAGGGTCCTTACCCCCAAGTTGACAAACTCATTCTAGGATTTGAGCAAACTCCGCTTTCTGCTTATTACACCATGATCTGCCATGAGAATTTAGCTACCAATTTTGGCGATGTATTGGGCAGAATAAATTTATAGCTCATTCTGTCATAGTTGTATTGATTCACCTGTGTTGATAGTAAAAACGTGGTCCATCAGAAGAAGAGTAAGAGAATGTGGTGTTCAAACCACACTGATGTGCCATTTTTACACTTACTTTCGTGTCCGAAGCAGCCCTTTTTAAAAATTTGAACTCAACAGGCTAGCCCTAAGAGATCCTATAAACATTTCAAGATGATGTCTTCACTTAGTTCTTGGGAAGGAAAGAGTTTCACTTGGCTAGGTTCAGTTAGGAATCTGTGATCAGTTAGTTCAGTAGTCATGTGATCAGTTAGTTCAGTATTCTTCTTATCTGCCTGCACTATCAATTAAGAATTTAAAGGAGTAGCCAGTATATAATCTTTAGGGTTTTTATTTAAATTGTGTAGATGCTGAGTGAAACTATGGTCTCAGTGAAATCAGTGGCAAAAGACCTCAAAACACTTTACAAAAATGTTTAATTATCCTTTGTTACATATGGGGAAACCAGGGCGCAGACGTGCCTTGCCCATAGTCAAAGTGAGATGACAGGAATAGATTCCAAGGCCTGAAGGAGACGTTGTGATAATCTATATCTGTGTAACACAGGCCATAAAGGTTACCCAAAATAATTTCTAGAGCATATCTTTTGGAATAACATCCAGTCTCTATTTAAAAAATGGTCAGCAATGGAGACGACTCTGACACATGGTAAATTGTTCCAATAATTAATTACCCTCGCTGTTAAAAAGTTGCACCTTATTTCTAGATTCAGCTTGTAGCCATTGGGGCATGTTATGCCTCTCTCTTCTAGGGCTGGTCTTCACTGGGAGGGAGATTGGCCGTAGATGTTAATAACATAGCTGAAGTCGGCATATCTACAGCCGACTTGCCTGCCGTCCTCGCGGCGGGTGGCGGTGCACTCCCCCATTGACTCCAGCTTGTGCCTTTTGGCAAGCTGGAGTTCCGGAGTCGACGGGGGCGCCGCTGGTGATCAATTTATCACGCAATAAATCGATCGCCAAAAGATTGATCCCTCCCCGCTGTAGTAAAGACAAGCCCTTTGATTCAAGAACCGATTATTAAATATATATTCCCTGCGTAGATACTTAGACTGTAATCGGGTCACCCCTTAACCACTGATCTCTTGACTCTGTCACATGATCATCAGTCCATTAGTCCAATCAGCACCCTACTTAAAGGAGGGATTTATAGTATATTAGCTCTGTTAAAGGTTAGCAGATATTGTAACTCACTCAAAAATATACTGCTTTGTTTCTTATTTAGTTGTTTTTAAAATTTCAGCTCTTGAAAAGCTGAGCATTTGTAAGATAACTGCTTTAAATGTGCTGTATAGAGGCTTCCTGAAAAAGGTCCTAAAGTATAGCTCAGGAAAGCTTATGATCCCCAAATCTGTTAGTCTAGGTGCTACAAGACTCTTTGTCACTTTTGCAGATCCAGACTAACACAGCTACCTCTCTGATACTGCAAGCCCTGGTAACTTCATGTTTCTCAAGGGGTTTTTAAATGTTAATCCATTCACTTTTTTTAAAGTTACTTTTAGTTTTGCTTTGAATACATTATTTTGGTTTGTTCTCTAGTCTTAGTAGACAAAATTTGTTTGAGACAAGGTGGATGAGGCAATTGTTATATTTGGACCCAGCAGTGAAGGAGACAGACACAGGGGGAAGCTGATTTAAACCCAGCTATCTGCTGTGATGACTGTATTGTCTGGCAACAAACAGAAGTGACGCTCTACTCTGAGTACAGAGTGCCTAAGTGTTTAAAAGGGCAGAACATGACATTCCTCCACCCTATTTTAAAATAATTCCCAACTGTATATACATTGTTGTTGATGTGGTTAACATAAAACACTATATAACCTAACTAAAAGTTGTGGGTGGATTACCACAGACTTTCAAATTGTATGGGATTATTTTGCCCTGGACTTGCTCACTTGCTAAACAGCTGGTACATTCAGGCACGCCTGATTTTCATGCCCTCTTGGTGATGTGGTGGTGGTGGTATGATATTGTTCTATACAAAAGGAACAGTCAGTGATAAGGAATCAACTAGCTATGGTACCAGAGTTCGTTCCAAAAAGTCATTGACATTAGGAGTTGTAACAGGAAAAGGTTTAACTGCAGAAACAGAAAATCCTACTGGAACATCCCTGGACTCTGGTACTTGTCAAGGCTGCAACTAGCTTATATGTTATTTCCTTTAAAGTGCCATTGGATAGTTTTACCACAAACAACAAATGTCCATTTCATTTTACAAGTTCTCCAGGTATCCATTTCACTCCACAACCGTAGTTGAGTCCACATTAAGCCTCCTACATGAAAAGACCAATGGCAAGTCTCACATCATTGATCAGTTTGCATAGCTTGGGATCTGGCAACATGTCAGGTAACATCAGGATGTAGCAGGTCCAAACAGGTAAACAAAGATTGCTTCAAAAAAGAGTTGCAGGTGATTCCTGGGTAGAACATGTGGTGTGTTCCTGTAGATAAGCAAAAAATTGTCCAATCTCTGCTGATGTTTCAAAATAGACTTGTTGACTCTTCAGGGATGCTTAAGTATCTAGAGAAAGTGTTCTTCTAGTTTTTGTGTAGCAGAATGGTATAGAGCAGTACAAGGTGCTGAATCCCAGTTCAGTGGAATTCTTTTGAACAGAATTGAGGTCCATTGTCACTCACCAACTGTAACAGTTGACCATACAGGCTAAACAAGATACAAAATGTGCAGTGATTTTGGTAGCTGTAGTAAATGGGTATCTACTACGACCAAAAACATACAAGCTTTGAATAGTCCAGCAAGGTCCACCTGAAGATGTGATCAAGGAGTCTTGGGACATGACCAAACGTGTAGACAAGCTAAGCCACAATCATGCTGAATTTGCTGACACATAGTACAGTACTTTGCCTTCCTCTCAATGTTTTTGTCAATCTTTGGCCACATAACTCTGGGCTTTGGATTTCATCCATACATTAGTGATTTCGGAATGATCGCTCTCAGGCCCTGTAAATGCAACTGTGATTCACAGATAATTCACATGATGTGATTTGTGTAAATTGGGGATGTTTATGATCAACACTGTACCCGGTAGTAGCATTTCTTTCATTAAAAAAATCACACTGAGATAAAACACTTTGTGAGGTGTCTTTGGGTTGACAGAAGCTTGGACGTAGCAGGTGCATCAGCCCATCAGCATTGTTGTGCTGAGTCCTTTTATGGAATTGAATTGTCTAAGAATGAGCTAAAAATAGCAATACCCAGTATTACATACAAGCAGCAGCTAATGACAGAATTCCATGTTTTCATCCAAAAATTGCAGTTAATGAGCAGTGATCTGTCAGCAAGGTAAAATATCTGCCATGCAGATAGGTATGGAATGTCCAAATTTTGAAGATAATGCTAAGAGCATTATGGGTGGACAGTTCTTGCTTGATTTGTGTATAGTTTTTCAGGTGCGGTGAGTCTTTGTGAAGGGAAGGCAATTATTTTTCTGCCATCAAGAAAAATGTGAGAAAAAAACTGCACCAGTGCCATATGGTGAAGCATCATATGCTAATTGCAATGGTAGCGAGGCATCAAAGTGCATAAAAGCTTTTGCTGATATCAGGTCCTTTGCTTCCTTAAATGCACATTCATGTTCTTTAGTCCCTTTCCTTTTTTTTTTTTTTTTTTCATGTAAACAATTCATGTAAAAGTGCCAATACTGTCACCAAATTAGTCTGAAGTTTACTGTAGTAGTAAGAATGAATATAGTAGTAGTAAGAATGAATATAATGTGACGTTCTCTGGTGGTGGTGCTTAAAGAATCTCTTCTCTTTCTCTGGTGATTTCCTTAAGCCCAGGGCATCAATTATATGTCTAATGGATTCAGCAATATTTTGCAAATATTTTGGCTGACTGTCAGGCATAACAGTGGACTTCACGGTCACATTGCACATCTGTCCAGATTCTTTTTGAAATTTTTTGGCATATCTCATTTCTTATTTCTTGAAGGTTTTGAGGTGCTTTTGTGATCACCTTGATCTTGGTTCAGTTCACCTTGTGCTTCTCAGGCCAAGTTCTGCTAAATAATGCTGGATACTTTTCAACCACATAGCAGGGTAAAATAACTGATCTAGCTGAACTTTCACCTGGAGTGTCCATTTTCTATACTGTGTAGTATAAGTTTTCAGAAGCATAGAGGTTTCTTTCACAGGAACTTGTGACAAAGTCTGGTGATAGGTAGATGCAGAAGTCAGTGAAATGGCAGCTTCTATATCAATCTCCATCCTTGTTAGGAACTCCCTTGATCGACAGTGTGATCCAGATGCCATCCTTGTTCCAACGTCTGATAACACATACAGTGCTAGGTCTTAATCAGTGTCACTAGAGCTTTTGCCTTTTTCCATATTATGAAGCTCAAACTTTCGTTTGTTCTTAGGTTCAGTCATCATAGGTGTCTTCTTCCATGGACAGTTAGCTGATCATTGAACTGTGTGACAGGTCATGGCAATGTGTCCTTTCTTCCTTGCACTTCCTGCAGATGACCTAGTGTTCCCAGCAATCCTCATTGAACTGTGTGACAGGTCATGGCAATGTGTCCTTTCCTCCTTGCACTTCCTGCAGATGACCTAGTGTTCCCAGCAATCCTTCTTGCATGCATAGTTTGTGCACAGTGGCCATGCAGAAATTCCTTACATTACTCCATCTTGCCTATTCAGGTGGTCGTCTTTGTGGTTCACACTAAATTATTAGAGGATTCTTCCATGTGGTTTCCATGATAACTACTTAAACAGCCTTCTTGAATGTAAACGCTGATACAATCAGTAACTTTTTCCAGATCTCGTCATTGTGTAATCCAAAGACAAATTTGGTCACGCGGGGCATCGTTTAATGTTTGTCCGAATTGATAATGCTCTGATTACCTTTCCCAGACTGGAAGAAGGTTCTGTGTAGCTCAATAACTTGTCTCTTTCACCAAGAGAAGTTGGTCTAATGAAAGATATTGTTTCACTCTCTCTTATCCTGAGACCAACATGGCTACATCAACACTGCAAACATAATTTTGTTTAGGCATCCAGTAGCTCAGACTTTGTCTTGCTCCCCTAAATACGCAAACACTTAGCAGTGTGTGTATAATTAATTTCCTGTATGAAGTTCTATATTTTAAATGTTTACTTACATATGTTTGCATGGAAAAACTGTTCCTATTGAAGGCTTACTACTTTTACAGTATTGTATATTAACATGATAGTCCTCATGGGAAGTAATTTTTTTTTTCTGAAGAATCTGTAGTTCAAAACTAAATAAATGCTCTCCTGTTATGGGTTCTTCGTTTTCTGGATGGCTTTTGTAATTGTCTTGTCCCAGCAAGCCACATGTTGGTATTACCAATTTGTTTTTTTAAAACATTTTATAACATGAAATGCTTGGTTCATACTTCTTTTCTCACCCTCATTCCTCTCATGTATACTGTGTATAACAAAGCATTACACATATGTCTAGACTCTGATGGAATCAAGAGGAATATAAGGAATTCCTAAATTTGTGTAACTGATATTTTAGTGTCAAAAGTATTACGGTAATAGAATACATGTTGTGATGAAATATACTCATGGGGGGCTGAGAAAATTATGGGATAAATTCTTTGATTTAAAATCATTCTTGCATTCAAATCTGCGGGATGTATTTTCAAGCACTTTAAACATATTGTCATCTTTAGATTATGCACTCAGTACACAAAATCCACACTTAAACACTTTTTATTTTTGTGACGATCCCTCGTACAGATTATATAAATGCATGTATCTTTCAATAAGAAATCCATTCAAATGAGTTTATTTTTATCCATGTGTTCTAAATTCGATATTTCAGACATGCAAGAAAACATTTCAGTCAGGCTGAAGGAAGTCAGCTGGATGAGGTCCGACAAGTGATGGGAATGTTGGCCTTTCCTTCAGACACTCATATTTCCCCCTATAAGGTAATTTTTCTATATATAACAAGTTAAAAATTGCAAGGTAAGCATTGGGACAATGTATTGATAAATTGTATGTGAAATATTCTTGTTTAATTTTCACTGCTTAGTATCCTTAGACTATCATACAAGTCTCCCAGTGATTCATTTGGGAAGAACATTCCCGTGCTAAGGGATGTATACTGAAAACTGAGTGTGATGAAGGATTTAAGATTCATTTCATAGGCCTCTTAACAGGCTATTCTGGAAGGTCTACTAATCGAAATGCTAAGTAGATCAACCTTTTTTTTTTTCCTCTTTCAGTGAAATCAATTTCCTATATCCTTGCTGCTCTTATCAATATTACAGGAAAATAGGTCCGTCATATTAATAAGGTCCTCTTTATTAGCCAACTCATAATAAGGGCCTCTTTATTAGCCAAATCTCAACTTGCTTTCTAATATCTTGTGGGCATTATAGAAATACTCTGTCCCCAGAGTGGATTGTTTTAACTCAGTGATTTACATAATGATTAAAATTGGTGAGTTAAATCAAGTCAGAAACCTAGTTTTAAATCATGGATTTTAATCTTGTTTGTCTTTTGTACTTTATTTTTCTAAAGAAAAGCTGATACTCATTGTTGGTGACTGTTAAAATGGAACTAAATATAACCTTACACTAAATTTGATGCTTCTTTTTGCTAACCAGGAGGATAGATAATATTTATATATATTTAAGCAAGTATATAGATTGACATACATGCTTAAGTTTTACATTTTTAATTAGAAAATGGTGAATGACATTTATGTACTAAATTCACTTTTTACTTGTAATTTGAGTTGAGCTGCATTTGGATGGAAACTGAAATTCAGCTCCTAGTTTCTCAACTTCGAGTGATCTAGAGACTGACTTGAACTGGTTGAATAAACTGAATTGGTGAAAATACTCTCTGCAACTGCAGAAGAGGCTACTGCTGTCAAAAGTTGGTTTAGCATTTTAACAAACTCTGGTTCCAGGTGCTTAGCCAGTGATTCTACCAATTCAGTTTGACTTCCTTTGAAACTTGACAGCAACCATGTAGTATTTGTAATGAATTTAAATAATTAATAATTATATGTTTAGGGCTTAACATAGGTTGTCATTATTTCAAATTAAATTTGAAATAGATTTCTTTTTAAAAAGCTATTTAAATAAAAATCTAAAAAAAATTAAATCTGCTTTTGTCCACACTGACTCTAACCAGTGCCTATATTCCTGATTTATGTAAGAGATGCCCTTAGCTCTAGGTGTTTGTTCAGCCAGATTGTTGTACTGAATAAATACTACTTCAAGGATTATTTTTATATAATGTGACAGGGTGGTATTCACCACCTCAGTGCCTCCAGCTGGCCGTGCTGGGAATTAACTCTTAGTTGCCAGTGCACCTTCCTCTAGTGGTGTCTCACCGCCATCATTTCTGTTCCACCTCTAATACCCGCATCGTTTCCCAAATCGCAGTGTTCTCTTCTGGGCACGATACTGCGGCTGTGGCCCACTCCTCTTTCTCATCCCTTCTGGGGAAACCAGCTGTCCGTAGTCCATCAACTTGCCACTGTGGCCTACTTCAACCTTTGGTCTAGCCCCTCACATCAAGGAGCAAACTGCAGTCCAAATAGTGGTCATCTCTCTCCCTCCCCCACACACCCGAGGGCAAAATCACTGGGCATGTGGTTTTCTGGAAATGTTTGATCTTCCTGCCTAAATATATGCAGGGGAGATACTCAATGGCAAAAAGAGAAGTTAGACTCTCACTGACTGAAAATCTCCCTCTGTTGCTTTGTACCACAGTCATCAATTAAGTACAGAAATTAGGATTTTTTTAAAAAATACAGAATGCTCAACACAGTCTCACCTTCTAAAAGCAATTTTTTTTAACTCTTCAGAGATATATTTATGAGCCCCAGAAACAAGTAATCTCTTGGAGAGAGGATTTTAGGAATTTCCAGGGGGGTAAACTTATCAGAAGTAGAGAACTCAGCTCAACCATTCCTGCAATAAGATGGTAGGATTTTATCATTGGGCTATAGAGCTCCTAAGAGCGTTTTCTAGTTTAGCTGAGGAATTCTGTATTCAAGCACTACAAAAGGACATCTGGGTATAACGCAAGTAAAGGGCAAGCCTCTACCTGCCCTCCTTCCTTGTCCTTACTTTGGCAATAAACTATAGCTTTCCACAGCTTTCCCAATTTCCAGGGATATCTACAAATTGATGACCAAACTAGATTGCAATAGATTATCAAGAGTCTGCTAAATTATTTGGCAGAGTACTGTATATTTAATCTGCTTCCTGTATCATCCTGAGTCTCTGTTCTTGATGGAAAAACTATAGGAAGCTTAAACAATGAGGCGTACTTATGGCACTTTAGAGACTAACAAATGTATTTGGGGATAAGCTTTTGGGGGCTAAAACTCACTTCATCAGATGCAAATCTTAACTTTATATTAGTTGGCTGTAATACAAAGGAAGCAGTTTTGAGACCTGAGCATTGTTGCCCAGCAATTATTGTCATCACATATCCTTCAAGTTACATATAGCAAAACTTGTTCAAAGACCATTTAATAAAAGTTGGGGACAGATCTTTTTTTGCCTTTTTCTCCAAGTAATGGAGCTAAAAATCTTTAGTGAGAAGTTTTTTGTATAACTATTAAAATGGTAAGGTAGTCACAATCTATTTCTTACACAATAAACTATCTAATAGCAGTGTCTTCTAGCTGGTGATGTCATCCTTACCTTATAGTGGTTTATTTCTACATTTTATTTCCATTGATACCAAATTTCTTCATTTCTAAATGATGTATACAGTGTATATGTAGCGTATGCAGGTGTGATAGTCTATGTGCTTAGTTTATTTCTAAAATGTGATCACTGTAAAAGAGACTTCATGTGACAACAATGTAGGTTACACATACAAAGAGAAGGAAGGCATTTTTTTAAAAAGATCATAGAAGATGAACTCCGTAGCTTTTTGTGATGTACATAAACTCATTGAAAGACACTAATAAGCAGTATATTTTCATTTTCTTCAGAACTTTCCTGGCCAGAATCTGAGTGCAAAATAAACTTTATTTTTGTGAGTAATGTACAGTTCTGCAAATGCTGGTCATTATGTGTATCCTACTATGGGTACACGTGCACTTCATGCTCCTTTCAAACCTCTGGCTACCTATTTGATGCTTTATCTCTCTGTGAAGGTTACCTTCCTCGTTGCCATTGCTCCTGCCAGACAGGTAGGTGAGCTGGGAGGCCCTAATGTCAGATCCTCCTTGCACAGTATTTCATAAATAGTCTTGTACCAATACATCCAAAGTTTGCCCCTAAAGTACTTTCTAAGTTGCCCATAAACCAGACTATCTACTTACCTGTGTTCCTCCCAAAGCTCCACATCTCCAGTGTACAGAAGAGACTTACTTACCTCAATGTGAGGGGAAAATGGCATTTACCTTCAGAGAACAAAATAGATTAGAAAGTCACCTAGACTGTTCATTTCCATAGCGGAACAAGCCCGGTGACAAGCTGTTTCCTCCCAGAGAATATCCAAGGGGATCCCTGGCTATATCCTATTTTATCAGCTGCCACACCTTCCGCTCTGAGTACAGGTTCTCTTGACAAAAGCACGGGCAGCCTCCATAACATCAGTTCCAGAAGTACCTCTGCTTGATATTTGCAAGGCAGCAGTGTAGTGTTTCATCCACACATTCATGAGACATTATGCCTTGGGCCAAGCGTCCTCCACTGATTCATCCTTTAGGACAGTGGTTCTACAAGCTGTCATGTCCACCAAAGGCAGGATGAGAAATAACGTGCTTAATCTGTGCCAGGGGAGATTTGGAGATGAGGAAAAATTTTCTAACTACAAAGGTAGTTAAACTCTGGAACAGACTTCCAAGTGTGGAATCTCCTCATTAGAGGTTTTTAAAGAAGTTGGACAAACACCTGAAAGGGATGATCTGGGTTTACTTGGTCATATCTTAGCACCGGGGGCTGGACTTGACTTCTTGAGGTTCCTTCCAGCCCTGTATTTCTGTGATTCTGTACCACCTGTATCCTCACACCTCCTCTGCTGGCCAATGCTTGTCATTCACTCACAGTGGAACGTACACAAGGATCAGCATTCAAAGAAGAAAGTGAAGTTACTTACCCTTTGTAATGGGAGTTCTTCAGGATGCTTTGGTCTTATCTGTATTCTACCACCTGCCCTCTTCCTCCTCCTGCTTCAAATCATCTCTGATTTGCAGTATGAGGAAGAAATGGAGAGGCAGCCGTCCGCACTAGTCCCTTATGTACCCTCAGAATGGATCATGAGGAGACCAAGGGCTCACACCAACAGACACTATGTGCTAGAATTCTCTGGTCTCAGGCGCATATGGAGCACATGCATACCCACAGTGAAATACAGATAGGGACCACACATCTCAAAGCACTCCAGTCATGAAGTGTAACATCCCTATCTTATTTTCATGAAAATGAACTGCTTTGTAAGTACCATTCTTTTTTTTTAATATACTCTACAGGGTTACAATGTACTTGTAAGGATGCAGGGAAGGGAGAATTTTTTAACAGAAACAAACTTGTACCATACATTTTCCCTAAACCAAAATTATGCTAAGCTTTCAAGTTAACAAAGGCTTCTTTCTGAAACTAAACATCCTTTCTGTTGAATTTTAATGCTTTAAAAAAGGCTTAGCTGTATGGCTTGCATTAGACTGTTTATTACCATCCATGTAGTCCTGTCTTGCAAACAAGCATCAGCAGGGTTAGCCTGACTTGAAATGGAAAAGCTCATGCCTTTTCAACAGACATTTGTTCAGTGGCTTTAAAATAGACATTCCAGAGCATTAATTTTGTTTCATAAATGGGCCAACATTCCAGAAAATTAAATACTAATAATGGTAGCAGGCATTAAAGAGCCTACTAAAACTCTTGGGTTTGTATAATCTACTTTAATAGAAAAGGAGTAAAAAATATCTAGAACCGCCCACAGATCATTGTTTTTGGTGGGGGCAAGGACATGTGTGTGTGTATATATACTGTGTGGACATATACAAAGCAACGTTGAGAACAATCATTTTCTCAGATCTTTTCTCTAAATTGATTCTATTGTGTGATCCATATAAACTGTGTGGCATTTTCTTTGAGCCAAGGTGTTATAGGTATATGACTGCATTTATATGTATAAAGTGGAAAGCATGATTTAAAGCTGAGACTTTATTTTGTAAGACATCTTTATTTTTTCCTGATATACTAGTGCTAGAAGGTGCTATCTCTTTGTTAATTTCAGTCATGGGAGGTGTGGCATGTAATTTGCTACTTTAAAACCGTTTTCTGCAAGAACTATATTGAAAATACTTACAGCTGTGTTTTTTCTGACAGGATCTCTTGGACCCTGCACGATGGAGAATGCTGATTCAGCAGTTTAGATATGATAATTACAGACTACATCAGCTGGGGAACAATTCTGTTTTTACTATAACACTCCAGGCAGGCCTTTCAGCTATAAAAACACCGTATCCTTTAATGCAGAATACCAATGTGAAAAGCATTTTAAAAAATTGCCTTGTAGACAAATTTTTGAGGAATATGTGAAATTTGAATATTTTCACTTTTCATTTGTAAAATGCGAGTATAAATGGGCATCTCTCTGCTAAAACAAAAACTTTAGTGAAAACAAATGGAGGCAATTAAAAACAAAACACAAACAAAACCTAAATACAATAGATGCTACATACAGTGTATATACATGATTAGAATCAGAATTTTAAATGCACTGGGGTAAAGTGTGCGCTAAACCTTTGAATTTCTTAACTGGGCCGTCCCGCAGAATGTTTAAAATGGGAATTCTGACCATGGCCTTCATACTCGCAATAGTCAAGGTTTGCAGCAGCTCCCTCTCCATCAGAAGCTCCACCCCTCCTGAGTGCCAGACAGTTGCTGCTCACTCTTGTGTTCTGTTTTTTGTTTTGAAATGTACAAAATCAGCCACCCTGTATATGCTTGTGAAGTTCATAAAATATCAGGGTTAAAAGGGACCTCAGCAGGTCATCTAGTCCAACCCCCGGCTCAAAGCAAGACCTAATCCTCAACTAAATCATCCCAGCCAGGACTTTGTCAAGTTGAAACAAAAACTCATGGATCACTGAAGTTCTGTAAATTGCATAAGAATATATATCTAACCTGTACAGCAGATAACTTTTCAGCCATTTTCACTCTGTGCCATAGCAAATTAACTTGTCTCATTTGAAAACTATTGTTCTTGACTTGCCTTTATACAGACAGTGTTATAAAGAGGATGGCAGTTCAAAAAACCCAGACTGCCCCGTGTGTAGCAAATCTCTGAACAAGCTGGCTCAGCCTCTGCCTATGGCACATTGTGCCAACTCCCGACTAGTCTGCAAGATTTCAGGAGATGTAATGAATGAAAATAATCCTCCCATGATGTTGCCAAATGGATATGTCTATGGATACAATGTAAGTGTTTCATGTAGGGACTCCTGGAAGTCGGAGCTGCTAGTGCATGTACTTCCTGTAGCATATGAGAGCTCTTGAATTTATTGGAAGGCAAACCTGAGGTATCTTTTCTTTTTAAAGGATGGGGTGAACTATTGAGTCTCACAACACTGTTTTAAGAGACTATTTTTAATATTTGACTAGAAAATTATTACATATGAATTTAAGTGTGAAATCAGATGGGGTTGGGATGAATCTTTAACTCTTAAACATGAAACGTTACTGAGCAAGGTTTTGTGAAAGATCTTTACGCTACAAAGTAGCTACTACAGCCAGCATACATTTTGTTTACTAACTGTTGAAAACGAATGTATTGACCAGTTATGCTTACTGTTGAAAATCTGATCCATCTTTTCATGGCTCTTTTTTCAGTCCCTGCTTTCTATTCGTCAAGATGACAAAGTAATTTGCCCAAGAACCAAAGAAGTCTTCAACTTCTCACAAGCTGAGAAAGTCTATATCATGTAGGTCCATAAAAATACATGATGAAGTGCCACTGGAATTTTGACACAGGATTTATTGGCATGGCCTGGAGAAGGGGGCCTTATGTGTGGCAAAGAAGCAAAATCTGCCACCTTGGGGGATCAGACCTGTCGTGGCATTATTGTTTCTTGCGACCAAAGATCAATGAGCAACAGTACACACTCTTAAAAAGAGAGGAAATATGACTTAAGTTTGTACTTGAAAATAAAACAAATTTTGATTGTTAGCATTTTGTAACCTAAGGTCAAAAATTGGACTCCTCTCAAAAATACTTTCATCTTTCAAAGGAGAATTTTCTTTAAAGATGGACATTTGCACTGGGGGAAATGTTACAATAGATTTGAAACTAAATCCATTTTCTTCCCTCCGTTTTTCCACAATTGTCCAAGGCCCTTTTGTTAATTATCAAAGATTTCAGTTAATACAAGTGTACTCTCCTTTAAGCTGCTCTTTGCCGCCTTTTCTGATCCTCTTGTGAAGTAATAATCCTGAAATGGGTCGTTGTAATTAGTTCCATGAGAAGATACTGATGTCATTGACACAAGACTGACTTCATTGGAGGATCAATGAGAGACTGGTTTGAAGGAGTATGAAATCTTTTTTCCCCCAAACCCAAATATTTTAAGGAGGTTGCATAAATATCAAGAGGAACTGAGAACATTTCAGGCAAAATACACTGCTTGTTTGGATGTTCTTTTTCCAGTTTACCATAGTATTAAAGTCCTTCTAAAGTTATTAGTTATGTGCATAGGGTTCAATATCAAATCATTAGTGCTACTGCCTTATTTCTTGCTTTGAGAATGTACTCACATGAAAATCAGCTGGTATCCTTACGTGTCGGGCGAAGTTTTGGAAGATGCCTTGCAGGATGATTACATAATTTTAGGGTCTAAATAGTATTCATTACTGAAACTAATAGTTCAGTTTTAATTACTACAGAACACACCCTTATGACTTTTCAAGAGAATAAACCATTGTAGTTTAAACAAAACCATATTGTAGAGGTTTGTATTTAGCGCTTATTTTTGCATGTTGATGTTGATTAGCTAATAAAAGACTGTACATGTAAAACCTGTTAATAAAAATTGTTTTCCATTTCTTAATGATATAAAATTAGAAAGCTACTTTGTATTTATAATGCAAACAAGTTTCTTTCCCATTTTATAAAGACATCTCTGAAAATGAAAGTTCCCCTTCAACAGTCATCTTGTGGGGGAAAAATTAGGAATCTTTGGTCATAACAATTTTCTTCATGCTTTTAAAACTGAACAACCTGACCAAATCGCCATCAGTTTAAAATTATCACTCTGTATATGATTTTTAAAATTTTTTTACAATTCACAGCCTTATCCAAATACCATCCAGCATTTCCTCAAATAGGGTTGTCTGATTTTCTAGTGGTCTGTTAAAATGGTTTTGGAGGATATATCAACATGATAATTCCTTAAGCATTTCTGAACAGCATCTCCTTCCAAGAACATGCATTTGTGTGGCATCTGCAATATTTCACAGTTACGGATTCTAATCCTGTATGTGGAAGTGGGTAGATACAGTGGGAAACTCTAGGGAGGTGCTGAGAATGGAGTGTTTAAACGTACACATAATTATTGTATCGCATAGGATTCACTGCCAGATTTACATCTATTTTCTTGACCCCTTGTTGGAAATATCTTCAGTTTCACTTAGTGACTGCTGAGGAATTATTTCTGAAAGTAGCAGAGCGATGCACTCCTGTGGGAGGCAGAGGGAATTGGACAAAGATGCTGCATGAATAATTCATAGATACATATAAGTATTAATACACTGGACCCTCGCTATAGCCCGTGTCACTATGTTGCAGGTTTGCATACAGCGCAGTTGTGGCGATGAATCCTAAATTTAAATATTTAATTTGGGATCCCTGGCAACACATCCCCCGCATTAGCGTGGGACTGCTCATGGATCCCAGAGGCCGGGCGATAGCGAGGGTCACGTGTATATGTATGTTAGGGCTGTTGATTAATCACAGTTAACTCACGTGATTAGCTGAAAAAAATTGAATCCTGATTTTTAAAAAAATAATTGGGATTAATCGCCTTGTTAAATAATTGAATGCTAATTGACATGAAATATTTTTGGAAGTTATTCTGCATTTTGAAATGTATATCTGTAATTTACAACACAGACTACAAAGTATGCAGTGCTCACTTTATTTTTATTACAAATATTTGCACTGTAAAAAATGATAAAAGAAATTGTATTTTTAGTCATCTCCTGCAAGCACTGTAGAGCAATCTCTTTATCGTGAAAGTGCAACTTACAACTGTAGATTTTTTTTTTGTTACATAACAGCACTCAAAAACAAAACATTGAAGAACATTAGAGCCTACATGTCCACTCAGTCCTTGTTCTTGTTCAGTCAATCGCTAAGAGAAACAAGTTTGCTTACATTTACAGGAGATAATGCTGCCTACTTCTTAATTACAATGTCACTGGCAAGTGAGGGCAATGTTGTAGCTGGTGTTGCAAGATATTTGTGCTAAATGTGCTAAAGATGCAGATGCCACTTCGTGCTTCGGCCCTCATTCCGGAGGACATCCTTCCATGCTGACGATGATCGTTAAAATGATAATGCATTAATTAAATTTCTGACTGAACTCCTTGGGGGTCACAAAAGCAGCCATTGCCCATGCCAACCTCCCAACCCTTGGTGAGCTTTCTGCGTTGCAGGGTTCAACTTATGTCAGGTGGCTTCTTCTGCACAAGAGTTTCTTCCTTCCAGGTGCCTTGTATCTTCTCTCTTCTAGGTCCCTGATCCCACTACAGGGTTTGGCCTGTCAGCTGTCGGTTTTACTACTATTTGCTCTCCCAAGCTCAGACAATCAGCTTCCAACTTTTCTTAGCTCTGCCCTTGAGAGGTAGCTCCTCCTCCCCTGTGACTTCTGTGGGGCTACAATGTATCTTTGTGGGATGAACCTCGTGCCTTTATTGTATTACCAGGTAATGGTGCAATCCTACCTCCTGATTGCATTATCTCTATATATCCCTATAGGCTCCTATGTATTCCTAGAGGGTTTTTCTTAGCTGACCTTTGGATGAACCCTAGCTAAAGTCCCATGTATTCCTATGGGCTACAATGTATCTCTATGAGCTTTTACTGAGTCACCCTGGAGGCACACTACTATGAAAATTCTATGGTAATGGATCTGTGGACATCAGCAGAAAGAAAAGGAAAATGTATCTGCTTTTCCAAAAACGTCCTTTCTAATAAGATCCCCAGATCCAGTCTCCCTGGGAGACGAGCAGATTTTCCAGAACTGGAGATAGAAACTGACATCCAAGCATTTGGAATTTACCATGCTCTGCCGTAGGACAAATTTATGTTTTTATCTTGAAGTTATATTTAACACAATATGTAATTTGGGAAAGTTAGGTTTGAATTACCCTGATTGTGGAAGTTATATCAACTGGAGGTTAGGGTGCGAGCTTTCTAATCCCTGAAAACGGAACACCCCTTCCCCATGACCCCACCCCAGGCCCTGGCTTTTCCTTTGAGACCGTGCCCCTTGTCTCCCACTCCACAGACACGTGCTATCCCATTCCCTGGGGCTCACCTGCAGAGCCGGACAGGGAAGAGCTGACATGGAGCCTGCCCAATCAGGGCCCAGCAGGACTCGGTCCCTGGAGCGAGGGGCCAGGTGGGGACATTGGGGCACAATGGGGTGGGAGGGGTCCCTGGAGTGAGGTGGAGAAATTTGGGCACAGTGGAGCGATGGGCCCGGTGGGAAAATCAGGGCACAGCAGGTTGGGGGGGTCCCTGGAGGGAGGGGTTGGGTAGGGAAATTGGGGAACAGTGGAGTGAGGGGTTGGGTAGGGAAATTGGGGAACAGTGGAGTGAGGGGTTCCTAGGAGCGAGGGGCTGGGGAAATTGTGACACAGCAGAGTGTGGGGGGGTCTATCCCTGGAGCAGGATCCAGGTGGAGAAATCGGGGCACAGCCGGGTGGAGGGGTCCCTGGAACGAGGGGCCAGGCAGTAGAAATCGGGGCAAGGTGAAGCGAGGGGTCCTTGGGAGCAAGGGGCTGGGTGGGGAAATTGGGGCATAACAGGGTGTGGGGGGTCCATCCCAGGAGTGAGGGGCTGGGTGGGGAAATTGAGGCACAGTGGGGCATGGGGTCCCCAGAGTGAGGGGCTAGGTAAATCAGGGCAGACAGGTTATCTCTCCCCCTCCCCCTGGGCAGCACCGGTACCTACCTTGGAGCCCCTTGCAGGAGCCAGCTAGTTCTCTCCATGAGGCTGGGGGGTGGGAAGAGCAGGAACTGCTCAGCAGAGCTGCTCCTGCAGGCTCCAGCAGCAGCTGCTGCTCTTCCCACCCCCTGTGGTGGAGGCTGGTTACTGCAGGTAACTGCTGACTAGATGCTGCCAGTTTCCCTTTTCGACTGGACATTCCCATCGAAAACCAGACACCTGGCAACCCTAAGGAAGGAATTTCAAGAGGCAGGGCTTTCCCCTTCTGCCCGTGGCTGGCAGGTCTGGTTCTGCTCCCAAGCTGCAAGCAGACTGATGTACTCGTGGTAACAGATCTGTGGACCTTATTACTCAAAGAATGGAAATGTTCAGGTAGGAGATAACATAATTTTGGCAATTACTTGATCCATGACTATTCGTGGTAGATTGGCCCAGTGGCCTGTAATGGGATGTTGGATGGGATGGGATCTGAGTTACTACAGAGAATTCTTTCCTTGGTGTCTGGCTGGTGAATCTTGCCCACATGCTCAGAGTTTAGCTGATGGCCATAGTTGGGGTCGGGAAGGAATTTTCCTCCAGGGCAGATTGACAGAGGCCAGGGAGGTTTTTCACCTTCTGCAGCGTGGGGCACGGGTCACTTGCTGGAGAATTCTTTGCACCTTGAAGTCATTAAACCAAGATTGGTGGACTTCAATAGCTCAGACATAGGTGAGAGGTTTAGTGCAGGAGTGGGTGGATGAGATTCTGTGGCCTGCTTTGTGCAGGAGGTCAAACTAGATGATCATAACGGTCCCTTCTGACCTTAAAGTCTATGAGTGAGCATGGATAAATCTTCCTAAAGGAAACAATGAAATCAAATATGGATACTTAGCCTGATTCATGATGATAAAAGTCTAGTTCATTTCTAAAGCCATTTTTCTTAACTTCTTAGGTTTCTCCTCCTGTGAGGATGCATGTAAGTCATTAACAGGAAGGGGAATTCTGAGAAAATACAATACCAATTGCAATTTTTGGTAAATGAAATAGTCTCCTACCACTGGTCTCCTGCCACTGGTTTTCCTACAGTGCCATCTGCTGGTTAATATGAAGAACCGCTCAAATAATTCAGTTTGAAACTTACATCGAAAGGAATTACTATGAAAAATACACTTCAGGACGTCACCTCAATAAGATTTGTGGACATGCTCGAGGTTTTATTCAACCTTTCTCAATGAATGCACATATGTATATAAAATATAGAGTATTAAACGTGATTTGTAAAAATACAACATGCTGCTTTTCTTGGAGAAATATAATTTGTGCCTATAACTAAAATGAATACTTTTTCTGGGGGAGGGGGAGTCAAGGGCTCTGAGTATAGTGCCTTCCCTTTGATTTTCCAAAGTACTTTATCTTTCCCAAATCATTGTGAGGTTGAATTAATAATAACTATTAATTATGCTCATTTGTCAAGATAGGGTATCTCTGGCTCACAGGGCCTCAGTGACTTACCCAAGACCATGTAAGAAGCTGGTGGCAGATCCAAGGATAGAACCTTTTCTATACATTTAAGGTGAGAAGTTTTTTTTGTCATCATCCCCCTGTATCGACCATAAAGTTCCTACACGACCGCCATACATTTCCCTCCTTTTGTTTTCAACTAAATCTAAAAGCTCTGCCATTTTCTTGTTTAGCATAGAAAGGGGTTTCCCAGTATTCAGACTATATCATCTTAGGGTGTTGCGTACTCAGCGCCTGGTAGGACTGATCCCTTTGTCAGATGCTGCTGCGCAGTCATTCCCAGTCAGACGTGTGCACATCTCCAGACCACTCTTTGATCACAAAGTAGGATGTTCTGCTGGAAATCTCTCAGCTCTGATATTTGCTTTAAAAATGCATGGATAATCTTTTTTTACCCCATTGATGAAAGTAATTAGGTGGTGCAAAAAAGGTAGTTTGTCTTTTGCTATCTTAATATATTTTTTCTTGCAGCAAAGTTGATCCTCCTCTCGGGAATAGAAAACCTTAGTAATATTTATCCTTTGGGGTCCCATTAACTGAGGTAGGCTTAGTCTCCAAGAACAACTGTCTAGATGCTGAATTACTGATTCAAGGCCCTACATACTGGAGAAAAGTATTGATGCTTTACCCCTTTGAAAAGGAAAGAGGCCATTTACTGCTTTTACCCAAAAATGAGTTCAAAACAATGTAAAACTTCAGAGCCTACAAATCCACTCAGTCCTACTTCTTGTTCAGCCAATGGCTAAGAAAAACAAGATTGTTTACACTTACAGGAGATAATGCTGTCCTCTTCTTATTTACAATGTCAACAGAAAGTGAGAACAGGCATTTGCATGGCACTTTTGTAGCCGGCATTGCAAAGTATTTATGTAGAAGATCAATCCCAGGCAAGATAACGGAGTTGCTGATACAGGACGCAGTTCATAAAACAAGTTCATTTGATAAGCTGGTTCCCACACTCATCAGTTTCTTGCCCACTGCCCTTAAAAATGACATAAAACAGGCGAGAAGGCTAACAATGCACCTGTTTTGTTCACTCTCCCAAGTACCTGAGGATCATTCAAATGCTCTGCTATGAAAGGAAGTTCCTTTCATAACTGAATTGTTGCTTCATTGCTGTAAGCTCCTCCCAACTACTCTGTGCTGCAAATTGGGAGAGAACATTTCAAAATGGATCATAGATTTGACTCAGTTCAGTAATACTTTGGCAACACTTGCATAGGTCACATCTGTGAAGCCAAAATGCAACATTTTACAGAAGCAGTATTGTTTGCAACACACAGAATGCTGATTCAGTGCTTTAAAACATAGCCACTATTCACATATCTGTCACTAACTGGCTGACTCCAGGCAAGCACACATGAGCCACAAGCCCCCCAAAATGGTGAGTAACTGCTGGGGCAAGTGATAGGTGTGTTTTTTTGTCCTTTATCATTTTCCTCTGTGAGTTCATTAGAGAGCATAGTGATTGTCTGGTTTCACCAACATAGTTGTCACATGGGCATTTAGTTCCCTGGATGAGGTACATCACGTATGATGAAGTGTAGGACCCCTGGATCTTGAAAGATGTGTTGTGGGGGGTGTTGTTCATTGTAGCAGTGGACGTATAACTGGAGGTTTTGCATCTGTTGTTCTGGCAGACTCTGTGCCACTTTGAGTTGGTGCGTCCTGCTCTGGAAGGAACTTGCTGCCGAGCTTGAAGTGAAGGGTTGTTTGAGGGCCAGATGAGGAGGTTCAGGAAAGATTTCTTTCAGGATTGGGTCCCCATCAAGAATGAGTTGTAGTTGTTTGATGGGTTGCAGTGTGAACAACTAGGATGTGTGGTTGAAACGGGTTTTATTTCTGTATTGAAGCAGTTTTCTTGAGTATTTGGATGTTCCATTCCATTATGTGATCTACTTCTCTGGTGGAGTGTCCCTGCTTGGTGAAGGTGGTTTTGAGTATGTTAAGGTGTATATCCCATTAGTATTCCAACCACTTTACAGGTATTCACTTATTTATCTAGATTGTGCAGACTCAGATTCCTTCATCTTCACATATGTGAAAGTATAAACTGTTGTGACAGCACGAACAGTTGTCACAGCCCATGCATTTCACAGAAATCAGAACAGGTTGCCCAATATATCGATGGGTTAATGAACAGACGATGTTTCTGTTTGAGAACATCTGTTTAAATATAGCATTTACTCCTTATGGGGTAGTTTTGAGCTTTCAAATAACTGCCATTCTTTTGCTAGAATCAAACCTATGGTTAAGAATCTATTCATCCCATAGAGAAGGTCAGTATTTTCTTTGTAACCCAGCTGGCAAAAATGCAGTGACAACTTAATACCAGTATTTATCCTGTTTCAGAAGAGATCCAACTTGTATCTTTAACCTTTGAAATCGTTACTGCAACTCTAAATCATCTGCAGGGAAGTTTTCCTGTGCTTTGCACCATTTCCATTTTGGCAGGGAAGAAAGCCCTCCTTTTTAATTTCATATCATTAAGCTGGATAAAGTGATTTCAAAAAAGTTTAGCAGGATTTACTTCCGTCTAGCATGTTATAACACATTTTATTAAGCTGAGAAAATTGCTTAGACAATGAATCATTTAATCAAATAGTGGAACTGTCTCCTACTTGGATTTTTCCCTTTATTGACCCTCCCATAAATTTTAATACCATTTATAAGTTCGAAATGATCCTTTCAAGATCTGTTGCAGTGCAGCTTCCTTGATCAAAGATAATTGCACATCAGCACAGTTCATGCAAGCTGACACAGGTACATGTTTTATAAATGTCTAATAAACTAAATAATGCAGAGAATGTGTATTGTTTCATTAAATCTGTAGTAGGAAGCCTGGCATGAGGGCCTGCGCCAGAAAAGAACTCAGCTGTGAACCACAGACATTGTATCATCACAGATAAAACCATTTTCCTTAGTCTAATAAAGTTCCTTGTTTACTGATAGAAGAAAATGTTCATTTTATATTTAAAAATTTGGTGGAGTCCATTATATAGAGCAACTACAAGCAGTGCAAATTGACAAGTTTTCCCACACTAGTTTATTATTGCTGTTAATCTTTAAGGCACAGGGCTACCAATCCATAATTTTTTAACCCATTGTCATCAAGTTTATCAATCCAAGTTGCAGCACTAAACGTTTAGAATTCTGAACTTTACACAGTCTGATTACACTGCCGATGTCATACTGATGAGAGAAAGCAAGTAGCATTTTTCTATCTGAATACCTCTCATGTTTTGCTACTTATCAAACATTTCAAGAGATCAACTGAAAATCTATTGAAATGTAAATACTGAATAGCTCATCTCCAGTTAGTGTTCAGCATCACTTACCCAACTTGAGTACACATGGTCAGCTAAAATCAAGCACAAGGGAAGGCGAGATCTTGGTCATCTCCAGGTTTATGTATGTATATATAATCATCATTATTAGTTTCTCCAAGTACTGACAATTTAATAAGCATGCACCATCTCTTTCTTTGATCAAAACTTGACTTAGCTTTGTAAAGAATCATGTGGGAACCCAAAGGGGGGAAATCTGTTAGGTACAACTGGACTGTTAATAACCTAGCTCCATTTCTAAACAAACAACCAAAATCTTACTAAACTAATCTTTATGACTGAGAGGAATAAGTCTAAAAGTCCATTTTTATTTTGATATCATTGGTTTCTATTTTGATCTTCAAACATACTGTTTCTTTTGAATGTAATTCTTTTGAGAGTTCAGAATGGTCCAATATTCTGAAGTCCAATACTCTGAAGTCAAAAATTCCATTCCATTGTTTGGGGTTGGGCACCTTTTTTCTGTCTGTATTCAGTCAAGAGAAAGGGGGATACAGTAAAAGATCCCACATGAGCGCTCTCGAAGCTGATGAACAGTTGTCCAGTTCTAATCTTTGACTTAACTCAGAATAGAAGAATATGAAAGAGAGAAAATGTAAAGACTCAAAATTTTCTTCTCCCTTCAAGGCATCTTACCTTCACTTGCATCTTCTCCAAGCTCTCTCTTTCCTTCCTTTTCTTTAAACTCTCTCTCTCTCCCCCCATCCCAAGATCCCCTGCACTTCCTCTCAACCTCTCACTTAGCAATAGGCCCCACTATACTTCCCAGTGTTGACATGTACCCACACTATATTCCTGTGCAAATACTCCTCACCACCAGTGGATGGTACAGATCATTATAAGTAGATTTCTGACAGGGCAGTACCACCATGGATCCTCTATGATACTGTGGAGTGTCACTGTGCCAACACCAAACTAACAGTTCGCTTAGGAGAGGTGATTGAAGAATGTGATCGTGCTGGTCTGTCTGTTTTCTGGACACTGCTGATCTCACAACACAACAACAACAAACATGGCTTGATAACTCAACAAACATGCAGTAGCAGAATTGCACATCACTGAAACTATTAGTAGTTATCCAACAGAACTGAGATTTTGTATGCTTGGAGGAGTAATGTTCATCGTTGCCTCAGCATATCAATCTGACAGTGCTTGATTCCAGGTTTTGCTGAAGTACCAAGAACACATTCAATGGATGTATTGGTGGAAAATGAATACACATACTTAGTAGCTGAAACCTTTGCAGCAAAGAAAATTATGCAGGAGTGTTGGTTGCTTTTCAGCTTTTTATCAGGCCTGAGCAGATGAAGGAAGTATGAAAATATTTGTCTGGCAGACACTTACCCCTCTTGATTCTTCTTACTTATGTAGGTATTTTTGTAAATGGCTCCGCTATAGCTGGGATTTTGCCCAAGGGACTACCATGAAGGAGTTACTCAATTGAACATTTATTCATTGACTGAAGATATGCAAAACCTTATGGCTCCTTGTGGGGATTTTTTAAACTTCAAGCAGGAAATCGGTGCCTTTTAAAATGTTAACTGTGCTGCTTGGAGCTCAGTTTGAAGTATCATTTATGGATAGCAAAACTAATGTTAATTCCCCAGCAATAAACTTATAGGAAGCAGTTGTTAAGGTATCCTCAATCAAATTGAGAAATGATGTATAAAACAAGGAGGGAAATCTTGAAAGAGTAAACTAATTGAGATTAATTCTGCAGCATTTTGTATACATTCCATATGGAAATCTACTGGGTGTAGGGTGGCAATGAATGGAAAGGAGAAATATTATGCAAAGCAAGATGTCACTGGTTTCATATGTCAAATCAGGAATAACCGAACCATCTGCAGTAATTTAATTAATATATTCATTTTACTCTATGTGTATATGAGAGAGAGAGATAATTTATTACTTGGGAAGGGTGCTGGACGAGGAGATCTATTTCTTCAAAAAGAATCCAGCCAGCAGCAGTGAGAACATCTTCAAGGAACAAGAGTAATTTAAGATACAATTTTCAGAAGTGTCTTGCGATTTCAGATGTCTCCATTGCAGTGGGTAGGTGCTCAGAATTTTCTGAAAATTGAGTCCATTTAAAGCATCGCAAATTGAGCACCTAAAAACAAAGCACCCAAAACGACAAGCTTGAAAATCTTGGCCTCAGTTTCTGTGACCTGTTTGTCTAGGGAGAGTAAAACCAAGTGATTGTGGGTTTTGTAAAACCTAAAGTGGGTTTAGTTAGGGAGGTGTTAGCAGAAGAGAAACTCCACATGGAACAATTAGAATAAGTACCAACCCAAGTGGGGGTTGGGGTTAAACTATTACCAACAAAACCCCAACAATGAGATGCTGGAACCCTAATACTTTCAACTAAAGGAAAGTTATAATCACTTCAACGTGAAGCATTAAGAACTGGAAACACATAAGAATTAAATTATGAAGAACAATTATTCCAAACACTAGAAGCGGCCCACTGCACATAGGGGGAAGAACAATTTACACTAGAAATATTAAATGAAGAAAAATTATAAACTATCGGTACAAATTGAAAGGGTAATGGATATTTAGCTGAGAATTGAGTGGAGCAATCAAGACAATCTTCTGGACTCAGCGCTGACAGGGATTGGTTTCCGCTGAACTTTCTGCACTCAGTAGGCGGCAAACCAGGTTCGTAGTCCACCTTCTCCCAGGGGCTCCGTGGGTAAAGATGTTGTGAGGGAGAGCAGCATAACCTGTAAAACAGAACAATACAAGCCCTACTCAGGGGCATTAGTTTGTTTGTTAACAACTACATTTGCTAAGCCAATTATGATGAACTAGCTTTTCACCGAGGGTACTTGTGGCCACTAAGTAGCTGTTACGGTACTTGCCGGCCCAGAGAATGGTGGCCTTTATAGGGTCTCAATGGCCGGAGGCTTGGGGTTCTGTAAGCTAAACCAGTTGGCTGGGGTTAAATACGGGGAACAAGGTGGCTTCGGCATAGGTGAAATGTGAGGCCAGAGAGAGTAACTTTTGTTGAGTGCGATAAGTACCTGGGGTAAAAATGAGCTCCAGTTTTTGAAATCAGGGTTGGGGTTTGCTGTTCGCAGCATAGTCTTAAAGACTGCGATTTTTCACTCCACAACACCATTGCTTTGAGGATGATATTTAGTATGGATGTGAAGGGAAGCCCCCCATCTGAAAATGAGCTGTTCAATACTTTTGCTGGTAAAGGGTGGCCCACCATCTGCTTGAACTTCAGTGGGAGTGCCCCAGCCAGCTGCTGTTTGCTTAAGAGCCACAGCGACAGAAGCAGCATTGGTTTTAGTAAGAGGGACACAAAAAGTTTGCTGAGACCCCAGATCGACAGTAACTAAAGCTTTTGGAAAACACCGAGCACCTGGCGGGGGTCCCACTAACCCTAATCCTATTTTGGTCTTAGTAAGGGTGACTGGCAGCGCTTGGGGCAACGCTGGAAGGGGGGGTCGGTGCCTTGCAATTTATCATTCGGGGGTGCTGAGGGCAGGACAGGATATAAAGGGGTTTTAGGGGCCTCGTATGGAGGGGGGGTTGTATTAGGCTCTCACGCTTCATCCTTGGAATTAGAAGCACCACAAGAGGGGGGTCGTTCAGCAGCTTGTTTCGCTGCAAATAGTGTTCCCCCGTGGAGAATGGAACACAGATCGAGGGCCCTGTCCATCATGCTAAGCAGGACAGTGGAAACATCCTCAGATTTATATTCATCGGGTCGCAATCTTTTGGTTTTTTTTTAATTAAATCTAATTCTTCTATCATTTGGCATAATAATTTGTGTGCCGGATCAGCAGGTATTACCCGAGGTGGGGGAATCAATTTGGAAACGGTACCTCCAGATTTTCTAACAATGCGGCTACACTCTTTCCATAGCTGAGAGGGATGCGCAGCACTGTTGGTCTCTTCAGCCTCCGTGCACTGAGGCTGTAGGGAGCAATCGGTTGGCTGACACCTAAAGCTGGAATGCCACCGGAGGAGGTATCCCATATCTGCCAAGGTTAATGGTACAGTATAGCCTTTTCGATTTTTACCTGAGCCGAGGGAACAGATCCATTCTAATTTTGGATCAGTTGAATTTTGGCTAGTTAAAAGGTGAAACTGCAAATGTTGGAACTGTTCAGTTTCATCATCTGCGCGGTCTGTAGCGTGCCACGGGCATGGCCCAACTCTCTTGCATCCTGTTCGTGACACCATGTTGATTGCCACGGACTTGCAGGTGCGAAAAATGAAGGCCTGTTATTTATCAGGCTGCATGTGGCAACAGACTATATGGTAAGGGATGCAAGGAGAGTATGGGTCACGACGCGAACTGCAGACACACACACACACACACACAACTAAAATTAATCAATTTAAAGTTTTATTGGGGATAATTACAGTGGGTAAGGGAGCAGCGTTTGATTAACTAATAGACTTAATGAAACTTAAAACACACAATGACTAAAATACCTACTAACAATATTTATAAACAAAGATACAGCATTTAGTAATAAATGATACTTACAAATACAAACCAACGCATAACGACCGGCAAACGTGGAAGCTCTGTTTGAAAACACGCGAGCGGAGAGACTTCGAGGTGATCAAGCTCGGATACGGGGGTACACAGGATTTGTTTTCTTTTTCCTCTCTCTGGCTGCATATTGCTGGGCAGATCAATAAGTACCAACTATGACATCACAGTAGTGTCATGAGGGTGGGTGGGGGGGGCGAAAAACTTGTTTGTGTCTGTTTCTGATTGGCACGAGTAATGTTTATACCAAGTAAAGGGAGCAGGTGCCTAAAAGTCTGGTTTCGCCTCAAAGGTGAGGGTTTTGCACATTGTTTTAGAACAGGGGTTCTCAAACTATTGAGAACCCCGACCCCTTTTGGTTTCTCCCTCGGCGTGGCGGACCCTTGTATGTCCGCCGAAAAGCGGCCGAATAAATTAACTCATTATTCGGCGGCTATTTTCGGCGGACATGCTGAGCGCTCCCGAAAGTGCTCGGCATGTCCGCCGAAAATAGCCGCCGAATGTGGAAGTGATCGCAGTGGCGGCTTTGCGGCGGCACAAGAAGCTCGCGACCCCTCGGGAGGCAGCCAGCAACCCCCCCGAGGGGTCACGACCCACAGTTTGAGAAACGTTGTTTTAGAATGTGTGCGAAACTGAATGACAAAGGAAGAGGCCAGGGCAAACTGGTAAGGACAAGTTTTTCAGGATGCAGACAGAAACTGATCTAAACAGTTTGAAAGTCCTAGGACCTGTGTTAGACAGGCGGTTAAACCAGATGATCACAATGGTCCCTTCTGGCCTTGGAATCTATAAGCAGATACCACTTTTTTTTCTTTAGTTATAACTAGGATCCTATCAAATTCACAGTTGATTTTGGTCAATCTCACAGTCATAGGATTTTAAAAATCGTAAATTTCACAGTTTCATACTTCCACTGCTTGCATCCGACGAAGTGGGTATTAGCCCACAAAACCTTATGCTTCAATGCTTTAGTCTTTAAGGTGCCACAGGACTCTTTGTCACTTCTGCAATTCCAGACTAACATGGCTACCTCTCTGATTCTTCACAGTTTCAGATACTTAAATCTGAAATTTCACAGTGTGGATCCCAACCCAAAAGAGGACTATGGGGAAAGTGGGGGGTGCAAGGCTATGGTAGGGGGATTGTGGTATTGCTACCTTTACTTCTCCACTGTTCCTGGAGACAGTGCTGCCCTCAGAGCTGGGCAGCCGGAGAGTCGTGGTTACTGACAGGCACCCAGCTCTGAAGGTAGCACCACTGTCAACAGCGGCACAGAAGTGAGGATGGTGTGATATGGGGGGTCCTCACATTTGATGGGGGAAGGGCCGGTCATAAGGGTGGGCAATGTAGATAACTGCCCAGGATGCTGTGGTTGGGGGCGAGGGGTTTCTGTGGTCATCCCACCACACACACACAGCCACCCCAAGGCCCTTTCACCCATGAGTGCTAGGCCCAGAGCCAGGGAGGGGTAGGAGGAGGAGAACCCTGCCCGAGGGCTTCTACCATACACAGGGCTCCACTGCTGGTCCTGGCCAGGTTGGTAAGGGATGGGACTTCCTCTTCTGCAGGGGCCACTCCCAGGCCTGGATCAGACCCACCTCTAGGAATCTAACCCAGCTACAGGAAGCTCTGCGGTGCTGGCTGAGAGCCCAGCTCTGAAGGCAGTGCTACCGCCAGCAGCAGTGCAGAAATAAGAGTGTCATGATATGACATCGCCACCTTTACTTCTTCACTGCTGCCGGCTGCAGCGCTGCCTTCAGAGCTGGGTGGCCAGCCAGCATCCACTGCTCTCCAGCCAGGTTAAAGAACCCAAAAGACCAGATTTCACAGTCCCTGGTGGGTTTTTCATGGCCATGGATTTGGTAGGGCTCTAGTTCTAACACACATCTCCCCTTCATCTCTTAAGTAGTTGTTCTTCCATGTTATTTGCATTACAGAAGGGCTTAGTGCCTCCTCCCCCCCACCAACACTGACGCTTCATTGTGCAGGATGCTCTATATACACAAAGTAAAAAGGATGGTCCCTATCTAGGGAACTTCTAATCTACATATGGACAAGCTGTAACAGGTGGATGGCGACAAATTAAGGAAACATAAGAATATCCATTTTTCACCATGCTGTTGACTCATGCCCTCCAGTATGCTGTCTGACACTGGGCAGTATCAGCTGATTCAGAGGAAGGTGGAAGAAGCAGTTATGGAATAATCTGTCCACACGGAAAGTTTTTTTTTTTAACTTCCTCAGTTAGAGATTGTTTTGTATTCTGAAGCACGAGTTTACATCCCTTCCCATTTTTTTTCTTAGTAGGTACCTCTGGATGTTCTTTAAGAGGGAAAATCAAAGGTAATAATGATAATAATAATGAACCTGGGGAAATGCAGTGAATGTTGTGGGTATCATTTGCAGGTTTAATTTTTTTTCTTACTATAAATGAATTGATCTTTAACTGACCACTAGCCATTAAGTGATTTGGTCAACAGTGGTAGTAGAATTAATGTCTTTCACATTAGTGTGCTGTATCCTCGTGGTGTACTGTAACTTGGAGAGGTGCAACTGCCTGAGCACCTCATAATTGTAACTATGGGTGACAATCTGTGCAACAAATAAGGGGGAAAGGCAAGATTATGGAACACATGAGGAATGAGAAAGGAGAGAAAAAAAGTATTTCAGACAAGTTCTGTTTGGGTGTAGGCAGATGTACCCCACACTCTAGACACCCTTAATAACCCAATCCTGGGAACGTGTTTTTTAAAAAAAAATTTTTTGTGAGATTTAATACTCACATACAGTATGAGCTATCCAGCTTCCCCGAATTCGAACAGCCAACAACCTCCATAGTTTTTACACTTGCATTGCATTTTACTGGTTGGGAAAGTGAGACACAGAAAGGTTAAATGACTGGCTTTATTCCACACAAGCAAGTGCTAGAGCCAGGATCAGAATTTCAGAATTCATTTTCCCCAGGTCTATACTCAGTACAGTGGATCAAACCTTTGTAAATTTACAAACAAGCAATGCAGAAAATTAACTGATCACAGTGGGTGTGAGTGGATGGCTCTATGAAGTTCAGCCCCTAGTGCTTAGACATGGAAGTCAAACATTCTGCTTTCCATTCCAACTCTGCAACTAATCACCTGGTGTGACCTTTAAGTCATTTACTAGACTAGAGACTTGATTTTCAGAAGTGATGAAACTGCTGTTTCAACAGCTCCAATTGACTTGAGTTAGACTTGTGTATGCTTAGACCTATTAGCCCAGGGGTTCTCAAACTGGGGGTTGTAACCCCTCAGTGGGTCGCAAGGTGGGTAACAACGGGGTTCTGAGCTGTCAGCTCCATGGGGCTGACATGCAAGAGCCCCCATTAAATTACTCCCCCCATTTTTAATTTACAAGTGAGATCACAGTCAGAGGCTTGCTGTGTGAAAGAAGTCACCAATGCAAAAAGTTTGAAAACTACTGTGTAGTCTCTCTATACTGTACCTCATTTTAATTATTTGATTAAATAGGGATATCAAAATCTCTCTGTGGGTAGAGAGGCTTACAGTAATGGTCAAAAGATCTTTTTAGATCTTCAGCTAAAAGGCACTGTATAAGGGCAGTTAAACACAGACTTTAATGTGAAAAATCTGATAACTACTTTTTATCAACTCTCCTTTTCTTTCTTTGACCAGGATATCTAACTCACTTAATGTGTAAACTGTACTAGTCTCCAAAGGCCACACAGCAACAACCCCTTTCATCACAAAAATCCTGTAATCCCAACACAGTCTTCAAACTGATGCATAAAAGTCTCCTGAACTGTGGAACAGCTTCCCAAAGGAAGTAATAGAAGCCCCATTATTTGCATCACAGAATGACAGACTGGACTAAGCACTACAAAGTGTATGGTAGAGAAAAGCCCTGAAGTGGCAGGGAGATTGACTAGATTGCATCTCATTGTTTATTCCCAGCTCTAACTTGACAGTTGATAACAGCTCTAAAGGCCCATTTGAGACTGCCTTTCAATTTACTGGACATGCAGTAAATGCAGGGATAGAGAATAAAACAGAGAATATTGTATTGCCCTTATATAAATCCATGGTGCAGCCACATCTTGAATACTGCATACAGATGTGGTCTCCTCATCTCAAAAAAGATATACGGGCATTAGAAAAGGTTCACAGAAGGGCAACTAAAATGATTAGGGTTTTGGAACAGGGCCCATATGAGGAGAGATTAAAGAGGCTAGGACAGGGGTGGGCAAACTTTTTGGCCTGAGGGCCACATCGGAGTTCAAAATTGTGTGGAGGGCCGGGTAGGGAAGGCGGTGCCCTCCCAAACAGCCTGGCCCCGCCCCCTATCAACTCCCACTCACTTCTGGCCCCCTGACTACCCCCTCTCAGAACCCCAACCCATCGCCCCCTGATCACCCTATCTGGAGATCCCTTACTCTAATGGCCCCCCAGAGCCCCACCCCCTATCTAAGCCCCCCCTGCTCCCTGTCCTCTGACTGCCCCCTCCAGAGACCCCCTGCCCCTAGCCACCGCCCCAAGACCCCACCTCAAGCCCCCCTGCTCCTTCGCCCCTGACCACCCCCTCCACAGGTCTCCTTTTCCTTACTCACCCCCCAGGACCCTATCCACTTATCCAAGCTTCCTTTTCCCTGACACCTATCTATACCTCCACCCCCAACAGGCCCCCTGGGACTCCCATGTGCCATCCAACCTCCTCCCTCCCCCCCACCACCTTCTGCCCCTTTAGGTAACCTGCCTGGCCCCGGTCCTCTTACCTCGCCGCTGCCTAGAATAGCGTGTCTGGCCCAAAGCCAGACACACGGCTGCGCTGATCTCCCAGAGCGCGCAACGTGTCTGGCCGGGAGCTGGACACGCTGTCGCGCAGCCCCGCCCAACAGCGCTGCTCACGCGGCCCTCTGGGGCCGCGTGGGAGGGAGACAGGGCAAGAGGGGCTGGAGCAGTTTCCCTACCGTGTCCTGCCGAGGCCACACGGGAGGGGGCCAACGGGGGAACAACTTCCCCAGTGCAGCAGCTGAGGCCGCGGGGGAGGGGCAAGAGCAGCCTCCCCAGCCAGACCTCGGGGGCCGGTTTGGAGGAGCCCGCGGGCCGGATCTGGCCCGCGGGCCGTACTTTGCCCACTTCTGGGCTAGGACTTTTCAGCTTGGAAAAGAGGAGACTAAGGAGGGATATGATAGGGGTATATAAAATCACGAGTGGTGTGGAGAAAGTGAAGAAGGAAAAGTTATTTACTTGTTCCCATAATATAAGAACTAGGGGCCACCAAATGAAATTAATGGGCAGCAGGTTTAAAACAAATAAAAGGAAGTTCTTCTTCACACAGCGCACAGTCAACCTGTGGAACTCCTTGCCTGAGGAGGTTGTGAAGTCTAGGACTATAAAGGGTTTAAAAGAGAACTGGATAAATTCATGGAGGTTAAGTCCATTAATGGCTATTAGCCAGGATGGGTAAGGAATGGTGTCCCTAGCCTCTGTTTATCAAGAGCGTGGTGATGGATGGTAGGAGAGAGATCACTTGATCATTACAGTTAGATTCACTCACTCTGTAGCATCTGGCATTGGCCACTGTTGGTAGGCAGGATACTGGGCTGGATGGACCTTTGGTCTGACCCAGTATGGTTTTTATGCTTCAACTCCTCTGCATTAGTTTCCTTACTGGGCTGGGGTTTGCACCAGTCAGACTAGTTTACATTGCTGTATGTCTAACATTATTCAACAAATCTTTAACATAAAAATTATTGTGCTAGGTCCCCAGATTCAGTATTTAATACTGATGATCGAATAGTTGTTGACTAAATTAAATTAATGGTGGAGCAAGATGAATCACAGCAACAACACAGAAGATAATGTGTCAGTCACACTGTGCAAATTATAGGCAGCAGATTGTAAATTAATGCAGAGTGACTTAAAGATCTATTGAACTGTATGGAATATGGAATGGAAATAACTGGTGCTGGAGTCCTGTGTGGTGGAAGGGTATCAGACACCAGAAGGATTAATGATTTTCATATCTTTTCTGTAACTCCAAAGACCCTGATGTTTTTCAACCGGATGGTGTGCAAGAAAATCCCCCTATCTGATCCCCATTGCAAAGAAATCCATCCTCTGACTCTGGCAGAATTTCCCCCGGCATGACTTTAGTCTTTCCTGAAGATGCTCACAGGGCCCCAAAAGCCCTGCAAGGCCTATGAAATATCCTCTTGTATTTACTGTCGTACCTGGCCTGCTCTGACACCAGGGTGGCGGTGTCTCAAAACCCCTGCGCATCTCGTGTTTGCTGAGGGTCACAGCAGTCAGCCCTGCCACCTCTGCAGACCTGGCTCCCTCGTGCCCCATTCTCACACCACCCTGAGCAGTATCACCTCTGGGCCCTTGGCCCACGGGCAGCTATGTGCCCCCCATGTCCCACCCCCCACCCCCAGCATCACTGGACCCTCGGCCAGCTGCGCGCCCCCCACGTCCCCCACCCCAGCATCACTGGACCCTCGGCCAGCTGCGCACCCCCCGCGTCCCCCACCCCGCATCACTGGACCCTCGGCCGGCTGCGCGCCCCTCACGTCCCCCACCCCAGCATCACTGGACCCTCGGCCGGCTGCGCGCCCCTCACGTCCCCCACCCCAGCATCACTGGACCCTCGGCCAGCTGCGCGCCCCCCGCGTCCCACCACCCCAGCATCACTGGACCCTCGGCCGGCTGCGCGCCCCCCACGTCCCCCACCCCAGCATCACTGGACCCTCGGCCGGCTGCGCGCCCCCCACCCCAGCATCACTGGACCCTCGGCCGGCTGCGCGCCCCCCACATCCCCCACCCCCCACCCCAGCATCACTGGACCCTCGGCCGGCTGCGCGCCCCCCGCGTCCCACCACCCCAGCATCACTGGACCCTCGGCCGGCTGCGCGCCCCCCACGTCCCACCACCCCAGCATCACTGGACCCTCGGCCGGCTGCGCGCCCCCCACGTCCCACCACCCCAGCATCACTGGACCCTCGGCCGGCTGCGCGCCCCCCACCCCAGCATCACTGGACCCTCGGCCGGCTGCGCGCCCCCCACATCCCCCACCCCCCACCCCAGCATCACTGGACCCTCGGCCGGCTGCGTGCCCCCCACGTCCCACCACCCCAGCATCACTGGACCCTCGGCCGGCTGCGCGCCCCCCACCCCAGCATCACTGGACCCTCGGCCGGCTGCGCGCCCCCCGCGTCCCCCACCCCAGCATCACTGGACCCTCGGCCGGCTGCGCGCCCCCCGCGTCCCATCACCCCAGCATCACTGGACCCTCGGCCGGCTGCGCGCCCCCCACGTCCCATCACCCCAGCATCACTGGACCCTCGGCCGGCTGCGCGCCCCCCGCGTCCCCCCCCCCCCAGCATCACTGGACCCTCGGCCGGCTGCGCGCCCCCCCCCCCAGCATCACTGGACCCTCGGCCGGCTGCGCCCCCCCCCCCCAGCATCACTGGACCCTCGGCCGGCTGCGCGCCCCCCACGTCCCCCACCCCAGCATCACTGGACCCTCGGCCGGCTGCGCGCCCCCCACGTCCCATCACCCCAGCATCACTGGACCCTCGGCCGGCTGCGCGCCCCCCACCTCCCATCACCCCAGCATCACTGGACCCTCGGCCGGCTGCGCGCCCCCCACGTCCCCCACCCCAGCATCACTGGACCCTCGGCCGGCTGCGCGCCCCCCACATCCCCCACCCCAGCATCACTGGACCCTCGGCCGGCTGCGCGCCCCCCACGTCCCACCACCCCAGCATCACTGGACCCTCGGCCGGCTGCGCGCCCCCCACCCCAGCATCACTGGACCCTCGGCCGGCTGCGCGCCCCCCACATCCCCCACCCCCCACCCCAGCATCACTGGACCCTCGGCCGGCTGCGCGCCCCCCACGTCCCACCACCCCAGCATCACTGGACCCTCGGCCGGCTGCGCGCCCCCCACCCCAGCATCACTGGACCCTCGGCCGGCTGCGCGCCCCCCGCGTCCCCCACCCCAGCATCACTGGACCCTCGGCCGGCTGCGCGCCCCCCGCGTCCCATCACCCCAGCATCACTGGACCCTCGGCCGGCTGCGCGCCCCCCACGTCCCATCACCCCAGCATCACTGGACCCTCGGCCGGCTGCGCGCCCCCCGCGTCCCCCCCCCCAGCATCACTGGACCCTCGGCCGGCTGCGCGCCCCCCCCCCCCCAGCATCACTGGACCCTCGGCCGGCTGCGCGCCCCCCCCCAGCATCACTGGACCCTCGGCCGGCTGCGCGCCCCCCACGTCCCCCACCCCAGCATCACTGGACCCTCGGCCGGCTGCGCGCCCCCCACCTCCCATCACCCCAGCATCACTGGACCCTCGGCCGGCTGCGCGCCCCCCCACGTCCCCCACCCCAGCATCACTGGACCCTCGGCCGGCTGCGCGCCCCCCACGTCCCCCACCCCAGCATCACTGGACCCTCGGCCGGCTGCGCGCCCCCCCCCCCAGCATCACTGGACCCTCGGCCGGCTGCGCGCCCCCCACCTCCCATCACCCCAGCATCACTGGACCCTCGGCCGGCTGCGCGCCCCCCACGTCCCCCACCCCAGCATCACTGGACCCTCGGCCGGCTGCGCGCCCCCCACATCCCATCACCCCAGCATCACTGGACCCTCGGCCGGCTGCGCGCCCCCCACATCCCATCACCCCAGCATCACTGGACCCTCGGCCGGCTGCGCGCCCCCCCCCCAGCATCACTGGACCCTCGGCCAGCTGCGCGCCCCCCACGTCCCACCACCCCAGCATCACTGGACCCTCGGCCGGCTGCGCGCCCCCCACGTCCCCCACCCCAGCATCACTGGACCCTCGGCCGGCTGCGCGCCCCCCACATCCCCCACCCCCCACCCCAGCATCACTGGACCCTCGGCCGGCTGCGCGCCCCCCACGTCCCCCACCCCAGCATCACTGGACCCTCGGCCGGCTGCGCGCCCCCCACGTCCCATCACCCCAGCATCACTGGACCCTCGGCCGGCTGCGCGCCCCCCACGTCCCATCACCCCAGCATCACTGGACCCTCGGCCGGCTGCGCGCCCCCCACGTCCCCCACCCCAGCATCACTGGACCCTCGGCCGGCTGCGCCCCCCCCACGTCCCCCCCCCCAGCATCACTGGACCCTCGGCCGGCTGCGCGCCCCCCACGTCCCCCACCCCAGCATCACTGGACCCTCGGCCAGCTGCGCGCCCCCCACGTCCCCCCCCCCAGCATCACTGGACCCTCGGCCGGCTGCGCGCCCCCCACGTCCCCCACCCCAGCATCACAGGGTCCCTATGCCCCCTACACCCCCGCCCCACCGGGGCCCCGCGAGCTTGGCGGCCCGCGCGCTCCCACGCTGCTCTCTCCAGCAGCGCACTGGCGCTGGGCCGCGCCCCCGCCCGTCTCTCTGAGGCCCCGCCCCCAGGCTCATCTCGTGCGGAGACGCGGCGCACCCGAGTGACGCTTACGAAACGTCATCCGGCAGAGGCGGGCCTTTGGCTTGGTGAAAGCGAGGTGGGGGAGGGGGGACACAAGACAGCCCCGTTTCCGCGCGGCGGGAGCGCCGGTAGGTGACGCGCCTCGGGCGGGGGGTTAGGAGAGGCCGAGGGGGCGGGGCTGGTTTTTGTATCCCGGGGCTGCCCGAAACCGTCGAACCAAACGGTCGACTCTGCGTATGCCGGAAGCCAGGCAGACCCCTTCTTTCCAGCCCCTGGGGGGGGCGGGCTCTTGGGTGGCTTCCTCCGTGGCTGGGGGAGACCCCGGCTGGCTCGTCTCCCCCTCGGCCCCAGGGCGAAGAGGCCCGTTCAAAGTGGATCAATAACTGAATTTCCGAACCCCCCTCCCCCCTCCAAATCTTTGACCTTTGCCCTCTGCCCTCTATCCACCTGCCCGCTCACGGTGTCTTTCCCCTTCCCCCCACTAAACAGGTACCTCGTGAATAACGCCGTGCGCGCCCCAGTGCGCTCCCTGGGATCGTGTTGAGCCGGTCATAGCCACAGGGGTAGAGTCTGAATTGCGTTCACTGCGCCCCTGGAAAGACCGCGTCCCTGCTCATCTTTTGACAAGGCATAAAATGATGCCACTTGTCACAGGTCCTTTGTGGTTGATTTTGGCAAATATAACTGCTCCTAATCCATACGGTGTTGTAGTAAAACTGCTCAGGTCGAGGTGAGGGTATAAGCCCTGGTTCGGGTATCGTAGCAGAATACCAAATATGCAGGCCTGGCCCACGTTAGAGATCTAGAACAATACCCAGTCAAAATATTAATACCCGGCAGATAACATGTGATCTTCTTTATCTTTGTTTTATGAGTTTCCTCAGATGGACCAAAAGCTCTCTCAGCTGGTCGAGGACCTCACAACCTCAGGAGAGCCTCAGCTGAATCCAGGGAAAATGAAAGAGCTAAAGAAAATCTGCAAGTATGAAGCATGGTTGAATTCTTTGGTTGAGGACCATATTTGCATAGCGCTGTTCTCGCTAGCATTTTGTCATCTTACACTGTTTCATGTGAAAAACAGATCACAGTTAGTCTGGCCTCATCCATACTGTTCTTTTCGCTTTAAGCAACTCTTTGGAATCGATTGTTGCCTTGAAAGTTTAGGGGAATTCATAGAATAATGGGTTTCCTCCAAAACTTGTTAAAAGACTCCCAGTGAGCTTTTTGGCGTGACTTTTGGGGGGCTAAATATCTTTTTAATCTCATTTCAAAACAGAAATCTTCCTTTTTTTTCTATTAAACAATATTTTTAATGTGTAACAAGACAAAGAACTCGCTGGTGGTTGTACTTCTGTTGATAATGTTTGTTACTTTTCGAAAGGTCTTCTGATGAACATATTAGCCATGCGTATCATCTACTGATGACACAGCTGAATCAAGAACATGCAGAGATACGCTTCTCAGCTTTTCAAATTGTGGATGAGCTCTTCACCCGGTCACATCAGTTTAGGACACTAATTATTTCAAATTTTCAAGAATTCTTGGAGCTCACAATTGAAACAGACTGTGAGCAGCCTCTTCCCCCACCAAAAGAAGTAGCACAAAAACTGAAAAAAACAGCCATTAAATCTGTACAAGATTGGCATGAAAAATATGGAGAGGCCTACAAGAAACTCTCCCTAGGATACCATTTCTTAAAACAGAACAAGAAGGTATTTTGCCTGTTTACTTCTGCATGTTTACTCATTAGGTTCTGGTTTAGAAAGATGAGGCTGCTTTCTGGAAGATGTTGATTTCTCAATTTTAAGCTAATATAAAGGGCTATATACTTGAATAAACATATGGTATAAAGGGATATATACTGGAAACAAAGTCTCTCTCTCTCTCTCTCTCTCTCTCTCCTTTTGACAAATGTGGTGAATACTGGCTTTTCTTGCTCACTTCTTTGTTGAAATTTAGATAGTTAAGCTTTTTTCCCCCCCTCTGTAACCTAAGTTCTTTTCATACTGCGTAGGACTTAAAAAAAAAAAAAATAATTACAGGACAGCCTGTAAAGTCTTCCTACTATATGTGTCTTATTTTACTGCTTCAGGTTGGAAAGTGTAAATTCCCTATTTGAGTAGATCTGTCCTTGTGTTATAATACCTAAAGCTCACTTCAACACAGATTTTATTTTTCTAGAGATGTAAATCAAATACAGTAACAAGAAACGAGACACTGTAATACATTTTGTATTTCTCCCCCTCCCCCGCTAATAACTGCCTTGCAAAGTTTATATATAACTTCAAATTCTGCTGATCACAGCGTTAAATATACTCTTTCTCTTTTGATGCTGGAATATCAATGTTTCACTCTTTCGCCACTGTCCATTCAGTGCCACATAATCTCTTGGGGTTCTTCAGGATTCTGTTTCTTTAATAACCTTCCTGTTCAATGGGTAGATAACTTATTTTAGGCGAGCTAGATGAGGTGTAAAACCTGGTGTTGTAATACATGGATGACGTTTGGCTCTTTCCATCTCAGCTGAAGCAAGCTGGTGTCAAACTGGTGCTCATGTGTGGCCAGATTAATAAATTATAAGGTCAGAAGGGACCATTGTGATCAATTAGTCTGACCTCCTATATCACACATGCTATAGTACTCCCTGAATTGAATTCTTGTTTGAATTGAAGTATATCTCTTAGGAAAATATCCAGTCTTCATTTTAAAATTTGATAGTGATGGAGTCTTAAATTCTGACTATGTCAATAGCCGACTGTGCAATCTAAGTCAAAAATCATATTTAAATGAAATGTTACCTACTAATGTTATCTGCACTTATAATTAAAGATAACAGGAAACTTTCTGGGTTTTATTTCCATTTATTTACTTTGTTTGTCTGACATCACTGTTTACAATTTTCTTTGCTCACTGAAAGAGCCACACACACAATGTGGGGAAAGAAATGTTTCCAAAAAAGCAAATGTGATTTGTAAAACCACTAACACTGATGTGGGGAATCAAAATAGATGTATTCATGCAGCTACCTTTGTCTGTCTGTAGATATAGATATAATTTCTCCCACTTAAATTTACTATATTGCAGATCCCTCTGTGTATTGTAAAATTGGAATATTGCCTACCCCACTTAGCTTCAAGAAGTTTACAAATATTAGTTAAATCTCATTTCATTCCTGTGTGATACGGTAGTATTTGATACACAAGATGATTAAGGCCTTGATAGAGCAAGATACATATGTGCATGTGCTTACACTCAAAGCTTTGTGGTTTGTGATTAAGCACAGATTTAAATTCTACTGAAGTCAATGGGAGTTGAAATCAAACAAATATGTAAGTGCTTTGCTGAATTGGGGCTTAAGTAATGTGCCAATGATTGCACAGAGTGTGAATGACAAACATGTGACTGGACCACAGCATGTGAAATCCAGAACTAAGAACAGACCAGTTTTTCCAGATCTCATGCTAGTGAAATACATGTGCACGTTGTAGAGGAGAGGCTCGTGGACGAAGCAAAGGGGGATGCTTGTTCACTACACACTTACAGTTTGATCTCCAAATGGTACAGGTATTTATTGTGTGTCAGATTTTGCCCTCCTACTATAATTATAGTCATGTGAAAAGTCATGTGATTTAAAGGGGGTCTTGAGGGCCTTGTGTGGTTTTTGCATCACAGCAAAACAAAATCTCAGAAACATCATTTTATTTTGAAATATGGTTTGTTTCATGTACAACAATTCTGACCAAAGAAAATTTCATCTGGATGTTCAAAATGTGAATTTAGCATCTGGGAAGGGATTGCTAATTCTGTTAGAACAATAGTTCCTAAGTATTCCTTGCATAGCACTTTACAGTATAAACTAGCATTGAAGTTAATGCATTGTAGAAGAGTGCTGTGTGGCACGAAAGCTTCTCTTTCACCAACAGAAGTTGGTCCAATACAAGAAATTACCTCTCCTACCTTGTCTCTCTCATTGAAGCTAATGGAAGTTAGTTGATGGTACTCAGTAACTTGCAAGATGAGAGGTCTCATGTAACTAAATTATAAGGTCTAAAGCAACCAAAAGTCAGCTTTTTCTTAGTGCTAGCTCATAGATTTGTACATCAGAATATAATTTTTTAGAAGGAAAACCATTTAAATTCTCAGGCCTTTTCATGAGCAAATTAAAACAATGAATAAAAAACCCTAACATTTAAAATTAATAAAATCAAAGCAGTTATTGGAGCTACTGTGAAGTGCATGACTTAAATTGTATTCAGTGCTTTCAAAATAAGAAAGTAGGAGTAAAATAAAGATTTTGAGAAAAATCCACCAAAGCCAGGAAATTTAGTGTAAAAGCCAAAATTCAGTGATTTAACTTGCTGCAGGTTGCTGAGGCTATGACTGGCTCCTGGACTGGTTGGTTTGCTTGGGGAAAGTGTGTGCAAGTAGCCGTTTTGGCTTTACAACAAAGTATTTTAGAGTGATAGTTCAACCTAGCATTAGTTTTGCACATTCTCTAACTAGTTCATATCTGAACCCCTTCCCCCATTACTGTAAGTGAGGGCCTCGCAAAATTATAAAGCGTACATCAAGATAGATTCCTTTCTTTGGTCTCAAACAGAAGAGAGAATCTTCAGGTTTCTGCTTCCTATGATCTCTCTTTCCGTTCTTAATGTCATTGATTTATAGTAATCACTAATAAAAAAAATTACCATAGTTATTGTTTCTGGGAGAAGAGGCAATAAAAGGAAGTAATATGGAGAGAGCCACTGATTACTGATGTTGGAGGGTATTCCAAAGATAGGAATATTGGGAGTGTTTCTGTATTTCTGACAATGAATGTAACAGTCATCTTCAATTTCTCCACAGGTGGATTTTCAAGACGTAAATGTCAGAACTCTGGCTGAAAGGAGAAGGGAGGAGGAGAAGCAGAAACGATTAGATAACATTTACAAAGAGAAAGCCAAAAGAGCTGAAAAAGAACTGGAAGGTGAGATGTTTTGAAAACTTTAAAGTTTATTAAGGAATTATGCTATATGAAATACAGCCTCCAAGAAAGCATCTATCCACACGGCAATGTGCTATAGAGGTGGATGAGGAAAATAGTGCATATGTAGACATAATGTAGGGTAAAAAAAGCAAGTGATGTAGTGCCAGGAGTTCAGGTAGAATACAAAAGAAAGTAATTAAGTGTGTCAAGCCCTGATTCAGTAGAGAACTTAGATATATGTGTAAATTTAAGCATGTGAGGAGTCCTGTTGAAATCAACGGCTGTATTCACATGCTTAAAGTTAGACATGTGATTCATATCTTCTGAATCAGCACATGAAACAGTTTCACATAGATTCTGTGTTCCAAAATCAGAGAGGTAGCCGTGTTAGTCTGGAATAGCATAGGTAACAGAGTCCTGTGGCACCTTAAAGACTAATTAAAGTATTGAAGCATAAGCTTTCGTGGGCTAATACCCACTTCATCAGATGCAAGCAGTGGCAAAAGGAATTGCTAAATACCACTGCAGGAATCCTGTACATGGTATAGGAGGTCCAGCAAAAGTTCCGTGGATATCTGTGCATACTAGAAGGCTGTTTCTTTAAGCAAAGGTTTTATAGCAAACTAATTTCTGCAAAACTGAAGAATGAGGGTGTGTGTGGTGTGGAGACTCTTGCCATACAGTTTTTAAGTGTTGGCTTCACTTACAGATACTTTTTCCCTATGTGCTATGAATACTTATGTGGCTGTGCGCTATGAACAGTTATGCATGGACATGGCATTTAAAACCCATTTTTCAGTTTCCTAAAGTGATTTTCAACTGAAATGTGTTTGGGAAGTTACTCATAGATGCATCAGTAGCCAGTTATAAAAGCATCACTTCCAGGACTGTAGGATTCTTACTCAGTGACATTGCTGAGAATAACCTTCCCAAGCCATCTGCTCTACTTCATATTTTATGAAATAATTAAAAGGCCATCTTTGATAATGCTCTGAGATTTTCAGATTTTTGGTGGATAGGAAAGAGAGTTGTTTCTATTTTGTTCCTATTGAGACCAGAGAATAATATTAGTTTGATGTGGGGGGACATTTGGAGGGGAGGAAGGCAGGCACGAGAGCCCATGTGCATAGGAATATATTACTGCTTTAAAGATAAATTAATTCCCTTTTAGCAGGAATACTTACATTGCAAGCATTGTACTGCCTCCTCATAGTAAGGAATGAGAAAGAGAGTTTGTTCCACTTCTGAGCTGAAGACATTTTGTATCGCATGTAGCAATATTCTAAAACAATTATCTCCTGACAGAAATGTCCCAGGAAATCCAGGACACTCTGACCCAGATGGAGAATTGTTTCCGGCTTTTGATGCCAGATCCATTTGACTTCACTGTGAATGATGCAGAGTTAGAACCTGTCACAGAGAGGACTGCTAATGAGGACAACCCTACTGCCTCCTTATCCAGGCAGATAGCCGATCACCAGCCATCTTTGCTTGGACAAATGGATGATGAACAGCCCTGTTGTAGCAAGGACCTTCCTTCTGTTTCCCCATGTCTAAGGGTAGATACAAACAGGGACCTGAATGAAGAGTTGGGACTGCCTGAGCAAAAGGAAACAGACAGAGGGAAATGTTCAGAAGCTGAAATAATTGCTGCTGCCACTGATGATGACGACTATGAAACCTTTGTTAGGAACCATGGGCTTGGTTCTCATAAATACACTCTCAACCTTGAAATCTCCACAGGTATGTAGTACTGTACCACACAAACAGCTTGAGAATGTCTGTATCTGAGTTGTGAGACATGAACTGCAAAACTTAATATTTTATATTACAGCCCTTTCTAGAAGATCCCCTGCTACTTCTGGCCACTCATCTAGTAACCATCCAATGCAGATCGTGCTGGATGTGCTTTACAGATTTTACTAATCAATCATTTTGGTTAAGATTTAGTATATGGCATTGTTAATGTATTGGAATAAGACAGGTTCCCTGTCCTGAATTGCTTGCGTTCTGTTTGCAGTATGTATATAACTATTTGGAGTGGGAGCGGAAGACTGAGTTTCAATGCTTTCAGCACTTTCCTTTTTAAAATTTGTGACCTCAGTCATGACTCTAATATGCTTTAGTTATAGTGGGGAAACATTTTTTAATATGGCAATCAAACTCAACACTTTGTAAAGACTTATCATGAAATATTGAATAGAGTGCTGATAGAAAGGATTTTACAATATGATTCTTAATATCATTTCAAGAGGTTGAGTTATTTGTAGAAAAGTCAGGTACACTTAATGCTTGATTTTTTTAAAATGATGCCTTAATGTAAACTGTACATGTGCATACAGTTAACTACAATTTCACATGTAAATGGCTAGTAAGATATATAACTGGCCATTTCTGCATACATCTCTGGGCATTGTGAAAGCTTAACGGATAGTTGCATTTTTTGCACAAGTAACTAACTGCATTCCTGCCATTTTGAAAATCAGGCTCCTAGAGTTGTTGTTGTTTGGGGCAAGGACCAACTTTTCATTGTGTATTGTACATAGCACAGTAGGGTCCAGATCCCTGATTGGAACCTTTAGTCATTATTGCATTACAATTATATCCTTGATTCATATGATAATGCCTAAGTTATGTTGGCTTGGCAGCCCTTTTTCAGAGTTAAGCAGCACAATGAAAGCATTTTCTCTTCTTTCTCTTTGGTCTTTGTGTTAAGTATTTTCAGCATTAACTCTGAACGTAGTAATATTGTGACTCATCTCTGAAGAGATCAATTATGTTAAAAAGTTCTGCCATCTCCACTTATTTATTGTTCTTAGTGAAGATGCTAAAGATATCCTTCCTAAAGATATGCTTCCCTTGAGGTTTTTAAGGTCAGGCTTGACAAAGCCCTGGCTGGGATGATTTAGTTGAGGATTGGTCCTGCTTTGAGCAGGGGGTTGGACTAGATGACCTCCTGAGGTCCCTTCCATCCTTCATATTCTATGATCATGCTTGTGTATTTTTCTCCCTTTTGAACAGATGTGAAGGTGCATGAGAATGAAGACAATACTGCCATAATAAACAATATTATGGATGCAAACAAACTCATTAGAAATAAATTCTTGCCATCTGTGCAGTCTTGGATCCAGGTGAGAGAACTTCTGCCAAGAAAAATAAAAGAAGCTCTTTCTCCTCTTTTGCTTGCTTTCAACCTGTCTTCCATTAAACACTAACACCTATTATGAAACCAGGTAATTTGGGGACCCACATAAAAACCATCTTGCCAAAAGTTACAAAAGCCTGAAAATAGTGTGGCTGCACTAAACTCAGTGTCTGGGTGCAAACTAAAGGCTTATGTGCACTTATGTGTTGAATCTTTTGTTTGTATGTGTGGCAAAAGCAATAACAAGCAATAAAAGAGCGTGAGGCTAACGTCTGAAGAAAACTAAACAAAGCAAATTAAAGTGAGAAAAAATAATTGGTGTACATATGTGAGGTGGGGTGGTGGTAGGTATTGGTTAAATATATATGACTTAGAAACTGGCTATCAGTGTTGCATCGCTTATACTTGAGTGTATTCAACATTGCTGAAGCCACCTAGCACAGTGCATGAACTTTTCATTTTTGGAGGTGTCAGTTTAAGTATGGCCTATACGGTAGGTTTAAAAAATGAATATATCTTTATGTGCTAAGTTGACATTAGAAAATTACATCTTCATTTAGCATAATTGGTACTCTCTTCTCAAGTGTTCATTTCAGGGGATATTATATTGTATGTGAGAGGCGCTCACAGAGGAAAACTTAGACTGCATCTGCCTACTCTATGATTGACTCTAGCTGCTGCTATCAGCTCTTACTCCCCTAATTTAAAAAAAAAAGTTTCTGAAAGAAGTGCGGGTAAAAGGAGAGAATTGGGATCACCAGTCATTACTTAGCATAGTAGCAAACTCCTTTATTGCATGGCATGTTACAAATAGATGAAAACCAAGATTTTTTTTTCTTTCTTGGATGTGTGTAGCAGAAATAATAATGTATATCTCTTGCTTTGTAGTTGTTCACCAGAGCAGGAACAAATGATGGTTGTCTAAGATCTGCCATTGATTTTAAGAATAAATTAGAGGCTGCTATAGAGAAACATAAGGAAATGAACATTGACTATAAAGAGAGGAAAAGAAAAGTGGTGAGTGCTTTAAATTAAACTTTTCTTATGAGTAGACTATCTTAAACTTGATTTACACACAGAAAAAAAAATAATGCTGTCAAAACATTTCCTTGTAGGCCCAAGGGGTGGTGGTCTTCACTAGGGGGGAGATTGGCTGTATATACGCAATTTCAGCTACATTAATAACGTAGCTGAAATCGGTGTATCTACAACCGACTTACCTGCCATCCTCGTGCCGGTCGGTGGCGCGCTCCCCCGTCGACTCCAGCTTGCGCCTTTTGGCAAGCTGGAGTTCTGGAATCTACATGGGCGCCGCTGGCGATCAATCCTTCCCCAGCATAGTGAAGACAAGCCCTAATTTTCGCAAACACTTAAGCATGTGCTTAACTCTCTATATATTTGAGTAATCCATTTGACTTCAATATGACTACTTACGTGAGCAAAGTTAAGCACATGCACGAATGTTTGCAGAGTCGGGGTCTTCATTATTACATAGGACATTAACACTGGCTTAATTTTTTTTATATGGTGAGGTAGTTACATTTTAGATTTTTCTTTAGCCCCAGGTTGTATTCTCTCCTTGGTCTCTTCTGTGTTGGCATTTATGTCTTCTCTCATTAACAATATGTATTATTACTATTTTATTATTTTGAAACATGAAAAACTATGCCAACACCTCACAAGGCAGAAAAAAGGGTGTGGTCCCTGATTTACAGTGCTTACAATCTAGAGGTTGGGTGACAGATTTGGAAGCCTCTCATAATAATTAGCCATTATGGTGCTTTAGTGCTCAGAGTGTTTAACAAAGGTTATTCCCAGTGAAAATGTTTGAGATACGTATGTTTTAATATCCTTATTTTACTATGCCACAGAAGAAGTCAGATAGAACTAACTACTATTTTACTATGGGAGGAAACTGAGGCAGAGAGATTAGATTATTTGTCAAAGGCCACAGAAGAAGTCAGTGGCCCCATCTATACATCTGAAATAACAGAGCTTACTAAGAATTGTTATACTTGTTTGTGGTCAAGTAGTACTTGTTATATTGTTTGGTACAGTATAAATAGCCAAACTATATTTGTAAAAAACGAATTATTTTAGGGCAGTGTCCAAGAGTAAAACATGGCTTTTAACTGGGTTATAACACAGTTTATCTCTGTCACCGCAGACTAGACTAAATTGTTAGTCAGTCTAATTCAGCCACAGTGAGGTTCATCAGCTGTTGTTGAACTCTGCTCGGCTCTTTTAGGCAAGGCCAGATTGGAATTTTTGACTTTTTAGGTCCTAGCACATCTCCCTGGTACAGAAGGATCCTGGTGTTTGAAGCTGGAGTAGTATAAATAGCCATCACTGAATGAAAGGTAATATTTCAGAAGAGTCCCTTGCCATTGCTTTCCCTTCAGTGGGATGTTTACAATGAGCAGTGGGATGTTTACAAGGAGCAGTGGAAGAATCAGTTAGTTGCTGCCATCCAGGTTGTCTTTTTTTTTTTTTTTTTTATGGGAAAGACCTCACATGCTGGCTCTCTGCCCAGATTATTGATTATTGCCTTTTTTGTACCATTTGAAAGACATTCAAACCTTCATTCTATGAGTAGTATAAAATAGTGCTGTTACCATTCTTGTTCACCGTTGTTTGATGTCAGGTTCAAACCTTTTAGAGCATGCAGCTAGGAAAAGGAAAATATTTAATAATTTGCTTATTTTGAACACATTATTAGACAACTTAATAGAATTTGAGGCATGGAACTTGTAAAGAGATGTTAGAAAATAAATGAATAGTAATTCTTCCATTTCTTTCATGGCAAAATACCCAAACTTGTTCTTAACTAGTGCTGAGCTACTTGCATTTAATCTGTGATTGAGGAGGATAATGAGCTGCAGAAGCATTTTCATGAAAAGCCTCTGTTTTTTGTACGTGTTGGATTATTTAGTTGAAACTTACTTTTAGAAGGAAATTGACAACATTAAAAAAAAAAAAAGTAAAAATCCAAGTCCAGTAAGCAGCAAGGCCTATCAAACAAAGAATGCTATGCCCTAGGACTTACACCCATACTTAACTTCATACACTTTGAATACTTCCTTTGGCGCTACTCAAGTTCATGAATGTCAGCCCATGTGTAAATCTTGGAGCTTTAGTCCTTACCATAACACAGTCTTGCTGTCTTTTGGTGGTCTTCTATATGCCAGGAGCTGAGAGAAATGTACTGGTATCCTGATCGCTGAACATCAATCTACATACAGCACTGCAAAGATAAGGACATTAGCAGATTTTTCATATAACTGCTAGCACACTGAGTCAGCAAGATGGCACAGCAGGGAGTGTAGATATGCACGATGTGCAGAAATAAGTGGGAGGAGAGAGCATGCAAGAACCGGAGAGAAGAAATGAACCAGTAGGAGGATTACTGTGGAAAAGATCACGTGTAAGTTTCTGTCTACTGTAGGTCTGACATAAACTGTATGTTATGACAGTTGATATCAAGTCATTATGTACCAGGGAACAATTGCAATCTGCAAAATAAATTGTGTTAGATGTAGATTATCACACTAGGTAGAGGAGAATTGTTTGCATATCTGCTCATCTCCTTAAATTAAGTGTTGTCAAGACTCCCTATTAAAACCATGTCTGTATCTTTCAGGGAGAGCATATTTTTTTGTTAGTGGCAACACCAAAGTGGCAAAATGTAAAACAGAAGGTTAGGGACTTACAAAATTTGCATCCATAACTGCTGCAGTGGCAGCATCGGAGGATTAGCACTCGTCTTATTAAAAAGAGGAGACTGGAGTTACCCTAGTCTTTAATAAACCAGCAAGAATGGAGGCTCTATCAAGCATTTCAGCCTGGCTCCTCAGATCAGAATGGGTTTGTAGTCTGTTACCCACACCTTTGCATAAAAGAAGAGAGCAGTCACAGTTCTATGTAGCCTGCACTTGGAAGGAATTTATAAATCTGATTTATTTGGGGATTAGTCCTGCTTTGATCAAGGGATTGGACTAGATGACCTCCTGAGGTCCCTTCCAATCTTGATACTCTATGATTCTATCCTTTTTTCTAGGGATACAGGTGTACTTTTCTAGTTCTGTGGTCAAGATGTTAATGGAATTGATCCTTAACTGTTTGAATAAGGGAGTTAGTACTAGCCTTTCCAATATACTGATTCTTTGAAGACTTGCCTTGGAAATATTTTTTTCCACTCTTGTAAACATATCATGTAGAATAGTAGTTATCAGCCTTTATATATTTTGTGTGGTATCTCCAGTGTTGCAAACGCTTGTGATTTTTATCTTGAATCTGATGATACTTGATGTTTTTTCTTAAAGCCCCAGCTCTTGGAGGCAAGTGGTTACTTAAGTAATCTCAGCTTTCATTTTTTAGGCAAGTTTTTAGTCTTGGTTCCAACGGAAAGCCCCAAAATGCACGCTAAAGGCTCAGAAACCAGAAGGCAAATAAAAAGAATCCAATGTTTATTATTTTTAAATCTCATGATTTGTAAAGCTAATTTTAAGATTTGTAGGGCCCTGCCTTGTCATTTTTGAAAGTGTTTTCTACACTTGAAAGTGTTTTGAAAGTGATTTCTACAATCAATGGGAATCTCTACTTTCTTCCTGCAATCCCGTTGAACCAGTCCACAGTTACTACCCTTTTTGATTTTTCAGTTCTTTCTCATATATAGGGCCCTACCAAATTCATGACCGTGAAAAATGTGTCATGAACTGTGAAATCTGATCTTCCCCCATGAAATCTGATCTTGTGTGTACTTTTACTCTACACTGTCCAGTTTTCAAGGGGGAGACCAGCATTTCTCAAACTGGGGGGTCCTGACCAAAAGGGAGTTGCAGGGGGGTTGTAAGTTTATTTTGTGCTGTCTTCAGGGCTGGGCAGCTGAAGAGTGGTGGCTGTTGGCCAGGCACCTAGCTCCGAAGGCAGCGCTCCACCAGCAGCAGCACAGAAGTAAGGGTGGCAATACCATACCATGCCACCCTTACTTCAGCGCTGCTGCTGGCGGTGGCATTGCCTTTAGAGCTGGGCTTGTGGTCAGCAGCCACTGCTCTCCAGCCGCCCAGCTCTGAAGACAGTGCCACTGCGAGCAGCAGTATAGAAATAAGGGTAGCATTACCTCAACTCCCCCTACAATAACCTTGTGACCACTCCACAACTCCTTTTTGGGTCAGGATCCCTATAATTACAACACCGTGAAATTTCAGATTTAAATGTCTGAAATAATGAAAATTACAATTTTTAAAATTGTAAAATCCTGTGACTGTTAAATTAACTCTGAATTTGATAGGGCCCTACTCACATATACATGCAATCTCGGATCTTTCTGTTTTTCATGTGTTTTCCTATTTTCTTTCTGCTCCCTAGCCTCCCTTCTCCCTCTAATTACCATTTAGTTTCATACGCTTAGGGTGGGTGTTTGAGAAAATGTGATGATGGGGGTTTTTAAGCTCTGTATCAGGAAATCTAGCAAGAGGGGATTAAGAAAGTTCTTTAAGTGCTGGTCCCTATGGTTATAGTTATTTGCACAGCTTTACCTTCTGTCCCTGCCTTCACATAGAGCAATGGGAGGAGAAGGAAGAGAGCTACAAATGTTGCCCATATCCTTTGACTGTCCAGAGCCAGCTGTCTACCCTCCTCCCCCCCCTCTTTGTGTTGCCTTTATAAATATTATTGCATTAACCATATACCCTGGCTGTCCAGATTCAAGCCCCTCTTGCAGACATTAGCCATCACCACATTTCTCATTCTGTAAGAACTTCTATTGTTTAAAGTGAGGTTTGAAGGGGGTTAAGGATAACTAAACACAAGGATTAGTGAAAGCCATGTGTGCCTACACCATAGTTAAATTCACATCATCAGCAATTATTCTGGGACGGAGTTAGATGTTTACATCCCTTAAGAAGAGTGTCATATTTTGAAGATATATATGAGAATTTAAAAGCATTCTGTGTGTAAATCTAAATTATGATTGAAACGGGGAGAGGAAAGCACTTGCATGACTGGACATGTTACATGATTTTCTCTTTTTGTTAAGACTGTTCAAAATAATCTCAGTGCCCAGTAGAGGGAGTGCATACTGCATGCTGGACACTTTACTTTGCAATTGCTTTATCTAGAGCAGGTCCTGGTCCTAGTGTGTACATGTTTTCATGTAAACTTATTACAGCAGTACTATGTCAGAGATACTGTAAATAAGTTACTTCTCCGCTCTCTTTAGGTGAATTATTGTAGTGGCACAGTTCTAGTTATTGGCTGAGATTGGTATTTATAATAGAAACACCTATTTTCAGAGGCTTAATGCTGTTTAAAGCATAAATTGCATATGGCTGAAACTTTGCTAAAATATTTCTAAACAGGAAATAATTTGTTTTTATCTAGTTATGCATGTCTTTTGTTCCTTTATTTATTATAAATCAGATGTTTGCATTTTTAAAGATTTTTTCTTAATGCCAGATTTTGTAAATGTTTATAGCTGAATTGCTTCACATTTTTAAAAGTTGTAAAAGAAAAATCCATATATTGCATCTTAAATCATGTACAATATGATGTGAATCGACAGCATTTCCATAGAGACTAATACGGTACTTTTTAATAACATCTCTATTGGACAGCATAGCATGTTCTGATGACTTAATCTTTTTCACATGTATTTTTAATAACCAATACATTATATTTTAAAATGTAAGAAATGTACATATATAAAACTAGACTAAAATGAGTGTTTAAAACAAGAGCCAGGAAATTTGCAGTTACTCTATCTCCATCGTGTATGCTGTGCAGGCCAAAATATTTATTTTCTTCTGCATCCCCTCCTGTGTATGTTTTGTTAGTTTAGAGCTTAATTTAAAACTGTGTTTTGTCTTGTCTTAAAATGTCTTCCTAAAATGGACTAAGCAGTTATGATTTTTACCCTGAAATAGTTGACTGGACTATGATTTTATTTGTGGAAGAGGGAATACAACTGCAAATGACTTGTTTACAATATGATGTGGTGGAGCCTGCAGTAAGGCGGAGAGGGGACTATTGATGCTAGACCAAATCATTTAAAAATAACAGATGACCAAGTCTTTTAGAATGCACTAATACTGATAGATTGCCTGTGTGTTAATGCAGCAGAATAATGTAGATTTGAATGACAGTTTGGTAAAATCATACAATTGGCAAGTTTTTGGGATGATCTGACTTTGCTACAATGAAATTGGATATGTGGAGTTATGCCAAGTCTTCGAATTGCTTGTTAAAGACAGAACACCCTTACCTTCCATGAGACTGTGTGTTCAGCAATTCTAGAACGTGCATTTTATTTTATCAAACACTAGCGAAAATACCCGGCGTTGCTCGGGTCAGTCGGAGGTGGAGAGGGGGCAGAGAGCTGAGCGAGTGCGGGGTCTGTTGGAGGGGTGAGGGGGCAGAGAGCAAACCTGACACCCCCACCTCACCCCACCGACCAAACCCGACACCCCCACCGCACTTACCCCTCGACCAACATTTTCACCCCCCCACCCAAACCGAACACCCCCATGTTTCCCCCCGCCAACCCCAACACCCCCTGACCAACACCCACACCTCACCCCCCCCGTAGACCAAACCTGACACACCCACCTCACTTCCTCCCCCAACCAAACCCGACACCCCTACCTACCACCACAAACAAACCCGACACCCACACCTCACTTACCCCTCGACCAAACCCGACCCCCCTTCTCACCCCCCCAACCAAACCCAACACCCCCACCTCACCCCCCCACCAAACCCAACACCCCCTGACCAACCCCAACACCCACACCTCACCCCTCACCCACACCGACACCTTCCCACCCCCCCAGACCAAACCCAACACCCCCGGCTCACTTACCCCCCGACCAAACCCGACACCCCCACCTCACTTACCCTCCAACCAAACCCAACTCGGGTCCGTCGGAGGTGGGGAGTGGGCAGAGAGCTGAGGGATTCCGGGGTTCCGTTGGAGGGGGGAGGGGCAGAGAGCTGAGTGAGTGCGGTGTCTGTTGGAGGGGGTATTATGACATCATAACTATGTCACAGAGAACAGCAGCTGCCCAGCTGGTGTGATTGGCCTTTAAATAATTTCACCCCTGGGGGGCGTCAGAGGTGAGATTTGAAAAATGTTCGACACTTACGGTCATTAGGACCCCAAGACCTCTAACTGTACCAAATTTCAAGTCTCTAGCTCAAACGGTGTGGAAGGAGTAAGCATACATACACGCATACATACACACATACACCATTTGACTTTTATATATATATAGATTCATGTTAACCAGTCTAAATGCTTTTAAATTGTTTCAATAAGATGCTGTTTCTCAAATAATCTTACTTTTTAATAATTACTCTTCAGTAATTTCTAATGATTCCAGAAGCAGATATTTAAGTCTGGTTGTCCTGAGTTGGGTTTTTTTGGACCTGGGTTTAAAGCCCTTACAAATACTACATTTAACACTTATTCAAGGATCCTCCAAGCCCTTAAGGCAGCTTGGGTGAGGGTCACTGTTAGGCATTGCCTTACCACAAGAGTGGCAGGGCTTGAAACCCAGAGAGCGTGGCATCTCTCTGGTACCAGGGCCGGTACCAAGGCTGGATGCCAGATGTGTGCACTTTAAAAAAAAAAAAAAAAAAAAAAAAAGCTATTCAGTAGAGCCCCCCGGTATAACGTGAATCTGAATATAGCGCAATCATACCTTGGCTCCCAAGTAAACTTATCCCATGTCACCACAGCAGCGGTGGCTTCTCTCCCCTGCTGGGCCCTGCGCCTGCAGTCCTGGAGTTCTCTGTTCCCTGCAGGCGCAAGCTGCGGCTTCTCTCTGCACTGCCCAGCATGGGAGAGAAGCCGCGGCCCGCGTCTGCTGTGGATGGAGAACTCCTGGGCTGCAGGTTGCGGGTGCTGGTGTTCTGTCCTCAGCAGGCGGGGGACTTCTCTCTGTGCTGCCCAGCAGGGGCGAGAAGCCGTGGCCCTGTGCTTGGCTGGGACAGAGAACAGCGGTGCCTGCATCCCCTGAGTTCTCTGTCCAGAGAACCCAGAAACTTTTTTAAAAAAAAATTCTCTGGAACCCCGCTATAAGACGATCCCACTTCTAACACAATGGGATTTTTTGGATCCCAACTGCTGTACTATAGTGGGCTCCACCGTACTAACTAAAAAAATGTTTTTACTTCTCAGTCCAGGAGACACAGATAAGGCTTTCATCTCAAGAACAAAAGACCAAAAACATCAAGACACTTGATCACAGCCTTTGATAGGTCAGTAAACTACTTACACTTGATATTAGCTCAGCTATACAGACTGCAACCGGGACTATTTATACACTTGACTAAAGGTTTGCGGAAGCAAGGAAAGGGAGCTCCAATAACAGTCAGAGATGGTAGGAAAGAGTTAAATAAAGTATAAAGGGTGCAGATGCCCCCAAACCATGTGCTGTGTGTGAGGCACCAAAGGGCACTTGTCAGAGTTTGTCTCCTTAACAGTACCATTCAGGGTGGCACAACTGTGCATTGGTACAACACTGGAATGAATATGTGCAATCACTCAGAAGAACTGGGCATGAAGAAAAGACGACTGAGAGGATAGTCTTCAAATATGTTAAGGTGTGTTATGAGAAGAGTGGTGGTTAGTTGTCCCACACATCCAGTGCAGGTAGGACAAGAAGTAATCAACCCAATCTGAAGCAAGGGAGATTTAGGTTACATATTAGAAAAAAAATTCTAACTTTAAGAATTAAGTTCTGGAATAGGTTACCAAGGGAGATTGCCTTCAGTATTGGCTCTTTGGGAAATCCAGCTCCCCTGAACTCCTTTTTTTCCCTGTTAGGTTTCCTTCTAATGGAATCCTACCTATCTATACTTTGAATTTATTGAAGTCTGCTTTTCTTTTCAACTTCACTGCCCTTAACACCATGTGTCAAGTGCATTGGGAACTACCATTTAGAAATGTGTTTCCCTGATGTAGAAGAAATAGTGTATATGATACAAAAATAACAAAGGGAAAAACTGATTGCTGCTTCCAGTTTTGTCTTGTGTTGTCTAGTTTGGCCTTACAACAATGTAAAGTCTTTATCTATGCTACAGTACTTTGGGGACATTCTCTGTACCATGGGAAAATAAAACTAAGGCATATGGAATATTTAAGGGCCATATGCTAATCCCAGCAGAGCATCCACCTTATGTTGTTGGCGTTCTGCAGAAAAAGAATAGACAAGGTGAAGTATTTCTTGTTTATGACATCTTGTAGATGTCCATGGACAAAAATGTATGCATAAATATTTAACAATTGAAGTTAAGTTACTGATTATTTATAAACACAGACAGACATAGTATATGGTTATAAAAAGGTTTTAATGATGTGAGTTTGGAACAGTCTAAGCATTAGGTAAGTAGAATCAAACAAGTGTTGTCAAGAGCTTGCATATCGTTCACCACCACTAATCATTTTGTTTTATACCACATTTTAGGTAAGATATTTAAAAAATTGGGGTCTTCTAAAAGGATGTCTGGGGGTAGATTTTTTCCCCCTTAGTCTGCAGAATCAAGTTTCCTCTGAATAACAAAAGAATGAGAATAAATATTAAAAACCTTGTATCCCCTTTTTAAAAAGACTTTGGGGACTTGAAAATTAGGTCCAACGTTGCTGAAACAAGCAGGACTTCTTAACCAGTACTGCATGATACTGGAAAGCCTAGAAGCTTCTCCTGTGGGGACAAGCGGGTAGTTTTAGTCCTGGTCAGCCTTGAGTTATCCGACTTAACAGTGGCTTGGCCTAGGAGTGAATATAGCCAGCCTTAGACCTCATAGGTCTGCAAGTTTAAATATCTGCTATTGTCTAATGCAGACTGAGGGGCAAAAATTAAGATGTTTTTGGAGCTGTTTAAGAATGGCAGCTGTTTGGAATGTTAAAGTGTAATCAAAACAAAAAATGACTAAAAATGGCACCACTTTGCTTCTTGCTCTCTGTATATTGAGTCGGATCTGCTGACTGACTTTAGTGACATGAGTTTTATTGCTTTTTACCAATGAGAGAGGTCTCAGGAACTGTACTATGGGGTCGTCTACAGTATTCAGAGAAGTGGACACCAAGAGATGCATGATCAGCTTGTTCTCTAGCTCTACAAGGATTTCAGACTAATCACCTCCTCAGTCTACAAGGTTGCAAACACTTCCTCTGAGTGGAGGTTACAGTAGAAACTACAAGGAGAATGTCATGATGTTTCCTCATATGATGATTTATGAGTTAGAAAGAATCCAGCCTGGCTTTCAAATTCCAGGTTCCCATTTAGTTCAAAGTTAAAAAACCCTAAAAACAACTTGTTTAACTGACCCCATCTGCCTTGGAGTTACAGAGAATCACTAAACGTAGAACCGCACCATGCATCCTAAAGAATCTAGCTGTCAGCGTTCAGACTTTTTGGAAGTAAATTGTTTGGAGGAGGCAGAGTAGTATTTGTTGGTGATAGTTAGCAAGACTAACAGAGAAGCACCACATAGTTTTACTTTGTGAAGGCTCTCTGCAATTGATATAGCTAGATATGTTTTGGGTTTTTTTCCAGTGTAAGTGTAGAATAAAAAGCTTAAGGCTAAAATATCTTGGAAAATACTAAATTGTTATAAGCATTTGTGTGTGTGTGTGTGAGAGAGAGAAATGATGAGCTTGGTATGTATACATAAAATCCTACTGTAGTAAATGAGAGCCTCCCTGTGAATCTAACAGCAGAATATGACCTATAATTTTGTTTTAGATTTACAAAATCAATGTATACTGATTTCCCTACTGTTTAATTTGTATATAACTCGACAACAGGAATTTTGTAGGGGATGAAACAAGTTACTGTTTTAGCTTTAATATTGCGAGGTACCTACTTAAAGTTAGCAGACTAAGTAGCCGCAACTTTCTGGGTGGAAGGAAAGTGGTGTCTGGACCTGCTGATTGTTTGTGCGGGCATCCTGTTCCTATGGCCCCAACCATCGCTATCCCTGGTCTCAGAAAGATCAGCGCTGGGCTGGTGCACTCACCTGGGGCCCCTCAAACTTAAGGCCTTTGGACCTAAAAGTGTTCAAAAAGTGACTACTTCCATGACTCCTATCCAAGACATACTGAACTGTCAATGTACAGCATTTTCCTAAAATAACTGTTTTGTTAACACCCACTGGCATTCCTGATTACGTGCATTTGCTGACCTACATTGCACTGTAAATGAATAATTTCTAGTACAATATGCTTAATTCTTCTGAATCGTGCATCACTAGGATATGAAATAGAAAAACACTTCATCAGGGAGAAATTAAATGTGTTCTTTCTGGAGTCACTTGTGTTGTGGTGTGAATTAACAATGTAATGTGAAGACTCACCAACACTGTACCTTTTGCTTTACTGCTGGATCTGAAGTGTATCCCCTTAAACAACTCTTGAGCCATTCGAAATAGTATGAAAAGGGCATTCCCAAACAATCTTGTATCAAGTTTCCCGGATTTGCCTGCTTACTATTGAGCAAATACAAATGGAAAAGGAATGAGCAGAGATGTTTTTGCTGATCAGCACAAAATACACTGGTTGGCTAGGCTTCAGATATAATTTGCAGTCATTTGAATTTTGTATTCAAACCTTAGTGTGTTTTTCCTCCTCAGAAATGTCGCTTTTCTGACAGCTTATATTTATCCAGCACTACTGTCATCAGAGGAAAAATCAAACATGATTTTGAAATATGACAAAATTTCAGTATTGATATTTCTCTTTCTGAGTGTTTTAGAGGATACAAAAGGATGGAGATAGAAATGAAGTTAAGACTTTCCCAATAAAATAAGTTTTGAGAATTGTTTTATTGTCAGTTATTTAAAGAGGTTTTTTTACTTTGCCAGTGATTGTGTTAGTTACACAAAACATCCCTTTCCCTCATTTATGATCACTTAATTATATTTTATGATCTTGTGGCTGTATACAAAATGTGTTCCTTTAAGTTGCGCCTTCAAACTGGTTCCACTATGATAAGTATTATAGTTCCTTGGCCAAAATCTTCTGACCTCTAGAAAAAATGTGTAGTTGGCTGCGAGTAGATGCACATGAGATATTGGCATGGTGGAATAATTTGCAAGATCTTCCAGTGAGAGTATTAGCATATAAATAGCAGATGCAATGACGACCATCACAGCTGAGTACATTTAATTTTTAGTTTATAAGATAGAATGGGTTTTTAAATGCATAGCCATCAAGCCTGCTGGAAGACAAATGAAGTTTAGAGTTCAGTTGTCTGAGGATGCCTTACATCATTTTTTTAAAAAAAGGGAAACAGAGACACATAAAACAAAACACAAGTGATTTCTAGGATGAGAAGTAATTGAGATTGCAAACCAAGTTAATTAGACCATACAAAATTTATTTAATGGTCCCAGCTGTAGTTTGCAAGCAGTGTTTTAGCAAGTAAGTAGATACAGCTTTTTTACGTGTTATGCCTTTTTTTTTCTTTCCTTTCTAAAATAATTAGTAACTCCTGTACATTTGGTTTTATAAACTGATTGCATTATATATTTTAGACATTGTATTGCTTGTTTAACTATGAATGTGGAGGCTCACTTTTCTAAATCTTCTTAATGTAGGGATCAATATAAAACTGAGAAAAGGACCAAAGGCTTCATATTTTGCGATATATTTTGTTGTAGGTTTTTTTGTATTCGTGTAGTTTGTTAGCATTTAGGATAAATGAGCAATGCATGTAACTGGATGGGTGATTATAATAAGATACATTAACTCATTGGATGCATGGTAGGGCATAGGCTCAAAAGTAGAGAGGAGTTGTGATGAGATTTCTCTCTGCACACTGTATCTTGTTTGGGGTCTTATTTTGTATTTTTTAAAAAGGCCCCAGGAAGGAAGCATCTGATTTTTTTTTTTCTCTCCTAGAGAAAAACTAAGTACACCTAGCTAACTAACTACATAAGTCAGCACTACTTTAGCCTAGTACCATTGAACATGCGGTAGAATTGACAAGACATCCATTTTTCTATCACATTCTGAACAGATACAGTAGAAAATGTTTCACTGTGGCCTATAGACTTGGAAGTTGGCTTCACTAAAACCAACACTATTCTGGAAGGGAGGGTCTATTTAGGAATTCTGTCATTTTAGAAAAATGCTACTTTATCAGTTGGTTGGATATCTTTTATTTTAAATGTAATATAATGCTTACAAAAGATGGATTGAGAATGTTCATTTGAAATAATTCATTTATCCACAGAACATGTATATCATGAGAAATGACAGTTACAAAGATCTCTACGCTGCCTCTTAAACACATGTGAAATCTATATTTGAGGGACTATCCTGTAGAATAAGAGAAGGTAGTTTACTCTCCATTACCCTTCAGATATGGCTACTATGTTGATACCGCCAACAAGAATGCCAGTTGTGGATGATGGCTTTTGTGATGTGGTCTCTTCTCAACTGATAACTAGACTGAGAACACAAATATTTTACCTCATTCATCGAACACCTGTTGTTTGGTAACCACTTTTGGCTACTGCTGATCTTAGTGGGGATTTAATTATGTGGCTGGAAAGGAAAAGCTTCATATTCCAGTATCCACCACCTGAGCTTACGTTGTGTTTCTGTTCAGATATCGAGGAGCACAAGTAGCAGCACGCAGAATTCTGATCTGCATGCATCAACACTTGGTCATTTATCAGTTTTGCTTGATTCATATACATTATGTTTTGAATTTTTTAAAGTGTCTAAACTTATCTGCCATGAATTCCAAAAGGCACCTATTTCAGTGAATCACACCATATAAAATGTTAATTTAAATGTATATCCTGGTGAGCTAATTGGATTATTGGTAGTTTAAGGCTGTGGTTGTTAAGAAATCAATCCAATTTCAAACCGGTTGCCAAAATTTGCGTTTCTTATTACAAAAAAAGTGGAGAAGTAACATTAGAATGGTTCAGATTTTATAAAGCATTGATGCTGTTCGGTCTGAGAGCAACAAAAGAGCTGTATGGAATAAATGCTCTTAGCAGGTGCTGGGGAAATGTAATCAGACACTTCTCTGACTAAGTAATGTTGCTGGGGCGTTCTCATCTGACTGCGTCAATTGTAGTGGAATGGAAGGGGAACAAAATGGCATAAAGGGAATGATATAGATGTAATGAATTTTCTTCATTCCACTTGTATGTTAAGAAGTAACTAGTCAATAGTACCTCACAACTTTTGAATTTCTAACTGCGATTAACCTCACTACATATTGGAAAACCAAAAGGAAGATAATGCTGCCTGTTTAAAATTATATAAAAATAAACATGTTATGTCTTTTAAGAGGGAAAAGGAGGCTTAATTCCTAATAGTTAGCTAAGCAGTTAAATATTTTTACAGGAAAACTAAATTTAATAAAAGTCCCCAGTGAAATTCAAGGGTGCAAACAATAAGCATAATATTTTATGAAAATGACCTCCATATTTAAAATCTGGCATTATATGTTATGCATTGTAGCACCAAGTCCACATCTACCTTTTAGAAAATTAAAACACATAAATTCTGTTTAGTGTTTGATATGCACTGCACTAGCTGAAAGCCATAATGCCCCTAAAACCTTGGGTTGCTTTTCACCTTTCATAAATTCCTGGGTAGATTCTATACAAAAAATAATTTTCAGCTCTGCGGCTCATTGTTATTCAAACTTGATTGATTGTCGTCATTTACTCAGTGAGGAAGTTAAGTGCTCCTGTCATTTCCGAAGAGTATAATTGGGACGTTTCACAGGTCAGCGGTAGTGACAGGTTTCCCTTTTGATTAGTGTTAGACTGATAACAAAAATTACAGTTTCCTATGATTAATGTTTCCTATAGTACCTAAATGCACAGTTCATGGATTGTACCTAAACAAAGTGAATTTGCATCTGATTATGCCTTTTCACAGCAGGGCTTTTTGTGTGCCTCAAGTTTTTGAGATCATCCAGGTATACAAGGATGTAGCTCCTGGGTTAGTTTTTAAGTTAGCCATGTGTTGGTTGTTTAGTGAAGCCTCTTCATAGCTAAGTTTCTCAAACAATATAGATGAAATAAAACAAACAAAGCAAGGGAAATTTAAAGTTAAGACAAGTTCTGTGTCCTGAAGTCTTGCCCAGGTTTTGCGATATATGTAATGTATGTAAGTATTTCAACTAAAACGTCTCCAATATCATAGACACAATATAGTGTATTTAGGTTAGATTATCAGCCTTAACTAAGTTTTCTTTACCTTCTGTTAGTTTACCATTATTTCCCTCTTCCCTAAACTTGATTCTCTTAGTGACTTTTATGTACTTTTTTCACTGGTCAGTTTTGAATTAAAAGCACAGAAGTCCACTCAATTTCCCCCTTTCTTCCTCCCCCCCCTCCCCCGCCCTCCTAGAACATAATAAATAAATCTGTTGTAGTTGCTATTTTTTATTTTGCACAAACAAATTCTACACTGAGCCCATCCATAACAAGTTTTAGTTTGGTGTAGTTTGTTTTATAGCTGACTTAGAAATAGGAGTTGAGAGTAGAAAGTTTGACACAATCATATCTCTAAAAGGACAAACAGCTCTAACTAGCTAGAAAAGCACAAATTTGCTCTCATCTCCTAAATTGCCTTTAAAAGTAGAAAAGGGAGAGAGGGGGAAAAACTTTGAAGCTACACTGCTAACCAACTAGTTCCTTTTCAGTCTCCCAACTGCTCATGTTGTGTTCACAGAAAGCAAAACTCTACAAAATTTCTCTTTCTAAAGGCCAGTTGAAAGGTCTAAAGCAGTTTAAAAATTTATGTGCCTCTTTGGTAATTTACTAACCCAGTCTCTTGGTGTATTTCTGATTAGCTGTAGACCACTTGACCCTCTCTGTTGGAACTGTAGTTTGACTCACAGTCTGGGCCGTGAGAGGTCAGATACAACATGTCTGTCTTGGCTACACCAGGCAGGGATGGACTGCTTCTTTCCTTAAGAGGAGGAGGAATGATTGCAGTGAGAAGTGAAAATTAATTTAAAACTCAGAGCCCTCCAGCATGCCTAGAGCATGGCAACTCTCTGTGTACTGATTAGAGGTACTGATGGTGTGGCCAAGGGACATCCATGGTTGTAGCTATGTATTGTTGACTTCAGGGCTGGTTTCAAACAAGTTTCTGAGAATTAATATTAAACCCAAATAATAATTAGGGGGGGAAAGGTACTGTTTGGTTATGATGCACTTGATAAATCTACTGTCTTTTAGGACTTATTAAAATTTCAGACAACAGTGTTCCGTAAAAAGAATCAATTAAGAAACAAAGAAATTGTCCTCTAAATTTCACTTACTGAAGGGTAAATTGCAGTGTCAAGAGCAGCTGAACATTTTGTGTTAGAAATGAGCTTCAGGGTAGCTTATAAGCAATGCTGAAGGAAAGTTTTGCTAAGTTTGTCGGTTTTTAATATACTCAGTAGACTAAGGTTTGGTTTCCAGATTTTTTTGGCTTCAGAATCTCAGTATGATTTTAGAGGAACTGTGCAGCTGTGACACACGATTAGATTAGTGAATTACATTGGTAAAATTCTGCTGCAGGGGGAAATTGCTTCTTCCTCCTGTGCTTTTTACAACTAGTAGTTGATATGAATACCTTCATGAGAGAGGTAAGTGCAGTGGGAAGGACATTAAAAGGGATAATCCATGATGGGGGGGGGGAGAGAGAGTTGTGATAGGTGATCTAATCACCTGTTTCTCTGTTGCCTTGGTTTACTTCAGGGAGCTTGAATAAGTGTGATTGTGAGTTCTGTGGTAAGACTCTTCATTTAATGGATCATTTGCATTGTTTCCCAAACCCATAAAAGCATGTGGTGAAACTATAATAAATCATCCATTCTGTGATATGTAACTCTTAACATCTCCCCAAATTGGGCAAAAGGAATAAAATACTAGTGATTGGGAGCATCTTTTTAAGAGACTGCCACGGTTTGGGGATTTTATAAGTTAGCCATACCAATTCTCATCAAAGGAGGAGCATATGGCTTTTGCCTAGATAATAATGTTTTGGGAGGAATGTATTGGTAGATGTATGTAAAAGAAAGAAAGGCATTGGTGGAAGGTTGTAGAGTCCCATTGGCGTACTCATGGCAAAAATTAGGTGAAATAAAATTTAGGAAGCTGATAGCCTCTAATATGGGTTAGTTGCTTTGATTAATTGATAAGAACTACATTTTTATTTTTCAACTACTCTTAAATATTTCATTCTATGTATAATATGGGCTATACACATTTAGGGTTAGGTAAAATATTTATGTATTGCAATTATGTTTTTTCTTTTAAATCTGCTGTCAAAAAGTAAATACAGTAGAATCCTTTTTAATTGAATCAGACTTAATCAAGCCACAATCTTATATCCCAATCTCCCATATCTACTGAAGACCTCACAGCAGACTGATATGCAGTGAAGGCCCTTGGCCTGCTGAAAAGAATTGTTCCTAATGTTGACTGGATTCTTAATGCAATTATATATCCCCAAAACAAAGTGATGCAAACAACACACCTGTTGACTTTTCAGAATGGCTTGTTTTATTGGAGTTGTATTAGTTTCAGCATGACTCTCTTAAAATTGTCTGACCATTATCCATTGTGAATGTGGATGCCCTCTTCGAACACATTGGGTATTATATTATCGTAAGATCGAGGGTCTCTAAAAAATTATCTATCTGTCTGTCTATTCATTTGATAGCTGGGCGACATGCCTCAATAATTCCCAGAATAGGCTCTCAACTCTGCAAAGGAGGAGGAGAAGCACAGTAAAATGGCATGGCATTAAGGCAAGTTTGAATGTCTTTGATTTTATCAGCGTTGAGGCTGCCAGCCCATCCTTTGCTCATCCAATTGGGCATGTTTATGTTGGGGAGGTGTACACAGTGATTGATCTTACACGGTGTGTGCTGAATGAGCTGAACCAACAAAACTAGGGTAGGCAGTGATAAGGCTCTCTATCACTTGCTCATTAAGTCAAGATCTTAATGTTGTTTTAACATTTTTATTTTTTTTTGTATTTTATAGTTTCACACTTTCTCACACTTCACCAACTGTGTGTCTTCTAATGGATAAGAAAACCTTTAAAGAAGATATCTCTTAGGGATTGAAGATGGCTTTAGAGATGAAATGTAAAACGGGGTCTAATCTTAGATGATGATTAAGTACATAATTAGGGAAATACTTTTGGCTCAGAAGAGCCTCAGTAGTGAGGTATCTTGCTGTCTGCTAATATTTTCAATATGGAGGGGAGAAAAAATAGTCTCATTTTCAGTATTTTTTCCCCTGTAGATGAAAGTCTCCGACAATGAAGATGATGAAGATGAATTTGTGGAGGTCCCTGAGAAGGAAGGTTATGAGCCCCACATTCCAGACCACCTGCGTAAGGAATATGGTAAGTTTGCCCAGCTGTGAAAAGCTTTATCCCTGCATGTTACTGCTGCAGTAAAGTAAATAAACAGCCATTATGAAGTAATAAAGTGATCAGTGGTGTGGGTAATCTCTCTGACTGCTGTGAGGAAGTCATTACATAGATAGGGGAGCAGTGATTGGCTCTAGATAAACAAATACTTTCTAGGAGGAGAAGCAACTGAGACCAGGAGCTTATTTCGTTCAGCCATGCTCCCCTGTAATTTAGAGAGACAAGCTGCTCTGTATGTGTGTGCATATGTGCTAAAAATATTTATTTACTCAGAATAGGGTGGTAGGAGAGTATAATTGTAAACAACCATGGCTTAGAAATACTGAGGATGGTTTGGTGAAACAGGATAGGATTTTGTGCTGCTCGCTGTAATTATAGCATCTGCAGGCACACAGCCACTTAACACCCTGAGGGTAGTTAAATGTGGTCCACAACCTAGCCTCTCTCTCCAGTGTGGGTGTCATTGTAACAAAAGGTTAAGTGGAGCTCAACCTCCCTACTTTGTTTTAGTGTCACTAAGGAAATCCTATATGACAAAACATAATCTTATTCTTGTCTGATTCATTTAAATGTAGCACCTACAGCTTTTTGAAATAAATGAGTACTTGTAAAGTGTACCTATAAAGTGGACAGGTGAGTTACTGGGAAAAGTTGATCTAAAACCGTTAAATTCCAATACATTATTCCTTGTTCTCCCGAGGTAATGCTTCGTAAGTGTTTGGAGTATTGCTTCTCTGTATCATGTGCATTTTAAGCATCCAGAGCTTTTGGTATAGAGTGGAATGCTGCAATCAAGTAAAAATTAAAAATCCTTGACAGTGTAATAATTTTTTTGTTCCTGCCTCACATTGCTGCTGATTGTGAAACTGACTAAAAATGGTGCTGTATTATCCTAGAACGTGTTGTATGAGTGTGGGTTTTTTTTTTTTTTTTTTTTTTTTTTTTTTTTTTAACAATCTTCATGTCATTTTTTAAAACTTCAGTGTAATTTGAGCTACAGGGAAGTGAGTCTGTAGCTGTTTAATGTAGAAAGCTAAATCTTTCTCTCTGGTAATATTAAGGGGTGTGTATCAATGTTTCCTTAACATTTTTTCCATCCATGTGCAGAATGAATTTTATGTGCACCAATATCAAGGTAATGTGCGGATGTGCGCCACCAGTAGAAACAAAAAGCCTAGATATAATATTTATTTTTAAAAAGTTACCATAGGGATCTTTAGTCCAGCCAGGAGAGGTTAGGCAGTTTAGAACTCACTATTCAAAGAATTAAATTTAAGCCTAAGAGAGAAATAAAAATGATGAAATGCATAGATCAGTCAAAAAACTAAAATAACACTTTGAAAGAATACAATTACAGAGAATAAATGTATTACAGGAAGTATGAAGAAGTAGCAACAACAATACAGGTATGTGTTGGAAGGGGAGCGTGAAAGACTGTGTGTATGAGAGAGACAGAGAGACACTCTGCCACTTTGTCTGGTACCCCTTTAAGAAGTTTGGCATTCACCAGTCTGAAGTCTGCTTGTTCAGACGCAGCAGCAGCTGCCAGCTAGCTCCTTCCCACAACCAAACTCCTGACCCCGGCCGTGTGCCCTCCACTCTAAATTGTGGATATGGGGTTCAGGGGAGGAGGACACCCTGATATCAGAGCACCCAACCCTCCTCTCCTGCTCTGCACAGCAAGCAGGAGGCTCCTGGAGCAGCCGGCCAGGGGCTCTAAGGCAGAGGTCGGGAGCAGCACAGCAGTGGGGGGAGGGGCATGTGAAGTGGGCAGCACTTCGTAGACTGCTCAACAGCCATGCAACTTGGAGGGAATTTAGGTGTGCATATATAAATGGAGAGAGTGGCAATTAGAGTGACCTTGTACTTTTGACTGTCTCACGTAGACTGATTGCAGTGTGTGGGAGGTCTGCAGTAAAGTTAGCCTGCTCATCTGCAGTAGTTAACAAAGTCGGCTCAAGGAAACCTCCGAATATCGAGTTATGCTAGTGCCTCAAAACCAAGTGAGGCCTCAAACAGGATGAGATCCCCATTGTGCTAGGTAAACATATATGAAGATGCAAACCCTACCTTGGAGAGCTCACAATCCTAATATCAGCAATAAACGAAGGACGAGTAAGAGGGAGTCAATCAAATATTTACAATATTTTATTTTTATATATATATCCATTTTTTGAAACATTACTGTAATTACATTAATCAGTAAATAATCACTTGCCTCAACTGCCTCTCAACCTAGCTATATAAATATTGGCTTATTCTGAGTAGGCATTGCAGTATTAGTGGTTCTTGAGAATGGACTTGAAGGAGAGGATTTACTGGGCCAAACTCTGCTCTGTTTCTATAGTGTAACCATGGAGCAATGTCATTGACTTCAGTGGAATTACTCTGGATTTACACCAGTGTAACCGAAAACTGCATCTTCTCCTCTGAGTTCAAGTCTTGTTGGGCTTGTATTTTTAATTAAACAGTCTGTAAAAGTGAAATATCCTAGTGACATGGGCCACTCTTCTAAATCAGAAAAGATCTGATCAAAAATAATTTATATTCCCTAAAGGGCCAACTTAGTATAGCTGAGATTTTTAAAGGTATTTAGGCATTGCTGTGTTCAGCACTGCAGCACCTATGTCTCATTTTCAAAAGAAATTTAGGCTATTAGGAGCCAAAATCTCATTAACAGGTGATAAGATTTAAAGCCTTATGTGCATAAATCACTTTTGGGACACGCTCCCAAATCAGTGCCTAAATACCTTTAAAAATCTGGGCCTAAGTGAATAAATCATGTGCATGGTAGAGATGGATGATCTGATAGCAGGAGCTTCAACAGTGTTTAAGGTTTAAATATTTAACTAAATATAGACATTTGTTTTTTCCAGGTTAAAAACAGTCAAAATAGTCCCTGGTGAACTCTGTTGAAATCAATTGAATTACCCCAGCTTTATACTGCTGAAGTGTTATTTTGTTAGCTTTGTTTTTAATTCACGTGAAATCGTTTGCATATAGGAAACAATGGAATTTTACATCTCAGTTCAGAAGTCTAATGTGTTTGGAATCTCTTGACTACAGCATATTACACCTTCAATTTTAAATACGCTTTTGCTGTTCTACAGAAAGTCTGAATAATTTAAAGGTTTTTTCCTACCTCTATTCTGCACCTGAATCTATATATATAAAAGTTAAATGGTGTGTGTGTGTGTGTGTGTGCTGCCTTACTCCTTCCACACCGTTTGAGCTAGAGACTTGAAATTTGGTACAGTTATAGGCTTTAGGGTCCTAATCAGGGTAAGAGTCGAAAATTTTTCAAATCTCACCTCTGACGCCCCCCAAGGATGAAATTCTTTAAAGCCCATTCAATCAGCTGGGCAGCAGGTTAACACCTGCTGTTCTCTGTGACATAGTTATGATGTCATAATACCCCCCTCCAACAGACCCTGCACTCGCTCAGCTCTCTCCCCCCTCCAACAGCCCCCGCACTCGCTCAACTCTCACCCCTTCCCCCCACTCCAATGCCCCCCCACTCGCTCAGCTCTCTCCCCCCTCCAACGGACCCCACACTCGCTCAGCTCTCTGCCCCCTCCCCCCTCCAACAGACCCCGCACTCGCTCAGCTCTCTCCCCCCTCCCCCCCACATCGAAATGCAAGAGAATGAAATTAATTAGACAAAATGAGACTTCTGAATAAAAAACATTGTAGTCTTTTTACATCCCAGTTTCCAATTACAAATACCCCGAGCAACACCAGGTATTTTTGCTAGTAAACAATAAAAGTCAAACAGTTCCTCAAATTAACATTTTATGTTCTGTAATAAAACAAAGATGTAATGCACAACCACTGAAATTTATAAAATGGTAATCTAAATCTCGTATCAGAAAGTCAGTTAATTCTCTTTCATTTCTCTTTGAGGAAAATGAAAGTATTTACCAGGGGAATGAATTGCAACTTCAAATACTATTTTTGGTTACAAATCTATTTTTGTTGCTCCACTGAGATCTAAAAAGTTTTTGTGCCAAGGGAAAATTTATTTTGGAGAGAGTATATAAATATAAATGTTGCAACCCCCAAAAGTTACAATAATATTTAATGGCTAAAATAAGGATCTGAGTTTTATCATGGAACTATATGATGGGGGGAGAAATACACAAGTCAATTTGAATCTCCATTTGTAAGATGAATTGTAAATTTGTTAAAAGAATTTAGGTGATTAGGTAACTGAAGTGTGAAGATATAACCCATTAGGGGTGTCATGCCAAATTAGCATTACCAGACTTTTAACGACCTTCCATTTGTATAATCCCTATTTACACTTGCACCTGATGTCTGTAGTGGGGCAAGGGGCCAGCCATTTTGCAGTATTAGAGTCATTCTAAAATGCACTGTTATTAAAAGAAAAATGTCAGACACTTGTATGACATACCCCATATTGCGCATTCATCTAGAACAGGGGTCTCCAAACTACGGCCCGCGGGCCGGATGCGGCCCGCGAGGCCCTCTCATCCGGCCCGCGGAGATATTTTTGGCTCCGCGCTGGGGCCTGGAAGCGCCGCGCGGGCCGCCGCCGCCGCCGCTGCCAGCCGCGGGGCCTGGAAGCGCCGCGCGCTCGGCCGCCGCCGCCAGCCGCGGGGCCTGGAAGCGCCGCGCGCTCGGCCGCCGCCGCCAGCCGCGGGGCCTAAGAAGCGCCGCGCGCTCGGCCGCCGCCGCCAGCCGCGGGGCCTAAGAAGCGCCGCGCGCTCGGCCGCCGCCGCCAGCCGCGGGGCCTGGAAGCGCCGCGCGCTCGGCCGCCGCCGCCAGCCGCGGGGCCGGGACGCGCCACGTGCTCGGCTGCAGGGACGGCAGGGAGCTGGGGCCGGGACGCGCCACGTGCTCGGCTGCAGGGACGGCTGGGAGCTGGGGCCGGGACGCGCCGCACAGCCACGCAGCGAACCGGTCTGTGGGGAGAGACCGGGTTGAGCAGGTCAGTTGGGGGGGTGAGAGACCGGGCTGGGTGGGTCAGTTGGGGGGTGGGTGGGAGGGAAGGAGGTTTTGGGGTGAGAGACCGGGCTGGGTGGGTCAGTTGGGGGGTGGGTGGGAGGGAAGGAGGTTTTGGGGTGAGAGACCGGGCTGGGTGCGTCAGTTGGGGGGTGGGTGGGAGGAAAGGAGGTTTTGGGGTGAGACCCTGCTGGGTGCGTCAGTTGGGGGGGGTGGGTGGGAGGAAAGGAGGTTTTGGGGTGAGAGACCCTGCTGGGTGCGTCAGTTGGGGGGTGGGTGGGAGGGAAGGAGGTTTTGGGGTGAGAGACCCTGCTGGGTGGGTCAGTTGGGGGTGGGGGGTGGGAGGAAAGGAGGTTTTGGGGTGAGAGACCCTGCTGGGTGGGTCAGTTGGGGGTGGGGGGTGGGAGGAAAGGAGGTTTTGGGGTGAGAGACCCTGCTGGGTGGGTCAGTTGGGGGTGGGGGGTGGGAGGAAAGGAGGTTTTGGGGTGAGAGACCCTGCTGGGTGCGTCAGTTGGGGGGTGGGTGGGAGGGAAGGAGGTTTTGGGGTGAGACCCTGCTGGGTGCGTCAGTTGGGGGGGGGTGGGAGGGAGGAAAGGAGGTTTTGGGGTGAGAGACCCTGCTGGGTGGGTCAGTTGGGGGGGGTGGGTGGGAGGAAAGGAGGTTTTGGGGTGAGAGACCTGGCTGGGTGGGTCAGTTGGGGGGGGTGGGTGGGAGGAAAGGAGGTTTTGGGGTGAGAGACCTGGCTGGGTGGGTCAGTTGGGGGGGGGGGGTTGGAGGAAAGGAGGTTTTGGGGTGAGAGACCTGGCTGGGTGGGTCATTTGGGGGGGGGGGGGTTGGAGGAAAGGAGGTTTTGGGGTGAGAGACCGGGCTGGGTGGGTCAGTTGGGGGGTGGGTGGGGACCCGGGGGGAGGGGGCCGCGGGAGGCAGGAGACGGGGGGGGGGGCGCGGGAGGTAGGAGACCGGCGGGGGGGGGGCCCTTGGGCGGCGGGAGATCGGCGGGGGGGGCGTGGGAGGCAGGGGGGGGGAGCGCAGGTGGCGGGAGACTGGCCGGGGGCGGGGGGGGCCGCGGGCGGCGGGAGACTGGCGGGGGGGGGCCCCGTATGGTCTGCCGTACGGGGCCCCAAAATTCCTGTCGCCGGCCCTGCCCCCCCCCCCCCCCAGCCCTCTTACACCCGCCTCCCCCCCCCCCCCCCGCCCTCTTATCTTGTCGGCCCCCGAACCGCTATTTAATAGTTAATGCGGCCCTCGGGCTGAAAAGTTTGGAGACCCCTGATCTAGAAAAGAGACACAAATTCAAATGAAAAGGAATTAATACAGAAAATGACCAGTGTAACTTTATTATACAGTGGAACCCTGCAATACCGCACCCCTGCTATAGCGCGAATCCGCTTATAGCGCGGGGCACATGGGGCTCCCGATGGCGGCGGCACGCGTCACTTTGATGCCGCGCGACCCCACAATAGCGTGACCCTGTGTTCACCGCGATCGGGTATTTTTGGCTCCCGATCGTCGCGGTATTGCGGGGTCCGACTGTAATTGGTTTTGATACTTTGCATTGAAAATACTATCACTGCTATTGACTTATATTTTTTCTTCCAACAACTATAATACTGCTGGAGTACTGCTAACAAAGTAAAAGTTGGGGTTCTGTTCATTTAAAACAAATCTGGTCTCCTAGCTTGCATAATGTAATGTTACTGGGACAGTACTAAGACCATGTCTATGGTACAAAATTATGTTGACCTAAGTTACATCAACATACAGGCACTGCAGTTATTAAATTGCTTGTGTGTGCACACATTGTTTCCTTGTGTTGGTGGTGCATTTCTTTACCGGGAGTGCTTGTATTGATGCAGAATGCATATGCAGTACACTGTGGGTAGGTATCCCACTGTGCAACTCACCACCTTCTAGTGCAGGGTCTTTTGGGGGAGTTCTTGCAGTGCCTGAGGTGGTGAGGTCTGTGGTTGATTCTTCTCTCTTGTGGAAATGAGTTCCATTGTCTAAGTCTTGCTGCCGTGAAAGTTCTGCACTTGTTAATTTCCCCTTGTTGGTTGATGGTTTCATTATTCCAGTAAAGTGGAACTGCTATAATAGGTCACAGTTGGAGAAGGTAGAGGAGACGAGGTAATCTTTCATGTGGCTGCATTTTAATTTAATTTTAAATGCCTTATTTTTCTTGAGTTGAGTTTAGTTGCATTACAGAACTCAAAACCCTCCTTCCCTGGCTCAGTGACCCGTGTACCTTAGGGCTAGAAGCTACACAGGAGACGTCTCAGTGTCCCTCAGGTTATGTGTAGTCATTTTCAGAAACTTGGAGAAGACCAAAATAGACAGAAAAACATTAGAATTCATAATCCTGTTTTCAGACATTAAGTTCAGAACCACGGGTATGATTGAGCTGCAACATTAGCACTAGGCCAATTAATCCATTAGGTGACATGGAGAATTTGCAAGCAGTTATTGACTTCTATAGGGAAAAACCCAGGAATAGTTATTGAAAAGGGAGTAAAAGAAAGCATGACCCCCTGCTTTCTGCGCCCTGCAGAACTTAGGAGTCTCATCTCCTCCCCATCAGAAGACAACAGTATTAACTAACACACAATTCATTATCTTCATTCAGAAGATATAATACCTCTGATTAAACAAGCATTTTTTTTTAAACAGGAAGTATAAAGACTTGTTAAATTTAAGATTAAGGTTATTATTTAATTTTTTTTTTCAAAATTGAGAAAATGAATGGTTAAGGTTACTGACATACCATTGAAATAATACTGCCCTTAATAAATGGTTTATTAGAAATCTGCCTAGAGGTGATAGTATTCAAATTTCAACTTTGACTTTGACAGAAAGAAGACTGATAGGCCTGGACTTGACTAGATTTATCCAGGCTAACAGACCTGGACTTGTCTAAGGAAAACTTTTACTTGACTTTTACTACTTGACCTTTAACGCTTCTGCTTCTCTTATCTGCTACAAGGAGGTTGGAGGGGGTAAAGGGGATTGTTAAATGCCAACCTTATGCCACTGCTAACGCAATTGGTCTTGCACATAATTGTTACTTGAAAAACTTCCTAATTAGTCACAGGCTTATTCATTCCACATGGAGCATCATAACGGAAGCTTGCTTGCGTCATTTACTGTGGTTTTGATGCATAAAAGGTGTAAATTTTTTCTGTCCGGTGTGTGGCGACTTGGCTGTCTTTGGACAGTCAGGGATTCGTTACCCATTTGCCTGCAAATGTATGTGTGGTATACCAAATAAAGGCCTCAGATGTTTCTGATCAAACACAACGCATGTGGTTAATTTCCACAACAACTTTGATCCACTATATACAAAAAAAGTAAACAGTTTTTCCTCAGTGCATGCAACTATTCGAAATATTTTAGTTGTTAATTTAAAAGTAAAATTGCTACATTACATTAACATGTTAAAAATCATATTCAGACAAAAATATCCCTTTTGCAGAAGCCCATAAAGAAAAATGCAATATATTTTAAGTCATCATAAAATATACCTATGAATTGAATATAGTGTCAAGTTGGTGACTACATCTCCCACTGAAGTTCATAGAAGTTGAAGGTGCTGAATGCTGCACAACAAAATTAGCATCTCATAGGTTTGTCCACAGGATTAATTTTACAAGGGGACTGTAATGTGCACATTAATAGGGCAGTAAATTTGTCACAGAGCAGTCGTGGTAAATTTAGTAGAAGTTGCAGGTTCAGGGGGCTATAGTGTGTCAAGTCATTGGAGCACTCTAGTCCTAGACTAGGTTAAAAATGGGGCAGAGAGAAGGTTTTAATGAGCATTAAGGTTATAACTGTTAGCATGTCTGTAATTGTTTTGTCAAACCACGTAAGATGTGTAATGTAATTTAATTTCTGTAGTTAATGACCTTAACTATTAATTATGTTTTTTATGACTTAGGATTTTTAATGTGCAGTTATAGCAACTTGAATGAAAATTTGTTAGTGAACATGTGTGCATTATAGGGGGAGTTGGTAGTGACCTTTATATTTAGGTTGCCTAACACATTTCATTATAAAATATTCTTGCAACCTGTTTTTAGGAAGCTCTATATATGCAGTGGCATTGTCCATGTGATGCATTGTTTTCATCATGCAGATAACGATCTCACTTGAACTCAGTTAAAACATCTACATTTGCCAGAATTATATCTAACATTTCAAACCTCCTAGCACTTCAAACAGCTGCTTTGGGGTGTTGTGGTTTTTTGGTTTTTTTGATTGATTGGTTTTGTCAGATAGCTCATACACCTACAGGGCTAGAAATGGGTGTCATCAAAAGTGGAAGATTCTGAGCTTCCCAATGCCACGAACAATACTTGGAGCTTTGGAAGGCTTCAAGATACTGTTAAACCACTTTAGATATTTTTTTTAAAAAAAGCTCTTTTAGTCATTTTTATAAACTTTTTTAAAAAACAATTAGTTTTTTCTTTACCTCAGAGGTCTGTATAGCTGAAGTCATGTTACCCAGGGAGCCTGCCTTTAGAGGTGGAAGGATAGGAGGAATGATCTCAGTAAAGTGGTTTAAAATAAAGTAAACTCTAAAACACTTCTGAAATGAATTTCAAGAATACATGATGCCATGTGATATGAAAAGATTGTAGCACCAGTTGGGGATGATCTGCATAATTCACTCACGGTTTCATCCCTCATGAGTAATGGAACCCTCACAAATAATGAAGCCTGTATAATACATTATCACGTATGATAATTTGTTTACACACGCATTGTGCATATGCATACATAGATATTATAGGCTGGATTCTGAACCACTGAAGACAATGGAAGCTTTGCCATTTGTTTTTGTGGGCACAGGTTCAAGTTCTGTGTGGGAGTACTGCTATGTGTTCAATATAAAACATACCTTGCAAACTTCTCTTCACCCAGCTTACTGTATTTGGTGAGTAAAAACGTCTTTCGTTTTTTCATGATCATGGTGGTAATGGGTGAGTAGGTAAATATTCTACCCAACTTGGTAAATTTCCATTAGAGTTTTGCTAATGTTTGTGCGTATTAATATAAATTACACATACTTAGTTGGGGTAGGACTCCTTAAAATGTGAAACAGAAATTAAATATTATATTGCTCCAGGAAAGTTGCAGTCCATAATACTTGTTTATATTCTATCTCCGTTTTTTCAATTAAATGTAGGTGAATCTGAAGTAGTTAGATTTAGTCTAAATCCACACAGCTGAGGAAACCTGTGCTCTTTCTTTCTCATTTCTTTCTCTGAATTTTGACTGAGGGGCTTTTATCTCCTCCTAATCCCACCATTTCTGTCAGGACATAATCTCTTTCTCAAATTTACATTTTAATTACAAGGCCAGCTGAACTAGCTAAAATCAATAATGTCAGCATTCAGCAGCCTAACTTTCAGTTGAAACCCTAGCCTCTCTATTTCCTACTATCGATTTATCTCTTGAACACTGTCTACTTTATTGCTTCAGGCAAAATAGGTGCCATTTGGTCAATTGAAACAAAAAGGGGTATTTGGACATTTTTATGATTCTTTCTAAAAGCAGATATTGGAACAAATTTGAACCAAGGTACTGTATTTCTGCTAGATGAATTACAGGGAATAGCTGAATTCTATAGAGGAATTTTACTTTTAAAATCACATTGTATCTTGTATTTATAACACAAATATAGAAGTTTCATCTATCTGCTTAGGGGGATTCTTTCTTTGTCTTGTCACCAAAACTAATTTTATATACAAATGTTAAAATATGTACACTATAACAGTATTTGTTAATGCTGTAATAATGTATTTACCTTTCACATGTTTAGCCATCTTTCTTTTAATGGTTTAAAATAACAAATCAATGAAAAAAATATTTTGTTCTTGCAACCCTTCAGAATTCCAATATTGATCTTTTGGTTGTGATTGTATATATCTAAATGTCACATTGTTCATTTATCTCTCTTGGCTTTTCTGTGTGTGTGTGCATGCGCGCCCATCTAACTCAATATGATAAGTGAGTGATAATGCTTGGCATATACAGTATAGGAATTCAGGATTATAGCTAAAGTTTTGGAACAAAATTTGGACTTTTTTTTTTAATGGGTCTTTTTTCCCTCCTTGAGTATAGAACTGCTACACTTTTTTTTTTTTTTTTTTTTAATATTAGCAGTGACTGGAATATAGTGCAAATAGAAGTGCTGTCATAGCTGTGACTTTAAGTGGTGCTTTCTAAAGTATTTTTATCCCCATCTGTTTTTTTTAGTTTAGTCAAAAATTGTTCTGTCCTACATTCAAGCCATCACAAATTCTTCTGGACTAATCTTGTTCATATCAAGGGGTTTGTATATTGTGACCAGTTGCATATTGTGAAGGAAGTTTAGCTAGAGCAATTAAGATTTGGGGAAGTAAAGTACCCTTATAACTGGGGAGTATGTCTACTCTACAAGTGTTGCAGCGGCACACCTTTAGTGCTGCAGCTATGCCACTGTAGCATAGGCACTTATTACATGATAGAAGGGTTTTTCTCATTGCTATAGTAAATCCCCACAAGAAGCAGTAGGTAGTTCAATGGAAGAATTCTTCAATTGATATAGCTGGATCTACAGTGGGAGTTAGGTCAATGTAACTATGTTGCACCATGCATGAGATTTTTTACAGCCCTGAGCAATGTATCTAGAAATGTTAGGTGTAGACCAGGCCACCTTTTATAATGGGTTTGGTTTGGTTGTGATTTGTTGCAGAGCACCTGTTTGTTGACAAACTTCCTTCCATTACTACAGTTGATTATGAGATTATGATACAAGTTAGAGATGGGAAAGCATCCTTTTTCCATCCTCTTCTGTAAACCCTTCTACTCCTGCATAGTTTCTTGTGTAATGTTATGTGCTATTTTTCTTTGAGTGCTTGCTCATGTCCATTCCTGCGTAGGTGTGTGCTCACCCCGAGCATCGCCACCAGAAAGTATTTCCCTCAGTGGTATCCGTCAGGTTGGCTCTGATGCCTCCTGGAGTCGCGCCCTCATAGCACCGTTATATAGGGCCCTGCCATTCCACCTTCCTCTCAGTTCTTTTTTATTGCCTGTGATGTTCACTGAAACTTCTGTTCATCCTTATGTTCACACAAGTACTCTCCTCAGTGAATTTTTCCTTTTCTTGTATATAAGTAGTTAGAATTTACAATCTAGTGTTGTTTAGTAGCTATTAGATTAGAACCCTGGTTATTGGGGTCAGGGCCAGCGACAGGGGGGTACTACGGGTAGAGCTGTACCAGGCCCCGGACTTTAGGGGGGCCCCGGTACACAGCAGTACCCGTAGTCATCCCCCCTTGTCGCCGCCTGGAGAGAGGGGAAGGGGCGGGGAGGCGGCGTGGCTCTCCTCCGGACGAGCGCGCATGTCCCCGGCAGGAGCAGTGAGCCCGGCCGGCGGCAGCGGCTCAGTCCGGGGGAGAAAGTGCGGGGGGGGGGGCAGCAAGGGCGGCTTGCGCCGCAGGACCCCGCACTGCCGCCAGCCGCTGTTAGCTGGGGGGGGGAGCGCCGGCTGGGCTGGGGGGGGGAGAGCGCCGGCTGGGCTGGGGGGGGGGGGGGCGGCAGGGCTGGGGGGGGAGCGCCGGGTGGGCTTCCCCCCCAGCCGCTGTCAGCTGGGGGAGGCCCTGGCTGGGCTGGGGGGGGGCCTGGCTGCTGTCAGCTGGGCTGGGGGGGGCCCCAAACGATCAGAGTAGGGGGCCCCCAAATTTCTGTCGCCGGCCCTGATTGGGGTTACCACTTCCCTGGCACCAGGGCATGCCTTGGTCACCCGGGACTTACCCCCTTGAGAAAGCAACTACAAAGCGAGTTTGCAAAGATGGATCTGCTGTTCACCCACGTGTAAAATGGCAAAATCACCGCCAGGTGGGCTATACTGGAGGATACTGATAGCCCTTGTTGCTTCAGGTGTAGCAAGTAGTTCAGAATACACAGAACTGATGATCACATGGTTGCTAACCAGATCCACTTTGCCAGGAACATGGCCCTAGTGGATGGTTTTCTTCTCCCTAAAAGAACTTCTTGAACCAAAACTGACCATGCTAACTCCAAGGGGTTCAGCCCTGGTATTTCCAGGCCATGAGATGGAGGGACTTGAGGTTCGGATGGTGTAAGCGTCCTTTTCTTTCCCGGTGGGACAAAACAGTGTCATAATGAGGCTTTACTGTTGATATGGGAATAATATTTTTGTACCAAAATAATAATTTTCCCCATAGTAGAAATAGTACTGTATCTACTGGCTTGTATCAGTAACATGCCGGTTGATGCTATTGCAACAAAAAATAATCAGTGATGTAGCCACAATCTATCTACTCCTTTGCTAGCCTTATCAAACACTCTGCTGGAGTTGTAAGACTTTTCTTTTTAAAGGCTTTATTTTTTCCCTCCTAAACATGCTGGGTTTTTGTTTGTTTTGTTTTGCAGGGTTGGAGCCCCAATCATCTCCAAAAGCATTAGCAAAAGGAATAGCTGTGAGGCCATCTTTGCTGAGCTCCCACTCCCAGTCAGAAAAAAATGAAGAGGAACTTGATCCAACCTGTGCCGCTGCAACGTTGAAACTTATCCGAGATAAGCTACCTAAGTTACCATCCCTAAACACCAGGTCATGATCATTTTATTTATTTTAGAAACAGCACTATGATGTTCCTTGGCTCTGTTTGCTACAAAAGCACTCCCAGAAAGTGCACCCAGAAACGGGGAAGTGTAGAAGAGCTTAGACCAGGAGTTCTCAAACTGGGGATTTTCACCCCTCCGAGGGTCGCAAGGTATTGCTGGGGAAGTCATGAGCTCTTAGCCTCCACCCCAAACCCTGCTTCGCCTCCAGCATTTATAATAGCGTTAAATATTTTAAAATGTTTTTAATTTATAGGGGGGGGGGACATACTTATAGGCTTGCTGTGTGAAAGGGGTCACCAAACAATAGTTTGAGAACAACTGGATTAGGCCATAAAATATTACTTTGTATTTCAAATAATAATTCTTTAAACCTAGTCTTAACACATGTGATTAGAAATCTAGGTTTTGCTAATCATTTTTGTAGATTCTTTAGAAAATCTTTACTAAGAACTTATCATAGGATCCTATCCAAAAAAAGTTCTGTTTGCTGGGGGAATGTTTTGGTTTGCAGTTGAGGAGGTAGTAATCCTAATACTAAATTAGCAAATAATTAGTTTCAAAAGCCTTAGATTTCCTACTACTTACTATGTCATAAATGCCAGCTTTTGAGGTCTGTCATACTGATTTCAAAGAATTATCTTTTGTCAGTCCTATTCAGATCTTCCTGACATTTCAGTCCTGACTATGAATTACAGTAGAATCTCAAAGTTTCGAACACCTTGGGAATGGAGGTTGTTCGTAACTCTGAACAAAATGTTATGGTTCTTTCAAAAGTTTACAATTGAACTTTGACTTACTACAGCCCTGAAACTTTACTATGCAGAAGATAAAGCTGCTTTAAACCATCTTAATTTAAATGAAACAAGCATAGAAAGTTTCCTTACCTTGTCAAATCTTTATTTTTAAACTTTCCCTTTATTTTTTTAGTAGTTTAACACAGTGCTGTATTGTATTTTTGTTTGTTTGTTTATTTTATTTATTTATTTTTGTCTTTACTGCTGCCTGATTGCGTACTTCCAGTTCCAACTGAGGTGTGTGGTTGACCAGTCAGTTCGTAACTCAGGTGTTAGTAACGCTGAGGTTTTACTGTAGGGCTATGATTGCAAATCTGTGAGGGTGGACACTAGTATTCCCTGTCACTGGAATAACCTGCTAATGGACTGGCATCTCCCAAAATCATACTTGGACAGTGTAAAAAGCTAGCTGATACTGAAGCGCAATCGTGCAGAGATGAAGTGCTGTACTCCATTAGTTTTCTAGAGGGTTTAATCAATATGGCACTGTAACGGGGCCGACACTCACCCCTGCGGCGCCTCCCGCTGGTCGTTCGGGGAATCAGCTCCTCTAGCGTCCGGAGCGCCCTCCGCAGGTTGATGCCCCGCTCTTTTCCTGGCCCCGTGTCCCTCCCGGACCCCGGTGACCTCTCCTGTGAGTGCTGCACCCCTGCAGTACCCCCTTTGGTCTGAGGGTCTCCCCTCCCTGGGGGAACCCTCTACCCCCTATTCCAACCTCAGAATGTGCCACTGCCAGTCACCACTTGCCCCCCGCTCACTGGGGCGGACTGCAGTATCATGGCCCCTCATCACAGGCAAGGAGGGTTGGCCTGCTGCTGCTATCTCTAGCCCTAGGCTGCCCCCTGCAACCCTGGTACTCCTGGGTCGGGCCTTCTGTCAGGCCCAGTGGCCTGGGGCTCTCTGGCTAGAGCCTGCCCAGCTCCCTCTGCCCTGCCCCAGCTTTGCGCTAGCCCAGGTACCTGGCTTCAGCTCCTGCAGCTAGGCCAGTCTCGCTCTCGGTACAGAGGAGACTTCCTCTTTCCGCTCAGCCTCCCAGCCCTTATATCCTGGCTGGGGAGAGTTTGGGGCGTGGCCACTCAACTGAGCCAACTGCCCCAATCAGGCCTGGAAGCCTGCTAGCTCCCGGCCTTAACCCCTTCCAGGGCTCCTTTGGGCTCTTTCCAGCCCCTTCCAGTAGGGGGCGGGTGGTCACCTCGCCACAGGCACTAACAAACTAAACTTTAAAATTTAGATTTCTAAGTTGGAAAAATACACGTGTATGTGTTTTTAGTACTGTAAGTTAGTAAGACCATCATAATTTGGGGTACTGAAGTGCTTAGGCTCTGTAACGTCATGTTTTGGGGTTAGTGAATTGTTATATAACATTGCATAACTAGTCGTGTGGCATTCTTTAGTCAAATAGTGAAAGGTCATCCCTTTTCTTGCTAATGATGTACCTGGTAAAAACCTCTTTATACCGATATACTTTGGAGTACTGTGTTTGAGTACAGCTGACAACCTTACTTACCTCTTATCTTTAACACTTTTGTCTTTTCTGTAACACAAAACTTCTTCTAAGGGAAAGGCTGAATTGGTGGTGTTGCTGAAAATCCCAGTGGTGCAAGTCTGGGAGATGGAATGCTGTGCACACAAATCAAGGATGTTGCAATCTGTGTAATGACAATACAAACATGAACATACATCTACATAAGCAAGACTGTTCTTAATTAGGTTTGCAACACCACCCTCACTGTGGTTTCTGTTGTACTACACCATCTATGATCCATTATTATGTCACATATAGACCTTTAGGGTCCCACAAGACTGGGGGTAAAATCTTTTAAAGCCGCATGAGCTGAGTGTTCAGATAAGCTTAACTATCTATTGTGCTGTGCTTGTATGACAGCATCACACTCTATATCCTAAAGAACAAACCAAGTAAAGTAGATAGTAGAAATCCTAGTGGATCTTAGATAATGTGAGTGTTGGTGAAAAAGGTTAGCAAAATCGGGGAAATAGTTGTGATCGTTATTGTTCTCTATTGACTTTTTATTATCTTTCTCCAGTTTGTCTGCAAATCCCGAGCCAGCAGCTTCAGGAGAGCTTGACAGTGAGACAGGAAAACTAGAAGAAGAAAGAGCTAAAGCTCCTATAATACCCTTTGGATTAGATCTTTACTACTGGGGACAGGACCAGCCAACTGCTGGCAAAATTCTCAAGTAAATACAGTCTGTTTTTTCTTTTAAGAAACAAAAAGATTGGTTTAGGCTGAGAGGTTGTGCAGGGGGGTGAATCCTTCTGCTCTGATGATAATTACTTTTCTCCTTTCCTTTACAATAAGTGATGTATAAATATTCTTAGTAACGCTAACTTACAATTAGATATTTTTTGAGAGGATAGGATTTGAATTACGTATTTTAATCTTTCAAAGCATATCTGTATTTATAGTAGCACCTAATCCAGTTGTGATAGAGGCCCCAGGTGCTAGGTGCTGTACAAACACATTACGAGACAGACCCTGCCCTGAAGAGTGTGCGATCTAAATAGGCCAATGGTAGAAGAAGGAAAAAAGAATTATTCTTGCCATTTTTATAGATGGAGAACTGAGGCACACGGTGGGTGGGGAAGGGATAGCTCAGTGGTTTGAACATTGGCCTGCTAAACCCAGGGTTATGAGTTCAATCCTTGAGGGGGCCATTTAGGGATCTGGGGCAAAAAATCTGTCAGGGGACAGTACTTGGTCTTGCTAGTGTAGGTAGGGGACTGGACTCGATGACCTTTCAAGGTCTTTCCAGTTCTATGAGATCGGTATATCTCCATATATTATTTTTTTTATTAGAGAGATCAAGTTCTTTGCCGAAGGTCACACAAGAAATGTGTGGCAGAGCTGAGAACTGCACTCAGATTATCTGAACCCCAGCTTGATTGTCTTAACAATAGAACCATTGTTCTTCCTTGTTTGGGAAGGCTGGTGCTTTCTTGTACACAAAGTGGTGCCAGTTTTATGGCAGGACCAGCAACATTAGGGTAGTTTACACCCGTACCTCAGAGATTTGTTTCTAAGGGTATGTCTACACTATGAAATTAGGTCAATGTTATAGAAGTTGATCTTCAGAAAGCGATTTTATACAGTTAATTGTGTGTGTCTACACTAAGCACATTGTCGGCAGAGTGCATCCTCAATACCATGGCTAGCATCGACTCACAGAGCAGGGTAGCTATTCCAAATTCTCCGCTGCCCATTGGAATTCAGGGTTAAGTTCCCAATGCCTGATGAGACAAAAATATTGTCGCGGGTGGTTTTTGGTACATGTTGTCATTCTGCCTTCCATCCCTCTGTGAAAGCAATGGCAGACAATCATTTCCTGTCTTTTTTCTTGGGTTACCCATGCAGATGCCATAGCATGCTCAGCTCACTGCTGCTGTTGTGTATGTTGTAAACACCTCATGCATTATTCTGCAGTATGTGCAAAACCTGGCTAGAAGACGCCAGCAGGAGGATTATAGTGAGGAGGACCTGGACACAGATGTTCCTGAAATCAAGGGATGTAGCAATTAGGACATCATGGCGGCAGTGGGGCAGGTTGATACAGGGGAACACCAATTCTGGGCCCAGCAAACAAGCACCGATTGGTGGGACCGCATAATGTTGCAGCTATGGGATGATTCACATGTGTAAGACCACTTTCCTGGAACTTTGTCAGTTGCTTTCCCCCACCCTGAAGTGCAGAAGTACTAAGATGAAAGCAGCCTTGCCAGTTGAGAAGCGAGTGGCAATAGTCCTATGGAAGCTTGCAACTCTTAACTGCTACCAGTCAGTCGGGAATCAATTTGGAGTGGGCAGATCTACTGTGTGGGCTTCTGTGATCCAAGTAGCCAAGGCAATCACTAACCTTCTGCTAGCAAGGATAGTGACTCTAGGAAATGTGCAGGTCATAGTGGATGGCTTTCCTGCATTAGGGTTCCCTAACCGTGGTGGGGCGATAGACGGAACTCGTATCTCTATCTTGGCATCGGACCACCTTGCCAACCAGTATGTAAACCGCAAGGGGTACGTCTCAATAGTGCTGCAAGAACTGTTGGATCACAAGGGATGTTTCACTGACATTAACATGAGATGTCCGGGAAATGTGCACGATGCTCGCATCTTTAGGAGCTCTGGTTGTTTAAACAACTGCAAGAGGGAACTTGCTCCCAAACCAGAAAATTACTGTTGGGGATGTTGAAATGCCAATAGTTATCTTCGGAGACCCAGCCTACTCTTGCTCCTATGGCTCATGAATTGTACACAGGCAGCCTGGTCAGTAGTAAGGAGCAGGTCAGCTATAGGCTGAGCAAGTGTAGAATGGTTTTAGAATGTGTCTTTGGACGTTTAAAAGCTCACTGGCGCTGTTTGGTGACTAGGTTAGACCTCAGCGCAATCAATATTCCCATTGTTATTGCTGCTTGCTGAGTGTTTCATAATATCTGTGAGAGTAAAGGGGAGATGTTTATGTCAGGGTAGGAGGTTGAGGAAAATCGCCTGGCGGCCGATTTTGAGCAGCCAGACACCAGGGTGATTAGAAGAGCACAGCTAAGCACACTGCGCATCAGAGAGGCTTTGAAAACCAGTTTCATGACTGGCCAGGCTACAATGGGACAGTTGTCACACCTGCCCCCTTTGTTGATTTTAATTCCCTGTAAGCCAACTCCCCTCCCCACTTCGATCACAGCTGGCCAAGGCAATAAAGTCACTATTGTTTTGAAACCATTTTAATATATGCAGCTTTTCTGTGGACTTGTCATTTTTTAAATCAGAGATAGAAAATCTTCAGCCTTCAGCTGTTTTGTTTATTGATTGTTTTATTTATTTATTTATTTTAAGTGAGATAACTGACAAGGTAACCCAGGTGGGGTGGGGGAAGAGGGAGGGACAAGGCCACGTAGCTTTTTGTAGCCACACTACAAATCAGAAGTTATTTAATGACAGCCTTCTGTTGCTTGGGCCATCCTCTGGATTGGAGTGCTTGGGTGCCTGAAGCCTCCCCAACTCCACGTTCTTGGGAGTCTGAATGAGGAGGATATGGAACTTGGGAGGAGAGCAGGCAGTTATACAGTGGATGCAACAGGGGTCTGTGCTCTTGTTGCCTTTCCTGCGGCTTCACCAGATGCCTGAGCATGTCTTTTTGTTCCCCTATTAGCCTCAGCATCACATTTTATTCATAACCTAGCGTTCAAAGTCCTCCTTCCATTTTTTTGCTCACATTGTAGCTCATGGGGATGCATCTGCTCTCTCCAAACAAGCAGGAGGTTTCCATTTCCCTGCCAAAGAATGTATCAGTATCTGGTGCAGAAATTGATACTGAAATACCACAAAACTGTAGGGCCTGTAAGTCCCAAACTGGGTTAAAACAAGTAAAAGTTTGGAAGTATGTGTATGTTGCTCATCAAAAAAGTAAACTCTCATGGCCTCACTGCTATTACTTTGAGTTTTTCTTACCAAAGCAAAACAGCTTAATCACAATTAGCTTTGTTTGGATATCTGTAGTAATAATGCTGTACAAACCATAAACGCTGCAGCAGCATGAAGCCGGGGGGAAGACCATCATCAACTTTTCCACATTTCTGCACAAATGTGAGCATCAGTTTCCCTGGCACAGGGTCTTTGGTTCTGCCTTACATAACAAATGATGGTGCTAACACATTTTCTCTTTCATACTGTACTTTCCAGAAGAACAGCAAACTTCATGTTCTGCTATTCTTCCCTAACTTGTTGATTTCTAATGCCTTCTTGGACAGAAACTCAAATGGTAATTGATTTCTTATTGTCTTTTGTTATGATTCACCCGATTTGATTTAGCTCACAGAGGTAGCATTTGCAGAAAATATCAATTGTAGTGGCAGTGTTTCTGTGCCCCAAATCGTGTAAAACACTGCACAGACTGAGTTATTGAGAGGCAATGAGCAGTCACTATAGGGAGTGAAATTTGACACAGCATGATGCTTTAATACACTGCCTCTCAAGTCTGTCCTGTCCTATGAAGTGAATTCTTTAAAGTCTATAGAATGGTGAAGGTTTTCAGTAAAGCCTTAAGAAGTATTTGTCTGTGATACTGCCCAAACAGCAGAAAGGCTTAATTTTACATTGCAAATGAGTTATTCAGGTCATAAGTGAAATCAAAAGCATATTTCACTGCCTGTCTGCCTAATGCCTGTACTGTTTTATTTTTATGCTTCCCAATAAAATAGAGGGCACAGTTCTAAACCTTCTAGCCTATAACTACAGATATGCCGATCTAACCAAAGATAATTTAAGTAACTGCGCACACATTATACCATTGACACCTCGGTAGAATATACTTACTGAAAAATTAGGATAGACATTGCCACATGCTTTGCTTTATCTGTGATGGAAATAAATCCCTCAGAAAAAGCTTTGAAAAATAAAGGAGGGGATAGGGCGGGAAGGAGGGATAGTTCAGTGGTTTGAGCATTGGCCTGCTAAACCCAGGGTTGTGAGTTCAGTCTTTGAGGGGGCCATTTAGGGAACTGGAGCAGAAATCTATCAGGGACAGTACTTGGTCCTGCTAGTGAAGGCAGGGGGTACTGGACTCAATGTCTTTTCAAGGTCCTTCTAGTTTTATGAGATAGGTAAATCTCTCTATATTTTTGATATATGCAGCTTTTATGTGAACTTGTCATTTTTTAAATCAGAGATAGAAAATCTTCAACCTTCAGCTGTTTCACATGATAACTTGTTAATAACACTATTTTGAGAGTTTCTACAGGGAGATATATGTGGTATATCTTGACTTTAGTAAGGCTTTTGATGTCGTCTCGCATGACCATCTCATAAACAAACTAGGGAAATACAACCTAGATAGAGCTGCTATAAGGTGGGTGCATAACTGGTGGGAAAACTGTTCCCAGAGAGTAGTTATCAGTAGTTCACGGGTCAAACTGGAAGGACATATCAAGTGGGGTCCCAGAGGGAACAGTTCTGGGTCCTGTTCTGTTTAAGATCTTCATCAGTTATTTAGACCATGGCATAAAGAGTACACCTTTAAAGTTGGTGGACAATACCAATCTAGGAGGGGTTGCATGTGCTTTGAAGGACAGGATTAAAATGCAAAATGATCTGGACAAACTGGAGAAATGGTCTGAAGTAAACAGGATTAAATTCCATAAGGACAAATACAAGGTACTCCACTTAGGAAGGAACAAACAGTTGTACACATATAAAATGGGAAGTGTCTTCCTGCAGCAAGTGTATGCCCAGAAGCAATCCTCACGCCTCATGTCGAAAGTGTTTAGGAGAGGGCCATCAAAAGGATCATTGTGCCAGCTGTAGAACCGTTTGGCCTTGGACTTTAAAAGAGAGAGAAGTACCTAATGGTCCTGTTAATGGAGGCAGCAGTTCAACCCTGGGTCAATGGACCCTGCACCAAGTACCTCCTCTTTGGAGCAGTCCAACACTGTCAACACGAGCACTGGTGCTGGGTCAGGATAAGGACTCACGGACACCATCCTGGCTCTGCTTGCAGCTCACATGCCGCACACAGGCACTGTTTGCAATCACCAGTGCCGCAAAAGAAGAGGAGGCCAGAGAGGGGTCTTCTTTCCCTTTGTTAGGCCTAAGGAGCCTGCTGTTGAGAGACCCGAGTTGGGACACACTAGTCCTGCTCCACTGGTGATGGTCACACTGACTCCTGCCCACGTAGAAGGGCAGTTGAATGCAGACCCTCCTTGCTCCCCAAGGCCAAGACGTTAGCTGCACCTCTCTTCAACACCGTGGGCATGTGAGGGGGTCCAGGAACTGCTTCACCTCACGACACCGTTCTCTCCTCCCAGACAGGATAAGTTGTTGACACCAGTCGTTCCCCAGGCTCCTTCAAGGGTAAAGCCTGCTATGATGGCCCACTAATCTCTGACCCCAGCTCCAGGTCTCAGGGTTGCTGTATGAGGTCCAACAAACTATTCAGGACTGCCCTTTCGAGGGTCGGCTCTATTTTCTGAAAAGATGGATAAAAGGCTGCATGGCCTGAAGGATTCGAGAGCCACTCTCAAATCGTTGGACCTCCATACTGCCGATAGATAACATAAACATTTTAGGCCACAACCTCCTCCATGGTTCTACCAGCCGCAGAACAGTCGGGATGGCTCACAGAAGAGGAACAGGAACGGCAGAAGGCAACCGCACCCGTCCTCAGGCCAGGGCTCTGGCCAGTCTAAACCACCCTCTGGGCCAAAACAGGCCTTTTGAAGGTGTGGTCGAGGACAGCACACCAGCTCCCCAACTGGATCCACCCCATCGTACCTTCTCATCCGGACTATCCCCTTTCTACCGTGCGTGGTCCCGTACCACCTTAGACCGTTGCCGCATGAAAGAGAGGGGATACTCCATCCAATTCTGTGCCCTCCTGCCCTTCCATCCACCTTCCCCATCCCTCTTCAGGGACCCTTCTCATGAACAGCTCCTTATCCAGGAGGTGCCGTTGCTCCTATCTATAGGGGCAGTGGAGGATGTTCCTCAGGAGCACAGGGGCAAAGGCTTTTACTCCTGGTATTTACTTATACTGAAAGCCAAAGGCGGTCTCAGGCCCATCTTGGACCTGTGAGGGCTCAACAAGTTCATAAAGAAACTCAAGTTCCGCATGGTCTCTCTTTCCTCAGTCATCCCATCACTGGATCCAGCAGACTGGTATGCCGCCCTCGGCTTGAAGGACACGTATTTCTATATTGCAGTCACTCAGCCCTGCAGGAAATATCTAAAGCTTGTGGCAAACAGTACCCACTACTAGGTTACAGTTCTTCCATTTGGCCTGTCAGCAGCACCTGGAGTCTTCACCAAGTGTGTGACAATTGTCGCCACATTCTTGTGCAGGCACCAGGTACAAGTGTTTCTGTACCTTGATAACTGGCTGATCCAGGGCCGTTCCGGGACCCAAGTAGAAGCTCAGGTCAGATTCATCAAAGCCATCTTTGGTAACCTGGGTCTCCTTCTAAATGAAGCAAAATAACTCTGTCCCCTGTCCAGAGGGTAGAGTTTCTGGGGGCAGTACTGGACATGATCCAAGCCAAGGCATACCTGCCAGAAGCAAGGTTTCAGGCCCTGACAGATATCATTCGAGGCATCAGACAGTTTCCCACCACCACAGCAAGAAACTTCCTGAAGCTTCTTGGACACATGGCTGCCTGTACCTACATGGTGCAGCATGCCAGTTTCAGGCTTCAGCCTCTTCAGTCATTGCTCGCGTCAGTGTATCGCCCAACCAGGGAAACTTGTATATGATTGTGATCCTGCCTCGCCTGGTCATCAACTCCCTCATCTGGTGACTTGACCCACAGGACGTGTGCTCAAGGATCCCCTTTACCAGTTCACAGCTGTGTCTCTCGCTAGTGATGGACGCATCAGACTTGGACTGGGGAGCTCATCTGGGAGACCGCAAAACCCAAGGGTAGACATGACCAGTATATCTCAAAGAATAAGATTTATGAGAATGAGAGTAGCCATTTTTTCTTCCAGGTGGTCTATGCACCTGCTTTCATTCCACTGGTGATCCCCACTGCCTTAGAAAACTTCACTAGTCACATGCATCCATTTTCAAGTAGAGTTCCCTTTTAAATTCGTGTTTGCTTGGGTTGTTGCGCAGGAAGTGAAGGCTGCAATCCAGCAAAAGCACTTAAGTAAATGTGTGCTAAATTTCATACATATGAGTAATCCCAGTGAAGTTAATGGGACTATTCACATGCTTAAATGCTTTGTTAGACTGAGGCTTTTAATAAGTGTAGTTGTTTGTCACATAAATTTAACTATGATCAAACTTGCTGGCAACGTCAAAATTGGAAGGATAGCGCAAAAACAGCCAAAACTGCCAAGTAACCTTGAGAAGTGGGGGGAGAAGGGACTGCAGGCAGTGAGGAGAGATTTGCTATTAATAATTTTTAAGTTGAGCTACCTAAAAAATAAAAAGAGGAAGTTAAGAGCACAACTACCTAATAGGATGGGAGTGAACATAGCAAGTGGCTGCCCCCTTTGCACTGAGGTGAGTTGTTTTTTCATCTTGTCTCTGTAACATTCTCCTATTATTAGTTATTCATGTAACGAACCATTTGCAGAGATGACGGGCAATTGGAATGGGGCATCCAGGTGGTCCATTAAAGGACTTCTATTCTACAGAATTACACACAACCAAAAAAAAAAAAATGGAAATCCACCACTTTTGTGTATTGCATAGGGAACATGCATCTAAACAAAATAGCTCTAGTTTCCAACGTTGCTTTGTTCTTTTCTCACTTGCCTGCAAATATAGTTGTGAAAGAGTTGAGGGTGGGGGAATGGAAGTGCTTATGGCTATGCAGATGTCAGACCATTATTTAAGCTCAACTCCCTAAAACATACTAGGCATCTTAAGGAAAGCTATGAAAAGGAAGGCAACTGTTTTATTACATTGAAAAATACTGGATACAGATTTATTTTTGAGGGATCATGTTAAAATATCAAATAAGGCTGTGTCTCGTATAGGGAAAGTTGGTCTGTATGCATATCATGAGTACCTCTTCACTCTAGCATGAATACAAATAGTTGATAATTTTAGGAAAAGAATCAGACCACCAGGGGGCATTAGAATTTTACTGCAAGTTTATGTAAGGCTACTTTGTGTGTAGCAATCTAAAGTATTTACTTTTTTTTAGGGATCTGTGACTTCATTGTGCCTTTATAAAACTGTTGATGCAGAGCTTGAAGTCAGTCCTATTTTATGGAATTAGGGAAAAAAAATCAAGTGCAGCAGAATGACTCAAACATACTGTATTTTATTATCCATCACTTTACAACCCCACCACATCACTTGTAAAACTAAAAAATACTTTATTTTTTAAGAGTTTCACTAAAATATTTATATATTGCAAAGGGTCTTTTCTTGGAATGGTTTTTTAATAGTAAGAATTTAAAGACATTTTTGTCATAAATTACGAGATGCATAGAATCATAGAAGATTAGGATTGGAAGAGGAGTCAGGAGATCATATAGTCCAAAGCAGGACCAACCCCAACTAAATCATCCCAGCCAGGGCTTTGTCAAGTTGGGCCTTAAAAACCTCTAAGGATGGAGATTCAACCACTTCCCTAGGTAACCCATTCCAGTGCTTCTCCCTTCCAGTGAAATAGTTTTCCCTAATATCCAATCTAGACCTCCCCTACTGCAATTTGAGATAATTTCTCCTTGTTCTGTCATCTGCCACCACTGAGAACAGCTAGCTTCATCCTCTTTGGAACACCCCTTCAGACAGTTAAAGGCTGCTATCAGATTCCCCCCTCACTCTTCTCTTCTATAGACTAAATAAGACCAGTTCCCTCAGCCTCTCCTCGTAAGTCATGTGCCCCAGTCCTCGCTCCAGTTTGTCCACATCCTTTCTGTAGTGGGGGGCCCAAAACTGGATGCAATACTGCAGATGTGGCCTCACCAGTGCTGAATAGAGGGGAATAATCACTTCCCCTGATCTGCTGGCAGTGTTCCTAATAATGCAACCCACTATACCATTAGCTTTCTTGGTAACAAGGGCACACTGTTGACTCCTATCCAGCTTCTCATCCACTGTAATCCCCAGGTCCTTTTCTGCAGAACTGCCGTTTAGCCAGTCAGTCCCCAGCCTGTAGCAGTGCCTGGGATTCTTCTGTCCTAAGTGCAGGACTCTGCACTTGTCCTCGTTGAACCTCATCAGGTTTCTTTTGCCCAATTCTCTAATTTGTCTAGGTCACTCTGGACTCAATCCCTACCCTCCAGTGTATCTCTCTCTCCTTTCAGCTTAGTGTCCTCTCCGAACTTGCTGAGGGTGCAATCCATCCCATTATCCAGATCATGAATGAAAATGTTGGACAAAACCGACCCCGGACTGACCCCTAGGGCTCTCTGCTTGATACCGGCTGCCAACTAGCCATCAAACCGTTGATCACTGCCCATTGAGCCTGACTATCTATCCAGTTTTCTATCCACCTTACAATTCATTCATCCGGTCCATACTTTTTTAACTTGCTGGCAAGAATACTGTGGGGGACCGTATCAAAAGCTTTGCTAAAGTCAAGATATATCACGTCCACCACTTTCTCCATATCCACAGAGCCAGTTATCTCATCATAGAAGGCAATCGGGTTGTTCAGGCATCGCTTGCCTTTGCTGAATCCATGTTGACTGTTCCTGATCACCACCTTCTCCTCCAAGTCTTAGTACAGTGAATGTTGAAGCTAGTCTTGCATTATAAAACCAATTTGGATTCATCCCCCTAATATTGCCACAATTAAACTAATCCAGTTGTTATATGTCAGGATCGAATGTTTCTGAAACATATGAGGCAACTCTTATGAAGAATTTGTAAGATAGGAAGATTTAAAACTTAGGTTTCACCACAACTCTAAAATAGCTTGTAGCCTAGAAATGCTCAGCCTAATTCTAATCTCACTTATGCTAGTGTAAATAGGGAGTAACTCCACTGTAACCAACAAATTTGAAAGATGGTTTTAGATCAGATTCAAGTCCTCCAGATTTGTTCTGTCTGTTAGGGAGGACTCGTTTGGAGCCCAGTTCAAAAAACACTTAAGCACATTGGTTTCAGTGGGACTTAAGGACATGCATGAGTGTCTTTCTGAATTGAGACCTGAGTTGTTAATAAAAGTGTCGTCTTCATATGTTAGATGATATGTAGTCTACCAAGCGCAGAGCGCTTCATTGCTGGGGAGTGACAAAAGGGAATCACATGAGTGGGAGGAATAGGATGGAGGGAGATAGAGCCACCCAGAAGCCAGTTATGGGAGTGATTGGGAAGGAGAGAACCATGTGGAGATGACTGCAAGTGCACAAATAAAGTAGGTGTAAAATGTCCTTGCCTGCTCAGTGTATTCATAAAATCCTTATCAAGACCTCCTTCACATCTTATATGCAAGGTGTGATGGATTTGGGATTAGAATGAAGGTTCTTTGGGATCACCAAACTGCATATTTTTGTCCTTTTAAGACATTATCTTAACACTGTTTTTCCAGACTTTCTAATATTTTGTGTTTTGAGAATACTTCATCATTCAACAGGTAGGTCCTCCCCTCTCCTTAAGCAATAGACGTTTACTGCCTTTGCTCCAGGGTAATAAAAGTTTTGGTGGCAGGGAAGAGGTTGTTCAGTTGGGTTTTTTTGGCCTGGAAATGTTTCTGCTTTTCATAAAATAATGATTTTTTTCATGAGATCTCTTCAGTTTTAAAACAATTTTTCAGTATATTGCTTTTAATTTCCTGAAGGAACTTCCTGTAAATACTTGTGAGCTGATAGCAGTGTCAAAAAGAGGAGTTAGCTATTGAACCTAGAAGGAAAAATTGCTACAAGATTCAGTTGATTGTTCGGTCCATTCCCTAGGGCTGGTCTTCAGTATGGAGGGGTGGAGGGGGAGATCATCGACTGGAGATACACAACTTCAGCTACGTGAATCACATAGCTGAAGTTTGCGTGTCTCCAGCCGACTTACCTGCCGTCACGGCGGTGGCAGTGAGCAGCGCGCTCCCTCATCAACTCCAGCTTGCGCCTCCCGGCAAGCTGGAGTTCCGGAGTTGACGGGGGCGCCGGGGGCAATCGATTTCTCGCGTCTTCACAAGATGCTAGAAATCGATCGCCAAAAGATCGATCGCTACCCGCTGATCTGGCAGGTAGTGAAGACCAGCCCCTAGTCTGCAGTATACTGCAGTCTGTTAATCCAGTCCCTGCTCCTTTACTGCTATTAAAGAGCAAAACAAACAGTCATAAGAGCATGCTTAAGTTTTTGTCTGTCTTTATTTTACCTCATCTGCTATACAGGTTATCAAGATAAGGATAATGTTGACTATGGCATTATTTATTTTGAGCAGTTTTTGGCCCACTTTGACTTCTAAAGCCAAGTCACAAATGAAATTACCACCTCTGCCCACTGTTGTATAGGGGTTTGTGGGGCGCTGGGTCAGAGCAAGTGGGGGCTCCCCCCCAGTGATCCTGATAGGAAGTGAGGTCAAGGTGCAGGGGCACCCCAGTTGGCCCCCAGGGTCTCTGGAATGGGCCCCGTTAGCCTAGTGGCTAATCCACCACTGGTGTAAGGTGATAATATTAAATGGGAAATTGGGGAAGGCAAGTTGTTCGGAAATGAAGGACACCAGTCAGTCAAGCTTCCGCAGCGTTTTAAGAATGTCTACACAATATAGCAGTTATCGCCAGTTGTACAGCTCTAGTTTATTATAATTCATTAATATATCTCCATGTGTACAAGGAGGGAAAATTTTAATAGCCTACCAGCTTGTAAGAAGCTTAATTTTTTTCTGAGAGACATTGTTATTAAGGACTAATATGCATGTGGTTTTTAAGTGCTCTTCTGCCTACTAAGCCCATTTCTTACCCAGCTGATTCCCATGGCATTGTATAGGTTCACCGTAAGTACAGAACTTCATTTATGGGCGAAAAGGTATATTGTGTTCTTTGTTTTGCCAGAGTTTCTTCGCAGCATCGATTTTGGGCACCCAATGAAATGGAGGAAGAGGTGGAAAACAAAGAAGTAGCTGAAATGTTGAAAAGTAGATGTATAACTTTTTCTGGCAAGTTTGAACCAGTGAAACATAAATGTCGAGCACTGATGCCTGACGGGAGACTGTGTGAAAGACAGGATAGGGTTAAGGTGCGCACTTAATATCATAATTTCCAGAATATGCCATACATAGAAAGGCATCAGCAATATATTTGAATCATCAAAATATTTGTTCAGGTGTTTACATCTCATTGCAAACGAGGCTAAAGTGAATGAAAATTCATGTTCAAAGAAAACTCCACTTGGTTAGCTCAGCCAGGCATCTTGATCTTGCATGTGGGAAGCATGTCTTTCTAAGAGAAAATTGTAAATGATGTTTTGAAATGAGCTTTTAAGTATATTCGACATTGCTGCAACTGCTTGTGTCTACAATATGACTTCATTTATGATTAATGTGTCTGGGTCCAATGTCATAAATCACAAACAAGTGTCTACCTTAGCAATTGGGGAAGTATTTTTATTTAGGGAACACCTAGTTTAAAAATTAAATATTTAATACAAGGTTTCCTTATCTTTCTTACAAACACCTTACATTATATTAAAAAAATTGAAATTGGGTTTTAAAACTCTTACTTAGGAAACAAACGGCAGAAAGTATGAAATTTTACATTTCTGTCCATTTGAATAAAGAAACTAGACTGATTTCACTTTTTTTGTGGTAATTTCTACTCAGTTGCCGTTGCAGGGTTTCATTTTAAAAATGTTATATTTGAATTCCAAAACATTGCAGAGAATATTTGTTTAATAGGTATGGACAAATATTTATGGTATGGAAAGCTTGTAGATCGATTTCTGTTGCACTTACCACAGTAATGAGCATGCTATAAATATCTAGTTATCTGAGCATCTGACAAGAAAACCAAGCCCAGTAGTTGTTTGCTGTGTGGTTCTTCCTTCTCATTCAGTGTAGAAGTGTGTTTGACATTAGTGGCTTTTTCAAAACATTATAATCCTTATTGCTGAGGGGACAGCAAAGAGATGGGCTTTTATGAAAGATTAGGTTTTTATAAAAGCATAATTTTACAAAACTTAAATTATCGGACACATTTGAACAATGTTTCCTTAACATTAAACATTTTGCTTGAATATTACAGTTCTTACTGTGTTTGCCATTATTAAAGGGTGTGAATGGGTTGAAATACTTAAAATGGAATTCATGCATGTTAAGGGATTTATCTTTAAAAACGCAAATGCAGAATTAAAACCCTGGTTCTAGAGATGACAGGGCAGCATTCTGTCTGTTAAATGGCTGGTTATTTATTGCTGTTATACTGAGAGTTCATTTCATTAAAGGCTCAATCCTGTGAGGCTGGGAGTGCCTTTGACTCCCACTGAAGTTTGTTTATGGTTTCAGTGGCAATTTAGGGCTCTCAGCACCTCGTAAAAGGTGCTCATAATCCAGTTCAATATGCCAATACAAAGTGTAGCATTTATTCCAAGAATTGACTAGTAGCAACATGGGATTACATGGAAATGTTTATTTTCTAACTCGGGTCTTTTTTTCTTCTTGAAGTGCCCTTTCCATGGGAAAATAATCCCTCGGGATGAATCTGGGAATCCTGTTAATCCAGAGGACAAAATGAGAGAAGAAAAGAAGAGGTTTGAGAAGCAGGCACAACAGCCAGGTTTGTGTGTGAGATTAATTGGAAAATTGTTAGTGTTCGAGGGAGCTGATAGGTTCTCTTTGAACCTAAGCATAGATATTCAGGGTGTTTTTTTACTATATCCGTTCACTGAAGTAATCTGGCTTTGTAGTCATAACTTAATACTGTTACAAACAAGGATTTGGAACAAAACTATGCAATATTAAGATAGATCAACAGACATTACTGTGATATGATCAGTGTGACCATAATTCACTGAACAACAAAACAGTTATCAGGCCATCGTGTTAGCTGAGTAATGCTGAGTTGATGCTAGAAAACAAGATTTTGGCTGTCACAGTTCTTTGGGTTAGAGAAGCATTGGTCCAAGACTGTCAAAAGTAACTATGATTTTTGGCTCCCCAACTTGAAAAGGAAAAAAATGCTGAGCGTTGTTTTGGGCAAACCGTCTTCAGTTCCTTCTCAACTGCCTGTGACCAGAGACAGAACTTTAAGCTGCCCATTTATCAGATTGTTAACTCTCTAAATACTTGTTCATCGTTCCTTTTAGTTTCTTTTCCGACTATTACTTAGTTTGCTTTGAGTTTCTTTCCTTTTGTTCCTTTAACATTTTTGTAAAAATAATATTTTTAATTTCAATTTTTATTCACCTCTTCCTCTTTCCGCTTGTCTGGGGACCACCCCAGGACAGAGCATGTCCACTTCACCAGGCTTTGAGAGGTGTGTGAACTGCAAAGAAGCCATCCTGGTCTGAACAGACATTCACATTGGGTCCGTTGCCTCCTGGAGAACCACGTTCCTCTGACGTGTGGTTTATGCCACAATTGAAACCATGACCAAGAGTCCTGTGGCACCTTATAAACTAACAAACGTATTGGAGCATAAACTTTCATGGGCTAATACCCACTTCGTCGGATGCACAAGTTCAAAAAGGATAGAGAGCTGAGGCTTAAACACTTTCTAATGGAAACAGCTCTCCAGCCACCTTCAGACCTGCATCAAGATTCACCACAGCCCTCTATATCCAAGGAAAGTAAGCCTAAGAAGGCAACAATTAGCCATTCACACAAGGCTTCTAAAGAGAGTCCTCAGAGCGAATCCCAAACCAGCTGAGAAAGGTCACCGACTTGTTCTGTATTATCGGTAGTGATGGCACTGAAGCCGTCCCAATGAGCACGTTGGACTGGCTAAGGGCCCAATGGGCACAGGCAATGAAATGGCGGTACTGATTGGGCGAAACAAAGACCTTGCCTTGGGGAAGACTCCATCGGTGAAGACAACGACATTGGTACTGTCAATGTACGCCAAACACTGTTGGATTGTTTAACCAAGCTACCTCACCAACTCCATCAATACAGTTGTCCCAGCACTAACAGCCATCACTGGTACCAGTACCTATGGCACCACAAGACTTCAGATACTCAAGAGACTTCACAGTGTTTCATGTACCTGAGTCTTCCCTACTCAGTACCAGGGTCCTGGTACCAAGTTTGCCTTAAGCTCCAGATTCCTCTTTGACATCATGCCATGCAGCCCCAGTCTAAAGTGGGGAATCAGGTAATGAGCAGAAAAAGGTAGTCTCACATCACTCTTTTCAGTACCTTATTGTGCCCATTACCAGTCTGGACCTCCCTCACCATATCGGCCATCTGACCCTCAGCCTCCCTGGTATAGTCAAGCATGGTACCAACCACTGTGATGCTTCCCACCATATCAATGGCCTTACTGAGATCTGTAGCAGGCATATAGACATCATGCCTCCCGAAGTTCTAGTATGGCCCACCAGGAACCTATGAGGCACCCTATCTCTGCCTCTGTATCCAGAACCTCCTGAAGAGATGATGGAGGAACAGGAGGTTAACACTGAGGAAGAGATGAAACCTCAGACTAATATCTCATATTCCTCACCAGATGAGGCAATGATGTCCCCTTCACCATCATTACTGAATGACTTTTAACTTTTGCAAGTCTATTTCTGACTATATTTCTGACTAATGCCAGCTAACATTTCAACTGGAAGCAATACTGAGCTGCAGCAGGTGCTACATGCATGTATGTACCATGGTGGTGAGATGCTGATATCACTGTAGCATCTATGCCCCTGTGGTATCCTGGATATTGGTTCTGTGTTTTCCTTGCTTTTCGATATTTTCCTTCCGATTTCACATTTTTATTTACCCTCCCCGGGAGGAGAGTTTGCAAGGAATTAACCTCTACTATAGTTATGCTTCTGTTTCTGCTTAGTATTACCAGAAACAGCTCTTCTGAGACTGGAAATGATTCTCTCTCTTGTCTGTGTGTATTCCTGATATGTTGACATCTTACTGAAGCTAGTGTGGAATCCAATGATTCCTTGTTAGATATTATTAGTTCAGCCATAGCCTCTCCTGGAAATCTCTTTTCAAGACACGGTAGTTGGCCAACATGACCTATTATTCAAAAACTGCTAATCCACATAAAGGTGCATTTAAGTATAAACCAGTAGCCCAGATTTGTCTATAGCAAGAGAGTGTTTTGGGTTTTTTTAAGTTTTAATTTTTTCTTATTTTAAATCTGGCAAAAGCAACAGACAGAGAAAGGGAGCTATGTTAGTAGCTACTCTCAAGAGGCTAGTTTCAAACTAGAAACTGAATCTAAGGCCAGGCCTACACTCAAAAATTAAGTCAACCCAGCTACATTGCTCAGGGGTAATGAAAAATTCACACTCCTGAGCAACATAATTAAGCCAACCTAACCCTCATCTAGACAGCGGTAAGTCGATGGAAGAATTGTTCTGTCGACCTAGCTACTGGCTCTTGGGGAGGTGGATTAACTATGGCAGTGGGAGTGCCTCTCTCATTGGCACAGATAATGTCTGTACCAAAGTGCTGTAGTGGCGCAGTTGTAGAGTTTCGAGTGTAGACCTGCCCTAATGCTCTGGTGTAAAAAAAAAAAACACTCAAACTGAAAACTATTGATTTTTGTTCTGTGAAATTGACATTCCTCTAGGCTAGACATAATGCTTATTTTTATTACTGTGTCAGTGTGGTGCTGTTGGTAACTGGCTCACCTCTGGCCCAGAGAGAAATGAGTGTTTTAGTCACACACCCGTTTTGACATTAGTTTGCTGCCCCACTGAATGCCATTTTTAAGCTGAAATGTCAAAGTGAACTTCCTTCTGCCCACCATTCTCTGCCTGTCTAGTGGGAAGCTAAAGAAACTATGGCACTTAGTTTCCTGGCCAAAACTTCCATTCATTTAATTTAAAAAAAGTTTCTAATGTCTGTGTATTAACTATTATTGAGCATATTTGCTCATTGGTCTTAGTATTTGGTTCATTCGTTTTTTCCATAGCTAAGGACTTTAAAATTGTTAAGATATGGTGTGGTGGTTTAACCAGTGTTTGAAAAGTCATGTCTTTCCTGCAAGTGACTTGTAACAGCATTACCAAGCAGGTCAGTGCAACTGTGAGTCTTGTGCATATGTTCACAGCACAAGATAGTTCAGAGACTAAAATAACCCACCTGATACTACACATACTTTGTTCTTACAGTTGTGAGCACACTGCAAAATGAGGATTTATCATGGTCAAGAGTCTAGTTCATTCACTGCACAAAGATGCTGAGTGTTGGGTATTTTGGTGACGTACAACAACAGTTTGTGGAGGAGAGAGGAATAGCATGCACCTAGTCCACCTTCTACAGTTACCCTGTCCATTTCCTAACTAGGCTCGTAAGGCTGAAAGAGTAGGGTATTTAAACAATGAGTAGCAGGTTTGTAAGGATGACCATAAATAAGATGTTACTTTTGGGGGCCAAGGAAAGGTGCCTTTACTGTTCTAAAGAAATAAACACTTCTATTCCCTTGCCAAATTAAAATCTTTTTATTTTACTCTTAAGTACAAAATTAGTCCTTTTTCTAGTAATTTCTAATACATGCCAGATTGTAAAGATTTCCTGAGGGAGCTAATCTGGTTTCCTTTATTTAAATTTATATAGATCTAATTAATGCTTGCTGCTTCTGATTTCAAGTGCGTGAATTTGTAATGTGTACTCCCAAGAAGCTTCCTACTTATCTCTTATCACAAACTTTAGGCTAATTCTGATCACTGGTTTCCTGTGGTCCTTACTCTACTGGAAGGTACATTAATATTTATTCCCATGTGACTCAATGGAAAAACAATTATGAAAAAGTAATATACTTCATAGGATAATGACCACTGTGTGTCTTGGTCACTACTGAGATCTTTAATAATGTTCAAGCCTCACTTTTTTAAATTAATAGTTTGTTTAAAATATTAGATTCTAGCCATATGTTCACAAAACGGTGCTTTAATCTCTTTGGCCCTGAAACAATGAATCATGAGGGATTACACTGACCCTCTAATCTGCAGTGTTCATCCTTTTCCAATAGTTCGCACACAGGAGCAAATTAAGTGCCTATTTTTTGTGTCAACCCTGAAGAGTATCTGGTTTTTCAGCCCTTAGTGACTTGTTAACAAACAGGTATCAGGACAAGCTGGTGAAGGCAGGCCGCTGGCCAGTCAGATGTGAAATAGCATCTCTTTACTAACTACAGTATTGATTCCCGCCTACCCTTGCAAACTGTGTAATTTTCTTTTCCCTGCTGCTAAACTCAGTAACAATGTATGAAGAGCTTTAGGGGCCCATCAATGCTCAAAAAGGCTGCTCTTCCCTGGCATTCTATTGATTTTTCTCAAAGGCTTTTAAATTGCTCCTTCATTTTACTCAAATGCTCATTTCATCTCTACTGGATGCCAGCATTTTTTCGTTGTGTTTAAACAATTGCTCCATTCACTGGGTTCCTAAACTGTGACGCCTTCTTATTACTGGGAGATAAACTGTTTAGACAGTTTTCCTTAATCTTGGATTAATCGTTCCTGTATCTGAATTGTGCTGCTCTGTATTCCTTCACTTCAGAAAATAAACTCTGTGAAGTCTTCTGATCTATCAACTGTGTGGGTTCTGTTTTCTCCCTTCTATACTGTTCTTTCTCAGTTCGTACCCAGCTCTGCTTTCTTCATCCTTTTTATTTGTGCATAATTTTAATCTCACTCTGCTTTTTGTGCATAAAATTGATAGGTCAGATCTATCCTTTCCCTGCATATGTGTTAATATTCCTGAGCCGTATCGTTTTAATGCTCCTAAGGGGAATATTTTGCCTCTGACCTACTGAAATAGCATTACCTATATTTTTGTCATAGTCCATGACCATTTTAGCTATACAAATGAAATTATAGGCTGCTTTATTAATACTATTTAGCACCTTGGATTTTTTCAAAGCTTTGTGTAAATGTTAAGTAAACCTAATGTCACCCATATGGTATTACTATTCCCAGATGGAGATATTGATCAAGAAAGGTTAGGTGACAAGCCCAAGACTACTTGACAAGTATTGACAGAGTGAGAACTAGAACTCTGGAGTTCGGGGATTGTAGCATGTTAGTCAGTCTGCTGCTTTCAAAATTATACTTGCACTTGTTTGTTTCCAATCCATAACTTGATTTTTCTATTTTAAGATTAATTTTCCCATGAATTTGAATTATGTCCCTGTTGCACTGACCAACACTATAATTCTACCTGTTTGTTACACTGACATCTATTGCCCTAGTCACAGATGGGCCCCATTATGCTAGGCTCTGTACCAAAAAGTAATGACAGTCCCTTCCCCTAAGAGTTTATTTACTATCTAGGTTACTTAGGTCTTTTCCTGTTGTGGCCCTTAATATTAGTAGTGTTAGTGGTTATTCCGGTTCTGAAACTTTTAAGGCTTTAATAAAATTGTCAATAGAAGTTTTTGACAGTGCTAAATTGACGCTAGTACTGTTGTAGGAAAAAGAAAGTTGGATTTAGACAATTTAAATTTGGAATGGTTGGATATTTCAGAAGTGAAGGCTTTTCCAGATTCAATATTGGGAGGATGGGAACAATATCCTATTCCTTTTCCTTAGAGTGTGCTATCCAGTCTGTCCGAAATTAGCTGCGCATTTTGAAGCAATCTTAACTCCTGATGACGGACATGCTATTGCTTATCTAAGCAACCACTCTTCTCCAAACATGAAATATCCTGAGCACAATTGTTATTTAAATTTATTTTTCCAAAATTTACTTTACATGATAAACTCCCTGTGCTCAGACTGGCAACTTCTTGTTAGATTAAATAATAATAATCTCAGTGTTTAGGCTACTTGTCCCGTGTGAAGTGCATTCCCTGGAATTCTGGTGTTGCTCTTTTTCAAGATGTTGATTTAGGCCTTGCATCCAGAACTGTAATAGCTACTGCAGTTTATATTTGGCGGTATGTCCAATCATCTTGGCCAGGATTTCTTCCCAGATATCTGTGAACAGGCCCTAATACATTGGAAACTTGCAAGCTTTAGATGTCTGCTCTTTAAAATGATTTTTTTCCCTCTTTAAACAGAGTGGCAAGACCCAGAATTCATGAGAGAGGTTGAAGCAGCTACTGGAGTAGATCTTGGATCCTCTAGATATAGTGGGAAAGGAAAAGGAGGGAAGAAGAAAGGGAAGAAGAGGAAATACCCAAATCTGACAGACTTGAAACAGGAGGCTAATACTTCTCGTTCACGGCTGGAGAAGAAAGTCTTCAATAAGTAAGATACTTATCTTATCTGAAGCCCCCAACCCTCACTTCATTTTCTTTTTTTTTAATTATAATTTTAATGACTGTTTCCACCTGAACATGCAACAAGAAAAAAGCCCTCATAGCTTGCCACAGAAAAGCAATGCCTTCTGTCTGACCGAGAGTGGGGGCATGGGGCAACAATAATCTAATGAACAGGGTTATTCCTCAAGGAACACTTCACCACTGGCACTTATAAAACTGTATAAAGGACATGATAGGGCTTCTGCTTGCTTTCCCTTGAGCCTCCTGCTCTGAGACATTGTGCTTCCTCTCTAGGATGTACTTGTTAATTGGCCAACGACTGTGTCTGTGCAAGATGTATAGGATTTGAGGGAGTTTCAACTGACATGGGATAAGGTTCTGTAGCCTCAGTTTCATAATCCAGTATTTGTAATATAACTCTATAGTAAGTGACCCAATACTTCTTTATAATTCAGTAGCTTAGATGTAATGCAAGAATAAAAATAAAAGCTGTCCCTCTTCATATGAACAATTTAGAGGTGTGGTAGGGGCGACAGCATTGACTGGTAAAAGGGCCTATATTTGAACTGTTTTGCTTTTGCCTGCAGTGGAATCTTGGTGTGGTTACTGGGTTGATCTCCTCCAACCTCTGACTACTTGCTATGTTTCTGGAAGGCCATTTCTTCTCTCTCGACTTCCATGTTACAATCCCCCATACCTTCTTGACCTTAGAGTTGGACTTTGACCCCAGCTATACCTTAGCAGGACACAGGTACAACACCTCCCAGTTAAACATTTGTGATCTGGGACAAACCAGATCATACAACCAGGTTTTGTATTTTCCTAGACTCTTCCTTCTCAGAGAGTAGTTCAGCTGGGAAGGGTTGTGCAGGAGCCTAAGACAACTAGGCCCTGATATCACCTGTAAGGCATGGAAGGAGGGTGGTAGCCTGCATACCTGTTAACCATCCCAGGGTGCACAAAGTGGTCAGTAGGCTAAGGTAAATGATGAAGTTGAACAGTGATAGAGAAGTCAGTCATGCTATAACGTATAAAGGGAAGTAAAAGACTAAAGGAACTGTGGGAAATCAAAGAGTGGGGGGAAAAGTGTGTCATACTCTTTCCTCATTCCTTTGTTTCTTATGGCAGGCTTTGCTGTTGCTTTTTTTTTTTTTTTACCTCAGTAAAGAATTGGGCATTGGGGTCCAGTAAATTTGCAGTAAACCAATTAGTAAAATAAGCAGTTAAAGATAATTAAAGCTGTACAGGTCTATGCAGTAAACTTAAACATGTGCCTGTGTCACATGATAAATAAGAATTTGGTTCAAAGCAGCCAAGACTGGGTGGAAAGGTTGGTTACTGCTCTTCTCCCCATAACTCCTAGCTGACAAGGCACCCAGAATAAAACTGAATAAAACTACAAATAGCCTCTGTTAGTTCTTACACACTAATATTCATCAGGCTCAGTAACTCTCCATTGTAATTGAAATGTCATTATTGTCTGAAACGTACTCGGTAAAAATAGAGCCTTTCTTAACAGATCTGCCCCTAGTATGTATTCAGAGTTCTAGCTGCTTACTTCCCTGACAAAAATATATGTACTAGAGTTTATTCTTGTTAGTCCTAATAAGCCATGGGAGAAGGGCTGGAGCCTATGAACAGAATCATGAGCTGAATGTCGGTTATGGAATCATTATTAGTGGTGATAATACAGGTCCCAGAGAGAATTTGGATTGATTTTCAGATCACAGGTTGTGTTTTCAGGGCTGGTAAAAACCTTTAAATTGGACAGCTGGGATCTGAAAATCACCAGCAAAACGTGGAACTCCTTGATATTCTTTTACAGAGTCACTTTTCACTGGTTAAAATTTTGGCTGAATTTTCTCCCTAAACTTCACCTTTTAAAAATATTACCCTGTGACTGGTTTGTTTTTTAAACTTTTAGCTAGTTTCTGCATTCACTCCCAAATTTTCTCTCTCCCCCCCCCCCCCCAAATCTTTCTTCACTCTTATAGCCCAAGTCCAATGTTCTCGTGTTAGTAGCAGCACAAGCAACATGAAGGGACTTGAACCATTCTGACTTGTGCTGCTACTATTCTCATCCCAGCCTCCTGTTCAGGGACATGGGGAGAAACCTCTGCCATGCCCAACCATATGAAAAGCTGATGCAGGAGAGTAGCATGCAGCTGGAGCGTTCAATGCCAACTATCAAGCAGTGAAACTGAGCCTCCATCCCCAGCCCAAACTCCTGTAATCCCCCTATGGGCCTTTGTTAGTGAGTTCTTCTAGAGCCAGGTCTACGCTACCCGCCGAATCGGCGGATGGTGATCGATCTATCGGGGATCGATTTATTGTGTCTAGTCTGGACGGAATAAATCGATCCCCGAGCTCTCCCTATAGACTCCGGAACTCCACCGCTGTGAGAAGCAGAAGTAAAGTCAATGGGAGAGAGTCAGCGGTTGACTCACCGCTGTGAGGATGCTGAGGTAAGTCTACCTAAGATACGTTGACTTCGAAGTTGCATTTCTTAGGTCGAGCCGGCCCCCGGTGTAGACCTGGCCTAGAAGGGGAATTATTTGTGTCTCTCTGCCTCTTCCAAAGAAGTAAGAGTTGGAGAGTTTTCATCCCCTGCTGAGAGAGAGGCCTGGGTGGAGATTCCCAATACTGTTTCCATTCTCTCCCATTTCCTCCAACCTATTGCATTCAGGCAGTCACTGCTGCCTTCTGGTACTCTTGGGGGTCACTTTTGCCAGCTGCATAGGAAACTGGATGAGGGAGTATGGACTGGCACATTTCTCTTTAAAGAGAGCAAATTAGTCAGGGATCCCAAAATAAACAATGTGTGCATAGATATTTAAAGATTAGTCACCTTCACTTATGTCTGCATCCACTGCTCTCACTCAAGCGAAGCTGCCTCAAGGGAAGTTAACTTGAGTGTCAGTAACTTGAGCTAACACTACAATGAAGACATAAATCCTAGAATATCAAGGTTGGAAGGGACCTCAGGAGATCTAGTCCAACCCCCTGCTCAAAGCAGGACCAATCCCTATATTTGCCCCATATCCCTAAATGGCCCTCTCAAGGATTGAACTCACAACCCTGGGTTTAGCAGGCCAATGCTCAAACCACTGAGCTATCCCTTCCTCCAAAAACAAGGGAGGTTTCTCTCCTGTCAGACTTCCAACAGAAGGCTGCATTCCATTATCTTGACTTACAGATTTTTCTTAAATTTCCTTCTTAAGTCTAAAACTATCTTTTTACAAAGATTATTCTCTTGTGAGGCATTCTGATACTGTGATGATGGGTACCATATGAGAACTTGGATAGAGAAACTTCAGCATGTTTTACACAGGATAGCAGTTGTATGTGCCTATAACTTTAAGACACTGATTGGTGTGACCAACACAAGTGAAACAGAGTAACCAAATTATCCATTCAAGAGGCAGAGTATCACAAAACCACTGGTGCCGGACTGTTTTAAGTCCTGGACATTGGACTGTGTTAAGCACCATCCAAGGGACAGCATTTGTTACAGAATTCTGCATTTTCCCTTGTTTGATGCAATGCGTATTCTAACTTTTTTTTTTTTTAAAAAAAAGGAATCCACGTTGCCTTTCTGGCTTTTGATCAAAAATTGGCACATTTTCTGTGAAATTCTCGTATTATCTGGTCTTCGCCAGAGGAGTCAATAAGCCGTAAAGTTCTACTAATCAGAATTTCACATCAGCCTTTACAAAATAAATGTAAAAAGCTGGTTTTATTTTACACTCCTTCTTGCTAATGATTTTGAGTGTGTGTTTATGCCAGGCGTGGGGGAATCAAACCTGTCATGTTTTAATAGGTTTCATGGTTTGCAGCACTAAACAAGATGATAACCTTGGCTCTTTATAACAACCCCAAATTACTTGAAATGTACAGGTGATAAACCCAGGCTCTAGTCTGCCAATAAAGTTAAGTGAAATTGCACACAGATCATCAGAGTGGGATCTCATTTCATTTACAGTATCACACAACTCAGTGGTGCTAATGTAAAGCCTACATGACATGAAAGTGTCAAGGCCACTGTGCCGTGCTAAAGACTCACTTTTCTCCTACCAATTAGATAATATTTGAAGTGCAAAACCATGATCACATTTTTCTTCTTCTGGCAAGAACAGAAGTACAATCCTTGTTAACTTTGCTGGTAGAGTTTTTGTTAAAGGGACACTACTTTCAAGGTGTTTATTTCAGAATATCGACATCTGAGAAGATGCTGCTGAGAAGATCCATTTAAAAGCAGGATTAAGAAGTTTCTTCTTTCATCAGAGGTTTAAAAATGGTTTTCAGACGGAAGCAGTTGGAGTTATACAGGGGCAATTAAACTGTGTATCATGGTTCCAAGCTACCATGGAAATAGTTTTGGTATAAAAACCCAGCTAGAACATAATAAAATTAAGACATGACCCTGCAAGATGTTGGGTGCCCTCTATTCAACAAGCACCTTGGAGACCAGGTCCTGGTTCTACAACACATCCTACAGTCACCTTCACCTTTCATTATTATTTGTATTACCATAGCACCTAATCATGGCTTTGAGACAGAAATACAGGCTGGAGAGAGTAAGTTTCCTAGCACCCAGTATGCGACTTCGATGGTTCTCAAGGCACGCAGGACTGCAAATCACCTTGATTTCTTCGTTCTCAAGGCACGCAGGACTGCAAATCACCTTGATTTCTTCGTTCTCAAGGCACGCAGGACTGCAAATCACCTTGATTTCTTCACTCTGAAGGCAGGAGGTGTCTTTCTTGTAGCAGGGTATCCGTTCCCTAATGCCACCAGTCTTTCAGTCGCTCAAGCACTTTTCTCTGGGCTTTGCCCTTCAGGTCAACAATAGATGTATGCCGTTCTCTGAGTCCCTTTGAATCATTCCCCTGTGATATCCAGCCCCTTACACTAGCTACTCACAGAAATACCAGATCCCCTGTACCCACAGGGCAGTGTCCCTAGTTTACCAGTTTTACCTTCGCCACTGCTTCTGTAAACTGCACAACATGTAAACACATCTGATCAAATAAAAGTAGGTTTATTTTAAAAGGAACAGAGATTTAACTAGAAACAGGAGAGAGTGGGGGAGAAGGAGACTGCTCGTGCACAGCAGGCACCACTCCAGGCATGAAACTGTGGTCCTTGCCACCAGCAATCATTAAAGGCCCCATTCTACTTCTTGCAAGTGTAGAGGTGTTAGCCAGAGGTGTCCTGGCTAGCTTGAGTTGTGGACAATTAACCATCCTGCCTACATGAATTTACCTTGCTAGATACGCTGCTTTGAGTGCTTGCATGTGTCCATTCGCTGTGGGGGTGTGTGTGCACTATGTGCACAGTTGTCAGAGAACTCTCTTCCCTCAGAGGTACCCGTCAGGGTAGCCCGAGTGCCCTTTTGTCCTCACATGCTGCTGCGTGCTGGTAGAAGAGGGTGGAGCTGCCGCCAACTTGCTCAGTTCCTTCTTACTCCCATTGATGGCTATTGGAGCAATCTCAGACTTGTCATAAGTGCTTCCCTCACTCCTTTGTGCATGTATATGTATATATATAATACACACACACATATATAAAAATATGTTAGGAATTAGTTAAGTTGAAGTTAGTTTTAGCAGTATGTTTTAGTCTGAGATTGTTTGGAACAGTTTTTCATCTTTTTTGGTACTGGGATGGGTACCAGAACAATATCACACTCGCCAGATTTAAGTCCTGCAGGACTTGCGCCAAACCTATGCCAGTCAGTGACAAATATTTGGGAGAATCCCACATAAGTGACCAATGTCACCTTTGTAAGGGATTTCAGCCCCATTCAAAGAAAGTAGCGAGCCTCAAATGTTTACTCATGGATGCAGCACTTCACCCTCCCTCAGACTCGTCTCACTTGGAGAGCACTCTAAACATCAGCTTTGGTATGGAGCACGCTGGAGATGTCTGCAGCTCCTTCATCCCTTCTTTAGGCTCAATATCTCACTTAGGTGTGTCCACGCTAAAGCCAAATAGAGGCAGAGCCTCTACAAGACATTTTGGCCAGAGTCACTCGCTGGAGCATTCTTCAGCTAAAAAGGGATCACTGCCTCTGGAGCCTGTGTGAGGTCAGGTGGGGGTGTCCCTGGCAGAGCCATCAGTCATTGCCACTCCCAACCATCTGCGAGAGACCTGCTTAGCCTCTCAATATCCGTATCCCTAGAAGGGCAAAAAGGTTTACAATCAGTAGCAATGCCTACGGCACCTACCTCACCACATCAGGGACTTACAGTCCCGTTATCCGCCATGCCTCCATAAAGGCCAGTGCAATCGAAAGGCAAGCCTCCAATAATCTCCCCAGTACTGCCATCTCCATATTTGGGCTACTTATCCCTGAGTCCCAGCTGGTTCTGCCTCCCTCTTCCACTGTTGTCGGACATTTTGGATTCTTTCCTTTCAGACTCAAAGATGCAATCATCTGTGCCCCATCCAAGACAGGGGGCATACCTTCCGTGAGAGACTAGGGGACCATGGGTCATGCAACAGTTGCAGCACTGGCCTTCCCTTAAGGGACAATGATCCAGCCAAGGATGGGCCCCAGGCCCATATCAGTGGCCATTCTGGACACTGGGCCTCTCTCCTCCCATTAGAGCCTCCCCACAACCATCTTAATCAGTGTCATCAAGAACACTCCAATGACCTCGGCACAGAGACCAGCGTTCTCCACAAGCCGGTACTGATCTCAGTACCAAGAAGCCAGAAGTCACTCAGTTGGCTCCTCCACCACAAGTCATGGAGTAGCCACTACATCTGAATCCTGTGGTGTCCTCTTCCTTGTTGTCAAACAAGGCGGCAATCAATTCTCCACTGCCATTGGACCCCACTGCTCATCAGAATCTGTTGAGAAGGGAAGCCTCTTTTTTTTAACATTCAGGCAGAGGAGGTACATGAAAGCTCTCACAAGATGGGGGACATTCTGGTACTGGCAGCTTCTGCCAGGGTTGCTCTACTGAGTAATGAAGCCATTGTGGAGCCACATAAGACACTGGCAGATACCATTCTCCTTACTCTCTCCCTCCTCCCCTCCACCCTGGTAAAGTGAAAGAAAGTACTATGTCCCTTCTAAGAGGTATGAGCATTTGTACTCTCACCCTTACCCAAGTTTCTTGGTGGTGGCAGGCAGCTGCTAACAAACAGGAGAGACAAGGATATCAAGCATCAGCACCAAAAGGCAAAGATTTGAAGAGGCTGGACTTGTTTGGATGCAAATTTTATTCTACAGGGAATCTGCAACTTAGAGTTGCAAACTGTCAGGCACCCTTGAGCCATTATGACTTCACTCTCTGGGATAACTTTGTAAAATTTAAACACAAGTTACCAGAGGACTGTAAGCAAGAATTTGCAGTAGTGGCAGATAAGGGCAAGCTAGTCACCATAACTGCTTGCCAGAACAGTTTGGAGGGCACAGATACAATGGCTCGTACCATGGCATCAGCCATTTCTGTGAGATGTTTGTGGTTACAGCCATTTAGGCTCCCTGCAGAAGTTGAGCAGACCATCCTGGCCTTCCCTTTCAAAGGTCCCTCTTTTCAGATAAGACTACCGATAGGCTCTATAGCTTAAAGGATTCCAAGGCAGCATTAATATCTCTTGTAATCTATACTTTGGTGACAGAAAAAACAGTTTCCTCCTCAAGTGCCATGCAGACACCAGAATTTTACTCTCCAGTGTCAAGATCCCTTGAAGAAGTTATACATCCACTGTACTTCTCTTCAGCATCAGTGGGTATATCCTGTCCGCTCATCTCCTCCAACAGATACTCCAATGTATTGGCGGAGGGCAGCATACCAGTTACCATAATTCCATCTATTTTGGTGAGATTTTGCAGAAGTGCCTCAGAGCACACATGTGTTTGAAAACCAATGAGACTTGTTGCCCCTAAGCCATTTAAATGCGTTTGAAAATCCCACTTCAAATGTTTGTCTACCAAGAATGGTGCTGTAATGAGGGTAGAATGTACACCCATTAAACTGAAAGACTTTTTAATTTGTTTACTCCTGTTAATAAAGCCACTGTTGAATTTAAACTATTTGTATTGTTGCAGCTAATTTAGTTAACATGACAGATTTGTTCTGCCTCATCAGTGCAGTGCTCAGAGGCCTGATTAGCGATTAATCATACCTCACTCCATTTTTTTTTACTAACATTAATAAACATTTCCCATGACTCTACATATAGAATCAACTGAGCTGTTAACCTGTTTTGATCCACCTCTTGCTTTTTTCTTACAGAGGGGCCATGAAACGGGTGGTGAAAGCAATGAATCGAATGGACCAGAAGAAGCATGAGAAGTTTGCAAACCAGTTTAACTATGCATTGAATTAAGTTGTAAGAAAACAGAAGACCGAAGAGGAGAATTAATAAGACTGCAGCTATGCTAAACATTTCTCAAAAGCCTTTATAGTCAAACTAAAATATTGTGCTCTACATTTTTACTGGGGCTATTTTTTAATTAGTGTCAACTTCTTCTAGTAACTTATTAATATTTGATAATGAATATGAATTTTAGCAAAGATGTGGCTGTACATAATTGAATGCATTTAACAATTTGATAACTACTGGGAATTTACATTAAATGGAACAAGCTTCATGGCTTGTACTTATCCTAATTAAAATGCTCAGATATTTTCTTCCTAATGGACTGATACAATTTTTACACTTTGGTGTCAACACAAGAGGCTGCTTAAAGTTTGCTGTGACTGGATCGTGCCTTCAGCAAAGGTTTCTCCTAAGCAATTATATTTGTGCAAGAGCTCACTGTGCAAAGTATTGCTCACCCTATGGCTCTTGAGCGAAAAATTCACCATTCTAAGCACCATCCTCCCCCTAGAATGCCTGTAAAAATGCCATCCCCACATCCAAAAGGATTCCAGTTTATATGCATTCAGAAACCAATGGGGTGAGATGTGCTTTCAACAGATATAAGAACCACTTCAGTCCGAAGAGTTTTAGTACCAATGTGAAGTTGCTGAAATAGCTCAGTCCTCCTCCTATCACCTGACAATGCATCTGTGGCCTTTTCAGATCTTCCAGACCCAGTGCTCCTGGCAGTTGTACCACAAAGTGTGGGATAGGGACCCAGAATGCATTGCAGTTGAAATGGTTTAGAAGAGCACTACTGTGGAGCAAAAGAGTGAGGGTTCTTAAAGCGCTTCTGCATTTTTGTGTAATTCCCCTTTCCGGAGTTAAGTGCTACTGTGGTCAGTTTCTTTTACATTTATACACATACACACTCCACAAGGATGTTAAATGTAATAATACTATTGTTTATTTTAATTATATTTTTTTATGTTTGTGGGGTTGTCCATCACCCACGCAACAGACCATGAGGCTGGCTCCAAATCTTTCAGATCCCCTGGGACCCCAAGGAGATTAGTGTTACACTGTCTGGAGTAGTTGACGAGTGTGAGTGCCAGGCTCGGGGCCGACTATCCAGGAACAGGGCACAAACCAAGTAACAAGCATGAACTCCTAAAGCACTATCACAATCTGTCTCCCACCTGCTCTGTCTCTCTCCACTCTTGTGTATCTACTTCAAGACTGCAGCTGGTTGGGATCCTCTGGTGCAGGTCTGAGGACTGAGCCCATTAATAACCCCAAAGCCCCTACTTAGAGCACTAGTGCTTTTTTGCATCAGCATTTAGAATCCGGACTCCTGGAGCCCAGGAGTTAAGGAAAAAGCTTATTAAAAGTGTTTAAATGTGGCGCTAATTCGCGTAGCCATAACAAGCAGCATTAGGCGTCTGGTTACTTCGGAAGGGATTGTTGAATAACTATTTTGGCTGACGTTCCAATTTGCATAATGACAAGGTGTTGTCACTGCATCCACCATTAATTTGCTTTATTTATAATGCCATTATGGAGCTCTCTTATCCCCATGGGCAATAAAAGGTATATGGAAAATATGATGAATGATGTTTGGAAATTGTTTAGGATATCTTGGGTTTGGGTTTTAATATTTTGGTCATTAGCTGAAAACTACAACAGCCCCAGGAGAAGCGGCGGTTGCAGGCAGTTAGAAGGGCTGAGACTAGACACTGCTTTACAATGTTCGCTAATCTTTATTTTACAGAAGGATGTGGGGAAGGAGGAAAATGAGGGGTGATCATGTGTGGTACTGAGTCCCCTTGACTCTTAAAAAGCACTCAGCACCTCACAGGATCGTGCCTAAATCAAAAGAATGCCGGCGGTGGTAACCTGAATATTGTGGGTTTTGGTGTAAGGGACCATCTATCACAAAGACAAGTTTGCCTGGGTGGCAAAATAGACTGGAGTGCCCAAGGGGACTTTCTGTGTCCCATGTTAAGGCTGTTCTAGTGCTTTAGGAATTCATGCTTGTTACTTGGCTGGGGTGTGTGTGATCTCCTATAGCACTTTTTCTCTGAATTTAGAAATATTACTGGGCAAATATCATTATTCCCATTTAACAGATGGGGAAACTGAGTCACGGAGTGACTTGCCCAAGCGCGCTCAGTACGGGAACGGCCATGCCATTAGTATTTCAATACCTGATTCTCCCCTCTCACACTGGATTTACCCTCATGAAACTCTCCTTCCTTCAGTAGAGTTGACTCCTGATTTACACCAGTCTACACAAGAAGAGTCATGTCCCAAAGCTTTTTTTTTTAACTAAAACTTGCATTCTCTTTTGCATTATTTACATTAAATAGAAGGACACTGCTTCCTTCAGACCTATTTTATCTAGCCCCAGGCTTCACACAGTGTGTGCTCAGCCTGTGGGAATGCTGCTGCTGGAGGTTATAGATTTGGTTCCTGCCCCTGAATTTTAGAAATGCTGGATATTTTTTGATTAATTATAATTGTAGTTGTAGATGGGGAAAAAATAATATAATAAACCTTGCACTGCTCTCTGGAGAGAGAAAGAAAAAAGTATCCCCTGGATAACACTGTGCAATAGGTTCAGGACATTATGGGTCCTTTTTTTTAACTTTGGTTTGCCATCATGTGAAGTATCAGATATTGGCTATTGTGGAAGATAGAAGACTCAGTTCAAGACACCAGTAGTCTGATCCAGTATGGTGAATTGTACATTCCTCCTCTTCTGCTGCTTGCTTGTAAGCCAAGGGCAAATAGGGAGCTCACAACTACAAAATTTCACGGCAGGTGGATGCTTTTCCTCCCATGGCGAGGCACATTTGAAAGATAGGAACCCAAACAGCATGTTGAACTCCTGCATTTGGAGGCTCAGATGGGTGCTTAGGCATGTAAACACGCATTTTACGAGCCTACATGGTGATTTGAACATCTAAATGCTGGATCTGGGTGTCCTCTAAAAATGCCCTTGTTCAAAAATTGGGCCCAGTGTGTGAAATTTGAGTTTTGACTTAGAGTTGTGTGAGTGAAAACACCTCTCCTAAATTGACCTGATTTTACTTCCTGTATCACCATGCTTGCATATCTAAGGATGGGGAATTTTTCAGTGGTGACCTAGCCCAGCCTCTCAGAGTATTCAGGGATATCCTTGCAAGGTGTCCATAACCTACTCTGGATTTATTTCTAGTTATGCAACTTCTACCCCAAGCTTCTGAGGGGACTTTGGGATATTCTACCTTCAAGCTGTTCTTGCTGCAGATTTTTAATTCTGGATGTCAAGTTCAGAATTGATTGCTCTTGAGCATCCCCTGGTGGCCATTAGAATTGTGGAGGAGGCTCCTGGCCTCTGAGGATACGTCTACACTGCAGTTAGATGCTCATGACTGGCCCATGCTGCTGACTTGGGCTTGCAGAGATCGGGCCTCCACCTTACAGGGTCCTAGAGCCTGGACTCCAGCTGGAGTTCAAACATCTACATTGCAATTAAACAGCCCCTTAACCTGAGCCCAAGTCAGCTGGCAGGGGCCAGCTGTGGGTGTCTAATTGTAGTGTAGACATACCGTGAGTTAGGGGGCTGCTGCTGATACACAAAAGGGGAATGATATTCTAAAGGGTAAACAGTAAGAGACAAGACAGCAGTTTTGGCTTCCTGCCTTAGAGAACTGTGCCTCTTGGCATATGTCTGAGGTTTAGGACAGAGGCTCTAGGAAGAGTCCGTGCTCATTTTGTGTTGTAATGAACAGCGAATATTTCCATGACATGCTGTTCTAGGACTACCAAAATACAGTCACTAATATAGGACTGTAAAATGTTACTGATTTATGATGCAGCGTGAGACTGAGGAAAGCTACAGAGGTCTAAAGATAGTGACAGGTGGCACTATGTATTAAAAACAAGTTTTATCACTTTGGGTGGAATGACATTTTAACAAGCTGAGGGTCTGTCATATAATGTGTGTAATCAACGAATCGTTATTCTACCCATCACCTTGCCGGACATGTGCATGGCCAAACTGAGCTGAACTCTAGCTGTTTGGTGGTGCTTCACTGGTGACGAGCAGCCGTGGATTGGCACATCCCGTCTCCAGAGGATTTGCTCTGTATAGGGTACTCCTTGAGTGATGCAGCAGCTCCTATGCCAACCTCATCCCTGTGGCTGATGAATCAGTGTAGCTGGGGCATCCCTGCATGCAGATGCCCCCCAGCTGCCATAATAGCCCTGTGGGACTGTTAGCAAAAAAGGTAGATTAGAGTAGTCCTGAGGCTGCTCTGACTTATTTTGGGGGACCAATCCAGCATTCAACTGGCCCAGGATCAGAGAAGCAGAAAGGGGCTTTGGATCAGTGTGTTTTTTGTTGTACCAGGCAATCATGCCTCCAGGCATTTACGTATCATGAGCTTTTGATTAGCGTGGTCTGTTCAGACAGAGAAGAATTTTATTGTAAAGATGGCTTGTGGCAAGAGACTGGGCCAAAGAATCTTGGTCCAGTTCCTTTGAGTCATAAGAGTTAAAAGCTAGAAGGAATCACTGATTTGCACCCATACGCTGCAGAGGAAGGTGGGGGAAAAAAAACCCAAAGCTCACTGCCAATCTGAGCCGGGGGAAGATTCCTTCCTGACCCCACATATGGTGATCAGTCAGACCTCAAACATGTGAAGAACCTGCCAGCCAATCATCTGAGAGAGAAAATGCTCGGTGCCCTGGCTCACTACTTCCAATGTCCCATCTCCAGCCAGGGCAATCCCTGATGCTTCAGAGAAAGGAGATAAAAAAATCCCTTCCTGACCCCTGGTGGTCAGGTGGCTGGCTGAAACCCTGAAGCATGAACATTGGACATAAAGTGGAAGCGAGCCCTATGCTCTTCCATCCCAAGCAACTCCACCGTACAACTGCACTCATACTCCAGCTCTCTCTCCGAGCGAATTAAGTTGTTTTCCCCCACAACTCCAATTGGGAATCTGTTCCAGAATTACACTCCTCTGATGGCTTGAAACCTCTTTCTAATTTCCAGCCTGAATTTGTTTGTGGCAGTTTATATCCATTTGTTCTTGTGCCAACTTTGTCCAATAGCTCCTCACCCACCTTGGTATTTACCCCATAATGTATTTGCAGAGAGCAATCGTAGCTCCTCACAGCCTTTTTTGCTTGACTAGATAAGCCAAGCTTTTTCAGTCTCCTCTCCCAAGATAAATTCTCCATTCCCCTGATCAACCTAGCTTTACTCTGCAGTGCTCAATTTAAATTAATCTTTCTTGAACGTGAATGGCCAGAAATGTGCACAGGATTCCAAATGAGGTCTTGCCAATGCCTGGTCCAATGGCATTCATACTTTATCTCTACTAGAAATGTCTTGCTTAGTACATCCTAGAATTGCATGACCTTTCATCCAATTCTGCCACTCTAGTCCTCAGAGTTATCCAGATCTTCCTGTATAATGTTCCAGTCCTCCTCTGGATTGGCAATGACTCCAAACTTCATATCATCAACTAATTTCATTAGCACTTTCCTACTTTTTGTGCCAACTGCATCAATACAAATATTGAATAAGAATAGTCCCAAGCAGGGCGGCCCCACAACATTCTGATACCTGAGGGGGGAAGCTCAAATAATCCCCCCATGTCCCCTTGCTTAGGCCCAAACTCTGAAAAGTCTCTTGTGCCCTCCTCCCTCCAGCACAGCACTCCACCATCTCTGTGCACCTAGGGCAGAGAGAATACATATGCACCAGCAGCAGACAATTTTCTACTCTGGGTCCCAGTGGGGCCCCCCCTCCCCACCCACAGTCTGGCACCTGAGGTGCCTGCCTCAGTTTGCTTCATTGTAAGGCCAGCCCTGGTCGCAAGACCAGTCCTTGAGCAACTCCACTAGTAATCTCTCTTCCAGCACAACCCCATTGCTTTTGCCCCATTAGCCAATTCCTTCTCCATTTGACAATGCTTGTTGCGAGCCCCATTTTCCTCATGTAATGAATATTTTCCTATGTATTTCTCTTCTGATCTGTGAACGGGTTTAAATCCCAGGACTTTGCTGGATTTCCAAAATGTAATGAGTTCTTTATGTGGTGGTGAAGTCTTCAGATAGGCAGATGTGATGGTTGTGGAGACTAACTACCTTCTGAGGTCTAGCTCAGTGACCAGTGCATAGGCGCTGAAACAAGGGGTGGTGTTGCCACCCCCTGGCTTGAAGTGGTTTCCATCATACAGAGGATTTACAGTTTGGTTCAATGGTTCTCAGCACCCCTGGGCCCGTGTGAACTTGCCTACGGTACATTCTAGAGCTGATGGGCACTGAAAAACAATGTTTGAAAACAATCCTTCCATAATTCAATGGGCTGTGTTTGAGCCCCTGTTGTGTTTTCTACCTGTGGATATCCTAGTACATGAGTGCCTGGGTCAGGATGTTTATCAGCAAAGCAGATTTTAAGCAGACTTTACAGAGTACAGTATTCTCAGAAAACAGAGTCCGGATTCATACACATTAAACCAGGAAGACATACATAGCATGTCATGTGACCTGAGAAGCCAATCAAAACAGCCCAGATTTTGAATATTGAATACTCACAAGAAAAATGCTAATGACTGAGCTATTAAGACTGTAACCACTGAACTCAGTGAGATTTCTAATCATCCTGGGTCTAAGATTGGTACAGATCCCACTGAATTAAATAAGACAAAATTTCTCTTATTAGTGATTGACGACTCAAGTTTTTTTTCAAAATGGAGTTTTAAATGTGAATGCCACAAGTGCAACTTGACTGTTTTTCATAAACCGTGTGATAATATACATACACTGTAACATTTTTTAACACTGCATATCACCTGCTAATCTTTCTGAACTAATCTGTATGTTTCTTCTTGCTTTTTCCTCTCTGCTTCTGTGATCAGATAGTGATGGTTGGGAGACATTTTGCTGCTGTTTGATTTGTGAGCATAGACAACTGAAATTCTTTCTAAACATTCCAGTCCAAATTTTCAAGAATCCTGCAAAATAGGTGTAGCCCACTTCCCTCCAGCTGGTTCTGAGCAAACATGAACATACAGCAACATGTTCAAGCCAGCTGAACTCAAACCTGCAGCATTTGGGATTAGTCTGCCAAACATCTGGTTTATTGTCTTCCACATAGTCTCACTGTGTATAGACAGACATGTTGCCACTCTGAACAGTGCATCTCTCTGATCACTCTGTACTACCGCTGATGAAGGCCTGAAGAGCCAAAACAGTAGTTTCATATTTCATTCTTTGACCCACCTTTGTTTTCAGACTATTTAGTCTAATTAAGAAAAGGATTAAAGCTTTACCAGCAGGCCTGACCCTTATTTAGGCTATTGTGTTTTCTACCTGTGGATATCCTAGTACATGAGTGCCTGGGTCAGGATGTTTATCAGCAAAGCAGATTTTAAGCAGACTTCACAGAGTACAGTATTCTCTGTGCTAATGAGCATTATCAGTGCTAATGACTTTCACTCACTACCAACCTGAGCCATATTCAAACCAGTGATATAGAGTTGAATGGCTCCAAATTCTATTATGAATTCGGTCATCCAGTCTTTCACTTGCTATCACTGAAAAGGTGGATTTAGACCATATTTCACCACCACAGTTCCTTATTCTGGGGCTTTTTCGTGATTGTGAAAACTTTGCCTGGGGTGGCAACAGTTGATTCTTGTTGTACAGCCTCTGAGATCAGGGGCAATGAGTGTAACACAACACAGTGTGGTTGAGAGAGGAGACGGAATACCAGACCCTCACCTTGGACAAATCACACCTTCTATGACTTGCTTTCCCCATCTGTAAACTAGAGATAACACCTGTCCATCAGGCATGTTGTGAGCATTGATTAATGTTTGTAACAAGCTATGTTAATGCTAAATGATATGGAGAGAGGAACAAGGTGGGTGAGGTAATATAGTGTATGGGCCCAACTTCTGTTGGTGAAAGAGAGATTTCAAGCTCCTCAGACCTTGTCTCTTTCAGCAACTGAAGTTGGTCTAATAAAAGATAAAGATATCTCCCCCACCTAGTCTCTCTCATATCCTGGGGTCAACATGGCAGCAATGACACGGCAAAGAAATTATATGGACTCCGTTCTACTCCAAGTGACCTGCTGTAGCATTTTGTTACTCTGCTAATTAGTTTACTTCTGGGGAGGGTTACACCTGGGAACCTGTGCCCTGAAATATTAGTTTCTCTTTTATTTTCACAACAAGGGGAGGCAGTTTGGAGGTTTTTAATTTATGGAAGTCCAGAGGAGAAGTTTATTAGCTCAGGCTGTTGTAGGTCTTTCACCCAGGTGTTGCTGTGTTTTACTCTATCTTTGGTACTAAGGATGTATCATACACTCCGATGAATAGCATTGTTAAGAGGACTCCCACCTGGAAGTTCTGCAGTAATTGGCCTGGGGCTTCTCTGTGGACAAGGTAGGTTCAGTACAGTCTGGTCCTTATCTCTCCAATTCTTTTGTGGGCACAGGCCAGCCCCATCGTTGGCTGTTAGCACATCCGTGTAGAGGGCAGCAAAGTCTGTACAGGAGCCAAGCTGGAGATGCAAAGTTTGGACCCAGCTGGGAGGTGCTGGTGTGTAAATGGGGGTCTTGAGTCCAACTTTAATCTGGTGTTGGTGGGGGTTGGCCTGGCTCACTGTGGACCTGAAAGACTAAAACTAGATCCAGGGCCCTACCTGCCCCTGGGTCGCCTGCCAGCTGGGAGCTTTTGCCATGACCAGGACCTTTGCTCTCACCTCCCCTCGACGGGGCGGGGGAGCTTTCCCTCGTCTGTGCCCCCCCCCCTGCTGGCTGAGGGCCGTCCCTGCATCCCCTGCGAGCCTCCTCCGGGCTCCCTCGCTCTGCCCCGCAGCCCCACTCCCGGCACGTTTCCAGACAGCTGCGGCCGGGGGAAGATGCAATTCCTCTGGCAGCAGCTATCACTTCCTCACGCTTCAAGTGCCAGCCGCCGCGGCCCTAAGAGGTTGTCAGAACCGCTCGCTGGAGGCAGCAAACGAGCTAATGGGATTAGAAAGCCATCACGGAAGACTGTCACCGCCACAGCCGGGCGGAGCCCAGCCCCGGAGTCCTGGGTGGGGCTGGAGAAGAGGGGCGCTGCCCTTCTGCCGCCCCCCCCCAAAAGGGGTAGCTCATTTCACCCTCTTCGAAGGGTGCGTTTCTAGCCCAGCTGCCGCCCCCCGATCCGCTCCCCACTGGGCAGGAATCCCACTGGCACCTCTCCGAAGGGGAGGGGGGAAGAAAAGCCAATGGGGATACCCTTGGGAGGGGGGTACAGTGTGCAGAGAGGGGGAATGGTGGGGGGGTCACATGGAAAATGGGGCAAAGCCGTCCATTGCTGGCTGGACCCGAACTGATTCAAGGGGAGAAATTCATTATCTCCAGCGCACTCTCCCGTGGGCGCATCTTCACGTGCCTCCGTGTCCGGGAACTGCGAAGGGATTGGAGACAGATACGGGTCCCTTCCCCAGGGTGAAGGATGGGATCAGATAGGAGAGCTGGGAGCGAGATAAGAACTTGGTAGCCTCTTTAATGGGAGATTTATAAGCTTTCGTTTAAATGGCAAACTATCTTTAAGCGTCAAGGCGGTTTCTTCTCTTTTTCTTTTCTTTTCATTAGCCTGGATCCATGACGGTCCGTCCATTATTTACAAAACTATACCAGGGGGGAGGATGTTTTAAGCCAGCGAGACTAACTTTGAAGTTCAGGAACAAGCTCATTTACCGAAAAGCCGATTGATTTTCCGCTATTTTCAAAAGGGGCGCCCATCATTCAACGGGTCGTGTATGAAATGTACAGAACTAAATCCAAACACCCGCCGGGTCTACCACCAAATCCTAGACCCCCTCAGCCTCCACACTTCGGTTTCTATTTTATAGCGCAGGGTTGAGGAGATATGAATGAGCCCAAACAAGCTAAATAAGCAAATAAAAGCCGGGGGTGGGGCGCTAATGAGTTCAAGTTCCCTCTTACAGCAAAGAAGGAGAAAGTTTCTTTGGGTTTAAGTAACTATCCACATGTAATAGCAGTGCCAAGGCACTGGACCCACGAAATGCTAAGGAAAGGCATTGCACCAGGGTGTGGCTTATTAGAAAGCTACGCAAGGGAAGTGATTCCGTTGAGTTGTTTGTTTCTCCTACAACGTTAACTGAAGCTGGCCGCCTCCCAGATTTCCGCGTTAAAAACGAGAGCCCCACACCGAGCCGGGAGGACACTGCTCACTTAAAGTTTATTGAGTGATTTAAAGTGTTTAGCAAACAAAGTGCTTCCTCGTTCTCTGTCATTTCGGAGCCCCGTTCTTCCCCTCCCTTATACATTAATTATAAAGTTAAAACTTTCCGGAACAACCAGAAATATACAGAGATGATTCATGTACAAAACAATTGCAACTAATAAACAATCTCTCTCCGCCTGGGGCTGACTAGACACGCACTGGCCGTGGATTGGGTTGGGTTTTTGCCAGTTTTTTTTCTTTAAAAAAGATCCAAGTATGAAAAAAATCGTGAGCGCCCGAAAGTAAATAACCCGTCGTCTGCCCAACCATGTGGCGAAATGACAAGTCTCCAGTGTTGTGTTTTACCCTGAGAGTCAAACGGGTTCATAATCTTTTCAAGTCTTTTACAAGTGGCCAGACAAAACCAAGGAACAGTGGGGGAAATACAGATAACGATGATTTACAGCGACGTCTATTTACACCGAGGAAAGCGGGAGGGTTTCTTCTCGTCCTTCTTCCTCTCGTCCAGCAGCCGGGTCCGGACACGGCGCGTATAAAAACGGGGGGTGGAAATGATTGTGGGTCCGAGGACAAGTTGTTGCTGTCTCCGGGGGGAGGCAGGGATGGGGAGCGGGGACAGGCAGGGAGAACGGGGCGTTCAGATCGGCGCCAGCCGGCTGCAGCCCTTCGACGTGGCGACTCGCGGCTCTCCCCGGCCGCCGCTAGCCCCAGGGTCCCGTCCAGCGGCGGGGAGCCGGGGCCGCGTTCCCCCGGCTGAGGTGGGTTCCAGGTTCCTTTGGCCCAAAGCTCCCGCTGGTTCTAAGGCTGAAGCCACCCCCGGTCCCAAGAGTTTAATTCAATGATAACCGGGGTGAAGGGACTAGTCAGATGGGGGCGGGGCGGCTTGTAAATACAAAGAGCGGAACGAGAGATTTGTCCGTTGGGGAAATGCAACTTCATCGACCCTCTCCTCCCCCGCAAGCCCCGGGGCCTCTAGTGCCCCCCTCCCCGGGGAGAGAGCGGCGAGTTCGGCCGGGTTTGATCCCAGGCGGGTGAGAGGGCCGGGGGTGGGAGGGCCGGGATGGACCGGTCCATTCATTAGCAGGTATTGTTACGTTGCCGAGTCCTCCGTTCACTGCGCTCCGCCGGGCGCGCAGAGAGAATTCAGAGGCGTCTCTTCCCCGCTACGGTGCTGGCGAGTTGGAGCGCGCAGGGGGAGCGCAGGGGGCGCGGCGCGTGGTCTCCATCCCACTGGGAGCGCTGAGGGCGCAGGGGGAGCGCAGGGGGCGCGGCGCGTGGTCTCCATCCCACTGGGAGCGCTGAGCGCGCAGGGGGCGCGGCGCGTGGTCTCCATCCCACTGGGAGCGCTGAGCGCGCAGGGGGAGCGCAGGGGGCGCGGCGCGTGGTCTCCATCCCAGGCTCTGCCGCTCCCGCGGCTCGCAGTCCCGGGGCGGGGGGAGGGAGGTTTATAGGTGCGGGGTGTAGAAGGCCGGAGCCCCGTAAGTCTGCGAGCCCAGGACGAAGGGCGAGAGGACGGCGGGGCTGGGCAGGAAGGGCAGCTGGGCGGCGCACACCAGCCCCCCGGCGGGGTGTCCCGGGTAGCCCCCGGGGCCGTGCATGGAGAGCGGGTTGCCCATGGGCGGCGAGTGGCTGAGCGGGCTCAGCCCCCCGCCCAGGCCGCCTCCCCCCAGGCCGCCTCCCCCGCCGCCTCCTGCCCCGCCGCCCGTCGGGGCGCTGGTGTCGGCGCCCGGGTTCTGCTTCTTCCACTTGGTGCGGCGGTTCTGGAACCAGATCTTGACCTGGGTCTCGGTCAGGCTGAGCGACAGCGCCAGGTTGAGGCGCTCGCAGACCGACAGGTACCGCGTGGACTTGAACTTGTTCTCCAGCGCCACCAGCTGCTCGTAGGTGAACGCGGTCCGCGCCCGCCGGGGCTTGCCCGACTTGGAGTCCGAGCCCGTGCGCTTCCTCTTGGGCTTGGCCTGCGGGCCCCCGCCGGGGGCCGGAGGCTGGGCCGGCGGCGGCGGCGGCGGCTGGCTGCCTGGCTCCCCGTCCTCGGGGTGATCGCCGGGGTCCCCCGCGCCGCCCAGGCTGCTGCTGCTGCTGCTCTCCTCGCTGCACAGCTCCTCCTCGTCCTGCAGCTCGCTCGCCGGGCTGGGCCGGGGCCGGCTGGCGTAGTCCAGGTCGCACTCCTCGGCCTTGGACAGCTCCCCGTCCTCTGCGCACAACCAAGGAGAGGGGTTAGCTTCGCAGCTCCCATCCCCCCCCCTCCCCTCCCGCCTACCCAGCCAGCCTGGAGAGGGCTCTGGGGGCCCCCAGCGCTACAGATCCCCCCACCCCTAAAGCCAGGATCTTTAGACCCAGGCCTACTGGGAAGGGGGGAGGGGAGAATCCATGCTCCAGTGAGGCTCAGAATGCGAATCTGCCCTCCCAGCCTCCAGCCCAAGCCACCCTCTAAAGGAGAAGCAGAATGGCTGGAGAGCACAGGGCAATGGGCAGCAAATTGGCCTGTTTGCTCTCCTCAAGGTTGCTGCCGGGCCTCAGGCTGGGAGGACTTCCTCTGAAGGTGACCTGAGGTTTCCTACATTTGGGGGGGCTAGGGGAGCCGCTGGGAAAAGACTCGACTGAGACACAGCAAAATCATTCAGCCTGGGAGAGGCCTCCCCTAACATTCTTCCAGCCTGAGGGAGTCTCCCCTATCCCCTCCCCAAGGGAAGAAACTGTGGCAGGCCTGGAGCAGATGCGGAAATCTAGGGAGAGCCTTCTGGACCTGGAAGGATTGTGGTGAACTTGTAAAGCTCTCTGGTGAGGATTTTCCTTTGAATGGTGGATGGTTTCTATCCCTGGTAGACGCCACACGTAGGAACTGAGTATTGAGATGGTTTAAGCTAAGGGGAAATGGGCATAGGAGAGAAGATAAACTAGGCTCGCAACAGTTGCTTTATGGGTCCTGGTTTATATTTTCCATTTTCACCTTAATCTGAATGGCACAAATATTACCAAAATTCAGAAAAATAAATTCCATTAAGTGTAAAAACGTCAGGAATCTGCCTACATTATAACAACTCTGAGGGAGGGATTTTCCCACCAAAAGGTTCTCCAGCTAGGAAGTCCTGAAGTGTTTATTAGCAAGAAACCACCTTTGTTTAAATCTGGACACTATGTAACAGCCTCCAATCCTAAAACCCTAACTAAGCTAAAAGCTTTACAAATCTAGAACATTATTTAGTGGACAATAATTAGAAGTCGTCCTTTGAAATCACTCTCTGTTCATCTTCTGAATTAAAACGATGGTAAAATGCTAAACAAATAAAATTAATCTCATGATCATTGCTTGCAGAAGCAATTCCAGATAGTATCTTTCATGGCACTTCTTTCCAGGAGCATCAGGGATGCTGATATTAAAATATTAAAATCATTTGACGTTTTATAAAGTGCACCTCTTTATGCAATTGCTTCAGAAGAGAGATTTGAAAAATTAGGGCTTGAGAAATGAATAACTAATATGGAACATTTGGGAAGAAAGTAGGTGAATGACACAGGAGTTCCCTGCAGGAAGAAGAGAACACCATTGATATTACTTTTTATTTTAGTGATTGAATTATCTGCATTGATGGCAGATTTGCTGCCTTCCGTTTTGGCATGTTTGTGCCTTGTTTGTTCCCGTGCTGTTCCTAAGGTAGAAGTATTAAACTGGAGTAAATACTTGTATTGATTCGCAGAGCAGATACAAACTTAATTAAACTCATTTTGTGTAATGTACAAACTAGTTAACGGTCATTTAATTTATTTGGGTTTATATTATGCTCCAATTAACTCCAGATGAGAACACGGTCATTATCCGATATTTAGGGCCGTTGTACTTCTGGGGAAGAGCATGTCGTTATGAAACCTGCAATAATATCGGTAAAAGAGCCGCTTCGCCCCGTGGATCATGCCTCATATTTCTGACACCTTGGAGGCCGGATGCTGTATTCCTTGGATCATCCCAGACTCCCAGGGAAGTAAAGGAATGTAGGAATGCATAAAATGCAGAATCGTGCCTCAGGCTGGAGTAAAATAAATAAAATATCGTGTCCTCATCACATTAGATACTCCTAAACTTCCTGAATCGGTCTCCCTTTTACACCGATAGCCCAGGATAACTAGTATGGGTAAATCCCCTTTCTTCCCACATATTAAGTAATGAGGTGATCACTGCTATTATGTGTTTACTTTAGTTATTTCAGTTCCATAAATACTAAGGCTGTACGGTCTCTCTCAAACTTTGCCCACTCTGAAAACCAAATGTTGCATATTCAATTAACTGATTATTTTTAATTGGGAAATTTAAAAAAAAGTGGAAAGATTTTGTTCTGTGAAATAAGCTGATTTCGGTTAAGCCTTGGGTATTGCTTGCTCCCTACGGGAAAAAGAGAGAGAAGTTTATTATAGTCACCTTAACCCGCAAAACCAATGTTTAGAAATCTGGGGACTTTTTAACGAAGAAAACTTCCCATTTTGGGGTTAAAAATTAGAAAATGGAAATGTGGAATTATGCTAGATATACAGAAATATAAGAGGGTGGTTAAGGGGGTTTTCAAATTTAAAATAGTGTATGCAAATGAAATAAAGTTCAAATAATCTACATCGAGTAGAAATTAAATTATAGGTGGATGCCAGTGTATATGATATTTCTGTACACGAGCCTTTCCACATATTCTTGTTGCAAACATGTACGAGTGTTTTATGTGTGGGGTAAACAGAACATACATACGTTCAAACACAGATGACACAAAGTGTTGGTTACTTTAGAGATTTTTTTGGCAATAATTTACAAACATCCCCAGCCCCTCTTCAATGAGGGAATATTAACATATTTTTAAACAACATCTGCACTGGTAATTGTCCAAAGCAACATCACTCTGGCTTTGCAACTGTTAATGCAAAATAAATTAACCAGAGTTTTATCAATGATTTCTAAAACTAAATGTGTTTCGCAAGATGAATTTAAATGTTTTCTATTTTCAATGTACTTGTCCTGTTTTTCTGGTAGTAGAGACTCAATTATTTTCGAATCATTTCCCCCACCCTCACCGAACTAAACCAACAACTTGATCTCCTATTACCCAAGGTGGGAGTGATGATGGGCCCATAACGCGATTAACTTTCATTATTTCGGAGTATTCACAAGTTTATTTTTGTATGTTTCTCGCTTTACAAAATATGAACCTAGTTAGGACTGGAGAGAGAAATCGTGAAAAATCCCTAGGCAGGTTGTCAGTAAGCAAAATTTAGAATGGCAGGATGTTTCTAAATATATTTACTGTTAGAGAAGTGAATGATAGAATTGCATTTCTCTCCTTGTCTGGAGATAAAGTATAAGATTGGTGATAGGCTGACCTCGTCGGTCTTTCTGATTGAACAGATCTATTTAGTATGACAAAAGTCAGATCGCTTTAGACAAATACTTACCATAGGTGTACTCGGAGTTTTAAATCTCTCTTTGGAATTCTGTTTACGTCTAGCTCCTGCTCTTGCTTTGATGATTAAAAACAGCGCTACTACAAAGGGGCTTGTGTTAAAACAGGTCGAATTAAAACCTATTTTACTACCTAATTTTAATGGATTTATCGCAGGATGTTACAGCACCCATAGAATTATAAAGACACCGATCTCTCTGGTAAGCCTATTCCAGAAGTTTATTTTCCAGTCTTTACAGTATCAAACACCACCCACTACGGTCCCCCCCCCCTCCCAAAATACAGGAAAGCTAGAGATATTTTCATGTGTGCTATCTTTTCCCGGAAGTGCTCTAATATCCTCAGAGTCACCGCGTTCAGAGGTGAGAAAGTTGGAATATTTGGATCTGGAAAGAAAAAGCAATCTAGCGCTTGGGTCGAATGCAATTCCCGATCAATAGCGAGCCCTAATAAGTGTAATAGGTTTTAATCGAGTAATTATCCGAATTTTGACCCTATAATTTAGATGTTAGGAGAGAGTTTGCAAGGTGCTTGAAAGAGATATGCACAATTCGATAATAGGATATCGACCCAGGGAGTCCTACACGCCACTCTGGGGCGATTTCCCCCATTATCCAGCCTCTTTACGCTGCTAAGCACATTTTACCTTAAATGTAATCGAAGGAATTTAATTGTTTTTCCAGAGATAACCAGCATTTTGTCACAATTAGTCTGATTTGTCCTAAAAAAGCCAAGGGGAGAGAGAAAATTGAATCTGTCGCCCAGAGCAACCTTCAGCAGGCTGGGGTGGGGGAGTGGGGGGTTGGAGAAGGGAGATGGTTTTGAAGGCTGATGGGGGGGGGTAAAGAAAACACACATAAAAGTCATAAACGCGACTTTGATACTTGGGAAATCCAGCCAAAGTGGGACTTATTTGATGATCTGAGAATGAATTTAAAATCCCATTGGGCCTGTTCATTCACATGGCCCGCAGCCCCCGCAATTCTCCCTGCAAGTTTGCTTCAGCAGTAACTTCCTCTTCCCCTGGAGGACAAAAATAAGACGCCAGGACCGAAGCGGTTATGCTGCGATCTAATGCAGAGTCCGGGTCCATTCGCCCCCCAGTGATCAAAGGGACTCAGTGGGTACATTTAAGACACCATTCCCCCTTGAAATGTAACGTTTTCTAGCCAGGTTGCAAGCACCAGAGCCCGGCAGGCAGACGTCGGACTTTTGCTAACTGTTCCTGCCCCGGATTTGCCTTCGTGTTTCCTTGTTTGCAGAACGGCAGCGAAAGTTATTTACCGTGTGTCTGAGCGGATTGAATTCTCAAGACACCTGTTCAGGAACATGAAAGGCGGGGCCCGAGGGGGCCTTGGAGGGAGAGTCCATGCACACCACAGAGTCTCCACCTTGGAAGTGCTACCCAGACTAAAACTTGACACAACTCAAAGGAGGGCCAGGCCAGAAAAGTTTCACCTTGCCTAGGGCAGATAAACCAGACAGACCTCGCTACACCACTGAAACCACGCACTTTAACGAGTGGGCTTAAACAAATGTTAGGCGCGGGTCTCTCTGCATGGACCCAGCTCCCTCTACACTCTTAGGTGTGGAAGCAACGAGGAAGGACCATTTTACCCTTGACAGCAGCCTCCCTGGGTCTACACGTGCCGTCATTGTACCGGACGGAAGGCAGTGGGGACGGTGGGCGTCTCTGAGACTCACCTTCCGAAGCCTGTCCTCACACTGCTTACCAGTGTGCTCCAGACACGAGTCAGACACTCCGCGGAGGTTAACATGCAAAACGTACTTACTGAGCAAGTCCGAGGACTTTTTGCACGTTTCAAAATCTTCACCCAGAGCCTTCGGAGCGGCTAGTTCGGTCCCCGGCTCCTCGGCTTTCTCCTCGGCCCCTCGGGGGAACTCGCTCCCCGCGGATTTGTACAAGGCAGAACATTGCCTCTTTTTGCTGTTGAATTTGTTGGGGTCCAGGATGTCCAGCACGGAAAAAGACGTGGTTCTGTGCACCGCGGGCAGGGCAGCCACGGCCCCCTCTTGCCCAGGGGTGTTGCTCTGGTTGTCGCCTGGCCTCTCTCTATTCCCAGGACACGAATAGACGGGCAGCTCGTGGCTGGAAGAAAGTCTCTGGTCGCTCTCCATGCTTTCCCCGTGCAGGCAGCCGGACCCTGGCTCTCCTACCACGCCAGCCTGGTTTGCGGAGGCGGCGGCTGGGATAGAGATGTCCCCCCCCGGAGTCTTGTCTCTGCTCACATTCATGACTCTTTGCAGAGCCCCTTCCAGGTGCAACTCTTCCCCCCTGCCCGCGAACTTCGGCTGGCAACTCCTGGCTGGCGATCAACTCGGGAGCTGCTCTGTTTAGCTGGTTCCTTTAGGACTTCACGTGGCTGAGTCCAACCTGAATTGGAGTCTCCCGTGGATATAGGGAGTCATAGGGCGATGATGCTCCACTCAGTTGCTCCTTCTTTCTTCTCATCATCCTCACAGGGCTACCTACTCTCCCCCCCCCCTCCACCACCCCCCCAGTCTCTCTCACCCACGGGCAAGGCTGTACCTTATTTATGCATTCATATTTAGCAGTGGATTGTAATTGGCTACAAATTAATCCCTTGCCCATAATAGTCAGTAATCCCCATCACGGGAGGAGAGAGACAGTGGAAGTGTGTGTGCCCGAGGAAGGGGCGGGGGGCGGGCGAGTGAGGGATGGTGTTGGCTGTGATATACTTAGCTGTCAGCTCTGTTTCAGCACACCTCCACTCATCTGGAAAGCATCTAAATAGCCTTATTTGGAGAAGTGGGAGGAGAGCGCTTTCTTTGAAATAATTGCGGGATCAATATAAAGAAGGTTTTATACACCCCGAATGGGGACGGAAGATCTCCCATCCTAATGGGTTAGTTATAGGATCAAAAGGATATTATTTGGGCTCAGAAGTGTGAACCATCTCACCTGTTTCAGCCCCCCCCCCCCCGCATTATTAAATTAGAACAATAGAATAAAATTGTTGTCCGAGGCGGAATGCTTTGAATTATACTGTGTGTGTAGAGGAACAGATACGTTGTCCCTCCCCCCACCCCATTCATTAAAATTACATATCAGATGAAAGTGCTTGGAAAAACTGAGAGCAAAATAATACCTTCAACATCCCAAGGCAAAACATAAGGATCAGTACATGCTAAATAACTGGGGGGGGGGGGTTGATCTATTATTACCCCACTTAGAAATAACGCCAAAAACGCAGCTTATTTTCAGTTCTGAGAAACACGCCTTCATTAAAGGGGGATTGAAAGCAGAAAAGGGAAGAAATTAGGAAAAGATCTGCCTCCGAATGACAAAAATCTCATTTCCTTTCTTACCCACTTTTCTCTCTCTGGTGTGCGCGCGCTTGGACCATATCAATTTCATTCTTGTTTTGGGTGGCCACGTCGCCGCATAGTTTGAATTAACTGCCAAAAAAGGTAGGAAAATAGAGAAAACATACAAAGAAAATTAGATTTTTGTGTGTGTGTCTTTGAGGCTGGTGACACATACAAGGACAGGTCCTTTGCAATTACCGCGGGCAATGATCCTTTGGAAAGCAGAAATTAAAAGTTGGGAGAAATAATGGGTAAAACAATCAGCTGTAATTTTGGTAGGGGTTGGACATGATTAGCCCATCAATGAGGTGGGCCCAGGGGAGCTCCCGGAGCGCTGGAGCCCACAACGGCTCCCTCTCATATATTATAGACCAGCCCTTAGATTTTAATCAGACACCACAACAGTGTCCTTCCTCCTTTATTACTTTGTTATGCTTTATCTTTAAATTATAAATCACCTTCTGGGTGGAAACGGTAGGTATAATCTCTGATCATGTGTAGGTAATTACCTCCTCCCTCACTTCCCTGACCTCACTGCCACACGAACACAGCCAGCGCTAAGTTTTAATATGCATTGGGTGGGTTTTTTAAAAGGCTTCTCTTGCTTCCCTTCTCCTGACGTCGTGTCTTTGATCTGATCTTTGGGTTTGGAGCCATTTCTCGTTCCATGCTTCTGCCCGCAGCCATGGGATATTAATAGTTTAGGAAAAGATGACGGTTGTTTAGGTAGAGGCCAATGACTTTGATCAGATTTCCTATTGGCATTGTCTCGGTAGCTAATCGGGGGGAACACGGTTTTTAGGGGGCGGGGATCTTCTCTCGAGTACATTGGCGTCCTGGTAAATTTCTGCCTGGGCACCCACCAATATCGGGTCTAAATTGCAATTAAAACGCTGCGCTTGAATGTCCTAGCGGGGCCTATACAACACAGGGACCATCGACCAGCACTGGTCTAAACGACAACGGCAGTTAAAGGACTATTAATTCAATAATATACACGGGTACCAGGCTGCACAGTAGAGGAAGGAAAGTGAATCTGAGCCCCAGATGTGGGGTAGAATAAATCTCTCTCTCTCTCTAGTGCACTGCTAAGACTCTCTGTCCACACACTCCGCCGTGTGTTTATTTTTGTACCCAATCAAAGCCAGGAAACAAAGGGCGGGGATTCTCTAGGTACAAGTGTACCGCGGGGAAAAGTTTTAGGGGGCAGAGAGCGCGCGGTTAGTGGAGACACAGCTGAGAATGGCAACGGGGCCGAATTCTGCTCCGGATTCTCCCTTGCGCCCCAGGGGGAATCAAGCGAAGCGGCCGGCGCCCCTGGGTTTCCAAGCGAGTGTTATAAAGATGTTCTATTGCGCCTAATCACAATTGATTGTCAATTAGAGCCTCATTTGTGCAATCTCCATCCATCTGCCATCTCTGGTTAGCCGGGCTCCAGAAAGTTAGCGCTGATGATGGGGCACGGGATGAGTTGTGACATGTAATATCGGGGTCGGGGCGGGTGGCCACTTCCCTCTCGCTGGGAGACGAGCCTCGGCCTTTTCCTTAAGAATGGGATCCCGGCAGCACCCAGCCCGTTCGGGGAAGGCAGGATTGGAAGAGCAGGCGGGGGAGGGGGACCCGCAGGAGGGTTAGATTAACCCCAATGAAATGCTCTGTCCTCAAACCTCTGCCCCTCCAGCACCCAGGACAGGGCGGGTCTGGAAATGGCTCGTTCTTTAACCCCGCAAACCAGCCCTGGCGGTTCGCCCCCTGTCCCGGGAGCGACCTCTGGAGTTGGATAAATTCTACCTGCAGGGCGGGGATATTGCTAAGGCCGGGGGGTGGTTAGTTAGCGCGGAACGGGGCAGCATTTGCCTGGGTGAGATGCGGTGTGGCTAGCAGGGTGGCCACCATCGACTGTCTAGGGGGCCCGGGGCCGCTGGGTTTAGGCCCGGGAGGACGAGGGCACCGTTTTGGTTGCGAAAGAAACACCCCCGACCACAGAATCCCTGGCTGGGCGCTTCACCCGCCTGGTGCCAGCCTCTGGCGAGGGGACCCCACCGCTCCCCAGGGCTTCTCCGCCCCCCGCGTGCAAGCTCCAGGGGGCCAGACCAGCTGGCGGCAGAGGGAGGGTGGCCAAAGGGAGAGCGAGAGGCTAATATTGCGGGGTGGGGGACCCGCCCCGGAGGTGAGCCGGGTCTGCCCTGCCCCGTCCCCAGCAGCCCCACGAAGGGAGACAGACGCCCCGGGCTCCTCTTATCGCAGAGGCACCGAGCTCCCAGGGACATTTTCAAAGGGTTTTTGGATCTAGAGGCCGCTCCGTCCCCGTCCTTCGCCCGCCGCAATGACCTCTGCCGGCGAGGGAGCCCCGCGAGACCCTCTGCCCGCGACACGTTGACTGCGAACCCAGCTGGGATCAAACTGCTCCTCCCTCCTGACCCCTACGGCGTCTAGGCTCAGACAACGCAGCCTGGCTCCTCGTGGCATTTTTCAACTGGAGGATGATCCTAAGACACCGACCAGCAAAGCGAGCTCACCCCAGAGCCCCCATTGCAGTGCAGCCAGCCCCATGGCTATCCGGCCATGGGGCTGGCTGCACTGACGCGCGGCTGGTTCTTTGTCAGCACAGAAGATTTGCATTTAGTAAATATCACCCTTGACACCCAGGCCCCCCTTCTGCCTTTGCAGCTCTAGAGAAGTAACTGGAGCCCCCGGCTCCATGGGGGGGGGGGGGGGCACCGGCTGCAGGAGCCCGCGTGGGAGTTTTTAAGCAACAAATTCCTTTTTTTTTTTTTTAAAAAAAAATGAGATTTCTGCAAGTCCGGTCAAAACCCGAAGCTTTTCGTTTTTGGCCTTTCATCATCCCCTTCCAGCAGCGCGGATCTGGGAGTAATTAAGGGCATTTATCGGGGTGGTAAAACAGCTTAGCAGCCCTTGTTCTATTGGGAAGGTCACTCTGCTGGATTTCCACGCGGGGGAAGGATTGGGAGAGGAGAGGAGGGACGGGGCACGGGGGGAGTCAGGGGACCCTGATTCGGGGTGGAACAGGTGCAAGAGAAACCCGCCCCGTCCTCCCCCCCCCCCACTCTTGATCGGTTTGCATTGATCAGAAATGCGCCCTGGGAGCAAGCGAAGGTCACCGAGGATCAAGTCTTTCCAGGACCCGTCCTGAGTGGGTGGAAACACTGCAACGCTGGGCATCAGGTGGGAGTGGAGCCCCGGCTGTACAATACAGCTACACCGCGTGGCAAGGAGGCCCGATCGCCCTTCCACGCACCCCTTCACCACCCCAAAAGTAAAAGAAGGACTTTTCAGATCCCACCTTTGAACTGAAACCGGCAACCCGCGCCTCTAATTTAAAGGGCTTCCTGGGAAAGGAGGCCAAGGTGACTCCAGGAACTTTGGAACCCGGCCTGTCCTTTAAAATACCGGCGCGGTTAGGAAATGGTCAGCCCAAGATACATGTTGCTCTAAGAGCAAAAAGATCTAAGCTGCGAATATTAATTCCCATACAATAAAGGCAGGGAGACAAATGTCGCTTTGCAGAAATGTGCATTAACCCCATTCCTGGTCTCACCGCTCCTATCAACTAGACCCACTAGAATGAATATGGACGGAGAATAGAGGGGGACGAACAGCTGAGATAAGGGGACTTTGAAATGTCTAATGTCTGTCTCCCCTGGAAGAACTGGAAACGGGGGGGCTGAAATTGAGAGTCAGGACAGGGAAGGGGGGGCGAAGGGGGTTGTAAGTTGCTCAGAACCAGCGTCTTCTATTTCTTGGGCACACAGCGAGATGATCTATCGATAGATCCCTTAACCACTGCCATTTCCCCTTCGATTTCAAACATGGCTGGTATCCAAGAAATCTCCCCCATCGGGGCTCTGTGCAGAGAAAGGACACCCCCAAACTGAGGAATGCGTAAGACGGCCACCTTTCTTATCCCCTCCCACCATTGTATTGGCTGCTCAAATCCAGGGTCTATCCTACCTGTTCTGGCACTATTGAGCGGGGGAGGAGAAGGGGGGGGGGGCTGGGAGCTTTAATTATTATTTTATTTATTATTACGGCCCTCGGTCTCCAACCGTGAGCTTGTTTCAGGATAAACAATAATTAGTTGAAAGACTGTTTGTCTTTTCACCCCTTCCCTGAAACCAGGAGGGGGACGGGGGGAGCGGTAATGCTGGAGCAAGGGGTGGTGGAGGGTGTTTAATGTGAACCCAGTTAAAGCCAAAGAATTAATTAACCCTATCCAAGAAAGAAAATAATTATTTTTCAAAAGAGAGAGAGAGATTATGAAGCAGATCTTGCTCTCTATCAATACAATGTCAGGTCCTCTCAGCAGAAGATTTAAAAGCCCAGGGGATTCCAGGTTAGGGTAGTAATGAGCTTAATTGAGGTTAATGCTTCCTGCACAGCTCCTTGATTATTAAATTAATATTATCACACACATGAATCATAATTAGAAGTTTAAATAATGCTCCAGGGGACTCCTCGGAGGATCTATTAAGACAGGTCTTTCCTTTCTCACCGATTCCCTGAGAGTTTCACACCGGGGGGGGGGGGGCTGCGCTGGGGCCCTGTGGAATTGGGGTATGTTTAGTCTGTTGCAAATTAGGAGAGACGTCCACTCGCGATACGAGGCTTTTTACTCCCGAAATGACACCCAGCGAGAGGTTCAAAGGCAGTTTACCGTGCTCCCTTTCAAGGTTTAGTTCTGCAAATTCCTGTTTAAATCCAACCCCTCTCCCCCCAGTTAATCTAGGCGTTTATCTCCCTAGACCCTGGAGTACAGTATATATAAAATACTAATAAAGTGGCTTGTTGTCACTTATCTCGGGGAAAGATCTCATCTGCAGATCTTATTCATACACCTAGTGAAAGCTGATCCCTTCTGCTCAGAGTCCGTTATAAACTCTGTTCTCCTCCCCCCAGCTAAAAAAATCCCCGTCACTCTTTTGGGAGCCTTTAGACGGGGAATGAAGGGCTATAGAAATACTTTAGTGTTCTCCTTTATAGACCCCATCCGCTAGGCATATCTGATGTGATCCTTTTACAAACGGCTCCAGATAGGTGAGTTCCTCGAACAACCCCTTCCCAACCCTACTATGCTGCGTGAAATAATCTGCACACTCCAGAGGGTTCAATTTAGCATTCGCAGTGTGCATACTTGTAATAGGTACGTGGTTTTCCTGTAAGGGGGGGGGGTTCGGAGGGCGTGTCCCATTGTCTCTTTCTGTTGTTGCTATTACTTCTTTCCCAGCAGACACCCCGTGTGGGTATGAAGATGAGGGTAAAACCAGCCTCTCTGTGTGTCCCTGTCTGTCCTTATCTCTTCCTCTCTATCCTACGAGCCCTTTGTAAATACTCGGATTTCCTAAGCCTGGACAAGATCAGGAGGGAGAGAGGGTGTGTGTGTGCAGAGGGGAGCCAACCCCCGCTCCCATGGGGAGGTGTAGCAGAAAATTAGACGGTTGGTTTGATTGTTTATGCATTTATTTGCACGTGGGTTGAAATTGACATCTGTTCCTCTGCAGGGGGTCTGGGGACAGAGCGTTAACTTTGGGGTTAGAACCGGGGGGGCGATTCTCTGGCATAGGTATGAATGTGGGAATGGGGTGTGTGTGGGGGGGAGGGGGGGGAGCTAAGGACAGAAACGGGATGGTGGTGGAAAAAAATCAACCTTAAAACAGCCCTCCTGTCCTCCTGGGATTGAGAGCCCGTGGACAAAAGGGGAATGGGAATAAATAAAGGAGAAATCCGATGGTTTGCGCGTAAGCATCTCTCTCCCTTTCGTTCTCTCTCTATTTATTTTCCTCTCTGTTGCTGAAACATATTGAAGGGGTAGAAAAAGGAAACATTAAGATCAACTGTGAGCCCTGCCGACGGTTTAACGATTTCAAATGAGCTCTGACTCTGGTGAAAATCTGACAATTACCCATCAGGATGGCAGATGATGGTTAAAATTACCAGAAATCAATATTCTCACCGGGTGTCCCAGCCTGATAAGAGAGACCAAGACAATGTTGACTATTAAAGTCGACAGCTTGAGATATTACACTATTAGTTATGCTATTTTTAATAATCTATAATATTTGGGCTATAATTAATTAATTATACGGGTCAGATAATATCTGGGTCTGGAATGAGGTCTGAAGGGTCTATTAAGGTTGGTAATGAGAAAGGAGAAATCTAATCTAAGGACGAGGAGCCGTGAAGGAACAAATATACAACAGACTTCAGATAGAGGAGGAGAGAGAGAGAAGGGATATAGCAGACCCAGTGCACACACCTCCGCTTTCATCTCAGGGTCTGGTAGCAAGAACATCTCCACTTCTCCTTGTCATGCCCCTTGAATTGCACAAAGGCCTGATTTGCACCGAGATGTTACAACCCACAGGTAGTTAGTGATTAGTAAAAATGATTAAATGTGTACTATGGGATTCAATGGCATTTAAAAAAATAAGCCTCATGTGTCTTCCTATGGAAGGGGAAATGTGGTGGGAAATCTCTAGCCCAGCTGTTCTCAAAATGTGGGTCGGGACCCCAGAGTGGGGACTGACCCCATTAAAATGGGGTCACCAGGGCTTTCTTGCACTTGCTGGGTCCTGGGCCCAAGCCCCACCACCCAGGGCTGAAGCTGAACCCCAAGAACTTCAGCCCTCAGTGGCGGGGCTCAGGTTACAGGCCCCCCGTCTGGTGCTGAAGCCCTTGGGCTTTGGCCTGTCCTACCCAGGGCCATGGGGCTCGGGTTTTGGTCCCCCCTCCTGGGGTTGCGCAGTAATTTTTGTCTTTGCAGTGCAATGGAATTTGAGAAGCCCTGCTCTAGTCACTGGTGGAGGTCAGCCCCTCTCTCTGGATGCTGTAAACCACCCCTGACAAGTAAGACTTTTAATATTTTCCCTGGCACCAAAAGAGCCTTTGGAATGTCCCAGATTGTAGCAAGTGGCATCTGTTTCCTAATAGACATGTGTGTATATAGCTTGTGTGTATAGCTATATGCACTTGTGTGTGTACATATAGCTATACACACACACACATATATATATATATATATATATATATATATATATATATATTGTGTGTACCCCCACATAAAATGGTTTTATTTCCCTCTTTTCAAATTAACTTAATCAGACTGCATGAATTATAAACCATCTCTTTCCTCAGTGTTATTAACCAATATTCTAGGTGTGACACACAGGACTACAGCTATTTTACATTAATTATAGCCATACAAAGAGTGTGTTTATTATAATACTTATTCCAGGGGGTATTATTTATCATATTAGCTCTGCTCTTATTAGTTACAGACTGGAGAAGGTGGGTATGTTGAACAACATTCCTGTCACATAAGGTAATAAAGGAGGGGAGGGATAGCTCAGTGGTTTGAACATTGGCATGCTAAACCCAGGCTGGTGAACTCAGTCATTGAGGGGGCCATTTAGGGATCTGGAGCAAAAATCTGTTGGCTGATTTAGTTGGGGATTGGTCCTGCTTTGAGCAGGGGGTTGGACTAGATCCTAAAGTCCCTGATATTCTATGATTTGAAACCAACTTTCTTGTTCTGCTTAGATTAGCCAGGGAATCTTCTTTCTAAACAGGCCTATCTCTACTTTTCCAAACCAACTTTAATAGTAAGATACTACTTGTCCATGTCTCCTGGAAACTGCAGGAGTGAACAGAAATGTCCTGAGATAGCTCAGATTTTTCTTCTTCAACTGAATGTGGTAAGTTCTTATGGGTAACTGTTCCTCCCCTTCTAAAGTCCCGATTGGTGGAGTCTCACAAGGCTCAATTACCCCCTCCCCCCATATTATTCCACATCAATACAAAGTTAGTAGGAGAGCTGGTGAGGCAACATGGATAGAAGCACCAACAGTATGCAGATGACACCCAGTTCTACATCTTCTTTGCATCAAATATTAATACGTCATCTCTCAGCTTTTTCAGTGCCTAGTCAAAACCAGGATGTGAACAAGAGCAGCTGGCTAAAGCTGAACTCAGGAAAAGTTGAGGTGACGCTGATGGAAAGAAGGCAGTGCTCAAAGAACTGGACTCCTCTCTAACATCCCCCGGAATTGAAGGGATCTGCCCTCAGACAACTCAGCTGGTCCATGGCTTTGGGGTCCTTTTGGTCTGCTCAATGCTATTGGCAAATAGCCGTAGAGGCAAAAAACCAACCAAACCAAAAAAAGCCAATTTCCACCTGCCAGAAGATTGCACTGCATCCTATCAGAAACAGATTTGGCCACAATGATCTACATACTCATGACCTTGATCGTTGCAACTCATTGTATCTACAAAGCCCCAACTAGTTCAAAGTGCAATAGCCCATCTGACTACTACATGGGTCACCTGGAGCACACAACTGCATTGACTCCCTATTGAACAGAGAGGCCCTGATATTCAAGACTCTCCAGGGGTCTGGGTCTACCCACCTGATAATTTGTCTCTCCTGTCTCAAGCTTGACCTCTCTCAACAGCTACACTCCACTGTAGCAATGAAACTGTTGACCAGTAGGAGGAAGCTCATGAGGACGTGAGGCCGAACTTTTACAGACACTGGATTTAGACTATGGAAGCCCCCAGAGTACAAAATAGAAATAACCGTGGATGTCACTAAATGCAAAACTAATTTCTTCAGCTTAACGTTCCTTCATTAACTGGTTCATACAGAACACCTCTCACATCCCAAACAAACAAAAGCCTTGGACTAATCAAGCTGGGATGGAAGTGAGAGAAAGAGATTGCTATTCTAATTTCTCTTTTTAAATACTTGGGAGGTGCACAGATGTCTATGGTGTCTGCAGCTTTATAAGTACCTAGATAGACAGGCTTTTCCACTGAGCAACCATGCACATTAATAAATACAAAAATTCTTCTCAAATATGCTAATGTCCAGAAAGATGTAATTCATTCAGGGTAAATTCACTCCTGTGTTGAAAACCAGCAAACTACTCCAAAATAGGGTGTAAGTGAGACTAAAGTGGTACATAAGACAAGAGTAGTCTCTGCAGCTGGTTGAGTTGCACCCATAGCAAATAATGAATAAATAAGACCCCTTTTGTTTTATTCCAGGAAATTATACATCACCCATCACCACAGAAGCTGAGCTCTTATGGCACCAAATATTATGAAATACTAATTTTTTCATGCTGTTGTAATGAACAGGAAATTGAAGCTTATGACTCAAGGAATTTTGGATAGCCTGAAAAGCACACCAGAAGACGGGAATCTTTAACACAAATTGAAGGGGAAGAAAGCCACGCAAAGCAGACAGATTCTTCATGTGCTGTATATATTTTTCTGCCTGCTAAAATCTCTCTTCTTGTCTACTATGGCAGCATCAGTGATGTTAAAATTACCCTTCAAAGGCCTTGTCCTGTGGTTTTATAAAATGCCGAAGCCAAATTTGACCTTGGTTACACTTATGCAGCCTCCTGAGGGGAAAAAATCCCTTGATGCTTGGGCTTTACCTTACTGAGCAACAGAAATGTAAGGCACATTCGTGATGGGTGAGACAAGAGTGTATTCTTTACTTGTAATGGAAAAGGCCGCTCTGGCAGCACATTTGGCTGTGGAAGTGGTAGGGAATGCTGCCCCAGCAGGGTGAGACCTACAATTCCTTTTCACCATGTGCATTTCACATCAGTCATGAATCCCTTATCTATGCTGTATGTAAGAGGGTGGCACACATATATGGGGTTCCTATGTATGGATACTACCTTGACAGATACTACTCCATGACAGAAAGGGCTAGTAGAGACCAGAGAGGCTGTGCAGACCAGCAGTCAATCAGCAAAGGCCTGTGGAGAGCCAATCAGGGCAAAGGAAGAGGCAGCCAATCAGGGCCAGGCTGGGTCCTATATAAAGACTGCCTAGCAAATATGAAGTCAGTCTCTCACTGGTTAGCAAGGGAGAAAGACTGTCTCCTGAGGCAAGCACCTTGGACAGAGCAGTGCTAGGCAGGCCCGGGGGAGCAGAGGAGAACTCTGGCCTATTACCTGCCAGGCTGTGCCCCCTGACTAGAGGGTCTGAGAAGGTGTGAGGGGCCAGAGGGGAACTGGCCCCAGGGAAGATAGACTGACAAGGGGAGATACAGAGGGCAGAAAGGCTGCTGCTGCTGCTAGAGGGTCAGGACCCAAAGTAGTGAGTGGGCCTGCATTCCCCCCCCCCTTCCCTCTTGTACTGCACCTGGCTGCAGAGGAGTGGCTGAGACAGACTGCAACATGCCCTGAGGTGAGGGAGCTGTGGTTGGCCACTGAGGTGGGTTTAAGCTGAAGGACTGTCCTAACCCTCCGCCCCCTGGAAGGGGGTGAGAACGGACTAGGGGGCACTGCCAGAGGACAGTGTCCTGAAGCGGATGCTGTCAAGCGGGGAGCAATGTGGGCATGAAACCAGCGGAGCAGACAATGGGAGAGACATGATGTGCAGAGGGCACTCGATGGTTGGCAAGAGCTAATTCCCCAATGGACCAGCAGGAGGTGTCATGGTGAGTCTCGACACACCGTTATACACCTGTTCAGGCTTTCCTCTGCTACACTTCAGAATGTTCATGCTAGTCTTTGCTCTAGAATGACTAGAAAGGTAAGATGCCATGTATTACAGCTAAAACTCACCGTGAACTTCAAAGAGGCTGTCAAACATGTGGCTTTTGTTGTGGTGCAGTACTGTCTAGGAGCTCTCCCCATGGACCAGGAACCCCTGGTGGTAGGCACTGTACAAACAAGCACTGAACCCAGCAAGCTGTACACTCCACAATCTTCTGTTGTTGTGGCTGGCCCATTTAAGGGGAGATGAAGCTTAGCACTCCTGTGATTAATCAGCTGTTTCTCATGTGAGGCTGCTGGTCTGAATTATTGACTATCAGTACCTAGTCTTTATAAAGCCCTGTAGGCACTCAGCTGAGCTGGAGAGCTGCAGGGGAACTAATTTAGCTATCAGGGGACTTCGAGGCATATGATCTGGGGGCATAAGAACTGCAGTAAACAGGTAGGTTCCTAAAGGAGTTCCAAGTCAGGGATGAGACCTGGAAGAGCCCTGCCTGTGGGAGGTGAGGGAGAAGTTCTGGAAACTGTAGGGTAGGCTGAGCAGTGGAACTATTTTCTGCCTGATTAAGTTTCTGTTTGGTCACCCTATCAGGGTATAACTGGTCAGACGGCAAGTGTGAAAAATTGGGATGGAGTGGGGGGTAATAGGAGCCTATATGAGAGGTCCCAATTTTAGTCACCCTATACCTTGGGGGAGAAACAGACTCTGGCATGGCTTTTGTCCTTTCTGGGTTAGTGGGATAACCCAGTTGCATGCAGAAGTTATCATGAGTTCCTGGTGTTCAGGGAGCATATGCATTTCATATACAGGCACAACCCAATTTTTGGGCCCCTATTGGAAGCAATCTTAAAAAGCCATTTGCTCTTCTATGGTGTGTGGCTGCTCTGTGGGAACAAAATGGCTGCTTTCATGTATTCTGTGGGAATGTTTCTTTAGAGCAGGGGTGGGCAAACAGCCCGCAGCCCTGTTCTGCGTGGCCCTTGAGCTCACAGGAGAGGCTTCCCCTGGCCACTCCCCTGCTGTCCCTCTGCAGCCGCAGGGCTGTGTGGCAGTGTGTCTGGCTGCTGCTGTGAACGGCGGGGTAAGGGGGCTGGGGCTGGAGGTGGGGGGGAGGGGGATTGTATAAGGGGCAGGGAGTCCTGGGGGGCAGTCAGGGGGGCAGTTGGATTGGGAGGAGGTTCTGGGGTGGTGGTCAGGGGATGGGGAATGGGGGTTGGATGGGGCATGGGGGGCCCCCGGAGCTCTGTCAGGGAGTGGGGGTGTGGATAGGGGTTGGGGTAGTCAGGGGGTAGGGTCATGGAGGGGGGCTGGTTAGGGATGGGGGGAGTCTCTTGAGGGGGTGGTCAGGGGACAAGGAGCAGGGGCTCTTAGATAGCGGGTGGGGTCCTGGAGGAGGTGGTTGGGGCAGGGATTCTCTTGATAGGGTAGTCAGGGGACAAGGAGCAGGGAGGGTTGGATGGATTGGGGATTCTGAGAGGGGAGTCAGAGGGTGGGAAGTGTGTGTGTGGGGGAGGGGGGGGTTGGACAGGGGCAGAGCCAGGCTGTTTGGGGAGGCACAGCCTTCTCTACCTGGCCTCCATACAATTTTGAACCCCGATGTGGCCCTCAGGCCAAAAAGTTTGGCCACCCCTGCTTTGGAGGCTGCCAGGACCTTATTCCACTCCAACATGCTGCCTTATTGTGTCCCACAGGTCGTGGCTGTGTTAGGGCTAGCGAGAGGGATGCAGTAGGGGTGAGAACTCAGTGCAGCATGGGGAGTAGCAGCTGTTCTACTGTAGCTTGCTGGATCCCTGGTGGACAAACTCTGCTCTGAATTTCAATTGTATACACCCCCCTGACTTCAGAATCCACCTCAGAAGTGTTGTGCAGTGACCTGCTCCTGCAGGCACACAAGAAAACCGCCTGTGCATCCATGGCAGGATTTGGTCCTATTTTAACTTACTTCTCACACTGAGAGATCAGTTAATTGAAGTAGGTACGCATCTTTGAAGGTAACTTAGATATGCTGCTTCTGCGCCCAGTTCTCAGCAAGTGGGCTGCGCCTCCAGATACAGAAGTAGGCTCTGCACCCAATCAGACTGCCTTGGTGCAGTTTAAAGCATGCCAGACTTCACATAAGGTGAAATAGATTAGGTGGGTTTTTTCTTTAAGGGACAGAGCCACCAGGCTGCTTGTCCACATTCCATGCCAGATTCAAGGGGAGTGCAGGAGTTGAAGGAAGGCCGGCAAACTGCTTCCAGCCCTGGCATGGAGCAAGGCACACTCACTAGCATGTAGGGGTCAAGCAGCCCAGAAGCTGCACACACAGCTGAACAGAAGAAAACCAAGCCCAAAGGTAGCAGTTTGCGCTCTTCACGTGGCGAGGGACACAGCACTCTGTGAGTCCCTGTGGAACTCTGAATACATGCACTGTGGCTAAAATGTGCAATGGAAGGACACATGCAGCAGTTGTCTCTGCTCCGAAGTCTTTATATACCATGAGCAGGGTGAAATGGATTCATTGCACAGCAAAGGTGAAGGGAATTTAAACAGAATGATAATCCTACAATGGAGATACTGGGACTTTGCTCAGGCTCCCACATGGCACTTAACATGTATGCAGGCCAAATGAACTGTGAAAACATACCAAACCTGGGGGCTCTCCACTGAGATAGTGGGTTCTCACAACTGCGTTGGTGGCTTGCACATAGGCCTGCTATCCAGCCATAATTTATTGCTTAGCTGTTCTGACTTGACTAAAGCATGAGACATAGTAGCCTCACGGGTGTCATTTATTGATATGGGCCGTAGGTGGGATAGTCCTTCCAGACGGATACCCTGCATTGCTGTCTTTCCCCACAGACTGGGAATGGGCTGGTGGCAGTGCATGTCCTGTCTACTATACCCCACTTGTCTGGGAAAGGCCCCAGATCCTACTGGTTACTTGCCACAAACATGTGTAATTTAGTCAATATGACTGGGTACTAAAAGTAGGGAAGACCTATTGTCACTACAGATCTCATTCACAGTTTCCTGTAGCAACGTGTGCAGAACATCCAGTTTTTCAATTAGGTCTAGTTTGCTTAAACATGGTTTGGCTGGCCAGGTGACCTCCCTTAATGTAGGCAACATCTCTGAAAGATTGTTGGGGTATTTTGTACTTGGGGAACAGCTCCTCAAAACACCACCACCTAGTGGAGGCATAGCTAGTATGCTGCTCTGACTTGTTAATGAGCGTGGTGCTTCATCCTGTTTCGATGTTCACTAACCAGGGGACTGTTATTCCTCCTAGCTTGCATGCTCTAATGTAGCAATGTGTTTCAGGACTTCTGTTTCGGTCTGTTAGATGCAGAGCTTGCTGTTTTAGATCACCACCAGTGGTTGCTACTGCCAGGGTTTTAACTTTTGAAGTTGCTGGTTGATGTATGGAGCAAGACAGTTGAATCTTTACAATTGTTTGATAAAGGAAGGTTAACAAAACTGACAACTTATTGTATGTGATAGTTTAGTTAAAGCACTGCTCAGTCTCTTTGCTTGTGTTGTGACTCTGAATGCTAGCAGAGCGGGGGAAGAGACTCCAAGGTTTTCAGTTCGGTAGCACTCCAGAGTTCCAAAACTCTCTCTTCCTATTAGATTAATTGTTTTGCTAGAATAAATGGGTGAATAAACAAATACTGCTGTGTTCCTGATTTTTCCCGTATTGACAGACTGTTCTGGGCTGGCCTGATTAACAAGGTGCTGGACTACAGCAACTGCTTTCAAGGTATTTACATAATTATGTCCGTTTCATGAACCTGCCAAACTTCCTCCACCCCCAAAACATCAGGAGGAGATGGTGGTGCCTTACCCTTGCTCTTGATCTGGCCCAATGACTGTTCTACCATAGGTAAATATTTAAATAATCATTTGATGTGAGATTAGGACTCTGTAGTGTATTGGTCAGGTCAACGGCCAGGGAAGTAGGAGACCAAGAGCATAGTCTCCCTGTCCAGCCACTCTTTATCAATCCAGAGTGGAAAGAGGAGAGTGAGGAAGCCCCACACAAGAATAACTCATAGCTCAGTGGATAAAGCACTCTGAGAAGAGGGGAGACCCCTGTTTCATAGATTCCAATGCCCAAAGTGACCACTACGATCACACGGGCTATAGAACGCCCCCACAACTATATATATATAGTTGTGGGGACGTTCTATAGCCCGTGTGATCGTAGTGGTCTATAGCCCGTGTGATTGTATAAATAAATATAAATATAAATAAAATTTTGGAAAAACATCTGCTTTTGATTTAAATGGTCAGTGATGGAGACTGGATAAACTGTTCTGGTGGGTAATTACTCACTGTTTAAAAATGTTCTCATTACCAGTCTGAATTTGTTTTCAATTTTCAACTGCTGGATCTTGTTATACCTTTCTCTGCTAGATTGAAGAGGCTGTTGTTAAATACTTGTTCCCCGTGTAGTTACTAAGAGATTATAATCAAGTAATCCCTTAACATTCTCTTAAGCTAAATAGATGGAGTTCCTTGAGTCTCTCATTCTAAAGCAGCGGTTCTCAAACTTTTGAGAACCGCAACCCTTTTTCCTGTTCCTCGGCGGCATGGCGGAGCCTTGTATGACTGCCGAAAAGCCACCAAATCAAATACTTCTGCATTTGGCAGCTATTTTTGGTGGACATGCTGAGCGCTTCTGAGAGTGCTCGGTATGTCCAGCAAAAAGCCGCTGAATGTAGAACTAATCAATTTGGCGGCTTTTCGGTGGCGGCAGGAGCTCGCGACCCCCCTGGGTGTGCTCGGTGACCCCCCCCCAGTTTGAGAAACCCCCTTCTAAAGCCTGTTGTCTGTCTCCCCCTCTGCTTCAAAAAAAAATATTCTTGTTGTTCTTCTCTGAACCCTCTGCAACTTTCAATGTTCTTCATGAAATATGGACACAGTATTCTTCTAGTAGTAGTTGCACCAGTCACCAAAGTAGAAGTAAAATAACTTCCGTACTCCTCTTCAAGGTTTCCCTGTTTATGCATCTGTAAGGATTTCATGAGCCCACTGGGCCACGGTGTCACTGGCCAATATCATCGGGGCCTCGTGGCCATCTGATTATCCCCCACGACCATCCTAGAAGTGTGGCCTGCACTTTGTTCCTAGATATATACACTTAAATTTAGCCATATTAAAACACCTTGTTTGCTTGTGCTCAAAATCCATGATCTGTCCTCTCCGTTATTTACCACTTCCCCCAATTTTTGGGTTATCCACAAACATTATCAGGGATGATTGTTCTTCTTCCAGGCCGTTGATAAAAATGTTAAATAGCATTGGGCCAAGGACCAATCTCTGTGGTACCCCTCTTACAAACACACTCGTTCATCAGTGATCTGCACTTACAATTACAGTTCAAGACCTACCAATCTGCTTTTAATACATTTAATATGTGCCATTTTACTTTTATATCATTCGAGGTTTTTTTTTTAAGAAACAGCCCTGTGACACAAATATTACTGCACTGTTTTTAAATCCGATCGTAAATTCCTCAGGACAAGGACTTTGTCTCTTTCAAAGTCTGCAAAGGGCCATGAACATCTACAGGTTCTAATGAACAACCATAATAAATGGGTCCAATCATCTCAATTAATGGTCCCATCTGTTTTTTGGGTATCTGATTTAGAGCCAGTCTGCATGGGAGGTGACAGACCCCACAGTCCCTTAAAATGAATACCACTGAAGGTATAAACAGCTAAATGGTTCTTGGCAGGTTTAACATTCATTCTGCCCCTTTGTACATAAGTATTAGAATTCAGTTTTTAATACATGATTGCCCATTACAGGCTTTCCATACAAACTCCAAGAGGTGTATGTGCCCTACCAGGTGACCACATGAGCTAATTACTGGAACCCCTTCCTCTTTTGCCATCTGCTTCTGACCCACTCTTGTGTCTTATGGACTTGGATTGTCATGAAACCATGGCATTGGCTGTGGTTTCATGTTCACATATAGGTCTAGCTGCCTTCTGGGCACTCAAATAGTTCACTTCTAATGGTAGCACCCCATGCTGACTGAGATTCTAGTCCTCCTGGTGTCAGTGGGATTATAAAAGGCTGTAAATCAGCACTGAAGCTGACCTGTTTAAATGCATTTTGGCAACTGAGTTGCACTTAACTATAACTTACAAAAAAACAATAAACTTCTCTGCACTTATTTTATTTTATTGGGAGACTGACAAGGGCTCTTCATATATACACACACAGGGCCTGATTTAAAGCCTCTTGCAACTGTTGGGAATCTTGACTTCAAAGACTGACTAAGGACCAAAGACTGTTCCACTTGCAGCTTCCTTTCACTTTTAAAGGGATCAATTGCTTTAAAGCTGATGACACATGCATCTTTAGTAGCCTCACCCAGTATTCTGTATGGGTTCACTGCAAACACCCCGGTGTTGCCAAACACAATCCAATTGATGGATATTTGGTCATTTTCTTTGCATGATCATTTGCCCAGCCATCAATACTGAGGTTTCTTAAACTATTGACCAACTAGCTATTGGATGAGGTGGGGTCAACTGACCTCATGACACAAAATACTGTAGGAAAAGTGGTAAAGATATGAAATCAATAACTTCATTGACACAGATATCTGAGGTGACAGGTTCTTCAGAAGGATTAACAGAAGAGGGCTGCTGAGAATGGGCCAAACCCTACATGACTGGCTCATGGGATTAAGGGGAATAAGATTTGGCCCAGTAGCTGAATGTGTTGGACTTACTCAGAGGGAACACTCTGGTCAATACACATCATGGAACTAGAAGGCCAGGATGAATCTGATATGCTGATCTCGTGGGATTGCCTATAAAGCATCCCTACAAGTGAGGAGGAATATGTGGGTGTGGTGTGAACTTTAGAGGGAAGAAATATACTGGAGATAAGTGCAAATGAGGTCCTCCTTCTCTTGTATCTGAAGAGGCAAGAGCTGTTTGCAGAGTGAGTACCTTTTCCATGGTGCTCTGGTACCCTTCTCTCTGTTTTTGAGCTGTGTTGCTACTGGCAGTCCCTGTGGCTTTTCATTAACAGCTGCATAGGGAGAGCTGCAAGGAGTTAATAGAGGCCTAAGGTATATTAGCTGGTGCTGGTTCATCATCATCATCCGTGCCTGAGCCTGAAAGGTACTACTGAGCAGCTGTAGCACCTGTTGACTTTGAGTTGTGGGAGCTCAGTAATGCACAGGGTCAGCCCGTGCATCCCTGTCTCTGTGCTGGCCTTTGGTGGTGTCGGCGTCTCTGTGCAAGGCTGGGGGGACAATAGTAAAACCATATATTGTGCATAAGTACATGTTCTATTTATAAATGCGTTTGTTAGCCTTCCTGGTTTTATGGCCACATTTAAAATAATTAGCTCATCATTATCACATACTGAGAAACTTAGGCTTTGCCGGGTTTTGCTTTTCATCATTTGCTGACTTTATCCCCCCCCCCCCCAACCCCCCCAAGCATGAAGAGTGAAAAGCCAACTGTTTAAGTGGCTCCAAGCTTTCTTTTTTTAAAGAACAACACTGTCATCAGCACTTAATATATAAAACCCTGCCCCTGTTGACTGCAGAATCCGTGTAATAACAATGGTTTAATATCCATTATTTTACTTTCCTATACCTAACACTTCATCTGACTGTGGAGCAAAAGGGGGAAAAAAAACACGTGAGCCCTCCAACAGCCATTTTATTACAGTTGCTAGAAATAAAATAAGGGTAAGGGAGGCTTGGCCACTGTTTTTATTGCAGTGAATTAACTTCTTTCATTTAAGGGTCTGTCACTTTAGTAGAAAAATACAGGCCACTCTACACTGTGTGCAGTGGCAATGACTTTTAAAATGAATGAGGGATATTCCTTCCTCTTCAGAATCTCTGCTGGCAGGATGGTACGATCGGTATGTAAAGGAAACAAGAATTCGGCAGCTGGCTTTGGCACTGAATTTGGCACAACTCTTTTGCTATTGGTTGGGTCAACTTGCCCTGCAATCCCATTTCAACTTAATTGAAACAAGACCCAAAAGAGGGCTTTGGCGCATGTTCTTTATTTCATGCTGCCATATTGTGTAAAACTTTAATAGCAAATAAAATTACTCCCAAATCACTTTTCACTATTGAATTTGTCTTCTGTGAACTGAGATGAACTAATTACACAGTAACTTTGTTTGTATATATTTTTTTAAATGTCAGACATTTCTTTCTAAACTGCAGTGTTGAAAGGGATCATACAGCATGCCTAATAGATACATGTATCTCTTAACCAGCTTAATTAAGGAGGGGGGAGGCAACTTTAAAATAGCTTTGCAAAATAGATATGCTGCTTGTTATAAATACACTACATACAAAATCCAAGCACCCACCACCCCATATGATTTCTAGCTAGATCTAGAGTAGAGATGAGGCTGACACAGCCCAGTGATGGAAGTGATATAAAAATTAGACTAGAATAAAGAAATCCTGCTCTGGATCCTGACTTCCCCAAAGTATGGTGTGTGTTCAGATGCAGTATTTCTATATCAATCTAATCTGTCATGTGTATGGATTTTAAATATTTGGGCAGACTCCATCACCCTTATTCAAATAGAGTAGTACCTTATTTTGTGAAAAATCAGTTTTTCCCCCCCAATGGGGATTATTTGTGGAGTGAAACACTATTTGCTGAGTAAAGGCAAGAGAAGCTGGATCTTGAAAATTGCCTTGAACACAGGACATCCATGGCATTAACATTGTCAGGAGGCACACCAGTCATAGCGACACATTAAAGAAAGGAACCTTTACCGTATTTTTTCTCTATATCACTTTCAGCCAGACACACTTATTGTGCTTTCATTGAAGTTTTTAAATTTGACATAGTTTATTTTATAGACATGTTGTTATGTATCCCTCAGAAAGCTTCATTGTGTCTATAGAGCCCTTCTAGAAGTGAGAAGTCCTACATAATTGTCTCCTTTGGGCTTCTCATTTGGTCCTATATGTGTATAATATTCCAGAGTGCCTCACCTGTGCTCTGTGGTCCTGTACCTGAAATTCAAAACAGTTAGTAAAGAAAACATGTACGTCAATCAGGAGTCATTTCACTCTGTGAAATTTATTTATATATATAATATATAAATTTGTAGATGATGCTCCCTGCTGATCTTGTCTGACCTCCTGTATATGAGAGGCCATTACATTTCACTGGCACTCCAGTGCTCAACCCCATAACTTGTGTTTGACTAAAGAGTATGTTTTAGAACGATATCTGGTCTTGATCTGAAGATATTAAGAGATGGAGAATCCACCAGTTCCCTTGAAGATTTGTTCCAGTAGTTACTCACTTTCTCACTGTTAAAACTGGTGCCTCATTTCTAATTGAAATTTACCTTCAGCTTCCAGCCATTGGTTCTGGTGATGTCTGTCTTCGTTAGATTAAAGGTACCTTTAGTGCCTTATTATTTTCTTATTTACTTTACTTACCAACCACATCTTAAGTTATAAAACCACTTCACCTTCCCTTTAAGCACTAATCCTTGCAACCCTTCTCCCAAAGCCCATGTCAATAGATGGACTTTGTAGCATCCCCTGAGAGCCAACATTCAGCTATTTCAGGCCAATTTGAGGAGGTAAATGTCAAAGGTGAAGACCCTTAAGAATGTTCTGCTGGCAGCTCCTTCTCTTAAAATTCAGGGGCTCCAGCTTGAGTGCCATAATTGATCTCCGTTGAAACAATACAAAGTTGAAAGACTGATCCTTCCCCAAGTCCGTGGAAGTTCCGCAAGTGCAAAGAGACCAGGATGAGGCCATAACTACTGCAGTCTGAGGGACATAGTCTCCACGGGATGAATTGTTGCTCTGCATGCATTGTGTTGGCAACAGACCCCTAAGTTGAATATAGCTTTATAATGTAACCACACTTGTAGTATGTGGCTCAGTGTCCTCCTCTAATTGGTGGGCCACACAGACTAATCAGTTAGTTACTAGCTCTGAGCTAACACCGCTGACTTCTAGCTCTGGCAGTAGAGGTTCCTGCTCTTAGAACCAGAGGTCCTGGGTTTGCTGCAGGCCACTAACAGCCAACCTACAAATAACAATAATACTTGCAATGCTTTAGTAAGAGTGAATTAAACCACTCTGTATTCTTTTGAAATTGGTCATCTTCCTCCTACAGGCAGGGAAACTGAGGAGCAGAGAGGTTATGTGACTTGGACAAGGTCACACAGCAAATTTGGGTAGAGCCATGGGTACTCTGACGCCCATCTTAATGTGGTCTATCTGGTGTACAGTTACTTTAAACACAATCTCTATAAACCACTTTATTTTCATGTTTGACTGTATTAAACCACATCACACTTACCTCTAGTTTCTAACACCACGTTAAAAGTAGACTTGGGCAGCAAACTGTTTTCCTGTTTTAGGAGAGTTTGTGGGGTTTTTCCCCTCTGATTTTTTTTTATCCTGATTTGAGACCATCTCAACTTTTAGTGAACCAATGATCCAAAAGTTGTCAATCATACCAATCAAAAATTCCTAAATTGTCTTGATTTTTGACCTTCTGACTTTTAACCTTTTACTATTAACTAACATTTAGAAACCAGTCATTTGAACCATAAAACCAAGTTTCCTTTTGAAATCTGAGTGGGGAATTAGATTTAACCCTTTCTTACCAACGGTTTCAGTTTCAATGAAGTGACATTTTCTGGTTTAAAAAATGTCAAGGTTCTCACCGAGAAGCATCCATAATGTTCAGTTACCAAAGACAGTGATGCAGTTACTGTTATGGTCACCTTTGCTCGTGCAGAATAGTAACTTGTTAATTGAAGTCAATGGGGCTACTCATTTAGTAAGGTACTACTTCAAGTGAGTAACCATGGCAGAATGAAGCTCTGAGTTCATATAGCAACTGAAGTCTTGTACTATCAATACGTGTCCACATGACATTGCTCATGTCACACATAAACATCTAGATATTGAAGGAATGAGGGAATCTTTTCCCCCCCTCCTCCTTCTGCTGCTATCCTTTATTATCTCCCACCCCCACCCACAGGTCCTCATCAAATTGATTTTGCTCTTCTGCATTGTATAATATTCCAACATTCAATAAATACCATATGATGATCTTCACTCCTTGCTAAGGAGGCGATCCTGTTCTTACTCAGGCTGACTAGTGCCTTATCCCAGGAGTAGACCCCCTCACTTTGAAATCAGTAGAACTACTCCTGGGGTACGGTACCGTGTAACCTGATTAGGGCCCAACTGCATCAGGCTTAATGCCCAGATCCTCAAAGGTATTTAGGCTGCTAATTTATAAAGAAATAAAAAATATCTCTTGAGGATCTGGGTCCACAAGCCTGAAATTACTCCCAGTGAAGGCATAAGGTGTTTTTCCACGGACTTCAATGGGATTAGGATTGGACATGGCACACATACATTTTCTCTCTCTGAAATCACACACATTCCTATCCAGTCCTTCTCACTCCCCCCACCTCCCCCAATGTTTTCAGCTTTTATGGCTCTGTGCCCCATTTGGCAACCTGTATGCCTGTGTAACTCCCCGTGTAGTCACTAGGACATTTGGGTGGACTAAGTGGAGAATAGCCATTCTATAGAGTTTACCTGAATTGAATTATTTGTGTGTATATGGCTGGGGTGGGCAAACTGCGGCCCGTGGGTCACATGTGGCCCGTCGGCCATTTTTATCCGGCCCGTGGGGGCGCGGTGCTGGTCATCCAGCCAGGGCGCCGCAGGCCCCACGCTCCAGAGCGGGCCAAGTACAGCTCACCCGTGGGGCCTCGCGCCCCGGCCAGGCCAAGTGGAGCGCGGCTCCCCAGTGGGGCCCTGGCTGAGCAGAGAGCAGCTCCCCAGAGGGGCCCCACGCCGGGAGCGCTGCGAGCCATAGGGCCCCCAGTGTGGAGCGCCCCGAACCCCCCAGGCAGGGGTGCCAGCCGGAGCATGACCAGCTGCACCCTGCACCAACTGAACAAGGTAAGCAATGGGGGGGGGGGGAGCTTAGGTGGTGGGGGCTGGGGTGGTGGTGGTGGTTAGGGTCAGGAGGGTGTGTGTGTGGGGTCGGTCAGGGAACAAAGAACAGGGGAGCTTAGATAGGGGGTGGGTCGGTGGTGGTTAGTGTTGGGGGGGGGGGTCTTGGGAGGGGACAGTCAGGGAAGAAAGAGCAGGGGGGCCTAAATAGGGAGTTCCTGGGGGGGGCAGAATGGGGGGGTCTCCGGAGGGGGAAATCAAGGGGCGGGGGGGGGGGTTTGGATGGGTCGGGTTTCTGAGGGGGCAGTCAGGGGGTCGGAAGTGGGTGGCGGTCAGATAGGGGGCGGGGCCAGGCTGTTTGGACAGGCACGGACTTCCCTACCTGGCCCTCCACACAATTTTGAGCCCACATGTGGCCCTCTGACCAAAAAGGTTGTCCACCCCTACTATATGGCAACTGAAATCCTGAAACAAGTACCTCTGTCTGCACATAGGACCTGAATCTATTACTTTAAAATAAGATTCAGAAGTTCTAATGTTTCTGCAGCAGGCACTATTTGCCAATCCATGGTTCTTACTTCTATACCTTTAAGGAGTAACATTTAACAGATATAGTCCCAAGATTGAGAGACTGCCCAGTGTAATAGCAGGTAATCTGTACTGAACCAAGCATCAAATGATTACCAGGGTTGCTTGAATTACTGTATGCTATTACAGTATTTTAGGAACCTGTAATATCCACCATTACTTTCTTGTGTGTGAGTCCTTAGACTGACTTGCCTTTGCCATTTTTCCTTCTTCGGCAAATAAATATTGTAGTGTATCCAATACGATCAGCAGAGTGTAACCAGAGTGTATGAGTTTTTACTACAGATAATTAAAGCCCAATGTTCTCTACTGTAACAATTACAAGTACTTGAGAAAACAATGACAAGGTCATCCTGAGAATGAAGCCATCAATCCGGGACTACGATGCCTTAATAAAACAATAACCGAGTAGTTTAAAAACGAACCTACAAAAGCAGCGACAACCCAATGGTTTCCTTGGACATATGTTTCCTTAATAACATAAATGTGGAGCAATAGCACATATAGTATGTGTAGCCAATTAAGACCAATTTCTCCTATCTACCCCAGCTTTCTGAGACTTGTGACAAACTCTTTACAACAGCGTAACTACTTGGATTGCACAAGTGGACTTTTATTTTCCCCCATCCGCCTGCAGTGGCGCTACGTTCTCTTTAAAAGTGTTTTGAGCTGGACTGAGACTTTAGGCACAGTCCTGGCTAGGCAATGGGGTGTAAATTGCACTTCCCAGGGGTAGCACCAGGGAACTGTCCTTTGAGATACAATTTCTTCTCTGCTTTCCCCCTTGCTCTGGGTAGAGCCAGTCATTTTGGTACTGGCCTATACCGGTGGCAAATAGTGGCATATCCTGGCTTAGCTGTACTGACCTGTACCTAGTCAGTGGGTCAAGTCAAAAACTCTGCCCATTCCCCACCCGTTCACTCCAGAGAAGGGGACTAATTAGGAGTAAGCACGGGCTGGGAGCCCATATTCCCAGATCCATATGTAGTGGAGACGACTGGGCCAGGTAGGAGAGAGAGGAGTGTCCTTTCTGCCCAGCATGGGTGTAGTGTCAAAGTTGCAAGCTGGTCCTCTTACAGCTGCCTCACTGGCATGCTAACCCCATAAGCTGGCGTCCATCAGAAATGCAGCTTTACCATATTTTTCAAATGATCAGGGTAATTAATAAATGAGATTTACAGCCCTTTTCTGCATAGCAGCATTAATAATGAGTTAATCCACTGCAAAATGGGATGGGGAGGAGGGAGGGGGAGGAGAAAAACCATCCGAACATGGAGACAATGAGGAATTCCTGGAATTGTTCCTACCTATAATTTAGTTTTAACTTGTAAATTGCAGGCAATGGTAATCATTACATATTTTAAGCACTAACATCCATTTAACAAGCATCTTTCACCTGACGTTAAAATGCTCCTTTAAAATTAAGGGCCGGGTCCTCAGTTGGCATAAAGCATCATAGCTCCATCAGTATTAGTGGAGCTCTCCCACATTACACTAGCTCAGGATCTGGCCCCAATCACATGATCTTGCGTTCTAATGCAAGTAAAATTCCCATAATGAAGTTTTTTCTGCGCAAGGACATTGGGTAAGGGTCTAATTAATAAAGCCTCCCAAAACAGCTGTGTCTCTACTCATGGGTGAAATGGGGAAAGTGAGGCACAAAAAGGCTGAGTGACTTGCCCCAAATCACATATAGTGCTGGAGTCAGATATATTGTGACAGGACCATTTTCTGACACCGAACACTGTTTCACTGAAGTTAAAATGCTTTATGAAAACAGAGTCAGAGGTGAGGAGAAAAAAAGTTCTGATGTCTCTGAAATGACCCATTTGGAAGTGATTTGTTAAGAATTTTCTAGAAAAAATTATAAAAAAGCAAACTGGAAATGAACCATTCCGACTGACCTGAAAAGTTTCTTTTCAGTGGTGGAGACTTTAGGAACTTTTGTTCCTAAGTCTTTCAAGCAGTGGATCCTCCATCCTTCGCACAGCACTATCCACATAGCAAGTCAATGGCTGAATTGGAAATAGAACCCAGATCTCCAGCTTCCCAGGGCTGTTCACTGGAACATGTCGCCTTCTTGTTTTTGCAGAGTTGGGGGTGTAATCCTGCAGCCCTGACTCCTAAGCCCTTGCTCTGACCAGTAAATATCCCACAGACTCTCCTACTTTGGGGCTTGGTCTTGCATTGCTGAACTGAAAATGGAGTTTTGCAATCAACTTAAAAGGAGCAGGAGCAGGCCTTTAGGTATTCCCTCTTTGGGGATAACAGAGAGCATAATTTAAACACCTGCACAAACCATACTTTCCAACATTTGACTGGAACAGAACCAGTGAGAGAACGATTGTCCAAGGAAGGGCCTGTTTTTTCTATACATTTGTTGTGGAATTAATAGATGCCCATCATTTTATTTTTTGTGAATGTAACGGTGAAGTCTCAGCCAAAGCTGCTTTTACATTTTATACGGCTAACTACAAAAACTGTTCGGCAAGCTGCAATGTTTAATCACACACATTTATGCTCATTATGCACAAAAACAGTTCAAACCTGTATTTTTAAACCAACAGTAATTCTTCCAGCTACCTATTAAGTCTCTTGGAAACAGGGACTCTGCGTATATTCTCATTAATGGACTAAAGGCATAAAGGGGTGACAACAGCAGATTGGGATTTGCGGTAGAAAATCTCTCTCCTTTTGCAGAATTAGATACAAATCAGACATTTCCTTTTTAATGTTTTAAAGCCTAATCCTGCAGATCTTCCTCAAGGCTAGGTGGCCCCCTTTACTTCTGGGATGTAGGGGCTGGACACCTAGGGGATACCTGCTAGGGAGGGTTATGGTTTAGAAGTGGGAATGACCTGTCTTTGGCATCATTCCTTGCTTCCCAAGACCCCATAGAAGCCCTCCTGTTGGGGGACTTGGGTTCCCTTGGTGGAGAGGATCAGAGTTCGGGGATAGGCAATGTCCACAAAGAGGCAGCATTACACTGAAGTGCCTCTTCTCTCCAGGCTGTGGATCTGCTTTCCATGGGAGAATATGGCCATTGCAAAGTTACAGGGCCTCTGGGCAGATGACCCTGACCTGAATGACTCCTCGGAGATCCGCACAAATCTCGGGGGAAGTTTGGGGGGGCTCAACCCCCCACTATTTTTTTTCCATGGGTGGGGAAAAACCTTGCCCTACTGAAAGAATGAAGGAGCCATGCAGGGCTTCCAGCCTCTTGCCTGGGGACAATCTAGCTCTCAGGCCTTACTGGGGCTAATTCCCTACTGGAGTTTCAGAGCACAGTAGAGACGAGTGGGTTCAGTCATCATTTGCATTTCATAAAGCTGGCACCTTGTAGGGTGCAGAAAGGGTAGCTGTGCGAGAAACCGTGGGTAGCAGAGGCTGCCCTGTCCTCTGAGACCTGGAATGGCATTTTTAGGCCATTGTTAGTATTTCCTCTTCATCGGTAGTTGGTGGTTCTGTAACTTATATCAAAGCTGTGTTATTTTTAGCAGCAGCCTCAAAGAAAACTAAATTAGCATTTTCATTGGCTTTAAGGGAACGTACTTCAAGCCAAACTGCTCAGCTACCCCTGAGCAGCTCCACTCAGGTCCATGGGATTACATGTTGCAACGGAGAGCAGAGTTGGGCCCATGTTTATAAATAACGATGCCCTTCCATTCAAGATCAAGCAAACTCTGGTTTAAAAAGCCACAAAGTTGGTCTACATGCATAGAAAAGTGGAAAGGCCTATAATTAATGGAGCCAAATTCAAGTCAGTTGAGTTGCTAGGCACAGCTGAGCACAGAATTAGACCGGAGACATTCAGACAACCCAGCAACATGACAGCTACTCTGCTTCAAAGGAGCTGCTGGTGAAGCTTTTTGTATTTTTCATTGTAATGTGTATATCATTCCAGCTAATGCCCTCATGCAAAATACGTGATTGTTTCCCCCCGGTGAAATGTTACTCTGTATGTGTGTGTCTACACACACATTTCATTCCATTTTTATACATAAACATTTAAAAATTGAATTACAGTAAAACCCCGATTTAACGGACCCCGATTTAACGGACTTCGGATGCAACGGACAAAATTTATGAGCAAGTCCGATGCATCCAAAATCCGTTTTTCGGGTCCAGGCAGTGGGTGGGCTGGCTGCCGGCTCCCCGCTGCCTCCCGGGTCCAGGCAGTGGGCGGGCTGCCTGCCGGCTCCCCGCTGCCAGCCCGCCCGGGTCCCGGCAGACCCGGGCGGGCTGACTCACAGCTCCCGGCTGCCGTGGTAGTTTATTATACAGTAAAACCTCGATATAAGGGACTAATTCGGGCGGGCTGCTCGTTTTTTTTTATTATTATTAAGTAACGGACTTTCGGCTTTAACGGACACCCCCTCGCCCGAATTAGTCCGTTATATCGAGGTTTTACTGTATTGTTTTAACAGAATTAATCATGTTAGTACACATCTTTAAAATATTTAATTGGGGAATCCATATCAAGTTCTGTTCAACAACATCAATTTGTCAGGAATTGAATCAAAATTTAGAAACAGGTATGAATATTTCAGCCAGTCTAAAGCCACCGAGGCAAAATAGTGTCAGGGTTCCTGGTGTACAGTAATGCAGCCATAGCAACCTCAAATCAGTGGCATTGTTTATTCCTGTGAAAGAATGGGGTAGGCAGGGTTCAAGATGCAATGCAACGAAGAGGAAAAATTCTTCTAATAAATAAACATTGACACCATCCTGTCAACAGGAAATATGCAAGTTAGTAGGGCTGTCAAGCGCTTAGAAAAATTAATCTAGATTAATTGCATAATTAAAAAAATTGATCATGATGAATCTTGTGATTAATTGCACTGTTAAACAATAGAATACCATATACTTATTTTTTTTGGATGTTTACGACATTTTCAAATATAGTAATTTCAATTACAACACAGAATACAAAGTGTACAGTGCTTACTTTATATTTTTGATTACAAATATTTGCACTGTAAAAAACAAAAGAAATAGTATTTTTCAATTCACCTTATATAAATACTGTAGTGCAATCTCTTTATCATGAAAGTTGAACTTACAAATGTAGAATTATGTACAAAAAAACCTGCATTCAAAAATAAAACTATGTAACACTTTAGAGCCTACAAGTCCACTCAGTCCTACTTCTTGGTCAGCAAATCACTTAGACAAATAAGGTTAGTTAAAATTTGTAGGAGAGTATGCTGCCTGCTTCTTGTTTACAAAGTCACCTGAGAGTGAGAACAGACGTTCACATGGCACGGTTGTAGCTGCCGTTGCAAGATATTTACGTGCCAGATGTGCTAAAGATTCCTATGTCCCTTCATGCATCAACCACCATTCCAGAGAATATGCTTCCATGCTGATAATGGGTTCTGTTCAATAATGATCCAAAGCAGTGCAGACCAATGCATGGTCATTTTCATAATCTGAGTCAGATGCCACCAGAAGAAGATTGATTTTCTCTTTTAGTGGTTTGGTTCTGTTCTTTCCGCATCAGAGCATTGCTCTTTTTTTAAGACTTCTAAAAGCATGCTCCAGACCTTATCCCTCTCAGATTTTGGACAGCCCTTCAGATTCTTAAACCTTGGGTCGAGTGCTGTAGCTATTTTTAGAAATCTCACATCGGTACCTTCTTTGCATTTTATCAAATCTGCCATGAAAGTGTTCTTAAAACGAACATGTGCTGGGTCATCATCCGAGACTATCACATGAAATATATGGAAGACTGTAGGTAAAGCAGAGTAAGAGACAGGCAATTCTCCTCCCAAGGAGTTCAATCAGAAATTTGACAATTTTTTTTTAATGAGCATCATCAGCATGAAAGCATGTTCACTGGAATGGTGGCCGAAGCATGAAGGGGCATACAAATGTTTAACGTATCTGGCATGTAAATACCTTGCAATGCTGACTACAAAAGTGCTATGTGAATGCCTGTTTTTACTTTCAGGTGACATTGTAATTAAGAAGCAGGCAGCATTCTCTCCCGTAAATATAAACAACTTAGCAACTGGCAGAATAAGAAGTAGGACTGAGTGGACTTGTAGGCTTTAAAGTTTTACACTGTTGTGTTTTGAGTACGGTTACATAACCAAAAAAAATCTGCATTTGTAAGTTACACTTTCATGATAGAGATTGCACTTCAGTACTTGTATGAGGTGAACTAAAATATTATTGATTTTATCATTTTTACAGTATAAATATTTTTAATCAAAAAATATAAAGTGAGCACTGTGCACTTTGTATTCTGTGCTGTAACAGAAATCAACATTGAAAACGTAGAAATACTTCCAAAAATATTTAATAAATTCAATTGATAGTCTATTGTTATAAATGTGATTAATCTTGATTGATTTTTTTAAGTTAATTGAGTGAGTTCACTGCAATTAGCCTAAAAATAATCATTAGCTTCCTGTGGAGGGATTCTTGTACGTTCATAATATGCCATGTAATGAAATAACAGGTCACAACTAAGGTTGTGTGTTGCAGTTCTTTGGTGTGTGCATGGAGAACGATAGCATTGCTGAACAGAAAATGGGCGTGTCAAACAGAGTATTTGTGAAACTATAAATTGAGTGGGCTAAATCTTGGAGACTGGCGTTGTTATTCACAATTCATCTATCTGGCGCCATTAACATATTATCTGAGCATCTCACAATCTTTAATGGTTTTAGCCTCACAAGACCCCTGTGAAGTAGCACTCTCACTGGTCAGTTCGCCTCCTCCTTTCACTCTCACTGGTCAGCAATGAAGCTCAGCTACAGCATCCTTTGCAGTTACTTGCAGATAAGCATGTTAGCCCTGTGCCTCAGTTTTCCCATTTGAAAAATGGGGATAATGATACTGACCTCCTTTGTAAAGTGCTTTGGGAGCTATGGATGAAAAGCACAGTTTGTACAGTATAAAGTTATGTATTACCTGGGTAAAAAGCCCTATAGAACAGATGATCCCCCTCCTGCAGGATGGGTTTAGGGAGAGGAGATCTCTCCCTTCCCACAGGTTGTTCCATCATGGTGTGGTGATTTGCCACATAGTGGAGTAGATCACAAGATGTGCCCACAAATCTGGCAGATCTCAGGGATCCACACGAATCCCAAAGGTTCAGTGGCAGGCCAACAGAGCAGTGTTGCCTGGGTCTACCCTGGTTGTGGCTGCCCTTAGCCATTCCCTGTGATGTGGGATGCCCATTATGGAGGGAACTATGGAAATGTAATACAGCCTTTGGCTTTTTATTGGGAGCTCCCCAGGGACAGTGGATGCGTCCCTCCCATTCCTCCTTTCAGCTACCCAGTCTCTGCTTCCTTCCGAAGCAGCACAGAGCTCTCCAGCTGGCCTGTGGGAAGATGGGGCAGTGCCACATGGGTAGCTGAGGGCATGTCCACACTGGAGCTGGGAATGAGCCCTTCCAGATGCAGTGCAGACAGTTACACATGGGAGGGGGAAGCTCCATACACAGACAGTCTCATTCCTGAATGGCTCTGGAGGTGAGGGGGGCAGTGAGCAGTTGGCCCATTTGATTTTAGATTGCAAATTAATTGTTTTTAGGACCAGCACCTGAGCTATTTACTCATGCAAAAAACCCTCCTGATTTTAGGCCCCGATTCTGTGCTCAGGTGCTTTGCTGAATAAAGACGGGATTAAGCATGGGATTAAAATTAAGCAGATGTTTAAAGGTTTTTCTGAGCAGGGCCTTAGCTCTAAAGATGTAAGTTCTGTGGGGCGGGGACTGTGTATTAATATGTTCTGTACCCTATCGGATACATTTGCTGGCACTTAACATAATTTTCTAAACTTGAATGGTTTGTTCTCGTAATTTAGGGCATTACACATGTCATCCACATTCCCTCTATTAGGAATGAGTATCAATATATTAATGGGTTCTGTGCTCTGTAATGTATAGCTAGTGTCTCCTGTTATCTGGGAAATTAGTGATCTTCTGTAGTGTGTGATTGTCAGTAATACTGACCTCTTTGTCATAATCCTGCCTATGCTGCAGATGCGTACGTTGTCTTTTTTGCAGAACAAACATGAGGTAAACTAGAGACAGATACAGCATTACACAATTCATAGGTGTTTTTTTTAAAGCTGCTATTATTGTGACAGAACTGATGCAATACAAAAAGGATTGCTTACAGATACATTGTACGTTAGTCACATCTTTTCTAAAGTATATTGAAAATTTCCTGTTAATGTCTGAAATGAAATACTTATGATTACAGGAAATTAAATTACTTGCAATATTCTTTTGCAGCACAGCTCTTTCTCTTACACACTGTTCACACACACACACACACACACACACACACACACACACACACACACACACGCACACACACAAACTATTGTTAATTAAGACTGTCTCCATTATGGGGCTAATTAACAATTAGCATAAACATAATTAGCCAATGCTGACATTTAACTCATTACATTGTTTAAATAATTTTCGGAAATTGCCCTTAGTGGCATTCTGTCATACTGAAATAATGGCAGCACTTTGTCATGTAAATTAAATGACATTTGTGGTGTTTCCTCTCTACTCATGCATGGAAGATTTTTTTTTTTTTAAGCTACATGCAGTTCAGAATCGAAGGTAATTTCTAAAACTCGAAACACATTTCCTTTGGTTTCTCGGTGATGAATGGCCAGAACTTCTAAAGAATATTAGTACATTGCAACTCATAATGTCCATCATATATTGATGTATGAAGATTCCTTTTTCCCCCTTGTGTGTTCCCTTGATAAGAGTGTCCAGTAGCTATATTATCATTTGGTAATAGTAGATCAGTTAGGTCCTTGGAGTACGAAGGATGGTCTAGTTGGTAGAACAATGCAATGAGTTTAATTTGTGGCCCAGCCATGGACCTCCTGTGTGTCCCTGGACAAAACACTTATGCTAAGCTGTGTCTTCGGTCACCATCTGTAAAATAGGATTAATACCTTCCTTCCTTCCATCCAGGGGTATTGTGATATCATTAATAGATTTTATGAGGCACTCTGATACTATGATGATGAGGGTCATATACATACCTTGATTAGACTCTTCTTGGGATATGGGGTGGGTGGTACAGAAATAAAATAGAACTTGAGTAAGATCAGCTGTCTTCCTGCTGTAGCTCTCAAATCTGCTCCCAGATACAAATACGTAGCACTTCTGTTTTCAAAGCACTGTACAAATGTTAACTAACAAACTGATCCTTACAACATCTGTGGATAAGCACTTCCCCAGCACTGCTCCACTTCAGGTACCTTCCTCTGAGGCAGCTAGGTCCTTCTTTCTCCAGGGCTGGAGAGAGACTTTTCTCAGCTCCTGGTCCACAGCCCTTTTATAGGGCCAGCCTGACTGGGCTGTGGCCCCAGCTGTGGTTGCTTCCCCAGTCAGCCTAGCCTTTCTCAGCTGCAGCCCTCTCCAGGGCTGCTTTTAACCTTTGTTTTCCAGGAGTGGGGCAGCTGCCATGGAGTAGTTAAGGTTAATATTTGCAGAAGGGGATTCTACTGTAGGTCATGAAACTTTGGGTGCCCAATACAAGACACGTATGTTACTTGCCATAAGTACACGAGCAGCCGGTGCAAGTATTTGTATAAAATAAGGGAGTGAGAAGGGATTAATACTTTTTTTAAAAGGCAGAGAGGAAAGCAGGCGTGACATTTACTTAAGTATCCTAAAGAGGCTAGTAAGATGAGACGAGCTGCAGAAATGCAGTTCAGATTTCAAGGTGGACCTACTTTGATGTTACACTCGGGGTTAATGAAACTGGGCCAGGCTCCTATCATGGGCCGGACTCCAGCTGCTAGTCCTGGCCCAGGCTCAGGAGGGATGGGACTTCCTAGTTCCCTGCAGGTGCTGTTCCCAGAGCGGGGTCAGAGCCACCTCTGGGAACCTCCCCCAGCTGCAGGACGTTCTGCAGCTGCTGCTTGGGACAGCTCCCGACCCAGGCAGGAGAATGCCTGGAAAACTCAGATATCTGGTAACCGCCCCCCAAATCCTGCAACCTTCATT